>JAOPSE010000011.1:64039285-65258943 GCA_029449295.1 Zea luxurians | reverse complement strand
GGGATGCTCGTCGGCGACGAGGAGTCCGCCCTGCTCACGGCGAGATAGTTAAATTGGACGGGTCATAGGGCTTCACGGGATGCCAGAGAAAATATGGGTGCAAGGAATTGGGCGGAGACTCACCGGTTAGCTCTGTTCACGCGCGGCGGTGGAAGACGAAGTCCGGTGAGGTCGATCTCGGGCCTCCGGTGAAGTTCGGCCTATCCGAGGGCTTGGAAAGCTTCACGGGCCACTGGCGGAGCTAGCCGAAGCACTGGCTCGACTTGGGAGTGGCTGGAGTGGGCTGGCCACGACAGCCGAAGCTCTAGCGGCAATGGTGGGCGGAATTGAGCTCGCCAGAGCTAAGGAGAGGTGGCTGGCCGGTGAAGGTGAGTGCAGGTGAAGTGAGGCACGACCGGGGA
Organism: Zea luxurians; assembly: GCA_029449295.1. NCBI lineage: Eukaryota > Viridiplantae > Streptophyta > Magnoliopsida > Poales > Poaceae > Zea > Zea luxurians. The sequence continues at coordinate 65,258,542 of JAOPSE010000011.1, read as the reverse complement.
GGCTTTATAGGCACGGGCGAGCACGGCCGAGGGCGGGGCTCTGACATGCGCTCGGGGCGTGCGCGGCGAATGCCAGTGCGCGCTCTGGCGCCTGGCACAGCGTCGAGCACGAGGCAGCGCAGAGAGAGGTCAAGTTCAAACGCGGATTGGGCCCAAATCTTTGAGATTAAGGCCACGATCCCGTTGAGAGATCTCTTCCTCTCAGGTCCCTTTGTCGTTTGTGTGTGGAGGCTAGCAAGTTTCGCTGACTGGATTAAGAGATAGAGAGGGGAGAAATCCTGTTTGTCTCACTGCCACACACAGGGAGAAGATCTCAGTTTGATGTGTCCGAGGCACGCGTCCCAATGCCATCTCCTGGCACATGACAGAGGGGTTAATTAGGCACATTTTTGTCAATGGGGCCATTAGGATTCGAGTTAGGGATCAAGGTGAACATCCTTGATCTTTGGCTCAAGGTCTGAATTCAGAATTCTGAAATTCAGAATTCCCATTAAGTCCCCACATGAGAAGCTTGATTTGGGGTTTTAATTGAGTTATTTTGGCTAAGCTTTCTCAACCTTCTTATTGTTTATTAAATATACTTCAATTTTTATAATTGGCTCAAGTCATAATTTTAAATTTTTCATACCCTTTTCCTTATTTTCTTGAATTTTGCTCATGGGCTTACTTAGGTTTTTATTAGGGTTACAACATTCTTACCTTTTGAAAGACCCATTTGTTTTGATCATGATACTTTTAAGTATATGCTTGGTGAATTCTTTATTCTTAAGTTAATTTGATGCTCATGCTTACTTTGGTTCACATAAAATGATGGTTCTTGGGTTTGGTATTTTAAGAGAAACCCTAGGTGACACTGGGGTGTCACAGCCTTTCCCCTTAAAGGAATCTCGTCCCGAGATTCGGGCCAGAGTCCTCCCAGGGTGAAGCGAAGGTGAGACTTATAGGAAATGGTGATTATTGTTATTATTAGGGTAAAACTGCTCTTCGAATGTCATTTTCTTTGCAACTTCAGAAGGAAGCTCTATTTAAGTTTTACTTCATAGTTACTTCATTCAGAATTAAGATCATATTTTTGGAAATTAGGTTCGAAGGGCAGGAGGAGGTGGGGGTGATTACGCACCAGCTTCCTTAGTAGGCAATCGGGAATTGGATCTCAAGAATTCCTCAGTTTCCCAAGTAGCTTCCTCCTCTGAGTGATTACTCCACTGGACCTTGTACATCTTGATCGATTAGCCCGGGTTGATCTTTCTTTGCAATCCAGAATCTTGGAGGGGTACTCTTGGTACGATAGATCTGGCTCTATCTCCAATTCTGGCTCTGCTATGATCTCGGTCGGTAATCGAGCACACTTCTTCAGCTGAGATACATGGAATACACTGTGAATGGCAGACATCTTTGAAGGTAACTTCAGCTTATATGCCACGGGTCCACATGCTTCTATGATCTCATAAGGTCCAATGTAACGAGGGGCTAGCTTGCCTTTGATCCCAAACCTCTGCACTCCCTTGGTGGGTGATACCTTAAGGTATAAAAACTTCCCACCTTGAACTGGAGAGGTTTCCTTCTTCTATCATGGTAACTCTTCTGCTGGCCTGAGCAGCTTCTAGATTCTTCCTGATTAGTTTGACCTTCCTTTCGGCTTCGGTCACTAAGTCAGGTCCAAAAACTTCTCTCTCTCCAGGTTGAGACCAATTGAGTGGTGTCCTGCACCTTCTTCCATAGAGAGCTTCAAAAGGTGCCATCTTTAGGCTGGATTGATAACTATTGTTTAAGCAAACTCTGCCAAGGAGAGGTGCTTATCCCAGTTCTTGCCACAATCGATTGCACAAGCTCTCAGCATATCCTCTAGGATTTGGTTTACCCTTTCCGTCTGACCATCATTCTGTGGGTGGTAAGCTGAACTCCTGATTAGCTTGGTTCCCAAAGACTCTTGCAATTGTTCCCAAAATCTGGCAACAAATTGGGCTCCTGGTCAGAAATAATGGTCCGAGGTAATCCGTGCAAACACACGATCCGGTCAATATACAATTCTGCATACTTCTGAGCCTTATCAGTGGTGTGCACAGGAAGAAAATGTGCCACTTTCGTCAGTCGATCCACAATAACCCAAATCGAATCATGATGACGAGAGGTGTTGGTAGACCCACAATGAAATCCATGCTGATGTCATCCACTTCCACGAAGGTATAGACAGGGGTTGCAAAGCTCCAGCTGATTTCAAGTGGCTTGCCCTATCCTCTGACAGGTGTCACATTCTGATACATACTGGGCTATCCCTCTTCATTCTGGTCCACCAGTACAAAGACTCAGATCATGGTACATCTTGGAGCTTCCCGGATGCATAGAGAATTTGGAGAGATGAGCCTCATCCAAGATTTTCCTCTTGAGGTCCTGGTCCTTAGGAATCACCAATCTACTTTTGAACCATACACACCCTTTTCATCCTGGCGGAAACAATTATACTTCTCAACCTTCTGATGGAGATTCTTCTTGATAATTTGCACTCCCTTGTCATGGAGCTGGGCCATGATAATCTGGTCTTGCAAAGCTGGCTCAACAGAAATGTGAGACAACGAGCCATAAGGAATCACTTCAATTTGCATCTTGTTCAACTCATCACACAAGGTGTTAATGCGAGAATCCATCAGGATACAATTGCATTGCATCTTCCGACTCAAGGCATCTGCTACCACATTAGCTTTTCCTGGTGATAATGTACCTCCAGGTCATAATCCTTGATCAGCTCTAGCCATCTTCTCTGCCTCATGTTGAGCTTAGCCTGAGTAAAAATGTACTTAAGGCTCTTATGATCAGTGAAGATGTTGCAGTGGGTTCCCATTAAATAATGCCTCCACATCTTTAATGCATGAACCACTGCTGCCAACTCGAGGTCATGAGTGGGATAGTTTTGCTCATGAGGCCTGAGTGCCCTTGAGGCATAAGCAATGACTCGTTGTCTTGCATCAAGACACAACCTAGCCCGGTGCCAGAGGCATCGCAATATACATCAAAAGGCTTGCTGTTGTCGGGTTGTGCCAATACTGGTGCTATGGTCAGATGCTGCCTTAATGCATGGAAGGCATCTTCGCACTTCTGAATCCAAACAAATTTGGCTTCTTTTTCAGCAACTCAGTTATAGGCTTCGCAATTCGAGAGAAGTCCGGAATAAATCTTCGGTAATAACCAGCTAATCCCAGAAAACTCCGAATCTGACGGACAATTGTTGGTGGCTTCTAGTTCATCACTTCTTGCACTTTATCAGGATCAACAGCTATTCCAGCCTGAGATATAGTGTGACCCAAGAATTTGATTTCCTTTAGCCAAAAATCACACTTGGATAACTTGGCATAAAGGTGGTGCTCTCGCAGACGTTGAAGCACTACATGCAAATGCCCGGCATGTTTCTTCTTTGTTCTTTGAGTACACCAAAATGTCATCGATGAAAACCACTACGAACTTGTCCAATTCCGGCATGAAAACAGAATTCATCAGATACATGAAATATGCTGGTGCATTTGTCAGCCCGAATGACATCACCAAAAATTCATATAGCCCATATCTGGTTGAGAATGCCGTCTTCGGAATATCGCTTGCTCGTATCTTGATCTAATGGTAGCCAGAGCGAAGGTCTATCTTGGAAAATACTTGGCCCCGACCAACTGGTCAAAAAGAACATCAATACGAGGCAAAGGATACTTGTTCTTGATAGTTACCGCATTAAGAGGGCGGTAATCTATACAGCCTCAAGCTTTCATCCTTCTTCTTCACAAACAGTGCTGGACACCCCCAAGGCGAAGTACTTGGGCGAATAAATCCCTTATCCAGCAACTCCTGCAATTGCTTCTTCATTCTGCCAACTCAGCGGGTGGCATTCGTTAGGGCCTCTTGGAAATTGGGGCCGTTCCCGGTTGCAACTCGATGGCGAATTCAATATCCCGGTCTGGTGGCATTCCTGGCAATTCATCAGGGAAGACATCTGCATACTCGCAGACCACTGGGATCTTATTCAGAGGTAACTCCTCATAGAGAAAGCACATGACTGAGTAGAACCTTGACTAGGCAAAATTAAGGTGAAGTTCCCGCAGAACAGAGAATTAACTTCCACGGTACGGCTGGCTACATCAAGCACAACTTGGTGCAAGGTCATCCAATTTGCTCCTAGAATAATGTCCACATTTTCCAATCCCAACACAAGAAGAGTGGTTTTGATGATGTGGCTTCCAGTTGAATAGGCACACTTTGTTTAATTGATTAGTTGCAATTTTACCCCCAGGTGTGACTATCATGATGACCCTTTAGAGTGAGAGAATAGCAGTTTACATCTAGCACTAAACTTCTGGCTAATGAAACTATGAGATGCACCAGAATCAAACAGAATTAAAGCAGGTTGATTATAAACTGAAAAGATACCGGTCATGATAGGAGCTCCTTCAGGTACTTCCTCTAGAGTAGTGAAGTTGAGCTTCCCTTGCCTGACTTGCACCTTCTGCTTTCTTCCCTTGTCTGATTTGGTGCTGGCATCTGCCTCTGCTGGTTCCTGGGACAATTCTTGGCATAGTGGCCCACATTGCCACAAGTGAAACACTTGTTCCCATTGCCCTGGCGGAACTGCCGCTGCTGCGGAGGCTGATTGTTCCTTGGGGCGGGAGCTGGAAAGCGGTTGGGTGCTGGCTGCTGCTGCTGCTGAGGTGGCCTGATCACCCATCTGCCTGCCTGCTGCTGAAAACCCCTGCTCTGATTGTGAGAAACAATCCGGAACCTCTGAGCCTGAGCGGATGGTGCTGCCATTGGTGCCTTTTCTTCTTCTCTGCCCGGTGAGCAACAATGCAATCCTCCTGGGAGATGGCCATGTTGACCAACTCATTGAAGCTATCAGCCCGGACAGTGTTGAGTCGTTCTCGCAGCTTGGTATTGAGACCCCTGCGGAAGCGATCTCTCTTCTTTTCATCAGAATCAGCATGATACCCTGCATACTGGCATAAGTCGTTGAAGGCTTGCGCATACTGCAGTATCGTGCGGGTTCCTTGATTAAGGGCCAGAAATTCATTCAACTTCCGATCAAGAATGCCAGCTGAGATGTGGTGTCCTCTGAAGGTAGTCTTGAATTCCTCCCAAGACACTTCTCGATCAGCGGGGAGCATAGCACGGAAGTGGTCCCACCAAGTCTGAGCAGGGCCACGAAGCTGCTGTGCGGCGAAGCGAGCCTTGGCCTCATTAGGGTAGTCTCCTGTGAGGAGGGGAAACTTGGACTCGATGACGCGGAGCCACACGTCGGCGTCCAACGGATCCTCTGCCTTGGTGAACAAGGGCGGGCTGCGTGCTCAGAAACTCCTGGTAAGTTGCCATAGCCGGAGGTCGCTGATGCTGGCCTCCACCATGCTGCTGAGGGTGGGGCTGGCGCTGCAAGAGCTGTCGTAGAATCTCATTCTGCTGGGCCATCAGCTCCTGCACTGTGGGAGCTGGAGGAGGTGGCGGGGGAACCTGCTCATTATGCCCGCGACGCTGCCTAGCTGCCATCTAAAAACAGAGATTGTCGCCATTGTTATCCCAACTCACAGTTTCGAACGACAAGATATCATCTCATATGGAAGGAAAAATGCCATAATCATAATATTAGGTTTGAAATGAAGATAACCTGGTGACAAATATCCCACAGATTTCAAAAGTTCACAGGGTTACATCAATCAGGGGAAAGTACCCATAAGCCTAGTCCAAATCTGACATTAACTAAGCTCGCATAGGTTTCTATCCGCCTAAAAGTGTCGAAGTGACTGCTTAACCCTGAGCGGTGGAAGCGACACTGGATACGGTGAAGGAGGCATCGCGGAGGTAGTCCCATTGGCACTAGGGGCTGGTCCTAGCTCCTCGGGAGCCTCTTCTCCCTCGCTTCCTGCCTCATTGGCCTCCATCTCTAGGTGGTGCATGTCCAAGTGGTCATTCGCTTCTTCGAGTTCCCTCTGCACATCGTGAAGCTGGTTCTCCAAGACATCAATAGTGTTGTCTCGGATCTCCACCTGCTGCTCCAAGGTGGTAATGCGCTGGCTCAGCCTCTCCACCTGCAGATCCTTCTCTACCACTCGGTGGATAGATCGACCACAAAATCTTCTCGACTGTCGAGAGTGAGCTTGGCAGTTTGAGCGGTGTTAGCAAGGAGGCCATAGCATCGCTCTGAAGGGCCTGAAGGTGGTACAGCGCACTCATGCACTGAACGGTGATCCTCCCAACCAAGTCAGGATACATCGCCCACACATCCTTCACATGGCTCACCGGTTACACCACATGGGATCATCATTCTTCTCAGTAGGGAAGAGTCCCAAGGGGTGCATTACCATCTCCAGGGATGGTAGCCACAGAAAGTCGTCAGAGTCTTCATGGCTGCTGCTTCAACGGTGTCGTCCGTCCTGAGGCCAATCGTCTCAGAATCAAGAGAACGCCAACCGGCTGAAGGGGATGAGCCTCCAAAGTCAGCCAGACCCGACAACGAGGTACTCGATGCTCCTCATACAACTGCACCGTGTACAAAGGGGGCGTAGGGTAACCGGCGGAGTTAAGCACTTCCCACAAGATGGAAGGAAAACTATCGCGAGAAAGGAAGTCAGAACTGAAACGAGAGTCCTCCACTGGTAGGGGTGGGTGAATTCATCTGCGGAAGGGAATCAAAGGTAAAGATTATGGTGGAAGGAAAGAAATAGAGAGCCCGATGGTTTTAAAGAAAGTGGGTTAGCTCAAATTTTTAATCCCTCTTTGTGTTTTATATGCTGCATGCTGGAAGTAACGTTGCCTCTCCAAAAATAGGGTGCTTTTAGGGCATCCTTAGAAATATAAGTACTGGCCCACGGGCCTAATTAGTTAGCCACCTATTTCCCTCTATGCCTAAGGCCTTTCGTCCTAGGTCTAGCGGTCTAGTCCTCACGATTCATAGCAGTTCCTAGGCAAGTTTTAGATTTTGAAAATTGGTATTCATGGTTATTGTCCTTCTCTGTGGTGGAATTTGCTCCGATACCAGTTGTGGCAGAACCACCCGAATTATTCCAGCTTAAGTGCCTAAGTCAGCCTCAGGGGCCGTAGCACACTTAAATCGGAATAACCCGTCAGTCCCTCAGATCTAGTCTGATAGAGCCACTTAACCAGGATCAAATTCCACAATCTCACTCGAAGGTGAGTCACAGAAGAAATACAATAAAACAGGAAACCTTAGTTTAAGTGCTGAATTATACATAGATCGGAGTTTTTGAGTAGCAAATAAGAGTTCACAAAATAAAATGCAGCGGATAATCGATGTCGTCGGTATCGAGGAATTGGGCAAGGCCTAGCCCACTACTCCTCGTGCTCCTCTCCTGCTGGAGCAACATCCCACTCGACCGTCCAACCCGGTGGTAGGGTGGTAGGCCAAGTCACACCATCAACCATTTCCTGAATGGTACCTGCAAAAATTAGGCCACAAGCAAGGCTGAGTATACTAATACTCAGCTAGACTTAACCGGTGTGAGGAGTCTACTCCTCTACCTCTAGACTATGCAGCTGTTTGGCTGAGGGGTTTAGTTTGCCAAAAGCACTAGCTGTTTCTAAAATCAATTTTTAGCTTTTCAATTCTATCATCATTAGCTTAGCTAGATTTGCTCCTTCTAAGCATACATGGTGACAAGCATTTAGTTCAATCAACAAGTTATCTCATGTAACCTCATTTCACTTGTTACTCGATGCAGTACAAGGGGTCAAGCAGTCTCATTAGCTGCGAGAAGCAGACGATTCGAATTGAGTTTTTAACCTTGCAAGGTAAACCTAAACACACGGCATGTCAAGGTACTCTGACCCCACACATGACAACCGTCCCCATCGATTCCCCGTTCACGTCCAGGCCTCACCGCCTTGGCATACAATGCTCCACTGACCCCGGCTGCCGCCGTGCAGTGACCGCACTTGTACCCACCATAGCTAGCATGGGAGACCCAGTCTCAGGTCGCATGAGGGATAAAGTCCGCGCCCAGCTTCACTCAGGTACTAGGTTTACCGGTTACCATTTTTCATGGCATGTGCTTAGTACGTTCAAAAGCTTGACTCAGGTATCCACACATTAATCCTTAATTCTTTTTCCCGTCTCATGGACAAGGCATCCTCCCTGGATCCAAGTCCATAGACTAACACATATCCCATTATCAAGATGAATAAAATCAATTCCTGACCTCGCGCGAGTGCTAGAAAAATCACTCGACTTCTACCGAGATCCTGATTAGCAAGCAGCTACTCGACCTAGCATACTAGTATTCATCTCAAAAAGGAATCCTAAGTTCATGCAACTAGAGGTTTCAAGCGATTCCTACACTTAGGTGCACATTACAATCATACAAGCATTAAGTGTAGTAAAATAGCATATAATAATACGGTTATGCATAAAATCGGGGCTTGCCTTCAATTGCTGGGGCTGCGGGGAGATCCTCAACAGCAGCCTCTGAAGCCTGCTCCTGGTCCTCCTCTTGGACAGATCCTTGCTCGGGGATGAGCACGAACTCTTCGTCGGCAAGATTACAATCTAATGAATGCAATGCGTAAGATACATGCATAATATGATATGTGCTTTTAGAAATTACAACTTTGGAGGTGTATGATCTTCTTGAGTTAAACAAAGTTAACTTTACTTATGTAAGACCCTTGGGTGGTATACTTGGTAAATTGGGTCAAACTTCATCTAAGGTAAGTGGTAGGTTTATTTTTGGGTTCCACTGAATTCTTTTTAAACCTTAGTGAGAATTGATAAGTACTCAAGTTAGACTTATTGGGGTGGAGTTTATTTCTTCTTTCCTTTTCTTTTACTCTCTTAAATGTTTTGGAGTGGATTTCAACTACAAGTTGCTTTTATAAAATTATAAAAATTCTGCAAAAATTACAGTGGCTTGGTACTGGTGTATGTGTCTCTGTCTCAAAAATTGGGGATCAGAAAGTGAATGATTTTCTCTGGACAAAATTATCAAATTTTAGGGCAGAAGGGGTGCTTTGAACTACAACTATTATTTAACAGTGGGTAATTCTCTAAAACTTATTTTTCTGGCTTTTAGGTGTCATAACATGATTTGGTACAAACTTCTAGTCATTAATACCTTTTTAGTTATTTTACTATGGTTTTCTCAAGTTTCTAGCCAAATTGGTGCTTTCTACTACCACTATATTTGAAAATACCAAACAACAGAGTTCTTATTTTCTTGGTTTTTGTTTTGCGCAAGAGCAATCATTCTGAAGTTTGGCATCTTTTTGCTTAAGGGAAGGGGTGGTATGCATATTTGAGTTAAGTGGCCTTTCTCTTAAATCATTAGCAATAGGTAAGAGTTTGCTTCTTTTTCATGGGTTTGCATTTTTCTCTGGTGGTTTATCTCATTATGGACTTAGTTAATTTTTGGTTGCCCATTATCACATTATTAGGGGTTGTTCATGACTTATTTGGAAAATGCCTCATTATCATTTATATTTATTTTCCTCACTTAAAAGGTTGAGCTGAGGTGTTCTTTATTTTTGTAGTGGGGCTTTGGTTGTAAGTCCACTGGATTTTTATTATCTATTTTGGGTATAGCTTTGTAATTCTAATAATTGTTTTTCAGTTCAAATAAGGCTAAATAAAGCATTCTAATTTAAAACTGATATGGACTAATGGTCTCCCTATTTTTCCTAGGTTCTCTGTTACATAAGCAAACTAGGAAAATAATTTTAATCACTGTTCATTAATTTATAATGCCTTTATGATTTTTTCTAAGTTTTGGGCAAAATAGCTTTAAATGAATATCTACATCATATTTTTCAATACTGGGGTTCCTAATATTTTTAAACAGTGTCTAAGTGAGGTTTGAACACCCACAAATTTTCTTAGGTTCAGCACAGAAGAAAAACTAATTTTCCTTAATTAAACAAGGTTTGGTAAATTTCTGTTTTAAATTTTAAACTCAAAAATTCAGAACAGAAAGCATAGGGTTTATCATTTTTAAATGATAGTTCATAATATTCAGGAGCTAGCAAAATTAGTTTGACAACTTTTTATTAAGAATTCATCAAGTTATGGGTTTTCTAAGTTCTCTGGTCATTTAAAAAGATTAACCGAATTGATTTAATGGAAAACCACTTTGCACTGGGGTCCCTGGTGGGTATTTTAAGTTTTCTTCGCGGATCAGTCCCTGGGCTACTATTCACATGGGTCACTGACGTTACAGAAAACCCCTCGGGTTCTACAAATCCTAACCCGAGGTCCTTCTTCTAACTTAAACAGTAACAGCGGCGGAAGAAAGGGCGGAGGGGCTTACCGGCGGCAAGATTGCTCCGGTGAAGTGGTCGAGGACGTAGGGGAGGTCTCGGGGATCACAACGGTGTGCGGGTCGCCGTCGGGGATGGCCGGAGTTGGCCGGTCCACGTGCGCAGGCGGGGATGCTCGTCGGCGGCGAGGAGTCCGGCCTGCTCACGGCGAGATAGTTCAATTGGACGGGTCAGAGGGCTTCACGGGATGCAGAGAAGATATGGGTGCAAGGAATTGGGCAGAGATCACCGGTTAGCTCTGTCCACGCGCGGGCGGAAGACCGAAGTACGGTGAGGTCGATCTCGGGCCTCTGGTGAAGTCTGGCCTGGTCCGAGGGCTTGGAAAGCTTCATGGGCCACTGGCGAAGCTAGCTGAAGCACTGGCTCGACTTGGGGGTGGCTAGAGTGGACTGGCCACGACGGCCGAAGCTCTGGCGGCAATGGCGGGCGGAATTGAGCTCGCCGGAGCTAAGGAGAGGTGGCTGGCCGGTGAAGGTGAGCGCGGGGTGAAGTGAGGCGTGCTCAGGGAGGCTTTATAGGCGCGGGCAAGCACGGCCGAGGGCGGGGCTCTGACATGCGCTCGGGGCATGCGCGGCGAACGCCAGTGCGCGCTCTGGTGCCTGGCACAGCGTCGAGCACGAGGCAGCGCAGAGAGAGGTCAAGTTCAAACGCGGATTGGGCCCAAATCTTTGAGATTAAGGCCACGATCCCATTGAGAGATCTCTTCCTCTCAGGTCCCTTTGTCGTTTGTGTGTGGAGGCTAGCAAGTTTCGCTGACTGGATTAAGAGATAGAGAGGGGAGAAATCCTGTTTGTCTCACTGCCACACACAGGAGAAGATCTCTGGTTTGACGTGTCCGAGGCACGCGTCCCAATGCCATGTCCTGGCACATGACAGAGGGGTTAATTAGGCACATTTTTGTCAATGGGGCCATTAGGATTCGAGTTAGGGATCAAGGTGAACATCTTTGATCTTTGGCTCAAGGTCTGAATTTCAGAATTCTGAAATTCAGAATTCCCATTAAGTCCCCACATGAGAAGCTTGATTTGGGGTTTTAATTGAGTTATTTTGGCTAAGCTTTCTCAACCTTTCTTGTTGTTTATTAAATATACTTCAATTTTTATAATTGGCTCAAGTCATAATTTTAAATTTTTCATACCCTTTTCCTTATTTTCTTGAATTTTGCTCATGGGCTTACTTAGGGTTTTTATTAGGGTTACAACATTCTACCTTTTGAAAGACCCATTGTTTTGATCATGATACTTTTAAGTATATGCTTGGTGAATTCTTTATTCTTAAGTTAATTTGATGCTCATGCTTACTTTGGTTCACATAAAATGATGGTTCTTGGTTTGGCATTTTAAGAGAAACCCTAGGTGACACTAGGGTGTCACAAAGGTCAAAGGCTTAGGCAAGATAGCCATCACTAATGAGCACTCTATCTCTAATGTATTTCTAGTAGAGTCGCTAGGCTATAATCTGCTGTCTGTTAGTCAATTGTGCCACATGGGTTATAATTGTCTATTTACAAATGTAGATGTGTCTATCTTTAGAAGGAGTGATGGTTCACTAGCTTTTAAGGGTGTACTAGTGGCAAACTCTATTTAGTGGATTTTTCGAAAGAGGAGGCCGATCTAGATGCATGCTTAATTGCTAAGACTAGCATGGGCTGGCTGTGGCATCGCCGTCTAGCACATGTTGGGATGAAGAACCTTCACAAACTTCTAAAGGGAGAACATGTGTTAGGTCTAACAAATGTGTTTTTTGAAAAAGATAGACCTTGTGCAGCTTGTCAAGCAGGCAAACAGGTGGGAAGCGCTCATCACAGCAAGAATGTGATGACCACATCAAGACCTTTGGAGCTTCACATGGACCTCTTCGGACCCATCGCCTACCTCAGCATAGGAGGAAGTAAGTATGGTCTTGTTGTTGTTGATGATTTTTCCCGCTTCACTTGGGTATTCTTTCTGCAAGATAAATCAGAAACCCAAGGGACCCTCAAGTGCTTTCTAAGGCGAGCTCAAAACGAGTTTGAACTCAAAGTGAAAAAGATTAGAAGCGACAACGGGTCCGAGTTCAAGAACCTTCAAGTGGAGGAGTTTCTTGAGGAGGAAGGAATCAAGCACGAGTTCTCCGCTCCCTACACACCACAACAAAACAATGTGGTAGAGAGGAAGAACAGGACGCTTATAGACATGGAAAGGACGGTGCTTGGAGAATTCAAGACGCCCAAGCGGTTTTGGTCGGAAGCTGTGAACACACTTGCCACACCATAAACCGGGTCTACCTTCATTGCCTCCTCAAGAAGACGTCGTATGAACTTCTAACCGGTAACAAACCCAACGTGTCTTATTTTCGTGTATTTGGGAGTAAATGTTACATTCTAGTGAAGAAAGGTAGGAATTCAAAATTTGCTCCCAAAGTTGTAGAAGGGTTTTTGCTAGGTTATGACTCAAATACAAAGGCATATAGAGTCTTCAACAAATCATCGGGTTTGGTTGAAGTCTCTAGCGACGTTGTATTTGATGAAACTAATGGCTCTTCAAGAGAGCAAGTTGATCTTGATGATATAGATGAAGATGATGTTCCAACGGACAATTCGCACCATGGCAATTGGAGATGTGCGACCACAGGAACACAAGTGCAAGATCAACCTTCTTCCTCAACAATGGTGCACCCCCAACTCAAGATGATGAACAGGTTCCTCAAGAGGAGGCATGTGATCAAGGGGAAGCACAAGATGTCCAAGAAGAGGAGGAAGAAGCACCACGGGCCCCTCTAACTCAAGTTTGAGCGACAATTCAAAGGAATCATCCCATCGACCAGATCTTGGGTGATATAAGCAAGGGAGTAACTACTCGCTCACGTCTAGCTAATTTTTGTGAGCATTACTCTTTTGTCTCTTCTATTGAGCCTTTCAGGGTAGAAGAGGCCTTGCTAGATCCGGACTGGGTGTTGGCCATGCAGAAGAGCTCAACAACTTCAAGCGAAATGAAGTTTGGACACTGGTGCCACGTCCCAAGCAAAACGTTGTGGGAACCAAGTGGGTGTTCCGCAACAAGCAAGACGAGCACGGGTGGTGACACGAAACAAGGCTCGACTTGTGGCAAAAGGTTATGCCCAAGTCGCAGGTTTGGATTTCGAGGAGACTTTTGCTCCTTTGGCTAGGCTAGAGTCGATTCGCATTTTGTTAGCCTATGCCGCTCACCATTCTTTCAGGTTGTTCCAAATGGACGTGAAGAGTGCCTTCCTCAAAGGCCAATCAAGGAGGAGGTGTACGTGGAGCAACCCCCTGGCTTTGAGGATGAACGGTACCCCGACCACGTGTGTAAGCTCTCTAAGGCGCTCTATGGACTTAAGCAAGCCCCAAGAGCATGGTATGAATGCTTTAAGATTTTCTAATTGCTAATGCTTTCAAGGTTGGGAAATCCGATCCAACTCTTTTCACTAAGACTTGTGATGGTGACCTATTTGTGTGCCAAATTTATGTCGATGACATAATATTTGGTTCTACTAACCAAAAGTTTGTGAGGAGTTTAGCAGGGTGATGACTCAGAAATTTGAGATGTTGATGATGGGCGAGTTTGAACTACTTCCTTGGGTTCCAAGTGAAGCAACTCAAGGACGGCACCTTCATCTCCCAAACGAAGTACACGCAAGACTTGCTCAAGCAGTTGGGATGAAGGACGCCAAGCCCACAAAGACTCCAATGGGAACCGACGGACATGTCGACCTCAACAAAGGAGGTAAGTCCGTTGATCAAAAGGCATACGGTCTATGATAGGTTCCTTGCTTTACTTATGTGCTAGTAGACCGGATATTATGCTTAGCGTTTGCATGTGTGCTAGATATCAATCCGACCCAAGGGAATGTCACCTTGTGCCCGTTAAGCTGATTCTTAGATACTTAGTTGCTATGCCTTGCTTCGGGATCTAGTATCCAAAGGGGTCTACCTTTGACTTGATTGGATATTCAGACTCCGATTATGCCGGGTGCAAGGTTGATAGGAACAGTACATAGGGATGTGCCAATTCATAGGAAGGTCCCTGGTGTCTTGGAGTTCAAAGAAACAAACTTCTGTTGCCCTATCCACCGCTGAGGCCGAGTATGTTGCGCAGGATAGTGTTGTGCGCAACTACTTTGGATGAGGCAAACCCTCCGGGACTTTGGCTACAATCTTAGCAAAGTCCCACTCCTATGTGACAATGAGAGTGCAATCCACATGGCGGACAATCCTGTTGAACACAGCCGCACAAAGCACATAGACAACCGGCATCACTTTCTGAGAGACCACCAGCAAAAGGGAGATATCAAAGTGTTTTATGTTAGCACCGAGAACCAGCTAGCCGATATCTTTACCAAGCCTTTAGATGAAAAGATCTTTTGCAGGCTGCGTAGTGAGCTAAATGTCTTAGATTCACGTAACTTAGATTGATCTATAGCATACATGTGTTTTATGTCTTTGATCATGTTCCTTTATACATATTATTGCTTATGTATGGTGCTCAAGTTGTGCAAGGGGTCCCTGGACCTCACAAGTCCATGTGTGAATGATGCACATATTTAGGGGGAGAAATGCTACAACTTGACCCTTTGAGACTAATCGTGTGTTTGAGTTTACTTAATTTAGTCTCAAAGGAGGATTGAAAGGGAAAGCTGAACTTGGACCATGCAAGACTTCCACTGCACTCCGATGAGAGGGTAATTTATCCAAGCTCATCTCCATGCTCTTATTGCCTTTTTACTCTTAATTGACGATTTTGGTGAGGCAATGGGGTTTAAGGGCCAAGAATGATCCCGTTTTGGTGCTTAATGCCAAAGGGGGAGAAATTAAAGGCCAAAGCAAATGGATCAGCTACCACTTGAGAAATTTGAAAATAGTAGAGTTAGCACTTTTGATTTGTCAAAATTCTCTTATGTGCAAAATTTGGTCTCTTGTGGGGAGAATGTAGGATTATGGGAAAAAGGGGAGTTTTTGGCTCTTGATCAATTTTTCTTGTGAAATACCTCTCTTTATACCTAAACAAGTGTGTTTGACTTAGAGATAGGAAAATGAGTTTGATTTCAAAAACAAACCAAGTGGTGGCAAAGAATGATCCAAATATGCCAAATTTGAATAAAAAACAATTCTTGTTCTCAATTGCTTTGATGTTGCACTTCTTTTAGTTGCTTTTTGATGTTTTGGCATAAATCACCAAAAAGGGGGAGATTGAAAGGGAAATGTGCCCTTGGGCCATTTCTACAGTGTTTTGGTGATTAAGTGCCCAACACAAATTGAGTGAATAATTATGTGCCAAATGATGGATGAAGTGCAAATCAACAAGAAGGTATGATTCTAGACTTAGTACATTGGTTTTTGAGTACTAATATTTGTCTAAGTGTAGAATCAGAGAAAAGAGAAAAAGGAAAATACTTGGCTGAAGCAGCCAAGACTCAGCGCAGTCTGGCACACCGGACTGTCCGGTGGTGCACCGGACAGTGTCCGGCGCCAGGCTGGCTTCTGGCGAACTGGCCACTCTCGAGAATTCGTCAGCGGCGTACGGCTATAATTCACCGGTCTGTCCGGTGGTGCACCAGACTGTCCGATGAGCCAACGGCTGTCAGCGCAACGGTCGGCCGCCAAATCCGCGGGAACGCATGGCCCGATCCAACGGTCGGCAGGAGGCACCGGACTATCCGGTGTGCACCAGACAGTGTCCAGTGCGCCAACGGCTACAGTTCTGCAACAGTCAGCTGTGCCATTTTAGGAAGGCAATCTGCACCGGACAATGAACAGTGGTTGTCCGTGCGCCACCCGACAGAAGGCAAGAATTGCCTTCCCAGATTGCCTCCAACGGCTCCTAGCTGCCTGGGGCTATAAAATGGACCCCTAGGCGAATGGAGGAGTCACCCAAGCTTTGATCATCTCTAAGCACCATGACTCCATTCTCGCGCATTTGATTCTTTGTGATAGTGACTTGAGCTCTAGTTGAGTAGAGAACTCCTGTATTGTGTTGTGAGCTCAAGTTGTGACTTGTGTGCGTGTTTGTGCTCGTGCTTTGAGTCTTGTGTGTGTTGCTCTCCCCTCCCTTACTTCCGTGCTTCTTTGTGATCATTGTAAGAGCGAGAGGCTCCAAGTTGTGGAGATTCCTCGCGAACGGGAGATAGTAAAAGAAAGGAAAACACCATGGTATTCAAGTTGATCATTGGATCACTTGAAAGGGGTTGAGTGCAACCCTCGTCCATTGGGATGCCACAACGTGGAGTAGGCAAGTGCTATACTTGGCTGAACCACGGGATAAATCACCATGTCTCTTGTGCTTGTTTTCTTCGTATCCATTGTGTTTCACAAGAGCTTGGTCATTAGCCACTTGATTCTATTGAGCTAACACTTAACCAAGTTTTGTGGCTACAAGTATTTGATTTTTACAGGATCACCTATTCACCCCTCTAGGTGCTCTCAACATCCTTGTTGTATGTCCTTTGTCTTCCCCGCAGAATAAATAGAACAATTTCCTAGGCTGGGAGCTAAACCTTCCTCTGAAGCTTCTGCCTCCTCTTCCTCTTGGAGCCGGTGGCCTGTAGGAGCTTTGTTGCATCCCTGAAGTCTAGGAGCTATGCTGATGCCGTTGAGAGTGGTTTCCTCTGTCATCACCTGAGCTAGGATTGTGGATTGTTCTGACATGCCTGGGGTAGAGCCTTCCTCCGAAGCCCCTTGTCATCTCAGAATACCTATAGGCTTCCTCCCTTCTCTGACGAAAATCGTTGTCAGCTCGGATGTACTCATCCATTTTCTGGAGAAGCTTCTCCAAGGTTTGTGGTGGCTTCCTTGCAAAACATGGTGTCGTTGGTCCTGGTCTGAGCCCCTTGATCATGGCTTCAATGACAATCTCATTAGTCACTGTAGGCGCCTGAGCACGAAGATGCAAGAACCTTCGGACGTACGCCTGCAAGTACTCCTCATGGTCTTGCGTGCATTGGAATAATGCTTGGGTAGTTACTGGCTTCGTCTGGAAACCTTGGAAGCTGGTGACTAGCATATCCTTTAGCTTCTGGTAGGAAGTGATTGTTCCTGGCCGAAGAGAGGAATACCATGTTTGGGCCACACTCCTGACTGCCATGACGAAGGATTTCGCCATGACAGCAGTGTTGCCCCCATATGAGGAAATTGTTGTTTCGTAACTCATCAGAAATTGCTTCAGATCCGAGTGTCCATCGTACATGGGGAGTTGAGGTGTCTTGTAAGATGATGATAATGGGGTAGCCTGCAACTCTGCTGCTAGAGGAGAAGCATCATCGAAAGCAAAGTTGCTATGGTGAAATCATACCATTCGTCCTCATTGATTGGACTTTCCTAACGAAGCTCCCTATGTTGTGGCCTTCGGTCATGGTCATCCTGAGTAAGGTGATGCATTTCCTCGGCAGCATCGTCGATCTTCTTCTGAAGGTTGGCTAGCCGAAGCATCTTTTCTCTTTTCCTTTGCACTTGCTGATGAATGGCCTACAAGTCCCTAACCTCCTGATCCAACTCCTCCTCCTGAGGTGTTAGGCTGGTAGCCTTTCTCTTCTGGCTTCTAGCTTCTCGCAGGGAGAGTGTGTCCTAATTTGTATCTAGTGGCTGTAGGGCAACCCCTGGCGCTGTTGTCTTCTTTTGCGGCATGACAAAGGTGAATGCTTGCCAAAGGTGGTCGTTTGAATTCACCGGAGCTGGACGCCAATGTTGGTCACTTGTTCTCGAATGCTGTAGATCAAGAACAAGGCAACACAATTGTTAATTATTATAGACCTTCGTTTTCCAAAGCATTATCTCCACATGGATATAATGCTCATCAGACGAAGGTCAAGAAGGACATACCTTCATATTTAATATGTGAATAAGAATGCAAAATGATGAAGACAGTAACTACATCCTATGGTTTCATTCATATTTGCATTCTATAAAACACGTATGAATATTAACAGGATTAATATTACATGATACCTTTGGCTTGCTCGAAGGTGAAGACGCAAGAGAGTGATTACAATTCAGTGTGAACCGTACGATGTTACTGTTCATCTTTATAGGCACGGGACGTAGCAGGTAAAAGTACATTTATGCCCTTGACATCATCTACAAACATAACATGAATCATTAAGGATTGGATAGTCTTTGTCCCTTTTGGTCCTCATCATACTTGGTCTTCGTCATCATGTCAAGCCGAAGCTCTTCGGCTATAGATCCGTCGTCTATTCTCATCACCTTCGGGTTATATTTTCACCCTGTCACAAGAGAAACCCTTCATCCCGAATCCAAAGCCCTCCTGTAATAATCCATGTCATACTGAAAACATATGGTTAGTCACGTTTTTGAGAACCTTCGGGAGAGGAAGGCCCCCAACAAGTATTGGACTAGGGATTTTCCTATTTTTCCTCTAAAGTTCAACTCATACATAACCCAATAAAAATTGTTTGGTTAATTTTTCCCAAATATTTCATCAGTTATGAATTTTACAAGTTTTCTTGTAGATTTAAATTAAATTTTCTAAAGGATTTTGGAAATGGCCATTTAGAGCTGGGGTCCCTGGGTTTTCTTCCCTCCTTTCACAAGTTAGTCCTTGCGGCGCTATTCACCCGAGTCACTGACATCGCGAAAACCCCTGTAGGTTTAAGAACTATCCCCGTGCTCCTTACCTCACTGGAATAGTGACAACGGCGGTAAAAGGGATGGTGAGGCTTACCGGTGGCGGTCTAGTTCCGGCGAAGTGATCCCGGAGGTCGAGGAGGCTCTGACGAACATGCCAGTGGTGGATGACAGCCGGTGATGGTCGTAGTCGTTCAGTCTACCTTCCCCAGCGGTCGGAGTTTGACGGCGGAGGTGTTCCGGCTAGTCAGTGTTGGTAGGGCTCGATTCCTTTGGCGGACAAGCTTCTCGGGTGGTGTGAAGACGATTCCCCAAAGGAATTCGGCTAGGGATGGCTATGGACGTGGGTCCACTCTCACCAGCGAACCCTTGCTCCAGCGAGGGTGAATCCAGGTTTCTGGCAAGGTGAAGCTCTGGCTGGGATTCTACGGACTCTCGGGGAGCTCAGGTGGACGAGGTGGAGGCTCTAGTTGGGGTGGTGCGCATCCGAGTACGGCGGTTCACCGTGACCGAACCTGGGCGGCAATGGGGCGACGGAGCTCCTGCTTCTCGGTGAGTTCTCCAGCAAGGAAGCGACCAAGCAGTGGAGTGAAGGAAGGGCGTGGGATGGGGTAGCTTGATATAGCTGAGGTGCCCGATCTTTCGGTGAGTGGAGATAATTCTGATTTGGCGGAAGATGACCCTTGCGATCTGACTACGACGAGCAAGCCCGAGGCGCCAATGCAATCGCTGAACCAACTCCCTGTAGTTACCGATCTTGCTGATGCGAGATCGGCCTGATCACGAAGATCGTTTCCTGTGCGCAATGAAGAATGAACAAGAAAAAGATGCGAGCAATCTAATTTATTACTCGAGGGTGGAGTTCTGAATACACGAAGACAGCGCTGATTTGTGTGTGTTCAAGAGTAGCTAAAGCTAACGTAAAACAAAACTCCAAGAACAAAGGAGGCGCAGGCTCCTGGATAAATAGAGAGAGGGGGGCGCAGCTCCTAGTGGCGGCCAAAGGGGAAAACACAACCCTAGGTCGTCCACTATGGGCCGCAGTTGGGCTGGTCGTCTATTCTTCTGGGCCCTCATTCTTTAGTAGCATGACGAAGTTAAGATCTCTAGCATGGGCCCGAGAGATTGGCCCAGCTAATGAAGGAAGTGGCGCTTGATGTGGAGGTGCTGCTGGTGTAGTCGTACTCATGTTGCAGGTGATGTCCTCATCATCCTCCCCTTCTTGAAGTGAAGTCATCCTCGACGGTAACTATGGCGGAACCGCCCAAATTATCCCAACTAAAGTGCCTAAGTCCTGCCTTAGAGGCTAGACCACACTTAAATAGGAAAACCCGTCAGTCCCTCGGATCTAGTCCGATAAAGCCACTTAACCAGGATCGAATACCACTAGCTCACATGAAGGTGAGGCATAGAGAAATAAAAATAAAACATAATACCACAAATTTAATAAGTATCATTAGTGAATACATTATCGGAGTTTCAGAAATAATAACCATAAATTTTAATGCAGCGGAAATAACTAACGGAGAAAACCGAGTAACATGGCGAAGCCTGGCCACATACTCCTGGTCCTCTCCTGCGGAAGCAGTAACCCACTCGACCATCTATCCCGGGTGGTGGGGATGGAGGCAAGTCACACCAACAACCCAAGCAAGGAGGTACCTACAAAAATAATTATGCCACAATCAAGGCTGAGTATACTAATACTCAGCTAGACTTACCCGGTGTGAGGAGTCTACTCCTCTACCTCTAGACATGCAGCTGTTTGGCTGAGGGGTTTTGGTTTGCCAAAAGCATTAGCTGAGTCTAAAAACCAAGTTTTAGCTTTTCAAGTTTTAGTAGAATCCTTTAGAATAGATGTGGTACCTAGCTAATCATACATGGTATCAAACATTTTTACCAATCAACATCTTTTACCAGTCACCTCATTTCCACTTATTACTCAATGTAGTAGCATGGATCAAGCAGTCTCATTAGCTGTGAGAAGCAGATGATTCGAATCGAGTTTTTAAACCTTGCAAGGTAAACCTAAACATACGACGTGGCGAGGCACTCTGTCCCCACACATATCAACCGTCCCCCATCGATTCCCCGTCAGCAGATCAGGGCTCATCGCCTTGGCGTACAATGCCTCACTGACCCCCGCCTGCCGTCTTGCAGTGACCGCACTTGTACCCACCATAACCGGAATGGGAGACCCACGTCTCAGGTCACATGAGGGGATATGTCTGCTGCCAGGTTTACTCAGGTACTAGGCTTACCGATTTACCATATTTCTAACGCTTGACTCACGGTACACACCTTAATCCTTATTCCAATTTCCACCTCGTAGACAATCAATCCCCATGGATTGTTGTCCACAGACCAACATCATTATGCTATGAACGTGGATACAACCATTTCCTGACCTCGCGCGATTGCTGGAAAAATCACTCGACTTCTACCGAGATCCCTAATTAGTAAGCAGCTACTCGGACCTAGCATACTAGTATCCATCTCAAAAGGAATCCTGAGTTTATGCAACTAGGGTTCCAGGCAACTCCTACACTTAAGTGCACAGTAAAAGCCTACAAACATTAAGTGCAGTAAAATAGCATATATAAAACTGGTTATGCATAAACCGGGGCTTGCCTTTAATTTAACACTTAGGTTGTGTTGCTGGGGGTACTCGCTTGGCGAGCATCCACTGGGTAAGTCCACCATTCTTCAGGTCGCCCACCAACTGCATCTTGTGGTTTGCACCACATCACTTGCACGATCGTCATCTCTCAGTCCTAAATGAGATGCAAGATGCATATGTATGAATATAATGAAGTAGCACAAGATATACAAAGACACAGTGGCGAACTAAACACTAATTAGTAAGACACCATAAAAACCACACGCTAGCATTAGTTATCTACACGTTATCAGCGTTCAACATTAACACCATTAAAAAGACAAGAAACATTTTGTATATTTACGCAACACAATTACGACATCACAAGTACGCGCATTTTATTTATTTGGATACGGTTTTTTCATTAGTTCTTCGAGTGATTGTACAAAAGCATCCCAAACCACACAAGTTTCATAGAGGACCTATGCATCAATGTCGATAGACTCCTATATCACAATCAACTACAGCAAGCAAGCACATTAATCATGGAACGTATGTTAACCTAAGTTTAGACATTACAAGTCTATGTCCGTTAAGTGCTAACTAAGAATTTTTAGTCAAAGGGTGAGCTAAACAATTAAATACGCACTTGCAGATTTTTAGGACAGCAGCACAAACAGTCACTCATTTCAATCATAACTCTTAAAACATTAATCCAAAAATATCAAACTAGGACTTTATGGAAAGCTTAAAAGGTGAACTACAAATTTGGTATTTTCACTCAACCTGATTCAACACTTAGCAAGGTCAAAAAGTGCAATCACAGCAGCTCTGTCCAGATTTGAACAGATTCAGACTGCAACTTCAAAAATTCACAACTAAAGATTCAGACATCCAAACAAGGTGAATCCTAGACTTTCTGGAAAGCTAATTCAATGTTCTACAAATTATTTATAAATATCTCAAGGTGATTCAATATTTAACTAAGGATAAATATCACTAAAAGACTTTGCTGTCCAGAAACTGGACAGATTCAGTCTTCATATTAGAAACATTCATAACTTAAGCTTCAGACTACCAAAAAGAGTGATCTAAAACTTTTTGGAAGCTCGGCAAAAGCACTACATAACTTTTATAATCACTAAGAAGTGATTCAATGTTTAACTAATCAAACAACACAATTTTCAAAATCTGTTCTGACGGTGGACAGAACACAGCAACCAGTTTGTAAAATTTATAACTCTTAAACTGTCAGACCTATGGTTGTGAAATTTTAAACACAAGCAAGATAAGAAAAGCATCTACAAGTTTCTTATAAAGACTATGAAACAGATTGTAAAACTAACTTAGGCAAACAATGCAGTTTCTGAAATCGGTACAGAATTTGGAAAGATTCAGTTACTGAATTTGTAAAAAGCATAACTCCTAAACGGTCAGACTTATGTCTGTCAAATTTTAACACCAACAAGATCATAAGGTTATATACAACTTTTCTATATGACTCTTCTACAGAAACATGATTTAGTTTATCAAACATACAACACGAGGAAATCACTACGTGCAGTCCAAAACAGCAACTAATAAATTTCAGCTCGTATACAATTCAAGAATTGCCGCGTTCTAGATACTTGAAGTATTCTAACACTTTGACAATTGTTAGAGTTAAAAAAACCAAGTGAGAACTAACAAGTAGACTTACTAATTTTTATACAAGTTGTTTCGCGCGCTAAAACTACCATACACAATTTAATCAACGCATTCACCACAATCATCAAATCCAACATATATGCATATCGAAGCGCTTTCCACCCTAATAATTTGCATTTTACTTAGACTTCACATGAGCACTAATACTTTTCATCCGCGACCATAACCATACGTGTTTAGACTACAACAAGCAATCATCATGACTACGAGCTTAACCAAACCATCTAACAATTCGGCTAACTAGAGCAACGACATAGCCCGCTAAATAACATACACGTCGGCTTAGTCCATTATTATCACTATCCGCGACACAACATACACTACAACAATTTTATAAACACCATATTCACAAGTATTTTCGCACACCGACCAATCTATACGAATCGTAAACCACTAATCTCCAAATCGAAATCACCATGCATTTACTTCCCAAATCACGAACGCATTCGTGTTCATCATACGAGCCGAAGTACTTCAATAATTATCCTTAAACAACTAACTCTATTACACACTTGTATCACAACCTACTTAACTTACTTGAAGTGTCTACTTGAAATCGTGAGCACAATCATACACTATACGCGAAGCATAATTTAACAAACGCACAATGCACATCGTTACGACTCAACTTATAAATATAGAGAAGCGACGACTACTTAGGCATGTCACCACCTCTCTATATAAGCCAAAACCATTTCTACCTACATCGACTAAGAGTTCTAAGTATTAAACACATTATCACATTCCACGCGCAAAATAAACCTCACAAAACACCAGTGACAACCGATGGATTTTTACTAAACTCATGATGCGCATAACCTCGTCTCACATACAACCATATGGTGGCGTGCACTCGAGACACTTCGATCAATGTGGCACGACTACTAATATATGAACTCCAACACTCATGTCTTAACAATACATCCTCCACGCAAACTAGCATTTTCTAAACTACTCGTCACATCAATGCATATACCCCTATATAATCACGAACCCCGTCACATTGCATAAAACAAATACACTTTTCACTTAAACACATATCGATGCATTTCCCAAAACAAAATCCGCATTTTGTAACTTAGTTTTCGCATTTAACAACGCATCGCATATTTTCCGATCAAAATAAAAAATATAAAAACATCCGAGTTCTTTTCTACTTCATTTTCTTTTCTACTCGCGTCCATTCATAACAATTATATTTTCACGCACATATTCAAGCCATCGACTGAATCGTAAATAAAACAAAATCACAAATCATTCAAGGCGAACAACCTGGCCGACTCTTATCGCGCATGCATGCCATTAGTTTGGGCTCTTTGTCGACGAGCGATGCGCGAGGCGTGACGACGACAAGGGGCTGCAAGAATATGACAGTGCATGGTTTTGGTCATTTCATGGAGCGCTGAAAAAAACACAAGTTGCAGCGAGGACGATGGGGTTTTACTGGAGTTTGACAACATCGCGTTGGGACCTGCGTAGATCCGTGTCGGCACACTCAACGCGAAGGGGCAGCGGCTGGTGTTGGCACGTGCACGGAGGAGGTCGACGGAGGCAGAACGACAACCGAATAGGGGCTGAATAGATCAGCAGCGGAGCTCGCTGCGTGACGATGCCGAGACTGTTGCTGCAGCCCGAAACCAGATGGAGGGGGCTCGACGACTTCCACCATGGCTGGGCGCTAAAACGCCGAGCATGTCCCTGCGCTCTCTACTGCAGAGAGGAAGCCGAGAGGAGATGCCGCAGGGAGAAACACAGCAAGGGCACGCGCCGGCCATGGGGACCTCCTACTCGGCAAATCCCGCGCACGAGCAGAGAGAGTCGCGGCGCGCTGCTGAGGGAGAGGCACGGACGCTGGGGGATAGCAGGGGCGCTGCGCCACTGAGCTCAGCCATGGCGGCTGCTGGGGGATGGGGCCGCTGGCTGCTGTTGGCCGGAAGCAGGAGGAGGATGGGACTGCTGCTCGCTAGGAGGAATGATGGCTGGTCGGGGAAGCTCGACTGCGAGATTTTTTGGGCGCCATGGCTGCTGGTCTTGCTCCCTGCTGATTGCCGTGGAGAGTAGGGAGGAAGAAAAGGGCAGAGGACGCCATTGACAGGAGCTCGACGGCCATGGGAGGAGAGGAGGAGCCGAGCTCCCTACGCGCTGCCACGGGGAAGAAGAGCTCCCTGCCCTGGCGTGCGTGAAGAAGTCTAACGGCTGGGAAAATGGCAGAGGAGGAAGAAGGTTGTGGCGGCTGGGAAAATTTGAGGGGTGGGAGTGCAAAAATGCCTCCACTTGCTAGGAGAGGGCTCCTATTTATAGAGGGCACTAGGGTTAGGGTTCCTTAGTGGGCCAAATGGGCTGGGTTGGGCTGGCCCAAACACTAAATCGGGCCGCGCTAATTTATTTCTATTTTATTTTATGGTGTTTTGATTAAACATGGATTATCAGATCGCTAATTATTTCCCGGAATACAAACGCTCCTGCGGATTTCGTCCGTATGCCAAAACTGCGTGAACTAGAGTTCGGACGAACGGATGGTTGCGCGATTAACTCGGCCGAGAGTCTGTTTTGAATTCGCTCGGAAATTAATTCCCTACGCGTGATTGGAAAATAAATCATCCTGAGATTTGATTGGCTTTGGATTTTTTTGTCGGAGAAGGCGAATCGTGATATATTAAAATCGCTGTTGATACAGGGTTTTGAATTCGGTTTGGACATAGAGATATTCGGCCGAGTCGAGTAAGAAATAATTAGAGGACGACGTACTGAGTATTCTGTGTGAGAGTACGGACCTCGGATCAAAATAGTCGGACATCGATTGGGGTTTGAGGAATTAGACTCGGGCTCAAATCAAATAACAACCGTCGAGAGTTTGATTTAATGAGCTTCAGATGAGATTTATAATTCGAGAATGATTTTTGAGTTTACATTCATTCTGAGAAAAAAAGTTTTAACAGGCTCCAAATTTGGCATTCGTTGAGATCGAATTGCTCCGGATTCGGTGAAGTATGTATGATTAACTTGATGAAATTTTCATTGAGCATCCGAGATTAGGACAAATCTCCCGACATAACACGAAACTGACACCTGGGGTGTCACAGCAACTCCTCATCCTCGTGCATATAAGGTTTCAATCTGCAACATTAAAACTAGTGGAAAGACCAAATTCCGCTGGTAGGTCAAGGATATAAGCATTATCATTAATCTTTGTTAGCACCTTAAAAGGACCAGCAGCACGAGGCATTAATTTAGAACGGCGCAAAGTAGGAAACCGATCCTTTCTCAAGTGCAACCAAACCATATCACCTGGCTCAAAAGTAACAAGTTTGCTTCCTTTACTACCAGCATCCTGATTTTTTGCATTAGTAGTAGTAATGTTCTGTTTCGTTTGTTCATGTATGGTAATCATTTGTTTAATATGTGCAGTAGCATATACATGTGGGGCGTTTGCCAGCATTAAGTGAAATCAAATCAATAGGTGCCCTAGGGATGTAACCATAAACAATCTGGAAAGGGCACATCTTTGTAGAAGAATGCGTGGCATGATTGTAAGCAAATTCAACATGAGGAAAGCAATCCTCCCAACGTCTCAAATTCGTGTCTAAAACAGCCCTAAGCATGGTAGATAAAGTTCTATTTACTACCTCAGTTTGTCCATCAGTCTGAGGGTGATAAGTAGTGCTAAACATCAATTTAGTTCCCAATTTATTCCAAAGAGATCTCCAAAAATGGCTTAGAAACTTAGCATCACGATCAGAGACTATTGTTTTTGGAATACCATGTAAACGAATAATTTCTCTAAAGAACAATTCAGCAACAATGCTAGCATCATCAGTTTTATGACAAGGTATAAAGTGAGCCATTTTAGAGAATCTATCAACAACCACAAAAATACTATCCCTCCCCTTCTTAGTTCTAGGCAAGCCCAAAACAAAGTTTATAGAAATATCAAGCCAAGGAGAAGAAGGGACAGGCAAAGGCATATACAAACCATGGTTGCCCAAACGTGACTTAGCTTTCTGGCAAGTAGTGCAACGTGCAACAAGACGCTCAACATCACGACGCATCCGAGGCCAAAAGAAGTGTGCAGCCAGCACCTCATGTGTCTTGTAAACGCCAAAGTGCTCCATGAGACCGCCTCCATGAGCTTCCTACAGCAACAAAAGACGAACCGAGCTTGCTGAAATACACAACTTGTTAGCGCGGAACAAAAATCCATCCTGTATGTGAAATTTTTCCTAGGGTTTGCCATCCTTACAATGTATATAGAAATCTTTAAAATCAGCATCATCCACATATTGATCTTTCACAGTTTGCAAACCAAAGATTCTAAATTCTAACTGTGAAAGCATGGTATATCTATGGGACAACGCATCAGCAATGACGTTTTCCTTCACGTTCTTGTGTTTAATGTAAGGAAAGGACTCGATGAATTCTACCCAACTAGCATGACTACGGTTCAGATTTGTTTGGGTACGAATATGTTTAAAGCCTCATGATCAGAATGAATTATAAAACTCACGAGGCCAAAGGTAGTGCTGCCATGTTTGCAAAGTGCGAACTAAAGCATAAAGTTCCTTATCATAAGTAGAATATCTCAAGCTAGCACCGCTTAATTTTTTCACTAAAATAAGCAACCGGTTTTCCTTCTTGTAACAAAACAGCACCTAACCCAATACCACTAGCATCACATTCAAGTTCAAACACTTTCTGAAGGTCAGGCAATTGTAAGAGTGGAGCATGGGTTAACTTATCTTTCAAAGTGTTGAACGCCTCTTCTTGTGGGGGTCCCAAGCAAAAGACACACCTTTCTTTGTGAGTTCGTGCAAAGGGGCAGCGATGGAGCTAAAATCACGCACAAAACGGCGGTTAAAATCCTGCAAGTCCAAGAAAACTCCGAATTTGGGTGACCGTCGTTGGTGTAGGCCAGTCCTAAATGGCTTCAACCTTGCTGCTATCCACCTCAATGCCCTGCAGAGTAACCACATAACCAAGAAACGAGACACGTTGCGTGCAAAATGTGCACTTTTCCATGTTACCAAACAAGCGAGCAGCACGCAAAGCATCAAAAATAGCACGCAAATGTTCTAAATGCTCCTCTATAGAGTTGTTGTAAATAAGGATATCATCAAAATAGACAACAACAAACAAACCTATGAAGGCCCATAGAACTTCGTTCATTAAACACATAAAGGTGCTGGGAGCATTAGTCAATCCAAATGGCATAACCAACCATTCATATAAACCAAATTTCATCTTAAAAGTCGTTTTCCATTCATCACCGAGTTTCATTCTAATCTGATGGTAACCGCTAAGCAAATCAACCTTAGAGAAATAACGGCACCACAAAGCTCATCTAACATATCATCAAGGCGTGGAATAGGATATCGATAACGAACTGTGATGTTATTAATAGCATGACAATCTACGCACATACGTCATGACCCATCTTTCTTTGGAACGAGAAAAACAGGAACCGAGGAAGGGCTAAGAGACTCACGAATGTAACCTTTATCAAGCAGCGTCTGCACCTGACGCTGGATCTCCTTCGTCTCATCTAGATTTGTACGGTACGGGGCGCGGTTCGGAAGAGAAGCATCGGGGATGAGATCGATCTGATGCTCAATGCCATGGAGCGGAGGAAGACCCGGTGGTAAGTCCGTAGGAAAACATCAGCATACTCCTGCAAAAGGTTAACAACAGTAGGGGGGTATATCCAAAGATGGTGCATCATCAAGCGGAACAAGCATGCGCGAGCATACAAGTGCATAAAAGGGCATATGAGCTTCATGGAGATCATCAAAATCAGCACGTTGTAGCAAGTAAAATAGGAGAGTGCAACTTGATTTCAGATTTAATAGGTGCAGCTGATGTCAATTTGACTTGTTGTGTAGTTTTAGCAGCCCTAGTAAGATCATCTTTCAAAATTTGGTCAGGGGTCATTGGATGTATAATTATTTTCTGGCCTTTAAACATGAAAGAATAATGATTTGAATGACCATGATGTAAACTATCAGTATCATATTGCCAAGGTCGACCCAATAACAAAGAGCATGCTTCCATAGGAATAACATCGCAATTAGCATAATCAGAATAAGAACCCAGTGAAAAGGGGACACGTACCGAACGTGTTACCTTTATTTTACCACCATCATTAAGCCATTGAATGTGATACGGATGTGGGTGTGCGCGAGTGGGCAAGGATAATTTCTCTACCAAAGCTGTACTTGCCAAATTGTTGCAGCTACCACTATCGATGATGATGCGAATCAACCGTTCGTGCACAACGCCCTTGGTATGGAATAGAGTGTGTCGCTGATTTTTTTTCGGCCTGGGCAACCTGTGTGCTAAGAACACGCTGCACAACAAGACTCTCATACCTATCGGTGTCGATGGGATCAACGTGGACTTCCTCATTTTCTGCATGGTTAGTGGCAATCATAGCATGACTAGTTTCCTCGGAATCCCTGGCTAAAGAGTACTCACCATTGTCACGTATAAGCAAGGTACGCTTGTTTGCACAGTCCCAAATCATGTGCCCAAACCCTCTGCAATGATGGCACTAAATATCCCGTGTACGTCCTGTGGAAGAAACGACGCCTTTGGCAAGGGGCGCCGCTGGCTTGGCCGTCCCTGTGCGCTGTGTAGTGCTAGGCGTAGAAGGTGCAGGGCTGGAAGGAGTTGAGCTGTGTATCGAACCCCGGCCTGCAAAAGAGTTAGTATATGTCTTTGATCGTCGTCCCTGCACTTCAGGTTCAGCTTTGCAAGCATATTCAAACAATGTGGTTATATCAAAATAATCCTTATAATCAAGTATATCCTGAATTTTCCTGTTCAAACCACCACGAAATGCGCCATAGCAGCGTCATCCGACTCAACCAAACCACAACGAAGCATACCCTTTTGTAACTCCTGGTAATATTCCTCAACAGATTATGAACCTTGTTGAAAATGCTGTATTTTGTTAAGCAAATCACGGGCATAATACGAAGGAACAAATCTGTGGTGCATGGCAGTTTTTAATTGGGTCCAAGTAGTGACATTGTTAATGGGAAGTTTTTGTTTATACTCACGCCACCAAATTAAAGCAAAATCAGTAAATTCACTAATGGCAGCCTTCACTTGGCTATTAGCAGGAATATCATGGCATGAAAATTTCTGTTCTACCTCCAATTCCCAATCAAGATATGCAGCAGGATCATATTTACCATTAAAAGATGAAATTTTAAATGTAATCTTAGCAAATAAGTCATTACGGGGATGACGAACCACACGACATGCACGACCACGACGATCTCCATTGTCCTGCTCAGTGTCACCGCCGTAGTCCTGCTCCATCTTTGTTGTCAATGCATCAAGGCGTGCCAGGATGGTGTTGAGTGTGGTGCGAGTCGCCGTTTGAGCAAGGTCAAGCTGGTTGAAACGCGCGGTCGTCGAAGTGATCGTTGAATCAAGCCGTTCATGCAT
This sequence comes from Zea luxurians, assembly GCA_029449295.1. Lineage (NCBI taxonomy): Eukaryota > Viridiplantae > Streptophyta > Magnoliopsida > Poales > Poaceae > Zea > Zea luxurians. The sequence goes on along the minus strand of JAOPSE010000011.1, from coordinate 65,227,916 downwards.
CGTCCTAATGTCAGCAGCAAGTCCATCAACTTGTCCCCTTACTTCCTGCAACTGGACATCCACCGTGTCGTGTGCTCCTGTCATAGTTAGCGCAAACAGCAAAACACCAAAAGGAGAAAAACCGACGACAACAAGGGAATGGTGGTGACAACTCGCTCAATGGAATGCTGTTATCAAGTTCTTATCCATTCTTACCAAGCCACAGGGGTGAACTACAACCAACAGGTGGAACTGGTGAAAGATTGGATGAGCGATTGCCTGGAGAAAACAGAAACCTGCTTGTCGTAGAAATATGTGGAGTTCTGGGTAGGCTGCACGCAAGTCAAGGATTAGCACGATCAAAACAATAATGCAAAGTTGAATTATTGTGCAAAACACGAAACTATATTGCTGGCCACAAGTGCAAAGGACGGATGGATTTAGCAGAATGGTAGTACCATAAATATTATACTAGCGAGGCCAAAAAGGCACTAGTAGGAATCACAGGTGATTTTGTTTTTCTTTTTTGTATGATTTTTTTGATATTTTTCTCAGCACAAGAAGCAACAAAATAGGTGCTACACCAAGTTTCACATGAAACAGAGATCAGATGTGGTCTACAGAAAAAGAGCAAGTTCTCTGAAAAGTGTGCAAGACCTTTGACAATTTTTTTTATTTTCCTGAATTTTTTTGACAATTTTATCGAAATCAAATAGGCCGTAAGCAGTTTGGCTGGCCTTAGAATGGTGCCAACAAGCTCATGTAAAAATTTCAGATTTTTTGAACAACCGAGCCAAAAGTTATGCTCGGTTTAAGGAAGGTACCTCAAGTTATGTTTAAAACGACCGAGATGAGACAACCGCTTTGTATCCTTTCTCCTTTCTTTTTTTGTTTGTTCTCTGGTTCTATCCTTTATCTTTCGTTTTCTTTTTTTCTTTTGTTTCTGTTTTTTTTGACGTAACCGAAGGAGAAAAACAAGGAAGCGGAGTTGACTCGGTTTGTGGCATGATCAAACGGGAGATGGTGGCAACGCGCTAGGGTTTGAATGGTTGAAGAAAGAAAGATGGTGAAAAAAACACAATGCAACCAACAACAAATGACGAGAAAGCACACAAATTCAACAATGCAGATTATTGAAAGAAAGTGCGAGACTCAAAAGGGTGCTGGGATAAGGTCTAACCTGAATTTTTATGTGGTTTTGTGGACTGTAGGAGAGAAAAAAAACACTCGATAAACTCATCAATCAACCTGGAAATTGGATACCACTTGATATAGCTGAGGTGCCCGATCTTTCGGTGAGTGGAGATAATTTCGATTTGGCGGAAGCTGACCCTTGCGATCCGACTACGACGAGCAAGCCCGAGGCACCAATGCAATCGCTGAACCAACTCCCTATGGTTACTGACCTTGCTGATGCGAGATCGGCCTGATCACGAAGATCGTTTCCTGTGCGCAATCGAAGAACGAACAAGAAAAAGATGCGAGCAATCTAATTTATTACTCGAGGGTGCAGTTCTGAATACATGAAGACAACGCTAATTTGTGTGTGTTCGAGAGTAGCTAAAGCTAACGTAAAACAAAACTCCAAGAACAAAGAAGGCGCAGCTCCTGGATAAATAGAGAGAGGGGGCGCAGCCCCTAGTGGCGGCCAAAGGGGGGGAAAACGCAACCCTAGGTCGTCCACTATGGGGCCACAGTTGGGCTGGTCGTCTATTCTTCTGGGCCCTCATTCTTTAGTAGCATGACTAAGTTAAGATCTCTAGCACGAGCCCGAGTGATTGGCCCAGCTAATTAAGGAAGTGGTGCTTGATGTGGAGGTGCTGCTGGTGTAGTCGTACTCATGTTGCAGGTGATGTCCTCATCATAGCTTTTATATGTGCGAGGGCAAGCGTGACCCTGTGTTTTGCGGCCTGAGTGGACGGCAGGGGCTCAGCGCTGGTTGGCGCGTGCGGAGCTGTCACACCCGGATTTAAGGAACAAAGCCGGGTGCATCTCATACATGCGCCAAAGAAGACAACATATATAATAACAGAGTGTATAGAGATAAATGTCACAATATCATTAGAGTACTTATTACATAGCGGAAGTCTTACAAAATAAATGATAAATATAAAACGAACTAAGGTCCATGCTTGGCGCCATAAAGTCAACTAGGAGACACCACCTAGATCGAATCGAACTCCTCGTTGTGTGGCTCCTCTTGAACCACCTATTCTTCTCCTGTGGGGGGGGTGTGAGATAGCAAGGGTGAGCTCACACATGTTCATCGCTGAACAAGTTGTGGGAATAATGTGGTATGAACTCACCAAAGGTGGGAGTTCATGTGATGTGTAAGGCTGATCAACAATAGAGGTTGAAGCTGAGCATTGCTTTTAATAAGTTGGTCAAATTTTATTAGCAATTACTAAATGTAAGTAAATACCAAACCATAATAAAATAATAGAACAAAATTAATACATAATCCCATGCAATGCATATGACAAATTGAATTTAAGTTCCATAAATTAACCATGTGAGAGTCCTGAGCTGCTCTTGACCGTGAGCTCAGCTAGTATACCAGTTTTACACTCTACAGAGGTTGTACCCTGTACCCACAAGTCGTGTATCCCATGTTGCCAGGGTTTTCAAGGCCCTTAGACACTACCGAGGTGGATGACTAGGGATCCGCTATGAGGCCTTTACAAAGTTCCACTAGCTTCCGAAAACCCGGTACAGTTTATGGGAAGAGTACTTGCAAGAATCCCTCGTCTGACCGCCATCGCAGCAAAATCAACCCGAGAACCTCCCTGCAGGCAACTCCCCTACTGCCCTTGCTCCTTTCGGGTAAGGTAGTCTTCCACTAACTTTCCTAATTAGTTAGCCAAGGGGTCCCATTCCTCCCTTGTGGTGGCACGTGTTTCTCAAGTCAAGCTCCATATTCCAATTAAAAATATTATAATGATCTTGACATGAACATAAATAACATAACAGAATAATTGAAACATGGATATAATGAAATATTAACCCAAAACCATATAAAGCAACAACATAACTACCCAAATGATTCAAGGGTAAACAAGGTAAAAGATAATCAGATTAGGGTGACCTATTAGGTCCCATCAAAATTAAACCTATGCATTGATAATAAAAAACATTATTGGGTAATAGAAGTGATCAAGGGCACAACTTGCCTGGCACTTGAGATTCTAGGTACCAGGGTGATTCTTCAGATCCTCGTGACCTCACTGCTAGTCGTAGCAATACAAACAAACATGGTATAGACAAAATTAACATCACACCAAACATAAGAACAAATTGCATAATAATAATCTACACGTTGCTATGAGATCGCGAGATCGAGAACTACTAAGATCGGAGTTACGAATAAGGAGTTATGATTTTATAGAAGATCTGTGTGATTAAAATATTAAACTATATTATAAATTGGTTAATATAAATCATATGAGAGGTTATTCTATAAATAATTATCTCAACTTTAATCTAAGTTATAAATTGACCATAGATCATATTCTAGTAGATTACAATGATAAGCAGTTTAACCAGACTAACCAACATAAGTTAAATAAAGATCTACTTATAAAAGAATGAGACATGGTATAATAAATGTTGTTATTGCATTGTAAATATTTATACGAAACTAACACAACTTGAACGGATCAAATCGGAGTTAAAATGAGGAAGTTATGAATTTTCTAAGGTTTTATATATTTGATATAAGATTAATTAGGGAATAAATTTTAAATTGGCTTTCATGTCAAATCAGTGGCACTATTTGATAAACAATGATATTATAAAATTATAAGAGTTGGAATGGATTAATTTGGACCTCATATGAATTTTCTATGAATTAAACAAATTCTAACAATTATTTTCACATTAAAAATCATATTTACTGAATTTTATAGTTCTCTAGACTGGGCACAAGATAACCAGAGAGCACAGGGGCTAACCCGCAAAAGTCTCAAGACTCAGTGCACAGAACAATGGACTGTGGGTTGGTTACTTGATTCTACAGGGGTTCTAATGTGAATGAGCCTGACCGAAGGGGTATCTCGAGTCTACAACCATCCGATTAGAAACGAATGGCCCAGATTTGCTCTATTATTAACTGAACCGGTACACAATCCAAACCACTGGATCAACTCTCTACGCTCCGGATCCGAAGTAACCTAGATCCTTTATCACACGTTAGATTGGCATCGGACGGCGGGGATAAACTCAGGTCGAACCGGTACCCGGTGCTCTAATCGTGACCGTTCATCAAAATCTGATGGCCCACTCCCCAACTAGACACATGCGTGCGGTGGCGGCGCCCGCACTCGCGGAGGCGCATCGCCGGTGTGGCCCACGCCGGTAGCGAGAGGCCCCAATACCCGCTTCCGAACACCCCTAGTCGAACCCGATGCTATTGCGAACATGATACGAGCGGATTTACCGGGGATTTCGCGGCAATGATTTCAGACCACGGGCTATGGAGGACGGCGAGTTATGACGAGTAATTCCGAGCCGGTCCGCCCTCGATCTGGCCACGGAAGGTTACTCCCATGAGCGGCTTGCACCGGAGAACTCCACTGCAGCGAATCAATGGCGCAAACCGGCCGAATCCGTGTGGCTGCTTTCGCCCCTCATTTCTCTTACAGGCTCTACTCTCACTGTACAATGGTGGCGCTGGCGGCATTCATCTCGCCCGGGATGGCAGCGGTGCCCAAAGGCTTTATAAGCCATGCGAAGGTTGATCGTGGGGAGATTAGGTCTTATTGCGTCCGCCCGGGCGCGCGACGTTCGCGGGGGTTGTAACCGCCATGGGTGGCCTCGGCGTGGACGACTGACAAGGTGGGGCCGCGGGGTCAGGGACTCGCGAGGTGAGCTACGCGGGGTTGACGGGGCAAGCCAGCTAGCGTGGAAGAAGAGCGAAACCCGCCGCGCGACTCGCTCTGTCTGTTACCGCCGCAACGGCCGGGATGACGAGTGGGTCCCAGCCTGCAGTGAAGTGAGCGCGCAACGCAGAGACTGATGTGCGGGGGCCACAACGTTTTCTCTGCGCGAGAGCTGGCGGTTGGCCATGCCAGTCAGCGACGGAGGGTGAGATGCACGGGTGAGCGTGGCTGATGGGGTGTGGGCTTTCGGCTGGTGCTGTGTGGGCCGCGCGAGAAGGAAGTCGGCCCAAACAACAGTGCCTCCCATTTTCATTTTCTTTTATCTTTTCTTTTCTTTGATTTTATTTTCTGTTTTTTTATTCACAATTATTTGAATCCTAATTTGAATTTGAATGAGTTTCACCTTTGAGTCAAATGTACACATTCAAACCCTAGTATAGAAATAATATTTTATTATATATATATATATATTCTTTTTTATACTTATTTTTATCCTTATAATATTTTCTTTCTCCTCCTCTTCTCCATTTCAAATTTAAATCCTAGTTTAAATGTAAACTTGTGGCCAATTTATCCCCAAATGATATTGCGCCATAAACAGTACTACTTTGTGTAACACCCCTGGTGTTACCCAAGGCCCTGGCCAAAGAAACACACCTATGGCCTCTCATCCAATGTGTAAAATAGGAAGTGAAGGTACTTAAAACCTTAGAACCATGGATAAGATAAGCTAAGTATTGATCATCAAAAGAGAGGAACCCTAGCCTTCATACCATTTTCACCCATGAAACAAGGTTTTAAAGCCCTAATTCCCTCCTAAGCCATTAAACCCTAACCATGGGATCAAAGGGGAAAAGAGTGGGCAAATGGCCACATCACACTAGGGAACCAATACCAAAAATGAAGTATAGTAGCAAATCTACAAAATGTATTAAGAGAAACATTGCAAAAAGGCCCCACAAAAACCCCAAAACATTTCACCAAGTGGGGAGCACACTTGAGCCATTCAAAATTTTTTCTAAGTCCCAAAACCAACCCTAGCCTAAAGATCAAAGGTGTTCACCTTTGTGCTGACACCAAAACCACTTGGACCAAATAGTAAAAAGTACCCAAATCACCCAAGGCACATCTCTAAAAATTTTGAATTCAAACCGAGGTCGTTTGACATGGTTTGACATCGGTTTTGTCCCTGGTGAACAGTGTCGACAGCACTGACTTGGTGCCCCCATATCTTGTGACTTAGGGCATATCTCCCATTGGAACTCACACATAATAGATAGCCCTAGGTGCCAGGAAGAGATTTGCGCAAGACCCTTGGCAAGATTCGCACGTTTGTGATCTCTGCAAGCGTTTGAACAGCGGCAGAAGCAAACGCCCACGTGTTCGACGCGTTTCTGGTGCGCTAGAGCACGCCCTCGGCACTCCGCCCACGCGCAGCCTCGCGCCACGCCAGCCTCATGTCCACGCTCGCGCCTGTGCCTATAAAAGCCGTCCCAGCCTCGACCGTACACCCCCGCTCGCTCTCAACCCCGCTAGAGCGCAAGTTCACCGGCAATCGCTCCGCGCACGGCGTGCCAGCGGCCACCCGAGACCCGACCACTGTAGACCGGCCATCCTAGTCATTCCCCGCCCCGTCTGACCCTCGGGATAGCCTCTGTGTGCCCCGGTGAAGCTCCCAGAGCCAGGAATCGAACTCTACCTCACCGGAGACACTGGATCGACCTCGCCGGACTTCACCCGAGCGTCGGCGTACGTAGACCGAGCTCCACGGTGAGTCTTCCTTCAATTCCTTGCACGGGTAGTTTCCTTAGCACCCCGTGAAGCTCCCTATGCCCTTGGATTGAACTCTACCACCGTGAGCAGGCCGGAGCACACGCCGCCGACGAGCCCACCCGCCTGCACACGTGGCCCGACCGATTCCGGCCATCACCGTCGACGAGCCGTACCTCGACGTGACCGCCAGGACCTCCTGGAGCTAACCTCGCCCTTCGCTGGACCTCCCTCGCTGCTGGTAAGCTGCGCCGCCCTGTTTACGGTCGCGGTTACTGTTTCAAATGGGGGAGGGATCTCGGGGAGAAGGGAGAAGAAGTCGAGGGGGTTTTTGAACAGTCAGAGACTCATATAAATAGTTCCGCAGGGGCATAAGTTGAAGACTTGGTTTAGGAAAAGCCCAGGGGTCTCAGTGTAAACTGATTTTCCATAAAACCTTTTAAACATTATTCATTTAAATGTAAACAGAGCTTATAAAATTCATAACTTCAGTTTTGTTCAACCAAATTTTGTCAAACCAATTTTGCTAGGTTCTAAATAAAATGAACTACTTAGGAAAAATACCAAACACCCTAAGTATTGCAGGAGATTTTGAAGTTTAGATTTAATTAGTAAACTGACCAAAGGATAAGTAAACAAGGGAAAAATAGCTATACTTTTAGACTGGGGTTAAGAAAAATTAGAGAGGTGCTTAACCACTACCTAGCTTGTTTAAAAATAATAAACCTCTCAGTACACCAGATTAGGGAAGGGTTTACCATTTAAACTCATTTTGACTCAAAGCTAAAGAAAATAGAAAAGGGAGTTTAAAATAAGAACCAGGGGGCAACCACATTTTTGCTAGCTCACTTATTTAACATAGTTCACTGGAAAATTTTGTTAGACCCTCTGTTAGTATAAAAGAAATGCACTACCTCTTATTTCATGAAAACAATGAGAACTTAGAAAAATCCTAGAAAGGTAATCCTAAGGAGAACCCACCCTAATCCTTGGGATAACTAATAATATGCTAATATGAATCTAGGAAAAATGTAAGTTCTGTTGTTTGATATTTTTCAAATAACAAGTTAGTTATAAGTACCTTTTTAACATTAAACTTTACAAAATCACAACTAAATACCCGGTGAGTCTTTTTCTGTGATTTTTGGCACAGAGGCCTATTATCACCTATGGAACATGGCAAAAATAAAGTTTAGTCCAGAAACCTCACCTAAATTAGAGCTATAGTGTAAAGTGCCCTTTTTCCTTTACTTTGTCATTTTTGCCCAAGGAATATATAAATCGTTTTCAACCTCAAACTTGTAGGGTGAAACCTAGGGGTCAATGTTTATCCACTGTAATTTTTATAACATTTTTGAAAATTCTAACTTGCCATGGTAGTTCAAAAACACTTAATAAGAAGCACAATAGGAAGTAAAATGAGAATTTTGGGAGAACTAGATAATGTACAACTAGAACCTTCTAATAATCCCATGAAACCTAAAGATGTGATTAAAGATTGTAAGTTCATTCAAAACCCTAGCGATGAATGAATGAAACCCTTAAGGCTAACAACGGAAACCCTAGTATACCACTATTTTAATACTGTTTCACTATGCTTGGTGTTTCCAAAATGCCATACCATTAATATGCATACATTTTATTCATTGCATTCGTTAGATTGTAATCTCGTTCTGGACCAAGGAGTTGCTTAGGAGGTAGCCCAGGAGCCAGCACCAGAGCCGGTCATCGAGGATCTGCCTACCCCAGCTTTGGAAGGCAAGCCCCGGTTTTATGCATAACCGTTATATATGCTATTTTACTGCACTTAATGTTTGTAGGCTTGTATTGTGCACTTAAGTGTAGGAGTTGACTGAAACCTTAGTTGCATGAACTCAGGATCTCCTTTGAGATGGATATTAGTCTGCTAGGTCGAGTAGCTGCTTTGCTAATCAGGGATCTCGGTAGAAGGCGAGTGATTTTTCTAGCACTCGCGCGAGGTCAGGAATTGGTTGTATCCACTTTGATAACAGAATGATGATGGTCTGTGGACACGAATCCATGGGGATGCGTTGTTCACAAGACGGAAATTGGAATAAAGATTAACGTGCGGATACTTGTGTCAAGCGTTTGAACGTACTAAGCACATGCTGAGAAATATGGTTAATCGGTAAGCCTAGTACCTGAGTGAACCTGGCAGCAGACTTTGCCCCTCACGCAACCCGAGACGTGGTCTCCCATTTCGGTTATGGTGGGTACGAGTGCGGTCATGGCACGACGGCTGTCGGGGTCAGTCAGGCATTGTACGCCAAGGTGGTGAGCCCTGTTCTGTTGACGGGGAATTGATGGGGACGGTAGATGTGTGTTGGGATGGAGCGCCTCGCCAAGTCATGTGTTTAAGTTTACCTTGCAAGGATTAAAACTCGATTCGAATCGTCTGCTTCTCACAGCTAATGAGACTGCTTGATCCATTGTACTGCATTGAGTAACAAGTGGAAATGTGTTTGGAAAAGCTGTTGATTGCTAAATGTTTGATACCATGTATGATTAGTTAGGAGCACTCTTAGTCGTAAGAGAGTCACACTAAAACTTGAAAAGCTAAAACTTGATTTTAGACTCAGCTAGTGCTTTTGGCAAACCAAACCACTCAGCCAAACAGCTGCATGTCTAGAGGTAGAGGAGTAGACTCCTCACACCGGGTAAGTCTAGCTGAGTATTTAGTATACTCAGCCTTGCTTGTGGCATAATTTTTACAGGTTCTCTAGAGGACATGGTTGCTGTAGTGACTTGGCCGTCCACCTTGCCACCGGGTTCGATAGTCGAGTGGGACCCTACCCTGGCAGAGGAGGAGCATGAGGGGTGATGGGCCAGGCTTCCCCATCCCTTCGTTTATTCACCGTTCGTTATATTCCGCTGCATTTCGAACACTGATCACTACTTTTGGTAAACTCCGATGATGATGTAATAAATTAAGTACTCCTTAATGTATGGTTTTATGCTTTATTGTATTTTGCTCTGTGCCTCACCTTCGAGTGAGTACATGGTACTTGATCCTGTTAGTGGCCTCATCGGACTAGATCCGAGGGACTGACGTTTCATTCCTATTTAAGTGTGGTCCAACCTCTAAGGTGGGACTTAGGCACTTAAGTTGGAATAATTCGGGTGGTTCCGCCACAACTGGTATCGGAGCTTGTACCACCACAGAGGAATCAGTAAATCGTGAACACAATCCTTTTCAAAAGTAAAACTTGTTAGCAACAAAGGTTGGATAGATCGGTAAGACGATAAGGATGGACATAGAGCGTGAAGCCTTAGGATATTAGATGGGTAACTAGGTGGGTAATTGAATGTGCCCTACAGGCTACTATAAGGGATGGAGATTTCTCGATCCCTATAGGTTGATATGAGGTCGCTTAGGACGAGCATGCATGCATCATTTTCTAACTACTTAGTAAATGGTCAAGAAGTTTTACAAAGCTATGAGGCAAGGTAATAAAAGATTAAGTATATCTCCAAGTTCTCCACATAACCCTGGGAAAGCCAAGCACTAATCCCCTTTTAATTTCTTAATTCTTTTCCTTTTTCGCTTACGCTCACCCTTACACAGATGACTTCTCACGAATCCTCGGAAGGAGGGAACACACATTCCCACATGGACGGACTTACGCGAGAGGGTTTTCCCCGCATTTTGTGGGAAGTGCTGCAGGGAGCCGGTTATACGACGCCTCCCCAGTATGCAGTGCAGTTGTTCGAGGAGCACCAGGTACCCCGCTGTAGGGAGAGGATGACCTTGGACCCTCATCCCTTGCGGTCGGGCTAGCGTTCGTTGGACTCCGAGTCTTTCGGATTCAGGGCCGAAGATACTCTTGAGTCCATTGCTCTCCACGGGCTGACGACCTTTTGTGGCTTTCACCCCTTGGAGCTGTCCACTCATCCCATTGGCTTGTTCCCCGCTAAAAAGGAGGACGACCCAATGTGGAAGGACTGAGTGGAGCATGCCAAGGATGTGTGGGCTCTTTACCCGAGGCAGACTGCTCACCTGACGGTGTGATGCATGAATGCCATGTATCGTCTACAAGCAGTGCGAGCTGAGGCAATGTCCCAGCTAATGGGCTTGGTGGAGTCTACCAAGATCATCCTGGATAACCGAGAGGACCTTGTGGTAGACCTGTCCACTGAGCTGGTGGAAAAGGACCTCCAGGTGGAACAGATGGCCACCCAGATCCAAGAGCTTGAGGAGCAAGTAGGAGCCAGGGAGAACACCATCGAAGTTCTCGAAGATCAGGTCCTGAAGACTCAGTAGCAACTTGAGGAAGCCAACCAGCACCTGGATATGCACCATCAGGAGATTCAGGACATGGAGGCCGAAGGGGCCAACGAGGATGTTGACATCGAGGGAGGAGAGGAGCCGGAGCCTGCATCCAGCTTCGATACTGCTGGCTCAGGGAGACCACCTTCCCCCGAGTCTAGCGTTGCCTCGTTTGCCCATTAGGTTTCAGAAATAGGATTAGAAGTGTGCGGCAGTAGGACTCCTTGAAACTAGCTTAGCTTTTGCACCTTTGGGGTACTAGGCTAGAGAGAGAGTCAAGTATTTTGAATACTGCTGTAACCGTTAGCAAACTCTTTTGGATTGGCGAAGGATGGATGATCTCTAACTAAGTTATGAAGGAAATTTTATGTCATGTGGTATCTTTTATGAAAAATGCAAGGAAATGTTTGGCATCTTACAAACCTTGGCTTTTCAAACCTTTTATCTTGTGCAAACCCTGATGTCAAAAGTATGATATTAAGAACATCCTAAATTTTCAGATGGCAGGAAGAGCGCGCCGTGAACAGAATGAGCCCATTCCTCCTCCACCATCGCAGCTGCCTACCATGCAAGAATTGATGGCTCAGCAGAATGAGATTCTGCGATAGTTGGCTCAGCGTCAGCCACCACCTCAGCACTATGGTGGTGGTGATCACCATCAGCGTCCCCCAACATCGGCCACCTATCAGGAGTTTCTCAGCACTCAGCCGCCATTGTTCACTCGAGCCGAGGATCCACTTGGTGCTGATGTGTGGCTCAGGGTAGTGGAATCCAAATTTACACTACTTAATGGAGTTTTTTCAGATGTGGCTAAGGTCCATTTCGCCACCCAGCAGCTTCGCGGACCCGCGCGAACATGGTGGGACCACTTCCTTGCTATGCAGCCAGATGACCACGTGGTGGAATGGGGAGAGTTCAAGGCAGCCTTCAGAGGGCATCACATACCAGCAGGCATCATGGACCACAAGCTCAATGAGTTTCTGGCACTCACTCAGGGGAATCATATAGTGTTGCAGTACGCTCAAGCTTTTAATGACCTGTGTCAGTACACAGGCTATCATGCGGATACTAATGAGAAGAAGAGGGACAGGTTCAGGAGGGGCGTCAATACTAAGCTCCGCGACCGTCTCAACACAGTCAGGGCCAACAATTATAATGAGTTAGTCAACCTGGCCATTTCTCAGGAAGACTGCATCACAGCCCGGTAGGCGGAAAAGAAGAGGAAGACCCCATTGGCAGGACCTTCAGCTCAGCCTCAGCGCTTCAGGATTGTGTTCGACACTCAGAGTAGGGGACCTCAGCAGCAAGGACGGTGGGTGATCTGACCACAGCAGCAGCAACAGGCACCCAACCACTCTCAACCCCCAGTTCAGAGGAACAACAACCAGCCACAGCAGCAGTACCGTCAGGCCAATGGCAACAGATGTTTCACTTGTGGCAGCACTAGACACTACGCCAAGAATTGCCCCAAGAACCAACAGAAGCAAGGACAAAATTCGAATCAGAACCAAGGCAAGAGGCAGATGGTGCAAGTGAGGCAAGGCAGGCTAAACTTCACCACCTTGGCTAATATTCCAGAGGGGGCACCCGTCATGACTGGTATCTTCTCCGTTTTAAATTTCCCTGTAGTCATTCTTTTTGATTCTGGTGCATCACACAGTTTTATCAGTGCAAAATTTAGTGCCAAGTGTCAGTTACCGTTTCACCACACAAATGGGGGCATTACAATTTCTACACCAGGAGGCAGGGTTGCCACCTGTTAGATCAACAGGCACGTGCCAATAAGGTTGGGTAGTTTCATATTTAAAACCACTCTCCTGATCATGGGATTGGAGAGTGTGGATATCATCTTGGGGACCGACTGGTTATCACGGCACCATGCTGTGATTGATGTCGCAACAAGAGCCATAGAAATTCACTCACCAATGGATGGAGAGATCACCTTGTACCTACCCGACCAAGGTTGTACCCGTTCCTGTGCCTTCGTCTTGATAGAGTCACCGGTAGAGAGAATTCTAGTGGTCTGTGAGTACCTCGATGTTTTCCCAGATGAATTGCCAGGGATGCCACCCGACAGAGACTAAGAGTTTGCAATTGAGCTGCAGCCCGGAACTGCACCTATATCCAAGAGACCCTATAGGATGCCTCCAGTGGAGTTGGCATAATTGAAAAAGCAATTGCAAGAGTTGTTGGACAAGGGATTCATTCGCCCAAGTACTTCACCATGGGGATGTCCAGCATTATTCGTCAAAAATAAGGATGAGAGTCTGAGATTATGCGTGGATTACCGCCCTCTCAATGCGGTGACCATCAAAAATAAGTATCCATTTCCCCACATTGATGTATTGTTTGATCAGTTGGTGGGAGCCAAGGTATTTTCCAAGATAGACCTTCGCTCTGGCTATCATCAGATAAAAATCAGGGCCATCGATATTCGGAAGACAACTTTCTCTACTAGATATGGACTTTATGAGTACTTGGTGATGTCTTTCGGGCTGACAAATGCACCGATATATTTCATGTATTTGATGAATTCAGTGTTTATGCCAGAGCTGGACAAATTTGTAGTGGTCTTCATTGATGATATCCTGGTCTATTCAAGGAATAAAGACGAGCATACTGAGCATTTACACATTGTACTTCAGCGACTGCGCGATCATCGCTAAGTTGTCCAAATGTGATTTCTGGCTGAGGGAAATTAATTTTTTGGGTCACACCATTTCTCAGGATGGGGTATTAGTTGATCCAAAGAAAGTGCAAGAGTGATGGATTGGAAGCCTCCTACCACCGTGCGGCAGATTCGGAGTTTTCTGGGATTGGCAGGATATTATCGGCGCTTCATTCTGGATTTCTCCAGGATTGCCAAGCCAATGACTGAATTGTTGAAGAAAGGAGTAAAGTATGAATGGAGTCAGAAATGTGAAGAGGCCTTTCATGCATTGAGGCAGCATCTGACAACAACACCCGTGCTAGCACAGCCTGACAACACCAAACCCTTTGAGGTTTACTGCGATGCTTCAGGCACTGGATTGGGATGTGTCTTGATGCAAGACAACAGAGTTATTGCCTATGCATCCCAAGCACTTAGGCCTCATGAGCAGAACTACCCCACACATGATCTAGAATTAGCAGCCGTAGTTCATGCCCTGAAGATATGGAGACATTATTTGATGGGAGCTCATTGTAATATCTATACTGATCACAAGAGTCTCAAGTATATATTCACTCAGGCTGATCTTAATATGAGGCGAGAAGATGGTTGGAATTAATCAAGGACTATGATTTGGAAGTGCATTACCATCCGGGCAAGGCCAATGTGGTAGCAGATGCCTTAAGTCGAAAAGCCTAGTGTAATTGTGTAACTATGGATTCTAAGGTCACCACCCTGTGTGACGAATTGTGCAAGTTGAACATGGAAGTTGTTCCCTTAGGTACCTTGAATTATATCTCAGTGGAGCCCACTCTACATGAGCAGATAGTCATGGCACAGATTGGTGACAAGGGTGTGCAAATCATTAAAGAGATGCTCGGACAAAAGGTGAATAAGTACAAATGCTTTCGTCAGGAGAACAAGGGAGTTCTAGGGTTTGAAAACCGATTGGTTGTTCCTAAGAATCCCGAACTCAGGAAGAAAATATTGGATGAAGCTCATCTTTCCAAATTTTCCATGCACCCCGGCAGTAACAAGATGTATCATGATCTCCGATCTTGTATTGGTGGACCAGAATGAAGAGGGAAATTGCTAAGTATGTATCTGAATGCGACTCTTGCCAAAGAATCAAGGCTAGTCATTTGAAGGTGACAGGTACCTTACAGCCCCTTCCCATACCCTCTTGGAAATGGGATGATATTTGCATGGACTTCATTGTGGGATTGCCCAACACCTCCCGACACCATGATTCTATTTGGGTCATTGTGGATAGATTAACCAAGACAGCTCATTTCTTGCCAGTGCATACCACCCACAAGACAGAGAAGTATGCAGAGATCTATATTGACCAAATAGTGCGTTTGCATGGAATTCCGAGAACTATTGTGTCTGATAGGGGAGCACTTTTTGTGGCACGTTTTTGGGAGCAGCTCCAAAAGTCACTTGGAACCACTGTCATTAGAAGCTCAGCGTACCATCCTCAGACAGATGGTCAGACGGAGAGAGTGAATCAAATTCTCGAGGACATGTTGCGAGCCTGTGTGTTACACTATGGTAAGAATTGGGATAAGTGCCTTTCCTTAGCGGAGTTCTCGTATAACAACAGCTACCAGTCTAGCCTAAAGATGGCACCTTTTGAGGCCTTGTATGGGAGAAGATGTAGAACACCGTTAAATTGGTCGCAAGCTGGAGAGAGGGAAATATTTGGACCTGACCTAGTACTTGAAGCCGAGAATAAAGTCAGGGTCATTAAGAAGAACTAGGAAGCTGCTTGGGCTAGACAGAAGAGCTATCAAGATAAGAGAAGGAAGCCTCTACAATTCAAAGTGGGGAAGCATGTATATCTCAAGGTGTCACCCACTAAAGGTGTTCAGAGATTTGGAATCAAGGGCAAGTTAGCTCCTCGCTATATTGGGCCCTATAAGATCAAGGAAACTTGTGGACCTGTAGCATATCGATTGAAGTTGCCACCTCATATGTCAGCAGTTAATGATGTATTCCACGTCTCCCAGCTACGGAAGTGTGTCCGCTTACCCACGGAAGTGCTACCTAAACCTGTCAGTGATTTGGGTCCGATCGCACACCCGGGGTTGCCCCTCGAGGTGTTTTTAGGAGTAGGACGGTGTAGCTGACTGTAGCTCGATGGTTCGTGCCAGAGGCACGAGAGACGGTGGACAATCTTGTACAAGTTCGGGCCGCTTTGAGATGCGTAATACCCTATGTCCTGGAGTGGATCTTATATGTGGTGGATTACATGAGAATTCTCTAGTATGTTAGAGAGCTGGGTGGATGGCTAATGAGTAAGATGTTCTTGAAGGGGTGCCCCCTAGGCCTTATATATTCGACCATGGGGCATTACATGCAGATATGATAACCACGTGTTCCTAAGTAATAGTGAACCGACTGAGTTTATCTTCCTATAATCTTGCCGACTTATAGTCCTTCGGCTCTGACGTCTGAGGGCGCTGCGCAGGAAAGTCGGATCAATGCTGCGGATAGCGTTTGAGTTCAGCAAACCACATGGGCTCGAGTTGATCTATCCTCGTGTTGATCCATTCTGCTGAAAGTTCCTCCCCTGGCCCACGAAGGGATGGCCTTGAGAAATAATGGGCCTAGGGCCTTTCGCGAGGCCTTCTTGCCTTCTAGTGGACCCGAGGGATATCTATCCCCCACATGCCCCCAATCTTTGTGTTGATTTTGAAATAATCGGCCCAAAGATTCTAGGTCCAGCTTACGATTTTAAAACATGTCTGCTAAGTCGTTACCTCCAACTCTGAGTAACTTGGTAAAAACGATCTTCTGTCATCTTCTTTTGGCATCATTCCATAGTCTTTTGCTTTTAATCTTCAGTAATCGGTGCTCTGTTTATGCTTTAGAGGTCGACGTTTTGTTCTTAGGGGTTAAGGATTCATTGGGTGCACCGGAGGTGCACCCAATGGGTGTAGCCCTCGAGCTTTGAGTGGATTACTAAAAATAATCCACTCAAAGGTCTTCATCTCATACTTCTTTAGAAATTGTTGTCTCTGACTTAGACTTATGCTTTAGAAATCAGCATTTTGCCATCAGCCTATGCTTCAGAGATCAGCATTTTGTTCACGGGGTCTTAGGATTCATTGGGTGCGCCGGAGGGGCACCCAATGGGTGTAGCCACCGAGCTTTGAGTGGATTACTGAAAATAATCCACTCAAAGGTCTTCATCCCATGCTTTTTTAGAAACCATTGTCTCTGACTTAGACTTATGCCTTGGAAATCAGCATTATTGCATCTTCATTTCATGCCTTAGATTTCAGCATTATATCATCAGTTTATGCTTTAGAGATCATCATATAGTTTTTTGTCTTTCTTTTTTTTGAGATCAACAATACGGCCTGCCCATGCACCAGCTTGAAATTTATTTGATCAGCGACGGATTGGACATCCGGTAGATGGCCCTTGGCTAGTCTTCCTTTTGCTTCGTGCTTCAATGCTCCTGTTGATTAGACTTGTACTTCATCAGCTATTTTTTGGCTTTCTTCCGATCTCCATAAATATCTTATTTTTGTCTTGATACATTCATTGCGTATACTGTATGGATGTGACTGCTTGGGAAAATCTATTGAAAATTCTAGGACGTCCCCCCTAATGGGTGTAGGCAAGGGATGGCTTGGTGCGCTGAGCGTTTAGTGAACTATCCTTGAGTAGTAACTTGATGTGACCGCGGGTGTAATCATATCGTCCATGTAGTTGACTTGAGTCCCAATGGGTGCTGTGTTACGTGAAACGGCGTCAGCCGCCTGACTTGTTTCCAGACGATTTGAATTGCTTATTGAATACTTGTGACTGTTCAGTGACCGTGGTAGGAGATGAGCGGTTGCTTTCTTCCTCTATAAATAGAGCACTTGCTTCACTGGCATCTTCACACATCTCTCTACCGTTGCTTGCTTGTTCTTGAAAGGGAAATGTGCCCTTGGGCCATTTCTATAAGATTTTGGTGATTAAGTGCTCCACACAAAAATGCCTTGAGTGATATTTGTGCCAAAGACTCAAGAAGTGCAAATCAAGATTAAAGGTATGTTTCTATACTTAGTACATTGTTTTGAAGACTAATGTATTGTGTCTAAGTGCTAGAAATAGGAGAAATCGCTTTGAAGATAAGTTGGCTGTGGTCAGCCAAAAGGCTGCTCGGTCTGGGTGCACCGGACTGTCCGGTGGTGCACCGGACTGTGTCCGGTGTGCCAGGACTAGTCCAGATGAACAGTCTGCTCTCGGGTCTCGACGGTGACGTACGGCTATAAATCACCGGACTGTCCGGTGGTGCACCGGACTGTCCGATGAGTCGTCTGCGGTGAAGTCACCGCTCTCGGGAAACCAGTCAACAGCGTCCGGCTAAAAATCACCAGACTGTTCGGTGGTCCACCGGACTGTCCGGTGAGCCAACGGTCGGGCGCGCCAACGGTCGGATGGGGGCACCGGACTGTCCGGTGTGCACCGGACAGTGTCCGGTGCGCCAACGGCTCCAAATCTTCAACGGTCGGCTGCGCCAATTTAGGAAAGCAATCTGCACCGGACTGTGAACAGTGCCTATCCGGTGGCGCACCGGACTGTCCGGTGCGCCACCCGACAGAAGGCAAGATTTGCCTTCTTGGATTGCTTCCAACGGCTCCTAACTACCTTGGGGCTATAAAAGGGACCCCTAGGCGCATGGAGGAGCACACCAAGCATTCTTTGATCAACTCTAAGCACCAAGACTCCATTTCCGCGCATTTGATTCTTTGTGATAGCAACTAGAGCTCCATTTGAGTAGAGAACTCTTCGAGTTGTGTTGCGAGCTCAAGTTGTGACTTGTGTGCGTGGTTGTGCTCTGATTTTGTGTCTTGTGTGCGTTGCTCTTCCTCCCTTACTTTCGTGTTTCTTTGTGATCATCATTTGTAAGGGCGAGAGACTCCAAGTTGTGGAGATTCCTTGCAAACGGGAGATAGTAAACGAAAGCAAAACACCGTGGTATTCAAGTGGGTCTTTGGACCGCTTGAAAGGGGTTGAGTGCAACCCTCGTCCATTAGGACGCCACAACGTGGAGTAGGCAAGTGTTGGACTTGGCCGAACCACGGGATAAACCACTGTGCCTCTCTGTGTTGATTTCTTTGTGGTTATCGTGTTTAGCAAGAACTCCTCTCTAGCCACTTGGCTTTATTGCTCTAACACTTAATCAAGTTTGTGGCTTTAAGTTTCAAGTTTTTACAGGATCACCTATTCACCCCCCTCTAGGTGTTCTCAATTGGTATTAAAGCCATTCTCTTCACGAAAGGGACTAATCGCCCGGAGAGATGGATCCTAAGGGAAAGGGGATGGTGGTCAATGATAAGGAGAAGGAGTCCACCTTCAACGAGCCAAGAGACGATAAACCCACTGACTCTGGCTCGAGTCACAAAAAGAAAGACGGGAAGAAGAAGAGGCGCATTAAGAAGATAGTCTACTACGACAGCGACGAGTCTTCTTCTTCCCAAAAGGACGACGACGACGACTACGAGAAAAAGAAAACGGTCAACTCAAACTTTTCTTTTGATTACTCTCGTATTCCACATAATTCAAATGCACATTTGCTTTCCATTCCTCTTGAAAACCTCCACACTTTGATGGAGAGGACTACGGATTTTGGAGTCACAAAATGCGTAGTCACTTATTCTCTCTTCATCCAAGTATATGGGAGATAGTAGAGAATGGAGTGCATTTTGATAGTTCGGATAATCCCATGTTTATCAATGAACAAATTCACAAAAATGCACAAGCTACCACTGTTCTATTAGCACCCTTGTGCAGGGAAGAGTACCATAAGGTGAGCGGCTTGGATAACGCTAAGCAGATTTGGGACACCCTTAGGATCTCGCATGAGGGAAATGATGTCACCATGCTCACCAAGATGGAGTTGGTGGAGGGCGAACTGGGAAGGTTCGCGATGATCAGTGGGGAGGAGCCAACCCAAACATACAACAAGCTCAAGACCCTGGTCAACAAAATAAGGAGCTATGGAAGCACGAGATGGACGGACCACGACGTCGTCCAGCTTATGCTAAGGTCCTTCACTGTCCTTGATCCTCATCTTGTAAACTCTATTCGTGAAAATCCTAGGTATACCAAGATGACGCCCGAGGAAATACTTGGGAAGAAAGGAGGCGAGATATGTTGATGAGGCGCTAAATGGCCCAATGACGATCCATGAGCCTCAAACCGTTGCCCTCAAAGCAACAAGTAGCAGGGAGGCGCTACCTAGCAAAGTGGCGCAAGTTGAGGCGACGGGGCTTAACGAGGAAGAAATGGCCCTCATCATCAAGCGCTTTAAGGCAACTCTTAAAGGAAGAAAGGAGCACCCAAACAAGAGCAAGACGAAGGGAAAGTGCTCCTGCTTCAAGTGTGGTAAGTATGGTCATTTTGTAGCAAACTGTCCTGACAATACTAATGACCAGGAGCAAGAGAAAGGCGGGAAGAAGGAAAAGAAGAAGGCCTACAAGAAGGCGAAGGGCGAGGCTCATCTCGGCAAAGAGTGGGACTCGGATTGTTCGTCGTCCGACTCTGACGACGAGGGACTCGCCGCCTCGGCCTTCAACAAATCGTCGATCTTCCCCAACGAGCGCCACACGTGCCTAATGGCAAAAGAAAAGAAGGTTTATGCATCTAGGGGTTCAAGCTGGATTATCGACAGCGGATGCACAAACCACATGATGGGGGAGAAGAAGATGTTCACCTCCTACGTCAAGAACAAAGATTCCCAAGACTCAATCATTTTCGGTGACGGGAATCAAGGCAAGGTTAAAGGACTAGGAAAGATAGCTATTTCATCCGAGCATTCCATATCTAATGTGTTTTTGGTAGAATCGCTCGGGTATAACTTGTTGTTCGTTAGTCAATTATGTAATATGGGCTACAATTGCTTATTTACAAACGTAGATGTGTCTGTTTTTAGAAGGAGTGATGGTTCATTAGATTTTAAGGGTGTACTAGACGAAAAACTCTATTTAGTTGATTTTTAGAAGGAGGAGGCCAATCTAGATGCATGCTTAATCGCTAAGACTAGCATGGGCTGGCTGTGGCATCGCTGTCAAGCACATGTGGGGATGAAGAACCTTCACAAACTTCTAAAGGGAGAACATGTGTTAGGTCTAACAAATGTAACTTTCGAAAAGATAGACCTTGTGTAGCTTGTCAAGCAGGTAAACAAGTGGGAAGTGCTCACCACAACAAGAATGTGATGACTACATCAAGACCTCTGGAGCTGTTGCATATGGACCTCTTCGGACCCGTCGCCTACCTTAGCATCGGGGGAAGTAAGTATGGTCTTGTTATTGTTGATGATTTTTTCCGCTTCACTTGGGTATTCTTTTTGCAGGATAAATCAGAAACCCAAGGGACCCTCAAGCGCTTTCTAAGGCGAGCTCAAAACGAATTTGAGCTCAAGGTGAAAAAGATTAGAAGCGACAACGGGTCCGAGTTCAAGAACTTGCAAGTGGAGGAGTTTCTTGAGGAGGAAGGAATCAAGCACGAGTTCTCCGCTCCCTACACACCACAGCAAAATGGTGTGGTAGAGAGGAAGAACAGGACGCTTATAGACATGGCGAGGACGATGCTTGGAGAATTCAAGACGCCTGAGCGGTTTTGGTCGGAAGCTGTGAACACAACTTGCAACGCCATAAACCAGGTCTACCTTCATTGCCTCCTCAAGAAGATGTCATACGAGCTACTAACCTGTAACAAACCCAACGTTTCTTATTTTCGAGTTTTTGGGAGTAAATGCTACATTCTGGTGAAGAAAGGTAGAAATTCAAAATTTGCTCCCAAAGCTGTAGAAGGGTTTTTGTTAGGTTATGACTCAAATACAAAGGCGTATAGAGTCTTCAACAAATCATCGGGTTTGGTTGAAGTCTCTAGCGATGTTGTATTTGATGAGACTAATGGCTCTCCAAGAGAGCAAGTTGATCTTGATGATGTAGATGAGGATGATGTTCCAACGGACGCTCTTCGTACCATGGCGATTGGAGATGTGCGACCACAGGAACACCAAGTGCTAGATCAACCTTCTTCCTCAACGACGGTGCACCCCCCAACTCAAGATGACGAACAGGTCCCTCAAGAAGAGGCATGTGATCAAGGGGGAGCACAGGATGTCGAAGATGAGGAGGAAGAAGTACCACAGGCCTGTCCAACTCAAGTTCGAGCAATGATTCAAAGGAATCATCCCGTCGACTAGATTTTGGGTGACATTAGCAAGGGAGTAACCACTCGCTCTAGATTAGCTAATTTTTGTGAGCATTACTCTTTTATCTCTTCTATTGAGCCTTTCAGGGTAGAAGAGGCCTTGCTAGATCTGGACTGGGTGTTGGCCATGCAGGAAGAGCTCAACAACTTCAAGCGAAATGAAGTTTGGACACTGGTGCCATGTCCCAAGCAAAATGTTGTGGGAACCAAGTGGGTGTTCCGCAATAAACAGGACGAGCACGGGGTGGTGACAAGGAACAAAGCTCGACTTGTGGCAAAAGGTTATGCCCATGTCGCAGGTTTGGACTTTGAGGAGACTTTTGCTCCTGTGGCTAGGCTAGAGTCGATTCGTATTTTGTTAGCCTATGCCGCTCACCATTCTTTCAGGTTATTCCAAATGGACGTGAAGGGCGCTTTCCTCAATGGGCCAATAAAGGAGGAGGTGTACGTGGAGCAACCCCCTGGCTTTGAGGATGAACGGTACCCCGACCACGTGTGTAAGCTCTCTAAGGCGCTCTATGGACTTAAGCAAGCCCCAAGAGCATGGTATGAATGCCTTAGAGACTTTTTAATTGCTAATGCTTTCAAGGTTGGGAAAGTTGATCCAACTCTTTTTACTAAGACTTGTGATGGTGATTTATTTATGTGCCAAATTTATGTCGATGACATAATATTTGGCTCTACTAACCAAAAGTCGTGTGATGAGTTTAGCAGGGTGATGACACAGAAATTCGAGATGTCGATGATGGGTGAGTTGAACTACTTCCTTGGGTTCCAAGTGAAGCAACTCAAGGACGACACCTTCATCTCTCAAACGAAGTATACGCAAGACTTGCTCAAGCGGTTTGGGATGAAGGACGCCAAGCCCGCAAAAACACCAATGGGAACCAACAGACATGTCGACCTCAACAAAGGAGGTAAGTCCGTTGATCAAAAGGCATATCGATCTATGATAGGGTCTTTACTTTATTTATGTGTTAGTAGACCGGATATTATGCTTAGCGTATGCATGTGTGCTAGATTTCAATCCGACCCAAGGGAGTGTCACCTTGTGGCCGTTAAGCGAATTCTTAGATATTTAGTTGCTACGCCTTGCTTCGGGATCTTGTATCCAAAGGGGTCTACTTTTGACTTAATTGGATACTCAGACTCCGACTATGCTGGATGTAAGGTCGATAGGAAGAGTACATCGGGGACGTGCCAATTCCTAGGAAGCTCCCTAGTGTCCTGGAGTTCTAAGAAACAAACTTCCGTTGCCCTATCCACCGTTGAGGCTGAGTATGTTACCACAGGACAATGTTGCGTGCAACTACTTTGGATGAGGCAAACCCTCCGGGACTTTGGCTACAATCTGAGCAAAGTCCCACTCCTATGTGACAATGAGAGTGCAATCCGCATGGAGGACAATCCTGTTGAACACAGCCACACAAAGCACATAGACATCCGACATCACTTTTTGAGAGACCACCAGCAAAAGGGAGATATCGAAGTGTTTTATGTTAGCACCGAGAACCAGCTAGCCGATATCTTTACCAAGCCTTTAGATGAGAAGACCTTTTGCAGGCTGCGTAGTGAGCTAAATGTCTTAGATTCGCGTAACTTGGATTGATATAGAGCATACATGTGTTTTATGCCTTTGATCATGTTCCATTATGTATTCTATTGCTTATTTATGGTGCTCAAGTTGTGCAAGGGATCCCCGGACCTCACAAGTCCATGTGTGAATGATGCACATACTTAGGGGGAGAAATGCTACAACTTGACCCTTTGAGACTAACCGTGTGCTTGAGTTTTCTTAAATTAGTCTCAAAGGAGGATTGAAAGGGAAAAGGTGAACTTGGACCATGCAAGACTTCCACTGCACTCCGATGAGAGGGTAACTTACTCCAAGTTCATCTCCGTGCTCTTATTGCCTTTTTACTCTTAATTGAAGATTTTGGTGAGGCAATGGAGTTTTTGGGCCAATAATGATCCCGTTTTGGTGCTTAATGCCAAAGGGGGAGAAATTAAGGCCAAAGCAAGAAATGGATCAGCTACCACTTGAGAATTTTGAAAATAGTAGAGTTAGAGCTTTTGTTTTGTCAAAATACTCTTATTGTCTCTAATTGTCAAAAGTTGGTCTCTTGTGGGGAGAATGTTTGATCATGGGAAAAGGGGGAGTTTTTGAATCTTTGATCAATTTCCCTTGGAATACCTCTCTCTATGTATCAACAAGTGAATTTGACTTAGAGATAGGAATTTGAGTTTGATTTGCAAAAACAAACCAAGTGGTGGCAAAGAATGATCCAAATATGCCAAATTTGAGTCAAAATAAATTTTTGTTCTCATTTGCATTGATGTTGCACTTCTTTAGTTGCTTTTTGTTGTGTTGACATAAATCACTGTAACACCCGGATTTTAGGGGTCCAAAACCCGGGCGCTAACATAATCACCAGGTGTGCTGGGACCAAGTCTCACACATATGATGAATCATGGCACAGGATCGAATGTCACATCTTTATATATAACAGGAGTTCTATACAAAATAAATAATTACATTATAAGGAGACAACGGTCCAGCAACCCAAAGTTGACTGGGAGACGACGGCCTAGACCTCTCACGAACACATCACAGCATCCTCCATGCGCATCATCCTGTGGTACCTGTTCTTGACCTGTGGGGTGTGTGAGACAGCAAGAGTGAGCTCACATACGTTCATCGCTCAACAAGTTGTGGGGAATAATGTGCATGAACTCGCCAAAGGTGGGAGCTCACGTGAAGTGTAAGGCTTACCAAAGAAGATGGTTAGAGCTGAGCATTGCTTTTAAAGTTGGTCAAAATTTTATTAGCAATTACTAAGTATAAGTAAATACCAACCCAATTAAATAGTAGAACAAAAGTAACAACTTCACCTGCGATGCAATGCATATGACAAATTGAGTTTAAGTTCCATAATTTAATCATGTGAGGGTCCGAGCTGCTCATGACCGTGAGCACGGCTAGTATACTAGTTTTACACTCTGCAGAGGTTGCGCATCTTTACCCACAAGTCGTGTATCCCATGTCGCCAGGGTTTGCAAGGCCCTTAGACACTTCCGAGGTGAATGACTAGGGATCCACTACGAGGCCTTTACAAAGTTCCACTAGCTTCCGAAAACCCGCTACAGTTTATAGGAAGTTCCAATGCAGGAATCCCTTGCAGGACCGCCATCGCAGCAAAATCCTCCCGAGGGCCTCCCTACACTGACCACTCCCCTACTGCCCTTGCCCCTTTCGGGAAGGTAGTCTTCCACTAGCTTTCCTAATTAATCAGCCAAGGGGTCCCATTCCTCCCTTGTGGTAGCACTGTTTTCCCGGGTGGTCGCTCCATGTTCCAATTAACATAATGATCTTATCATGAACAGTAATAATAAACATATAATAAAAGTGTGATCATGAATAATATACCTTTATACCCAAAACCACATAAAGCACTAGCAAGTACTACCCAAAAAGTTCAGTGGTAAACAAGGTATAAAGATAGACAAACTAGAGTAACCTATTGGGTCCCATCAAAATTAACCTATGCAGATCATTATGATTAATTAGAACATGGCTAGGTAAAAAGAAGTGATCAAGGGCACAACTTGCCTGGGACTTGAGATTCCAGGTACCAGGATGATCTTCAGGTGACACGTGACCTCGCTCTAGTCGTAGCAATTCAAACAAACATGGTATAGGCAAAATTAACATTACACCAAACATAAGAACAAATTACACCTTAATAATATACATATTAAAATAAGATCAGAGGAACAGGAATCATTAATTTGGAGTTATATATTTTAAGTTATGGATTTTCTAAGGTTTTATGCATTTAATACAAGATTAAGTGAAAGAATAATTTTAATGTGTTTGTCATGTCAGAACAGAGGCACTAATAGATAGACAATAATTTTATGAAAATTTAGGAACTGGAATGGTCTAATTTGGAGTTCATATGCATTTACTATGAATTATACAAATTATATGAATTGTTTTTATACTAAAAACTCATTTTCTAATTCATTTTCTTGATTTTATAACTCTCTGGACGGGGCATCAAATACTGAAAACTACAGGGGTCTCGGTGTAAGTGTTTCCAAGACACAGAGAACAGTCGCCTAAGGACCGCTGGTTTATTTTTAATAAAGACAAGGGCTCTTTTGCAATTAGTACCGGCCGAAGGGGTACGGGCTGATTCCAGCCGTTCGATTCCCAACCGAGGGCCCAGATTAGATTCATTATATACCGAACCGGTACGCGACTGAAGCCGTTCGATCGGCGATCAACGGTTCGCGCTCAACATAACCGAGATCAACGCGCATCCCTCGGATCTTGAATCTACGGTCGCTGCTCGCTCCGCCGAAACGTTATCTCCCTATCTAATCTACACCGTTGGGCATGAATCCAACGGCACCGATTGATCCATGGCCCTGATAAACCAGCGCGGTCTAATCTCAGGCGCCCGATGGAGATCCAACGGACCAAATCCACCCAGCGAAAGGGTATGCTAGCAGTATGATCCAAACCGCTAAATGGGAGATCAACGGTGCACCAGCGTCTTCTACCTCGACGATGCCCAGGCACCACCGCCCACTGGACACGGTGGTGAAGTCCGGCGAGCACGCTCGGAAGTGCCCCCCCATAGCACACCCCCGAATGTAAACTGGCCCAAAACAAAGAGGAGGAGCGAGTGAACTCGATAGGAACTTACCTACCAGTGCTATGGGCAGGAGAGGTGTCGCTCCACGGCAAAGGGCGGATCCGCGGCAACCCGCGACTTCGGCAAGAAATTCCCAGTGCAATGCATGCCAATCGAGTCCGGCGAGGCCACGAGCACCATCCCAGTGACGAGTTGAAGCTCCCAGACCCAATGCCGAGACCCCATTGAGGCTGTATACGCGATTCGTTCGCGGCGGATCTTCCTCCCTCTTCTCTCTCGCTCGGAGCCTACGACGTGATGTTCTGGGCTTACGCGACCATGCTTTTTATAGGGGAGGGCGAGTCCGCGCAGAGGACGATTAGTTGGAGGGGAAGGGAGGACCCCAGGATCTTCGGCGACGACCATGGCGGCAACCGAGCCGAGTTGTTGCGGGATTTCAGCTCGGAGAAGGAGAAGAGTCTGGCAACCCGGGCCCCACCCGTCAGTGGTGTGAAGAGCACGCGTGCGGCAGGCTTACGGAGTCAGGGTGCACACGAGTAATGGGCCAAATGGGCCAGTGGCGCGCGAGAGGGGGAACAAAGAGATGGGCTGATTGAGTTGGATTCGGCCCAAACACAGGTCTGCTCTTTTTTTTTTCTTTTCTTTTCAGTTTTCTATTTTATTCCTTTTGAATTCTATTTGAAATTTATAATTTCACACAAGATTCAAATTTAGGATTTGAGTTCAAATGCACATACAAAGATTCAGCATGAAATGCAATTGTATTTTTATATTTAATACTTTATTTATTCGAGAATGTCTCCAATATGCAACATATACACACATTGTTTGAGGTCAATTTAAAAGTATATTCAAAAGTCCATATTCATCTATTTTGATAGAAATGATTTTCTAATACATAATCTTTTTATTAATAGATTGTTTAACTAATTCTACATAGTTTACTACGACAGTCATTCATATTGGACCTTTTTATTTAACCACTTGTTTCAAAACATAACTATTTTTTTACTTCAGAATATTTATTTTTAATTCCCCAAAATGATATTTTGGGGTGTTACAAATCCTACCCCCCTTAACAGAAATCTCGTCCCCGAGATTTGTAAGGACAGGGATGTAGAAAGTTCTATGTTTAGTTTTAATTTTTTTTAATAGTTTCCAGTTAGTTTTAATGTTCCCAAAAAGTTTCTTTTCATTAACAAGTGTGGCTAGAAACAAATGAGTATTTTATGTTTTAGTTAATAAGTAATATTAGAGTAGATTAGAACAAGAGAGATTTAGGCAAGGAAAACTTCTATCTCGGATGGTGGAGGTTGTTGTTGTTGTTGTCTCTCCAACCGTGCTTGCCTTATTTCTTGGCGGACCTGACGTATTTCCTCGCGTTCTTGTCTTATCTGATTTTGCATCTCGGTCACCAGGTCTGTTAATTGTTGTATTACCAGTCTTTGGGCAGCAACTACTTGATCGATCTCAACAGGTGGAGGATTTGGAGGATTCATTTCTGTTTGCTGTTACGTGATAATCTTTCCTTTCCTGGTATTGACCATGAAAGTTAGAAGCACATGGTAATAGTTTTGCAAAGGACATTATTCAATAGGCGGAATGAATAAGCTAGTAGCTGGTCATAATTCTGAAGATTCTTTAGTAGGGCTTGGTCTTTGTTTTTATGTCCAGATTGGGGTAACCAGTCATATAAGGTGAATATCCAAGGGTAAGATAGAATCTGTCAAGATGAGAGGTATATATGGGTGAGATAGACTACAAGGTGTAGGCTAAAAGTTTGTTTGTTATTAGGTGGGAATAGAAAGGTTATATCATTCATCATGGGTTGGGTTAGCTCATAGTTGAGTTGATCCAATGTGCTAAGTTAAGTTAATACATGGCTAGTAGGGTCTAATCTCTTCTACCAGTATCACTAATCTGATTTAGTAGACCACATTAGATTAGATCATAATAGGTTAGATGGGATCTAGATTAGATTGGTATAACTAGTTTGACTAGATATGATCTAATTAATTTGCATTAGATTATGGTTGTTAATCTAGGGTGGTTAAGTATGCTTATTAGGATAACATCAATCCATAATGATAAGATAGAATCTTTTAAGGCCAGTTAGATCTATTAGGATGACATAAAATCTCTTCAAGATAAGATGAGTATCTTTTTAGGATAAGATGGATTATATGATGTAGGTAGGTTAGAATTTCTTCAAGATAAGATAAATCTATTAAGATAAGAGAAAACCTCTTAAGATAAGATGGATCTATATACATTAGGATAAGTTAAGACCTTTTGAGATAAGATAGATCTATGAGTGTAGGATAGAATCTCTTGAGATGAGATGAATCTATTAAGATAAGGGAGAATTTTTAAGATAAGATGGGTATTGTTAGGCTAGTTACTTTATTGAAGGATAATTTGGTTTGTCTAGTTATTTTATAAATATATTTTTATACCTATATATGCAGATGCAATTGTGGACATTATTCCACAACCCATCACACTCAATCAAGGATCCAAATCAGACAAGTATCATAAGAACAAACATTCAAGCACATAGATAAAAATAGTTTTGTCTTTGTTCCTAGGATTAGGTCTCCTATTCCTTAAAAGTCACTTTAGGCACAGAATTTCAAAGTGTGAAATCCACATTTGTCTTTAGAAATAAAAGGTAAGAATGATCAGAGTGAAGCGGAAATAGATGAGAAAAGATTAAGACAAGTTTAGAAAAGAACCAGAGTAGCAAAGGTAAGTAGGTAAGGGTTGTCCAGTTCTATCTAGGTTTCGTCCTACAGTCAACATTCCTCTGATACCACTTCTGTAACACCCGGATTTTAGGGGTCCAAAACCCGGGCGCTAACATAATCACCAGGTGTGCTGGGACCAAGTCTCACACATATGATGAATCATGGCACAGGATCGAATGTCACATCTTTATATATAACAGGAGTTCTATACAAAATAAATAATTACATTATAAGGAGACAACGGTCCAGCAACCCAAAGTTGACTGGGAGACGACGGCCTAGACCTCTCACGAACACATCACAGCATCCTCCATGCGCATCATCCTGTGGTACCTGTTCTTGACCTGTGGGGTGTGTGAGACAGCAAGAGTGAGCTCACATACGTTCATCGCTCAACAAGTTGTGGGGAATAATGTGCATGAACTCGCCAAAGGTGGGAGCTCACGTGAAGTGTAAGGCTTACCAAAGAAGATGGTTAGAGCTAAGCATTGCTTTTAAAGTTTGTCAAAATTTTATTAGCAATTACTAAGTATAAGTAAATACCAACCCAGTTAAATAGTAGAACAAAAGTAACAACTTCACCTGCGATGCAATGCATATGACAAATTGAGTTTAAGTTCCATAATTTAATCATGTGAGGGTCCGAGCTGCTCATGACCGTGAGCACGGCTAGTATACTAGTTTTACACTCTGTAGAGGTTGCGCATCTTTACCCACAAGTCGTGTATCCCATGTCGCCAGGGTTTGCAAGGCCCTTAGACACTTCCGAGGTGAATGGCTAGGGATCCACTACGAGGCCTTTACAAAGTTCCACTAGCTTCCGAAAACCCGCTACAGTTTATAGGAAGTTCCAATGCAGGAATCCCTTGCAGGACCGCCATCGCAGCAAAATCCTCCCGAGGGCCTCCCTACACTGACCACTCCCCTACTGCCCTTGCCCCTTTCGGGTAAGGTAGTCTTCCACTAGCTTTCCTAATTAATCAGCTAAGGGGTCCCATTCCTCCCTTGTGGTAGCACTGTTTTCCCGGGTGGTCGCTCCATGTTCCAATTAACATAATGATCTTATCATGAACAGTAATAATAAACATATAATAAAAGTGTGATCATGAATAATATACCTTTATACCCAAAACCACATAAAGCACTAGCAAGTACTACCCAAAAAGTTCAGTGGTAAACAAGGTATAAAGATAGACAAACTAGAGTAACCTATTGGGTCCCATCAAAATTAACCTATGCAGATCATTATGATTAATTAGAACATGGCTAGGTAAAAAGAAGTGATCAAGGGCACAACTTGCCTGGGACTTGAGATTCCAGGTACCAGGATGATCTTCAGGTGACACGTGACCTCGCTCTAGTCGTAGCAATTCAAACAAACATGGTATAGGCAAAATTAACATTACACCAAACATAAGAACAAATTACACCTTAATAATATACATATTAAAATAAGATCAGAGGAACAGGAATCATTAATTTGGAGTTATATATTTTAAGTTATGGATTTTCTAAGGTTTTATGCATTTAATACAAGATTAAGTGAAAGAATAATTTTAATGTGTTTGTCATGTCAGAACAGAGGCACTAATAGATAGACAATAATTTTATGAAAATTTAGGAACTGGAATGGTCTAATTTGGAGTTCATATGCATTTACTATGAATTATACAAATTATATGAATTGTTTTTATACTAAAAACTCATTTTCTAATTCATTTTCTTGATTTTATAACTCTCTGGACGGGGCATCAAATACTGAAAACTACAGGGGTCTCGGTGTAAGTGTTTCCAAGACACAGAGAACAGTCGCCTAAGGACCGCGGGTTTATTTTTAATAAAGACAAGGGCTCTTTTGCAATTAGTACCGGCCGAAGGGGTATGGGCTGATTCCAGCCGTTCGATTCCCAACCGAGGGCCCAGATTAGATTCATTATATACCGAACCGGTACGCGACTGAAGCCGTTCGATCGGCGATCAACGGTTCGCGCTCAACATAACCGAGATCAACGCGCATCCCTCGGATCTTGAATCTACGGTCGCTGCTCGCTCCGCCGAAACGTTATCTCCCTATCTAATCTACACCGTTGGGCATGAATCCAACAGCACCGATTGATCCATGGCCCCGATAAACCAGCGCGGTCTAATCTCGGGCGCCCGATGGAGATCCAACGGACCAAATCCACCCAGCGAAAGGGTATGCTAGCAGTATGATCCAAACCGCTAAATGGGAGATCAACGGTGCACCAGCGTCTTCTACCTCGACGATGCCCAGGCACCACCGCCCACTGGACACGGTGGTGAAGTCCGGCGAGCACGCTCGGAAGTGCCCCCCCATAGCACACCCCCGAATGTAAACTGGCCCAAAACAAAGAGGAGGAGCGAGTGAACTCGATGGGAACTTACCTACCAGTGCTATGGGCAGGAGAGGTGTCGCTCCACGGCAAAGGGCGGATCCGCGGCAACCCACGACTTCGGCAAGAAATTCCCAGTGCAATGCATGCCAATCGAGTCCGGCGAGGCCACGAGCACCATCCCAGTGACGAGTTGAAGCTCCCAGACCCAATGCCAAGACCCCATTGAGGCTGTATACGCGATTCGTTCGCGGCGGATCTTCCTCCCTCTTCTCTCTCGCTCGGAGCCTACGACGTGATGTTCTGGGCTTACGCGACCATGCTTTTTATAGGGGAGGGCGAGTCCGCGCAGAGGACGATTAGTTGGAGGGGAAGGGAGGACCCCAGGATCTTCGGCGACGACCATGGCGGCAACCGAGCCGAGTTGTTGCGGGATTTCAGCTCGGAGAAGGAGAAGAGTCTGGCAACCCGGGCCCCACCCGTCAGTGGTGTGAAGAGCACGCGTGCGGCAGGCTTACGGAGTCAGGGTGCACACGAGTAATGGGCCAAATGGGCCAGTGGCGCGCGAGAGGGGGAACACAGAGATGGGCTGATTGAGTTGGATTCGGCCCAAACACAGGTCTGCTCTTTTTTTTTCTTTTCTTTTCAGTTTTCTATTTTATTCCTTTTGAATTCTATTTGAAATTTATAATTTCACACAAGATTCAAATTTAGGATTTGAGTTCAAATGCACATACAAAGATTCAGCATGAAATGCAATTGTATTTTTATATTTAATACTTTATTTATTCGAGAATGTCTCCAATATGCAACATATACACACATTGTTTGAGGTCAATTTAAAAGTATATTCAAAAGTCCATATTCATCTATTTTGATAGAAATGATTTTCTAATACATAATCTTTTTATTAATATATTGTTTAACTAATTCTACATAGTTTACTACGGCAGTCATTCATATTGGACCTTTTTATTTAACCACTTGTTTCAAAACATAACTATTTTTTTACTTCAGAATATTTATTTTTAATTCCCCAAAATGATATTTTGGGGTGTTACAATCACCAAAAAGGGGGAGATTGAAAAGGAAATGTGCCCTTGGGCCATTTCTATAAGATTTTGGTGATTAAGTGCTCCACACAAAAATGCCTTGAGTGATATTTGTGCCAAAGACTCAAGAAGTGCAAATCAAGATTAAAGGTATGTTTCTATACTTAGTACATTGTTTTGAAGACTAATGTATTGTGTCTAAGTGCTAGAAACAGGAGAAATCGCTTTGAAGATAAGTTGGCTGTGGTCAGCCAAAAGGCTGCTCGGTCTGGGTGCACCGGACTGTCCGGTGTGCCAGGACTAGTCCAGATGAACAACCTGCTCTCGGGTCTCGACGGCAACGTACGACTATAAATCACCGGACTGTCCGGTGGTGCACCGGACTGTCCGGTGAGTCGTCTGTGGCGAAGTCACCGCTCTCGGGAAACCAGTCAACAGCGTCCGACTAAAAATCACCGGACTGTCCGATGGTGCACTGGACTGTCCGGTGAGTCGTCTGCGGCGAAGTCACCGCTCTCGGGAAACCAGTCAACAACGTCTGTCTAAAAATCACCGGATTGTCCGGTGGTGCATCAAACTGTCCGGTGAGCCAACGGTCAGGCGCGCCAACGGTCGGCCGCACAATCCGCGCGTGACGCGTGGCCGAGCCAACGGTCGGATGGGGGCACCGGACAGTGTCTGGTGCGCCAACGGCTCCAAATCTTCAATGGTCGGCTGCGCCAATTTAGGAAAGCAATCTGCACCAGACTGTGAATAGTGCCTGTCCGGTGGCGCACCGGACTGTCCGGTGCGCCACCCGACAGAAGGCAAGATTTGCCTTCCTGGATTGCTTCCAACGGCTCCTAGCTGCCTTGGGCTATAAAAGGGACCCCTAGGCACATGGAGGAGCACACCAAGCATTCTTTGATCAACTCTAAGCACCAAGACTCCATTTCCGCGCATTTGATTCTTTGTGATAGCAACTAGAGCTCCATTTGAGTAGAGAACTCTTCGAGTTGTGTTGCAAGCTCAAGTTGTGACTTGTGTACATGGTTGTGCTCTGATTTTGTGTCTTATGTGCGTTGCTCTTCCTCCCTTACTTCCGTGTTTCTTTGTGATCATCATTTGTAAGGGCGAGAGACTCCAAGTTGTGGAGATTCCTTGCAAACGGGAGATAGTAAACGAAAGCAAAACACCGTGGTATTCAAGTGGGTCTTTGGACCGCTTGAAAGGGGTTGAGTGCAACCCTCGTTTGTTGGGACGCCACAACGTGGAGTAGGCAAGTGTTGGACTTGGCCGAACCACGGGATAAACCACTGTGCCTCTATGTTTTGATTTCTTTGTGGTTATCGTGTTTAGCAAGAACTCCTCTCTAGCCACTTGGCTTTATTGCTCTAACACTTAATCAAGTTTGTGGCTTTAAGTTTCAAGTTTTACAGGATCACCTATTCACCCCCCCTCGAGGTGCTCTCAGTTCTCCTCTTTTCTATTCCACCATGGGCAAGAGCAAGAAGATCGAAAGTTCGTCGCACCACTCTAGCGACAAGCGGAAGCACGAGCCGTCCCCTCCCTCAGAGGATTTCAGTGATTCTGAGTATTCAAAGGAGGAGTTCTCCTCCGAGTTCGAGGGATCGCCAGTCTACACCTCGCCCCCGGCATCGTCCGAAGACTCGGACGATTCCCAGGGGATCGCCGCCGAGATGTGGACATATATCCGGGCCGTCGAGCGCTCCGGGCTCGAGGGCTCGGATGAGTCGGAGGTCTCCTCGGACGAGGAGGACTCCTCTGACTCGTCCGAGGAGGGGAGCGGCGGTGATGGCGACGACGAGGGCGACGGCAACGACAGAGGCGACGGCAAGGGCGACGGCAGCAAGGGCGATGGCAAGGGCGACGACAAGGGCGGCAGCGGCAGCGGCAAGGCCAGTGGCAAAGCGCCACTGGCTTAAAATATTAGTATAGATAAGTAGTGTTAGTATTAGTAGAATAATGTAGTAGTAGTTAGTAGTATAGTGTAGTGTAAGTAGTGTAGTAGTGTAATGTAGTAATGTAATGTGTCGAAACGTGGGCAGAAGCCCGGCTCACAATGAGTCGGCCTTTAATTTTGTGTAAGAAATTCCCCCCTTATATAATGAAGTAAACTCGGGCTTGATCTTATGCACACCCTTTGCCTTTGCGTCATTTCTTTATAGTTGATCGACAATTTGAGTTTGTATCCAATGCGGCCGTTGTTCTTAGAAGTAACTCTTGAGTAATGACTTACCATGCTATGTCACATTTTAATTCGGTCTGCATTTACGTGGAGAAAGAACGGTCTAGTTTACTGCCGGTGTCTTCAGGGATAACAGCCGAACGGTTTTTGGCGACGCCAGCGTTTTAGAGGTAACAACCGAGTCCTTTCGAGCCACATTAGAGCTTTAGAAATAACGGCCGAGTGATTATTGGTGATGCCAGTGTTTTAGAAACAACAGCTGAGTCACATCGAGCCACGTCGGCATTTTAGAAATAACGACCGAGTGAGGATTGGTGATGTCAGCCTTTTTAGAAATAATCGCTGAGTTACGCCGAGCCACATCGGTGTTTTAGAAATAACGTCCGAGTGATGACTAGGCACTTTTTAGAAACGGTGTCTGACATGGGAAAACCCCACTTGTACCGCGTCGCCACATGCCTCTGCATTCTGAGCCCTAGCTTTACTTTCTGCCTCCAGACCTCCTCTGTTTCCCTTTGATCTCGCTTCCGCTCAGTTCGCCGACGAGATTGAGATGGCGCCCAAGCGGAAGAGTCAGAATTCTGTCGCTGCGGTTATTCCTCCCATCGATCCTAACAGCCAATTGCCTTTCGTAGGTAATCATATGTCTGTTGTTTCCGAGTCAGATCTTCTCCACCTCATCGATGTCAGAGTTCTTCCTCCGAAGGAGCTTTGTTCCTAGCGGATTTGCCGTGGGGTTACTGTCCCAATGGAGGATACTCACCAGTCCGTCGTTTACATTCCTTTTCTTCTCCGCGGCCTTGCTTTCTCCCTTCTTTCACGGTCTCTTTGACTTTTACAATCTGTATCTGACTCATCTATATCCCAACTCTATTCTGCAAATTTCTATCTTTGTCCATCTGTGTGAAGCCTACCTTGGAATTCTTCCTCACTTCGGTTTATGGAAACACTTGTATCACTATCGTCCTGGTGTGGCTGGGGGGCAGCATCAGCTTATAGGCGGTGCGAGTCTGGAGATGCGTCGTGGGAGGAAGACAGAGTACCTGGATATCCCACTCAAAGACAACATTATGGGATGGCGCTTAGAGTGGTTCATTGTTGAAAATCATGGCAAGTCCCTCCCCCTCGGTCAGGGAGACAGCCAGACATGCGCACTCCAAGTTGGATTGAGTCTCCCACCACCTTGGAGATAACAGAGGCCGAGGTTCTGCTTGATGAAATTCGTTTGCTGAAGGAGAGAGGTCTGACCGCTGAAGCTATGGTTGCAGACTTTGTTTTTAAGAATATTCAGCCCCTGAAGGATAGGGTGTACCTGGCTTACTTATAAAGTGGTGCCACCAACTCAACTCGGGTTACTGACAAGAGGATTCCTGCTGTGGATTTGGTGAGCTGACTGGAGATGATATTGAGGGGCAAAGTATCGAATATTGGTGCTTCTGTTGCATATTCTGCTTGGAATTTGCCATCTTCTAAGCCCTTTTTCAGTTTTGTGTCCAATCCTCCTGCTGGTAACAGTGGTTTGGGTCTTAGAGTGCGACCCTCTCCCGAAGAAGTTGAAGTCCTGGATGCTTCACTTGGTGGCCTTCCCGATGACAAGAAGCAAGTTCACTTTGAGATGCCTACTAATCTGAGTGATGCAGAGATAGGTGCTATGCTGTATATGTTGGCGGGGGATTCCTCTGATTCTGCCCCTACTGAAACGGTGGCTGTTGCAACTATTCCAGAGCCTGAGAAAACTGTGGATACTCGAAGGCCTGAGGGTACTCACCCGAAACGTCTTTGTCAAGTTGGTCATTCGACTGCTCCTGCCGAGGGGAAGAAAAAGAAAAAGAGACGGCTTCGGCGAGTGTCATGTTTGGATCATGATGCTGGCCCTTCTGCTCCTGCTACTGAAGAAGTACCAGTGGAACTCTTTATTGGAGCTGAACCCAATGGGTGCGACCCTATTGATGTTGATCCCAATGGGTGTGACCCTGTTGATGCTGGACCCAATGGGTGTGACCTTGACGATGCTGAACCCAATGGGAGTGATCCTGCTAGAGTTGATCCCAATGGGGGTATTGTTCGTATTGTTGACGAGGACGAAGAAGAAGAGGTGGAAATCCCCTTAATTCGGAAGAATAGTCGGCGTTACATAGTCAGTGGGGGAGAGTAGTGATATCCCTTCTCCAGCTTTGTCTGCTCTCGTCGGTCTGCAAGAATTATCCCTAGCAAATTTTGATCAAGCTCTCGAGGATGTTGATCCTGAAGATTTGCTGTCCGAGCCCACGGACGGTGGTATGATAGACGTTTGCTCTGACATTCCAGATGTGAGATTAGAGTTATCCCGAGCGGCGTCTCGTGCCTCGTCGACCTTGGAGTGCAGTCTTTGGAGCCAAGAGGCTGGTCAAGGTTGTTCAATTCCCATGGAGGTGACTGAGAATCCTTTAGCCCTAGAGATGGCTGCTGCAGAGAACCTGGTCCTCAAGGATGGTGCAAGCGGTTACCCAGCCCCCGAGGGTGTTGCCGGTAATGATCCAGCTCGGGTGGGTAGCGCGAGCTGCGACCCAGCCCCCGAGGGTGTCCGAGCGGGCACCCCTTCTCATACCTCCATAGATGTCCACGTTGGGTCTTCTCCTCCACATTCTGATGGCATGGCAACATTGCATGCTTTAAACGAGGAAGTCGCCTTAGAGGCTGGCGCACCTGATGCTAGAGTTCTGATGCCTGCTGGTGATGTTGGGTTGATCCCTAATGATGCTCTTTAGATTGCCCTAGTTGATATTCCTTCGTCGGGTCACCACCTGGCTTCTCATGATTTGGGGTTTCTTTCATTCTTCTCCAATCTTCAGGTAATCTGGCCTTTTCTGTTCTGGTAATATTCCTGGCGAATCACTGTCTTTGTACTCATTTGTTTGTAATATCTGGCTTTGGTCGATGAGATGGCTGGTCAGCTGAGATCACAAGGTGCCTCCGTCCTGGAAGGAGCTCTGTTCCTGACATAGTGGAACCCATTGCTGCTTCAGAAACAGATATCTGATTTGAAAATGGCAAATGCTGGTTAGTGTCTTTTCTTTCTTCCTTGACTTCTTGATTAGTCTGTTTTTAACTATGTGCCCTTCTTCAACTGATTTCTGTTAGATATGACCCGGCGGTACTCTGAACTTGAGGAGAAGTGTTCTCAAGGTCAGACCGATCTGGCTTGGGTTTCTGCTTCCTTAGATGATGCTAATTCATTGAATTCCTCTCTCAGTGCTCAGCTTGACTATGAAAGGACGGCTAACGAGGTAAGCTTGCTTGACTTTCTCTGTTGTGTCTTTTCTGCTTACTGGATGCTTGAGAGCTGATCCTTGTCTGTAGGAAGAAAACCGTGTACTTGTGGCCTCTTGTGATAATCTTGATAGGTTGTATCGTGATGCCAACAATTCTCTGACTATCATGGACAGGAGCCACCGTTTTACCATGGCAGATTTGGATCATCATCGTCATGAGCTGCAAGTATCCCAGGATGAGATCTTTCGTCTCAGGCAGTTGGTGTCGAGCAAAGATTCTGTCATCAAGGATCTGCGCGCTTCTAAGAAGTCAGTCGTCCAGGAGCTAGAAGCCGCTCGACTGGCTACCAAGGTTGCTGAAGACACTTCTACTACTTTGAAGGCCCAGCGCGACAAGGCTATGGATAAAGCCATTCGCGCGGGGCGGATCTTGATGAGAAGGCCGGGGGTAATTATTCCCAATGACATAGTTGCTGATGTCAACGCTGCTCCTGACTCATCGAGTCACCCTTCCTCATCAGTTGCTCCTGAGAAGAACATTGCCAAGTAGAAACACTGAATGCATTTATGAATTGTATGCGTATGTGGTCAATGTGTTCGAATATTCTGTTAGAAAGTGTTCCTGGTACTGAACGCTATTATTATTTCTCTGTTGTTTCAATTCAACAGTTGTTATGATTGCAGAAGTAAGTCCAGTGTGATGGTTTTGAAACTTCTTCCTATTTTGTGAGGCATAGATATCACCCTGAGATGAGTAATCCCTAGCATGTTTATGCTGGATCGAGTAGACGTGAGCATGCTGCACCACCTTAAGTCATTGCCGACTTAAACCGATTGCTCCGATAGTAGGGTATAGTGGTCGCCCTAAGTCGAGTAAGCGTGAGCATATCGCACCGTCTTTAGTCACTGCCGACTTAAGCCGATTGCTCCGTTATTAGGGTATAGTGGTCACCCTAAGTCAAGTAAGCGTGAGCATGTCGCACCGTCTTAAGTCACTGCCAACTTAAGCCGATTGCTCCGTTAGTAGGTTATAGTGGTCACCCTAAGTCGAGTAAGCGTGAGCATGTTGCACCGTCTTAAGTCACTGCCGACTTAAGCCGATTGCTCCATTGGTAGGGTAGAGTGGTCACCCTAAGTCGAGTAAGCATGAGTATGTTGCACCGTCTTAAGTCACTGCCGACTTAAGCCGATTGCTCCATTGGTAGGGTATAGTGGTCACCCTAAGTCGAGTAAGCGTGAGCATGTTGCACCGTCTTAAATCACTACCGACTTAAGCCGATTGCTCCGTTGGTAGGGTATAGTGGTCACCCTAAGCAAGCATGCAGATCGATAATAAATAGTTTGAGATCTTTTGAGAACGAAGTCTTTTTATTGATGACGTACTTTTCCAATTACAAAATACAATGTCGTCCCGATAGCTTTTGAAATCTAGCTAGGGGTAAAATTTCCTGAGATGTTCTATATTCCATGAATTTCCTATTTCCGTGCCGTCCATTTGAGTAAGTCGATATGATCCTAGCCGAGTGACCTTTGCAACCTTGAATGGCCCTTCCCATAGCGGTGACAGTTTGTGTCGACCTTCTCTCGTTAGAATTCGGTGAAGGACCAAGTCTCCTACCGTAAAGGAACAATGTCTCATAATCTTATCATGATAGCCCCTCAGGGTTTGCTGGTACCTAGCCGACTGAATTACTGCATTCAATCGCTCTTCTTCCAGTACATCAATATCCTCCAGTCTGGTAGCTTCTGCCTGAGCTATGTTTTCGAAGACTAATCTTAGCGCCCCAAACCTGAGGTCGGCAGGTAGCACTGCCTCCGAACCATAGACCATGAAGAAAGGAGTATTTCCATGCAAGGCTCGGCTAGGCTGAGTTCTTAGGCTCCAAATCACATATGGCAACTCTCTGATCCACTTTCCAGCGAATTTTTCATTCTTGTCGAAGACTTTCTTTTTGAGTGCTTTCAATATCATTCCATTAGCCTTTTCTACCTATCCGTTAGCTCTTGGATGTGCTACTGACGCATACTTGATCTGGATGCACCATCGTTCGCAGAAATCAATGAACTCAGAGCTAGTGAAATTGGATCCTAGATCGGTTATGATGCTATTTGGTATTCCAAATCTGAATATTATATCTTGTATGAATTCTACTGCCTTGGCTGAAGTCAAAGAAGCAATAGGTTTGTACTCTATCCATTTAGTGAATTTGTCGATGGCAACCAGCACGTGAGTGTATCCTCCCTGAGCTTTCTTGAAGGGTCCAATCATGTCCAGTCCCCAGCACGCCAATGGCCATGTTACGGGTATGGTCTACAGTTGTTGTGCTGGTAAATGCTACTGTTTTGATAAGTATTGGCAAGCTTCGCACCTCTGGACTAACTCGGCTGCATCACTCTTGGCTGTTGGCCAGTAGAAACCAGACCTGAAGACCTTCCCAACTAATGTTCTGGACGCTGCATGTATCCCGCACTGCCCGGCATGGATTTCATCTAATAGTTGCTTCCCAGTAGCTGAAAGAATGCACTTCATGAGAACTCTCGTCGTGCCCCTCCTGTACAGCGCTTCCCCAATGAGAGTGTAGTGGGCTGACTGCCTTGCGATGTGTTCTGCCGCAGTTTTGTCATCTGGCTCTTCTTCGTTCTTTATATACTTAATAATAGGCTTCCTCCAGTCATTAGTGTCTAACTGGCTGACTCAGAACATTGCACTCTTTTGCCTGATCTAAGGAAATACTCGGACGTGGCACTTCTTGGACGAAAATCCTAGGAGGGACTTGGGCCCGACTGGATCCCAGCTTTGACAATGCATCTGCAGCCGCGTTGCGGTCTCTCTCTACATGATGAAATTCCAGCCCTTTGAATTTGTCCTCCAGCTTTCGGACGGCTGTGCAATACTTACCCATAGAGTCATTCGAGCAATCCCATTCCTTATTTATCTGACTTATGACCACCAGTGAATCTCCGTATACCATCAGTCTCTTAATGCCCAGTGATACGGCAATGTTCAGTCCATGAATCAAAGCTTCGTATTCTGCTGCATTGTTGGACGCTGAGAATAACAACTGAAGAGCATATTTGAGTTGTTCACCTCCAGGTGCAATGAAGAGGATCCCTGCACCTGCCCCCTGCAGCTTTAATGAGCCATCGAAATACATCTGCCATACTTCTACAGTCTCTGGGTTATCTGGCACTTATTGCTCGGTCCACTCTGATACGAAGTCAACAATGCTTGAGTCTTTATTGCAGTGCGAGGTCGAAACTCGATGTCGTGAGCTCCCAGCTCACAAGCCCATTTGGCTATTCTTCCGATGGCTTCTTTGTTGTGGGGAATATCCCCTATCGGAAATCCTGTGACTACTATGACTTTGTGGTCGTCAAAGTAGTGACGGAGCTTGCGTGCAGTTAGAAGCACTGCATACAGTAGTTTTTAAATTTGAGGATATTTTTTCTTTGAGTGTCCCAGAACTTCACTGAAGAAATAGACGGGATGCTATACTGGATATGCATGTCCTTCTTCCGCTCGCTCGACTACCAACGTGGTGCTCACCACGTGAGTCGTGCAAGAGATATATAACAACAGATCTTTGGCCGACTGACCCGACGTGGCTCGGTGCGGTGGTTTTAGTACTGGTGGTGTTGTCAGGAATTTCTATAGTGCATCAAGAGCTTCCTGGGCTTCTGAAGTCCACTAGAATTTGTCTACCTTCTTGAGCAATCTGTAGAACGGTAAGCCTTTTTCTCCCAGCCTTGATATGAACCTGCTCAAAGCTGTCATGCACCCAGTAAGTCTTTGTACTTTCTTCTGTGACCGTGGTGCTTCCATCCTCATGATAGCCTTGATATTTTCTGGGTTAGCTTCAATTCCTCGGTGGCTGACAATGAATCCAAGTAATTTTCCTGCCGGTACTCTAAAGACACACTTTTCTGGATTAAGCTTCCATCGATATCGCCGTAGACCGTTGAAGACCAGCTGCAAATCATCAATGAAATTTTCTGAGTTTTCTATCATGATCACCACGTCATCCAC
Source organism: Zea luxurians (assembly GCA_029449295.1). Classification (NCBI taxonomy): domain Eukaryota; kingdom Viridiplantae; phylum Streptophyta; class Magnoliopsida; order Poales; family Poaceae; genus Zea; species Zea luxurians. The sequence continues at coordinate 65,185,843 of JAOPSE010000011.1, read as the reverse complement.
ATAAGCTTCTACATGCTTGCCCCAGTGGTCGGCTAAGCATGTCTAAATGGCTCTCTAGTAAATCGCTCTAGCGTTTTTGAGGCCAAACGACATGGACGTATAGCAGAAAGCTCCAAATGGGGTGATGAATGCAGTTTTTTCTTCATCTTCTTTTGCCAGACTAATCTAATGATACCCAGAGTAGCAATCCAAGAAAGACAACATAGAGCACCCGGCGGTTGAATCTACCACATGGTCTATTCTAGGAAGTCTGAAGGGATCCGTCGGACAGTGCTTGTTGAGATCTGTATAGTCGACGAAAATGCGCCAATCCACTTTATTCTTTTTTAGTACAAGAATAGGATTTGCCAACCATTCAGGATGCAGTTCTTCTCTAATGAACCCTACCACGACTAAGCGGGCTAGCTCGACACGAATGGCTTCTCTCTTATTGGGCGTGAAACGATGCAACTTTTTTTGAATCGGCCTCGCCTGAGGGTAGACTTTTAGCTTGTGCTCGGCCAGCTCTCTCGGGACTCTCGGCATATCCGCAGGTTGCCATGCGAATACGTCTCGGTTGTCTTGCAGGAACTGGATGAGTGCGCTTTCCTATTTGTCATCTAGGCTGGAGCTAATGATGGCAGTCTTGCGTTCATCAGCGAACCCGAGGTTGATTCTCTTAGTTTCTTCAGTCGGCCGCATAGAGGTCATGGCTTGAGCTTCATTTGTAGGTCCTGTGAGGTCCTCCTCAGGCTTTGAGTTCGCCTATGCAGAAGAAGTCATCGATAGTTTGGTGGTGAGAGCCGCTTGAATGGCCACTCGGAAGCACTCTGCGACGCCTTGGAAGTCAGCGTGCACAATGATGATTCCTTGTGGTCTAGGCATCTTCAATATCATGTACGTATAATGCGGAATGGCCATGAACTTGCCAGTCCGGGCCTGCCGATGATGGCGTTGTATCCACAGTCGAAGCTTGCCACCTCGAACCTAAGGTACTCAGTTCTGTAGTTATCTGGAGTTCTAAAGGTGACTGGCATGTAGATGTGTCCGAGTGGGTACTCTCCTTCAGTCGGCATGATGCCGAAAAAGGAGTATCTGACTCTTAGAGCTCTTTGAGTGCAACCCTCAAGCCTAGGAGTGTCCGGGGAAAGGTGACGTTGATGCTGCTTCCCCCGTCCACTAGCACCTTCTTCACCCTGCTTTCTCAGATCACAGGATCGATGAGGAGCGGGTACTTGCCCGGATGGTCGAAGTTAAGCCATTGATCCGCCCGAGTGAAGGTGATCAGGTGTTCAGACCACCGGTATGGGGTGGGAGGACCAGTGGTCGCCACCAGTATCTGACGGTCGTTGAGCTTCTGCTGCCTCTTGCTCTCTTGAGACCCGTGTCCGCCAAAGATGACGTTGACTTCTCCGTCGACGCGAGGGAATGCTCCACCTTCTCCCCCTTCCTGCTGCTGAGGTTGTCGAGGTTCTCCGGGTCCTCCTCGTGGCAGGGGAGGTGGTAGAGGTTGGAAAGGTCGACCGTTCTCGATGGAGTGCTTGAAGTCTCTGCAGTTCCAAAGTGTGTGGCGCATGTCTTTATGGTATGGACACTAGGCATCGAGGATGTTGTCCAACGTTCGTTCTCCTCCGTGGGGTGCCCCTCGGGCACGAGAGACGGGTGGTCTGATGGCATGAACTTCATCACGAGGCCTCTTCTCCCAACGTTTGTTGGGTTGCTGGTTCGTGTCACGTCGTGGTGCCGGCGGTGCAGGCTTTGCTCCTCCGATGAAATCCTGAGCTTGTTCGTCAGCGGTGATGTAGATGTTCGCCTCCCTGAATAGCTGCTCGGAGGTATTCGGTGCCTTTTGTAGTATGGCTCGGACGAAGGCCGAGTCATTAGATCCCTGGTAGAAGTCCTCGATCACCGCTGCTTCCACAACCTCGGGGATTCGATTCCTCATGGTCTGAAATCTTTTGAGGTACGATCGAAGAGTCTCATCCCCTCGGCGCTTGATGGTCTTGAGGTCCCATGGCTGCGCTGGCTTGTTGGAGAGGGATTGAAAGTTGGCGATGAAGCGCTGACTGAAGTCGCTCCAGTCGTCGATGCAGTGTCAGGGTAGGTGTCGTAGCCATTGCAGTGCATCTTGCCCAAGGACGATGGGCAGGTACGCAGTCATCACGTCTTCAGTTGCCCCAGCGGCCTAGGCAACGGTGGTGTAGACGGCCAGCCAGCCTCTCGGGTCATGCTTAGGCTCGTACTTGTCGACGTTGGAGACCTTGAAGTTAGGGGGCCATTGAATGGCCCTAAGACATAGAGTGAGCGCCGATACTCCACACGTGTCCTCTTGCCGACGATGATGATGTCGGTCCCGGGGAGGGGAGTTGTCGACGTGGTAATTCGACCGTCCCCGGGTCGTGCCGCCAGTTGAAGCCGCCGCCGACTCAACTTTGGTGGTTTTACTTCGCGCAGGGACGCCGTGATCCTGGTCATACTCTTCTCGGCGCCGAATCTCGTTCTCGTGCCGTCGCTCGCGCGAAGCATTGATGGAGCTCCATGCGTCCCACCTACTGTTGATGGCGTGTCATAGGTTGCTCGGAGGATGAGCGAGAGGCAGAAGATGATTAGCTGCCCGAGTGAGCAGCCATCGATAGCCCTCAGCGTTTGTAGTCCGGGGGAGGCCATCAGCTATTCGAGCCAACACTCCACCGACCTCGATCGGTGTGTTCATGGCTCGGGCGAAGTCAGGGTTCAGGTTTCAGCCGAGAAGAGGGTTCTCTCGGTGTTGTTTCGCTTCCTGTTAGGCTTGTTATTGATCTTGCCGATGATCGCGCCGTCGGGAATTCCATCTTTCCCTGAAGACTCGTTCATCCGGAGTTTCTCCCACCTCTGTATCTCACGACACGGGCTACGCCGGATCACGTTCTCCAGCTTCATGATGTCTTCGAATATTTCGGCGTCGGTTCCTTTGTTGGCGAGATTCCCGCTGAAGAGGTTCTTCTCCCGGCGCGGTTGGTTCGTCGTCGGAGACGGGGGTAAAATCCACTCTTCCCTCGATAAAGAGGACGTCGGGGTAGAATGGCGCCGTCGTAGTGACAAGCTTCTTCCTTTTTCTTCTTTGTGGGTGGAGATACCAGGAGAGCAGCTTGACGAGCTTTTACCTCGTTTGGTTCCTTTTTCCTTGTGATCCGTGTCCATTTTTCCGTAGAAGAGGTGATCAGCGGATTCCTCCAGGTAGTCAGATCTTCTGCTCCCGGCTGGTGGGAGGTAGTCTGTGGCGGAACCGCCCGAATTATTCCAGCTTAAGTGCCTAAGTCCCGCCTTAGAGGCTGGACCACACTTAAATGGGAATAACACGTCAGTCCCTCGGATCTAGTCCGACGAGGCCACTAACAGGATCAAGTACCACGTACTCACTCGATGGTGAGGCACAGAGCAAATACAATAAAGCATAAAACCATACATTAAGGAGTATCAAATTTATTACATCATCATTGGAGTTTTAGCAAAGTAGTAATCATTGTTCGGGATGCAGCAGAATAAAACTAATGATAAATGAATGGGGGGATGGGGAAGCCTGTCTCATCACTCCTCATGCTCCTCCTCAGCCGAGGTAGGGTCCCACTCGACTGTCCAACCCGGTGGCAAGATGGACGGCCAATTCACTCCAGCAACCATGTCCTCCAGAGAACCTGTAAAATTTTTTGCCACAAGCAAGGCTGAGTATACTAATACTCAGCTAGACTTACCCGGTGTGAGGATTCTACTCCTCTACCTCTAAACATGCAGCTGTTTGGCTGAGGGGTTTGGTTGCCCAAAGCACTAGCTGAGTCTAAAAATTAAGTTTTTGCTTTTTCAAGTTTTAGTGTGACTCTCTTAAGACTAAAGGTGTACTATCTACTCATTCATGGTATCAAGCAATTTAGCAATCAACATCTTTTGCCAAATCATCACATTTTCACTTGTTACTCAATGCAGTACAATGGATCAAGCAGTCTCATTAGCTGCGAGAAGCAGACGATTCGAATCGAGTTTTTATACTTGCAAGGTAAACCTAAACACACGACGTGGCGAGGCACTCCGTCCCCACACACATCAACCGTCCCCATCGATTCCCCGTCAGCAGATCAGGGCTCACCGCCTTGGCGTATAATGCCTCACTGACCCCGACTGCCGTCGTGCAGTGACCGCACTTGTACCCACCATAACCGGAATGTGAGACCACGTCTCAGGTTGCGTGAGGGGTAAAGTCTACTGCCAGGTTCAATCAGGTACTAGGCTTACCAATTTACCATATTTCTCAGCATGTGCTTAGTACGTTCAAACGCTTGACACAGGTATCCGCACGTTAATCCTTATTCTAATTCCATCTCATAGCCCACGCATCCCCATGGATCCGTGTCCACAGACCAACATCAGTATGATGCGATAGTAGATACAACCAATTTCCTGACCTCGCGGGAGTGCTAGAAAAATCACTCAACTTCTACCGAGATCCCTAATTAGCAAAGCAGCTACTCGACCTAGCATACTAGTATTCATTTCAAAAGGAATCCTGAGATCATGCAACTAGGGTTTTAGTCAACTCCTACACTTAAGTGCACAGTACAAGCCTACAAACATTAAGTGTAGTAAAATAATATATAGAACTGGTCATCCATAAAACCGGGGCTTGCCTTCCAAAGCCGGGGCAGGTAGATCCTCGATGGCAGGCTCTGGTGCTGTATCCGGGGCTACCTCCTGAGCAACTCCTTGCTCCGGCACGAGGATGTACTCTCCGTCAGCTAGGTTGCAATCTATCGAATGCAATGAATAAGATATATATATATATATATGCTATGATATGCAGAATTTAGTAGCCATTATGCATAGTGAAGAAAAACTAAGTTAGTTGATGACTTAGGGTTTCCTTGTTACCAGAAGCTCTTAGTGGTTTATGCTTATCAATTTAGGTTTGAGGTTTTGCTTAGAGGTAAACATAGTGGATTAAGATTTGGATTGCCCTTTAAAGGTTCTCTTTGGGATTCAAGGGTTTTGTTGCTTTGGTTAGGGCAACATTATTCTCCACTACTAATTTCTCTTTTTATTGTCCTTTTATGCTATTAAGGGGGTTTGAACTACAATACTGATTTCAAAATTTCCAAAAATCTTGTAAAAATTACAGTGGGTGAATGTTGGTCTCCGAAGTCCGTCCTATAAATTTGAGGTCAAAAATAAACAGAAAATGTCCTGGACAAAAATAACAAAAGTTGGGGCAGAGGGGTCACTTTGCACTACAACTCTTACCTAGGTGTGGGTTCTGTACCAAGAGTTATTTTTGCTGGTATCTATGGGTAATAACATGCTTCTGTGCCAAAAATTACAGAGGGTTACTTAGTGGTTATTTAGTTATGATTTTCTAAAGTTTAATGCCAAAAAGACACTTATAACTAACTTGCTATTTGAAAAATATCAAACAACAGAACTTGTATTTTTCCTAGGTTCTTCTTAGCACAAGAATAGTCATTTCTAAGGTAGGGGTGTTTCCTCCTTAGGATTATTTTCTTATGACTTTTCACAATTTTCTCTGTTTTTCATGAATAATTGTGAGTGAAATTTCCTTTCACTAGACTATGGTTCAATAGATTTTTCTTGTGAACTACATAACTTAGGCATGCTAGAAAAAATATGGTTGCCCCTTGATTTCCATTTGTAATCCCTTTTCTAAATTTTCCTAAGTTTGAGCATAAACAAGCTTTAGTGAACAAACCCTCCTTAACCTTGTATACTGGGGTGTTTATTAATTTTTAACAGTGTAACTACTAGGTTAGTGTCTCCACTATTTTTTTAACCCTGGTCTAACAATATTTCTATTTTTCCTTCTAATATTAAGTTTTGGGTAGTTTTCTTATTTAATTCAAAACTCTAGAAAATTATACAGGAACTAAGGGGTTTATTATTTTTGTCTGATAGTTTATATTTCACAAAGTCTAGCAAAATTGGTTTGACAAATTTTGGATAATTATTCTTCAAGTTATGCATTTATTTAGTTCTTTGTAATATTTAAAAGAAGAATAAATTCGAAATGGAAAAGAAATACAGGTTTGCGCTGAACCCCCTGGATTTTCTCTCCCTTTTCTCTCACAAAACAGTCCTCGGTCTACTATTTGCATGAGTCACTGACATTGCTCAAAACCCCCTGGTCTTAGCCGAAATCTAACCCGTGCTCCTTGGCTGGCTTAAACAGTACCCGTGGCAAAGATTACGGCGGTGAGGCTTACCAGCGGCAGTAGAGCTCCGGCGGGGTGGTCAGTGATGTCGGGGAGGTCACGGCGGTCACGTTGGTGTGTGGGTCGGTGCCAGACGTTGGTGTGTGGGTCGGTGCCAGAGGTGGTCGTCAGTGGCTCCTGCTCCAGCCAAACCACGGCAGTAGGGTTCAATTAAAGCGCACGAGGAGCTCCACGGCGTGATGTAGAGGCCATGCGTGCAACGAATTGAGATATGGTGCAGAGGTTTACCTGGTCCACGTGCTCCGACGGGGTTCCGAACTCCGGCGAGCACGATTGCGCTATTCCGGTGGCGCGGGTCCTCGGTTCAAGCTCGGGCAAGCATCACGGTCTCCTAGGGGATCTATCAGAAGGCTTGGATCGAGCGGAGGAGGGCGGGAAAGGGGTTGGCCATAGTGGTTGCCCTCGGGCGGCTCTGGCGGGTCGCGGGGAGGTCGCCGGAGCTATGGGCGAGCTCGGGGGAGTTAGGCGTGGTACAGAGGAGGCAATGGGGATGATGGCCGGGCACCGGGGTGGTTTTTATAGCCGCGGCGCGGGCGTGGTCACGGGGCGGCCGCGGGCGCGTGGGGGGTTCGCGTGCAGGCGTGCTCTGAGCGCGCCCCCGAGTGCCAACCCACGTCAAACACGTGGGGGTTTACTTCTGCCAGGGTTCAACGGCCGATTTGATCGCCTTAGCGTGCAAATCTTGGCAAAACCCCCGTGTATGGTCTCTTCCCTGCACCAAATCCTACCTTTTTGATGTGAGTTCCAAGCAAGGATACAGTTGGAGTAGAGAGATACGAGGGTGAGAAGTCGGCTCTGTCAGAGCTGTCCATGTAGGATTATGGGGATGCTACACTAGCGCAAAACAAAATTTTCAACCCTATAATACCAAGAACTACTGCGGTTATAGGTCATGGAATTACCACTAGACGCACAGAGCAGCAGAAGACGTCTCGATGTAGACGAACGCGTCGAGCAGTGTCGTGCAGTCGCCGGCGTCCTTCACGTCCTCGCACGGTTCGTCCAAGTGCTCCAGATGCAGCACCTCCGAGGTATTCACACGTACAGGGAGGAAGCGCCGCGTACCGAACTGCTAGGTTCGCGACGGCGACTTGGCGAGGGCGAGAGGCGGCTGCTGGTTTGCCGGTGGCGAATTAGGTTATCTCTTAACCGAGCCCCCGCCCCTCATTATATAGGCGTTATGGTGGGCTTCTGACGCCGAGGCCCATCATTAACCCTAAAGCCCAGTCTAATTTCGGATCTAATCCGAATTAGGCTTCCTTCCCCTTAAGTGTGTGACCCTATAGGTTCACGTACAAATAGACATAGCCCGAGTACTCTTACTTGGCCCAATAATTGACAGCGGCCTCTAGCAAGACATGTCAACTCCTATGTGTACGTAAAGATCATATCAGACGAACCATTGTGACATTACGTACATGCTGTTCCCTTTGTCTCACGATATTTGGTCTGGCTCTAAGCTGACCTCTCTTTCTCGATACTGTGAATTGGAATCCTTTCAATGGTTAACTCTTAACCCTAGCACGGCCATGCATTTCTTGATCCAATCACTCGAGGGGCCCAGAGATATCTCTCTCACAAAGAGAGGGACAAATTCCATCTTGACTGACCATGCCTCATAGCATGCTTCCTGACAAACCCAAAACTACCTTTATAACTACCCAGTTACGGGATAGCGTTTGATAGTCCCTAAGTAAGTCAATTCACATCTTGAGAACATGCGACAATCTCAGGTCTAAGGATACAGTATTCATGTTGCAAGAAAAGAACTATATTACAATATCTCACGTTGGGTCGGTCCAGCCTCATGTCATACATGCGCCCACATTATTAATTTAACATCTCCATGTTCATGACTTGTGAAATGTAGTCATCAACTAATACATGTGCTAGTCATCGACTCTGACTAGGGACATCATTTAGAATAACCATATAAGTAAAGAATCTCACAAACAATTCACATAATTGCTAATCAATACAAGGTGCCTTCCATGGATATTCAATTAAGCAATATATATATCATGGATACAAAGAAATATGCTCATCTCTATGATTATCTCTAGGGCATATTTCTAATAGTCCACACCGAGACAAAAGCCATGTCAAGTCATGTCAAATGGCTTAGGGTTGGGTTCAAACTTTTCCACGGTGTTCTAGGGGTCTTTGGGCGCCATTTTGTCAATTGGGCCATAAGGTTTTGAGGTTGGGATCAAGGTGAACATGTTTGATCTTTGAAAGAGGGTCGGTTTTGAACTTGAGCAAATCCTAATTTTTCTTTTATGCTTAACTCTTTGGTGACCTTTTTGGGGTTCTTCTGAATCCTTTTTGGGGTCACTCTCTTTCTATGTTTTGTAGGGTGTTAAGTGTACTACAACTTTTATAATTGGTCCAAGTCATGACAATGTGATTTACATAGACTTTTTGCCATAACCCCCTCTAGGGCTCCATTTGCCTCTAAAGGATTTGAATTAGGGTTTGGGTCATTCCCTTCTCTTTTGTGCATGATAAGGCCAAGGCATGACTTCTAAGATGGTTTACACCTACTTAGGATCTTGATCCCCAAGTTTGGTGTCCTTTGCTCAAACTAAACCACATGTGATGATGGGTTCACTAATGTAGTCTTGAGTGAAAACCCTAAGTAACACCTGGGGTGTTACATAGTCTTCGCTTGGAGCGCTAGAGGTTGCGCTATTTCCAGCTTTGCTCCGACTTTCCTGGAGAGTGTTGGGGAAGGCTTCCTCTCCGGTGGATCTGCGATGCGATGTAGAGTTCCTTCTTCGTCTGCTACGGACAAAATGGTTCCGAAGCAGAATACGGATCTAGGGCGGAGGATGATCTTGTGCTGGAAAGTGATAGCCATTGATCTAGCTTGGATCAGTGACACACCCCCTACCTGGCGCGCCAGCTGTCGGTGATTTGGGTCCGACCGCACACCCGGGGGTTGTCCCTCGAGGTGTTTTTAGGAGTAGGACGGTGTAGCTGACTGTAGATCCTTGGTTCATGCCAAAGGCACGAGAGACGGTGGACAATCTTGTACAGGTTCGGGCCTCTTTGAGAAGCGTAATACCCTACGTCCTGGAGTGGGTCTTATATGTGGTGGATTACAGGAGAATTCTCTAGTATGTTAGAGAGCTGGGTGGATGGCTAATGAGTAAGATGTTCTTGAAGGGGTGCCCCCTAGACCTTATATATTCGACCGTGGGGCGTTACATGCGGATATGATAACCATGTGTTCCTAAGTAATAGTGAACCGACTGAGTTTATCTTCCTATAATCTTGCCGACTTATAGTCCTTTGGCTCTGACGTCTAAGGGTTCTGTGCGGGAAAGTCGGATCAATGCTGCGGATAGCGTTTGAGTTCAGCAAACCGTGTGGGCTCGAGTTGATCCGTCCTCGTGTTGATCCATTCTGCTGAAAGTTCCTCCCCTGGCCCACGAAGGGATGGCCTTGTGAAATAATGGGCCTGGGGCCTTTCGCGAGGCCTTCTTGCCTTCTAGTGGACCCGGGGGATATCTATCTCCCACAGAACCAGAACTAGAGATCGAACCAGACTTGTCTTATCAAGAGCACCCTGTCAAGGTATTGGACCAAAAAGAAAGAGCAACATGAGCAAGGTCAATCCAAATGTATAAGATTCAGTGGAGCAACCATTCAGAAGAAGAGGCTACGTGGGAAACTGAGGATTTTCTACGTTATCGCTTCCCTGACTTTCTGCCTAAAGGAGTCGGTACATAACCCAAAACACCCACCCCCACCTGCCCTTTGAATCTAAATGTAAAGGAAACATAGTTAATAAGAGTAGAGTAAGATATGAAAACAAATCTAGAAGGACTTCGTTCTGAAGTTGCAAAGAGGATGACATTCGAAGAGCAGTAACTAGAAAACCTTGATTAAAGGAAACCACAACACACTAACACACACCTTCTTGGTACCCCACTAGAGGATCCCTACCAAATCTCGGGACGAGATTCCTTTAAGGGGGGAGGGCTGTAACACCCCTGGTGTTACCCAAGGCCCTGGCCAAAGAAACACACCTATTGCCTCTCATCCAATGTGTAAAATAGGAAGTATAGGTACTTAAAACCTTAGAACCATGGATAAGATAAGCTAAGTATTGATCATCAAAAGAGAGGAACCCTAGCCTTCATACCATTTTCACACATGAAACAAGGTTTTAAAGCCCTAATTCCCTCCTAAGCCATTAAACCCTAACCATGGGATCAAAGGGGAAAAGAGTGGGCAAATGGCCACATCACACTAGGGAACCAATACCAAAAATGAAGTATAGTAGCAAATCTACAAAATGTATTAAGAGAGACATTGCAAAAAGGCCCCACAAAAACCCCAAAACATTTCACCAAGTGGGGAGCACACTTGAGCCATTCAAAATTTTTTATAAGTCCCGAAACCAACCCTAGCCTAAAGATCAAAGGTGTTCACCTTTGTGCTGACGCCAAAACCACTTGGGCCAAATAGCAAAAAGTACCAAAATCACCCAAGGCACATCTCTAAAAATTTTGAATTCAAACCGAGGTCGTTTGACATGGTTTAACATCGGTTTTGTCCCTGGTGAACAGTGCCGACAACACTGACTTGGCGCCCCCATATCTTGTGACTTAGGTCATATCTCCCATTAAAACTCACACATAATAGCTAGCCCTAGGTGTAAGGAAGAGATTTGCGCAAGACCCTTGGCAAGATTCGCATGTTTGTGATCTCAGCAAGCGTTTGAACAGTGGCACAAGCAAACACCCACGTGTTCGACGCGTTCTAGTGCGTCAGAGCACGCCCTCGGTACTCCGCCCACGCGCGCAGCCCCGCGCCATGCCAGCCTCGCGTCCACGCCCGCGCCCGTGCCAATAAAAGCGGTCCTAGCCTCGACCGTACACCCCCGCTCGCTCTCAACCCCGCCGGAGCGCAAGTTCACCGGCAATCGCTCCGCGCACGGCGTGCCAGCGGCCGCCCAAGACCCGACCACCGTAGACCGGCCATCCTACTCATTCCCCGCCCCATCCGACCCTCGGGATAGCCTCTGCGTGCTCCGGTGAAGCTCCAGAGCCAGGAATCAAACTCTACCTCACTGGAGACACCGGATCGACCTCGCCTGACTTCACCCGAGCGCCGGCGTACGTAGATCGAGTGTTGGAACTTGCACATGGGCACAAGTCGATCGAACAGTGGGGGAATGATAGCACAAACAGGGTTTTATCACGTGATGGCAAAAGCACTGTTCATCTGGCCTCTCACGGGCACTGTGCGGGGGTATTTATAGGCACCTGAGCGCGCAGCGCCTTGAGCTAAGGACGCATGTGCCCTCAGCTACCTAGGCTATCCCCAGAATATTCCCATAAAACGGGGTTACAGACCGTAATTACAGGGATGCTTTTACAAATTAGGCCCGTAACGCACAGCGGCCACGCGGGGCCCGTTACAATGGGCCGGATCGCACGTGGGCCTCTGAGCTGGACGAGGCCGCGCTGTGGGATGCCCTTCGTCGCCGGTCTTCGTCTGGCGCGGTACATGCGAAGGGTGTCCCTGCCTGCTTTGTCTGTGTTAGCTCAGCTGCTGCAGCGAAGGCTTCGAGCGAAGGGTGGCGCCTTTGCCTTTGCCCCAACATTTGCCCTCCGAGGGACCAGTTCGACAAAGTCACCTGGTGCCGAAGACGTCGCTAGATGGCGGAGACGCTGCCCTCGCTCGAAGTGGTTCCGCGGGGGTTTTTGATATGACCGTTGATTGACGGCGTACTGTTGGATTGCGGGTTTCCCGAAGCGCCGCGCCCTGCCTATAAAAGGGGGCGGGGGTCGGCGCTTTTTGAACTTCACCTTCCGCGCTCCGCGAAAACCCTAGCCGCCCTTTCCGTCGTCTTGCTGCTCGTCGGCCCGCCGTGCTCTTGTTCGCCGGAGATCTGGCTCGAGTGAAGCAGACCGCCCGCCGCCTCCGACGGTACGTAGCGATGCCGTCCTCGTCTTCTTCCGCTGCCGCTACACCGCCGGCCGTTCCCTCGCCGCCGGCCGCCACCTCGTCTGAAGAGACGCTGAGTAGTTTAATGGCGGAGGAGTTGCGCGCCGGCGATTCTGTTGATTTTGGCGTATTGCGGATGTCGTCGGTCCGCGTGCAAGATATGCAGCGGTTGGGTTACTTCGGCGGCGGAGTTGCTCGAGTCCCGGGGACGGAGGAAGTCCCCGAGCCGAAGGGCGAGTTGGTTGTTTTCGAGGCGTTCTTCGCCGGCGGACTCCGCTTGCCTGCGCACCGATTTGTTGGCGAAGTCCTGTGCAAGTTCAACGTCCAAATACATCAGCTGACACCGAATGCCATAGTGGCTCTGTCGAAGTATGTCTGGGCGACGACTTCGTACGGCGGACAGCCATCGGTCGAAGTTTTTGCGAAGTATTATTGTTTGCACTGGCAGAAGAGGATGATTGGAGACGAAGTTGCTCAGTTTGGGTCCTGCACATTCACGCCGAAGACCGGCAAAACCACGATGCAGGTAGTCGAGTTGGTGCCTTGCGCCCGCAACAAGTGGGGCAACTGGAGTGAATTTTGGTTTTACGTTGCTGAGGGCACCGCCGAAGGCCATGAGGGACTTCCCGTGTCCGAGATGTGTTCTCATTTTTACTCAGCGTACCCGCCCTTCGAAGTGGCGGAGGAGGATGTGGACGAAGGGGCCCTTCGGTGTGCCGCCGGCCTGAGCAGTGGGCACGACTTGGTTGAAGAATTTGTGGCGTACGGGGTATGGCCCTTGGCGCATGGCTGGGCGTTGGGCGAAGTGTGCCCTCGCCAGATGCCTTTCCATGGCGGAAGAGTGGTGCGGAGTCCCGCCTTTGCCCTGAATCTGCAAAACCGCGATCCGGCCGCCTTTGTGCGTGAGGCGGAGGATGGGGCGGTGCGGCTCGTTGGACGTTACGTGCCGAGGACAGAGGGCCAGCGCAGCTGGGATATCCGCGGGTCAAATGACCGTTTGAACAGGGTTTTTGAATTAAATCAATTGCCATATGACGGCTACCCTGGTCAAGACGATGTGGACCGCCGCGGGAAGAAACCGGCGGTGGAGACTGGAGACGACCCCGCGCCGGCGGCCGCCACATCCTCTAAAAAGAGAAAATTAGGTACTGCTATGGGAGGACTTGGGGTTTCTGATGGTTTTGCTAGAGAGTTGATGAGGACGTGCGCGGCCCCGGGGGAAAGGATGTCTTCGCCCGAGCTCCGGGAGTCTTCGGCTCGGATGCTGAGGGTTACCGGGGGTTGTTGGCCTAGGAACGTTCCTATCCCCCGCGCGGCTGGCGAGGACTTTTTTACATCTCGCATGGTTCGTGAATGGAGGGTTTTTCCTTACGGGCGGAATATTGCTGCTGTTGTGTCAGCAGTGATGGACAAGGATCGCCAGGGAGCGGCTCAGAAGCGCCAGGCGGCTGTCAGGCTCGTTGAAGCCAGGACGAAGAGGCAGCGGGGGGCTGCGAAGGCTGCGGCCCCCGGCGGAGGCTGGCCGCCGCTAGCGGCGAAGTCGGGCGCCCCTGCATCTAGCAAGGCGCCGGAGGTAACGGCAGGCGCCAGAGGCTCAAAACCGGCGAAGGCAGTGCCGCCGTCCAGCGGGGTGGCGGAGGTGGCGAAGGCGGCCCGAGCGTTGCCGTTGTCGGGCAAACGTGTCGCCGACTTCGCCACCGACATTAGTGTGGAGGACTATCTCGGTGGTAAGTCGTTGGCTCTATTTATTTATTTATATAATTTTTTTTTAAATTATTCGTTGGTACGTCGCAGGGTCGGGCGAAGGCCAACTTGCTATGGTTGTGCCCACCGCGGCGACCACGACGGCTGCCGCAGTGCCGAAGGCGAAGGGCGGGGCTCTTAGCGCTGGAGGCGAGGTGTCAGCCCTCGCGGTTGTTATGGATGAGGCGGGCGCTGCGTCCCACCGGCTGAAGGAGGTGACGGAGGTGCTAAGTCAGGTCCGCTGAGCTGGACTTCGTCCCTTTTTTTTATCGGCTTGTTGGGGTCGCGGTCTTACGATTGCTCTGCAGGTGGCCGACTTCGCCAGCCGCACTGCGTCGGGGGCCCTCACGGCGGCCGTGGCTGCCGAAGTCGAGAGACTTCGGACACAACATGCTGACGCCGTCCGTGAGAAATCGGCCGCCGACAGCAAGTGTCGCAAGCTGGCGGACAAGGTGGCCACATTGGAGGGAGAGAAGGCTGCCCTCCGGCGCCAGCTGGCGGGGGAAAGGAGGGAGACCAATGAGGCTCTTGCCAAGGCGCAGGCTACGCAGACGGAGGCCAACCTGGCACGGACGGAGGGCAATCTTGCCAGGGAGCGCGCCGAGCAGCTGCAGGAGCGGCTCACCGCCCTGGAGAGCCGCGTGGAGAGGGCCGAGGCCGCGTCCCACGTGGAGGCGGAGCGGACGCGCCAACTGCTTGTAGATACATACTGCGGGCTGGGCGCGGGGACCGGTGATTTCGAAGTGCCAGACCGAGAGCCCGGACTTCACTGCCTGGAGTGGGTGCAGGAGGAGTTGCAAGCGCTCCCCACTGTCGTGGAGGGGTTTATGGCGTATGCCTCCCTTGTCACCTGCGAGGGGGCGATGAATGCGCTCTCCCGAGAAGGGTGCCGGCACTTCGAGGTCTTCGACCAAGTCGAAGAAGATTTTGAGCGAGATATCTTTAAGGTTGAGGACCCCGTAGTGAAGGAATCCGCCGGAGCTATCTTCGACCGGCTGTGGGGTGAACACGGTCGCGAGGTGGTCAGAGAGCGGGCCGAGACGGCGAGGGCTCAGGTAACGTTTTCGTATGTTTGGTGTTTGTTGGATGTAGGCTGTGTGTGTGTTTGATAAGTTTTGTGTGTTTTGTCTTAGGCGGCGCGTGGCGAGAGGGTCGACGACTTCGGGGCGTTGAACAGCATGCTGTCTGACCCGGAGCCGACCCCGGCGGAGGCCGTGCCTGGGCCCGCCCTGGAGCCGACCCCGGAGACTGCGGGAGACGCATCGGGTGCCCCCGCATCCGCTGCGGCCGGCGAAGGCCAGCCCCCAGAGGTCGCCGAAGGCGCACCTGATGCCTCCGCAGCTGCTGCGCCGAGTGCTGAAGATCCCACAGCGGTGGCGGCGGAGATAACAGCGGAAGCAACGGCGGAGCCAACGGCGGAGGCTCCCGCAACGTCAGGGCCGTCGCAGGTGGCGTAGTGGGTGTAGAGGGTTGGGGGAATTTGTACATGTTACTGAATTTTGGTTGCTGCGCAGGTTCAAGATTTTGGGCCTGCGCACACAACCGCTACTACTAAATTTTTGGCGGCTTCGACCGCGGAAGATGGTAATGAATGTGGTGGGTCTGCATCTGAGTTTTTTGATTGTGCTGACTCTGGGAGCTCGGTTGAGTGGACTGAGGAGTCGTCGGAGGAGCTCTTGGACTACTTTGCGGCCTTGGATGTGGCTGCGGCGGAGGCTTCGCCGCACGTCGCGGACGCAGGAGATGTGCCAGGTCCTAGCACCGGGCGATGACGACGAAGGGCAGTTGCGAAGCGTAGAGTTAGTGGGGCGGAGGGGGCTCGGCTTCGTGTGAGTGGGACTGGCCGGCAGGAACTGTTGTCTTTGCCGGCCGCCGTGAATACAGGTGAAGGGGAACTACGAAGTCATTTTGCGGGTGAGGAGCTTAGGATAATGTTATTTAATTATAGGGAGATGGGAATTATTCCTAAGGTTGAGCCGATGTAGAGTGTGGTGCCCTCGCCTGTATGTGTAGAGGCTTGTATGATGAAGTTGAGTGCCCTCGCTTGTATATGTGTGCGAAGGCGTTGTGTACTTTGTCTGGGTTGTTTTGTTGTGCTGTGCTGGTGTGATTATAGTTGGTCTTGGCATGGACGGTTTGATGTTGTCGTTTCTGCCTTTGTTGTGCTAGTCCGGTTGCACCCTTAGGTGTCTTCTGCGCGGACAGTCTTTGCGGTAGGCTTTGTTTTTTTCGCACTTGTTGTGCTGGTCCGGCTGCACCCTTAGGCGACTTCTGCGTGGATAGTCTTCGTGATAGACTTCGATTTTTTTTCGCACTTGTTGTGCTGGTCCGGCTGCACCCTTAGGCGACTTCTGCGCGGATAGTCTTCGCAATAGACTTCAATTTTTTTCACACTTGTTGTGCTGGTCCGGCTGCACCCTTAGGCGACTTCTGCGCGGATAGTCTTCGCGATAGACTTCGATTTTTTTTCGCACTTGTTGTGCTGGTCCGGCTGCACCCTTAGGCGACTTCTGCGCGGATAGTCTTCGTGATAGACTTCGATTTTTTTCGCACTTGTTGTGCTAGTCCGGCTGCACCCTTAGGCGACTTCTGCACGGATTTGTCGCACGCGAGGGTGGCTAGCGCTTAGCCTCGCGGTGACCTCGTATTGGTCGAATGTCGAAGACCGTCGTCGCGGTCTTTTTTCGACGCCTGTTTTTGCGGGGGATTTTCACACATATATTACATGGCTCCGCCTCGTTAAAAACCTCACCCCCCGGGAGGAAAAGAGTGCGGGCCGGTACAAGATTGTTGTTGCGAATTACAAGGGCGAAATCAGCCCTGAGGATTCAAACAAAAAATTTGCGGAGGTTGTCGATGTTCCAGGAGTGCTCCAGGTCCTCGCCGTTTGGCGTCGTGAGCCTGTAAGCGCTGGGGGAAGCTTTTGTCTTGACTATGAAGGGGCCCTCCCACCTAGGCTCCAGCTTGCCCTTGGACTCCGTCCGAGCTGTTCGGACGAGTACGAGGTCCCCCTCGCTGAACTCCCTCGGGATGACAGTGTGGTCGCGCCATGCTTTGGTTTGGGCTTGGTATTTGTTTAGGGCCTGTAGGGCGAAGACTCGGTCTCCGTCAATGAGATCCTTTGAAGTTGGCTCGTCCACATCGGGGACGGCTGACGGAACTGTTCGCGGAGACCCATGCTTCATTTCCTGCGGGGTCATGGCCTCCGATCCGTATAGAAGGCGGAAGGGAGTAAACCCGGTCGCCCTGCACTCAGTCGTGTTTAGTGCCCAGACTGCCTCAGGTAACAAATCGGTCCATCTGCCCTTCTTTTCATCAAGGAGCATCTTCTTGACAGATGTGAAGATTTTTCCGTTGGCGCGTTCCACGACCCCGTTGGACTACGGATGATAGACTGAGGCGAAGGCAAGCTTGGTGCCAATAGAGAAACAAAAATCCTTGAAGTCTTGGTTGTCAAACTGCTTGCCGTTGTCAACTGTTAGTTCGGACGGTACTCCGAAGCGGCAAACAATGTTCTGCCAGAAGAATTTTTGGGCAGTCTTTGATGTTATTGTAGAAACAGCCCTCGCCTCGATCCATTTGGTGAAGTACTCGACAGCGACGAAGGCGAACTTAAGGTTCCCCTGAGCGGTGGGTAGGGGCCCGACAATGTCCAGGCCCCAGCGCTGGAGGGGCCATGTATGGGCGATCAGCTTTGTGTACTGCGAGGGGCTGCCTGACCAAGGAGAAAACTTCTGGCAGGCTTCACAGGATCGTGTGACCCGATTTGCGGCGCAGATCATTGCGAGCCAGTAAAAGCCCTAGCGGATCACCTTAGCAGCTAGGGCCCTTGGCCCTGCATGTGAGCCGCACGTGCCACTGTGGACTTCTCGTAGGATCTGCATGCCTTCGGCTTCGGTGACGCACTTAAGCATTGGCTGACTGACCCCTTTTTTGTAGAGTTGGCCTTCAATCAGTGCGAAGTCTCGGCTTCGATGTCTGAGGCGCTTGGCCTCACTGATGTCGGCTGGATGATAATACCCCTGTAGGAACAGGGTTATTGGTGCCCGCCAGTCTTCGGTCATGATAAGGTTGACTATGCGGTGGCCTTCGCTGTCATTGGTTATTTGGAGCCCTTCGGGGCTCCGGACGGCTGGCGTGCCGATGACGTGAAAGAACACGTCGGAGGGCAGAGTTTCGCCCCTAGCGGCAGCCTTGGCCAATGCGTCGGCCTCTTCATTTTTGGCCCGATCCACATGCTGCAGGGTGAACCCCTTGAATTGCCTCTCGAGACTTCGAATGGCCGAGAGATATTGCATAAGTGCGGGGTCCTTTGCTGCGTAGTCTTTCTCGACCTGGCCGGCAACTATCTTGGAGTCTGTTTTAATGATACAGGTGGTGACTCCGAGGGCCCTTAGCTTGCGGAGGCCGAGGATGATTGCTTCATATTCTGCTATATTCTTTGTGCATCTGTCGGATTCCAGAGCGAAGCTGAGGCGCGCTGCATATCTGTGCTTGACCCCGGCTGGTGAGGTAATGACTGCAGCGGCGCCTGCCCCCGCATGGCACCATGCGCCGTCGCAATGAATCGTCCAAACCTTCTCTGTGGACGGGTCTGGTTGTGTTATTGGCCCAGTCCAGTCGACGACGAAGTCTGCCAGGACTTGTGACTTGATGGCTGTCCTGGGCTCGAAGCTGATGTGGTAGCCGGATAGTTTGGCTGCCCACTTGGCAATCCTCACCGATGCCTCCGGGTTTCTGAATAATTCGCCGAGTCCCCTGTCAGAGGTGACTCGGACCTTGAAAGCTTCAAAATAATGGCGCAGTTTGCGCGAAGACATGACGACTGCGTAGGCAACCTTCTCCAGCTCTGTCATGTTGCACTTGGACGGAGTCAGTACCTCGGAGACATAGTACACGGGGCACTGCCGAACCACGCCCTCGACAGTCTGCTCCTGCACTAGTGCCGCGCTGACCGCATGTGGCGAAGCCGCGACGTAGAGCAGCAGGGGGAGCGAGGGGTCGGGGCTGGTAAGGACAGCCAACTCTGTCAGGTACTGTTTTAATGAGGCGAAGGCCGCCGCCTGCTCTGGTCCCCAGGCGAAGTCTTTTGCACCACGGAGTGTCTTGAGGAAGGGGAGACTTCGCTCGGCGGACCTGGAGATGAATCTATTGAGAGCGGCCAATCTGCCTGTCAGGCGCTGGATGTCCTTGACGGACTACGGAGGCGTCATGTCTATGATGGCTTGAATCTTGGTTGGGTTGGCCTCGATGCCGCGGTGTGATACCAGGTAGCCCAATATTTTGCCTTGGCGAACGCCGAAGACGCACTTTTCCGGGTTTAGGCGGAGTTGTGCGTCTCGCATGTTCGCGAATGTTTCGGCGAGGTCGGCGAGGTGGTCCTCCTTGCTCTTGCTGGCGACAACAATGTCGTCCACATATGTGAATATGTTTCTGCCAATTTGCCCTTCGAGCACTGTTTTGGTGAGCCTGGAGAAGGTGGACCCGGCGTTCTTGAGTCCCTCCGGCATTCTGATGAATCAATATGTGCCGAAGGGTGTTATAAAGCTGGTGCTAGCCTTGTCTTCTTCCTTCATGTATATCCGGTGGTAACCGAAGAAGCAGTCGAGGAGGGACATGACTTCGCATCCGGCCGCGCTATCGACTATTTTGTCGATCCGCGGCAACGGGAAATTGTCCTTTGGGCAGGCTTTATTGAGACTGGTGAAGTCGATGCACATTCGCCACTTCCCGCTCTTTTTTTGCACCATCACGACATTGGAGAGCCATGTGGGGTAAGCCACCGGCTCGATGAATTTGGCTTCCAGGAGGCGGTGCACTTCTGCCTTGGCGGCCTCCGTCTTCTCGTCGGACATCTTGTGAAGCCGCTGCTTTTTCGGCCGTACTGAGGGGTCGATTCCCAGACTGTGCTCAATTATTGAACGGCTAACACCGACCAGATCGAGGGCTGACCAGGCGAAGACATCTTTGTTCTTGGACAGGCAGCAGAGGAGCTTTTCTTCTTCATGCGAAGTAAGGTCTTCGCTGATAATGACTGTCTGCCTGGGCGTGGCCTGGTCGAGGGGGACAGTCTTGGTCCCGTCGTTGCTCTGCAGCTGTGCCTTGTCGTGCTGCTTATTGGTTGGACTGGCGGGCGCGGGGACCTCGCGTTGGGTCGTGAGGCAGTGCACATTTCTTTGACCGGGCACGAAGTCCCGCTCTATGTTGCGCGCAGTCTGTTGATTGCCGAAGACTGTGATGACGCCTAACGGACCTGGTATCTTCATACATAGGTACAGTCCGTGAATGGCTGCTTCGAACTTATTGATGGAGCCCCGGCCCATGATGGCATTGTAAGGATATACCATGTCCACAATATCAAAGGTTATTTGCTCACTTCGGGCATTGGGTGCTACACCGAAGGAGAGAGGCAGCTGTATGTTGCCGACGGGGAAGCTGCCCTTGCCGCCGAAGCCATACAGCGGGTTGTCCGAAGGCTTAAGCAGGCTGTGGCTTATGCCCATGCGATCGAAGGCGTGGAGGAAGATGATGTCCGCCTGACTGCCGTTATCAACTAGGACTTTGTGCAGGTCCCAGCCTGCCACGCTGCAATTGATAACCATGGCGTCACAGTGGGGGGCGCTGCGCAGGTCGACGTCTCGTGCGTCGAAGGTTAGCGGTATATGGGACCACTTTGTCTGCACGACCGGGCTAGTGGCGGCGACGTGGTTTATGCTGTGGTTGTGGTCCCGCTTCTGCCGCTTGGTGTCGAAGTCAGTGCTGGACCCCCCAGTTATCATGTGGATGACTCCGCGATATGGTTGATCGGCGAAGTCTTCCTGCTTTGGAGCGTGGGGGATGTTTTGATGGTGTGGTGGTGGGGGTGGAGGAGGTACGATTTGTACTTCCTGATGGTGTTGGTAAGCGTGGTGCGGTGGATGCGGGGCGGGAGCGTGGATATATGGTGGAGGGGGTTGCTGGTAATTGTGCGCGACAATTCTGGGGTTGTCGGCCGGTTGAGCCCGTGCCATTCTTTCTCTGGTGGCCTTCGTCTCGGGGCAGTCTTTGGTCTGGTGGGCGCAATCTTCGCCATGGAAGAGACAGTAGAATCGGCGCGGCGGCTGCGCACGCCCTCGGCCCCTACCACGAGTTCCATTTCCGTGGCCCTGGGGGGGATATTCCTGGCGACGAGGGGGGTCAGCAGCGGGATGCTGGTTGGCGATGTTGTGCACTTGCTGCTGATTGCGGCTGTCTCGACCGGAGTCTGGCTGCGGAGTCCTCGTCCAGGTGCGGCTGGACTGTGGGGCATCTTTGGGTTTCCGCTGTGACTCAACCTTGTGTTGGTGGAGCTCCTCGGATTTGGCATACTTTTCAAAGAGTTAATATAGCTCCTGGAGGTTCTTGGGCGGGTCTCTGATACAGTGGCTGTAGAGGACGCCGGCGCGAAGGCCACTGATGGCGTAGTGGATAGCTATCTGATCATCAACGGAGGGCAGCTGTGACTTGAGTGTTAAAAATTTGCGGTAATACTCCCGCAGAGTCTCCTTTTCCAACTGCTTGCAAAGCAAGAGCTCGGCCAAGGCGTCGGTGTTTGGGCGGTACCCTTGGAAGTTGAGCAGGAACTTGTCCCTGAGACTTCTCCAGGAATCAATGGATAGTGGAGGCAATCTGGTGAACCAGGTGAGAGCTGGGCCCTCTAGGGCAATAATGAAAGACTTCGCCATTGTGGCGTCGTCCCCTCCGGCGGATGCAACGGCGACCTGATAACTCATTATGTATTGCGCCGGGTCGGTGCTGCCGTTGTACTTGGGATAGGTCCCTGCCCGGAAGTTAGCTGGCCAAGGCGTCACTTGCAGGTGTGGCACCAGGGGACTTCGCTCGTCGAGATAGTTGACTCCTTGGAATGGCGCGGCGTGCGGGATGGTGTGGTCGCGCTGGGGGAAACGCGGGTCCTCCGGTTGCGCGCGGTGTTGCAGGGGTGGCCCATGCTGCAGGCCGAGGTGGCCTTCGCGCATGTCCTCGAATTGTGCGCGCTGCTGGAGGGGTGGCTCGTGCTGAAGGCCGAGGTGGCCTTCGCGCTGCATCAGCGCAATCTCCCGCTCGAGTTCCTGGGCCTTCTGCTCTTCGTCGCGTATCATTTGCCGCACTTTGGCTAGTGCGGACACACGCTGGCGCTTGGCCTCCAGTATCTCCTTCTGCCTCTGGAGATTGTGGTTCTTGAGGCGCAGGGCGCGCAGCTGTAGCTGCTCTTCTGCTGAGACGCCGAGGACTTCACCGTCCTCGGTGAGGTCCGCGCCCTCTGGTGGTGCGAAGCCTGAGGGTGGCTGCGGTTGTCCCTCAGGGCCGCAGGTGCGGAGAGTGTCATCTTCGCAGGTGCGAGGAACATCGTCTTCAGTGGCCTCTTGGTGGGTGGATTGGGTGAGTGCGAGGGCCTTGCCCTTTCTTGCGGCGAGCAGTGCTGCCTTCGCAGCCTCGTCAGCCTTCGGGTTAGCTCTCTTGGGTGCCATCGCGGGTGGTTTTCTCGTAGCACGAACGGTGGGCGCCAAATGTTGGAACTTGCACACGGGCACAAGTCGATCCAACAGTGGGGGAATGATAGCACAAACAGGGTTTTAGCACGTGATGGCAAAAGCACTGTTCATCTGGCCTCTCACGGGCACTGTGCGGGCGTATTTATAGGCACCTGAGCGCGCAGCGCCTTGAGCTAAGGACGCATGTGCCCTCAGCTACCTAGGTTATCCCCAGAATATTCCCATAAAGCGGGGTTACAGACCGTAATTACAGGGATGCTTTTACAAATTAGGCCCGTAACACACAGCGGCCACGCGGGGCCCGTTACGATGGGCCGGATCGCACGTGGGCCTCTGAGCTGGACGAGGCCGCGCTATGGGATGCCCTTCGTCGCCGGTCTTCGTCTGGCGTGGTACATGCGAAGGGTGTCCCTGCCTGCTTTGTCTGTGTTAGCTCAGCTGCTACAGCGAAGGCTTCGAGCGAAGGGTGGCGCCTTTGCCTTCGCCCCAACACCGAGCTCCACGGTGAGTCTTCCTTCAATTCCTTGCATGGGTAGTTTCCTTAGCACCCCGTGAAGCTCCCTGTGCCATTGGATTGAACTCTACCATCGTGAGCAGGGCGGAGCACATGCCGCCGACGAGCCCACCCCCCTGCACACGTGGCCCGACCGATTTCGGCCATCACCGTCGACGAGCCGTACCTCGACGTGACCGCCAGGACCTCCCAGAGCTAACCCCGCCCTTCGCCGGACCTCCCTCGCCGTCGATAAGCCGCGCCGCCCTGTTTACTGCCGCGGTTACTATTTCAAAGGGGGGAGGGATCTCGGGGAGAAGGGAGAAGAAGTCAGGGGGGTTTTGAACAGTCAGAGACTCATATAAATAGTTCCGCAGGGGCATAAGTTGAAGACTTGGTTTAGGAAAAGCCCAGGGGTCTCGGTGTAAACTGATTTTCCATAAAACCTTTTAAACATTATTCATTTAAATGTAAACAGAGCTTATAAAATTCATAACTTCAGTTTTGTTCAACCAAACTTGGTCAAACCAATTTTGCTAGGTTCTAAATAAAATGAACTACTTAGGAAAAATGCCAAACACCCTAAGTATTGCAGGAGATTTTAAAGTTTAGATTTAATTAGTAAACTGACCAAAGGATAAATGAAGAAGGGGAAAATAGCTACACTTTTAGACTGGGGTTAAGAAAAATTAGAGATGTGCTTAACCACTACCTAGCCTGTTTAAAAATAATAAACCCCTCAGTACACCAGATTAGGGAAGGGTTTACCATTTAAACTCATTTTGACTCAAAGCTAAAGAAAATAGAAAAGGGAGTTTAAAATAAGAACTAGGGGCAACCACATTTTTGCTAGCTCACTTATTTAACATAGTTCACTGAAAGATTTGTTAGACCCTCTGTTAGTACAAAAGAAATGCACTACCTCTTATTTCATGAAAACAATGAGAACTTATAAAAATTCTAGAAAAATAATCCTAAGGAGAACCCACCCCAATCCTTGGGATAACTAATAATATGCTAATATGAATCTAGGAAAAATGTAAGTTCTGTTGTTTGATATTTTTCAATAACAAGTTAGTTATAAGTACCTTTTTAACATTAAATTTTATAAAATCACAACTAAATACCCAGTGGGTCTTTTCTGTGATTTTTGGCACAGAGGCTTATTATCACCTATGAAACATGGCAAAAATAAAGTTTAGTCTAGAAACCTCACTTAAATTAGAGCTATAGTGTAAAGTGCCCTTTTTCCCTTACTTTTGTCATTTTTGCCCAAGGAATATATAAATAATTTTTAACCTCAAACTTGTAGGGTGAAACCCAGAGGTCAATGTTTATCCACTGTAATTTTTATAACATTTTTGAAAATTCTAACTTGCCATGGTAGTCCAAAAACACTTAATAAGAAGCACAATAGGAAGTAAAATTGGAATTTTTGGGAGAACTAGATAATGTACAACTAGAACCTTCTAATAATCCCATGAAACCTAAAGATGTGATTAAAGATTGTAAGTTCATTCAAAACCCTAGAGATGAATGAATGAAACCCTTAAGGCTAACAACGGAAACCCTAGTATACCACTATTTTAATACTGTTTCACTATGCTTGGTGTTTCCAAAATGCCATACCATTAATATGCATACATTTTATTCATTGCATTCGATAGATTGTAATCTCACTGACGGGGAATACATCCTCGTTCTGGAGCAAGGAGTTGCTCAGGAGGTAGCCTAGGAGCCAGCACCAGAGTCGGCCATCGAGGATCTGCCTGCCCCAACATTGGAAGGCAAGCCCCGGTTTTATGCATAACCGTTATATATGCTATTTTACTGCACTTAATGTTTGTAGGCTTGTATCGTGCACTTAAGTGTATTAGTTGACTGAAACCTTAGTTGCATGAACTCAGGATCTCCTTTGAGATGGATACTAGTATGCTAGGTCGAGTAGCTGCTTTGCTAATCAGGGATCTCGGTAGAAGTCGAGTGATTTTTCTAGCACTCGCGCGAGGTCAGGAATTGGTTGTATCCACTTTGATAACAGAATGATGATGGTCTGTGGACACGGATCCATGGGGATGCGTTGTTCACGAGATGGAAATTGGAATAAGGATTAACGTGCGGATACCTGTGTCAAGCGTTTGAACGTACTAAGCACATGCAGAGAAATATGGTAAATCGGTAAGCCTAGTACCTGAGTGAACCTGGCAGCAGACTTTGCCCCTCACGCGACCTGAGACGTGGTCTCCCATTCCGGTTATGGTGGGTACAAGTGCGGTCACTGCACGACGGCAGTTGGGGTCAGTGAGGCATTGTACGCCAAGGCGGTGAGCCCAGTTCTGTTGACGGGGAATCGATGGGGACGGTTGATGTGTGTGGGGACGGAGCGCCTCGCCACGTCGTGTGTTTATGTTTACCTTGCAAGGATTAAAACTCGATTCGAATCATCTGCTTCTCGCAGCTAATGAGACTGCTTGATCCATTGTACTACATTGAGTAACAAGTGGAAATGTGTTTGGAAAAGCTGTTGATTGCTAAATGTTTGATACCATGTATGATTAGTTAGGAGCACTCTTAGTCATAAGAGAGTCACACTAAAACTTGAAAAGCTAAAACTTGATTTTAGACTCAGCTAGTGCTTTTGGCAAACCAAACCCCTCAGCCAAACAGCTGCATGTCTAGAGGTAGAGCAGTAGACTCCTCACACCAGGTAAGTCTAGCTGAGTATTAGTATACTCAGCCTTGCTTGTGGCATAATTTTTACAGGTTCTCTGGAGGACATGGTTGCTGGAGTGACTTGGCCGTCCACCTTGCCACCGGGTTGGACAGTTGAGTGGGACCCTACCCCGGCAGAGGAGGAGCATGAGGGGTGATGGGCCAGGCTTCCCATCCCTCCATTTATTCACCGTTCGTTATATTCCACTGCATTTCGAACACTGATCACTACTTTTGGTAAACTCCAATGATGATGTAATAAATTAAGTACTCCTTAATGTATGATTTTATGCTTTATTGTATTTTGCTCTGTGCCTCACCTTCGAGTGAGTACGTGGTATTTGATCCTGTTAGTGGCCTCGTCGGACTAGATCCGAGGGACTGACGTTTTATTCCTATTTAAGTGTGGTCCGGCCTCTAAGGTGGGACTTAGGCACTTAAGTTGGAATAATTCGGGCGGTTCCGCCACACTTTGGAGACATATTTATATATTATTTATATTTTTATATCCTTCCTCTTTTTCTTTTTCCCTCTTTTTTCTCAATTTCTATTTTTTTAAATCCTAAATTTCAATTTAGTGTTCCACCCAAATTTCAAAGTTTTGTTATATTCCTATTTGGGTTATTATTATTATTATTAAATGCACAAACAAAACCCCAGTGTGATGCATGCTTTGTTTGTGTTTTAGTAAGGGGTTATTCTCTTTTAAATGGACTTAGTCACATGACTCAAGAAGTAGGTGGCCAATCACATAATGAGATCAATTCTTATATAAGTCTTATGATTTGGGTATTACAAATCCTACCCCCCTTAACAGAAATCTCGTCCTCGAGATTTGTAAGGAAAGGGTGTATAACCATGTTATCTCAAAACATATGCACAAAAAAATCTCAGCATGATGCATAATTTTATTAGCAGCATATGGGGTCAATTAGACCTTATTATTCCTCCTAAAACAGCATCATACCAACCTCTAACTAAAGTAATATTTAGATCTTTATATATAGCTTGGTGGAGCTAGTGGTGGTGGTGGAGGTAGTGGGCGTTGTTGTTGTTGTCTTTCCAACTGTGCTTGCCTTATTTCTCGACATATTTCTAGCCAGTCCTGACGTATTTCCTCGTGTTCTTGCCTTATCTGATTTTGCAATTCGGTAACCATGTTTGCCATTTGTTGTATTACCATCATTTGGGTGGCAATCACTTGATCGATTCCAACCGGTGGAGGATCAGAAGGATTCATTCTATTTGTCGTTGCCTGATAATCTTCTCTTCCTGGTATTGACCATGAGAGTTAGAAGCATATGGTAGGATAGTTTTGCAATGAAAAGTATTTGGTAAGCAGAACGAATAGGCTAGTAGCTGGTTATGAACTGAATATTCTTTAGCAGGACTTAATCTGTTGTTTTATACCAAGCTTGGGATAACTAGTCGTATAAGGTGAATGTCCAAAGGTATGATAGAATCTGCCAAGATGGGATAGATTTGGGTGTGATAGAATACATGATGTAGGTCAAAATTTTGTTTGATGTTAGGTGGGGACAGATAATTAATCCATTCATCATGACACTATTGTTTAGGTTAGCTCATGGTTGAGTTGACCTAATGTGCTAAGTTAAGTTAACACCTGGCTAGAAGGATCCAAATTCCACTAATCTGTTTAAGCAGATCACATTGGATTAGATCACACTAGATTCCATAATCCTATTTAAGAATACCATTTAGTTGAACATATCTAGCTAACTTTATCTTTATGAAATTCTAGTATATATATTTTTTTATCTCATTGGAACTTCCAATTAGTATATATTTTATATGTGACGGAATCTCCCAAGGTATTTGGCCCACCTACAGTTGTCCTTGTCCTAAAGACCTTGGACAACCCTGTAGATGCACATAATCACTCGACAAGTTCGGTAACTATATCCTCATCATTTCGGCCAAGAGCGCTTCACCTGCCATGCAGATATTATATCACATCGGAGGAAAGAATAAGCGGAAGCAAATTACAATAATTTAATTTTCATTCATCAAATATATAGAGAGAGTATTATTATTACAATACCATGGTATTAAGAGTGCATAAAGTATTATTACAGACCAAGGAGGCAAAACACCCACCCGCACAAAAGTTTATAGTTTTTGAAGTGGGAGGCAAACATCCTCCCGCGACCAACTTCACTGTTGTGGCTCTTCCTTGGGTACCACCTTTGAACAGAAACAACAAAACTCTATTGTTTCCTCACCTACAACAACATGGGTTTGAAAACCCTGAGTACGGAGTGTACTTTCGCAAGTCTTACCCGACAAAAGAAAAAGACTCTCAAGGATATGCTGGCTTGAAGGAGTCAAGGTAAGGCTATTGAAGAATCAAAGAATTTGTTTGCAGAAATGCTTACTAACAGTGGATCCTTAAAATCCAGTTTTATTATCAGGTTAAGTCATTACCTGTATCTAGAGTTCTTTCTACCCTAGTTCAAGAACTTGGCCTACCCTAGCCGTCTTTTATCATCCTTTTAGTTCACTAGAATGTTACGTGTAAGTCAGTGACCAAGTCTTCATATCCGAGAAGTAACGGCGATCCGAATTGATTAATACCCAGCTAGGGATCTCCAGCCACACGACATATGTAGCACTTAACCCTTGCATATGTCAACTCGCCACCGGGGTTCTCAACACCATATCGGGTTCACGCCAACCGAGAGCACAGATACACCACTGTCTAGTCTCTTGCCATGGAGGGTACACGCTACTCTCACCATCTCTCCACTCCCATTGCGTGTTGGCCTTTCTGGTATTGGTCTGCCCGAGGCAAAGCTTACCCATGACGAGGCATGTGGCTAGTTAAAAGGTCCTCGATCATCAGGCCTACATTGACACGGTCCTTAATCGACTCAGACGGAGACACTACACCGAGACTTCCTTCTTGTGCAAGTCACCCGCCCGTTCTCGTCTTTATCATATTCAATCCCAAAGTTTGGTACCTGGTAGAGGTACATCTTTTTCGATGTTTAACCCATCACAGCCATGATGGATCCACCATCAAGTTTTATTTTTGAAAACATCCCATTCCATCTGAAGCATCATTCTTTTGTTAAAACCAAAACATTTTTGTTTTCTAAAGCAAGACTAAGCATTAGAAAACTTTTTAACAAAACAGGTAATCAAGGAAGAATAAACAGTTCTAAGGAAGGAAATGCAGCAATTGGTTTAGCACCCAACTCCTATCACCTAATGCATCATTTAAGTGATAAAGAGTTTAAAATCACAAGGAAAAGGTAAATGCATCAGGGCTTGCCTTTTGTTGTAGTGGATTTGGGATCTGTTCCACAAATATCAAAATAAAAACTATTCCTGGCAGATGGAGTCTCAGTTGGTGGTACAGTTTCTTCTTCTTCGTTTTCTATACATAACCATACATATACATGAATGCTCATGTGATGCTATGAATATGCAGTTATATTAGAGATACATCAAGTTGTATCTTGAATACAACTTTCCTTCACGGTACACCTAGGTAACTGGGGTTTTCTGAATCAGTACTCTTTTAGGATAAGGCAATTATTACTTAAGGAAGCTAGGGTTTTGGGTTTGGGAATCAAACAATGTCCAAAACATACCAAACTTTACCCAAGGGCTCTAATTATCCAATTGAGTTTACCCAAAAAGTTTTATGATTTTTGGAGCTAGTAATTAAATTCTAAAATTCTAAAAGACTAGGTTTAAGCACTTTAATTGGTAAATAATTCCTGGTTGGGAATCAAAATCTTGGAACTATTTTTATTAAATACTAGAAGAATTTAGGAGTCTAGTAAAATTGGTCCCATATTTTTATCGTTTTTCTAGAATTTCTTATAAATTCTCTAAGCCTAGCAGAAAAAGATAAGGGAAAATGATGAATACTAATGGGCTGAAACCAGCCCGAACCGGCCCACGTCCAGGCAAAACGGGCCCGCGCGCGCCCAAGATGTTAACTTTATGCAGAGGACCTCGGTCATTCAAATAACTGGAAAAGAACCCTGCGCACTATTCATTTGTTTCTCTGACATTCACAGTTAGGCCCCTGCACTTCTGTTTCTTCGCAGCGCCAAGTCCATGACGGTGAACAGCGATGAGTATGCCTCTGGCGAACTCATACTGGCCAGAATATGCAACGGTTGGTGGCCTAACTCGGCTAACACCAAATCCTACCCCAGGTGACTCTAATCCCTCAACTAATTGCACGAATCCGGGCCGGAATCTCTATGTCCACGACAATAGCGAAAATCAGAGACAATCCGAGGTGTTCATGATGATTTGGTGCAGTATAGCTTAATCAAATGGGTCTTCGAGCAACAGGAGGCTCGAGGGAGGCTAGAACACTAATCAAATAAGCTTGAACTGACCTGCAGGGGGCTAGCCACGGTGAAGTGTTCACGGTGGCACAGAAAATAGTTTTGGGGGAAATGCGAAATTGGGAGGCTCTGGTGGATGATCAGAGGTGCGAGTTGGTGCACTGGGTGCATAATAACCTAGCGAAGCTCACTGGGGTAGCAATTTATAGACTCCATCGGCGGTGGCGTCCAATTTGAAGAAGGCGCGCTGGCGGCCGAAGAGAGGGGAATTTACTGGCGCGAGTGTTATCATGGCTTTCACCGTGGCAAAGCCTCCAGGCGATGGACGGACTCACTACTATGGTTCACTACGACGTGTTAAAGCTCCTAGGCACGTGGCGCACGGACGGTAAGCGGCCAACGCCGACGAGAATCATCTCGGCCGACCGTAGACCAAGTGGGTACGGTGAACTATCCAGTGACCGGGTCCGAGCTTATCTAGGCACCAAGATCTTTTACTCCCCTTGGTTATCCACTTTGCGTCGAGCATGAATCACGACAACCGGCGCAAATCCAGGCGTGGGATCACCGGTGGCGAGTTCACTAAACCTGGATTCTTCTTCAGGTTAATGTCAGTAAGCGAGTATCGCGATAAGTTCATTCAGCTCTCCAGATATGCACTTTATTGAAGGACTTAATGGACCTCTGCAGTATGCTCTAGTAGCTCATACATTTCCATCATTCCAGAGGCTGCTCGATAAAGCCCTAGCTATTGAACACAAGCGAGTTCAGCTGGGAGATTTGAAGAGGAAGGCGATATCCTAGGGACAGGGAAGCAGCAGTGTTCGTCCTCGCTACATTTCACCCTAGGGTACACCAGTTCGCACTGGAGGAGGCCAGCGCCCAGCTCAGCACTCACCTCAGGGGACTCCACCAACTCGTTAGGCTACCCCTACTGGCACCCCGACGAAATTTTCAGGACAGAGTGCAGGCACTACTTGCTATAAGTGTGGGAAGACTGGACATTTTGCAAATGTTTGCCCATAGAGGATTGCTACTAGCCCAGTTCAGAACAAGCAGCAGACTCCAGGATCTGGCAAGGGATTCTCTATTGCCAGGGTTAATCAAGTCAGCGCTGATGCTACTCCTGATGGGAATGACATCACTTGGTATGTTTTACATTAATGGAATTCCTGCAACAATATTATTGGATTCTGGTGCTACACATTCATTTATGTCTGCTTGATATGCCAACGCAAATGAGTTACCACTGAAAATTATGAAAACACCAATGATAGTAATTACACCCAAAGGGCCTGTTAAGGCAAATCATATGACACATAAATTGACATTGACAATTATGGGAAGAGAATTTGGGGCTACCGCTATAATATTAGAGGCAAGCATCATAGATCTAATCCTTGGTATGTCATGGTTAAGAAAGGCAAAGGCCATTATACATTGTAGCAGGGGTACAGTAGAACTCACCAGCCCTAAACGAGAAAGATTTAACGTTGAAATTACAATAACTACCTCTACCAGACGTGCGACATTCTTCATAGATGTGAAGTTTGTTGGAAACAACATCCGTGTGGTTAGGGATTTTCTGGACGTCTTTCCAGAGGAGTTACCAGGGATGCCACCAGATAGGGAAGTTGAGTTTGTCATTGATCTCTTACCTAGGACTGCTCCTATTTCTAAATGGCCATACATGATGTCTGTAGAAGAGTTAAAAGAACTTAAGTAGCAGTTAACGAAGTTACAAGAGGCTGGGTACATTCGTCCGAGTTCCTCACCTTGGGGAGCACGGGTTCTGTTTGTACAGAAGAAGGATGGATCACAAAAGATGTGTGTGGACTATAGATCCCTTAATGATGTCACTGTGAAGAACAAGTATCTGTTACCCCGCATTGAGGATTTATTTGATTAGATGAGAGGTGCTAGGGTATTCTCAAAGATTGATCTCCGATCGGGTTACTATCAAATGAAGATTAGGCCATCGGATATTCCCAAAACGGCTTTCTCAACCCGATATGGATTACATGAGTTCACGGTTATGTTATTTGGACTAACTAATGCACCAGCTTATTTTATGAATCTAATGAATAAGGTGTTCATGGAGTATCTTGACAGATTCATCATGGTATTCATCGACGATATCCTTATTTATTCCAAGAGTGATAGTGATCATGAGGAACATCTAAGATTGGCGCTACAGAAGCTACAAGATAATCAACTCT
The DNA here is from genome assembly GCA_029449295.1 of Zea luxurians. Lineage (NCBI taxonomy): Eukaryota > Viridiplantae > Streptophyta > Magnoliopsida > Poales > Poaceae > Zea > Zea luxurians. Next base: position 65,153,644 of record JAOPSE010000011.1, on the reverse strand, counting down.
ATGCCAAGTATAGCAAATGTGAGTTCTGGATTGACAAGGTGCCATTCCTTGGACATATCATTTCCAATGGAGGGATATCAGTGGATCCTGCTAAAGTCAAGGAGATAATGGCGTGGAGCATACCCACTACAGTTACGGAGATCCGGAGTTTCTTGGGACTTGTAGGCTATTATCGGAGATTTATTGAAGGATTCTCTAAGATTGCTAAGCCTATGACCTTGCTTCTAGAGAATGGAAGAAAGTTTAAGTGGGATGAGAAGTGCCAAGATATCTTTGATCAATTAAAGAAGAGATTGATGTCACCCCTAGTGTTGGTTATGCCAGATCTAAAGAAGGGATTTGACATTTATTGTGATGCCTGTGGCCAAGGCTTGGGATGTGTGCTTATGCAAGAAGGACACGTTATTGCCTACGCGTCTCGTCAGTTGCGGAAACATGAGTTGAACTATCCCATTCATGACTTAGAAATGGCAGCCGTGGTGCATGCACTTAAGATATGAGACATTATATTATGGGAAACAAGTGCCAAGTGTACACCGATCACAAGAGTTTGAAGTATATATTCACTCAGAAGGATCTCAACCTTAGGCAACAACGATGGTTGGAGCTCATTGAGGACTATGATTTGGAGATTCATTATCACTCGGGCAAGGCGAATCTGGTTGCTGATGCCTTGAGTCGAAAGGAGCATGTTCATTCAGCTATTGTGGCCCAGCTACCCGATGAGATTGTTGAGGATTTTAGGAGACTTAACCTAGGGATAGTTGGTCACACTGAATGAGTTACTATTGATGTGGAACCTACCTTGGAACGAGAAATTCCCAAAGGTCAGATTGGTGATGCTAAAATACAAGAGATCAAGGATCTCATTTCTGAAGGTAGAGGTCCAGAGTTCATGGAGGATAAGCAAGGCACAGTATGGTTCAAGGACAGGATATGTGTTCCTCATATTGATAGCCTTCATGAGACTATATTGAAGGAAGCCCATGACTCTGATTATTCTATTCATCCTGATAGCACTAAGATGTATCAGGATTTGAAGCAGAAATACTGGTGGTATGGATTGAAGAGAGATGTGGCTGCACATGTGGCTATGTGTGATATGTGTCAAAGAGTCAAAGCTGAACATCAAAGCCCAGCTGGATTATTGCACACGTTGAAGATACCCGAATGGAAGTGGGAAGAAATTGGCATGGATTTCATTATTGGATTGCCTCGCACCCCGAAAGGATATGATTCTATATGGGTGATTGTGGATAGATTGACTAAAGTAGCTCATTTCATTCCCGTCAAGACTACTTATAAATGCTCTCAGCTGGTAGAGTTATATATGGCTTGGATTGTGTGTTTACACGGAGTACCAAAGAAGATCGTGTCTGATCAAAGTTCACAGTTTACCTCAAGATTCTGGAGAAGCTTTCATGAGAATATGAGTACTAAGTTGAACTTTAGTACCGCCTATCACCCTCAGACTGATGGACAGACTGAAAGGACTAATCAAGTACTGGAGGATATGTTGAGAGCTTATGCACTTCAGCATGGAGGAAGTTGGAATAAAAGTCTACCATATGCTGAGTTCTCATATAATAATAGTTATCAGGCCAGTCTGAAGATGTCACCTTTTGAAGCTCTATATGGCAGGAAGTGTAGGACTCCTCTATATTGGGATTAGACTGGAGAAAGACAGTTCTTTGGGCCTAAACTTATTCAAGAGGCAGAAGAACAAGTCTATATAATTAGAGAGAACTTGAGGGTAGCTCAGGCCAGACAAAAGAGCTATGCTGATAATAGAAGAAGACCACTGGAATTTGAGGAAGGAGATCATGTGTACCTCAAGGTGTCACCACTTCGTGCAATGAGGAGATTTAAAGTTATGGGCAAATTGCCCCCTCGCTTTATTGGACCATTCAGAATCTTTAGACAAGTTGGAGAGATGGCTTATCAACTCGAGCTACCTGATAATCTATATGATGTGCATAATGTTTTCCATGTGTCTCAACCTAAGAAGTGTCTCCGTGTGCCAGAGGGACAATTACCAATGGAAGAGCTCAGTGTTCAGGGTGATTTGACCTACACGGAGTACCCTATCAAGCTTCTTGATACATTGACTCGAGTTACAATAAATAAGGTGATAAAGATGTGCAAAGTGCAATGGAGTCACCATGGAGAAGATGAAGCTACTTGGGAGAGAGAAGAAGAGCTTCGGATAGATTTTCCTCATCTTTTCCCTAGTCCTTCCTAAATCTCGAGGACGAGATTCTTTTTTAAGGGGGTAGGATTTGTAATACCCACTTTGTAAGAAAAATCTAAAAATAGAAATTATATTCCTTTATATATATATGTGTGTTATCTCTATTTATCATTTCTTGTGGACACCTCACTTACACAAATAAATAATTAACAAAAGACACTCAAATAAATCATGCATCATGCTGAGGTTTCCATTTTTGTGTGCATCTTGTGATAATATAAAAATCATATGAAAAGAAATATATTAAAGTACCAAAGTGGAATTTAGAATATAAAAGAAAATCTAGAATTTAGAAGTGGAGAAAGAAAAGAAATACCACATAAAACATAGGAAATAAATATATACATAAATATATTCTCTTCATCCCCAAATTTAATTTGGCACATTTGATATATGTGCAAATCCATAACTGAAATTCAAATTTGAATTTGAAATCTAAAAGGAGAAAGGAAAATCTAAATTTGAAAAAGAAAAGAGAAAAGAATAAAGAAAAGAAGAAGAGAAATGACGCTGGGCCTAATTCCTGGCCTCGGCCCACCTAGCCTCCTCCCCGCGTAGCCCAACTTTGGATCCCACTAGAAGACACTGACCTGCGGACCCCACCGATTTGGCCGCCCGTGCGTGCGACGGTGCGCCCGCGGAATCTGACACGTGGGACCTGCGTACCGGTCACGGAGCGGGTTGACGCTGACACTATGGGTGGGCCCAGTACTGTATATCTTCCCCAGACTCCGACGCGAGCTCCAGCAACAAACTCTGAGTTCCTCGCTGTCCACGCATTTACTGACCCACCTCTCGGGTAGCCATAAAGCGTGGTGCCCAAACCCTAAACACCACCTCCTCCTGTTGACGCGACCCAATCCCTCACCTGATGCCGCCGGTGTGAGCAGAATCAGGTTGTGCCGCTGCCGCTGTAGACTCGCTCCTTCGCCGTCGTTTTGGTCTAGACAAGGTGCCTGGGCAATGCTCCTGTTTTCATATTGCGTGACCATGGCGGATTGAGGCCGGGAAAGCCTCGGTCGTCGACTGAATTTCTCGCTGGAGTGGATCTTGGACTCGAACCCGCAGTTCCTCGTCGCTCGGACTAGCCACCGCTCCAAACCTCGGTAAGTCTTTACCCATGTGACTCACCAAGTAATACTCTCCTCGTAGCACCGATAGGCGTAGAGAATAGGCCTCTGGTGCATCGGATTGGCAATCACCGGCGAGAGCGTCCGCCGCGGACCCGCGCGCGCCACCGCACGTTCCCGTCAGACTTGGGGGGGGTCTGCACCGTCGGATCATTAGGCACGGCTGGGATTAGATCTAAGGAATACCCCTTCGGCTGTGTACGCCATGACCCTGGATCGCTCATCCTGTGGACGGGATTGAAAGTAGTGTTTTAAATCTAGAGCGTAGAGTGTTGATCGGACGGTGCTGATTGCGTACCGTTCCGATTAAAGTCGTGTCTAATCTGCGCCACCCACCGTTGATCTGACGGTCCATATTGGTGCATACCCTTTCGCTCTGGCACTGTAGCATAAGAAACCCTAGGCCTTTTGAAATAGAACCCGCCGTCCTTCACGGCTATTCTCTGTGTCTTAGAGATTTTGCCCCGAGGCCCCTGCTGATTTCGTAATCATGCGCCCAGTCCAAAGATCCGAGGGATTGAATAATTAATTACAGAAATGGGTTTTTAATCTAAAAATAATTCCTGGAACTTGTAAAAATCATAGAAAATTCATATGAACTCTAAATTGATCCATTCTAGTTTCTAAAATTTTGTAATATTATTGTTTGTCACCTAGAGTCTCTGTTTTGACATGAAAACAGTAAAAAAATTTATTTCTCAATTAATCATATATCGAGCACATAAAACCTTTGGAAAGTCATAACTTAAATTCTATAATTCCAAAATTAATGATTCCTATTCCTATGATCTTATTTTAATGTGTAGAATATTATTATGTATTTTGTTTACATGTTTGGTGTGATGTTAATTTTCTCTATATACTGTGCTTGTTTGTATTATGGCAAGTAGAAGAGCCTGTAACTGAGGATCCTGGTGCCCAGCAGATAGAAGTTGCTGAGCAGGAGCTCATTGAAGGCATGTTGTGCCCTTGACCACATTTTACCCAATAATGTTCTTTATAATCATTTACCATGCATAGGCTTAATTTTGATTGGACCCGATAGGTCACCCTAAACTGTTTATCTCTTTACCTTGTTATCCCTGAATCACTTGGGTAGTTTTGCTATTGCTTCACATGGTTTTGGGTTAATATTTCATTATATCCATGTTCCAATTATATTGTTATTTTACTTATGTTCATGTCAAGATCATTAATGTTAATTGGAACAAGGAGCTTAACTTGAGAAACACGTGCCACCACAAGGGAGGAATGGGACCCCTTGGCTAACTAATTAGGAAAGCTAGTGGAAGACTACCTTACCCAAAAGGGGCAAGGGCAGTAGGGGAGTTGCATGTAGGGAGGTTCTCGGGTTGATTTTGCTGCGATGGCGTTCAGACGGGGGATTCTTGCAAGTGCTCTTCCCATAACTGTAGCTGGTTTTTGGAAGCTAGTGGAATTTTGTAAAGGCCTCGTAGTGTTGCCCTGCCTCGCTTCCTTGGTAGAGGTGTATGGGAGTGGCGATACCTTGGCAGATGGGTAACATGAGTTGTGGGTACAGGGTACAACCTCTGCAGAGTGTAAAACTCGTATACTAGCCAAGCTCATAGTCATGAGCAGCTCAGGGCTCTCGCATGATTAATTTATGGAACTTAAATTCAATTTATCATTTGCATTGCATGGGATTATTTATTAATTTTGTTCTATTATTTATTATGGTTTGGTATTTACTTACACTTAGTAACACGCAAATAAAATTTTGACCAACTTATAAAAGCAATGCCCAGCTTCAACCTTTATTTTTTTGATCAGCCTTACACTTCACATGAACTCCCACCTTTGGTGAGTTCATGCACACTGGTTTCCCCACAACTTGTCGAGCTATGATCATGTGTGAGCTCACCCTTGCTGTCGATAGGAGAAGAACAGCCACACAACGAGGAGTTTGATCTGATCTAGGTGGCGTTTCCCAGTTGACTTTATGGCGCCAAGGATGATCCTTAGTTTGTTTTATATTTATCTTTTATTTTGTAAGTCTTCCGCAATGTAATAAGTACTCTGATGTTATTGTGACATTTATCTCTATACACTCTGTTATTATATGTGTTGTCTTCTTTGGCGCATGTATGATATGCGCCCGACTTTGTTCCTTAAATCCGGGTGTGACAGCGAAGCAAGCTTTGGCGGCGTTAGGACAAGCTCCCGTGAGAAGGGGAATCTTTGATTCCACAACCCTGAGCCATACGTCGGTGTCTGGTGGGTCTTCTGCCTTTGTGAACAGCGGTGGCTGGGTGCTCAGGAACTCCTGGTAGGTAGCTGCTGCCGGTGGACGCTACTGTTGCCCTCCACCAAACTACTGGGGGTGGAGCTGACGTTGCACCAGCTGTCACATAATTTCATTTTCCTGGGCCATTAATTCTTGCATTGTTGGCACTTGGAGCGGTGGTGGAGGAACCTTCTCAATTTGCCCACGGTGGGGTTTAGCTACCATCTAAAAAATAGGAATTTGCCGCTGTTACTTAAGCCCAATTTCTAAGCAGTGACTTAATATTATGAGGAGATAGCGACACAAGATTATATTGAACCAAAAGAAAGATAATCATTCATCTTGCATTACTCATAGAGGTTTTCCGGGTTACAACATATTAGGAGATCCAACTCTATATAGCCTAGTACACCAGTTGGTGCCAAAAGCTAAGCTTATATAGTTTTCCCATCTTCCTAACATGCTTCTTCCTGACCCATCTAATCCTGAGTAGCAGAGGCAGCACTGACCGCAAGTGAAGGGGTACTCCAAAGTAAGCCGTGTCTAGACTGGAAGTTGGCTCAATTTCCTCGGGATCCTCCTCCTCCTTGCTATTCCCGTCTGCCACCATTGCTTGGTTCATACCCTGATGGTGCATATCTAGATGAGCTTTGGCCTCATCCAGCTACTCTTGCATGTCATGGGCTGATTTTCTAGGACTTCAATGGTGTTGTCCCAGATCTCCACTTGCTAGTCCAACTCTCGGGTGCGGTTGCTCATTTGCTCAATTTGGGGATCCTTCTCCACCAATTCAGAGGAAAGATCGACCATGAAGACCTCCCTATCATCAAGGGTAGTCTTTGCAGTTTGAGCAAGTCTAGTTAGATGCGTCATAGCATCACCTTGCAGGGCCTGTAGGCAGTACAACACACTCATGCACTGGACAGTTATCCTCCCAACCTGATCGGGATGCATAGCCCACACATCCTTGGCATGGCGCACTCAGTCGCACCACATCGGATAATCCCTTTTCTCGATGGGGAAGAGTCCGAGCGGGTGCATCATCATCTCTAGTGGATGGTATCCGCAGAAGGTCGTCAAGGCCTTTAGTGCCACGACCTCGGTGGTGTCATCTGCCCTGAATCCAACAGTCTTGGAGTCCAGCGAACGCCACCCAGGCTACAGAGGTTGGGGCTCCAGGATTAGCCAAACCCTACAATGTTGCACCTAGTGCTCCTCCTACAATGGCACCATGTACAGAGGGGGTGCAGGGTATCTAGCTGCGCTCAGTACCTCCCACAAGATAGAGGGAAAACCCTCTTAGGAAAGGTAGTCAAAGCTGAAGCGGGTGTCTCCACCATCAGCGGGGGTAGGCGAAGCCATTTGTGTAAGAGGGGTAAGTGTGAGTGCTGAAGGTAGCAGTAAAGAGAAAAGTGTGCTTAGGTTAAAAAGGAGATGGTTATTTGGATTGACTTGCTTTAAATTTACTTCTATGATACCCGTTCCTAACTATAATCTTAGGAGTCATGAGTCAATTTAATTTCCCTCCAACTTTTAATTAACACATTTCCTTTTATTCCTGATTTACTATTATGCATGTGTGCTTGTATGAACGTCCTCTCATCAACATTGGGGTGCTCCTAGGACATCCCTCCTATTATACTACCGTCCTATATGGCCTACTTATATAGCCACCTAGCAATCCCACTATTCCTTAAGGCCTTTTGCCCTAGGTCTAGCGATCTAGTCCTGACGATCTAACCAGTACTGGTTTCTAAGCAAGTTTTATTTTCGAAAGGTTGGTGTTCATGACTTATTGACTTCTCTGTAATGGTATTCACTCTGACACTAGCTGTGGCGGAACCACCCAGATTATTCTAGCTTAAGTGCCCGAGTCACGCTTTGAAGGAAGCGACACACTTAAATCGGAATAATCAGTCAATTCCTCAGATCTAGTCCGATAAGGCCACATACCAAGGATCGAGTACCATTAACTCACATGATGTTGAGACTTAGAGAGAATGCAATAACATGAAACCACAAATTAAAGTACTTGAGTTATTACATAAATCGGAGTTTTGATAAAAGATAACATTATTCTTAATGTTGCAGCGGATAGTAAATAACGTCGGTAACAAGGAATAGGGCAAGGCCTAGCCCGCTACTCCTCATGGTCCTCTCCTACCGAGGCAGCATCCCACTCGACTGTCCAACCCAGTGGTAGGGTGGCTGGCCAGGTCACACCATCAACCATGTCTTGAAGTTAACCTGTAAATTGATGCCACAAGCAAGGCTGAGTATACTAATACTCAACTAGACTTACCCGGTGTGAGGAGTCGACTCCTCTACCTCTAGACCATGAAGCTGTTTGGCCGAGGGGTTTGGTCTACGAAAGCACTATCTAAGTCTAAAATAAGTTTTAGCTTTTCAAGTTTTATAGTATCCTTTAAACTAGGTTTGCTCCTTTCTAAGCATACATGGCAATAGACATTTAGTGCAAACAACAGATTATCTAAAGAAACCTCATTTCACTTCTTACTCGATGCAGTACAATGGGTCAAGCAGTCTCATTAGCTATGAGAAGAAGACGACTCGAATCGAGTTTTAACCTTGCAAGGTAAAACTAAACACACGATATGTAGAAGCACTCTGTCCCCACACACATCAATCATCCCCATCGATCCCCCGTTCGCGACCAGGGCTCACCGCCTTGGCATGCAATGCCCCACTGACCCTGGATGCCATCGTGCAGTGGCTGCACTTGCACCCACCATAGCTAGCATGGGAGACCACGTCTAAGGACAAGTGAGGAGGAAAGTCCGCGCCCGGCTTCACTCAGGTACTAGGCTTACCGGTTACCATATTTCCCGACATGTGTTTAGTACATTCAAACACTTTACTTAGGTATCCACACATTAATCCTTAAGTCCATTCCCGTCTCATAGACAAGACATCCACCTAGGATCCATGCCCATAGACCATTATAGATCCCGTTATCAAGATGAGTACAATCAATTTCCTGACCTCGTGTGAGTGCTCAAAAAATCACTTGACTTCTACCAAGATCTTGGATTATCATAGCAACTACTCGACCTAGCTACTAATATTCATCCCAAAAGGAATCCTGAGTTCATGCAACTAGGGTTTCAAGCAATTCCTACACTTAAGTGCATGGTGCAAACCTACAGACATTAAGTGCAGTAAAATAGCATATATAATGGTTATGCATAAAACCAGGGCTTGCTTTCAAATGCGGGTGCAGCAGAAGGTTCCTTGGTGACGGGCTCAGGATCTGGTTTCTGGGCTTCTTCCTGCTGAACCTCTTGCTCTTGGATCAACACGTACTCTCCGTCTACGAGATTGCAATCTAATGAATGCAAATGCATAAGAATGTATGCAACATATATACCTTTTGTGCATGTTAGGAATTAAGCTTCTTTCATCCCTTAGTTTAATAGGCTTTTATGGGGTAGGTTGAACTATGCCTCTACTCTAGAAGTTCCCAAAAGTTCTACAAAAAATACAGTGGTTTTTTACTGACTTGATTAAGTTTCTCTAAAAATTTGGGAAGTAGAGCATAAGTGGTTTACCTTGTAAAAGTGGCTTCTGCCCTAAAGCTTATTTTTGCTGATGTTTATGAGTAATATTATGCCTCTGTGTCAAATTTTACTCAAGGAAACCTAGTGGTTATTTAATGGTGATTTTATAAAGTTTGGGGGCTTAGTGGGTGCTTACAACTAACACTCCTTTTGAAAAATGTCAAACAACAGATTTCCCAATTTTTCTAGTTTCTTCTTTGCGCAAGAGTAATCATTCCTAAAGTTGGTCATTTTTACTCATAGGGGATGGGTTGTATGATTTCTCAAAGTTTTATATAGCTTCTCATGGGGCAGGGGTGGGGCATGATTCTCTGTGCAACTATATCATTTTTATATTCTTCTCTCATTGTGTATAACTTAGGTGTTCAGGGAAAATAAGGTTGTTCAGGGTTTCCCACTTTTGGCTTTTATTTTTATTTTCTAAGGATAATTGCAAAAACCTAGATTCAATTGTTTATCCCACTTACCTTGGTGTTCTGAGGTGGTTAGTATTTTTGTAGAGGTTCATCCATGGTCAAGTAGTTACGAAAATTTTCTTATTTTTCAAAATCTACAAGTACTGGACCCAATTTTCTTATTTTTCAAGTAGTTACCAAAATTTTCATAGTGTCACACCTAGGATTTGGGGCACCAAGACCCGGGCGTGAACATAATCACTAGGTGTGCTGGGACCAAGTCTCACACATATGATGAATTATGGTACAGAAACGAATGTCACAACTTTACTATATAATAGGAGTTCTGTACAAAATAAATAAATAAATACATCATATGGAGACAACGATCCAGCAACCTAAAGTTGACTGGAAGATGACGACCTAGACCACTCACGAACTCATCATAGCATCCTCCATGCGCCTGATCCTGCAGTACCAGCTCTTGACCTATGGGGGGTGTGAGACAGCAAGGGTGAGCTCACATATGTTCATCGCTCAACAAGTTGTGGGAATAATATGAATGAAATCGCCAAAGGTGGAAGCTCATGTGAAGTGTAAGGCTTACCAAAGAGGATAGCTAAAGTTGAGCATTACTTTTAAAGTTGGTCAAAATTTTATTAGCCATTACTAAGTATAAGTAGATACCAACCCGAAAAAGTAGTAGATCAAAATTCATAACAACACACGCGATGCAATGCATATGACAATTTAAGTTTAGTTCCATAAATTACTCATGTGAGGGTTCGTGCTACTCATGACTGTGAGCACGACTGATATACCAGTTTTACACTCTATAGAGGTTGCACATCTTTACCCATAAGTCGTGTTACCCATTTACCACGGGGTTGATCGGACCCCATACACCTCTACCAAGGAAGCGAGGCAGGGTACCACTACGAGGCCTTTACAAAGTTCCACTAGCTTCAAAAAACCCACTACAGTTTCTAGGAAGCTCCAATGCAGGGATCCCTCGTCTGACCTCCATCGCAGCAAAATCAGCCCAAGAACCTCCCTACACTAACCGTTTCCCTACCGCCCTTGCCATTTTTGGGTAAGGTAGTCCTCCACTAGCTTTCCTAATTAGTCGGCCAAGGGCGTCCCATACCACCCTTGTGGTAGCACTGTTTTCCTGGGTGGTCGCTCCATGTTCCAATTAATAATATGATCTTGTCATGAACAATAATTAAACAACAACATAATTGGAACATGATCATAATAAAACATTAGTTTCCAAAACTAGGTAGAGCAATAGAAAATGTACCCAATAATTCATCTGTCTGCAAGGTGAGGGATAAACAATGCTAGGGAAACCTATTAGGTCCCATCAAATTAACCTGAGCATCTTACAGTGATTAATAGCGAACATTATTAGGTAAAAAGGTGTGATCAAGGGCACAACTTGCCTGAGACTCGAGATTCCAGGTACCAGGATGATCTTCAGATTCTCGTTACCTCACTGCTATTCGTAGAAATACAAAAAAACATGGTACATGCAAAATTAACATCGCACAAAACATAAGCACAAACTACATAATAATGATCTATGCGTCATAACGAGATCGTAGGCTCGAGAACCACTAAATTCGGAGCTAGGGTTTAAAAGATATGATTTTCTAAAGATTTAGGATTCGGGTACAAAAGAAATTAAGTACATGATTTTAATTTATGTTTCATAACAAAATAAAGTTACCAGAGGATAAATAATATTATTATGGAACTAATGCAACTAGAATGGGTCAATTTGGAGTTAAGATGGATTTAATATGAATTAAACAAGTTTCTAGTTTTAATTGTGTACTAAAAGTCATTTCCAAGGGTTTTATCATTTGTTTTATTTATTTTTGAGTTAGTCAAGGGTGGCAATTCCAATTTTCTAAAATCCTTAGGGTAAATCTGTTAAAACCAATGGCCCAAATTAAAGGAGGTATAACCCGCACAGGATGGCGGGTGCATTTTATAAAACCCTAGGGTTCCTTTTGCAATTGAGCCGCGCGAAGGGGTATCTTCGCGCCAGAGCCGTTCGATACAAGATTAGTGGCCTAGATTAGATCGCGCGAAGGGGTATGCAACATCAAATCGTGATCGCCCAACAAATGATCCATGGTTCGGATAATAAAGCGCTCTGATCCAACCCCGCCCACACGCTTCTCGATCGACAGTTAAGATTTGATCCACCAAAGAGGTATCCGATGGCCCGATCTCGCCCGTCCATTACTAGATCAACGATGCCACCACTATCTTCCTCATCCGATGCCAAGCCCTGAGGCGCCACTATGCCGTGACGGCGACACTGCCGGTGTGCACAACCCAACAAACCAAGGATCCACAGCCTCCCCCAATTGACCCCACGCCAAAAGGAGAGAATCACGAATTGGTCTAGGGGCAACTTACCCCACATTATGTAGCGGAGCACCATGACGACGATGTAGGGCGGATCCCCAGCGGAGATGGTTCTCCGGCGAGAAATTGCGCCAACCCCAAAGCTTCCCCATGAATGCCGATGCTTTGGATATCTTCTATTCAACCTAGCGATTCCCCAGAGCCACAATTCGAGGCCCCGATGATGCCTTTCTATGAGAATGTGGGCGTCGCTGTCAGGGGACCCTCCCTGAGCGAGTTCCCAGCTCATGGTGCTTTCCGTGATGAAGATGGGAAGGGGTAGGGCGCTTCAGGAGCTATATCTGCTAGCCCCAAAGTCCGTGCAGGAAAACCACCCGCGAGATCTTCGGGCACCCGGCCATGGAGACCATGGTTTGTTCCGCCACAGGGATTCTGTTACGATAAGACACATCTAAATTTAGGGGTCCACACGTAGGTGACCGAAGGCGGATGTGGCATGCCCTGTGAAGCTAACTAGCGGGACACGCACGCGAGTTGGCTGCGACGCGGGCCCATCCTGCCAGTGGGCGCGAGCGAGCTGATGCATCTGTCCGATGGGACCACAACTCAGCGAACCAGGCGAGAGCACATGAGCTTGGACACGGCTAAGGCCGATGGGTGGGCCCAGGTTGTCGGTGCTGCAATTCGGAACTTGGGCCATGCGGCAGCGAATTCTAAATTGGCCAAAAATGGGAAACTAGGCCTGGTGTGACCCTTTTTATTTTCTCTTTTTTCTGATTTCCATTTCAAATTCCTATTTCAAATCCAAATCAAACCAAGTTTGAATTCTAAAATTCAATTTTATGCATAAGCAAACTTCTACATGAGGTGCATGGCAAAATTTATTTATTTGTTATACCATTTTCTATATAACAAGGAATGTGTTGCAATATCAAACTAGTATCCGCAAAAATGTTATTTTAAGAAAATAATTTCTGATATACCACCATTACGTATCTTAGTGAATATTTTCAAGTATTAATTTATACTTTCAAAGTTTTAAATTCAACATTTGAACTGCCACACTTTCAATATTACTATTTATTTTAGGAAAATATTCCTTATAAAGAAAAAGATCTATTATTGGAAGTTATTTTATTCTCAATTCTTTGGAGAACTTCTATAAATCCCAAAATGTGATTTTTGGGGTTTACAAATTCTACCCCCCTTAAAAAAATCTTGTCCTCAAGATTAGTAAGTAATAGATGTAGAAAGAATTGTTTGCAGTCTATGGGTTAGTTTCTAATTGGTTTTAATACCAAAACTTTTTTGTCTATATCATAAATTATCAGGTGATTAGAAGGTATGGGTATATGTTTAGCCACTTACAAAAGATGTCTTTAAAGCATAGATAGGTTTGGGTAAGAAAGAGTAGATTGATTTATCTCGAGATCTAGTTCTACTCATGTCCTGCATTATCGAGGTTGACCTTTTTCTTTCCTTTCGTCTTAGTGTGATCATCCGAGTTAGGGACATGTAGTTAAGATAATTGTGGGTAGGATAGATTTCATGAGGTAGGTTGGTCAGAATCTATGTTTTTTGTTAGGTTGAGATAGAGGGGTTATGCGACCATCCAATGGGTAAGGTGGATGTATAGGGTCAAGTTAGGCTAGAGCACCATTTTAGGTTAAAACATGTTTCTAGGGGTAGGGTCTAATCTATTTTACCAGAATTAACTAACCTGTTAATTATCTTATTTAGATTAGGTCAGGTCCCATTAGATCACATTAACTTAGATGGGATCTAGATTAGATTGGTATAACTAGCCGAGACAAGATAAGATCTAGTTGGTTTGGATTAGTTCATGGTGGTTACACTAGGAGGGAATAAGCAAAGTGGTTAGGATAAGGTGGAAACATAATATGGATCTATTGGGATACAATAGAATATCCTAAGATAAGATGGATCTATTTAAAATAGATATGCTTTTAATGGGGGGTCATCTAGGTTGTCTAGTTATTTTATAACTATTCTCCTTTATGCCTAGATGTATATGTAGATGCAATTGTGGGCATTACACCACAACCATTACACTCAATGAAAGATCCAAATCAGACAAGTATCATAAGAACAAATATTGAAACACAGATATTTATAAAAAAATATAGTTTTATTTTTGTTCCTAAGATTATGTTTCCTATTCCTAAAAGTCACTTTAGGTACAGGATTTCAAAGTGTGAAATCCACTTTTGTCTTTAGAAGGGAAATGGTAAGAATAATCAGAGTAAAGCAGCAATAGATGAGAAAAGATTAAGAAAAGTTTAGAAAGAATCAGAGTACCAATGGTAAGTAGGTAAGCCTTATCCAGTTCTATCTAGGTTTCGTCCTACAGTCAACATTTTTCTGATACCACTTCTATCACACCCGGGTTTCGGGGCACCAAGACCCGGGTGCGAACATAATCACTAGGTGTGCTGGGACCAAGTCTCACACATATGATGAATTATGGTACAGAAACGAATGTCATATCTTTACTATATAATAGGAGTTCTGTACAAAATAAATAAATAAATAAATACATCATATGGAGACAACGATCCAGTAACCCAAAGTTGACTGGGAATGACGGCCTTGACCGCTCACAAACTCATCGCAACATCCTCCATGCGCCTCATCCTGCGGTACCTGCTCTTGACCAGTGGGGGGTGTGAGACAACAAGGGTGAGCTCACATACGTTCATCTCTCAACAAGTTGTGTGGAATAATGTGCATGAACTCACCAAAGGTGGAAGCTCATGTGAAGTGTAAGGCTTACCAAAGAGGATGGCTGAAGCTGAGCATTGCTTTTAAAGTTGGTCAAAATTTTATTAGCAATTACTAAGTATAAGTAGATAACAACCCAAATAAGTAATAGATCAAAATTGATAACAAAACCCGCGATGCAATGCATATGATAATTTAAGTTTAGTTCCACAAATTACTCATGTGAGGATCCGAGCTCCTCATGACCGTGCGCATGGCTGATGTACCAGTTTTACACTCTGCAGAGGTTGCACACCTTTACCCACAAGTCATGTTACCCATTTGCCACGGGGTTGATCGGACCCCATACACCTTGTGATATCCTGGCCCCTAGGATGGTGATATCCTGGCCCAAGGCTTAATATATTTAATTGAGTGTCCATACCAACAAGGTGCATCTTCTTTCTCGGAAGCCTATCTCGAAATAACCTCCAAGTTAAGTGTGCTTGGCTTGGAGCAATTTGGGATGGGTGACCGACCAGAAAGTTTTCTTGGGTGCGCATGAGTGAGGACAAAGTGCACACAAAAGACTCATGTTGGTATGTGGGGATGGTATATGATCCTAGAGAGCTACTAGGAGTAAGTACCGCTGGTCCAGGGATTGGACGGGGTGTTACAAGTGGTATCAGAGCCGACCCTCGCGGTTTCACGGGTGTGTGTGGGTTAGGGGTTCGGGTATATGGCGCATGGCGCATGTGGGCCCGAAGCAGTCACATGGCACGACATATGATGGCACTAGACACATAGACGTGGCTAAGAGGGAAGGTTCATGTATTGGGGTTGACCGACGAGGGCGTCGGTCTTCTAAGGGTGGTGAATTGTGATATCCTGGCCCTTGGGATGGTGATATCCTAGCCCAAGGCTTAATATAATTAATAGAGTGTCCATACCAACAAGGTGCATCTTCCTTTTTAGAAGCCTATCTCGAAATAACCTCCAAGTTAAGCGTGCTTGGCTTGGAGCAATTTGGGATGGGTGACCAACCAGGAAGTTTTCTCAGGTTCACATGAGTGAGGACAAAGTGCACACAAAAGACTCATGTTGGTCTATGGGGACGGTATATGATCCTAGAGAGCTGCTAGGAGTAAGTACCGTTGGTCTAGGGATTGGACGGGGTGTTACACACCTCTACCAAAGAAGCGAGGCAGGGTACTACTATGAGGCCTTTACAAAGTTCTAGTAGCTTCAGAAAACCTGCTACAGTTTCTAGGAAGCTACAATGCAAGGATCCCTCGTCCGACCACCATCGCAGTAAAATCAGCCCGAGAACCTCCCTACACTAACCACTCTCCAACTGCCCTTGCCCCTTTCGGGTAAGGTAGTCCTCAACTAGCTTTCCTAATTAGTTAGCCAAGGGTGTCCCATACCACCCTTGTGGTAGCACTATTTTACAGGGTGGTCGCTCCATGTTCCAATTAACAATATGATCTTGTCATGAACAATAATTAAACAACAACATAATTGGAACATGATAATAATAAAACATTAGTTTCCCAAAACCAGGTAGAGCAATAGCAAATCTACCCAATAATTCATGTGTCTGCAAGGTGAGGGATAAACAATGCTAGGGAAACCTATTAGGTCCCATCAAATTAACCTAAGCATGTTACAGTGATTAATAGTGAACATTATTTTGAGTTAGCCAGGGGTGGCGATTCCAATTGCCTAAAAGCTTCAGGGTAAATCTATAAAAACCGAGGGCCCAAATTAAATGAGGTATAACCCGCACATGATAGCGTGTGCATTTTATAGAACCCTAGGGTTCCTTTCGCAATTGAGCCGCGTGAAGGGGTATCTTTGCGCCTGAGTCATTCGATACAAGACCAGTAGCCTAGATTAGATCGCACGAAGGGGTATGCAACATCTAATCGTGACCACCCAACAAACGATCCACATTTCCGATGATAAAGTGCTATGATCCAACCCCGCCTGCACGCTTCTCAATTGACGGCCAAGATTTGATCCAACAAAGGGGTATTCGATGGCCAGATCTCGCCCGTCCATTACCAGATCAACGGCACCGGCACTATCTTCCTCATCCGACGCCAAGCCCTTGCAGCGCCCCTGCGCCCGTGATGGCTACACCGTCGGCGTGCACCGCCCAACAAACCAAGGATCCACAGCCTCTCCCGATTGACCCCACGGCGAAAGGAGAGAATCGCGAATAGATCTAGGGGCAGGGGCAGGGCACTTCAGGACATATATCTCCTAGGCCTGAAGTTTGAGCGGGAAAACTACCTGCGAGATCTTCGGGCACCCGGCCATGGCGGCCTTGGTTTGTTCCGCCACAAGGACTCTCTTATGATGAGACACAGCTGACTTTAGGGGTCCACACATAGGTGACCGAAGGCGGATGTGGCATGCCCTGTGAAGTTGACCAGCGGGACCCGCGCGCCAGAGGTAGTGGAGATTAACGTGCGCACGTGAGTTGGCTGTGATGCGGGCCCGTCGTGGCAGTGGGCGCGAGCGAGTTGATCCATCTGACCGGTGGGTACCACAACTCAGCGAACCAGGCGAGAGCACATGAGCCTGGACGTGGCTGAGGCTGAGGGTTGGGCCCAGGTGGTCGGCGCTACAATCCGAAACTTGGGCCACGCGGCAGCGAAGTCTAAATGGGCCAAAAACAGGAAACCAGGCTTGGTATGACCCTTTTTATTTTCTCTTTTTTTCTGATTTCCATTTCAAATTCCTATTTCAAATCCAAATCAAACCAAGTTTAAATTCTAAAATTCAATTTTATGCACAAGCAAACTTCAACATGAGGTGCATGGAAAATTTATTTATTTATTATACCATTTTCTATTTAACAAGGAATGTGTTGCAATATCAAACTAGTATTCGCAAAAGTTGTTATTTTAGGAAAATAATTTCTGATATGCCACCATTCCGTATCTTAGTGAATATTTTCAAGTGTTAATTTACACTTTCAAAGTTTTAAATTCAACATTTGAACTGCCACACTTCCAATATTACTATTTATTTTAGGAAAATATTCCTTCTAAAGAAAAAGATCTATTATTGGTAGTCATTTTATTCTCATTTCTTTGGAGAACTTCTATAAATCCCAAATGTGATTTTTGGGGTTTACACATAGTTACCAAAATCTACAAGTACTGGACTAGGGGTTTTCCTATTTTTCCTCTAAAGTTCAACTCATATAGAACCGAATAAAATTTGTTTGGTTGAATTTGCCCAAATATTTCTTCAGTTATGAATTTTACAAGTTTTCCACAGATTTAAATTGAATTTTTCTAAAGGATTTTGGAAATGACCATTTAGCGCTGGGGTCCCTGGGTTTTCTTCCCTCCTTTCACAAGTTAGTCCTTCGGGCGCTATTCACCCGAGTCACTAACATCACGAAAACCCCCTAGGTTTAAGAACTATCCACCCCACGCTCCTTACCTCACTGGAATAGTGACATCGGTAATTAAAGGGATGGTGGGGCTTACCGGTGGCGGTCTAGTTCCGGCAAAGTGGTCCCAGAGGTCGGGGAGGCTCTTACGAACACGTTAGTGGTCGAATGACGGTCGATGATGGTCGGAGTCATCCGGTCTACCTTCCCCGATGGTCGGAGTTCGACGGCGGAGGAGTTCTGGCTAGTCGGCGTTGGTAGGGCTTGATTCCTTTGGCGGACAAGCTTGTCGGGTGGTGGGAAGACGATTCCCCAAAGGAATTCGGATGGGGAAGGCTGTGGACACGGGTCAACGCTCACCGGTAGAACCCTTGCTCCGGCGAGGGTGAATCCGGGTTTCTGGCGAGGTGAAGCTCTGGCTAGGGTTCTGGGGAGTCTCGGGGAACTCAGGTGGACCCGGTTTTGGAAGGCAAACCGAATGCGAACCATGTATGTGCCAGGATCAGAAACTCACGTACACAACGATTACATAATTGGACATCATCACACATTGCTCAAAGTAATTAGCAGAAATAGTACTTTATTACATCAAGATGTCCAAGACATCCACAGAGTCATTACTTAACATAGTCGGGGTCTCCTCTAGCATCCAGGATGCCCTGTTGTGGTGCAGGGGGCAATTCTGGCTGAGGTGCAGGGGAAGGCTGCCTCCTAGACTCCACCTCCTACTAAGGCGAGGGGGAAGAGTCCTGCTGCTCCTGCTCCTGGTGTCGGTGATCCTGCTCCTCATGCAGGCGGTGATGGAGTCTCTACAGGTGGCTAGACTGACCTATCACTGTGTGGCACACTGGGCGCTTCGCAAGGCGAGCGGGCAAAAAGGGGATCACTACCTTACGTGCAGTGCATCTAATACAGGTCATCTACCAAAGACATCGTAAGCACAAGAGTGAGAATAGAACTATATGACCAGCAAGTAAACCAAAAGAAAAGCGAGACAAAAATTTTGTAAGATGAGAAAATAGATAAAATATAACATAGAATTGGTCGAGATGACCAACTTTTGAAATGACACCAAGTTCAAGGTAAGAGTAGTCTATAGTCCCTAGGGCGACCATTCTAGTCTAGGTTAGAGGTCGTACAGTCAGCAAGCCTTTGATACCACTTATGTCACACCCGGTTTTGGAAGGCAAATCGAATGCGAACCATGTACATGCCAGGATCAGAAACTCACGTACACAACGATTACATAATTGGACATCATCACACATTGCTCAAAGTAAATAACAGAAATCGTACTTTATTACATCAAGATGTCCAAGACATCCACAGAGTCATTACTTAACATAGTCTTTAACATTATCAAAGTGCGGAATACGAAACATAGAGATATGGCCTTCAAAGGCAGCTCACTGGGGGGTTTGCCACTAACATAACTAAAACTCGTCGTAGTCGTGGAACTCCTCAAAGTCCTGCATGTTGCCTACATCTCCTCTTGAGCACTGAATATAGTGGCGACAACCTGGGGTGGGGTGGTTTTTAAAGCAAGGGTGAGTACACATCAACGTACTTAGCAAATGTCCCGTTTGGCTAAGGTGGATTACCTGTATGTGCAGTTAAGGTTAAGCAGTTGCTTTTAGTTGGTCAAGTATTTATTGCTAATACTATAGCCATGTTTTAGTAATAAACCCAGTTATTACCCAAAATTACTCCTTTTAAGAGGAAATACCAGAGACCAGAATTATAGCCATAATATTAATCATCATCATAAAAGAATCCAAAGTTATTCTAATCAAAGAGGATACCAAGGCTGCTCTTAACCATGAGCACGACCGAAATACTAGTTTCTAACACTCTGCAGAGGTTGCACACTTTTACCCACGAGTCATGATCCCTTTCCAACCTAGGTTGTACAGACCCGTTCTTCACTACCGAGGTGAATGGCCAGGGATACACTACATAGCCTTTACAAAGATTCCCCAGAGGTCATAGCCGCCCGTTAGGTTTCTCTAGTTTGATAAACATAGTACTTCTCCCCACAGGAAGGGTGACTAACAGAACCAAATTGAAAGAACCTCGCCAACCAGCCTCGATGGAGCAAGTACTATGCCCGGATCCCATTGACGGCCCTTCGATGAAGCCAACTACACCTCAAGTTCCTCAAATTAATCAGCTAAGAGCATCCCATTCCACCCTCATGGTTGCACTGTTATCTCAGGTGGTCACTCAATGAATAGGTCCTTGTAGAGAGGTACTCAGGAAACTACCTGAGCCCCCTAAAGTATCACAAGATCGTCATCAGGATAATATCATTCACATCATGTTCGTTGATTAAGGTAAAGCAAGAGCATAAAGCTAACCATGATAACCCAAAAGGTAAACAAGGATAAGGTGAATACAGACTAGTCAATCCTTAGGTTTCTATAAAGTAATGTGGGGTAGTGAATTATAAAGTATGTAGGACATAATGGGTCAGAGGACACTTGCCTTTAACAGGTTGTTGCTTAGGAAGATCTTTGGCAAGACACTCAGGAACCACGGGCTGCTCATTGTCTAAACAAAGCGATGATGCATTCAATACATATGGATAAAGACAAATGAACAATACACCAAACATATACAACCAAGTGAGCACAAGTTTGACAGAGCAGTGTAAACACAAAAGGTTAACTTAGGTGCTAGGGTGAACTGGCACACTTAGAGATTTGTGATTCCCTAAATATTACCTATCTCCATGGATTACATAATTTAATTCCATTAATTTTAGTGAGACACAAAATTATACCAGGGATAAATTCATATATTACATATTATTAATCTCACAAAGTTAAACATCTAATCATCATTAAGGTTTTCCTTTTTAGTTTTCTTATTAATAATTAAACCATTACATATACTAACCTATAGTCTAGGCATAAATTTAACATGTGCAGACAGTGAATAATCATAATTTATTTGGACAGAGAGTAATCCTATGAACATTTTTCAATTTCAATCACTCAATTTGGAGTTCATATGCAAACGATATGAAATAAACAAGTTTTGAAGTTTAAAATACAAAATTAGGCCTAAATCTGTGATTATTTAAAAGGTCAAGTGTCTGTCTGCAAGATTACAGGGGCCTACGCGCGAAGACCAAGACGGCGGGTTGTTTTCCTGAAAATCGAGGGTTTCTTTAGCAAAACGACTGTGTGAAGGGGTATCGGATCTGCTCAGCTGTCAGATCCACTATCAACGGTCGAGATTAGATCCGAGCACGACACACGGGGCTCGATGGGTTTAGACGCTGACAACCGGGGCCCACAGGTCAGCGGTATGCCGAGGACACGAGGCACACTGGCCACTAGATCGCATATCGATGGATCTGGTTCCACGAACCACGGGAACCGTTATCCACAAATCCGGGCCTTTATATCAGAACTGGGCAGTTGGGATTGGCGCCAGGGGGCTTCAGCTTCTCCGGTCAGCGAGGGGCGGCGCCATACACGCCCGCGATGGCGTAGCTGCCGAAGATGAGGTAGACCGGGTCTTCTAGGGCACTGGGTGGTCTAGGTAGCCATAAAGGTTGCGGAGGACTCGACAAATCCTATGGTGGGGTCGGTGTTGCAGGAATGGGGCTGAGGCGAACAGACGGCCGAGGGGGAGTCTCGTTGGACCGAGGAAAACTCTGGCGAGCAATCGTGGGCAACTAAGGGCATACCTGGGGAAATTAGGGGTGGGGTTAGATCAGTTACCTTGAGAGAAGGCTCGGGGCTCACGAACGGTGTCCGGGGCATAGCTTGGACATGGGTCGACGGCAGTGGAGCTGCGACAGGGTAGAGAGTGGATCGGTGATCGTGGACCAAGAGAAAAAGAGGGGGAGGGAGCGAACCGAGGGGTGTCCTAGGTCGCGGGTGACGAGGCGAATCTCACCGAGGCCACAGACACGACGAGGGCTCGACGGCGACCATAGAACGAGCACGAGACCATGGCGATTGGTGGTGGAGCTCCCTAGGCGTGCGCGTGGTGCAAGGTGAGTGCGCGAGTGAGGGGGAGGAGGGCGAGTGGGGCACTGGGTAGCTAGAAAACGGCCAGGGTGGGACGGGCGCGGCCTCGGCGTGCGTCGTGGGCGTGGAGTCCACGGCGATGCACGGATCGTGCACGCGGGTAGTTCAGAAGGGATAGGTCCAATAGACGAGACCCATGGGTCAGCGAGAGCGGGTGAGCGAACGCACGACCGAGCTGACGAGCGAGGCCCACGGGACAGAGAGAGAGAGCAGGGCGCGCGCGCGAGGGGAATCAGCACCAATAGCTCGGTCCCACTGGCCAGGGAGAGAGAGCGGGGTTGCGTGGGAGCGGGTTGGCGCTGACAGGTGGGACTTGGCTGTCAGAGGGAGGGCGGGCGCGAGCGCGCAGCTCGCTGGGCCGAGTTGGGCTGTTTGGGCTGAAATGAGGTTTTCTATTTTCCTAGAATTTCCAAATGCTTTTCTTTTTATTTTCTCTAGTGAACTCAATTCAAATTCAAACATAAATTTAAATTCAAATAATTTCAAACATGTGCATCTAACAAAAGGATAATTAGGGTCCAACATGATGCAACAATTCATGACTCACATAGTTTTGACAAAATAAATAATTAATCCCTCACTTGATTAACCTAACTCTACTCAAAAGGAAAAGAGAGAGAGTCTAGAGAGAGAGAGAGAGGCAAGAGGTAACATCTAAATTTGGTAGACATTTAGAGAAGAAATGTTATACCCCCAAATTTAGGGTGTTACAAATCTATCCCCCTTAAAAAGAATCTCGCCCTCATGATTTAGGGTTGGCTAGCAAAGAGTTCAGGGTACTTGGCTTTCAAATCATCTTCTCTTTCCTACGTTGCTTCTTCCTCTGAGTGATGGCCCCATTTGACTTTGCACATCCGGATAGTGCTTCTTCAAGTGACTCTGTCTGCTGTTTCTAGAATCGGAGTGGGTTTCTCAATATATGTCAGATCTTCTTGAACCTCAAGGTCCTCTGTTGGCAATTGCTCTTCTAGTACTTGAAAGCATTTCACTAGCTAAGACACATGGAACACATCATGCACAACTAACAAACTTTCTGGCAGATTGAGTTGATATGCCACTTCTCCACATCTTGCCTGGATCTCATACGGTTCGATATATCGAGGTGCTAGCTAGCCCTTGACTCTGAACCTTTTGATTCCCCTTATGGCGGAACCGCCCGAATTATTCCAGCTTAAGTGCCCAAGTCATGCCCGCAAGGGCAGCAACACACTTAAATCAGAATAACCCGTCAGTCCCTCGGATCTAGTCCGATAAAGCCACTTAACCAGGATCGAATACCACTAGCTCACACGAAGGTGAGGCACAGAGAAATACAATAAAACATAATACCACCAATTTAATAAGTATCATTAGTGATTACATTATCGGAGTTTCAGAAATAATAACCATAAATTTTAATGCAGCGGAAATAACTAACGGAGAAAAACTGAGTAACATGACGAAGCCTGACCACGCTACTCCTCCTGGTCCTCTCCTGCGGAAGCAGTAACCCACTTGACCATCTGTCCCGGTGGCAGGGATGGAGGCCAAGTCACACCAGTAACCTATCATCCTAAGGAGTACCTGCAAAAATTGTGCCACAAGCAAGGCTGAGTATACTAATACTCAGCTAGACTTACCCGGTGTGAGGAGTCTACTCCTCTACCTCTAGACATGCAGCTGTTTGGCTGAGGGGTTTGGTTTGCCAAAAGCACTAGCTGAGTCTAAAATCAAGTTTTAGCTTTTCAAGTTTTAGTATGATCCTTTTAAACTGGGTGAGTACCTAACTATTCATACATGGTATCAAACATTATATCAATCAACATCTTTTGCCAGTCACCACATTTCCACTTATTACTCAATGTAGCAGCATGGATCAAGCAGTCTCATTAGCTGCGAGAAGCAGACGATTCGAATCGAGTTTTAACCTTGCAAGGTAAACCTAAACACACGACGTGGCGAGGCACTCCGTCCCCACACACATCAACCGTCCCGATCGATTCCCTGGCAGCAGATCAGGGCTCACCGCCTTGGCGTACAATGCCTCACTGACCCCGACTGCCGTCGTGCAGTGACCGCACTTGTACCACCATAACCGGAATGGGAGACCACGTCTCAGGTCGCGTGAGGGGATATGCCCGCTGGCAGGTTCAATCAGGTACTAGGCTTACCAATTTACCATATTTCTCGGCATGTGCTTAGTACATTCAAACGCTTGACACACGGTACCACACCTTAGTCCTTATTCCAATTTCTGTCTTGTAGACAACGCATCCCCATGGACCATTGTCCACAGACCATCATCAATACGATATGTAAATGGATACAAGCAATTCCTGACCTCGCGCGAGTGCTAGAAAAATCACTCGACTTCTACCGAGATCCCTAATTAGTAAAGCAGCTACTCAACCTAGCATACTAGTATTCATCACAAAAGGAATCCTAAGTTCATGCAACTAGGGTTGCAGACAACTCCTACACTTAAGTGCACAGTACAAGCCTACAAACATTAAGTGTAGTAAAATAGCATATATAAACGGTTATGCATAAACCGAGGCTTGCCTTTATTTTAACACTTAGATAGTGTTTGTTGGGGGAGGTACTCGCTTGGCGAGCATCCACTGGTTAAGTCCATCCTTCCTTGGGTCGTCCACCGACTGCATCTTGTGGTTGGCACCACATCACTAGCTCGATCATCATCTCTCGGTCCTATATGAGGTGCAAGATGCATATGTATGAATATAATGAAAGTAGCACAAAAATAGCACAAGATATACAAAGACACAATGGCGAACTAAACATTAAAGTGGAAGACACCGCAGACAATCACATGTTAGCTTTACTTATCTACAGGTCCTCGGGCATATGTAGTTACTACCACTAGAAAGATGACGACGCTTACTTTACTTAACCAATACAAACATGACCACACAAGCATGAGCACAAGTGTTTACAATGTTGACGTTAATCATCCATTAGTTACCTAATATTAAATTAGTTAAGTACACAAGTTCGCTACGACTTATATATAGATAGACTTAGTTGAAAAGGAACTAGACACTTAATTGAGCTTTAAAATTATTCACTAGGCAAACACTTATTAGACCCGCACTAATTAGGTTCACTAACTTAGCGAGACGTATACTTGTTACTTATATAATTAGGCCCAATTGTATTAGTTATATTATCAGTACTGCGGGTTCAACCAATCATCAAACGAGGAAAACAGTCGACTCGAGTCAAACACAACAGAGTAGAGCATCCACCAAATATAACAAATTCAGGACAACAGCACAGCAGGTGTTTGTTTCAGTCATAACTCTTCAAATATTAATCCAAACATAGCAAACTAGGAATTTCTGGAAAGCTTAAAAAGTGAAGTACAACTTTGGTATTTTCACCTCAACCTGATTCATCACTTAGCAAAGTCAAAAAGTGCAATCACAGCAGCTCTGTCCAGATTTGGACAGATTCAGGCTTGCAACTTCAAAAATTCATAACTAAAGATTCAGACATCCAAACAAAGTGATCTTAGACTTTCTGGAAAGCTAATTAGTTTTTCTACAAATTATTTATAAACATCTCAAGGTGATTCAATATTTAACTAAGGATAAAAGATACTAGAAGACTTTGCTGTCCAAAACTGGGCAGATTCAGTCTTCACACTTCAAACGCATGTAACTTAATCTTCCGACCACCAAAAAGAGTGATCCAAGACTTTTTGGAAAGATTAGCAAAAGTACTACACAACTTTTATAATCACCAAGGGGTGATTCCATGTTGAACTGAATCAAACAATTCAGTTTTCGAAATCTGTTCTGTTAGTGGACAGAACACAGCAACCAGTTTGAAAAATCCATAACTCTTAAACTATCAGGCCTGTGGTTATGAAATTTTAACACAAGCAATATCAGAAAAGCATCTACAACTTTCTTACAACTACCATGAACAGATTGCCAAATTAAATTGAGCAAACAATGCAGTTTCTGAAATCTGTACAGAATGTGGACAGATTCAGTTACTGAATTTGTAAAAAGCATAACTCCTAAACTGTTAGACCTATGACTGTAAAATCTTAACACAAGTAAGATAATAGAGTTATCTACAACTTTCTTGTGACCACCAATAACTTATTTCAAAATTAACTTAAGCAACCATTGCAATTTCTGAAATCTATTCAGAAATTCGACAGATTTAGGTGCTGGGCTTGTGAAAAGCACAACTCCTAAACGATCAGGTTTATGGCTGTCAAATTTTAGTACAAGCAAGATAATCATGTTATCTACAACTCTTCTATATGACTTTTCTACAGAAAACATGATTTGGTTTATCAAACAAATAGCACAACGAAAATAATGCGTGCAGCCCAAAACAGTAATCAATAAATGCCAACTTCTATATAATTCAAGACTTGCCGCATTCTAGAGACTTGAATTACTCTAACGCTTTACTATTTGTTCGTGTTAAGACAATAAAATTAGAACCAACAATTTGACTTGCAAATTTTATTCAAGTCATTTAGTGCACTAAAATTACTACAACCAATTAACAACGCATTCTCCACGATAATCACCCAACAATTTGTGTTTTAAATTAGACATCACATGAACACTACTACTTTTCATTCGCGACCATAAACATACGCATTTAGACTACAACAAACAAATCACCGTGACTACGAGCTTACCCAAACCCATCTATTAATTCGGTTAACTAGCGCAACAACATAGGTCGCTATACATCCTACACGTCGGCTTGCCTTTTATTATCGCCATTCGAGACAACCCATATATAACAAAAACTTAACGAAATCGACTCCTATTTAACATGAGTTGGCTAATCACAATAGAAGTCTTAGCGAACCATTTTAGACATCGTAACTCAAAAACATGGGTTGGAGCCGATTAATCAGTGTTTCTTAACCATTTCTCAACTTAAGCTGGACAACACACAAGTCACTTAAAACACCATGTTTTAGGAGGCCTAACATAGAGGCATTAACACCTGACATAAAACTCCATGAGACTTACATTTGCGACTGAAGGACCTAAAGCACTTATGTGCACATCTTATCAGATTGTTCTTCAATTTTTAACAAGGACTGACTTATGAATGCTACTCGCTTCCAATAATCATTGGGCTGCGATAACGCTCATATAAGACCTCTAATCGATCAACAAGACATTTATTTATCCAATGGGAATGGAATGCAATTTTTGACAAAGCAAGCATCACATTGCCATACAACAAAAATCATGACAACACCGACAGACACTATCCACTAGCTGTTTGAAAACTCAACTTCCTTCTCGCTTGCCATTACATCACTCCTAAATCACACGACCATCATGAGCATCCTTCACATGATTATACGACAACAATCTAAAGGTTGTGTTACACAAGACATACATCTTTCTTCGTTGCGAGTATAACCATATTACGGCATATACCCGCACACCTCAATTAATTATCTTACGCCACCATCACTATAATACACCACGGCACCCGCGCACATACGTGTCCCCATATTACGCACAAGACATCAACCGCACTAGTGACTCTAACAGGATTAATCATACTCCTCATTCGCCTCGACTATCCCAATCATCGATCACATGCATAAAACAATTACACTTTTCACCTAGATGCCTATCGATGCATCTCCCAAAACATCATCCGCATTTTATAACTTAGTCTTCACATCAAACAACACACCATATATTTTCCTATCAAAATATAAAAACATCGGAGCCCTCTTCTACTTCATTCTCTTCTCTACACGCTTCCATTCATACAAATGTATTTTCACACACATAATCACACATGCACATCATCGACCAAATTAGGCGCATCGTAAACCACCAATCTCTAACTCGAAATCATGAACACAACCATACTATGACCTACCGCCAAAACATTTCAACCACATCTATATAATTTATTAATCGAGTCAATCGAGAGCGACATGCATCGGATCACCATAAACAAACCCAATCGATGTTTGCAAGAATGATGGTGATTCCGATTTGTGCATCGCTCCGAACATCGAAGAGCGTTGGGTGGCTTGCCTTCTTCTCCATAAAACAAAAATAAAACAGCACACATACACAATTAATCATAGGAAAACAACGCCAATGTGGAATCGAACAAGTATCGTTGCGGTCTCACCGGGGGTGAACGGCGACGATGTTGGGGCTGCGCAAAAACAGCTAACACCCGGCGGGCATCCTGGCGTGCTGTTCGCTGCACAACACAAAGCAGCGATTCGCACGGAGACGGCGGAGCTCCTGCGCCAACGGGGAAAAATAGAGGGGCTGCGCGTTGTTGGACAACGAGCAGCGACAATGTGGCTACGCAATACGTCGAGCGGGTGGCATCCAAGCGACACGAAGGGAGTCCGGGGCTGCTGTCTTTTGGACCGGCGTTGCTGTGCAGAGAAAAAAAATGGACGCCATGGCTGTTGCTGCCGTGTGCCATAGATCAGAGATAAAATGTGGCGTGGGAGAGGGAATGGGGTAGAGAGGCAGTGGATCTCGGGTGCCGAGAGGCCAACGGCGATGGAGGCCTGGGCGAGCTCGGCCATGGAGCAGGGAGGGCGCTGCTTGGGGGCTCGGCTAGGGGATTTTTCTGGGCGCCATGGCTGGGAGTAGGGGGCGCCATGGAAAGCTTCGAGTAGGGGAAGAGCAGGCGCTATGCGAGGTGGAGCAGGGCACCTGAACGAGCCGCCATGGGGCACCAAGGAAAGGGGAGCGCCAGCCATGTAGATGCTCGGCCATGGGGAAGAAGTCAAGCTCCTTGCTGCTTGCCGTGGAGACCAGGGAGGAAGAAAAGGGGCGCCGGCTGCTCTCCTGCAGGGAGCGAGCGCTAGGGAGGAGGGCACCATGGTGAAGGAAGCTCCCTGCACGCTGCTGCCGTGAACAGGGAGGAAGAAACGTGCTGGCTGAAAGAAGAAGAGAGGGTGGCGGCTAGGGGGGTAGTTGCAAATTTTCCAAATTGCAAGGGGAGGCACTTCTATTTATAGAGGAGTCCTAGGGTTAGGGTTTCAAATGGGCCAATTGGGCTAGGCTGGGCTTGGCCCAAAACGCGAAATCGAGTTGCGCTAAATATTTTCCGGAATAAAAATGCTCCTGCGGAATTCGTTTCTACGGAGAACATAGCGAATTAGAGTTTCGACGAACGGACGATTGAGCGATTAACTCGGCCGAGAGTCTGATTTGATTTCGCTCGGCAATAATTCACTACGCAAGATTTGAAAATAAATCGTCTTAAGATATGACTGGCTTTTGGATTTATGATTGAAAGAGATAAATCGCGATATTTAAAATTATCACCGAGGTTGATTTTTAAATCGGGATCGAACACAGAGGTATGAGTCGAGTCGGATAAGAATTAATTAGAGGGCGACGTACAGAGTATCCCGTTGGAGAATACGGACCTGGATAAAATAGTCGGACATCGATCGAAGTTCGAGGAGTTGGATTGGGACACAGATCAAATAACAGCCGTTGAGAGTTTGATTAAATGAGCTTCAGATGAGATTTAAAATTCGAGAATGATTTCTGAGTTTGCATTCGTTCTGAGAAATAAAAGTTTCAATAGGCTCCAAATTCGGTATTCGTCGAGATCGAATAGCTCCGAATTCGGCGAAATGTGAAATGAATAATCTAGATAATCAAAGACATACGCGAGCGAGAAAGAGAAATTTTTACTGAGCATCCGAGATTAGGATTAATCTCCCGTCATAACACGAAACTGACACCTGGGGTGTCACACCCCTGATGGGTGACACTTTTAAGTAGACATAATCTCCTACCTCAAAACTCAATTCTCTTCTTCGGGTGTCAGCAAAGCTTCATTGCCTAGACTGTGTTGTCTTCAGATTATCTCGAACCATCCTCATGTTCTCTTTGGCTTCAAGCAAAATATCTGGACCGAACACCTGCCTTTTTCTAGGTTGGTCCCAATGCAACGGAGTTCCACAATTCCTCCCATAGAGTGCTTGGAATGGTGACATCCTCAAACTGGTCTGGTAGCTGTTGTTGTAAGAGAATTTTGCATATGGTAGCCTTTTTTCCCAACCTAACTTGTCTTGCAATGCACAAGCTCTCAACATATCTTTAAGAATCTGGTTAGTTCTCTCTGTCTAACCATATGTTTGCGGGTGATAAGCTGAACTAAACTTTAAATGTGTGCCCAAAGCTTCATGTAGCTACTGCTAGAAGTGAGAAGTGAATTGGGTACCTCTGTCCGATACTATCTTCTTTGGAATGCCATGCAAGCATACAATCCGAGACATATATAGTTCTGCTAGCAGTGCACTGTTATAGGTGGTCTTGACTAGTATGAAATGGGTCGCCTTTGTTAAACGGTCCACTACTATCCAGATGGAGTCATAACCAGCTCGAGTGTGAGGCAGACTGACTATAAAGTCCATCCCAATCTCATCCCATTTCCACTGAGGAATCTGCAACGCATGCAACAAACCTGTGGGCCTCTGATGCTCTACCTTGATTCTCTAACAATTGTCGCATCTAGCAACATACTCTGCTATCTCCCTTTTCATACCGTACCACCAGAATCTTTTCTTCAGGTCTTGGTACATCTTCTCGTTGCAAGGGTGTATGGAATACAATGTCTCATGAGCTTACTTGAGAATCAGTTCTCGGATCGATTTGATGTCGGGAGCACACAGCCTATCCCTAAACCACACCACACCTTCTACGTCTTCACGGAAATCTTTGCCGTTCCCATCTATGATCAGGTACCGAATCTCATTGATCTTCTCATCATTTTTCTAGCCCTTCCTGATATCTTGCTCAATCATCACTGTTTGAGTGTTGTTCAGAAATCCGAGACTCAGCCTATCTAATTCCTTTGCTAGCTCATACAACATCGGGTGAGTGGCCAACATTTTGACTTGACTCTTTCTGCTCAAAGCATCTGCAACCACAATTGCTTTGCCTGAGTGGTAATGTATCTCCAGCTCTTAGTGTTTGATCAACTCCAGCCCATCTTTGTTGCCTCATCTTCAATTCTGACTGTGTGAATATGTACTTGAGACTCTTGTGATATGCGTAGATGTCACACTTCTGCCCATACAAATAGTGCCTCCAGGACTTTAGTGCATGAACCACCGCTGCTAACTCTAGATCATGTGTGGGGTAGTTCTTCTCATGAATCTTCAACTATTGGGACGAGTACGCCACTACTCTCCCCTCTTGCATTAGCACACATCCCCGACCGGTGTACGAAGCATCACAATATACTGAGAATGGCTTGTGAACATCTGCCAGAATAATACCAGTGTTGTTGTCAACTTCTTCTTCAACGTATCAAAGGACTCATGCCACACTGGGGTCCACTTGAACTCAACTTTCTTTGCCAGCAAGGCTATCATTGGCCTAGCAATCTTGGAGAAACCTTCAATGAAACACCGATAGTAGCCAGCCATTCCAATGAAACTCTTGATTCCCAGACATCTTTTGGTGCTTTCCAGTCCAGAATAGCTGCTACTTTCTTTAGATCCACAACTAATCCATCTCGATTTATAATATGACCCAAGAACAGGACTTCGCTGATCCAAAACTCGCACTTGCTCAACTTGGCATACAACTGACAATCTCGTAGCCTCTGTAGTACTTTCCTCAAGTGCTCTTCATGTTCTTGCTCATTCTAGGAATATATGAGGATATCATCAATGAACACCACTATTCATCAAGTAAATGAAATAAGCTGGCGCATTTGTTAGACCGAATGACATGACAGTGAACTCATATAGTCCATACTTGGTGATAAATGCTATCTTTGGTACATCCGAAGGCTGGATCCTGAGCTGATAGTAACCTGACCTCAGATCTATCTTCGAGAACACACTGGCTCCTCTCATCTAGTCAAATAGGTCTTCAATTCTTGGCAGAGGGTACTTGTTCTTGACAATGACTTCATTCAAAGATCTGTAATCAATGCACATCCTCCTTGTCCCATCTTTCTTCTCCACGAACAAAACTGGAGCGGCCCAAGGCGAAGTACTTGGTGTAATGTAGCCTTTCCCTAACAGCTCATCAATCTGCTTCTTAAGTTCCACCAATTCTGGGCCAGACAATCGATAGGCTCTCTTGGAAATAGGGGTGGTGCCAGGTATAAGCTCTATGGCAAAGTCAACTTTATGCTCGGGTGGCATGCCTAGTAACTCCTCAGGGAACACGTCGGAGAACTCCGACACAGTACTAATATCCTCAAGTAGGTTGGCTTCCTTGCCATCTAGAGACAACTGGTGACAGACTTCTTCCTCTAGGCCATGCATGAACAGTTCAGTTACTACTTCTTTCTCGGATGGGGACACAAACTTTATTGTCCTCTTGTCACAACTGACAGTGACTTGGTTTCTGTGCAGCCAATTCATCTCTAATATGACATCTAACCCTTGACTACCTGTTGGGGACCTTCGTCTTCCGAAGGTCCTCAAAAACATGACTAACATGTTTTCCAAGGGTAATATACTGTTACAGGAACCTTTGGCTTTGAGATGAAGGTGCACACAGTATGAAAAGAGCGGTCTGGAAGAAGGATGAATCAGTTCCGAAGCTATGGATGGAGAAGCTTCGGCTTAGCGCAAAGACGGTGATGGAGAATGAAACCAACGTAAAGGGGAAAAGACTGCTTAGTCCTCGACAGATTACTCCTTAGTCAATGGTAAATGTCAAGGACTTGGATGTAATTTTACCCAGGCCGCGTCCTGTGCCTATAAATAGATGAACATTAACACCATACTGTTCACGCTGGCTTGTAATCACTTGCATGTCACTCTTGGATTCTTACCTTCTATTAAGCCGAAGGTACAAATGTAACTCAATATTATTACTGTTTGTTCACGATCATATAATGAGAAGATAGATAATTTAATGATTTGACATTATCATTCATGTCCTTTATATGTCCCATATGTTCCTGCTTCTTATTATTATAGGTTGAGATGATGAAGGTTTGTCCTTCATGACTTTCGTCTGAAGATCATTATATCCTAAGGGAGATAATGCTTCGAAGGACGAAGGTCTTTAACCATTAACATTTTTGTTGCCTTGTTCTTAACTCGTAGCATTTGAGAATAGTGACCAACATTGGCGCCCACCTCCGGTGAACTCATTTGACCACCTTTGACAAGCTGTGACCTTCATCATGCCGCCGAAGAAGTCTTCAGGGCTAGGGGCTGCACTGCAGCCACTAGATGTCAACCAAGACACAATATGCAAAGCTAGGAGCCAAAAAAGGAAGGCTACTAGTCTAACACCTCAGGAGGAGGAGTTGGACCAAGAAATCAGGGACCTCGAAGCTATTCATCAACAAGTCTAGAGGAAAATGGAAAAGATGCTTCGTCTTGCTGATCTTCTGAAGAAGATTGATGAGGCCACTGAAGAAATGCGTCATCTCACCCAAGAAGACCAAGACCGAAGACCTCAACACAAAGAGCTTCGTCAAGACAACTCCTACAACGATGACGAATGGTATGATGATTTCCATCATGGCAATTTTGCTTTTGATGATGCTTCTCCTCTAGCAGCAGAATTGCAGGTTACCCCATGGCCCCCATCATACAAGCCACCTCAGCTCCCTATCTATGATGGGCACTCATACCCGAAGCAGTTTCTAATGAGTTACGAGGCAACCATATCTTCATATGGGGGCAACACTGCAGTCATGGCGAAATCCTTCGTCATGGCAGTCAAAAGTGTTGCACACACTTGGTACTCTTCTCTCCGGCCAGGGACAATCACGTCATGGCAGAAGCTTAAGGACATGCTGATCACCAGTTTCCAAGGGTTTTAGACGAAGCCAGTCACTACTCAGGCTTTGTTCTAGTGCATGCAAGACCATAAGGAATACCTTCAGGCGTATGTCCGAAGGTTCCTGTGTCTGAGAGCACAAGCGCCTATAGTGCCCAATGAAATTGTCATTGAGGCCATGATCAAAGGGCTTCGGCCACGACCTATGGCTCAATATTTTGCCAAGAAACCCCTACAAACCCTGGAGAAGCTTCTTCAGAAGATGGATGAATACATCCGGGCTGATAATGATTTTCGCCAGAGAAGGGAAGA
The DNA here is from genome assembly GCA_029449295.1 of Zea luxurians. NCBI lineage: Eukaryota > Viridiplantae > Streptophyta > Magnoliopsida > Poales > Poaceae > Zea > Zea luxurians. The sequence continues at coordinate 65,119,416 of JAOPSE010000011.1, read as the reverse complement.
AGCCTACAGGTTTTCTAAAATGACTAGGGGCTTCGGAGGAAGAATCCACCCTAGGCATGTCTGATCAATCCATAACTCTAGCCTAAGTGATGACAGAGGAAGCCAGCCTCAAAGGCCACAACACAGCTCCCAATCTTTAGGGCAACAACAAAGCTCTTTCAGACCACCAGCCTCAAGGGGCAGAGGCGGCAGGGGCTTTGGAGGAAGGTACGGGGATTAGCCCAGAAAGCTATATTGCTTATTCTGTGGTGAAGACAAGGGCCACACTACAAGAACATGTCAAGTCACAATTTAGAAGCAAAAGGAGATTGCCGAAGCTGAGGCACGGTAGAATCAGCCGAAGCAGGTCCTACATACTGCTTCATGCTACTCTCCCTATGAACCAGAATACGTAGGTAATCAACAACCTGCGGCTTCTGTCGCTTCAGCAAGTCATTCTCAAGCTTCCTGGGCCCAACTCCCATTACCACCACCATTACCACCTACTCACACCCGAAGCTAGTAGCTAGAAGGGCACCAGCACGCTCAACAGCAGCGTGACTTTAGGGAGGAGTCCGAAGCTCATACAATCAACAGCACTGTGCCAGAATCTAAGCATATCTACTGAAGAATATCCTATTCTTAATGTACCTTTATCTTTTATGCCATTTTATTTTTTGTATGATAAACAAGTAACGAAGGACTAAATTTCGATTTCATGTAATAATTGAGCTTGCATCAATGAGTAAAATATGCCTTCCTCATAGACTTCCGAAGCTACAGAAGTCATTCCTAAGGGAACGCAGAGTAAGTTTTCTGCTCAGAAGTCGTTCCTAAGGGGATGTAGAGCCAAAAATTCCACCGAAATCGAAGGTGAAGAAGCTCCAAAGTCGTTCATAAGGGAACGCAGAGTAAGTTTTCTACTCAGAAGTCGTTCCTAAGGGGATGCAGAGCCAAAAATTCCACTGAAATAGAAGGTAAAGAAGCTCCAAAGTCATTCCTAAGGGGATGTAGAGCTTAAATGCTACCGAAATATAAGCTGAAGAAGCTCCAAAGTCGTTCCTAAGGGGATGCAGAGCTTAAAGACTCCAAATTCGTTCCTAAGGGGAAGCAGAGTCTTGTGTGTTCCAGTATGGGCACATGCGTGTGTGTGTTCGACATCACCATCATTTTGCATCATATCATCATATCATTCCGCATAACATTACATCATACATCATATCGCATCAACGGCAAAAAGATTGGATACAAAGCAAAGCTTCGGCAATACTTTGTTAAATGGAAATGTACTGAGGCACGAAGCAAACTTCGAGAAATACAGTTTTCAGACTTGTCATAGAAGGGGCTTCTTTCTTTACGAAGCATGAAAAGAAGGAAAGGTGTTTTTCGCCGAAGGCTCAAAAACGGTACGTGCGTAAATTTCATGTATCACAAAGAAATATATTACGACAATTTACGTGTCTGATTAATTGTTCCATACACCAAATGTTACATAGTATCATTACAATAAAATCTAATCTTCCTTAAGTATTTTTTTCCGTGGCTTCGTTCAGCAGCTTGTCGATGACTTCGTCGATGATGGAGTTAGCAATGCTCATTATATCCAGCGCTTCTTTCATGACCGGATCAGCTAGGGGGTTATATGGCTCGGGCAGCGGTGACAGTTTGGCTGCAATAGACAAACTGTTAGTTCGAAGCCAGAAAATAAACGCCGAAGCTAAAATTTAAAAACAATACCTATATGCCTTTCGCGCTCAGCATCTTCTTCGGCTCGCCTAGCTTCTTCCTGGGCTTCATGGGTGTCTTTTTCATTTTTATTTATAATTTCGTTGGCCAATTCCCGGCCACCGTTCACCCAGACATCGGAATAAAATTTTCCGCCCACCAAAGTAGCTTCGGCCGAAGGGTCTTTCGTGTCATCTATGGAGAAGGCGACTTCAGCCTGGGCTGCAGCTTTAACGTGGTTGCAACCAGCCTTCTCCATGATTGCCGCAATTCCTCGAGCGCCAATGAAAGCACAAATATCCCCACGATCGCTTAGTATTTCTTCAAAGGCTTTGGCTTCCCCGCTTATCCAATCAATGACGCCTTTAGGGTCGCCTCGAATGAAGTTCTCTTCGGAAGGATAAGCACCTTTGCAAAGCTGCTTTTCAATTTTTTCACGCAATCCAAGGACCTTTCGAAGCACCTTTCCTTGGATTCATGAAGCTCCTCAACATTTTTCTCTAGCCTAGTTTTTGCCATTCACTAATTTCTTCACTAGCTTTTGCAAGTGCAAGAATCTCATTAGCTTCGGCGAGCTTTTTCCAAAGGTCTTCAACCTCGGCTTTATGAGCTTCGGCTCGAGCGTTGGATTTCGCTTCATCTTCCTTCACTTTACTCACCAATGAAAGTAGAATTTTGTACTTCTCTAAGGCTTCGTTTCTCAGTTTAATGACTTCTGATCAAAGGTTGCCGAGAGCTATCGTGCAACTTTCATCTTCAGCATTCTTTTGCGCCCTCAGGGCGTTGCTAAGGATTAAGCACAACAAGAAAGAAAAAAAGGATTAGCATGAGAATGAAAGACTTCATTTCCAAGTCTATAAACTTTAAAGTTCACAACTTCTGTACCTTCATACTGTTGTATGCAAGGCTGTCCGCAAGGTCATCCTTCGACATGGCGGACAGGCCAGCTTCGAGCTTCGGAAATCCCATACTTTTGGCCATCTCCCGGCAGACGGATATCTCTTTTGTTGTTCAGGAGACAGTACAGGAAATCATCTTTGTTCGTGCTGTTGAACACTAAGGCCCCTTTTGGGTATCTTAGTTCCCAGGCATAGTGTTTGGCTTCTAAAATTTCTTCTTCGAATAATCTTTTTCCCGAAGCATGTCGAATAATATAGTCAAGATCTTCGGACGGTGCTTCGGAAGTAGGAGATTTAGCTTCTTCAGCTACTTCCTTCTCCATAGCTATACCAATATCTGGAGATTCTTGTTCAGCTCTTTCTTCAGTTACAGCACGCTTCGTCTCAGCAGGCATTGAAGGCCCAACTTCGATTTCAGTATGAGCCGTAGCAGCTTCAGAAACCTTTTTTATAGGAGCAGGAGTCAATGCTCTTGTTGTCTCCATGATAGTGTACAGTACGCTAGCCATTCTTCTCCTCTTGAGAGTTGTGGCGGGAGCTTTTGTAACCATTGGTAATTCTACTTCTACCGGTGGGTTCAGAATTTCTGGTGGCACTATTGTTTTTTTCAAAGTCTAGCTTTTTGGCCGCCCCATCTTCGGCTTCGACTAGCCCAACTATAGGCATCTTCGGCACTATAGTCGATTCCTCAGCGCTCCGAGCGACGGGAGCAGCTTGTTCCGCTTCGGCAACGGAACATGTCTCTTCACCAAATTTTGGCCCTATGGTCGTTTCAATATATCTTGGCCGATGGGTCAAAACCTTGATTTTCTTGCCCTTCGGCACAGCAGAGATGGCCGAAGTGGCAGCTTTCCTCTTTTTCCCTGCTCTCGTGAGGGATAGCAATAATTAGGATATATAAAACCAATTGCATCAAAACCCTGTTCAACCTTTTCTTGCCCCGACCCCCAAAGGCTGAGGACAAAGCATGATCTTCGGCTCTAGAATATGCCCCAAGTAACTTGTCGCTAGTAGCCTCAATACATTTCAACCAGTCGTCATTTGGTTCGTCAAACCGGTCTCTGTATCTAAAAGTATATTTCAAATGAATTAATCCACCTTGACTAGACCCGGCAGCAGTCTCCTTTGGCATCTCCCAGTCATCCACAAGTGGCCATACCCTGTAGGCTATGTGCTCTTGAATCAGGTCTCTTGTACCAATGAAAGCACAAACATTGCTAAAAGCCTTTTGACATGCTTCGACATCATTTTCAATCGCCACAGTCGGCCTTCAAAGGCTGAAGCGAGACCAGATGGGGCGTTGTAGAATCCCCTTTATGTCCTCCCTTTAAATCAGATCATTCTTAACATAAAATCATTCCTCCATCCAGGCCCCGGGCCATCTTTTCCGAAATGTTGGAACCGGGTAGCTTGCATTAGAACGAGCAATGAAGCCATAACAACCGAAGTTGTTGTGATACTGCTCTTTGCCACTGGCCTTCGTCTCGTACAACAGTTCGTGCATATTGCAAAAACACTTTGCGCTCGGTTCCAACCCTTGGCTTCTCACAGCCCAAACAAACAAACCCATTCTGATTATAGCTTCGGGGGTAATTGGATGAAGAAAGATCTAAAATATCTTCAACACTTCAACCAAAAATTTGCTCAATGGGAACCGAAGACCTACCTTCATAAAGCTTCTATAGATAACAACCTCATTTTCTTCAGGAGCACGGGCGGTGCTGTCCCCTCCAACCCTCACAATAGACATGTCACGAAAGTATCTTCCCTTTATGGCGTCAATGTGACTTTGTTTAATTGTCGATTTTCCAAAGATGGTATGGCTTGGCCACCGGGGCCAGTCTTCAGAATCTTCATCCCCACTTTCCACATCATAGTCATCGCTATCGTCAGAATCTTTAGACAAATCCGCCATTATTTGTGATCTTCTCTGTATTTGTTTTTGCCATAGATTCGTAAAACCCAGCAAGAAAAGGGTCCACAACTTTCTTCTCCTCAGACATTTTCTTCTCTTCAGACATCTTCTTCTCTTCAGAAATGCAACAGGCACTTGTGTATATCACAAAGCTCTAAAATCAGGCGAGAGCTGATAGAAAGAGTTAAAAATTTGACAAAATAACGCAAGCAACAGAAATGGCGTAACAAATGATGCCACTATTGGTTTCTATTTATATGCCTAGTGCATTGCAACTTGGCGGGCCCCATTTGTCATTGATTTTCGCTATTCTAGCGAAGGGAAGGTGTTTTTTCGGACCTTCGGCTAAAGGCCTTTGTTCACGTCGCAGTCTGAATTTGTTAGATACAAGAACAAATTAATACTGCAAGGGGCTAATGTTGGGGGCCTTCGTCTTCTGAAGGTCCTCAAAAACACGACTAACATGTTTTCCAAGGGTAATATACTGTTATAGGAACCTTCAGCTTTGAGATGAAGGTGCGCACTGTATGAAAGGTGTGTTCTGGAAGAAGGATGAATTAGTTCCGAAGCTATGGATGTAGAAGCTTCGGCTTAGCACAAAGACAGTGATGGAGAATGAAACCGACCTAAAGGGGAAAAGATTGCTTAGTCCTCGACAGATTACTCCTTAGTCAATGGTAAATGTCAAGGACTTGGATATAATTTTACCTAGGCTACGTCCTATGCCTATAAATAGATGAACAGTAACACCGTACTGTTCACACTGACTTGTAGTCACTTGCACGTCACTCTTGGATTCTTACCTTCTGTTAAGACGAAGGTACAAATGTATTTCAATATTATTAATGTTTGTTCACGATCATATAATGAGAAGATAGATAATTTAATGATTTGACATTATCATTCATGTCCTGATGAGGACATCACCTGCAACATGAGTACGACTACACCAGCAGCACCTCCACATCAAGCGCCACTTCCTTCATTAGCTGGGCCAATCACTCGAGCCCGTGCCAGAGATCTTAACTTTGTCATGCTACTGAAGAATGAGGGCCCAGAAGAATAGACGACCAGCCCAACTATGGCCCATAGTGGACGACCTAGGGTTGGCCGCCACTAGGGGTTGCGCCCCCTCTCTCTATTTATCCAGGAGCTGCGCCTCCTTTGTTCTTGGAGTTTTGTTTTACGTTAGCTTTAGCTACTCTCGAAGACGCGCAAATCAACGTTGTCTTCGTGTATTCAGAACTCCACCCTCGAGTAATAAATTAGATTGCTCGCATCTTTTTCTTGTTCGTTCTTCGATTGCGCATAGGAAACGATCTTCGTGATCAGGCCGATCTCGCATCAGCAAGGTCGATAACCACATGGAGTTGGTTCAGCAATTGCATTGGTGCCTTGGGCTTGCTCGTCGTAGTCGGATCGCAAGGGTCATCTTCCGCCAAATCGAAATTATCTCCACTCACCGAAAGATCGGGCACCTCAACTATATCAAGTGGTATCAGATTTCCAGGTTGATCGGTGAGTTTATCAAGTGTTTTTTTCTCTCCTAAAGTCCACAAAACCACATAAAAATTCAGGTTAGACCTTATCCCAGCACCCTTTTGAGCCTCGCACTTTCTTTCAATAAGAAGCATTGTTGAATTTGTGTTCTTTCACGTCATTTGATGCTGGTTGCATTGTGTTTTTTTTCACCATCCTTCTTTCTTCCACCATTCAAACCCTAGCGCGCCGCCACCATCTCCAGTTTGATCACGCCACAAACTGAGTCAACGCCGCTTCCTTGTTTTTCTCCTTCGGTTACGTCAAAAAAAACAAAAACAAAAAAGAAAACAAAAGGAAACAAAAGAGAAAGGATAGAACCAGAGAACAAACAAAAAAAGAAAGGAGAAAGGATACAAAGCGGTTGTCTCATCTCGGTCGTTTTAAACATAACTTGAGGTACCTTCCTTAAACCGGGCATAACTTTTCGCTCGGTTGTTCAAAAAAATCTGAAATTTTTACAGGAGCTTGTTGACACCATTCTGAGGCCAGCCAAACTCTCCTACGGCCTGTTTGGTTTCGATAAAATTGTCAAAAAAATTCAGGAAAATAAAGAAAAAAATTCGTCAAAGCTTTTGCACGCTTTTCAGAGTACTTGCTCTTTTTCTGTAGACCACATCTGATATCTGTTTTAGGTGAAACTTGGTGTAGCTCCTATTTTGTTGCTTCTTGTGCTGAGAAAAATATCAAAAAATCATACAAAAAAGAAAAACAAAATCACCTGTGATTCCTACTAGTGCCTTTTTGGCCTCGCTAGTACAATATTTACAGTACTGCCATTCTGCTAGTTCCATCCGTCCTTTGCACTTGTGGCTAGCAATATAGTTTCGTGTTTTGCACTATAATTCAACTTTGCATTATTGTTTGATCGTGCTAATCCTTGACTTGAATGCAGCCTACCCAGAACTCCACATATTTCTACGATGAGCAGGTTTCTGTTTCTCCAGGCAATCGCTCATCCAATCTTTCACCGGTTCCACCTGTTGGTTGCAGTTCACCACTGTGGCTTGGTAAGAACGGATAAGAATTTGATAACAGCATTCCATCGAGCGTGTTGTCACCACCATTCCCTTGTTGTCGTCGGTTTTTCTCCTTTTGGTGTTTTGGTGTTTGCTCTAACTATGGCAGGAGCACAAGACATGGTGGATGTCCAGTTGCAGGAAGGGGATAAGTTGATGGACTTGCTGCTGACATTAGGACGATGCATGAACGGCTTGATTCAACGGTCACTTCGACGACCGCGCGTTTCAACCAGCTTGACCTTGCTCAAACGACGACTCGCACCATACTCAACACCATCCTGGCACACCTTGATGCGTTGACCACAAAGATGGAGCAGGACTACGGCGGTGACACTAAGCAGGATGATGGAGATCGCCGTGGTCGTGCACGCCATGTGGTTCGTCATCCTCCTAATGACTCATTTGCTAAGATTAAATTTAAAATTCCATCTTTTAATGGTAAATATGATCCTGCTGCATATCTTGATTGGGAATTAGAGGTAGAACAGAAATTTTCATGCCATGATATTCCTGCTAATAGCCAAGTGAAGGCTTCCATTAGTGAATTTACTGATTTTGCTTTAATTTGGTGGCATGAGTATAAACAAAAACTTCCCATTAATAGTGTCACTACTTGGACCCAATTAAAAACTACCATGCGCCACAGATTTGTTCCTTCCTATTATGCCCGTGATTTGCTTAACAAAATGCAGCGTTTTCAACAAGGTTCACAATCTGTTGAGGAATATTACCAGGAGTTACAAAAGGGTATGCTTCGTTGTGGTTTGGTTGAGTCGGATGACGCTGCTATGGCGTGTTTTCGTGGTGGTTTGAACAGGGAAATTCTGGATATACTTGATTATAAAGATTATTTTGATATAACCACATTGTTTGAATATGCTTGCAAAGCTGAACGTGAAGTGCAGGGACGACGATCAAAGACATATACTAACTCTTTTGCAGGCCGGGGTTCGACACACATCTCAACTCCTTCCAGCCCTGCACCTTCTACGCCTAGCACTACACCGCGCACAGGGACGGCCAAGCCAGCGGCACCCCCTACCAAAGGCGCCGTTTCTTCCAAAGGACGTACACGGGATATTCAGTGCCATCGTTGCAGAGGGTTTGGGCACATGATTTGGGACTGCCCAAACAAGCGTACCTTGCTTATACGTGACAATGGTGAGTACTCTTCAGCCAGTGATTCCGAGGAAACTAGTCATGCTATGATCGCCACTAACCATGCAGAAAATGAGGAAGTCCACGTTGATCCCATCGACACCGATAGGTATGAGAGTCTTGTTGTGCAGCGTGTTCTCAGCACACAGGCCCAGGCCGAAAAAAATCAGCGACACACTCTATTCCATACCAAGGGCGTTGTGCACGAACGGTCGATTCGCATCATCATCAATAGTGGCAGCTGAAACAATTTGGCAAGTACAGCTTTGGTAGAGAAATTATCCTTGCCCACTCACGCACACCCACATCCGTATCACATTCAATGGCTTAATGATGGTGGTAAAATAAAGGTAACACGTTCGGTACGTGTCCCCTTTTCGCTGGGTTCTTATTCTGATTATGTTGATTGCGATGTTATTCCTATGGAAGCATGCTCTTTGTTATTGGGTCGACCTTGGCAATATGATACTAATAGTTTACATCATGGTCGTTCAAATCATTATTCTTTCATGTTTAAAGGCCAGAAAATAATTATACATCCAGTGACCCCTGACCAAATTTTGAAAGATGATCTTACTAGGGCTGCTAAAACTGCACAACAAGTCAAATCGACATCAGCCACACCTATTAAATCTGAAATCAAGTTGCACTCTCCTGTTTTACTTGCTACACATGCTGATTTTGATGATCTCCATGAAGCTCATATGCCCTGTTATGCACTTGTATGCTCGCGCATGCTTGTTCCGCTTGATGATGCACCGTCTTTGGATATACCCCCTGCTGTTGTTAACCTTTTGTAGGAGTATGCTGATGTTTTTCCTACGGACTTACCATCGGGTCTTCCTTCGCTCTGTGGCATTGAGCATCAGATCGATCTCATCCCCGGCACTTCTCTTCCGAACCGCGCCCCGTACCATACAAATCCAGATGAGATGAAGGAGATCCAGTGCCAGGTGTAGACGCTGCTTGATAAAGGTTACATTCGTGAGTCTCTTAGCTGTTGCTCAGTTCCTGTTTTACTCGTTCCAAAGAAAGATGGATCATGGTGTATGTGCGTAGATTGTCGTGCTATTAATAACATCACAGTTCGTTATCGATATCCTATTCCATGGCTTGATGATATGTTAGATGGGCTTAGTGGTGCCGTTATTTTCTCTAAGGTTGATTTGCGTAGCGGTTACCATCAGATTAGAATGAAACTCGGTGATGAATGGAAAATGGCTTTTAAAACGAAATTTGGTTTATATGAATGGTTGGTTATGCCATTTGGATTGACTAATGCTCCCAGCACCTTTATGCATTTAATGAATGAAGTTCTATGGGCCTTCATAGGTTTGTTTGTTGTTGTTTATTTCGATGATATCCTTATTTACAACAAGTCTATAGAGGAGCATTTAGAACATTTGCGTGCTATTTTTGATGCTTTGCGTGCTGCTCGATTGTTTGGTAACATGGAAAAGTGCACATTTTGCACGCAACGTGTCTCGTTTCTTGGTTATGTGGTTACTCCGCAGGGCATTGAGGTGGATAGCAGCAAGGTTGAAGCCATTTAGGACTGGCCTACACCAACGATGGTCACCCAAATTTGGAGTTTTCTTGGACTTGCAGGATTTTACCGCTATTTTATGCGTGATTTTAGCTCCATCGCTACCCCTTTGCACGAACTCACAAAGAAAGGTGTGTCTTTTGCTTGGGACCCCCACAAGAAGATGCGTTCAACACTTTGAAAGATAAGTTAACCCATGCTCCACTTATTTTAGTGAAATATTAAGCGGTGCTAGCTTGAGATATTCTACTTATATTAAGGAACTTTATTCTTTAGTTCACACTTTGCAAACATGGCAGCACTACCTTTGGCCTCGTGAGTTTATAATTCATTCTGATCATGAGGCTTTAAAACATATTCGTACCCAAACAAATCTGAATCGTCGTGATTCTAGTTGGGTAGAATTCATCAAGTCCTTTCCTTACATCATTAAACACAAGAACAGGAAGGAAACCGTCATTGCTGATGCGTTGTCCCGTAGATATACCATGCTTTCATAGTGAGAATTTAGAATCTTTGGCTTGCAAACTGTGAAAGATCAATATGTGGATGATGCTGATTTTAAAGATTTCTATATACATTGTAAGGATGGCAAACCCTAGGGAAAATTTCACATATAGGATGGATTTTTGTTCCGCGCTAACAAGCTGTGTATTCCAGCAAGCTCGGTTCGTCTTTTGTTGCTGCAGGAAGCTCATGGAGGCGGTCTCATGGGGCACTTTGGAGTTTACAAGACACATGAGGTGCTGGCCGCACACTTCTTTTGGCCTCGGATGCGCCGTGATGTTGAGCGTCTTATTGCACTACTTGCCAGAAAGCTAAGTCACGTTTGGGCAACCATGGTTTGTATATGCCTTTGCCTGTCCCTTCTCCTTGGCTTGATATTTCTATGGACTTTGTTTTGGGCTTGCCTAGAACTAAGAAGGGGAGGGATAGTATTTTTGTGTTTGTTGATAGATTCTCTAAAATAGCTCACTTTATACCTTGTCATAAAACTGATGATGCTAGCATTGTTGCTGAATTGTTCTTTAGAGAAATTATTCGTTTACATGGTTTTCCAAAAACAATAGTCTCTGATCGCGATGCTAAGTTTCTAGCCATTTTTGGACATCTCTTTGGAATAAATTGGGAACTAAATTGCTGTTTAGCACTACTTGTCACCCTCAGACTGATGGACAAACTGAGGTAGTAAATATAACTTTATCTACCATGCTTAGGGCTGTTTTAGACACAAATTTGAGACGTTGGGAGGATTGCTTGCCTCATGTTGAATTTGCTTACAATCATGCCACGCATTCTTCTACAAAGATGTGCCCTTTCCAGATTGTTTATGGTTACATCCCTAGGGCACCTATTGATTTGATTTCACTTAATGCTGCGAATGCCCCACATGTAGATGCTGCTGCACATATTGAACAAATGATTACCATACATGAACAAACGAAACAGAACATCGCTGCTACTAATGCAAAAAATCAGGTTGCTGGTAGTAAAGGAAGAAAACTTGTTACTTTTGAGCCAGGTGATATGGTTTGGTTGCACTTGAGAAAGGATCGGTTTCCTACATTGCGTTGTTCTAAATTAATGCCTCGTGCTGCTGGTCTTTTTATGGTGCTAACAAAGATTAATGATACTGCTTATATCCTTGACCTGCCTGTGGAATTTGGTGTTTCCACTAGTTTTAATGTTGCAGATTTGAAACCTTATATGGCCGAGGATGAGGAGTTGCCATCGAGGACGACTTCACTTCAAGAAGGGGAGGATGATGAGGACATCACCTGCAACATGAGTACGACTACACCAGCAGCACCTCCACATCAAGCGCTACTTCCTTCAATAGCTGGGCCAATCACTCGGGCCCGTGCCAGAGATCTTAACTTCGTCATGCTACTGAAGAATGAGGGCCCAGAAGAATAGACAACCAGCCCAACTACGGCCCATAGTGGACGACCTAGGGTTGGTCGCCACTAGGGGCTGCGCCCCCTCTCTCTATTTATCTAGGAGCTACGCCTCCTTTGTTCTTGGAGTTTTGTTTTAGGTTAGTGTAACACCACAAAAGCCATCAAATAAAAATAATGAATTTAGTTATTATATTAATTAGGGTAATAATTTTTTTTAAGTGTTTAATTATTTATTTGCATTTTGATCATTTTCTTTCTATGCGCTTGATTGATTATCGAATGATTGTTATTAATTTCCTTTTAAAAAGAAATCCTAGTAATTAAATAATAATTAAGAAATATAGTAATTATTAGTCTAAAAATAAGTATTTTGTTTATAAATATTTTTGGTGAATTTTTATGACTTTTTGAGCTCTTTAAATAATTATCTCGGAATTAGAAAAAAAGAAAAAAAACCAAATACTACACCCAGCCGGCCCACTAGGGGCCCATGCCCCAAACCCTAGCACTAAGCACCACGCGCGCGCCCCTGGGATTTTTCCCAGCCGCCGTCGCCTCCCTCTATTCCCTCTCTCCTCTATTCTCTCTCTCTCTATTCTCTCTCTTCACTCCCTCGCTTTTCTCTCTCCCCGCAGCACCCGAGCGCGAGCAACCCAGCCCCCAGCCCGTGACCGAGCCGGCGCTCACGCCGCGGCATCGCGTGCGCGCCCAGGCCTGCTTCTCCGCGCGCGCAGGGAGCCGCGCTCTGCCCCGCGCCTCTGCTTCCTCGCGAGCCGCGCCGCCGACCAACCGAGCGCCCGCTCTGCGCGCATCCGGCCGACGCCGTGGCATCGCGCGACGCCCGGCCTCCCTGCGAGTCCTCCCCTCGCCGAGTGCGCCAGGAGCCGAGCCACGCCCCTGCCTCGACGCCGTCGATGCCGAGCCAGCCCTACTACCCCGCACGCCAAGGACGCCGCGCCCGACCGAGCCGCCGTGCCGTTTCATTTTCCCATTAATGGACTTCATGCATCCGAAATCCTCTCCTCTCTATTACTCTCTATTGAAACCATAAGAAGAAACTGTCGCCATTTAACTGCGTAATGGAGCCGCCGATGCCCTCTTCCTCTCCCTGGCATACTCTTTCTTCCCTCCCTCTCTCTATAAAAGGCAGCAGAGACCCTCTCCTTTCTCCTGCCTACCCAAGCTCACTTCATCTCTCTAGCTCGCCAGTACAGTGCTCGACGTTGTCGTTCGTTGTCGTTCGTTGTCGTTCGTCGCCGGAGTTCACGGAGCCCGTAGTTCACCGGAGTGTGCCGTTCGTCGCCGGAGTTCACCGGAGCCACGCACTCGCCGTCCGTAGTCGAGCCTTGCTCTCCACCCGGCCGAACCCCGTCGAACTCTCCCCGTCACACGCACGAACCCGAGGTTGATGACGACCCAAATTTATTTTATGTATTTTATAAAGTACTTTTTGATTCGATTCATGAGTTGTATATTTTGTTTGTTGTAATATGAACACGTGTGATTCCGATTTATGCATATGTGTGCGTTATGGAATTTGTTAGAGATATGCGGTTATTAGTGCACCGTTATATTTCATGTCAGTCGTGGCGTTGAATTTTGGTTTAGAGAAATATGACGTAGATTAAATAGTCACACGTTGGTGATAAAAATACTGGATAAGAATTTGTAGTCAAATTTGGTCACGATAAATTTTAGAAATTACTTGGAGAATTATAGTTATAGGTGCATTTTAATGGTTTTTAGAAATTGGTATAGAACTCATGTCATATGAATAATATAGGATTTCTAGATAATTTATCTAATTATTTTATTAACATTTTCTTTTTTTAAAGAAAAGAGAAAATATCACCGGTAGTATGGAAAGTAGATTTCTACTAGCCAAATAAGCATGTTCACAAATTTAGCACTAAAATTGTTAAAGTACTAGTTTATGTCAAAATAATCTCGCTTATGTTGGGAAAAGTTCAAATAGTGTTTATAGGAATTTTTAATTTTAAATTCATTTTTGACTATAATCAATAAATTGAGTTAGAAATAAAAAGGATAAAAACGTATTAATTTATTTATTAGTACTAAAGACGATAATTATTTTCATTAATGATGTTAAAATTTATTAATGTTGGTTAAAATTATATTTATTGCACCCACCCATAAATTCACCATTAAGGACTCACATTAATAGCTATAATTGAATTAATAAGTATTTATGCGATTAGGACGAATTTAAGATGTGATTAGTGCGATATGTTAATATGTGGTTAATGACGTATTGGTGTATGTTTATGAAATGGTGCATGTTTATTTATTGGTTTATGTTTTATTTTTGTATGTGCGCTATGCGACTCTATTAGAAGCCGATTGTGCGGTAGGCGATCCGAATTCGTTCGAAGACGACCCGCAAGACGCTTTTGAGCAAGGCAAGTGGATTCTCCCTTTGCATATTCTGTTTGTACCTACTCATTGCATATAATAATGTTTACTTTTTGATATGCTGCATAATTTGATGGGTTTTACCTAATTAAGGATTTCCTAGATTTATTACCTGTATTCCTTGTTTAACCTGGGAAAAATTATTAAGCTGTGTAAAAATTGTGCCACCGCTCAACTTAATGATTTCTTAATGTCACTCATTAATTGGTTTTAATGTTCCAAAGATTTAATTGGCAATTATGACATTAACCCGATGGTTAAAACAATATTATTTCAAATTAATTGGAACATGGAGTGACCACCCAGGATAACAGTGCAACCACGAGTGCTATCATGGCTCTGGCTTTGGTAATTAGTTTTATATGCTTAGTGCCTAGCAACCTTACCTGAAAGATGGGCAAGAGGGGGAGCGGTAGGTGCTGGCAGCCCACGTTAACAAGGGGTCGTATTCTTGGCTAAGGTACTTCACCCAGGGGGCCACCACCATCGTCTTTAGAAACCTTAGCGGGTTGCTTCGTATTAAGTGTATTTTGTGAAAACCTCATAATGGATCCCTAGCCATTCACCTCGGCAGTGTCTAAGGGTCCGATCAACCCGGGCTAGATGGGATACATGGCTTGTGGGTAAAGTTGTACCACCTCTGCAGAGTGTAAAACTGATATATCAGCCGTGCTCCCGGTTATGAGCGACCTGGACTCCTCACATGATAATTGAACTTGAATATGGAATTAAATTGAGATCCGATGATCTGCCAATAATTTGCTTAAGTGGTTTCACTTAAGTGTTTTTGCTATATTCATATTCCTTTGTTTAAATGGGATATTTGGGACTCACACTTATTAGTAAGACAGGTGTTGTTTATAAAATGTTGACCAACTAAAATGCTTACTGCTCAACCTTAGCCTCACCTTGTTATACCTGCATTAATTTTTCCCCCACTTGCTGAGCTCCGACCATAAGTGAGCTCACCCTTGCTTATTTTGATCAGAGGGTGATGCTGGAGACTTTGATGGAGTTTTTGACGACGAGGAATTCTAAGTCTAACGATACGCCGGTTAACTTCCTATGGAAGATTGCCCAGTTGTTTATTTCCGCTTTACTTTGATGTGATACTTGTTAAAGATACAATGTTTCAGATGATGTAATAAAGTATTATACTCTCTTTACGCCTTTATTGCATTGTCTTTGATATATTACACTTGTGACGTCAACATATGTGTGGAAATGGATCCTGGCACACATATGGTATGCGCTCGGTTCTACCCCCTGGAACCGGGTGTGACAGTTAGCTTTAACTACTCTCGAACACGCGCAAATCAGCGCTGTCTTCGTGTATTCAGAACTCCACCCTCGAGTAATAAATTAGATTGCTTGCATCTTTTTCTTGTTCGTTCTTCGATTGCACATAGGAAACGATCTTCGTGATCAGGCCAATCTCGCATCAGCAAGGTCAGTAACCACATGGAGTTGGTTCAGCGATTGCATTAGCGCCTCGGGCTTGCTCATCGTAGTCGGATCGCAAGGGTCATCTTCCGCCAAATCGGAATTATCTCCACTCACCGAAAGATCGGGCACCTCAACTATATCATGTCCTTTATATGTCCCATATGTTCCTGCTTCTTATTATTACATGTTGAGATGATGAAGGTTTGTCCTTCATGACCTTCGTCTGAAGATCATTATATCCTAAGGGAGATAATGCTTCGAAGGACGAATGTCTTTAACCATTAACATTTGTGTTGCCTTGATCTTAACTCGTAGCATTTAAGAACAAGTGACCAACACTACCCATATGACTAGGTTAGTGTAGATATATATCCCCCTTATTTCAATCCTTAGATTCGGACACATCTTATTGGACTGAACCTTTCTCCCAACTGAATTAACTCTTAAAGGTGGAATCATTAGTTCTATGGGGGATGTTATGTGCTTCTACCCATGATGTAGAAACAAAAGAATGTGTGGCACTAGTATTGTAACACCCCAGGTGTTTATTTCCCGTAGACAGCGATTATGGCTTTAAGCGCAGGATATCAGTAAATAAAGTGGACACTAAATTTAATCATCTTTGTCATCACGATTTTAATATCGCATCTGTTTCTGTCTATTTAGACTCTTCCTAAAGTTTTCGCGAAGTTCGGAACATAATTGTTCTGAAAATTTGCCTATTTCAAATTCATCAGTTAAGCGAATATGAATTTGGAAATTTAGTCCAGTCCTCCGATTTCCTCTCAAACAAATTAAGTAGAACTCGACGACTAAAGTTTTCGGTGTAAAATAATTTAGTCCCATTTTGTCAACTGTGACATCGCGTCTATGGATTTTTAATTAAATCGTTCTCTAGTCGGGTGTTCGAGTAGCGAACGGAATTCGTCTAAATCTAACTGAACCTAATTGGAATCAACCGTATTCCAAAAAAATATCCAAGCCGAACTCGTTTCAATCTGGTCCGTTTACACCATGGCCAGAATAGTCACGAAAATTATCCAAACAAGATTTAGCCAGAACCGTCTAAGCTATTATTCCTCTGAGTTTCCGTTTCGTGATTCAGAAAATGAAATACGTACTCCCAAACTTATTTTGGACCAGTTCGTTTAACCCCTCCAAATCCTAATACTAAAACTTGGATTTATTTATATCTATAATTCATTCTCCTTGAAAAAAAATATATGAAAAGAGGAAAAACTACAATTTTCTTTCAAAAGCCTTGTCCCCATCGATTTTTTCTCTACTAGTCACGCCGTGGTAGTTTCTGTATGCCTCTCCGCACCGCGCGTAGGTTCCAGACTTTCTCCATGCAACGAGCCTTGGATTCTATCTGGTCCTTGATTTTTCTAAAGTCTGTCCCAGCGTCGTCCGCAAGTCGTTGCCATCTCCCTCGGTGTCCTTCTCATCGCTCTCTCTTTTGCTGATATTTTTTTCTTGCCATGCATGCCTGGCTTATCTCCTGTGCCACTCAGCTCCTAGAAAAATCTCGCGCCCAGGCGAGCGGTTCCTCACGCGCGCTCCTCTCTCCCTCATCTCCCTCCTCTACCGGCGCTCTCTCCTACTCCCGTTCATGGCCGAGCGCCCGGCCAGAGCTCCCTCCAGCTCGCCCATGACAGCGTGCCCATCTCCCTGCTTCTCTCTTCCAGAACTCCCTGTGCGCGCGCTCGGCTCCCACTCGACCTTGCGTCATCTCCACCAATGCTGGCCACCGTTCCTCAACTCCGGCAGTCGATGTGGTCTCAGAAGTTAGCCCCTTTCTAGTATCTGTCGCTCTCCCTGCTCGAACCTCCCCGTTTCCCAACCGTGCACGTTGTTGGGTGGCCGTCTGCCATGCCCTCCCTGCTCCTCTTGGCCAGCTGCGCAACATCGAGTCCGTGACGCGCGCGTGATGAACGTGATGAAGTCGCTGCGTGTGTTTGTGTCCGAGCCCGCTTGGCCGTAACCTCGCTTTGCTCCTCGCGTCGCTGCTCGCCGAGTCCTTCCCTAGTCTGCGCTCTCTCCCTGCCCATCTTCGCGTCGCATCGAGCCTCGCTGCCCATCGCGGAGTTCCCTGCTATCAGCCTCCGCACCCATCCTAGGCCGTCATTGCCATTTCGCTTCCGTCTTGTGGTGGTGTTGCGCTACCGTCGAGTCCCGATGTTGATCTGGTCGCTGTCGATTTGAAGCTCTAAACGGATTCGACCACGTCTAGCACTATTTGTGTCGTAATGTCGTTGTTGTTCGCCTTTGCGCTATGTGCGACAGCATCATCGTTTCCCTTCATGTGCTCATCCTCCATATCCGCCTCGCCATGGCGCATGTCGTCGTCTTTAATCTTAGTAGCTCTTCTGATACGCGCCTCGCCGTGCTTCGCCTCCTCATGGTCAGCCCCATCTGGGTCATGAGGACGGAAGATCTCAACACTACTTCATATGTCTGTTTTAGATATTGTTTGTGGGGTAGAGAGTTGTTGTGGTGGATGGTTTTCGCCCTCTCGTCGTGTTCGTGATCATTGTCGATCGTCACTGGTTTGAGAGAAATCACCGGAAGGTGTGGAGAAGGAAGTGAAGCCGCACAACACCCGTCAGATGTTCGACGACAAGCCCGAGCCAGGATTTATCAACATTCTCATGAGTATTGAGTCACGTTTGATGCTGGTGAGATGAATTTATTTGCTTAGTAATTTTAGTGCTTTGTCGGTAGGTGCTATCGGCATTTCATGTGAGGAATTTTGTTATGCAGTGAAGTCAGTGCTATGCTTTCATAGTCATGATATTCTTTGTTAATGATCAATTAAGTGCCCTAGATAAATATCTAGCATTACCAAAATGAGTGAAAGCGAATAATATCGATAAGTATGTTTCTGTTAGAATTGAATCTAGCTAAGTTAAAATAATGTAGATATGATACTTAGTGTTATGTAGACATTTAGTCTTGATATTCCTCCTTATGTGCATACATGTGCATTATGCATATCATTCAGCTACATTAATTAATCACGTGATGCGGAAGACAACCCAAGTCGACCCCAAGATGATGCAAAGAGTGGACATCCCCGCAAGACGATGCCGTCAGTCGGGCCAACCCGAAGATGGATGGACTAAGCGAGTGTCAGAATAGAAGTTGCTCGCCAAGTGGTCGCCACCTAAGAAACACTAACGTAGTGTTTATTCTAGGCAAGCCCCGATGCATTATCCACCTCCTTGCTGTTTTTAAAATATTTATCACCTTATATGATGCATTAGGTGATAGGAGTTGTGTGCTAAACAATTGATGCATTTCCTTCCTTGGAAAATTGATTACCCTTTCTTGATACCCTTTTATGAAAAGGATTTTTATGATGCTTAGCCTTGCTTTAGAAAAACAAAATGTTTTGTTTTAAAACAAAAGGTGATGCTTCACAATGGATGGGAATTTTTTTACAAAGAAAAGACTGATGATGGGGGATCCATCACGACCGTGATGGGTTCAACATCTGAAAAGATGTACCTCTGATAGGTACCCAATTTTGGGTTTTAAATAATAAAGCAGAGACCAGACGGTTGACTTGCACGAGAAGGAAGTCTCGGTGTAGTGTCTCCGTCTGAGTCGATTAAGGATCGTGTCGATGTAGGCTTGATGATTGAGTACCTTTTAACTGGCCACATGCCTCATCATGGGTAAGCTTTGCCTCGATCGGACCAATACCAAAAAGGCCAACACGCAATGGGAGTGGAGAGATGGTGAGAGTAGGTGTACCCTCCGTGGCAAGGGGCTGGACGGTGGTGTATCTGTGCTCTCGGTTTGCGTGAACCCGGTCTGGTCTTGAGAAACCCGGTGGCAAGTTGACATATGCAAGGGTTAAGTGCTACATATGTCGTGTGGTTGGAGATCCCCTGCTGGGTATTAATCGATTCGGATCGCCGTTACTTCTCGAATATGAAGACTTGGTCACTGCCCTACATGTAGCAATGCAGTGAACTGAAGGGATGATAAAAAGACGACTAGTATAGGCCAAGTGCTTGGACTAGGATAGAAGGAACTCTAGGTGCAGGTAATTTTACTTAACCTGACAAGTAAAAATGGATTTTTAAGGATCCACTCATAGTAAGCTTTTCGGCAAACAGAGTCTTTGATTCTTGAGAAGCTTTACCTTGATTCCCTAAAGCCAGCATATCCTTGAGAGTCTTTTTCCTTAGACGGGTAAGACTTGCGAAAGTACACTTTGTACTCAGGGTTTTGAAAGCTCTCTTGTGGGTTTTGGTGTTTGGATGACAACTCAATTAAAGGACTAACAAGTGTGCTAAGTGTTGAACAGGTGCTTAATGTAAAGCTAACAAGGTTCAACACAAGTGAACAAGTGTGACGGTCCAAGGTCTAGATTATGGATAGATAATGGACATCACAAGTAAGATGCACATTGCGTAAAGTGAGACTCGGGTGCGTAGCTCGGAGACAACTGATCAAGCCAAGGATGGAGGCAAGAAGAGCTTCGAGGTACCAAGTGCATGGGAGAAGGTCAAAGAGGCTGAGGAACCTAAAGCCAAGGGTGAAGAAGAAGACTTGCAAAGTCAAGGGTGATCGAGTTGAGAAGAGCTATGACACATCAAGGATCACTACATAAGGACGTGACTTACAACCAATGAGGAAACATCTATAGTTATGTGGTTTAAGTCATAAGGCTCAAGATCAAGCTCTAAGAAGGAGAACAAAGTCACTAGAAGGAGAACAAATGTCAAAATCAGAACTGGAAGCAGCCCAAAAGAGCTAAGTGCACTTTGACCTTTAGTTCGGGTTGTTCCTATGTTTGGAGATATTCTTTGTGACCTTTGCAGGATGTTGGAGCTCAAAAATGATAACCTAGATCAAGTCAAGCTGACTTGATGATTTATGAGTCCAATATCAATCTTAAGCATGTCAAGTGCTAGAGAAGTGAAAATCCAAGAGAAGGTATGTTTCTAGACTTAGTACATTGGTTTTTGTGTACTAACATATTTGTCTAAGTATTAGAAACAGAGAAGAAGAGAAAATACAAAAAGAGAAAGACTTGGCTGGTGTAGCCATGACTATACGCAGTCTGGGTGCACCGGACTGTCCGGTGGTGCACCGGACAGTGTCCGGTGCGCCAGGCTAGCGTCTGGTCAACCAGCTGCTCTCGGGTCTCGACAGCGGGATATGGCTATAAATCACCGGACTATCCGGTGGTGCACCGGACTGTCCGGTGAGTCGGCTGAGGCGAAGTCGCCGCTCTCGGGAATCAAGTCAACAGTGTATGCCTATAATTCACCGGACTGTCTGGTGGTGCACCGGACTGTCCGGTGGTGCACCGGACTGTCCGGTGAGCCAATGGTCGGTCGGGCCAACGGTCGGCCGTGCAATCCACGTGTGGCCGAGCCAATGGTCAGATGGGGGCACCGGACTGTCCGGTGTGCACCGGACAGTGTCCGGTGCGCCAACGGCTCCTAGTCTGCAACGGTCGACTGCGCCAAGTTTGGAAGGAGATCCACACCGGACCATGAATAGTGGATGTCCGGTGGTGCACCGGACTGTCCGGTGCGCCACCCAACAGAAGGCAAGATTTGCCTTCCTGGATTGCTTCCAACGGCTCCTAGGCCCCTTGGGCCTATAAAAGGGACCTCTAGGCGCCTCAAACAAGATACAAGCGCAGCCAATGATAGTATACATCACTCTGATCAATTCTCAATCTCCCTCTTGTGTGTATCTCTCTAGTTTGTGTAGAAGGCAAAGCTATAAGCCTTTAGAGAGTGGAGAAGAGCTGCTAAGAGCTAGAGCAAGGTCTTGAGCATATCGTTACTCTGCTAGAGTGCTGCCAAGAAGATTGTAAGCAGCCGCGGTTTCGTGGTAACCAACTCAACATAGTGAAAGGCTCTATCTGTCATACTGACAGATCTGAGCAAACGGAGGAAGGAGTTGAAACAGACTCCAAGCCCAGGTGTGGCTAACTCCAACGAGGACTAGGCAAGCATTTCAGGCTTGGCCGAACCTCGGGATAAATCCTTGCGTCTGTGTGCTCTGTTCTGACTTTCTGTCTGACTCGTTTTTATATCTGCACTTCAACACTTATCTGTGGTACAAGTTATATTTGAAGTACATGACATTTTGAGACAAGATCTTCTATTCCGCTGCAACCTACTCGAAGGGTCTTCTCATTCCACTGCATTCTAGTCTTCGAGTAGAGTAAGAATTTAAGTTTTACAGTGATAATTTTTATTCGCCTATTCACCCCCCTCTAGGCGACATCCAGATCCTGTTCCCGGGCAAAGGGAACTTTCAATTGGTATCGAAGCTAGGCCTCTCTAGTGTGGGCTTAGCCGTCCGGAGATGACGATGTCGTCACAAGAGGTAACTGTAGAACTTCTTCTAGGCGATGGCTCTAATTATAAATCTTGGTCTGTCTCTATTTATAATGCCTTCATGATTGTTGATCCTGATTTAAGACAAATCTTTAGTAGAAGTATTTTTCCCTCTGATATTAGTAAAAATCCCTCTAATGTTAAACTAAGATGTTTATCTCTCAATCACCATGCGTGCAACATCTTAGTTGACTCTCTTTCTAGAAGTGCTTATTTTGCCATCATGAGTAGTGATAGTGATTTATTTGTTGATGCTCATGATTTATGGAATAGAATTAAAGTAAAATATTATGTGGCAAATTGTGATGCTCCTACTCCCTATATTGCTTGTGATACTAACCCTTCAAAGGGAGAAGAAAAGCGTTGGCCACCAAACGATGAATCTACCTCACCGAAAGGTTTGTCTTCCACTAGTTATAAATGTCTTATTGCTAACGATGATAGTGGAGACGAAAGCAATGATGAGGAGGAATATGAGGATGAGGAGTCTACATCATCACAAGGTACATTTCCCTATATTGCTTCCACTGACAATAGTGACAGGGAAAATGAGATCGACGATGTAGAAGAAGAGGAGATTCGCCGTTTCTACATCCATCTCAACAAAGAGGACAAAGCGCTCTTGGTTAAGCTATTGAGAAGGAACAAGGAACAAGGCGAGACGCTTCTCAGGCTAGAGGAAACACTCATCAAAACAAACAACAGCCTAGAGAAGATGACCAAAGAACATGAGGAGCTAAAGTGCTCTCATGATGATTTGGTCCAACGGTATGATTCATTTTTAATTGAGCAAAGAAATAATGATGATACCTTATCTTGTGTTGCTCAACTTAAAACTGAAAAGTCTATGCTTAGGAGTCAAGTAGAAATAATAAATCTAGAAAAACTTGCCCTAAGTGAAAAGTATGATATGTTGTCAAATTCTCATAGTGAATTAGTTGATGACCATATCATGCTCAATATTGCTCATAAGGTTGTTTTTGAAAACTTAAATTCATGTGAACCTCATCCTTGCAAGTGTACGCATTTAAATTGTATATCATCATGCTCTAACCCCTGCTCCTCAAAAGAAAGCCAATCCTTGATTGAGCAACAAGTTGTAGGGTCTAAAAGAAAATTGCTTGGGAACAAGAAACAAAGACAACTAAGGAGAAGACGCCATGCTCGACTTCCTCAAGATATCTACAAACACGTGGTGAAGAAACATGAGGAAGGAGAAACAGCAGCAAGGGTCAACCTCCTTGCGAAAGATGTTCCTAAAGCAATAAGTGAAGAAATCAACATGAGACAAGAGAAAGGTAACAATTTAATTAGTCATACTGTTTGCACTAATAATATCTCTATGTCATCCAAAGGTCAAAAGATAAGAGGAAAAAGGAGATGCTTCAAGTGCAAAGCATTAGGCCACCTCATCGTGTCTTGTCCGTACAACGACAAGGATGAAGGGGCAATGAGATGTTTTGGATGCAACAACAAGGACCACATGATCATTTCATGTCCGGTCATGAAGAATCAAAGATGTGCATTCTCCAAGATGACTCTCACCAAGGAAAATGACAAACAGCAAGCGTCATGTCAGGTTGAGCGACGCTTATGCTACAAGTGTGGTGAGCAGGGTCATCTATCAAAGGTATGTAATAAAGGTAAGGTTCCTAAGCAAGTAAATTTGTCTAAATCTCATTCGCTTAGGAGACCCAAATCATACACTTGTGCTAGATCTATAACAAGATCACCTAGAACTAGCACAAAGGTTATTTGGGTACCAAAGGCATTTTTAGTTGAACGTCATGGACCCATCCCGAGATGGGTACCAAACTTTGTCAACTAGACCCTGCAGGTGCCTCGAGATGAAATGGAGACCCTAGGAGAGCTTAAAGTGGTTAATTTAAACTCTATGCTTAAGCTGTTGATCTTTATTGTCTATTTATTAACTCAAGGGTGGATTATTGTGCAATACTAATCCCATGTTCATCTCGAGTTAAATAAGTTGTATAAGTCCTTAATCATTATTGGTGAATCAAGCAAAGGACTTTGATGAGAATCTGCATCTGGCTCTCCAAAGGATGGTACCTTGTATCTTACGTATATTATTGCAAATCAGTATTACTCCTAAGATTGATTATTGTGCTACCTGTCCTTGGAGTAGTTATGTTTTTGAGATTGCCTGTATCGATGGTTCATGATTTCCAAAATCATAATAATGCTTGCTTAATCATGAATATGCGTTCTAGATGTTATATCTTTTGAATTATTCAATGAGTAGCTTTTCATTTGATATATTCACCATGATTAACTCTCTGTATGTGTCCATGGATAAACCTGTATCGTTTTTAAGTCATGCTAAATGATGTTTAATGATTAACCTATGTGTGCAAGCATGACATCCTCTTTAGTCCATGTTCACGCAATTACCTGGGTGTATATCAAATCTATGTTGTGTCTCTAATGCATCTTCTTGAGTTATGAGGTGAATAAGCAAAAGGAGCACTCATTTAGGTGACAACTGGTGCTCTCATGGCCATTCAGGTAAAAGGCAAAGGTATATGGAACTATGCAATTTCATTAAATATCTTGAAGTTCCAATGATTGTGATCACAGCTATGTTCTTGCATCTGAATTGGTGGTTTCTTGGCATATGTGCTCCATACTTTAAAATGTTGTTTCTTTTGGTGTACCTAAGAAACCCTCTTAATCATGGTGTTCTTAGACACTACGCTTTATATGCATGCTCGTGTTGTTTTTCAATTGATAAATATGGTGCAATGATTGTCATGTATGAAGCATGTCTGGGTTGCGTGTAAATTGTTATACTCCTTGAGGCATGCATTGTTTTCTCTAGTCATAAGTTGTATTATGTCATCGATTCATTTGGTATCTCTTCGTGATGAAGTTAATAGAATATGTCTTGACCAACATATGTTGTGATCCCCTCTAGTTCTGAGGAAGCTAGAATGTGCAAAGTGCAAGTCATTCAAATACTTGATGCACAACTTTAGGGGGAGTACACATAACTTGTGTCTTTTGAGACTAATTGTTTCTTGAGTGATCTTGTATAGTCTCAAGGTGGAAAAGAGAAGATGAGCAAGAAATGGAGCAATCAGGACTTGGGTACCTCCATAAGTCAAGTAATTGGTATCTTAAGTCGTGAGTAATTGCATATTTTTAGATTGCTCATGCTCTATAATATTTGGTGATACTAGATGCTTATCCTTAAATATCATGGAGCTATGATAATAAATGATCTTTCAATTGGTAGCCGTGATAGTTTGCTTCAATTGACATCTTTTGGTAATCACTAGAATAGAAGCTTCATCTTGTGCCACAATACTATAACTTGCTCTAAGCTTGGTGTCTTAGCAACAAGAAAAGGTTAGGATAAAGGATCATGCACAAGTGTGGAGAAGCTCCCGAGAGATTAATACTTTCAAGATGAGAAGTGCACCACAACAGGGTAAAGGTACAAAAGGAAGTATTGATCTTTTGCGTATATGTACCTTAACTTTCCTCCAAATGCTTGTGGTGCATATGTTGAATGAGTAAGGGGGAGTATTGTTAGTGTGTTTTTACCTACTCAATACCCGGCTATCCCTTGACATCATTCTATGTTCTTGCTTGAATATGGTTTTGGTGTTTGATGTCAAAGGGCGAGAATTTGTGCATTAAAGCTCATCTCAACCTGAGAGGAAAGCTTATCCAAAAGGGGTTTCCTTGATCTTAAGGAAGAATGTGTTAGATGTTATAGATAATTCTTATCATATGCTTCTTGTTGTATTAAATGTGATAATGCAACTAGTAGTTCCGCTGGTATGAATTAATTGGCATCTACTGTGTTTAATTCTGTAATAGATGTTCATGTGGGTAATGGTGCATGTGGTTAATGGTGCTTTAAAATTGCTTTAAATTAGTTTAAATTGGTATCTTAATGGTGTATAGTGGTAGGTTGATATTCCTGTTGTATATCCACTCAATTGATTGGTGTTGATTCTGTGCATTTGTGTGTTATACGCATCATGGTTTGATCCTTGACACAATGCATCCCACTGGTGCTAAGGTGTAGCAATGCTTCGATTTAGCCTAAGTATGTGCATTTTGGCATTTAAGGCCAAATTTAAGATTTTAATGTAAGCACATAATTAGGGGGAGCATTCTACAAACTTAGAGTTCAAAATTTGTGCTTTAAATTTCACTCTTATGTAAGCTTTAATTGTGTTGCCATCAATCACCAAAAAGGGGGAGATTGAAAGCTCTCTAGTAGGTTTTGGTGTTTGGATGACAACTCAATTAAAGGACTAACAAGTGTGCTAAGTGTTGAATAGGTGCTTAATGTAAAGCTAACAAGGTTCAACACAAGTGAACAAGTGTGACGGTCCAAGGTCTAGATTATGGATAGATAATGGACATCACAAGTAAGATGCACATTGCATAAAGTGAGACTCGGGTGCGTAGCTCGGAGACAACTGATCAAGCCATGGATGGAGGCAAGAAGAGCTTCGAGGTACCAAGTGCATGGGAGAAGGTCAAAGAGGCTGAGGAATCCAAAGCCAAGGGTGAAGAAGAAGACTTGCAAAGTCAAGGGTGATCGAGTTGAGAAGAGCTATGACACATCAAGGATCATTACATAAGGACGTGAATTACAACCAATGAGGAAACATCTATAGTTATGTGGTGTAAGTCATAAGGCTCAAGATCAAGCTCTAAGAAGGAGAACAAAGTCACTAGAAGGAGAACAAATGTCAAAATCAGAACTGGAAGCAGCCCAAAAGAGCTAAGTGCACTTTGACCTTTTGTTCGGGTTGTTCCTATGTTTGGAGATATTCTATGTGACCTTTGCAGGATGTTGGAGCTCAGAAATGATAATCTAGATCAAGTCAAGCTGACTTGATGATTTATGAGTCCAATATCAATCTTAAGCATGTCAAGTGCTAGAGAAGTGAAAATCCAAGAGAAGGTATGTTTCTAGACTTAGTACATTGGTTTTTGTGTACTAACATATTTGTCTAAGTATTAGAAACAGAGAAGAAGAGAAAATACAAAAAGAGAAAGACTTGGCTGGTGCAGCCATGACCATATGCAGTCTGGGTGCACCGGACAGTGTCCGGTGGTGCACCGGACAGTGTCCGGTGCCTGTCCGGTGCACCAGGCTGGCGTCTGGTCAACCGGCTTCTCTCGGGTCTCGACGGCGGCGTATGGCTATAAATCACCGGACTGTTCGGTGGTGCACCGGACTATCCGGCGAGTCGGCTGAGGCGAAGTCGCCGCTCTCGAGAATCAAGTCAATAGCATACGGCTATAATTCACCGGACTGTCCGGTGGTGCACCGGACTGTCCGGTGAGCCAACGGTCGGCCGCGCAATCCGCGCGTGACGCGTGGCCGAGCCAACGGTCAGATGGGGGCACCGGACTGTCCGGTGTGCACCGGACAGTGT
Organism: Zea luxurians; assembly: GCA_029449295.1. Taxonomy (NCBI): domain Eukaryota; kingdom Viridiplantae; phylum Streptophyta; class Magnoliopsida; order Poales; family Poaceae; genus Zea; species Zea luxurians. Next base: position 65,092,053 of record JAOPSE010000011.1, on the reverse strand, counting down.
CCGGTGCGCCAACGGCTCCTAGTCTGCAATGGTCGACTGCGCCAAGTTTGGAAGGAGATCCGCACCGGACCGTGAATAGTGGATGTCCGGTGTGCCACCCGACAGAAGGCAAGATTTGCCTTCCTAGATTGCTTCCAACGGCTCCTAGGCCCCTTGGGCCTATAAAAGGGACCTCTAGGCGCCTCAAACAAGATACAAGCGCAACCAATGATAGTATACATCACTCTGATCAATTCTCACTCTCCCTCTTGTGTGTATCTCTCTAGTTTGTGTAGAAGGAAAAGCTATAAGCCTTTAGAGAGTGGAGAAGAGCTGCTAAGAGCTAGAGCAAGGTCTTGAGCATATTGTTACTCTGCCGGAGTGCTGTCAAGAAGATTGTAAGCAGTCGCGGTTTCGTTGTAACCAACTCAACATAGTGAAAGGCTCTATCTGTCATACTGACAGATCTAAGCAAACGGAGGAAGGAGTTGAAACAGACTCCAAGCCCAGGTGTGGCTACCTCCAACGAGGACTAGGCAAGCATTTCAGGCTTGGCCAAACCTCGGGATAAATCCTTGCGTCTGTGTGTTCTGTTCTGTATTGTGTTCTGACTTTCTGTCTTACTCGTTTTTATATCTGCACTTCAACACTTATCTGTGGTACAAGTTATATTTGAAGTGCAGGACATTTTGAGACAGGATCTTCTATTCCGTTGCAACCTACTCGAAGGGTCTTTTCATTCCACTGCATTCTAGTCTTCGAGTAGAGTAAGAATTTAAGTTTTACAGTGATAATTTTTATTCGCCTATTCACCCCCCCTCTAGGCGACATCCAGATCCTGTTCCCGGGCAAAGGGAACTTTCAGGTTTTTGAACCCATGTTGTTGCAGGTACTAGGTTTGTGCTGCTATGGATGGTGTTAAGCGCCGGTGGGCACGATCTTCTATACTTCTTATTGAGGATGGTCACTTAAGCTAGCATATATTTCAAAAATATAAATAAATTATAATATTTCAAAGTATATTTCTTTGAATCACTTTTTTAATCACTCCGAAGAGCATAATGTAAATTTATTGTAACTTGTAACTTTGTAATAAAGAAGTCTGCTACAAAAATGTTGGTGTGTGATTTGTGTTTACTTAATTTTTTGCGATTCTGGTTGTAAGTGGTTTATTCGGTGTCCTTGGGGCATTCGGACGGATCCTGTTAAGTTATCTGGTGCACATGCATAGCCGTCTAAGGTCTTTGAGACAAGGATAGGTGCATGTGGGCCCAATAACATGGGAGGTTTTGGCTCAAGTATCAAATAGTACTATTGCTGGGTGGGATTCGACTGGAAACATATCTACTACCACATCTGGTGCATCCTGGATTGCTTAGGCCTCCAAGCGGTTCACCTTCCCACGGTTGTAGGCCTAGCCACGACCTCCTAGTTCTTGCTGTGGTGCTCCTCGTCTTGTTGAGATGTTGACAGCTGGCTACTACTGAACTACTTTCTTCGGGCAATGATTTGCCCAGTGACCTTGTTCCCCACAATAGAAACATCCACGACCTCCTCCTTGCACTGGGGCTGTCTGGTTGCTTTGATTGGTTGCTAGGGCAGGAAGGTGAGGTGCCTAGTTGTTCTGACGTTGTTACTGATTTCCTCCATGCTAGATGCTCTAATAGTATTGCTGTTGTTGCTGCTGAGGGAACTGCCTCTGATACTGCTGCTGGTGCTAACACTGACGCTGATGATGATGCTGACGTCCTTGAGGGTTGCTTGAAATTCTAAGGTGGGTTGCTTGAAATTCTGAGGTGGGTTGCCTTAGTAGCGGGGACGGCTGCTACTCTCGGCCTGAGATCCACCAAGCTTGCGTTTCCTGTCCTCCATCTCCTGGTGCTTCCTTTCAGCCATTATGGCTCTATCAATCAAATTCTGAAAGGTAGGGAAAGTGTGGTTCATCAGCTGGTAGTGAAAGGGGTCAACCAAAACTCTCAGAAAGCGGTACTGCCTCTTAGCATCTATATTGACATCTTAAGGTGCATAGCGTGACAACTGTAGAAACTTGTCCCTATACTCACGACAGAATCAGACATTGCTTCAACGCTAGAAATTCCTCCTTCCTTACTATCATCAGCCCATCGGGCACATGGTAACAACGTAAGTTCTCCTTGAACTCCTCCCAGGTGATGGCTTCAGGGTCTGCATGGGTGGCGAGGTAAGACTCCAACCAGGACTGTGCTGCTCCCCTTAGTATGCGGGGACCATACAGAACCTTCTCACGATCGTTGCATTGAGCAATGTGTAACTCATGCTCCATGGTACGTAGCCAATCTTCGGCGTCCATGGGGTCAGCAGAATGGGCAAAGACAGGGGATGGCCCCTCATGAACTTTGCCTGCTTGTCCCTGAGCATCTGTGGCATCTGAACTTGCATCTAAGGTTGAGGTGGGGGTTGCTATTGTTGCACCTGCTGCATTGCTGCTAAAGTCTAGCAAATCGCTTGGACTGCTTGGGTTTGCATCAAGAACATCTATTCAATGGTCATCACGGGTGGCGGTGGCAACTGTTGCTGAGGTGCCTCCTCCTAGGGTGCCTGCTGCTCCTACTGAGCACACCTTCCACCTCTGTGCCTGTTTTTAGACATCTATAAAAAGCACACACAAATCAGATATGACTCTACATTCTTTAATCATAGGAAATGATATATGGAAATCTTCATAGCACTGAACAATTGACCATCTTCACTAACTGTCAACACAGCCAACACAACTTCTCAGATAAAGAGGAAAGTGGAAATAAATGGGCTGCCCAACTAAATAAATAACTTTATTAATAACTACACCAAGTGGCAGGGGATGCCCAAAGCTTGGTGACAATCATTACAAAGATCCAACTTCATCACAGGTTCATCACGATAGACATGGAAAAACACGATAAGCAGACTAACTCTAATTAAGACTGACTAAGACTAAGACACTAAATTAAGCATTATTACAAACTCCAACTCTGTCGATCTATGGCTCCAAATGTATCTGGGTCCTATAGTCAGGGGTGCTATAAGCAAAGCGACCACGGGGCGACGAGCGGTAAGGGTGATGAATCCCGACGGGAGCGGGGGAACCACCATCTTGATAGTGGCGTGCTGCGCGCTCAACACATAGTTCTGCAACCTCTGCCTGAACCTTGCCCAACTTGTCAACAGCGTGGTCCAGCTCGGTGTTGAGCACGACGACCAGGATGACCATGCTGTTTAGCCTAGGATTGCCCTCACTAACAGGCGAGACAATCACACCTCCAGCACTGCCGGTCGAATGACTAGGGTAGTACTTCAGGTCAAGTCCGTTAGCTACCCCGCTGAACAACGAGCAGTATTACGAAAGCGCACGCTGTGCAGCATCTTGCATGGCTGCCTCGGCAGTATCCCTCTCAGTGATAGAATAGTGCTCTGAGAAGGCCTCTGCACCTCGGAGATCATCGTCTAGACGGCGCACCAAGCAAGTAGCCTCCCACTAGTCCGGGTATAACCCGCGAAGATGCTTGTAGACTACACAACTGTACTCTATAGACCAAGTGCATCGGTTGAAGACCCGACGCAGCAAGGTGTTGAGAGCATCGTGGAAGTGACACCCGCGAGCGGCGTCATGAGTGATGGGTCTAGCGATCCATCCCTCTGGCTCCTCCTCCGTGAGTTCCGTGCTGTGGCTCGAACTGCCACCATCGTCGTCGTTGTCTCCGTCTCCGTCAGGGTCTCCTCTAGCAGCCAGGATGCCCTGTGGTGTTGCAGGGGGCATCTCTGGCTTAGGTGCAGGGGAAGGCTGCCTCCTAGACTCCACCTCATGCTAAGGCGAGGGGGAATAGTCCTGCTGCTCCTGCTCCTGGCATCGGCGCTCCTGCTCCTCATGCAGGCGGTGATGCAGTCTCTACAGGTGGCTAGACTGACCTATCACCGTGCGGTACACTGGGCGCTCCGCAAGGCAAGAGGGCAAAAAGGGGATCACTGACTTACGTGCAATGCATCTAATACGGGCCATCTACAAAAGACATCGTAAGAACAAGAGTGAGAATAGAACGATGTTGGGGACTTGTTTTCAAATGCTATGAGTTAAGAACAAGGCAACACAAAATGTTAAAGGTTAATTCCCTTTGTCCTTCGAAGTATTATCTCCCTTAGGATATAATGATCTTTAGACGAAGCTCATGAAGGAAGTACCTTCATCTTCACAGTATATGTTAATGAAAGAAGAAGCATATGGAATATAAGAGATAAGACGAATAATCAAATAAAATTATCAATATAGCTTTATTATATCATCATGGATAAACAAGAACAATATTGAATTACATTCGTACCTTCGGCTTGACAGAAGGTAAAAGTCCAAGCGTGACGGACGAACGAATACAAGTCAGCGTGAACAGTACAGTTCACCTATTTATAGGCATGGGACACAGTCCGATCAGAATTTCATTTATGTCCTTGATGACTAGTTACAATCAAGACACAACCATCATGGACTGATCGGTCTTTTCCTCTTTAAATCGGTGCAACCCTTCGTCTCAAAGCATGTCGCTATGCCGAAGCTCCCTGGATCGTAGCTTCGGCATGTACCTTCGCACCGTGTTTGATTATGTGCTGATCTTTCGAAGGTGTTTCTTCTTAAAGGACCTTCGGCGATGAAGCAGGCCCCCAACAGTAGCCCCTTCGTGGTGCTAGATCATTTTTCGTAATGAACTTTATCCGTGAAAAAAATCTCTAAGGCTTCAGAATGCCGAAGGTCCAAAAAACACCTTCCCTGAGCTCGTTGCCGAGCAACGATTAAAATATTCCGAGCACGAGGTGGCCCACCAAGCAGCGGGTACGAACGTTCTAACGATTCACTTCCCAAGCGCCGAGTGGTCCACCGTTTAGTGGGTGCAGGTGACTATTCATCGGGTGTAGGTAACTTGGTGATTCGCCTTCCTACCTGCAGCACTATATAAACAGACGGGTAGGTGTGAAGTTACCACAGCATTCATTGTCATTGCACTGTTGTGCTGTTAAAAAATTCAACCATAGCCGAAGCTTTTTCGCTGCATTCTCGAGCGAACCATCACTTTGAATTAGCTTCGTCAAAAGAGGGAGCTTCGTCAAAACTGTAAAAAACATCATCTTCATAAAAATAGCAAAAGATTCACCATCAGATGGCTAGAGTACGCTCGACTGCGAGGGTGACCCATGAAGGAGAAGAGACTGAGGCTATTGAGACAGCTCCGATTTCCGAAGTCATGAGACAATCGGGGTTAGTTGTGATGGAGGGAGCCATTGAAGAAGGTGCACCTGCTACCGAAGCTGAACAAGCTGACGTTGAGGAAGAAAATGCTGATGAAGAAGAAGAAGATTATAGCATTCTAATCCTATCAAAACCCAGCCACTTGGATTTTAAAAAATCTACTGTGTCTGAAGCCGATATGCCCATGATGATAAAACTGGGCTACTTCGGGGAAGCCGAGAAGAAGCTTATTCGTTTGGCCGGAGAAGAAACCACTCCAAAGCCGAAGGATGACAAAGTAGTGGTTTTGAAAAGCTTTTTAGGGCAGGATTGTGGTTTCCCTTAACGAGATGATTGGAGAAGTTTTGGATAATTTTGAGATTTTTCTTCATCAGCTGACTCCTAACGCCATCGTTAGGCTCAGCATCTTCATCTGGGCCCTTCGAAGCCAAGGGATGGACCCGAATGCTGAAGCTTTCTGCCAAGTACATGAATTGCATTACCAAACAAAGGCCAGAGAAGACGGGCTACATGAAAATTTTGGTTGTTATAACTTCGCGTATTGCAAGGATACGAAGGCTCCGGTCCTCAGCTATCGCACCAAGTGGCCAACTGGCTGGAAGAGTGAGTTGTTTTACATTAAAGCTGATGAGAAGAAAAGGGGGAAACTGATGACGATGGTGATGAGCCCGCTATCCTTAAGCTTCGGGATGACTAGACCCTTGTGCAACATGAAGCCAGGGTCAGCATGCCCGCTGGCCATAGTAGAATTCAGAGTGGTGGCTGAACAAATCAGCACCAGAGATTTAGTGCAAGAATACCTGGCCAACAGGGTATCTCCAACGCTAAGTGACTGGAGCATGCCGAAGCTTAAAGGAACAAAGAAGAAGAATGAACTTGTTCGATTGCCTTATAGGTTTAAATTTGAGAAACAATTCAAAGAGCCCTGCCAAGAATGGCTAGAAATGATTGAGACTATGTGCAACGAAATTTTGGGTAATTATACCAAAAAAGAAGATCAACTGATGTCTGCAGCCTTCGGCACCCGACCAAAACGAAGGTTGAATCGGGTAATGGACGCTTTAAACTTTGAATACCGTGATTATGAACGACTAAGCAAGGGTGCCGAAGGGACAAAGAGAAAGAGGGTTGTCAGTGTTCTGAGCAGACAGGCTGCTAGGATGGTGAAAGAGGATGAAAAAGCTCTGAAAAAGAGAAAATCTAGTCCTGAGCCGAAGGTGGCAACCTCGAAGAAGAGAAAAACTGCAACTCTAGAGCCGAAGATGGCTAAGTTAGAAGAGGAAGCTCCTTCGACGCCTTCTGCTGCCGAAGTAGAAGAAATTTTAAAGGTAATGACTGAATCCTTACCTATCAAGCTGCTAAGTCCTCTGGGCCACATCTGACGAAGCTTTTACAGAAGAAGGACGAGCCTTCGGCAGTGAAAAAGGCGGTTGGGCCAAAAAAGCGAAGAATTGTTACTGTTATGCAAGCCATTGAGGAAACTCCACCACCAGTCTCAGCATCAAAAATGACACCAGCTGCCGAAGCTGCTACTTCTACCGAAGCTGCGACTGCTGAAGCTATCAATCTAGAGAGTACATTATCTGCTATTGATAAAGTGCTCTTGGATTTGGCCACGGAGGAGACTGCCGCTGTGTAAGCCCCAAAATTTGTATAAGAAAAAAAGTATTATAATAATAAAATAAATATATGAAGAGATAAAATAGTAAATTTAGATATCTCAAATTATACTTGAGTATTGAAAACTGAGGACTGAATTTTGAAAACCAAGAATTATTCTAGAAAAGAAGTAACAAAAAGGTTTACAATTCAAATAAATGATTATTCATTTCATTAAATGATGCACTATAGGCATTTTATACCTATGAATATGTGGGGATACATTTTAATAAAGAGTCATAATTTAAACTTGGGACCTCAAACTATAAATGAATAAAATAGAAAATAAGAAAGGGGGATTTAAGGAAACCACTTATTCCTTCCCTAAATAAATAACAAGGAAAATAATAAATAATAATATTGAAAATAGTAGAGGTCATATTCACATTAGTGTTAGCTTTTGCACCGGGAAAATTTGAAGTTGAATAAATTTTTGAATTTGAAGTAGGAATATGAAAATGTGAAGGAAACTAAAACAAGAAATTCAAAATAAAAAGAAAAAAAGAAAAGAAGAGCAATCCTGCGTTTGGGCCAGATCACTTCCCACTCGGCCCACTCACCTCACTCCTGCGCAGCCCATACTCTATCCACTACGCTCCTATACTGACATGGGCTACCCCAGCTATCAGCCTCTATTATGCCTCACTCACACCTGGGCTCACCGCTGCGACGCTGGCCTATGGACCCACTTCGTCAGTCCACGGTCAGGTGCGTCGTCTTCACCATGCCGCAAAGCACGGACTCCGTAGGTGTGACTGCCGTGATTCTCGGTCAGATCCGCTGCACCAGGAGAAGATTAGGATCTAGCCACAGGGAATAAGTACTGCCGCCTCGTGCCCTGGCCCTACTCTACTCTCCCTTTAACTCTCATCCATCTCGGCCGGCCCTTCCGGTTGCCGTGGCAAGCTCCCTCCGGCGGCCGAGTTCCTCCATTGTGCCTCTGCTCCCCGGCTCGACCGTGCCTAGGCTTCCACTATCGTATTCCACTGTGGCGCTCACCTCTCCGGCTTCAGTGCCTGGCCAACGGGTTCACTTGACGTCGCACCGGCCAAGGTCTACGGCCACATCACCTTGAACCTTCTGCGGCCAGAGCGAACTCGCCCCTCTGTTCTCCTGGTCGCGGATGCCATCTTCGTCGGGTTCTACGGCCGCCGCTACCTGCGGTAGAGAAGAATTGGTCGGTGTACTTGGATAGCGCTAAGAGAATTCCTCGCCGGACATGACGTGTGCTGCGAATCCGCTGTCCGCCGTGGGCACCCATCTATGGGTCATCTCCCGCTCTGGTAAGTCCTTTGTTAGATTCGTGGAGTCCGTAGCTTCGTGTAGCCAGCTCGGGTTAGGAAGGTAGGGTGCCCAGGCGTCGAGTCGAGTTTTTCAGTGATGGCGCCGCCAGGCATGCGGGCGTCGTTGTTTTGGACCACCGGGGTTTGGGAGATGAGTTGGGACCGGGTGTCCGTAGATCGATAGTGGGGATCGGGCGGTCGTCGTGTTCGGCCTAGCGCATCATAGCCGTGGTAATTTGCCGTTGGATGATGTGTTGACGACTCAGATTAGATGGATTAGATACGGGTTCGATGGAGTCGATTATAGCCATTGGATCTAGATCGGGCGTGGGGTGATGAATCCAGCTGTGTTTAAATCTGGGGCGTCCATCCAAATCATGCGGTCCATGTTGTGTACCGATTCAATCTAATCTCGCATGTCTGATTTGGATCGTGCGGCTCATAACGCACCATACCCTTTCGGCTTGGCGACTTTGCATAAGAGCCCCTCGGGTTAAGTGAAATCAACCCGCCATCCGACTTGGAGTTTCTCTGTGCCTGTGTAAATCTTCTGGATTAGCCCCTGCATTTTCAAGTATTGGACGCCCAGTCCAGGATCCTTAGTAAATTCAGAAATTAATATAGAAAATGGATTTTGAGTATAAAAACAAATCCAAAGAATTGTTTAATTCATAGAAAATTCATATGATGACCAAATTAGTTCATCCCAATTTCTATAATTCTATAATATTATTGTTTATCACATAGTACCTCTGTTTTTTGACATAAAACTCACATTATAATTTATATTCTATTTAATCTTGTACAAAGCACATAGAATCTTTAGGAGTTCATAACTTAAAATCTATTACTCCGATTTGATCCATTCAAGTTGCGTTAGTCTCGTAAAAATTTTAACCATACAATAACAACATTTATTATACCTTGTCTCATTGTTTTATAATTATATCTGTATTTAACTGATGTTGGTTAGTCTGGTTAAACTACTTATAATCTACTAGAATATAATCTATGGTCAATTTATAACTTATATTTAAGTTGAGATAATTATTTATAGAATAACCTCTCGTATGATTTATATTAACCAAATTATAATATAGTTTAATATTTTAATCACACAGATTTTCTATAAAATCATAACTCCTTAACCGTAACTCCGATTTTAGTGGTTCTCGTTCCCACGATCTCGTAGCAACGCGTAGATCATTATTATGCAGTATGTTGTTATGTTTGGTGTGATGTTAATTTTGTCTATACCATGTCTGTTTGTATTGCTACGACTAGCAGTGCGTTCATGAGGATCTAAAGAATCACCCTGGTAACTGGAATCTCAAGTGCCAGGCAAGTTGTGCCCTTGATTCACTTTTGTTACCGAATAATGTTCTTTATAATCATTTATTCAATGCATAGGTTTAATTTTGATGGGACCCAATAGGTCACCCTAGTCTGTTTATCCTCTTTACCTTGTCTACCCCTGAATCATTTGGGTAGTATTGCTATTGCTTTATATGGTTTTGAGATAATGTTTCATTATGTTCATGTTCCAATTATTCTATTATGTTATTTATGTTCATGTCAAGATCATTAAATGTTAATTGGAACATGGAGAATAACTTGAGAAACACTTGCCACCACAAGGGAGGAATGGGACCCCTTGGCTAACTAATTAGGAAAGCTAGTGGAAGACTACCTTACCCGAAAGGGGCAAGGGCAGTAGGGGAGTTGCATGCAAGGAGGTTCTCCGGATGATTTTGCTGCAATGGCGGTTAGATGGGGGATTCTTGCAAGTGCTCTTCCCATAAACTGTAGCGGGTTTTCGGAAGCTAGTGGAACTTTGTAAAGGCCTCGTAGTGGATCCCTAGCCATTTACCTCGGTAGTGTCTATGGGCCTTGCAAACCCTGGCAACATGGGATACACGATTTGTGGGTAAAGGGTACAACCTCTGCAGAGTGTAAAACTGGTATACTAGCCGAGCTCACGGTCAAGAGCAGCTCAGGACTCTCGCATGATTAATTTATGGAACTTAGATTCAATTTGTCAATTGCATTTGCATGGGTTTATTATTAATTTTGTTCTATTATTGTTAGTATGGTTTGGTATTTACTTATACTTAGTAATTGCTAATAAAAATTTGACCAACTTTAAAAGCAATGCTCAACTTTAACTATTCTCTTTGGTAAGCCTTACACTTTACATGATCTCCCACCTTTGGTGAGTTCATGCACATTATTCCCCACAACTTTTTGAGTGATGAACATGTGTGAGCTCACCCTTGCTGTCTCACACCCCCCACAAGAGAAGAATAGGTGGTTCAAGTGGAGCCACACAGCGAGGAGTTCAATTCGATCTAGGTGGTGTTTCCCAGTTGACTTTCTGGAGCCAAGGATGGATTTTAGATCTTGTTATATTTATCTTTTATTTTGTAAGACTTCTGCTATACACTCTGTTATTATATTATGACATTAATCTCTATACACTCTGTTATTATATATGTTGTCTTCTTTGGCGCATGTATGAGATGTACCCGGTTTTGTCCCTTAAAGCCCGGGTGTGACACGCGGCTACAGAAGGAGTCCTGGCTACAGAGGAGACTGCTGCGGTTATAGAAGAAGCCCTGGCCGCAGTGCCTAGGAAAGGGAAAGAAATTGCCGAAGATACTTCGGAAGAAAAAAGCTTCAACTTTCAAAATCTAGTTGGTCAAGAATTATCCGAGGCCGAGAAGGAGGAGCTGCAGGAGTATGCTATATCATGTGGCTACCAACCAGGAGCCATGCTCTTTGGTGGAATCAACGAAGAAGCTTAGGATGCATTCGATACCGCACAGGTGCAAAGATTATCAGCACTCTGTCGAAGAGTGTTGTTTTTCCGAAGCTTGAAGCTGACATAAGCAGCTACCGACGATCGTCGGTAGCTTATTCTACTCCAACTTTAAGGTAAAGCTTTTTTTCCTCAGTTTTTTATTGTTTTGTGATGAAGCAAAGATTTCTAACGAAGGTTATTTTGCACAGAGTATGCTGCTAAGCAAAGCCTTGAGAATGCAACAAGACCTCGAAGATAAGAAGAATGAGGTTATAATCGAGGGCTTGGAAAATAAAATCAAAGATCATGAAGCTTCTCTAGAAAAGAAAGACTTCCTTCTTCAGACAATGGAGGGTTCATTGGCAAAAGCCCAAGCTGAAGTTGCCCGATTAAACGATGAACTCCTCCGAAGATTAGAAAGCTTCGAGTAGGAAAAGAAGAATTTCGATTTGAAGTTCGAAGCCAAAGTCGAGAAAAGTTCGAATCTACAAAAATCCTTAAAAGAGCTTCAGAACATATGCTTGAACTTCAGTAACCGGTGCGTGCGCGGCTGAAACAGGTCTTCAACTCAGTGGGAGCCATCTCTGAAAAATTTGAACCTTTGGTTGAAGACCTGCCAAGCACCTTCGAACATATTGAGAGCGAAGTTGAGGCGCTTGACGAAGTAATAGCTTGGCACGGTGACTTCTGTGCCCTGCTAGCTTCTCGTGGCACAGCTGTAGCTTTTATGAAGCCTGGTTTTCCGCACGGAAAGATTGTCAACAGACCGAACTTCAACTTATCACCAGCGGACCTAGCCGATATCCCTAGCCTAATCCGAAGTATTGGGAATAGATTTATAACACAAATTTGGACGAAGGGTGGGCGGGACTTAGCTGGTGGCGAAGCTCGAAGTCATCTTAAGCCGGTATTAACCTTGTACCTATTTGCTTACCTTCTCCTGAGATTACTTTTTTACCTTATACTGCTTTGTTGTGTACAGGATGACGATGTCGGAGGTCAATAATCCGAAGCTTGACGGAAACTGATGAAGCTGCTGCACAAAGCTTTAGAGACATTCGAATTATCTTTGCAAAAGATATTGTAATTTAGCAATCAAATATTACTCTATAAATTTGTTCATAACTTGTAATATATTTTTACCTTTTCATCCGTGTGTGAATTGCTTTGATGTGGACGAAATTTGTATCTTTTGAGCCGAAGAAGAAAAACACCTTCCCTTCTTTTCGTACACAATGAAGCATATCTTTGCTTCTCTATACTCGTCGAAGCATTGTCACCAAAGCCGAAGCATCTGTTTGTACTCTATGTTATGATGATGATAATCCTACAAATGTCTACATGAATGTGTATGAATGCAATGAATGATGTGATGTAATGTGCAAATGAATGTCCAAACACACTCACACGAAGCCACACCCAGACTCTGCATCCCCTTAGGAACGTCTTTTGAGTCTTAAGCTCTGCATCCCCTTTGGAACGTCTTTTGAGCTTCTTCACCTTCTATTTCGGCAGTATAAGTTCTGCAACCCCTTAGGAACGACTTTTGAACTTCTTCGTCTTATATTTCGGCGGTATTTGGCTCTCCATTCCCTTAGGAACGACTTTTGAGCAGAAAACTTACGCTGTGCTCCCTTAGGAACGACTTTTTGTAGCTTCGTCATGCTCTGCATCCCCTTGGGGACGACTTTTGAGCTTCTCCCTGCTTTTCCTTTTTTTTCTCTCTGCAATTGATGGTGCATGCTCAGATTTTACATTTTACATACTTTTGGGGGATTTGGCTCTCGTGGAGCTAAATAAGAAAGGAAAAATTACAAGCTATGGCCCCATTAAAAACCTTTCTCCCCCTTTGGAAAGGAAAAGGGTGCCATAGAAAAAATGGATAAAGATTACATCAAATTACACATAATATCGCTGAAGCTTATCCGCATTCCAAGATCTAGGTATGTCGTTGCCGTAATCTGTAAGAACCGGGCCTCGACGAAGATACCACAAGAAAAGGTCCTTCCCACTTCAGCTACAATTTGCTTGCTGTGTCTAGATTGGCCACTCTGAGAAGCACCAAATGCCCTGGCTTAATATTTTTCAACCGAACTTTTCTGTCACGCCATTTTATTGTTTCGGCTTGATATTTATTGTTGTTCTCTATAGCTTGAAGTCTGGTCCCCTCTATAGTATCTTTTGCTACGTGATAATCAGCTTCGTCTTCTGCCAAAGCAACTGTTCTTATTGATCCAGCTTTAGCTTCTTTTGGAGTTATAGCTTCGTCACCAAATAATAGTGAGGGCACCTAGAGGGGGGTGAATAGGTGATCCTGTAAAAACTTAAACTTAAAGCCACACAAACTTGATTAAGCGTTAGCACAATAGGGCCAAGTGGCTAGAGAGGAGTTCTTGCAAAACACAACAACCATAAGAGGATCAACACAGATAGACACAGTGGTTTATCCCGTGGTTCGGCCAAGTACAAAACTTGCCTACTCCACGTTGTGGCGTCCCAACGGACGAGGGTTGCAATCAACCCCTCTCAAGCGGTCCAAAGACCCACTTGAATACCACGATGTTTTGCTTTGCTTTACTATATCCCGCTCGCGAGGAATCTCCACAACTTGGAGTCTCTCGCCCTTACACTTTGATGTTCACAAAGAAGCACGGAGTAAGGGAGGGATGAGCAACGCACACAAGACACAAAATCAGAGTGACAATACGCACACAAGTCGCAACAAGAGCTCACAACACAACCCGACGAGTTCACAACTCAAATAGAGCTCTAGTTGCTCTCACAAAGAATCAAATGTGCGGAATCAAAGTCTTGGTGCTTAGGAATCCTTAGAGAATGCTTGGTGTCTTCCTCCATGCGCCTAGGGGCCCCTTTTATAGCCCCAAGGCATCTAGGAGCCGTTGAGAGCATTCCAAGAAGGCAATTGTTGCCTTCTGTCGCCTGGCGCATCGGACAGTCCGGTGCACCACCGGACACTGTCCGGTGTGGATTTCTTTCCTTCTTTGGTGAAGCCGACCGTTGGAGATTCAGAGCCGTTGGCGCACCGGACACTGTCCGGTGCACACTGGACAGTCCGGTGCCCCCTTGTGACCGTTGGCTCGACCACGCGTCACGCGCGGAATCCTCGGCCGACTGTTGGCTCACCGGACAGTTCGGTGCACCACCGGACAGTCCGGTGAATTATAGCCGTATGCCGTTAATCATCTCCCGAGAGCGACGAGTTCGCCTGTGAATGGCTCATCGGACAGTCCGGTGCACCACCGGACAGTCCGGTGATTTATAGCCGTACACCGCCGTCGAAGTCCCGAGAGCAGCAAGTTTGCCAGAGCTAGCCTGGCGCACCGGACACTGTCCGGTGCACCCAGACTGAGCAGACTTTGGCTGAACAAAGCCATCTCTTTTCTACTTTGATTTCTCCTGTTTCCAGCACTTAGACACAATACATTAGTTCTCAAAACAATGTACTAAGTCTAGAAACATACCTTTAGACTTGATTTGCACTTTGTCCATCAATTGGCATAGATTTACACTTAAGCACTTGTGTTGGCACTCAATCACCAAAATACTTAGAAATGGCCCAAGGGCACATTTCCCTTTCAATCTCCCCCTTTTTGGTGATTTATGCCAACACAACAAAAAGCAACTAAAAGAAGTGCAACATCAATACAAATGAGAACTCAAAATTGTTTTGATTCAAATTTGGCATATATGGATCACTCTTTGCCACCACTTGGTTTTGTTTTTGCAAATCAACCTCAAATTCCTATCTCTAAGTCAAACACACTTGTTGAGACATAAAAAGAGTCGTTCCAAGAGAATTTGATCAAAGATTTCAAAAACTCCCCCTTTTTCCCATAATCAACCATTCTCCCCATAAGAGGCCAATTTTTGACAAGAGAGACAATAAGAGAGTTTTGACAAACCAAAAGCTCTATTCTACTACTTTCAAAATCTCTCAAGTGGTAGCTGATCCATTCATTGCTTTGGCCTTATTTTCTCCCCCTTTGGCATCAAGCACCAAAACGGGATCAATTTTGGCCCTTTAACCCCATTGCCTCACCAAAATCTTCAAATAAGAGTACAAAGGCAATAAGAGTACATGAGTTGAACTTGGAATAAGTTACCCTCTCATCGGAGTGCAGTGGAAGTCTTTCATGGTCCAAGTCCACCTTTTCCCTTTCAAACCTCCTTTGAGACTAAATTAAGAAAACTCAAGCACGTGGTTAGTCTCAAAGGGTCAAGTTGTAGCACATCTCCCCCTCAATGTGTGCATCACTTGCAAATGGACTTGTGAGGTCCGGGGAGTGCTTGTACAACTTGAGCACCATAAATAAACAACAAAATGCATAAGGAACATGATCAAGGCATAAACACATGTATGCTATAAATCAATCCAAGTTCCACGAATCTAAGACATTTAGCTCACTACGCAGTCTGCAAAAGGTCTTTTCATCTAAAGGCTTGGTAAAGATATCGGCTAGCTGGTTCTCGGTGCTAATATAGAACACTTCGATATCTCCCTTTTGCTGGTGGTCTCTCAAAAAGTGATGCCGGATGTCAATGTGCTTTGTGCAGCTGTGCTCAACAGGATTTTCTGCTATGCGGATAGCACTCTCATTGTCACATAGGAGTGGGACTTTACTCAGATTGTAGCCAATGTCCCGGAGGGTTTACCTCATCCAAAGTAGTTGCGCGCAACACTGTCCTGTGGCAACATACTCGGCCTCAGCGGTGGATAGGGCAACGGAAGTTTGTTTCTTAGAGTTCCATGACACCAGGGACCTTCCTAAGAATTGGCACGTCCCCGATGTACTCTTCCTATCGACCTTACATCCAGCATAGTTGGAATCTGAGTATCCAATCAAATCAAAGGTAGACCCCTTTGGATACCAGATCCCGAAGCAAGGCGTAGCGACTAAATATCTAAGGATTCGCTTCACGGCCACAAGGTGACACTCCCTTGGATCAGATTGAAATCTAGCACACATGCATACGCTAAGCATAATATCCGGTCTACTAGCACATAAATAAAGTAAAGACCCTATCATGGACCGGTATGCCTTTTGATCAACGGACTTACCTCCTTTGTTGAGGTCGGTGTGTCCGTCGGTTCCCCTCGGAGTCTTTGCGGGCTTGGCGTCCTTCATCCCAAACCGCTTTAGCAAATCTTGTGTGTACTTCGTTTGGGAGATGAAGGTGCCGTCCTTGAGTTGCTTCACTTGGAACCCAAGGAAGTAGTTCAATTCGCCCATCATCGACATCTCAAACTTTTGAGTCATAACCCTACTAAACTCTTCACAAGACTTTTGGTTAGTAGAACCAAATATTATGTCATCGACATAAATTTGGCACACAAATAGGTCACCATCACAAGTCTTAGTGAATAAAGTCGGATCGGCTTTCCCAACCTTGAAAGCATTAGCAATTAAAAAGTCTCTAAGGCATTCATGCCATGCTCTTGGGGCTTGCTTAAGTCCATAGAGCGCCTTAGAGAGCTTACATACATGGTCGGGGTACCGTTCATCCTCGAAGCCAGAGGGTTGCTCCACGTACACGTCCTCCTTAATTGGCCCGTTGAGGAAAGCGCTCTTCACATCCATTTGGAACAACCTGAAAGAATGGTGAGCGGCATATGCTAGCAAAATACGAGTGGACTCTAGCCTAGCCACAGGAGCAAAAGTCTCCTCAAAGTCCAAACCTGCGACTTGGGCATAACCTTTTGCCACAAGGCGAGCCTTGTTCCTTGTCACCACCCCGTGCTCGTCTTGTTTGTTGCGGAACACCCACTTGGTTCCCACAACATTTTGCTTGGGACGAGGCACCAGTGTCCAAACTTCATTACGCTTGAAGTTGTTGAGCTCGTCCTGCATGGCCAACACCCAGTCCGGATCTAGCAAGGCCTCTTCTACCCTGAAAGGCTCAATAGAAGAGACAAAGGAGTAATGCTCACAAAAATTAACTAATCTAGAACGAGTAGTTACTCCCTTGCTAATGTCACCCATAATTTGGTCGACAGGATGATTCCTTTGAATCGTCACTCGAACTTGTGTTGGAGGTGCCGGTTGTGCTTCTTCCTCCATCACATGATCATCTTGTGCTCCCCCTTGATCACACGCCTCCTTTTGATGAACCTGTTCATCATCTTGAGTTGGGGGATGCACCATTGTTGAGGAAGAGGGTTGATCTTGCTCCTTTTGTTCCTGTGGCCGCACATCTCCAATCGCCATGGTGTGTATCGCGGCCGTTGGAACGTCTTCTTCATCTACATCATGAAGATTAACAACTTGCTCTCTTTGAGAGCCATTAGTCTCATCAAATACAACGTCGCTAGAGACTTCAACCAAACTCGATGATTTGTTGAAGACTCTATATGCCTTTGTATTTGAGTCATAACCTAATAAAAACCCTTCTACAGCTTTGGGAGCAAACTTAGAGTTTCTACCTTTCTTAACTAGAATATAGCATTTGCTCCCAAATACACGAAAGTAAGATACATTGGGTTTGTTACCGGTTAGAAGCTCATACGAGGTCTTCTTGAGGAGGCGGTGAAGGTAGACCCGGTTGATGGCGTGGCAAGCCGTGTTCACGGCTTCCGACCAAAAGCGCTCGGGGGTCTTGAACTCTCCAAGCATCGTCCTCGCCATATCGATGAGTGTCCCGTTCTTCCTCTCTACCACACCATTTTGTTGTGGTGTGTAGGGAGCGGAGAACTCGTGCTTGATCCCTTCCTCCTCAAGGTACTCCTCCACTTGAAGGTTCTTGAATTCGGACCCGTTGTCGCTCCTTATCTTCTTCACCTTGAGCTCAAACTCATTTTGAGCTCTCCTTAGGAAGCGCTTGAGGGTCCCTTGGGTTTCAGATTTATCCTGCAAAAAGAATACCCAAGTGAAGCGGGAAAAATCATCAACAATTACTAAACCATACTTACTTCCCTCTATGCTTAGGTAGACGACGGGTCTGAAGAGGTCCATATGCAGCAGCTCCAGGGGTCTCGACGTAGTCATCACGTTCTTTATGTGATGAGCACTTCCCACTTGTTTACCTGCTTGACAAGCTACACAAGGTCTATCTTTTTCGAAATGCACGTTAGTTAGACCTATCACGTGTTCTCCCTTTAGAAGCTTGTGAAGGTTCTTCATCCCCACATGTGCTAAACGGCGATGCCACAGCCAGCCCATGCAAGTCTTAGCAATTAAGCATGCATCTAGACCGGCCTCCTCTTTTGCAAAATCAACTAAATAAAGTTTGCCATCTAGTACACCCTTAAAAGCTAGTGAACCATCACACCTTCTAAAGACAGACACATCTACATTTGTGAATAAACAATTATATCCCATATTGCATAATTGACTAACGGATAACAAATTATATCCAAGTGACTCAACTAAAAACACATTAGAAATAGAGTGCTCAGATGAAATAGCAATCTTCCCTAACCCTTTCACCTTGCCTTGGTTCCCATCACCGAATATGATTGAATCTTGGGAATCCTTGTTCTTGACGTAGGAGGTGAACATCTTCTTCTCCCCCGTCATGTGGTTTGTGCATCCGCTGTCGATAATCTAGCTTGAACCCCCGGATGCATAAACCTGCAAGGCAAATTTAGGCTTGGGTTTTAGGTACCCAACTCTTGTTGGGTCCTACTAGGTTAGTCACAATGGTCTTAGGGACCCAAATGCAAGTTTTATCTCCCTTGCATCTTGCCCCTAATTTCCTAGCAATTACCTTCTTATCCTTTCTACAAATAGCAAAGGAAGCATTGCAAGTATGAAAAATTGTAGAGGGTTCATTAATTACTTTCCTAGGAACATGAACAATATTCTTTCTAGGCACATGATGAATATTTTTCCTAGGCATATCTCTACCATGCACAACATGGGAACTAGAAGCAGTCATAGCATATGAATCATAAGCACATGTCCTATACGCATTTCTAGAAAATTTTCTATTACCATAAATGAAAGCATGGTTCTTTTGAACACTATTAGTCATAGAGGCCTTCCCTTTCTCCTTGGCGGGAATGGAAGCTTTATGACTAGTTAAGTTCTTGGCTTCCCTCTTGAAGCCAAGCCCATCCTTAATTGAGGGGTGTCTACCAATCGTGTAGGCATCCCTCGCAAATTTTAGTTTATCAAATTCGTTTTTGCTAGTCTTAAGTTGGGCATTAGGACTAGCAACTTCATCATTTAACTTTGCAATAGACACTAGGTGTTCACTACAGGCATCAACATTAAAATCTTTACACCTAGTGCAAATCACAACATGTTCTACATAAGAGTTAGATCTATTTGCTACTTCTAGTTTAGCATTTAAATCATTGTTAAGATCTTTAAACTAGAAATTGTCTCATGGCAAGTAGATAGTTCACAAGAAAGCATTTCATTCCTTTTAACTTCTAAGGCATGAGATTTTTGTGCCTCTACAAATTTATCATGTTCTTCATACAAAAGATCCTCCTGTTTTTCTAAAAGTCTATCCTTTTCATTCAAGGCATCAATCAATTCATTAATCTTATCTATTTTAGTTCTATCTAATCCCTTGAACAAACTAGAGTAATCTATTTCATCATCATCACTAGACTCATCATCACTTGAAGAAGCATAAGTGGTATTGTTTCGAGTACATACCTTCTTCTCCTTTGCCATGAGACATGTGTGACGCTCGTTGGGGAAGAGGGATGATTTGTCGAAGGCTAAGGCGGCAAGTCCTTCATCGTCAGATGAAGAGCAATCCGAGTCCCACTCCTTGCCAAGATGTGCCTCGCCCTTAGCCTTCTTGTATTTCTTCTTCTTTTCCCCTTTCTTCTCTTGTTCCTGGTCACTATTATTATCGGGACAATTAGCGATAAAATGACCAATCTTACCGCACTTGAAGCAGGAGCACTTTCCCTTCGTCTTGTTCTTCTTGGGATGCTCCTTGTGGCCCTTTAGCGCCATTTTGAAGCGCTTGATGATGAGGGCCATCTCTTCCTCATTTAGTCCTGCCGCCTCAACTTGAGCCACCTTGCTAGGTAGCGCCTCCTTGCTACTCGTTACCTTGAGAGCAACGGGTTGAGGCTCATGGATTGGACCATTCAACGTGTCGTCCATGTATCTCGCCTCCTTGATCATCATTCTCCCGCTTACAAACTTCCCAAGCACTTCTTTGGGAGACATCTTGGTGTACCTAGGATTTTCACGAATATTGTTCACAAGATGTGGATCAAGGACAGTAAAAGACCTTAGCATTAGGCGAACGACGTCGTGGTCCGTCCATCGCGTGCTTCCGTAGCTCCTTATTTTGTTGATGAGAGTCTTGAGCCTGTTGTATGTTTGGGTTGGCTCCTCTCCCCTTATCATTGCAAATCTCCCAAGCTCGCCCTCCACCAACTCCATCTTGGTGAGCATGGTGACGTCGTTCCCCTCATGTGAGATCCTGAGGGTGTCCTAGATCTGCTTGGCATTGTCCAAGCCGCTCACCTTATTGTACTCTTCCCTGCACAAAGATGCTAAAAGGACAGTAGTAGCTTGTGCATTTCTATGGATTTGTTCATTTATAAACATGGGACTATCCGAGCTATCAAATTTCATTCCACTCTCTACAATCTCCCATATGCTTGGATGGAGAGAGAACAAGTGACTACGCATTTTGTGACTCCAAAATCCGTAGTCCTCCCCATCAAAGTGTGGAGGTTTGCCAAGAGGAATGGAGAGCAAATGTGTATTTGAACTATGCGGAATACGAGAATAATCGAAAGAGAAGTTTGAATTAACCGTCTTCTTTTTCTCGTAGTCATTGTCGTCGTCCTTTTGGGAAGAAGAGGACTCGTCGCTGTCGTCGTAGTAGACGATCTCCTTGATGCGTGTAACACCCTAGGTGTTACTCAGGGTGTCCACCCCAGGGTTGCCCCTTTTTAACCCATTTGTTGCATAAAGATTTATGGGTAAAGTACTCAACCTTGGAATTCAAAGTCCTAATCAAGTGCAAACTACCTTGGATATCATGCCCTAGCTTGTCATGCACATCTGAGTAAGACTCTTCCAAAACCCTAGAGCAAAACCTCCATAGGCAATAAGAACCCAAATTGAAGCCATGATCAAAAGATCATGTAAACATCATGATCATGGTTTGGGCTAAATATAAAAGTTGTAATATACTTAATAACCTACATTTAATAGTAAGGAAGTACCCCCAAAAAGTTTTCAGAAAAGTCCTAAAAAGATCACCAAAGGTTGAACACAAGGGAGAAATTCAGATTTTGCCTAAGTATAGAACCTAACCCTTGAGCAAAGACTCCACATGTTCACCTTGATCCCCTTTTCAAAACCTGTCGACCCAATTGGCAAAATGGCGCCAAATTAACCCTAGAACACCCTGGCAAGAGATGACACCTACCCTAGGGCGCTAGACACGACTTGACACTCCTTTTGCCTCGGTTTGGACCCAGCTGACACAGCAAACTTCTTCCCTCTCTATCTCCCTGCCCTGACCATATCTCGACTTGGAACTCACAGCAAAAGGATAGGATTTGGAGCAGAGAAGTGACCGTACACAGTGACTTTGCTAAGATACGCACGCTATGGCGCTCAAACCGGCCGTTGAACCTTGGCAGAAGCAACCTTCCACGTGTTCGACGCAAGCTGGCATCCGGGAGCGCGCTCAGAGCACGCCCGTGCGCGAACCCCGGCGCGCCCGCGGCCGCCCGTGACCACGCTCGCGCCACGGCTATAAAACCCGCCCCAGTGCTCGGCTGTCTTCCCCATTGCCTCCTCCGTACCTCGCCTGACTTGCCGAGCCAGCCATTGCCTCCGGCGACCTCCCCGCGACCCGCCAGTGCCACCCGAGAGCAACCACCGTGGCCAACCCCTCTCCCGTCCTCCTCCGTTCGATCCAAGCCCCCAGATAGCTTCCTTGTGAGGCCGTGAGACTTGCTCAAGCTTGGCCCGGGGACCCGCGTCATCGGAGTAGCCAAATCGCGCTCACCGGAGTTCAAGAACCCGCCGGCGCACGTGGACCGGGTAAACCCCTTCACCATTTTCCAATTCGTTGCGCGCATGGCCTCTGTTTCATCCCGTGAAGCTCCTCGTGCACCTTGATTGAACTCTACCGCCGTGGTTTGGCCGGAGCAGGCACCGCCGTCGACCCCCGCCGCCGGTGCTCGTGGCCAGGGTGACTCCGACCACCTCCGGCGACGACCCGCACATCGACGTGACCGTCGCGACCTCCCGAGCGTCACTGACCACCTCGCCGGACCTCCCTCGCCGCCGGTAAGCCGCGCCATCCTTTTCTCTCCCACGGCTACTGTTTCAGTTGGGGGAGGGACTGCGGGTGAGAGGGAGAGAAAGCCAGGGGGTTAAGTGAAGAGTCAGAGACTCAAGTGAATAGTGGCGCAAGGGTAGAACTGCGAGGTTTGATTCGGTTTAAATCCAGGGACCTCGGCGCAAACTGCTTTTTCAGAAAAACCTTATTAAAACCTGATTTAAATTCAAACAGAAACTTTAAAAACCCATAACTTCTGTTTGGTTTATCCAATTTTGGTCAAACTAATTTTGCCAGGCTCTAAATAATGTAACCTATCTAAGAAAAATATGAAACCCCATAGGTACTAGGGAAAAATATAAGGTTCTGATTTAATTTTAGTTTTGACCAAAAGCTTAATAATAGCAAGAAAAATGGTTGTACTATTTAACTAGGGTTAGAAAAATTTGGAGAAGTTTATATCTACCTACTGACCTAGTTAAAAATGTTAAACCCCTCTGTCCATTACATTAAGTTAGTTTTTACCCCTTATTCCATAAGATGCTTAAGGTTAAGAAAAATAGAAAAGGTGACATAAATAATGAACCAGAGGGCATCCCTATTTTTGTTGAGATACTTAGTCAATGTAGTTCACTGGAAAAATGTATCATACCCTGTTGTAGTGTAAAATAAGAAAGATACCTTTTAAATGAGTTAAATAAGGATAACTTAGAAAAACCCTACAAAAAATAACCCTAAGGTGAAACCTCCCCAAACCTTAGGATGACTAATGCTTTGATAATAAGAACTTAAGAAAAATCTGAAGTCTGTTGTTTGATATTTTTCAAATGACAAGTTAGTTCTAAGCACCCTTTTTGCACCAAACTTTAGAAATCCATCATTAATTCACCATCATATGGCTCTCTGTCATTTTTGGTACAAGAGCTTATTAGCACTGTTAGAGGCCAACAAAAATAACCCTTAGGTCAGGATCCACTTTAATAAAGGACTTGTGGTGCAAAGTGGCTTAATTGCCCCACTTTTTGTTATTTTTGTATACAGCCTAGCCTTTTTAGTTTGAATCCCATATTCCTAAGACAGGCCCTATTGACCAAAGGCATGCCACTGTAATTTTTATGGCATTATTGAAAATAGTTAATTTACCTTGGTAGTTCAAACCCCACTAGGATTCATAAATGAACACTAAAGAGAGGAAAATGAACAATGGAAATTAGTATCCCCCTAAGACCCTTGTAAGTTGTTCCCTGAAAAATAGAAATATACAAATGCAATACCAATTCTCCTTGTTTACCCCAAATAAAAACTTAAATATAAAAAGTTGCTAAATATAAACCACTAGGAGACCCACGTAGCCAAGGAACCCTAAGTTAATTCTTGACTTAGTTTCTGTAGCTTAATGTTCTTAAATCTTGCATAATCATGACACATATGTTCATTGCATTTCGATAGACTGTAATCTTGCTGACGGAGAGTACATCCTCGTGCCGGAGCAAGGAGCTGCCCAGGAGGTTGCCCCCGACCCAGCACCAGAGCCTGCACCAGAGGACCTGCCTGCCACTGCTTTGGAAGGCAAGCCCCGGTTTTATGCATAACCTGTTATTTATGCTATTTTACTTCACTTAATGATTGTAGGATTGAATGTGCACTTAGGTGTAGGAGTTGCTTGAAACCCTAGTTGCATGATCTTAGGAATCCTTTTTGAGATGGATACTAGTATGCTAGGTCGAGTAGCTGCTTTGCTAATTAGGGATCTCGGTAGAAGTCGAGTGATTTTTCTAGCACTCGCGCGAGGTCAGGACATTGATTGTAACCACCTTTCATATCATATTGGTGTTGGTATGTGGACACGGATCCATGGGGATACGTGGTCTATGAGGTAAAATGGGAATAAGGATTAACGTGCGGATACCTGTGTCAAGCGTTTGAATGTACTAAACATATGCCGAGAAATATGGTAAATCGGTAAGCCTAGTACCTGAGTGAACCTGGCAGTGGACATATCCCCTCACGCGACCTGAGACGTAGTCTCCCATTCCGGTTATGGTGGGTACAAGTGCGGTCACTGCACGACGGCCAGTCGGGGTCAGTGAGGCATTGTACGCCAAGGCGGTGAGCCCTGATCTGCTGACGGGGAATCGATGGGGACGGTTGATATGTGTGGGGACGGAGTGCCTCGCCATGTCGTGTGTTTAGGTTTACCTTGCAAGGATAAAAACTCGATTCGAATCGTCTGCTTCTCGCAGCTAATGAGACTGCTTGATCCATTGTACTGCATTGAGTAACAAGTGGAACTGTGATGAGATGATACAAGATGTTGATTGCTAAAAATGCTTGCTACTATGTATGAGTAGATAGTACACTTTTAGCCTTAAGAGAGTCACACTTAATTTTGACAAAGTTAAAATCTTGATTTAGAAACTCAGCTAGTGCTTTTGGCAACCAAACCCCACAGCCAAACAGCTGCATGTCTAGAGGTAGAGGAGTATAGACTCCTCACACCAGGTAAGTCTAGCTGAGTATTAGTATACTCAGCCTTGCTTGTGGCATAATTTTTACAGGTTCTCTAGAGGACATGGTTGCTGGAGTGACTTGGCCGTCCACCTTACCACCGGGTTGGACCGTCGAGTGGGACCCCGCCTCGGCTGAGGAGGAGCATGAGGAGTGATGGGACAGGCTTCCCCATCTCTCCGTTTAATTATCGTTAGTTTTATTCCGCTGCAATTCGAACAATGATGACTACTTTTGGCAAAACTCCGATGATGATGATGTAATAATCTAGTACTCTGACATGTATGGTTTTTATGCTTTATTGTATTTGCTCTGTGACTCACCATCGAGTGAGATTGTGGTACTTGATCCTGTCAGTGGCCGTGTCGGACTAGATCCGAGGGATTGACGGATTATTCCCATTTAAGTGTGGTCTAGCCTTTAAGGCAGGGCTTAGGCACTTAAGTAGGAATAACTCGGGCAGTTCCGCCACAGCTGGTATCGGAGCTTGTACCACCACAGAGGAATCAATAAAACATAAATGCCATCCCTTTTCTAAAGTAAAATTTGATAGAAAAAAAT
Source organism: Zea luxurians (assembly GCA_029449295.1). NCBI lineage: Eukaryota > Viridiplantae > Streptophyta > Magnoliopsida > Poales > Poaceae > Zea > Zea luxurians. The sequence goes on along the minus strand of JAOPSE010000011.1, from coordinate 65,066,774 downwards.
GTTGGATAGATCGTAGGACGAGCAGGATAGATCTAGGACGTGAAGCCTTAGGATGATAGAAGGGTAGCTAGGTGGCTAAATGACTAGGCCCTACAGGCCACTTCTAAAGGATGGGAGTTCTTCCCTATTCCTTTTTATCTTCTAGAGAGGTCGTTCAGGACGCGCATGCATGCATTCTTAATTAAGCAAATAGATAACTAAGTAAAAGGACTTAAAAATGAGATAACAGCCAACTAGGTCCCTAATGCCTTTTTCTTTTAGCTAGAGGCAGGCTGAGTTTTATTTTCCTTGTTCTTTTGAAATTCTTTTTCTTTTACTTACGCGTAACCGTGCACAGATGACTTCCCACGGATCCTCCGAGGACGGAAATGCACTGACCCACACTGACGGACTTGCACGAGAGGGCTTTCCCCGCATTTTGTGGGAGGTACTTCAGGGGGCCGGATACGCGACACCCCCTCAGTACGCGGTGCAGCAGTTCGAGAAGCACCGGGTGCCTCGCTGTAGGGTGAGGATGACTTTGGAGCCTCATCCCCTGCAGCCGGGCTGGCGTTCACTGGACTCTGAGTCCTATGGATACCGGGCTGAGGACACCATTGAGGCTATCGCTTTGCATGGATTGACCACTTTCTGCGGATTCCACCCCTTGGAGCTGGCTACCCACCCCATTGGGTTGTTCCCCGCGGAAAAGGAGGACGACCCGATGTGGAAGGATCGGGTGGAGCATGCCAAGGACATCTGGGCTCTCTACCCAGGCCACACCGCTCACTTGTCAATACGATGCATGAACGCTCTGTATCGTCTGCAAGTAATGCGTGGGGAGGCAATGTCTCACCTGATGGCATTGCTGGAGGCCACCAAGATCACCCTGGACAACAGGGAGGAGCTCGTGGTGGACTTGTCCCAGGAGCTGGTGGAGAAAGATTTGCAAGTGGAGCAGCTGTCTGATGAGATTCATGAGTTGGAGGAGCTAGTGGGCACCAGGGAGAATACCATCGAGGTTCTCGAGGATCAGCTCCTCAACACCCAACAGCAGCTAGCAGAAGCTAATGAGCACCTAGATATGCATCATCAAGAGATCCATGATGAGGAGGTTGATGAGGACGTTGACATCGAGGGAGGGGAGGAGCCTGCTTCCAGTGTAGACACCGCTGGCTCAGGGAGACCACCTTCCCCCGAGTCAAGCGTTGCCTCGTTCGCTCACTAGATGCCAGGGATAATACTAGAGGTTGATGATAGTTGGACTCCTCACCGCTAGCTTAGCTTTTGCACCCTCAGGGTACTAGGCTAGGTAGAGTTGAGTCTTTTGGATCATTGATGTAACCGTGTTAAACTCTTTTGGAGGTTTGGGAATGATAAATGGCAGTTTAAATTTGGACGGAAGGTTTATGTTTTCGTTTTGTTTCATGTGGAATCTATTAAATTGTTTTAGCTCCCCTACCGTGTTTGAACCTTAAGCTTGGAGATGAGTTATTAAGCAACCATGTGATTTTTCAGATGGCTGGGAGAGCGCGCCGTGGTCAGAATGAGCACGTTCCTCCACCGCCACCGCCTCCCACTCTGCAGGAGCTCATGGCCCAGCAGAATGAGATCCTGAGGCAGCTAGCTCAGCGTCAGCCACCACCTCAGCATTATGGTGGAGACCATCAGCGTCACCCTGTCGCTGCTACCTACCAGGAGTTCCTCAGTACTCAGCCACCACTGTTTACCAGGGCGGAGGACCCGCTTGATGCAGATGTGTGGTTGAGGGTGGTGGAATCCAAATTTCCGCTACTCCATGGAGGTTGCTCAGAGGTCACCAAGGTCAGGTTCGCCACCCAGCAGCTTCGCGGACCCGCGAGGACTTGGTGGGACCATTTTCTTGCCATGCAGCCAGAAGGTAGAGAAGTGGAATGGAGGGAGTTCAAGGCAGCTTTCAGAGGGCACCATATTCCAGCTGGCATCATGGATCGGAAGCTCAATGAGTTTCTGGCACTCACTCAGGGTAACAGGACAGTGTTGCAGTATGCCCAGGCCTTTAATGATTTGTGCCAGTATGCTAGATACCATGCAGACACGGATGAGAAGAAGCGAGATAGCTTCAGACGGGGGCTCAGCACCAAGCTCCGTGATCGTCTCAACACCGTCAGGGCCAACAGTTACAATGAGTTGGTCAACATGGCTATCTCCCAGGAGGACTGCATCTTAGCTCGACAGGCAGAGAAGAAGAGGAAGACCCCTGTGACAGGACCCTCAGCTCAGCCACAGCGCTTCAGGATTGTGTCTGACACGCAGAACAAGGGACCCCAGCAGCAGCAAGGGAGATGGATGATCAGACCACCGCAGCAACAGCAGCAGACACCCAACCGCACCCAGTTTCTAGCTCAGAGGAACAATCAGCAGCAGCAGTACCGCCAGGCCAATGATAACAGGTGCTTCACTTGTGGCAGCACTGGGCATTATGCCTAGAATTGCCCCAGAAACCAGCAGAGGCAGAGGCAGAATGTCAATCAGAACCAAGGCAAGAGACAGAAGGTGCAAGTGAGGCAGGGCAAGTTGAACTTCACTACCATGGCTGACATTCCGGAGGGAGCACCCGTCATGACTGGTATCTTTACAGTTTTAAATTTTCCCGCTATTGTTCTTTTCGATTCCGGTGCTTCCCATAGCTTTATTAGTGCCAAATTTAGTGTCAAGTGTCAACTGCCCTTTCACCACACCAACGGGGGTATCACCATTTCAACCCCGGGAGGCAGGATTGCCACTAATCAAATCAGCAAGAATGTGCCTCTAAAGTTTGGTAGTTTGATAATTAAAACCAACCTTCTTATCTTGGGACTGGATAGTGTGGATATCATCTTGGGAACTGATTGGTTGACCAAACATCAGGCAGTATTGGACATTGCAGCCAGAGCCATTGAAATTCATTCCCCTGCTTACGGCGAGACTGTCTTGCATTTACCCAACCAGGGTTGTGCCCGGTCTTGTGCCTTTGTTATGACAGAATCCCCAGTAAGGAAGATCCCAGTAGTCTATGACTACCCCGATGTTTTTCCAGATGAATTGCCAGGAATGCCACCTGACAGAGACATTGAGTTTGCTATTGAATTGCAACCCGGGACTGCTCCTATCTCTAAGAGACCCTATAGGATGCCTCCCGCGGAATTGGCGGAGCTGAAGAAACAATTGCAAGAATTGTTGGACAAGGGGTTTATTCGTCCAAGCACTTCACCATGGGGATGTCCAGCATTATTTGTGAAGAAAAAGGTTGAGAGTTTGAGGATGTGTGTTGATTACCGCCCTCTCAATGCGGTAACTATCAAGAACAAATACCCGTTACCCCGCATTGATGTTCTGTTTGATCAGTTGGTAGGAGCCAAGGTATTCTCCAAGATAGACCTTCGCTCAGGCTACCATCAGATCAAGATCCATGCCAGTGATATTCCCAAGACGGCCTTCTCTACCAGATATGGGCTGTATGAGTTTTTGGTGATGTCTTTCGGGCTGACCAATGCCCCGGCTTATTTTATGTACCTAATGAACTCAGTGTTCATGCCAGAGTTGGATAAGTTCGTGGTCGTTTTCATTGATGACATTCTGGTTTATTCCAAGAATGAAGATGAACACACTGAGCACCTGCACGTCGTGCTTCAACGACTGCGCGATCATCGTCTCTGTGCTAAATTGTCTAAGTGTGAATTCTGGCTAAAGGAAATAAAATTCTTGGGTCACACAATTTCCCAGGAGGGGATATCAGTCGACCCTGAGAAAGTGCAAGAAGTGATGGACTGGAAACCCCCGACTACGGTAAAGCAGATTTGAAGTTTCCTGGGATTGGCAGGGTATTACCGACGATTTATTCTGGATTTCTCCAGAATTGCCAAGCCAATGACTGAACTGTTAAAGAAGGGAGTCAAATTTGAGTGGAGCCAAAAGTGTGAAGATGCTTTTCATACCTTGAGGCAACAATTGACAACAGCCCGAGTGCTAGCCCAACCCGACAATACCAAGCCATTTGAAGTTTATTGTGATGCTTCTGGTACCGGATTGGGATGTGTCTTGATGCAAGAGAACAGAGTGATTGCTTATGCTTCCCGAGCACTCAGACCCCATGAGCAGAACTACCCGACACATGATCTGGAGTTGGCAGCAGTAGTTCATGCCCTCAAGATGTGGAGACACTACTTGATGGGAGCTCACTGTAACATTTACACTGATCACAAGAGCCTCAAGTACATTTTCACTCAGGCAGATCTGAACATGAGGCAGAGAAGATGGTTGGAATTAATCAAGGACTATGACTTGGAGGTGCATTACCATCCGGGCAAGGCCAATGTTGTGGCAGATGCCTTGAGCAGAAAGGCCCAGTGCAATTGTATGAACATGGATGCAAGAGTTACCACCCTGTGTGATGAGTTGTGCAAGCTGAATCTGGAAGTTGTTCCTTCCGGTGAATTAAGATATATCGCAGTGGAGCCCACATTGCAAGAGCAAATAGCTCAGGCACAAATTGGGGATAAGGGTGTTCAGGTCATCCAAGATATGATCAAGCAAAAGGTAGAGAAATACAAGTGTTTCCGCCAGGACAGCAAGGGGATTTTATGGTTTGAAGATCGATTGGTGGTTCCCAAGGACCCAGAGCTCAGAAAGAAGATACTGGATGAAGCTCACCTTTCCAAATTTTCCATGCACCCTGGTAGCAACAAGATGTACCATGATATCAGATCTCTTTATTGGTGGACCAGGATGAAGAGGGAAATTGCCAAGTACGTATCAGAGTGTGACACTTGCCAGAGGATAAAAGCTAGTCACTTGAAGGCAGCAGGCCCTCTGCAACCCCTTCCCATACCATCTTGGAAATGGGAGGACATTTGCATGGACTTCATAGTGGGATTGCCCAATACCTCCAGGCACCATGATTCGATATGGGTTATTGTGGACAGATTGACCAAGACCGCTCATTTCTTGCCAGTGCACACCACCCACAAGACAGAAAAGTACGCGGAAATTTATGTGGATCAAATAGTAAGATTGCATGGCATCCCAAAGACCATTATATCGGACAGAGGAGCACTGTTTGTGGCACGCTTTTGGGAGAAACTGCAAGAAGCCCTCGGGACCCACGTAATCCGGAGCTCAGCTTATCACCCTCAAACAGATGGTCAGACAGAAAGGGTAAATCAGATTTTGGAAGACATGTTGCGGGCATGTGCACTACATTATGGAAAGGATTGGGACAGGTGTCTTCCCTTGGCAGAGTTTTCTTACAATAACAGCTATCAGTCCAGTCTGAAGATGGCACCTTTTGAGGCTTTGTATGGGAGAAGATGTAGGACCCCGCTAAATTGGTCTCAAGCGGGAGAGAGGGAAATATTTGGGCCAGATTTGGTACTTGAAGCAGAGGAAAAGGTCAGAGTCATCAGGAAGAACTTAGAAGCTGCTCAGGCTAGGCAAAAGAGTTATCATGACAAGAGGCGGAAGCCTCTACAGTTCGAGGTAGGAGATCATGTCTATCTTAAGGTATCACCAACAAAGGGTGTCTAGAGATTCGGGATCAAGGGCAAGTTGGCCCCTCGTTACATTGGACCCTATAAGATCAAGGCAAGTTATGGACCCGTAGCTTACCAATTGGAATTGCCACCCCGTATGTCAGCAGTTCACAATGTGTTCCACGTATCTCAGCTGCGGAAATGTGTTCGTCTACCCACTGAAGTGCTACCGGAACCGGACATTGAGATAGAACCAGACTTGTCCTACCAAGAGTACCCCGTCAAGGTATTGGATCAGAAGGAAAGATCAACTCGGGCGAGGTCAATCAAAATGTATAAGATTTAGTGGAGTCATCATTCAGCAGAAGAAGCTACATGGGAAACGGAGGATTTTCTACGCTCTCGCTTCCCCGACTTTCTGCCCAAAGGAGTCGGTACGTAACCCCAAAAGCCCCACCCCACCTGCCCTTTGAAGTCAATTATAAGAAAAATTTAGATAACAAGGATAGTCTAAGTTGTGGATTTAACTTAAGAAGGGCTTCCTTCTGAAGTTGCAAAGAGGATGACATTCGAAGAACAGTTAAAAGGGTGAAACTTGGGTATAAGGGGAGAGTAGCACCCACACACCTTCAAGCATCCCTCCAAGGGACTCTACCTGAAATCTCGGGACGAGATTCCTTTAAGGGGGGAGGGCTGTAACACCCTAGGTGTTACTCAGGGTGTCCACCCCAGGGTTGCCCCTTTTTAACCCATTTGTTGCATAAAGATTTATGGGTAAAGTACTCAACCTTGGAATTCAAAGTCCTAATCAAGTGCAAACTACCTTGGATATCATGCCCTAGCTTGTCATGCACATCTGAGTAAGACTCTTCCAAAACCCTAGAGCAAAACCTCCATAGGCAATAAGAACCCAAATTGAAGCCATGATCAAAAGATCATGTAAACATCATGATCATGGTTTGGGCTAAATATAAAAGTTGTAATATACTTAATAACCTACATTTAATAGTAAGGAAGTACCCCCAAAAAGTTTTCAGAAAAGTCCTAAAAAGATCACCAAAGGTTGAACACAAGGGAGAAATTCAGATTTTGCCTAAGTATAGAACCTAACCCTTGAGCAAAGACTCCACATGTTCACCTTGATCCCCTTTTCAAAACCTGTCGACCCAATTGGCAAAATGGCGCCAAATTAACCCTAGAACACCCTGGCAAGAGATGACACCTACCCTAGGGCGCTAGACACGACTTGACACTCCTTTTGCCTCGGTTTGGACCCAGCTGACACAGCAAACTTCTTCCCTCTCTATCTCCCTGCCCTGACCATATCTCGACTTGGAACTCACAGCAAAAGGATAGGATTTGGAGCAGAGAAGTGACCGTACACAGTGACTTTGCCAAGATACGCACGCTATGGCGCTCAAACCGGCCGTTGAACCTTGGCAGAAGCAACCTTCCACGTGTTCGACGCAAGCTGGCATCTGGGAGCGCGCTCAGAGCACGCCCGTGCGCGAACCCCCGCGCGCCCGCGGCCGCCCGTGACCACGCCCGCGCCACGGCTATAAAACCCGCCCCAGTGCTCGGCTGTCTTCCCCATTGCCTCCTCCGTACCTCGCCTGACTTGCCGAGCCAGCCATTGCCTCCGGCGACCTCCCCACGACCCGCCAGTGCCACCCAAGAGCAACCACCGTGGCCAACCCCTCTCCCGTCCTCCTCCCTTCGATCCAAGCCCCCAGATAGCTTCCTGGTGAGGCCGTGAGACTTGCTCAAGCTTGGCCCGGGGACCCGCGTCACAGGAGTAGCCAAATCGCGCTCATCGGAGTTCAAGAACCCGCCGGCGCACGTGGACCGGGTAAACCCCTTCACCATTTTCCAATTCGTTGCGCGCATGGCCTCTGTGTCATCCCGTGAAGCTCCTCGTGCACCTTGATTGAACTCTACCGCCGTGGTTTGGCCGGAGCAGGCACCGCCGTCGACCCCCGCTGCCTGTGCTCGTGGCCAGGGTGACTCCGACCACCTCCGGCGACGACCCGCACATCGACGTGACCGTCGCGACCTCCCGAGCGTCACTGACCACCTCGCCGGACCTCCCTCGCCGCCGGTAAGCCGCGCCATCCTTTTCTCTCCCACGGCTACTGTTTCAGTTGGGGGAGGGACTGCGGGTGAGAGGGAGAGAAAGCCAGGGGGTTAAGTGAAGAGTCAGAGACTCAAGTGAATAGTGGCGCAAGGGTAGAACTGCGAGGTTTGATTCGGTTTAAATCCAGGGACCTCGGCGCAAACTGCTTTTTCAGAAAAACCTTATTAAAACCTGATTTAAATTCAAACAGAAACTTTAAAAACCCATAACTTCTGTTTGGTTTATCCAATTTTGGTCAAACTAATTTTGCCAGGCTCTAAATAATGTAACCTATCTAAGAAAAATATGAAACCCCATAGGTACTAGGGAAAAATATAAGGTTCTGATTTAATTTTAGTTTTGACCAAAAGCTTAATAATAGCAAGAAAAATGGTTGTACTATTTAACTAGGGTTAGAAAAATTTGGAGAAGTTTATATCTACCTACTGACCTAGTTAAAAATGTTAAACCCCTCTGTCCATTACATTAAGTTAGTTTTTACCCCTTATTCCATAAGATGCTTAAGGTTAAGAAAAATAGAAAAGGTGACATAAATAATGAACCAGAGGGCACCCCTATTTTTGTTGAGATACTTAGTCAATGTAGTTCACTGGAAAAATGTATCATACCCTGTCGTAGTGTAAAATAAGAAAGATACCTTTTAAATGAGTTAAATAAGGATAACTTAGAAAAACCCTACAAAAAATAACCCTAAGGTGAAACCTCCCCAAACCTTAGGATGACTAATGCTTTGATAATAAGAACTTAAGAAAAATCTGAAGTCTGTTGTTTGATATTTTTCAAATGACAAGTTAGTTCTAAGCACCCTTTTTGCACCAAACTTTAGAAATCCATCATTAATTCACCATCATATGGCTCTCTGTCATTTTTGGTACAAGAGCTTATTAGCACTGTTAGAGGCCAACAAAAATAACCCTTAGGTCAGGATCCACTTTAATAAAGGACTTGTGGTGCAAAGTGGCTTAATTGCCCCACTTTTTGTTATTTTTGTATACAGCCTAGCCTTTTTAGTTTGAATCCCATATTCCTAAGACAGGCCCTATTGACCAAAGGCATGCCACTGTAATTTTTGTGGCATTATTGAAAATAGTTAATTTACCTTGGTAGTTCAAACCCCACTAGGATTCATAAATGAACACTAAAGAGAGGAAAATGAACAATGGAAATTAGTATCCCCCTAAGACCCTTGTAAGTTGTTCCCTGAAAAATAGAAATATACAAATGCAATACCAATTCTCCTTGTTTACCCCAAATAAAAACTTAAATATAAAAAGTTGCTAAATATAAACCACTAGGAGACCCACGTAGCCAAGGAACCCTAAGTTAATTCTTGACTTAGTTTCTGTAGCTTAATGTTCTTAAATCTTGCATAATCATGACACATATGTTCATTGCATTTCGATAGACTGTAATCTTGCTGACGGAGAGTACATCCTCGTGCCGGAGCAAGGAGCTGCCCAGGAGGTTGCCCCCGACCCAGCACCAGAGCCTGCACCAGAGGACCTGCCTGCCACTGCTTTGGAAGGCAAGCCCCGGTTTTATGCATAACCTGTTATTTATGCTATTTTACTTCACTTAATGATTGTAGGATTGAATGTGCACTTAGGTGTAGGAGTTGCTTGAAACCATAGTTGCATGATCTTAGGAATCCTTTTTGAGATGGATACTAGTATGCTAGGTCGAGTAGCTGCTTTGCTAATTAGGGATCTCGGTAGAAGTCGAGTGATTTTTCTAGCACTCGCGCGAGGTCAGGACATTGATTGTAACCACCTTTCATATCATATTGGTGTTGGTATGTGGACACGGATCCATGGGGATACGTGGTCTATGAGGTAAAATGGGAATAAGGATTAACGTGCGGATACCTGTGTCAAGCGTTTGAATGTACTAAACATATGCCGAGAAATATGGTAAATCGGTAAGCCTAGTACCTGAGTGAACCTGGCAGTGGACATATCCCCTCACGCGACCTGAGACGTAGTCTCCCATTCCGGTTATGGTGGGTACAAGTGCCGTCACTGCACGACGGCCAGTCGGGGTCAGTGAGGCATTGTACGCCAAGGCGGTGAGCCCTGATCTGCTGACGGGGAATCGATGGGGACGGTTGATATGTGTGGGACGGAGTGCCTCGCCATGTCGTGTGTTTAGGTTTACCTTGCAAGGATAAAAACTCGATTCGAATCGTCTGCTTCTCGCAGCTAATGAGACTGCTTGATCCATTGTACTGCATTGAGTAACAAGTGGAACTGTGATGAGATGATACAAGATGTTGATTGCTAAAAATGCTTGCTACTATGTATGAGTAGATAGTACACTTTTAGCCTTAAGAGAGTCACACTTAATTTTGACAAAGTTAAAATCTTGATTTAGAAACTCAGCTAGTGCTTTTGGCAACCAAACCCCACAGCCAAACAGCTGCATGTCTAGAGGTAGAGGAGTATAGACTCCTCACACCGGGTAAGTCTAGCTGAGTATTAGTATACTCAGCCTTGCTTGTGGCATAATTTTTACAGGTTCTCTAGAGGACATGGTTGCTGGAGTGACTTGGCCGTCCACCTTACCACCGGGTTGGACCGTCGAGTGGGACCCCGCCTCGGCTGAGGAGGAGCATGAGGAGTGATGGGACAGGCTTCCCCATCTCTCCGTTTAATTATCGTTAGTTTTATTCCGCTGCAATTCGAACAATGATGACTACTTTTGGCAAAACTCCGATGATGATGATGTAATAATCTAGTACTCTGACATGTATGGTTTTTATGCTTTATTGTATTTGCTCTGTGACTCACCATCGAGTGAGATTGTGGTACTTGATCCTGTCAGTGGCCGTGTCGGACTAGATCCGAGGGATTGACGGATTATTCCCATTTAAGTGTGGTCTAGCCTTTAAGGCAGGGCTTAGGCACTTAAGTAGGAATAACTCGGGCAGTTCTGCCACAATGCGCCTCGTCTTCTTCTTCTTCCCATCTTTTCGTTTGTGGTCCGAGCCCGAGTCGGTAGGCTTGTCATCCTTCGGCTCGTTGACGAAGGACTCCTTCTCCTTATCATTGATCACGATCCCCTTGCCCTTAGGATCCATCTCTTCAGGCGATTAGTCCCTTTCTTGAAGAGAACGGCTTTGATACCAATTGAGAGCACCTAGAGGGGGGTGAATAGGTGATCCTGTAAAAACTTAAACTTAAAGCCACAAAAACTTGATTAAGCGTTAGCACAATAGGGCCAAGTGGCTAGAGAGGAGTTCTTGCAAAACACAACAACCACAAGAGGATCAACACAGATAGACACAGTGGTTTATCCCGTGGTTCGGCCAAGTACAAAACTTGCCTACTCCACGTTGTGGCGTCCCAACAGACGAGGGTTGCAATCAACCCCTCTCAAGCGGTCCAAAGACCCACTTGAATATCACGACGTTTTGCTTTGCTTTACTATATCCCGCTCGCGAGGAATCTCCACAACTTAGAGTCTCTCGCCCTTACACTTTGATGTTCACAAAGAAGCACGGAGTAAGGGAGGGATGAGCAACGCACACAAGACACAAAATCAGAGTGACAATACGCACACAAGTAGCAACAAGAGCTAACAACACAACCCGACGAGTTCACAACTCAAATAGAGCTCTAGTTGTTCTCACAAAGAATCAAATGCGCTGAATCGAAGTCTTGGTGCTTAGGAATGCTTAGAGAATGCTTGGTGTCTTCCTCCATGCTCCTAGGGGCCCCTTTTATAGCCCCAAGGCAGCTAGGAGCCGTTGAGAGCATTCCAGGAAGGCAATTGTTGCCTTCTATCGCCTAGCGCACCGGACAGTCCGATGCACCACCGGACACTGTCTGGTGTGGATTTCTTTCGTTCTTTGGCGAAGCCGACCGTTGGAGATTCAGAGCCGTTGGCGCACCGGACACTGTCCGGTGCACACCGGATAGTCCGGTGCCCCCTTGTGACCGTTGACTCGGCCACGCGTCACGCGCGGAATCCTCGGCCGACCGTTGGCCCGGTCGACTGTTGGCTCACCGGACAGTCCGGTGCACCACCGGACAGTCCGGTGAATTATAGCCGTACGTCGTTAATCATCTCCCGAGAGCGACGAGTTCGCCTGTGAATGGCTCACCGGAAAGTCCGGTGCACCACCGGACAGTCCGGTGATTTATAGCCGTACACCGCCGTCGAAGTCCCGAGAGGAGCAAGTTCGCCAGAGCCAGCCTGCACCACCGTACAGTCCGGTGCACCCAGACTGAGCAGACTTTGGCTGAACAAAGCCATCTCTTTTCCACTTTGATTTCTCCTGTTTCCAGCACATAGACATAATACATTAGTTCTCAAAACAATGTACTAAGTCTAGAAACATACTTTAGACTTGATTTGCACTTTGTCCATCAATTGGCATAGATTTACACTTAAGCACTTGTGTTGGCACTCAATCACCAAAATACTTAGAAATGGCCCAAGGGCACATTTCCCTTTCAAATAGTTTGAAAGGTGTAAATCCTGTTGATCTTGACATGGTTGTGTTGTGGCTCCACACCACTTTGATCAACTCATCTGGCCACTTTACTCTGGGCTGATTGAAGATTAGCTTCATTATTCTTGTCATTATAATGCCATTTGCTCTTTCTCCTAGTCCATTTGATTCTAGGTGCCTTACTGATGCAAAATGAATCTTCGTGCCAATTTAGTCACAGAAATATTTGAATGTTTCAGCATCAAACTGTGTTCCATTGTCCATAGCTATAGACTTTGGCACACCAAAGCGACAAACAATATTTTGCCAGAAGAATTTTTGGACTATAACCAAAGTTATTGTAGCCAAAGGCTTTGCTTCAATCCACTTAGAAAATATTCTATAGCCACCACAACATATTTCAAATCACCTTGTGCTGGTGGAAGTGGGCCTAACAGATCCAAGCCCCATCTTTGCAACGACCAAGTAGGCTGTATCAACTGTGTGAGAGATGAAGGTTGCTTCTGATCTCTTGCACATTTTTGACAATTCTCGCACTTTTGAACTAACTCTGCTGCATCCAAAGCTGCCTTCAGCCAATAAAATCCTTGTCTAAACACTTTTCCCAATAAGGGCCTATACCCAATGTGAGATCCACACAGACCTGCATGTATCTCCTTCATTAATTTTATACCTTCGGTTCTGGATAAACACTTGAGGAGTGGAGAACAAACTCCATGCTTATATAAGTCCCCTTCTATCATCACGGACGGTATTGTCCTTGCCTCCATTCTCTTATTATAAGCTTTGTCATCTGAAATACAATTACCTTGGAGGAAGGATATAATTTCAGTTCTCCAATCTTCACTATGTACAGGGGAAGTTGTAAGCACTGCTCTCTCCATAAGTTCAACCGTAGGTGCTTTTATTGTTTCGAAGAATACTTCTAAAGGTAGAGGGAGCCCCTGTGCCGCTGATTTGGCTAACAGATCTGCTTGTTCATTTTCTCCTCTTGGAATATTCTTGACAGAAAAACCTTCGAAAGAAGCCTCCAACCTTCGAACTGTATCGAGATATTTTTCGAGCTTCGGATCTCTCGCCTTACTACTTTTGTCTACATGATCATAAATGACTTGAGAGTCAGTTTTAAGGATCACCCTTGTTATTCCCATTGCCTTTAACTTCCAAAGCCCCAACAGAAGTGCTTCGTATTCCGCAATATTATTGGTACAACTGAAGTCAAGCTTTGCTGCATAACATGTTCTGATTTTGGAAGGTGCAACTAGGAAAGCAGCTGCTCCTGCGCCGAAGGTTCCCCAAGAACCATCGCAGAACACTGTCCAAGCTTCGGCGTCTTTATTTGTTTCTTCTTCCTGAGCCCCTGATGTCCAATCAGCAATGAAGTCTGCTAACGACTGGATTAAATTGAGGATCTATGCACATAGTCGATACTGAATTCGTTAAGTTCTGCAGCCCATTTTCCAATCCTTCTAGTAGCTTCTCTATTCCTCATTATGTCCTTTAGAGGCTGTGATGAAGGAACAATTATGTGATATGCTTGAAAATAATGCCGAAGCTTCCTAGACGCCATTAACACAGCATACAACACCTTCTCCAATTTTGTATAATTTTTCTTTGATAAACTTAAAACTTCGGAGACGAAGTACACTGGAGCTTGCTTTTTTGATTTGGCCATCTAACTTCTTCTGTACAAGAGCCGCACTAACTGCAGAGTGCGAAGCTACCACATATAAGAGTAATGGAGCCCCTGGTGAAGGTGGAGTTAGTGTTGTTAGATCGATCAAGTATTGCTTCAGCTGTTCAAAAGCTTTTTGCTGAGCCGGACCCCATTGAAAAACTTCGGTTGACTTCAGTATTTCAATGAATGGCAGATTTCTTTCTGCTGATCTGGATATGAATCTGTTTAATGATGCTAGTCTTCCTACCAGCCGTTGGGCCCCCTTCTTTGTGCTTGGCGGCTCCATCCGAAGGATAGCTTCAATCTTGCTTGGGTTGGCTTCAATTCCCTTTGTTGATACCAAACAGCCAAGGAACTTGCCCTTCTTCACCCCAAAAACCCACTTTTCTGGATTTAACTTTAGGCCAGCTTGCCTGAAATTGGCAAATGTCTCTTGCAAATCAGCAATGTGATTTTCTTGCTTCATGCATTTCACTATGATATCATCAACATAGGTCAGTACATTCCTGCCTATTTGAGAATGAATGACCTTGGCTGTCATTCTGCTGAAGCTTCCTCCAGCATTCTTGAGCCCCTCAGGCATCCGAAGGTAGCAATAGGTGCCACTGGGAGTTATGAAGCTAGTCTTTGGCTCGTCTTCCTTCTTCATCCAAATTTGATGATAGCCTGAATAACAATCCAGAACACTCATGAGCTCTAAAGAAGCTGCTGCATCTACTAGAGAGTCTATTCTTGGCAATGGGAACTCGTCCTTTGGGCATGCCTTGTTGAGATATGTGAAATCAATACACATTCTCCATTTACCATTGGCCTTCTTCACCATAACAGTGTTGGCTAGCCATTCTGGGTATTTCACCTCTCTGATGACACTAGCACTGAGAAGTCTCTTTACTTTGTTCCGAGCACATTTAGCTTTGTCTTCAGACATCTTCCGAAGCCTTTGTTTTCTTGGCCTGAAGGATGGATCCACATTGAGTGAATGTTCAATAACATCTCTGTTGACACCACAGAGATCATTGGCTGACCAAGCAAAGACATCTTTGTTGTTGAATAGGAATCTTAGCAAAGTCTTCTCTTGCTCATCAGATAATTGAGACCCCAGCAGTACCCTTTGTTCTGCTATATCTTGACATAGAAGCATAGGCTTTAGCTGATCTGCCGAAGCAACCTTCTCTCTTTTGTATTTATACTGCTGACAGGCTTCAGCTCCATCTATGTTATGGATTGCCTTTAAATTTGTCCAATTCCCTTTGGCCCTTCTGGTAGCTTCTTGACTCCCATGGACAACAATGGGCCCTTGTTCCGAAGGTATCTTCATGCATAAATATGCTAGATGAAGTATTGCTTCGAAGGCATTAAGTGTCCCTCAACCAATGATTGCATTATAGGGGTATTCCATGTCAACAATGTCAATGATAACCTTTTCAGTCCTTGTGTTGTGTACATAGTCGAAGGTAACTGACATTGTGATTTTACCAAGTGCAACAATTTGCCTTCCTCCGAAGCCACAAAGAAGATGTGTAGCATCATGAATCTTGTCTTCTGGCTCTTGCATCTGTCTAAAGGCCTTAGCAAATATGATATTCGCTGCACTGCCTGTGTCAACCAGAATATTATGGACCAGAAATCCCTTAATGACACAAGATATGACCATAGCATCATTGTGAGGGTAATCTTTGAGCTAAAGGTCCTCCTGGGAGAAGGTGATTGGAATGTGAGACCATTTGGACTTAATGAAGGGTCCCTGCACTCCAACATGCTACACCCTTCTCTGTGCTTCCTTTCTTCTGCTTCTTGTTAGCTGGCTCTGAACTTGAACCGTCTATTATCGGGAGCACCAGCTTCGTAGCTGAAGGTGCTACGACTTGGTTGTTGAACGAAGCCATCAGCTCAAAAGTGGAAGTGAGTTCACCGGAGGTGGGCGCCAATGTTGAGGACTTGTTCTCAAATGCTATGAGTTAAGAACAAGGCAACACAAAATGTTAAAGGTTAATTCCCTTCGTCCTTCGAAGCATTATCTCCCTTAGGATATAATGATCTTCAGACGAAGGTCATGAAGGAATTTCCTTCATCTTCACAGTATATGTTAATGAAAGAAGAAGCATATGGAATATGAGAGATAAGACGAATAATCATATAACATTATCAAAATAGATTTATTATATCATCATGGATAAATAAGAACAATATTGAATTACATTCGTACCTTCGGCTTGACAGAAGGTAAAAGTCCAAGTGTGAAGCACGAACGAATATAAGTCAGCGTGAACAGTACAGGGGTACTGTTCACCTATTTATAGGCACGGGATGGAGCCCGGTCAGAATTACATTTATGTCCTTGATGACTAGTAACAATCAAGACACAACCATCATGGACTGATCGGTCTTTTCCTCTTTAAGTCGGTGCAACCCTTCGTCTCAAGGCATGTTGCTATGTCGAAGCTCCCTGGATCATAGCTTCGACATGTACCTCGCACCGTGTTTGTTTATTTGCTGATATTTCGAAGGTGTTTCTGCTTAAAGGACCTTCAGTGATGAAGCAGGCCCCCAACAAACGATATCACCAGCAAGTAAACCAAAAGCAAAGCGAGACAAAAATTTTGTAAGATGGGAATATAGACAAAAATATAACATAGAATTGGTCGAGATGACCAACTTGAAATGACACCAAGGCCAAGGTAAGAGTAAGGGTCTATAGTCCTTAGGGTGACCATTCTAGTCTAGGTTAGTGGTCCTATAGTCAGCAAGGCTTTGATACCACTTATGTCACACCCGTTTTTGGAAGGCAAACTGAATGCAAACCATGTACGTGCCAGGATCAGAAACTCATGTACACAAAGATTACATAATTGGACATCATCACACATTGCTCAAAGTAAATAGCGGAAATAGTACTTTATTACATCAAGATGTCCAAGACATCCACAGAGTCATTACTTAACACAGTCTTTAACATTATCAAAGTGCGGAATACGAAACATAGAGATATGGCCTTCACAGGCAGCTGGCTAGGGGAGGGGTTTGCCATTAACATAATTAAAACTCGTCGTAGTCCTGGAACTCCTCAAAGTACTCCATGTTGCCTGTATCTCCTCCTGAGCACTGAATACAGTGGGGACAACCTGGGTGGGGTGGTTTTTAAAGCAAGGGTGACTACACATCAACGTACTCAGCAAATGTCCCGTTGGGCTAAGGTGGATTAGCTGTATGTGGAGTTACGGTTAAGCAGTTGCTTTTAGTTGGTCAAGTATTTATTGCTAATACTATAGCCAAGTTTTAGTAATAAATCCTATTATTACCCAAAAGTACTCCCTTTAAGAGGAAATACCAGAGAACAGAATTATAGCAATCAATATTAATCAAAGTGGATACCAAGGCTGCTCTTAACCGTGAGCACGACTGATATACTAGTTTCTAACACTCTACAGAGGTTGCACACTTTTACCCACGAGTCGTGATCCCTTTCCAGCCTGGGTTGTACAGACTCGATCTTCACTACCGAGGTGAATGGCCAGGGATACACTACGTAGCCTTTACAAAGATTCCCCAGAGGTCATAGCTGCCCGTTAGGTTTCTCTAGTTTGATAAACACAGTACTTCTCCCCACAGGAAGGGTGACTAACAAAACCAAATTGAAAGAACCTCGACAACCAGCCTCGGTAGAGCAAGTACTGTGCCCGGATCCCATTGATGGCCCTTCAGCAAAGCCAACTACACCTCATGTTCCTCTAATTAATCAGCTAAGGGCATCCCATGCCACCCTCATGGTTGCACTGTTATCCCGGGTGGTCACTCAAGGAATAGGTCCTTATGGAGAGGTACTCACGAAACAGCCTAAGTCCCCTAAAGTATCACAAGATCATCATCGAGATAACATCATCGTATCATAAATATTCACATCAAGTTCGTTGATTAAGGTAAAGCAATAGCATAAAGCTAACCATGATAACCCAAAAGGTAAACAAGGATAAGGTGATACAGACTAGTAAATCCTTAGGTTTCAATAAAGTAATGCGGGACAGTGAATTATAAAGTATGTAGGACATAATGGGTCAGAGGACACTTGCCTTCACGAGGCTGTTGCTTAGGAAGATCTTCGGCAAGACACTTCGGAACCACGGGCTGCTCGTTGTCTAAACAAAGCGATGATGCATTCAATACATTTGGATAAAGACAAATGAACAATACACCAAACATATACAACCAAGTGAGCATAAGTTTGACAGAGCAGTGTAAACACAAAAGGCCAACTTAGGTGCTAGGGTGAAGTGGCACACTTAGAAATTTGTGATTCCCTAAATATTACCTATCTCCATGGATTACATAATTTAATTCCATTAATTTTAGTGAGACACAAAATTATACCAGGGATAAATTCATATATTACATATTATTAATCTCACAAAGTTACACATCTAATCATCATTAAAGTTTTCCTTTTTATTTTTCTTATTAATAATTAAACCATTACATATACTAACCTTTAGTCTAGGCATAAAATTAACCGACGATTTCTTTAGCAAAACGGCCGCACGAAGGGGTATCGAATCTGCTCAGCCATTAGATCCACTATCAACGGCCGAGATTAGATCAAAGCGCGAGCGCGCTCGCGGACACTCGGTGGGCGCTGATAGGTGGGCTCGGGGGGTTGATACGCTGACACGCAAGGCCCATGGGTCAGCAGTATGCAGAGGACGAGGGGCGCGCTGGCCACTGGATCGTAGATCGACGGCTCTGGTTCCATGAACCGCGCGAACCATTATCAGTGAATCCGGGCCGTCAGATCAGAACTGGGTGGTTGGGATGGGCGCTAGGAGGCTTCATCTTCTTCGGTCAGCCAGGGGCAGCGTCATACGCGCCCGCGGCGGCGCAGCGGCCGGAGACAAGGTAGACCGAGGCTTCTAGGGCGCTGGGGTGGTCTAGGTAGCCAGAAATGTTTGGGAGAACTCAGTGAATCCTATGGCAGGGTCTGGTTGCAGGAATGGGGCTGAGGCAACCAGACGGCGGAGGGGGAGTCCTCGGTAGACCGGGGAAAACTCGGGCGAGCAATCGCGTGCAACTAAGGGCATACCAGGGGAAATTAGTGGCACGGTTAGATCAGTTACCTTGAGAGAAGGCTCAGGGGCTCATGAACGGCATCTGGGGCACGGCGTGGACACGGGTCGATGGCGATGGAGCTGCGATGGGGCAGAGAGTGGACCGAGAGAAATAGAGGGGGAGGGAGCGAACCGAGGGGTGTCTCATGTCGCGGGTGACAACGGGAAGCTCACCGAGGCCACAGACACGGTGAGGGCTCAACGGCGACCACAGAACGGGCACGAGATCACGGTGAATGGCGGCGGAGCTCCCTGGGCATGCGCGCGGTGCAAGGCGAGTGCTAGGGGCTACGAATGCGTGAGTGAGGGGGGCGAGGAGAGCGAGTGGGGCACTTGGCATCTAGAAAAGTGTCGGGGTGGGGACGGGTGCAGCCTCAGCGTGCGTTGTGGGTGCGGAGTCCACGACGACACGTGGATCATGCACGCGGTCAGTTTTGAAGGGATGGGTCCGACAGACGGGACCCACGGGTCATTGAGAGCGGGCAAACAGGCGGCCGGGCTGACGAGCAGGGTCGTAGGACAGAGAGAGAGCAGGGCGCGTGCGAGGGGAGTTGGCGTCGATAGCTGGTCCCACCTGCCAGGGAGTGAGAGTGGGGATGCGCGGGCGTGGGTTGGCACCAACAGGCGGGGCCTGGCCATCAGAGGGAGGGCGGGCGCGAGCGCGTGGCTGGCTGGGCCGAGTTGGGCTGTTTTGGCTAAAATGAAGTTTTCTATTTTCTTGGAATTTCCAAATGCTTTTCTTTTTATTTTCTCTAGTGAACTCAATTCAAATTCAAACACAAATTCAAATTCAAACAATTTCAAACATGTGCATCAAACAAAAGGATAATTTGGGTTCAACATGATGCAACAATTCATGACTCACATAGTTTTGACAAAATAAATAATTAATCACTCACTTAATTAACCTAATTCTACTCAAAAGGAAAAGAGAGTGTCTAGAGAGAGAGAGGCAAGAGGTAACACCTGAATTTAGTAGGCATTTAGAGAAGAAATTTTATACCCCAAATTCAGGGTATTACAACGAGGTGGAGGCTCTGGTTGGGGTGGTGCACATCTGAGTATGGCGGTTCACCGTGATCGAACCTGGGCGGCAATGGTGGTGACGGAGCTCCCGCTTCTCGGTGAGTTCTCCGGCGAGGAAGCGACTGAACAACATAGTGAATGAATGGCGTGGGATGTGGCGGCTTTTATAGGCGCAAGGGCAAGGGCGACGCTGCGTTTCCTAGCCTGAGTGCGCGACAGGGGCTCGGCGTTGGTTGGCGTGCGCAGAGCGACTGCTGATAGGCTCTACCGCTCAGACCAGGGATTGAACGGGTTGGCCAGCGGCGTTTTGTCACTTTCAAACTCCTATAGGTCACAAATCCAACCGAATTTTCGCAAAATCTCTTTATGTGATCTTCTCCCCTTACTTCCCTCTGTCGAACGGTGCATGACTCAAAGAGTCTCATGTCAGGGACTCCAAGTTATCTTGGATTCAAATCGGATTTGTTAGAGGAGGCAGAACCGAGGCAAAACTCTCGTTTTGTCGTGTCCAAGTGTGGAGTTCCAATGCCACCTTCTAAAAGGGGTTAGGTTGGTTAATTTGCCACAACTTTGTTAATTGGATTGATTAGATTTGGGGTTGATTTCGTGCTGAACATGGGGAAGTTCTATCGGATCTAAAAATTTCAGAATTAGTGTGTTGAACTTGTTCTTTGTTTCTCTCCCTTTTGTGGTTCTTTAGGGAAGCTTCATACATTATTTGGGGCCTTCGTCTACCGAAGGTCCTCAAAAACACGACTAACATGTTTTCCGAGTAAAATACACTCACAGGGACCTTTGGCCTTGGGATGAAGCTGTACACGTTATGAAAAGCGTGGTCTGGGAGAAGGATGAACCAGTTCCGAAGCTACGCATGGAGAAGCTTCGGCTTAGCAGTGGAAAATGAAACCGACTTAAAGAGGAAAAGGCTATCTAGTCCTCGATAGATTAACCTTAAGTCAATAACAAATGTCAAGGGCTTAGATGTAATTTTACATAGGATGCGTCCTGTGCCTACAAATAGATGAATAGTAGCACCATACTGTTCATGCTGACTTGTATTCACACGCACGTCACTCTTGAGTTCACACCTTCTGTCAAGCCGAAGGTACAAATGTAATTTATTGTTATTCATGTTTGTCCATGATAAGATAATGAGAATATAAATAATCTGTCGATTCAATATGATTGTTCATGTTATTCTCCATGTTTCATATGCTTCTACCTTCATTATCACATACTGAGATGAGGAAGGTATGTCCTTCATAACCTTCATCTGGAGATCATTATATCCTAAGGGAGATAATACTTTGAAGGACGAAGGTCTTTAATCATTAACATTTTGTGTTGCCTTGTTCTTAACTCATAGCATTTGAGAACAAGTCCCCAACATACATGATTTTTGGTGATGATAAGTCTAACTTGTGGTGAAATGATTTGGTATGTTACCTTATTAAGTTATTGGTCCAAGTCATTGTAGTAAGGTCCATTTAGTTCCCCTTATCTGATTTTTCTTTGCTCAAGGTATGGCATTTTAGGGGTTTTGGTTCACCTTACCTTGCTAATGATCATAGGAAGATTTTTAGTGGTGACTCTTGATAACTTGGTATTTACTTAAAGTCTAAATTCCTGAGTATGGCTATACTTAGTGTAGTCTTACCTTACTTGTGAGGGTTAAGCTAGTGAAGGAGTCAAGGAGAAACCCTAGTAACACCTAGGGTATTACATCTCTCGCACCACACGCACACCCGTGGAGCACCACTGCCGTCTACCGTCTGTTCCGCGGCCACCGTCGAGCTCATGTGGCGTCTGTTGCCTCGGTGAGTTCCGCTTCCTCGCCAGCAACACGAGACACCCTTTGGTTTGCCCCTAGCCCTTCTATTTCCCTCGGTTCGCGCTCACCGGACTTCCCACCGTGCAGCCGAGTCTCCGCCGCCGTCAACCAAGGTCCCCGCGGTGTCCTCATCGTTGCTCAAGTGCTGCAGAGCCGTCTCTCGAGGTAACGAACCCACCCATGCCCTTAATTTCCCATTTACTGCCCTGCTGTCCGCGCATTCGCTTGCCAGAGTCGATGTGCACTGCCATCAGGGTGCTCCGCCGTGGACCATGCCCTCTGGTGATTCTGCGCCGGTGTCATGCCCACAGCTGAACCCTCCATGTCACCTGAACTCGCCTAAGCCCTTTCCCAGCGCCCTAGGCCCTTGTCGTGGCCGCGCCCTCGCCTCCTGTGAACCTCCGTCGTGAAATTGAGCATCGCCGCCACAGGCAGCCCAGCAACCCCACCCGAGCTTGCCATCAGATCTCAGGCGTCCATCTGAGATTAGTTGGCGTGGCTTCAATTAAAACTGATCTAATCCTAGCTGTTCGATGGAGATCTAACTTGTCCTATAAATAGATGAACAGTAGCACCGTACTGTTCACACTGACTTGTATTCACTCGCACGTCACTCTTGAGTTTACACCTTCTGTCAAGCCGAAGGTATGAATGTAATTTATTGTTATTCATGTTTGTCCATGATAAGATAATGAGAATATAAATAATCTGTCGATTCAATAAGATTGTTCATGTTATTCTCCATGTTTCATATGCTTCTACCTTCATTATCACAAACTGAGATGATGAAGGTATGTCTTTCATAACCTTCGTCTAGAGATCATTATATCCTAAGGGAGATAACTCTTTGAAGGACGAAGGTCTTTAATCATTAACATTTTGTGTTGCCTTGTTCTAAACTCATAGCATTTGAGAACAAGTCCCCAACCTTGGCGCCCACCTCCTGTGAACTCATTCGACCTCCTTTGGCAAGCTGTGACCATCGTCATGCCGCCGAAGAAAGCTTCAGCGCTGGGGGCTACATTGCAGCCACTGGACGTCAACCAAGAAACACTGCGTGAAGCTAGAAGCCAAAAAAGGAAGGCTACAAGTCCAATGCCTCAGAAGGAGGAGCTGGACGAAAAAATAAGGGACCTCGAAGCCATCCATCAACAGGTCTAGAGGAAGAAGGAGAAGATGCTTCGTCTCTCCGATCTACAGAAGAAGATCGATGAGGCTGCTGAGGAACTGCGTCATCTCACTCAAGATGACCAAGACCGGAGACCTCAACGCAGAGAGCTTCGTCAGGACAATTCCTACGATGATGATGAGTGGTATGATGATTTCCATCATAGAAATTTTGCTTTGGATGATGCTTCTCCTCTGTCAGCAGAACTGCAGGCTACCCCATGGCCCCCATCATACAAGCCACCCCAGCTCCCCATTTATGACGGGCACTCAGATCCGAAGCAGTTTCTGATGAGCTACGAAGCAACCATATCTTCATATGGGGGCAATACCGCAGTCATGGCGAAATCCTTCGTCATGGCAGTCAAGAATGTTGCGCAAACCTAGTACTCCTCTCTTCGGCCAGGAACAATCAAATCATGGCAGAAGCTGAAGGACATGCTGATCACCAGTTTCCAAGGGTTTTAGACGAAGTCGGTTACTGCTCAAGCTTTGTTCTAGTGCACGCAAGACCACGAAGAATACCTCCAGGCGTATGTCCGAAGGTTCTTGCATCTGAGAGCTCAAGTGCCCATAGTGCCTAATGAAATGGTCATTGAGGCCATGATCAAAGGGTTTCGGCCAGGACCTACAGCTCAATACTTCGCTAGGAAACCCCCTCAGACTCTAGAGAAGCTGCTTTAGAAAATGAATGAGTACATCTGGGCCGATAATGATTTCCTCCAGAGAAGGGAAGAAGCTTATAGGTTTTCTGAGATGACTAGGGGCTTCAAAGGAAGAATCGACCCTAGGCATGTTAGATCAATCCACAAATCTAGTCAGAGTGATGACAGAGGAAGCCAGTTTCAGAGGCCACAACATAGCTCACAGTCTACAGGGCAACAATAGAGCTCTTTCAGGCCACCAGCTCCAAGGGGTAGAGGCGGCAGGGGCTTTGGGGGAAGATATGGGGATCAGCCTAGGAAACTCTATTGCTTATTCTATGGTGAAGACAAGGGCCACACTAAAGAACATGCCAGGTCACCATTCAGAAGAAAAAAAGAGATTGCCGAAGCAGAAGCGTGGCAGAATCAGCCGAAGCAGGTTTTACATACTGCTTCGTGCTACTCTCCCTATATATCAGAATACGTGGGTAATCAACCTGCAACTTTTGTTGCTTCGGCAAGTCATTCACAAGCTTCGTGGCCCTAGCTCCCACTACCACCACCATTGCCACCTACTCATACCTGAAGCCAGCAGCCAGAAGGGCACCAGCACGCCCAATAGCAGCGCGACTTTAGGGAGGAGTCCGAAGCTCGTACAGTCAATAACACTGTACCAGAATCAAAGCATATATACTAAGGAATATCCTACTTTTGATGTACTTTTATCTTTTATGCCATTTTATTTTTTGTGTGATAAACATGTAATGAAGAACTTAATTTCAATTTTTTGTAATAATTGTACCTGCACGAGAGTGAAATATATCTTCCTCATGGACTTACGAACCTTGAAGGACATCTCTAAGAAAGCGGAGTAAAACTCTGAAGCTCAAAACTCGTTCCTAAAGGAATGCAGAGCCAAAAATTATGATCCAAAGCTGCAAAAAAGTTGTTCCTAAGGGAGCGCAGCGTAAGTTTTTTGCTCAAAAGTCGTTCCTAAAGGAATGCAGAGCCAAAAATTATGATCCAAAGCTACAAAAATGTCGTTACCAATAGAGAGAAGCGTAAGTTTTCTGCGCAAAAGTCGTTCCTAAGGGAATGTGTAACACCCCTGGTCTTACTGCCACTAAAATTTGAGGATAACATCATGAGCATCAGCATATCATGTGATTGTTACACTTAGAATGCATTCACTAGGCAAAAAATTCAAACAAGTTGTATTGATGTGACTGGCCATGGGTAAACCCTAGAGTTGGGTACTTAACCCTACACTGGGCTTAAAAGAGTAAACAAAGCCTAAATAAGAGAAAACTTCAAAACTCATTAGTAATGATCATAAAATGTCACCATTAATGGACTTAAGTGGCATCCAAACCCTAGAAGTACCAAAAACCCTAAATAGACCCCTGGAAAACCCTGGACTAAAACCCTAGGAGGTTATATGCAAATGTTGCCCACTTTTGGACCTAAGTGTAAAGATCATAGAAATAGGGTACCTCATGTCATAGGGTTCACATGTTTGAAGATTTACAAGTCAAAAGATGTGAATTGGGCTTATTTGCAAAAAGCCATTCAATTCCTCTTATAAGACTAAGTCTGAAAACAGTTGGACAGAGTGGACTTTAGAGCTTTGTAGATCTAAAAATATTAGGAATTTGCCTAGGGTCAACACATCAAAAGTCTAGAGCTACTATAGGAGAACAACTTTGCTATAGGGATTAAGCCTTGGTGTCATGAGAAATTTGGAGATAATTAGATCCAAAGTCGGGCTGTCAGGCAACCTTAAGTCTGAACTTTCAGTGACAATGAAGTTGGAAAAACATAGGGCTTGATTTTGAGTAAGATCTGTTGCTCGATTGAGGATAATCACCATAGCAAGATTGTAGCTGGATTAAAGGGCTAGAACTTTGTTACAGAGAGATTAGCAAGTTGCCACACAAAAAAGGAGATTAATGCCCTGCAAATGGCCCTGTCAGATAGACTGAATGGTGTTTTGATTGTACAATAACTGAATAAGATCGCAGGTTCACCCCCCTCGCCACCGGTGACCTTGCGCCCAGATACGCTGGCGTCGCGACTCCCGCCCGGTCGAACACGGATAACGCTCCTCAGTAAAAAAATCGGGCACCGCTGATGAGCTTGAGACCGTGTTCCGCCCAGCCGCCGTTCCCACTTGACTCACGGCCGGTTCAGATAAGCTCATCGGCGTTGGCCGCCCGTCGATCAGATGCCACATGCCATGAGGCTTCACCACGTCGCCGTAAGCAACTCTGTATCACTGGCTCGTCGTCGGTAAGCCTGCCACGGTGAGAGACACACAGCTCTTGCACCAGTGACCTCTTCCTTCTCTAGCCGCCACCGCGCCAACTGCAATTCACGCGCCACCGCCCCCGGAGCCTATAAATTGAGCATGTCGTCGGGTCCGTAAGGTAGTCAAGCACCCAAGCCACCAAACCGTGCCTCCAATTGCTTACCAGCGAGTCCCAATTTTGGATTTCCCCTAATTCGGTCCGAAACACCGCGCCTTCTGACCTCGCCGTGGTCAGCGTGCTCCAGGTCCGCTCATGCCCCCTGCTCTTTTGTTTCAGTATCCTTGTGCGTCCCTGATGCCTCCTGACCCAGTCGATTAAGCTAGGACCCCTTAGATCGTTGGGAACATTTCATACTGTTTGTTGTGCCCATTGTCACCGTGGACAGGATGATGTAGAGCTCAAATCCAGCAATTAAGCGAGGGGAAATGTTTGTTAAGGGTTCAATTTGGTGTCTGCCACACGAGAGCACCGGTAGTTGAGTAATCCAGTCGGTGTAGGCTCGTCGGAGGCCGGTTCTCTGTCGTGCGACGTTGTGGACCTCGGGATGTGAAGGAATAGAACTTCGGGGGTCTAGGTGCAAACGTCAGTGAGACAAACAAATAGTGTGCGGGTTCCTTGCTAGATATTCAAACTGTCGAGGTCCTCTGTGTAAAACCGCCATCGTGGGCGCGCGCGGCACATTTCGCCTCGGTGTGGGCTGTATTGGGCCAGTTTCAGCCCAGAATTGTTCACAGTTTTCTCTTTTTTCTTTTCTACCAAGCTTTAGAAATCCATAAGAAAATATAGAAAAATGCTAAAAATATCAGACTAATTTTGCTAGGCTCCTGATTTTCTATAGTATTTAATAAAAATAGTTTGACGATTTTTATTCCAAATAGGGAATTATGGGATATTTAAAATAGCCAAAACCCATACCCCTGGAATTTTAGAAATTAATTAATAATTTCAAAAATCACCAAACTTTTTAGATAAGCTTTAAATGTTGTTTAGAAGCCTTGGGTAAAGTTTGGTATGATTTGGACCATGTTTGGTACCTAGAACCCAAAACCCTAGTCTTCTGCCCTATGAACTTCACTATAGACTCCAAAAACCCTAGTTTCCTAGAGATTCGTGAAGGAAAATTGTACTCAAGACATTAGATAATATACATTTATTGTCTTTGCATTTTCATGAGCATTACATGAGCATTCATGATTATATATATGTGATATATAGAAAACGAATAAGAGATAGAAGTTGAAGAAGTAAGGACTACACCACCACCTGAAGAACCTCAAGCAAGGAACTGCTTTTATTTTGACATATGTGGAGCAGAGCCTGACTCATCTATAACACAAGGCAAGCCCCGGTGCATTTGCCCCCTCCTTGCTATTTTAAAATCTTTCTCACTTGCTTAATGCATTAGGTGATAGGAGTTATGTGCTAAACCAGTTGCTGCATTTCCTTCCTTGAAGATTTGATTACTTTTCCTTAATCCCCTGTTTTACAAAAAGGTTTTTCTTATGCTTAGCTTTGCTCTTGAAAAACAAAATGTTTTGTTTTGACAAAAGATGATGCTTCAAGTGGGTGGGGTGTTTTCAAAATAAAACTTGATGGTGGATCCATCATGGCCATGATGGGTTCAACATTGGAAAAGATGTACCTCTGCCTGGTACCAAACTTTGGGTTTGAAATGATAAAGCTGAGACCGGGCGGGTGACTTGCACGAGAAGAGAGTCTCGGTGTAGTGTCTCCGTCTGAGTCGATTAAGGACCATCTCAATGTAGGCCTGCTGACTGAGGACCCTTTAACTGGTCACATGCCTCATCATGGGTAAGCTTTGCCTCGGGCAGACTAATACCAGAATAAGGTAACACACAATGTGAGTTGAGAGATGGTGAGAGTAGCGTGTACCCTCCATGGCAAGAGGCTGGACGGTGGTGTATCTGTGCTCTCGGTTGGCGTGAACCTGATCTGGTCTTAAGAACCCCGGTGTTGTGTTAACATATGCAACGGTTAAGTGCTACATATGTCGTGTGATTGGAGATCCTCAGCTGAGCATTAATCAATTCGGATCTCCGTTACTTCTCGGACATGAAGACTTGGTCACTGACTTACACGTAGCATTCCAGTGAATAAGAAGGGTTGATAAGAAATTGGCCAGTATAGGTCAAGTGCTTGAACTAGGGTAGAAAGAACTCTAGAACTCAGGTAATGACTTAACTTGCTAATAAAACTGGACTTTTAAGGATCCACTATTAGTAAGCATTTCTGCAAACAGAGTCTTTGATTATTGATAAGCCATACCTTGATTCCCAAAGACCAGCATATCCTTGAGAGTCTTTTATTTTGACGGGTAAGACTTGCGAAAGTACACTTCGTACTTAGGGCTTTGTTTCATGTTGTTTTAGGTGAAGAAGCAGCAAATTTTTGTTGCTTTTGTTCCAAGGTGGTGCCTAAGGAAGAAAATCAAGACTGAAGCCTCGGGAAGAAGTGTCCTCCTCTAAAAACTTTTTACTGTTAATCAGGAGGGGTTTTTGCCTCCCAAGTTATGTAATAATAATACTCCTACACTCTTATTTTTGCTCTGGTCTATAATAATACTACTCTTTCTATACTTTAATCTAAAATAAAGTTGTTGTAACTGCTTCTGCATACTCGTACCTCTGATGTGTTGTAATATCTGCGTGACGGGTGAAACGCTCTTGGGCAAGGTAAAGAATGCAGATACCGAACTTGTCAAGTGATCAGGTGCACTTGCAGGGTTGTCCGAGGTCCGATGGACAAGGACAACTGTAGGTGGGCCTAATGACTTGGAAGGTTCCATCACAGCTGGTATCGGAGCAAAGCCCATCTCTGCAGATGTTATGAGGCATTTTCAAAAAGAATTTTCAAAGACTTATCTAAGAAAATTTCTTTCTTTCTTATCTAACTACCTTCTAAAATACTTATTTTAAAGACCAGATAGTAGAGTGCAACATAAAGAAGGTTGTGAATCAACTAAGGTTGATTCTGTAAGTATGCATGCATCATGTTAAAATCTATCCTAGTAAGATTTTCCCCCTTATGGAGATATGCCGCCGCACATAAGGAAAACTGCACGCAAATCCACTGGATCGATTGGCGTGCCTCACCATCAACTAGCTCCAAGGCATGAGGATAGTAGCAGCGGCAGCAATGATCCCATTGGAGATCTAGAAGCTCTGGTAGAGCAGCTTCGAACGGAGCTCTGTCACAGGAACAGTGTATGGGTCAAGGATGGTCAGCGCATAAATGAGTTAAGAACTGATATCTGGCATCTGCAAGACGAGCTTGCCGAACGAGATTTGGCACTCGATTGAGCCGTCAACTCGTGTTCCATTGCTTGGGACCGAGAGGCCAAAGCTCGAGCCCGTGTGGTGGAGCTTAGCATGGCCATGGATAACTTGCAGGTGTATTGCAATACATTGCATGAGGAAGTTCATGAATTGTATTCGCATCTGCACCCTAATGTACCTGCAGACCCTATCAGAATAGGAGCTGGACCTTCTGGAATAGCAGATGAAGCATTTGGTGGGGAACTGGATCCTTTCAAGCTCCCTCCTTCAATGAACCTGGCTGATGAATGGACTCCTACACCCGACAACGAAGCTGCTAAGGATAATAAATGCTAGCAGTAGTATAGTGTAGAAATAGTGTTAATGTAGAATATGTAATGTAGTCATGTTGTACCTTGAGTTTGTAACATTACCTCTTAAGTAACGTAAAATGATGGTATGTATCGGCATGTGATATTTTCCAAATATTTCTTTGCTTCAGATGGCATCTCGAACTCATTCACATGATAGCACGGGAACATCCCGTGGCCAAGAAGATACACCAAATCCACCGCCGGTTCCACCCACGCTGGCTGAGGCTATCGCCGCCTTGGTCACCGCAACTACTGACAACACCCGCTTCCTTCACGAAATGGCAGGACATCAACTTCAACAACAAGGCGGGAGGGCTTATCCACAAGGACCCCTCGAAACTTCGTATTTGGATTTCTCGGAAACTCGTCCCCCACTATTCATCAAGGCCGAAGATCCCCTCGAAGCTGACGAATGGATTCAGGTTATTGAGCAGAAGTTTGGACTCCTCCGATGCATGGAGACTCAGAAGCCCTTGTTTGCGGCTCAGCAGTTAAGAGGCCCTGCCAGCACCTGGTGGGGAAATTATGTGGCCATCTAGCCTGTCGGCCATCAAGTCACCTGGGACGAATTTAAATTGGCATTTCGGGAGCGCTACATTCCCGAAGGAGTGCTCCATATGAAGCAAGAAGAATTCATGAAGCTTAAGCAAGGTGGAGATACAGTATCTCAACAAGTTCAATCATTTGTCCCAGTACGCCATTGACCAGGTCAACACTAACTTGAAGAAGAGAAACTCTTTTATGAGAGGTCTTAATGACTGGCTACAACGGAAGATGGCTACCTGCCTTGACCTCTCCTACAGCAGGGCTGTTAGCACAGCGCTGGCAGTTGAAGCTAAGTATGCAGGCCCAGGCAAGTCAAAGGTCTATGGAGGTGACAGGTCCAACCAGGGGCCTGAAAAGTGACAAAGGTTGATGATCCGACCTTTTAATCAAAACCGTTCTTCACCTCGTCCACCCTCCTACCCCTTTAAACAGCATGTATTCATTCGCCCTGCCACTTCCCCCACTTCAACAACTCAGTCGAGTGCCCCTGGTACTCGTTTCCCTGCACTCCCGAGTTCAACAACAAGATGCTTCAATTGTGGGAAGTCTGGACACTTCATCAAAGACTGCCCATATCCGAGGTGGAACAACTCCAATAATCAGCAGAACCCGGGAAGTTCCAGCCAAGGCAGGGGAAACGCGACAAATAATGCAGCGGTCAAGAATATGAAGAAAACTGGGCGAATCTATTATACAGAAGTGTCCACGATGCCGGAGGGAGAGCCGGTCATGATGGGTACGTTTCTCGTGGCCAATCACCCTGCAGTCAATCCCTTTGATTCTGGTGCTTCACATACATTCATAAGCAAGAAGTTTGTGGAGAAATATTGCATTCCATACATTGAATCAAGGGAAGGGTTTATAATTCATTCGCCTGGGGGACAAATATTCACTAAAGAAGTGGCTTTCCATGTGCCCGTAACATTGGCTGAACGGGACTTTCCTACAAATATGATTATTCTAAAAGGCCAAGATATAGATGTAATTCTAGGCATGAATTGGTTAGCCCAGCATAAAGGTATCCTCAACACTGATCTGAGAACCATCAGGTTGAGCTATGTCCAGGAAGAGGTTCCCTAGTCCATTCCCCTAGCTACTATAGCTAAACCATTTGGCAGAATATATGAAGCCATTATACCGGAGATCCAAGATATTCTAGTAGTATGCAAATTCCCGGATGTCTTTCTAGAAGAACTGCCTGGATTGCCTCCAAAGAGAGATGTAGAATTTGTGATTGAGTTGAAGCCCGGTACGGCTCCTATTTCTAGAAGGTCCTACCGAATGCCTCCAAATGAATTGGCAGAGCTCAAGACACAATTACAAGATCTGCTAGAAAAGGGATTTATCCGACCAAGCTTGTCACCTTGGGGTTGTCCAGCCATCTTTGTCAAGAAGAAGGACCAAATGCTTTGGATGTGCGTGGATTACAGACCCCTTTATGAGGTCACAATCAAGAATAAGTACCCTCTTCCCCGAATTGATATCTTATTTGATCAGCTTACCAGAGCTCGGGTATTTTCCAAGATTGACCTCAGGTCGGGTTACCATTAGATCCATATCCGACCCGAAGATATACCCAAGACCGTATTCACTATGCGGTATGGATTATTTGAATATCTGGATATGTCTTTTGGATTAACAAATGCTCCTGCCCACTTCACATATCTGATGAACTCGGTATTCATGCCCGAGTTGGATAAATTCGTGGTGGTATTCATTGATGATATTTTGATATATTCTAATAATGAAGAGGAGCATGCTCAGCATTTGCGGATCGTGTTATATGCTAAATTCAGTAAATGCGGGTTTTGGATGGAGGAGATCCAATTTTTGGGACACGTATTGTCTGCCAAGGGGATTGCGGTTGATCCCAACAAAGTCAAGGATATTTTGGAGTGGAAACCACCAACCACTGTACATCAAGTCTGAAGTTTTCTTGGACTGGCTGGTTATTACCGACGATTTACTCCAGATTTTTCCAAGCTTGTGAAACCAATCACAAGTTTATTGAAGAAAGATACAAAATTTAATTGGTCTTCAAGATGCAATGAAGCCTTCAAGCAGCTAAAGGTGTTATTAACCACTGCTCCGGTATTAGCTCAACCAGACATTGAAAAGCCTTTTGATGTATATTGTGACGCATCAGGTAGTGGTTTAGGTTGTCTTGATGCAAGAAGGCCGAGTTGTAGCGTACGCCTCAAGACAGTTGCGCCGGAATGAGGAACATTATCCAACTCATGACCTAGGATTAGCTGTCGTGGTTCATGCCCTAAAAATTTGGCGTCATTATCGGTTGGGGAATGCCTGTCATATCTATACAGATCATAAAAGTTTGAAGTACATCTTTACCTAGTCAGAGCTAAATATGAGGCAAAGGAGATGGCTCGAGCTGATCATGGATTATGAATTGGAAATTCATTATCACCCAGGCAAGGCCAATGTAGTGGCAGATGCATTAAGTCACAAGGCTTCCTGTCATTGTCTTACAATGAAGACTTCTGACATTACATTATGCCAAGAAATGTAGAAGTTGAACCTGAGAATGATTCAACATGGAACTTCAAATCACTTGAAGCTTGAGTCGGTTCTTCTGCAAAGAATAATTGATGCACAAAGAAATGATGAGGGTATGAAACACATTCATGAGAAAATGGAGGCCGGTAAAGCCAACTGCTTCAGAAAAGATGATCAAGGCGTTGTATGGTTTAACAACCGCATAGTTGTGCCCAAGAATGATGAGGTCCGCCAGAAAATTTTAGATGAAGCACATCTTAGTCGCTATTCTATTCATCCCGGAAGCACTAAGATGTATCATGATCTAAAGCAGCATTATTGGTGGATGAAGATGAAGATCGAGATTGCACGCTATGTGGCAAGATGCGACACTTGCAGACGTGTCAAAGCCATACATATGAAAACTACTGGTCCATTGCAATCATTACCGATCCCGACTTTGAAATGGGAGGACATAAGCATGGACTTTATTGTGGGATTACCCAGGACATCAAAAGGGTTTGACTCTATTTGGGTTATAATTGAACGGCTTACGAAAATTGCTCATTTTCTGCCCATCAAGACAGATCATCCAGTTGTTCTCTATGCCCAATTATATATTGCTCATATTCTTAGTCTGCATGGGGTTTCGAAGACAATAGTGTCAGATCGTGGACCTCAATTTATATCCAAATTTTGGGAACAACTTCACAAATCTTTGGGTACTAAGTTGCTCCACAGTTCGGCCTATCATCCACAAACTAGTGGGCAGATTGAGAGAGTAAATCAAATACTTGCAGATATGTTGCGAGCATGTGTTCTGGAATTCCCACAGAAATGGGATGATTGCTTACCATTGGCGGAGTTCTCATACAATAATAGCTATCAAGAGAGCATCAAAATGGCACCCTTTTGTGACAGAACCTCTCAAGTTATTAGGCCACCTACAGTTGTCCTTGTCCAATGGACCTCAGACAACCCTGTAGATGCCCCTAAATTACTTGACAAGTTCGGTATCTGCTTTTCTCACCTTTCCCAAGAGCGTTTCACTCGTCACGCAGACATTACAGACCATCGGAGATACAGAAATGTGGAAGCAATTACATAAACTTACATTTATTTGAAAGTAGGATCAAGTTAGTTATTACAGACCAGCATAAAAATATGAGTGCAGAGTACTTATTATTACAATACCAAGGGAGGTAAAAACTCCTCCCGATAAGTTCTTACATAAAAGTTTTTATGGAGGACTAGGTCCTCCCACAGCTTCATTCTTGCTTTTCTTCATTTGACACCACCTTGGTACAAAAGCAACAAAAGTTTGTTGATTCCTCACCTAAAAACAATAGGGAATAAAACCCTGAATATGGAATTACTCAGCAAGTCTTACCCGACTAAAGAAAAGACCCTCAAGGGTATGCTGGTTGTATGGGAGTCAAGGTAAGGTATCAAAAGATCGAAGACTCTGTTTTGCATAAATGCTTACTAAAAGTGGATCCTTAAAAATCCAGTTTTATTGTCAAGTTAGGTAAAATTACCTATATCTAGAGTTCTTTCTAACCTAGTGCAATCACTTAACCTGCACTAGCCAATTTCTTAACAAGTCCTTCATCTTTACTGGAGTTCTACATATAGGTCAGTGGCCAAGTCTCCATAATCGCGGAGGTATGGCGATCCGAATCGATTATACTCAGCTGAGGATCTCCAATCACACGACATATGTAGCACTTAACCCTTGCATATGTCAACCCGCCACCGAGGTTCTTAAGACCAGATCAGGTTCATGCGAACCGAGATCACAGATACACCATCGTCCAGCCTCTTGCCACGGAGGGTACACGCTACTCTCGCCACCGCTCCACGCCCATTCCGTGTTATCTTATTCTGGCCTTAGTCTGCCCGAGGCAAGGCTTACCCATGACGAGGCATGTGACCAGTTAAAGGGTCCTCGGTCAGCAGGCCTACATCGAGATGGTCATTAATCGACTCAGATGGAGACACTACACCAAGATTCTTCCTTCTCGTGCAAGACACCCGCCCAGTCTCAGCTTAATCATTTTAAACCCAAAGCTTGGTACCTGGCAGAGGTACATCTTTTCCGATGTTGAACCCATCACGGCCATGATGGACCCCCCATCATGTTTTATTTTCAAAAACATCCTTCCCACTTTGCCAATCATCTTTTGTAAAACGAACCTTTTGTTTTGCTAGAGCAATACTAAGCATAGTAAAACCTTTTGTAAAAGCAGGGTTTCAAGGAAGGTAATCAAGTTCAAGGAAGGTAATGCAGGAATTGTTTAAGCATTCAACTCCTATCACCTAATGCATTAATCAAGTGAGAAAGATTTTAGAAACATCAAGGAAGGTGGCAAATGCACCGGGGCTTGCCTTCGTTGATAGGTGAGTCAGGCTCGGACCCGCATATATCAAGGTAGAAACAGTTTCCTACCTGAGATTCTGAAGGTGGTGGTGGTGTCTTCTCTTCAGTTATTTCGACTTCTTCTTTGTTTTCTAAAGATAACCATATATATAGATATAAGAATATATGCTATGAAATGCTCATGAGAGTGCAAAGATAATAAAAATTTATTATCTAAGGTTCTTGAATACAACTTTCCTTCACGGTTTTCCGGGAAACTAGGGTTTCCGGAGTCAGTAAAGGAATTCAAAGGGCAGGGGTGGGTGATGAGGACATCCTCCACTATTACCCGTTGGCAAAGACGCAATTGGCCCAGTTGGCCCAATTGTAGTCCGACGGCGACCGTGTGAGCCTCAGAATTATCCCACCTCGCTAAACATGGAAGGAGGAAGCCACTTTAAAAGGGAGAGCCACCCTTCCCCCATTGGGCTAGTCTTTTGGGGCGATTGGGCCTCTCCCTGAGTTGGTGTGCTTAATGAACTGTTGGGCTTCGGGCAACCCTAATTTGTTGGGCCTTGGCCAACCCCACCTAGGCTGGGTGTATCATCTGGTATCAGAGCTAGGGCCCATTTTAAGAAGGTGGGAATGATGAGGACATCCTCAACTATTACCCGTTGGCAAAGACGCAATTGGCCCAGTTGGCCCAATTGTAGTCGGACGGCGACCGTGTGAGCCTCAAAATTATCCCACCTCGCTTAACTTGGGAGGAGGAAGCCACTTTAAAAGGGAGAGCCACCCTTCCCCCATTGGGCTAGTCTTTTGGGGCGATTGGGCCTCTCCCTGAGTTGGTGTGCTTAATGAACTGTTGGGCTCCGGGCAACCCTAATTTGTTGGGCCTCAGCCAACCCCACCTGGGCTGGGTGTATCAGTGGGGGTTTTAGGTTCTAGTTATCAAACAAGGTCCAAATCAAACCAAACTCTACCCATGGCTTCTAAATAATGTGGAAAGTTCATATAAAAAGTTTGGACATTTTTGGGATGATTATCTATTTTCTAAAAATCCAGAACTAATGTTTTAAGCTACTTTAAATACTCCAAAATTCCCTATTTAATTTAAAAATCAAGAAACTATTTTTATTAAATTCTACAGAAAATAAGAAGTCTAGAAAAATTGGTTTGACATTTTTATCATTTTTCTATAATTTTCTACAATTTCCTAAAGCTTCACTGAAAAAGAAAAAGGAAAAGACTAAACAGTACTGGGCCGGTTTCAGCCTAGGCAGCCTAGTAACACAGGGAGATGGGTTTGGTTACTATTTTTTTTGAGTCACTGACAATTTGCACAGAGGTCCCTCAAGTTCTAATTCTTCGCAGTGGTACGCCCCCGATGTCGCACGGCGGAGGTCCGATCACTGGCGAGGTTAGACCGGCCGGATTACGCAGGGACTGGCGCTCTCGAGCGGCAGACACCAAATCAAACCCCCTCTGAGCATTTCCCCTAAGTTAATTGCACGATTGGTGACCCATTCCACTCTGCCCACGAGGACAGCGAAGGTTATGGACACATGCTCGTTTTCCCGGCGATGGGTGGTGGTCTAGTTCAATCGAAGGGGTCGTAGAGCTTGAGGAGGGTCTAGGGACACTAGAACAAGCAACAGAGAGACTGGAACTAACCTGAGTTGGGCTGGCCACGTTGAGCTGTTCTTCGCGGTGGCAGAGACCAGTTTGGGGGAAATAAGAAATTCTCGAGCTCTGGCGAACGATCGTGGCTAATTAGCGGTGGCTGGATACTTCACTGCCTTATGGAGCTCGCGGCGGTGTCAATTTATACGCATCGCGAGCGGTGGTCACGAATTTGGACGAGACACACGGCGGCCTGAGGAGAGGAAGCTTCACTGGTGCAGTGGATTCGTGGCTTCTACCGTGGCGGTCATTCCGGTGATCGACGGGAGGCTAAAGTGAATCACGGCGATGCGGTGGCAAGGTTTGGACATGCAGCGCAAGGTCGGACGACGGCTGTCGCCGGTGAGCTTATCAGCACAAGCCGCAAAGCACAGGGGGTACGACGGTGAGTCACCGGAGTGGCGTCCAGCGCACGGGGTGACGACCGAAGCGTTATCCCCAATCCTAGTGCACGAATCCACACGCCGGCGAGTCACCGGCGGTGAGATCTTTTTAGTGCTGGCGGTCTGATCATCTCTGGACACTGTACCATGGCAAGTGTTCGTCAGACAACCTGACAGAGTGATTTGCAGAGCCAATAACTTCCAATTTTGTGTAGTAACTCGATTGCCACTCATTAGCAAAGTTATAGCCCTAAGATCTGGCTATAATGTTTTTATAGTAACCTCAGGCAAATTCTGGCTCGATCTTGTTTGAAATTGAGCCCCAAGTTCATGTAATCCTACTGTCACACAAAGTTTCAGTCATCAGTCAGCCTGACAGTCCAACTTTGGGCTTAATTATCTCCCAATTTTTCATAACAATAATGCTTAACCTCTCAAGCAAAGTTGTTCCCCTTTAATAGGTCTACAATTTTGATATGGTGGCCTAGGGCAAAAACACTAGAATTTGAAAGTTACAAAGCTCAAAAGTTGAGCCCATAACACTGTTTTTCAGACTTAGAGTGGAATCACAATTAGGGTCTTTTTGCAAATTTGTCCAAAACTTAGGGTTTGGCTTGTAAATCTTCATAAATGTGAACCATGTGACTTTATATGCTTTAATATTGTAGTTTTTACACTTTAGTCCAAATGTGCACTGTTTTTACACATAGGCCCCTAGGGTTTGAATTTAGGGTTTTCCAGGGTTTCAATTAGGGTTTCTGGTTTCTCAGGGGTATGAATGTAATGTAGGTCCATCGTTAGTAGCATTTTATGATTGTTTTACTAAAACCTTAGGGTTTTCTCAATTTGGGTCATGTTTTACCCCTTTAAACCCCATTTAGGGTTAAGTCCCATATTCCAGGGTTTTATTTGAAAACACTAGAACAATACAACTTGTTTGAAATTTTTACCTAGTAAATGCACTCTAGGTGTGTCAAACATATGCAATGCCAATGTTTATGATGTCATGCTCAAGTTTTAGTAACAGTAACACCAGGGGTGTTACACCCTTTCCCCCATAAAAGAATCTCGTTCCGAGATTAAAAGTCCTAGGGTAAGTAATGGAAAAGGAAATGCTTCACATTTTTATTTCCTTATTTTTGGTACAAGGCAGGGGTGGGTTTGGGGCTCACTCCTTTATTACAACAATGTTGTGTACTTTACAATTTACAAGAGGCCAAAAAGCCTGGGAAATTCTTATCTAAAAAGTCTTAAGTTTCCCATGTAGCCTCATCTTCGGAATGTTGGTTCCACTGTATCTTGTAAAACTTGAGAGTTTTTCTCCCGGTAATCCTATCCTTTTGATCCAAGACTTGAATAGGGTGCTCTGAATATGTTAAGTCCGGCTCAAGGACAACATCTGTCACTTCAATGGTTCGATCTGGTACCTGAAGACACTTCTTTAATTGGGACACGTGGAACACATTATGTACAGCAGACAATGTTTCGGGTAATTGAATTCGATACGCCATTGGCCCATATCTTTCAAGAATGAGAAAAGGACCAATATATCATGGTGCAAGTTTGCCCTTGACCCCGAAACGCGATACACCCTTCATTGGCGAAACCTTCAGGTAGACATAGTCTCCCTCAAGAAAATATAAGGGCATTCGTCGTTTGTCTGCATAACTCTTCTGACGGGTTTGAGCCTTCTTCAAATTATGTATTATTCTTTGAACCTTTTCTTCGGTTTATTTTACCAGGTCAGGTCTGAAGAAGTACCTTTCACCTAGTTCAGACCAACTTAGCGGAGTACGACATCGTCGTCCATATAAAGCTTCAAAGGGTGCCATCTTGATGCTTTCTGGATAGCTATTATTATAGGAAAATTCCGCTAACGGCTAACATTCATCCCATTTCTGTGAGAAGTCCAGCACACATGCCCGTAGCATATCTTCAAGTATTTGATTAACCCTCTCAGTCTGTCCACTTGTTTGAGGTTGATAGGCCGAACTGTGGAGTAATTTAGTACCCCGGGATTTATGCAATTCTTCCCAGAATTTGGATACGAATTGAGGTCCACGATCCGACACTATAGTCTTTGGAACTCCGTGCAAACTGAGAATACGAGCAATATACAATTGGGCATAAACAGCAACTGGGTGCACTGTCTTGACGGGTAGAAAATGAGCAATTTTCGTAAGCCGATCAACAATGACCCAGATAGAGTCATACCCTTTTGCGGTCCTGGGCAATCCCACAATAAAATCCATACTCATATCTTCCCATTTCCATGTTGGTATTGGTAGAGACTGTAATGGACCGGCAGCTTTTAGGTGTATGGCCTTGACACGTCTGCAAATGTCACATCGAGCCACATAGCGTGCAATCTCGATCTTCATTTTCGTCCACCAATAATGTTGTTTTAGATCTTGATACATCATAGTGCTTCCGGGATGAATAGAATAGCGACTAAGATGTGCCTCATCAAGAATTTGCTGGTGGACTTCTTCATTCTTCGGCACCACTATGCAGTTATTAAACCATACCACACCTTGATTATCTTCTTGGAAACAGTTGGCTTTTCCAGCCTTTATCTTTTCATGTATGTGTTTCATGCCTTCATCATTCTTTTGTGCGTCAATTATCCTTTGCAGGATGACTGACTTAAGCTTCAAGTAATTTGAAGTCCCATGTTGAATCATACCCAGGTTTAGATTCTCCATCTCCTGGCACAACGTAATGTCAGAAGTCCCCATAGTTAGGCAATGGCAGGAGGCCTTGCGACTGAGTGCATCTGCCACTACATTTGCTTTGCCCGGGTGATAATGGATCTCCAGTTCATCATCTTTAATAAGCTCAAGCCATCTCCTTTGTCTCATGTTGAGTTCAGAATGGGTAAAGATATATTTCAAGCTTTTGTGGTCTGTATAAATATGATAGATATTACCCAGCAGATAATGACGCCATATTTTCAGAGCATGAACTACTGCAGCTAGCTCAAGATCATGGGTAGGATAATGCTCCTCATGTCGGCATAACTGCCTTGAAGCATACGCAATTACTTGGCCTTCTTGCATTAATACACAGCCGAGACCACTGCCAGATGCGTCACAATACACATCAAATGGCTTGTTAATATCCAGTTGAGCCAATACCGGAGCAGTGGTTAATAATGTCTTCAATTTCTGAAAAGCTTCATTACAGTTGGAAGACCAATTGAATTTAATATCATTCTTCAATAGACTTGTGATTGGCTTCACAAGTTTAGAAAAATCTGGTATAAATCGACGGTAATAACCAGCCAGTCTAAGGAAACTTCGGACTTGGTGAACAGTGGTTGGGGGTTTCCACTCCAAAATGTCCTTGACTTTGCTGGGATCTACCGCATCCCCCTGGCAGATAGAACATGTCCCAGAAATTGAATTTCTTCCATCCAAAATGCGCACTTACTGAACTTGGCATATAATTGATGTTCTCTCAAGCGCGTTAATACGACCCGTAAATGTTGAGCATGCTCCTCTTCATTCTTTGAATATATCAAAATATCATCTATGAAGACCACCACAAATTTGTCCAACTCGGGCATGAATACCGAGTTCATTAGATAAGTGAAGTGGGCAGGAGCATTCGTCAGTCCGAAAGACATCACCAAGTATTCAAATAATCCGTACCGCATAGTGAATGCGGTTTTTGGGATATCCTCGGGCCGAATACGGATCTGATGGTAGCCCGATTTGAGATCAATCTTGGAGAATACCCTCGCCCCGGTCAGTTGATCAAATAGAATGAAAATCCGTGGAAGAGGGTACTTATTCTTGATAGTGACCTCATTCAGGGGTCGATAATCCACACACATCCATAAAGTTTGATCCTTCTTCTTGACGAATATGGCCGGACAACCCCATGGTTACGAGCTTGGCCAGATGAATCCTTTCGATAGTAGATCTTGTAACTGAATCTTCAGTTCCGCCAGCTCATTTGGAGGCATACGGTACGATCTTCGAGAA
This sequence comes from Zea luxurians, assembly GCA_029449295.1. Lineage (NCBI taxonomy): Eukaryota > Viridiplantae > Streptophyta > Magnoliopsida > Poales > Poaceae > Zea > Zea luxurians. The sequence continues at coordinate 65,025,866 of JAOPSE010000011.1, read as the reverse complement.
ATGGGAGCCGTACCAGGCTTCAATTCAATTACAAACTCTACATCTCTCTCGGGTGGCAATCCAGGCAAATCCTCTGGAAAGACGTCTGGGAACTCGCATACCACCGGAATATCATTGACTTCCGGTATAATGGCTTCATAAACTCTGCCAGTAATTGGTTGGGATGGGGATAGACAAGAGAATTTCTTCTTGATTATGACTCAACCTGATGGTTCTCTGTTCAGTGTTGAGGGTTGCTTTATGTCGGGCCAACCAATTCATGCCCAAAATCACATCTATGTCTTGGCCTTTCAGAACTATCATATTAGTAGGAAAGTCCCGTCCGGCTAGTGTTACGGGCACTTGATAGGCCACTTCTCTAGTAAAGATTTGTCCCCCAGGTGACTGAATTTTAAACCCCTCTTTTGATTCATGGTATGAAATGCAATGTTGCTCCACAAATTTCTTGCTGATGAATGTATGGGAACCACCAGAATCAAAGAGAATAATTGCGGGATGATTGGCCACAAGGAACGTACCCATCATGACCGGTTCACCATCCGGTGTAGTGGCCACTTGCGTATAATATATGCGTCCTATCTTCTTTGTATTTTTGCCCATAGTATTTCCCTTGGCTTGAGATGAATTCCCAGATCCTTGTGGATTGTTTGACTTGTTTTGCTTCGGATAAGGGCAATCCTTGATAAAATGCCCAGATTTTCCACAATTGAAACATCCTGTCGATGAACTGGGAAGAGCAGGGAATCGAGTGCCAGGGGCACCCGGCTGACTTTTTGTTGTAGGGGCAGTGTTGGGACGGATGAATACTGGCTGTTTAAATGGGAAGGAGGGTGGACGTGCTGAAGAACGACCCTGATTAACAGGCCGGATAACAAACCGTTGCCTCTTCTCAGGGCCCTGAGTAGGCCTGTTTCCTCCACTCCCCTTGATCTTTCCAGAACTTGCATATTTGGATTCGACTGCCAACGCTGTGCTGACAGCCCTTCCGTAGGTAAGGTCAATGCAAGTAGCCATTTTTCTTTGCATCCTATCATTCTGTCCTCGCATGAAACAATTCTTCTTCTTCAGATCAGTATTAACTTGATCGATTGCATACTGTGACAGATGATTGAATTTATTGAGATACTGATTAAAGTATCCCCTCCTTGCTTTAGCTTCATAAATTCTTCTTGTTTCATGTGAAGTACACCTTCTGGTATGTAATGTTCACGAAAGGCCAACTTAAATTCTTCCCATGTTATCTGATGATTGGCCAGTTGGACGGCCATAAAATTTCCCCACCAAGTGCTGGCAGGGCCGCGCAGTTGCTGGGCTGCGAACAATGGCTTCTGGGTTTCAGAACATCACAGAAGTCCAAACTTTTGCTCGATGACACGAATCCATTCGTCTGCTTCTAAAGGGTCTTCGACATTGACAAACAGCGGTGGACGCGTTTCGGAGAAGTCTAAATAGGATGTCTCACGGGGTCCTTGCGGATAACCCCGTCCGCCTTGTTGCTGAAATTGCTAACCCACCATTTCCCGTAGGAAACGGGTATTATCCGCGGTTGCATTTACCAAGGCGGCGATAGCCTCGGCAAGTGTGGGAGGGACTGGAGGTGGATTTGGGGTGGACTCCCTCCCACTGGAGGTTCCGGCTGCATCCTGTGATCGGGTCTTGGACGACATCTGTGGCAACAAACATTTGGGAACAAATATAATGTGCCAAAGAAAAACCATCCAATTTACATTACTAAAAAGAGTAATGTTACAGACTCGAATTTACACAACAGGAGTACAATACCCATTATACAATAACACTACTAATTTTACAACTATACTATTCCTACTTCCTATCACTCTTAGTAGCTTCACTGACGGGTGTGGGAGACCATTCGTCGACCAACTTCATGGAGGGAGGGGGCCTGAAAAGGTCCAGTTCACCACCAAAAGCTTCTATCGCTTCGTGAGAAGGTCCGGCTTATGTCCCGACAGGATTTGCAGGTACGCTAGGGTGCAATTGCGAATACAGTACATGAACTTCTTCATGTAGGGTATTGCAATATGCCTGCAGATTATCAATAGCTGAGCTAAGTTCTTCGACTCGGGCTCGAGCCTTTGCTTCCTTAGCCTAGGCAAGCGAACGAGACTGAACTGCCCAGTCAAGCGCTAAGTCTCAATCAGCGAGCTGATCCTGCGGACGGCGGATGTGGCTTCTTAACTCGTTTATTCTGTCGCCATCCACGACCCATATGTTAGTCCTGCGTTGAAGTTCCGCTTGAAGCTGATTTACTCGGGCTTCAAGATCCCCAATTGGATCGTTACTCCCGCTACTACTATTGTCATGTCTGGGAGCGAGTTGATGATGGGGTACACCAATTGGGCTAGTTGACTTGCGCGCGGTTTTCCTCGTGCGCGGCGGCATTTCTCTAAGGGGGAAAATTTTATTAGTATAGTTCCTAGCATGATGCATGTATAATTACAGAACCAACCTTAGTTGATTCATACCTTCTATACATTGCACTCCTCCTATCTGGTCCTTCATAAAGATTCTTCAGATATAAGGGGTAAGAATGGAAGAAATCTTTCTAGGTAAGTCTTTAGAAAATCTTTTTGAAGATGCCTCATAATATCTGCAGGGAAGGGCTTCGCTCCGATACCAGCTGTGACGGAACCTCTCAAGTTATTAGGCCCACCTACAGTTGTCCTTGTGCAACGGACCTCAGGCAACCCTGTAGATGCCCCTAAATTACTTGACAAGTTCGGTATCTGCTTTTCTCACCTTTCCCAAGAGCGTTTCACCCGTCACGCAGACATTACAGACCTTCAGAGATACAGAAATGTGGAAGCAATTACATAAACTTACATTTATTTGAAAGTAGGATCAAGTTAGTTATTACAGACCAGCATAAAAATACGAGTGCAGAGTACTTATTATTACAATACCAAGGGAGGTAAAAACTCCTCCCGATAAGTTCTCACATAAAAGTTTTTATGGAGGACAAGGTCCTCCCGCAGCTTCATTCTTGCTTTTCTTCATTTGACACCACCTTGGTACAAAAGCAACAAAAGTTTGTTGATTCCTCACCTAAAAACAATAGGGAATAAAACCCTGAGTATGGAATTACTCAGCAAGTCTTACCCGACTAAAGAAAAGACCCTCAAGGGTATGCTGGATGTACGGGAGTCAAGGTAAGGTATCTCAAGATCGAAGACTCTGTTTTGCATAAATGCTTACTAAAAGTGGATCCTTAAATATCCAGTTTTATTGTCAAGTTAGGTAAAATTACCTGTATCTAGAGTTCTTTCTAACCTAGTGCAATCACTTAACCTGCACTAGCCAATTTCTTAACAAGTCCTTCATCTTTACTGGAGTTCTACGTATAGGTCAGTGGCCAAGTCTCCATAACCGTGGAGGTACGGTGATTCGAATCGATTATACTCAGCTGAGGATCTCCAATCACACGACATATGTAGCACATAACCCTTGCATATGTCAACCCGCCACCGGGGTTCTTAAGACCAGATCAGGTTCACATGAACCGAGAGCACAGATACACCACCGTCTAGCCTCTTGCCACGGAGGGTACACGCTATTCTCGCCACCGCTCCATGCCCATTCTGTGTTATCTTATTCTGGCCTTAGTCTGCCTGAGGCAAGGCTTACCCATGACGAGGCATGTGACCAGTTAAAGGGTCCTCGGTCAGCAGGCCTACATCAAGACAGTCCTTAATCGACTCAGACTGAGACATTACACCGAGATTCTTCCTTCTCGTGCAAGTCACCCGCCCGGTCTCAGCTTAATCATTTTAAACCCAAAGCTTGGTACCTGGCAGAGTTACATCTTTTCCGATGTTGAACCCATCACGGCCATGATGGATCCCCCATCAAGTTTTATTTTCAAAAACATCCTTCCCACTTTGCCAATCATCTTTTGTAAAACGAAACTTTTGTTTTGCTAGAGCAATACTAATCATAGTAAAACCTTTTGTAAAAGCAGGGTTTCAAGGATGGTAATCATGTTCAAGGAAGGTAATGAAGGAATTGTTTAAGCATTCAACTCCTATCACCTAATGCATTAATCAAGTGAAAAAGATTTTAGAAACGTCAAGGAAGGTGGCAAATGCACCGGGGCTTGCCTTCGTTGATAGGTGAGTCAGGCTCAGATCCGCAGATATCAAGGTAGAAACAGTTTCCTACCTGAGATTCCGAAGGTGGTGGTGGTGTCTTCTCTTCAGTTATTTCGACTTCTTCTTCGTTTTCTAAAGATAACCATATATATATATATAAGAATATATGCTATGAAATGCTCATGAGAGTGCAAAGATAATAAGAATTTATTATCTAAGGTTCATGAATACAACTTTCCTTCACGGTTTTCCGGGAAACTAGGGTTTCTGGAGTCAGTAAAGGAATTCAAAGGGCAGGGGTGGGGGTTTTAGGTTCTAGTTATCAAACAAGGTCCAAATCAAACCAAACTCTACCCATGACTTCTAAATAATGTGGAAAGTTCATATAAAAAGTTTGGACATTTTTGGGATGATTATCTATTTTCTAAAAATCTAGAACTAATGTTTTAAGCTACTTTAAATACTCCAAAATTCCCTATTTAATTTAACAATCAAGAAACTATTTTTATTAAATTCTACAGAAAATAAGAAGTCTAGGAAAATTGGTTTGACATTTTTATCATTTTTCTATAATTTTCTACAATTTCCTAAAGCTTCACTGAAAAAGAAAAAGGAAAAGACTAAACAGTACTGGGTTGGTTTCAGCCCAGGCAGCCCAGTAACACAGGGAAAGCGGGGCGCGCCTGCGCTCGCGGTGGGGATTTTGCAGAAACGCCCTCGGGGTTTTGGTTAACTGGAGATGGGTTCGGTTATTATTTTTTTGAGTCACTGACGATTTGCACAGAGGTCCCTCAAGTTCTAATTCTTCGCAGTGGTATGCCCCCGACGTCGCACGACGGAGGTCCGATCACCGGCGAGGTTAGACCGACCGGATTACGTAGGAACTGGCGCTCTCGAGTGGCACACACCAAATCAAACCCCCTCTGAGCATTTCCCCTAAGTTAATTGCACGATTGGTGACCCATTACGCTCTGCCCACAAGGACAGCGAAGGTTATGGACACATGCTCGTGTTCCCGGCGATGGGTGGTGGTCTAGTTCAATCGAAGGGGTCGTAGAGCTTGAGGAGGGTCTAGGGACACTAGAACAAGCAACAGAGAGACTGGAACTAACCTGAGTTGGGCTGGCCGCGGTTGAGTTGTTCTTCGTAGTGGCGGAGACCAGTTTGGGGGAAACAAGAAATTCTCGAGCTCTGGCGAACGATCGTGGCTAATTAGCGGTGGCTGGATACTTCACTGCCTTACGGAGCTCGCGGCAGGGTCAATTTATACGCATCGCGAGCGGTGGTCGCGAATTTGGACGAGACACACGGCGGCCGGAGGAGAGGAAGCTTCACTGGTGCAGTGGATTCATGGCTTCTACTGTGGCGGTCATTCCGGTGATCGACGGGAGGCTAAAGTGAATCACGGCGATGCGGTGGCGAGGTTTGGACACGCGGCGCAAGGTCGGACAACGGCTATCGCCGGTGAGCTTATCAGCACAAGCCGCAAAGCCCGGGGGGTACGATGGTGAGTCACCAGAGTGGCGTCCAGCGAACGGGGTGACGACCGAAGCGTTATCCACAATCCTAGTGCACGAATCCACACGCCGACGACACGAATCGCGGCGGCGAGTCACCGACGGTGAGATCTTTTTAGCGCTGGCGGTCTGATCATCTTGGGACACTGTACCATGGCTAGTGTTCGTTAGACAACCTGACAGAGTGATTTGCAGAGCCAATAACTTCCAGTTTTGTGTAGTAACTCGATTGCCACTCATTAGCAAAGTTATAGCCCTAAGATCTGGCTATAATGTTGTTATAGTAACCTCAAGCAAGTTCTGGCTCGATCTTGTTTGAAATTGAGCCCCAAGTTCATGTAATCCTACTATCAGACCAAGTTACAGTCATCAGTCAGCCTGACAGTCCAACTTTGGGCTTAATTATCTCCCAATTTTTCATAACAACAATGCTTAACCTCTTAAGCAAAGTTGTTCCCCTTTAATAGGTCTACAATTTTGATATGGTGGCCTAGGGCAAAAACCCTAGAATTTGAAAGTTACAAAGCTCAAAAGTTGAGCCCATAACACTGTTTTTCAGACTTAGAGTGGAATCACAATTGGGGTCTTTTTGCAAATTTGTCCAAAACTTAGGGTTTGGTTTGTAAATCTTCATAAATGTGAACCATGTGACTTTATATGCTTTAATATTGTAGTTTTTACACTTTAGTCCAAATGTGCACTATTTTTGCACATAGGCCCCTAGGGTTTGAATTTAGGGTTTTCCTGGGTTTCAATTAGGGTTTCTGGTTTCTCAGGGGTGTGAATGTAATGTAGATCCATCTTTAGTAGCATTTTATGATTTTTTACTTAAACCTTAGGGTTTTCTCAATTTGGGTCATGTTTTACCCCTTTAAACCCCATTTAGGGTTAAGTCCCCTATTCCAGGGTTTTATTTGAAAAACACTAGAACAATACAACTTGTTTGAAATTTTTACCTAGTGAATGCACTCTAGGTGTGTCAAACATATGCAATGCCAATGTTTATGATTTCATGCTCAAGTTTTAGTAACAGTAACACCAGGGGTGTTACACCTTTGAAGCTTTGTATGGATGACGGTGTCGTACTCCGTTAAACTGGTCTGAACCAGGAGAAAGATGTTTTTTCAGACCTGATATGGTAAAGGAAACAGAAGATAAGGTTCAACGGATAATACATAATTTGAAAAAAGCTCAAGCTCGCCAAAAGAGTTACGCAGACAAACGACGCAAGCCCTTGTACTTTCAAGTTGAAGATTATGTCTACCTGAAAGTCTCACTAATGAAGGGTGTATATCGTTTCGGGGTAAAAGGGAAGCTTGCACCTTAGTACATTGGTCCTTTTCCCATCATTGAAAGATATGGACTAGTGGCATACCGACTCTAATTACTCGAAACATTGTCTGCAGTGCATAATGTTTTCCATGTATCCCAATTGAAGAAGTTTCTTCGGGTTCCGGATCGAACTGTTGAAGTGACAGATGTTGCCTTAGAACTAGACTTGACGTATTTAGAACATCCTATTTGAGTCTCGGATCAAAAGGACAGAATTACCTGAAGGAGAACTCTCAAGTTTTATAAGATACAATGGAACCAACACACGGAAGACGAAGCTACATGGGAAACTCAAGACTTTTTAGGCAAGAATTTCCTAGGCTTTTTAGCTTCATGTAAATTGTAAGATATGTACACTTGTTGTAATAAAGGAACAAACCCCATACCACTCCTGCCTTGTATCAGAAATAAGGAAATAAAGTTATGATGCATTTCCTTTTCCATTACTTGCCCTAGACATGTATCCTCGAGACGAGATTCTTTTATGGGGGAAGAATGTAAAACCCCTGGTGTTACTGCCACTAAAATTTGAGCATAACATCATGAGCATCAGCATATCATGTGATTGTTACACTTAGAATGCATTCACTAGGCAAAAATTTCAAACAAGTTGTATTGATGTGACTGGTCATGGGTAAAACCCTAGAGTAGGGTACTTAACCCTACACTGGGCTTAAAAGAGTAAACAAAGCCTAAATAAGAGAAAACTTTGAAACTCATTAGTAATGATCATAAAATGTCACCATTAATGGACTTAAGTGGCATCCAAACCCTAGAAGTACCAAAAACCCTAAATAGACTCCTGGAAAACCCTGGACTGAAACCCTAGGGGGTTATATGCAAATGTTGCCCACTTTTGGACCTAACTGCAAAAATCATGGAAATATAGTACCTCATATCACAGGGTTCACATATTTGAAGATTTACAAGTCAAAAGATGTGAATTGGGCTTATTTGCAAAAAGCCATTCAATTCCTGTTATTAGACTAAGTCTGAAAACAGTTGGACAGAGTGGACTTTAGAGCTCTGTAGATCTAAAAATATTAGGAATTTACCTAGGGTCAACACATCAAAAGTCTAGAGCTACTATAGGAGAACAACTTTGCTATAGGGATTAAGCCTTGGTGTCATGATAAATTTGGAGATAATTAGATCCAAAGTCGGGCTATTAGGCAACCTTAAGTCTGAACTTTCAGTGACAGTGAAGTTGGATGAACTTAGGGCTTGATTTTGAGTAAGATCTGTTGCTCGATTGAGGATAATCACCATTGCAAGATTGTAGCTGGATTAAAGGGCTAGAACTTTGTTACAGAGAGATTAGCAAGTTGCCACACAAAAAAAGGAGATTAATGCCCTATAAATGTCCCTGTCAGATAGAGTGAATGGTGTTTTGGTTGTACAGTGACTGAATAAGATCGCAGGTTCACCCCCCCTCGCCGCCGGTGCCCTTGCACCTAGATCCACGTCGGCGTCGCGATTCCCGCCCGGTCGAACACGGATAAGGCTCCTCAGTAAAAAAATCGGGCACCGTCGATGAGCTTGAGACCCTGTTCTACCCGGCCGCCGTGCCCACTTGACTCACGGCCGGTTCAGATAAGCTCATCGGCGTTGGCCGCCCGTCGATCAGATGCCACGTGCCATGAGGCTTCACCACGTCGCCGTAGTTAACTCTGTATCACTGTCTCGTCGCCGGTAAGCTTGCCACGGTGAGAGACACGCAGCTCTTGCGCTAGTGACCTCTTCCTTCTCCGGCTGCCACCGCGCCAACTCCAATTCATGCGCCACCGCCACCGGAGCCTATAAATTGAGCATGCCGTCGGGTCCGTAAGGTAGTCAAGCACCCAAGCCACCAAACCGTGCCTCCAATTGCTCACCAGCGAGTCCTAATTTCGGATTTCCCCCAAATCAGTCCAAAACACCGTGCCTTGTGACCTCGTCATGGTCAGCGTGCTCCAGGTCCGCTCATGCCCTCTGCTCTTTCGTTTCAGTATTCTTGTGATATAGCTGAAGTGCTCGATCTTTCGGTGAGTGGAGATAATTTCGATTTGGCGGAAGATGACCCTTGTGATCCGACTACAACGAGCAAGCCCGAGGCGCCAATGCAATCGCTGAACCAACTCCCTGTGGTTACCAACCTTGCTGATGCGAGATTGGCCTGATCACGAAGATCTTTTCCTGTGCGCAATCGAAGAACGAACAAGAAAAAGATGCGAGCAATCTAATTTATTACTCGAGGGTGGAATTTTGAATACACGAAGACAACGCTGATTTGCGCGTGTTCAAGGGTAGCTAAAGCTAACGTAAAACAAAACTCAAAGAACAAAGGAGGCGCAGCTCCTAGATAAATAGAGAGAGGGGGTGCAACCCCTAGTGGTGGCCAAAGGGGGAAAACACAACCCTAGGTCATCCACTATGGGCCGCAGTTGGGCTGGTCGTCTATTCTTCTGGGCCCTCATTCTTCAGTAGCATGACAAAGTTAAGATCTCTAGAACGAGCCCGAGTGATTGGCCCAGCTAATGAAGGAAGTGGCGCTTGATGTGGAGGTGCTGCTGGTGTAGTCGTACTCATGTTGCAGGTGATGTCCTCATCATCCTCCCCTTCTTGAAGTGAAGTCGTCCTCGATGACAACTCCTCATCCTCAGCCATATAAGGTTTCAAATCTGCAACATTAAAACTAGTGGAAACACCAAATTCCGTAGGCAGGTCAAGGATATAAGCATTATCATTAATCTTTGTTAGCATCTTAAAAGGACTACCAGCACGAGGCATAAATTTAGAACGGCGCAAAGTAGGAAACCGATCCTTTCTCAAGTGCAACCAAACCTTATCACCTGGCTCAAAGGTAACAAGTTTTCTTCCTTTACTACCAGCAACCTGATTTTTTGCATTAGTAGCAGCAATGTTCTGTTTCGTTTGTTCATGTATGGTAATCATTTGTTCAATATGTGCAGCAGCATCTACATGTGGGGTGTTCGCAGCATTAAGTGAAATCAAATCAATAGGTGCCCTAGGGATGTAACCATAAACATTCTGGAAAGGGCACATCTTTGTAGAAGAATGTGTGGCATGATTGTAAGCAAATTCAACATGAGGCAAGCAATCCTCCCAACGTCTCAAATTCGTGTCTAAAACAGCCCTAAGCATGGTAGATAAAGTTCTATTTACTACCTTAGTTTGTCCATCAGTCTGAGGGTGACAAGTAGTGCTAAACAGCAATTTAGTTCCCAATTTATTCCAAAGAGATTTCCAAAAATGGCTTAGAAACTTAGCATCATGATCAGAGACTATTGTTTTTGGAATACCATGTAAACAAATAATTTCTCTAAAGAACAATTCAGCAACAATGCTAGCATCATCAGTTTTATGACAAGGTATAAAGTGAGCCATTTTAGAGAATCTATCAACAACCACACAAATACTATCCCTCCCCTTCTTAGTTCTAGGAAAGCCCAAAACAAAGTCCATAGAAATATCAAGCCAAGGAGAAGGGACAGGCAAAGGCATATACAAACCATGGTTGCCCAAACGTGACTTAGCTTTCTGGCAAGTAGTGCAACGTGCAACAAGACGCTTAACATCACGGCGCATCCGAGGCCAAAAAAAGTTTGCAGCCAGCACCTCATGTGTCTTGTAAGCGCCAAAGTGCCCCATGAGACCACCTCCATGAGCTTCCTGCAGCAACAAAAGACGAACCGAGCTTGCTAGAATACATAGCTTGTTAGCGCGGAACAAAAATCCATCCTGTATGTGAAATTTTCCCCAGGGTTTGCCATCCTTACAATGTATATAGAAATCTTTAAAATCAGCATCATCCACATATTGATCTTTCACAGTTTGCAAGCCAAAGATTCTAAATTCTAACTGTGAAAGCATGGTATATCTATGGGACAACGCATCAGCAATGACGTTTTCCTTCCCGTTCTTGTGTTTAATGATGTAAGGAAAGGACTCGATGAATTCTACCCAACTAGCATGACGACGGTTTAGATTTGTTTGGGTATGAATATATTTTAAAGCCTCAAGATCAGAATAAATTATAAACTCACGAGGCCAAAGGTAGTGCTGCCATGTTTGCAAAGTGCGAACTAAAGCATAAAGTTCCTTACATAAGTAGAATATCTCAAGCTAGCACCGCTTAATTTTTCACTAAAATAAGCAACCAGTTTTCCTGCTTGTAACAAAACAGCACCTAACCCAATACCACTAGCATCACATTCAAGTTCAAACACTTTCTAAAAGTCGGGCAATTGTAAGAGTGGAGCATGGGTTAACTTATCTTTCAAAGTGTTGAACGCCTCTTCTTGTGGGGGGACCCAAGCAAAAGACACACATTTCTTTGTGAGTTCGTGCAAAGGGGCAGCGATGGAGCTAAAATCACACACAAAACGGCGGTAAAATCTTACAAGTCCAAGAAAACTCCGAATTTGGGTGACCGTCATTGGTGTAGGCCAGTCCTGAATGGCTTCAACCTTGCTGCTATCCACCTCAATGCCCTGCGGAGTGATAGAGGACGTGGCCCGATCTTCCGTGAGATACGATAATTTGATTGAGTGGAGATCTCGACGTTGATGATCCAAGGCTCCGAGCGAACGGTTCCTCGCAATCACTACACCACGGCTCCGTTGGTTATCACCCATGACACACGAATGACCTCGCCACAAAGGCTTATCCCTGCAAGCGCAATCAAGAACACAAGCAAGAACAGGAAAGAAACGCAACCAAAATTGTATTGATTACGGGAGGGGGTCTCACAAGCCGATGACGGCGACACTGTTCGATGACAGAATTGATCTAAGCAAAACCCAATCCTAAATGTGGCAGAGACCACTGAATAAATAGAGTATTAGGGCGTGCGTAGCCCTGGACTCGCCCCTAATGGGCTCCGACGCGATACACGGCCCAACGGCCCAACAGACGGTGTCGCAGCACCAAAACAGAATCTGAACGCTGACTTATTTCGACGATTCCCGTTGACTCCGGATGAATTTTAGGGTGGAACCAGTTGGGTTGGTTAGATAATCTCGTTATCTTTCCAACCATATCCAGTCCATCGCAATTGGAGTCTGGATGCATTTTGGGCGTCCATTTTAGTGCAGACTGGTCCTGGAACCCAAGATGGGCCGACTCGGACTTGATCTCCTTCCTGTTGTGGACGCCCTTGCTGCTCCTCCTCAACACCTTGGCCTTTCTCAAGTCCTTGCTGGTCCTCTCCAAGGTACCTAATCATCAAAACATCCATGGCCCCAAGCGTAAGCTCTGAAACACAATTGACTAGGGTAGAACGTACCTGGAGATTTAGATGTCGTGCACGAGATCGTGTTATCGGTCCATTCATTGTATGTATAGAAGTGATGTCCTCATCATCCTCCTCCTCTTGAATTGGAGTCGTCCTCGACTCGGCCTCATCTTCGTCACCCATATATGGCTTCAAATCTGAAATGCAAAAGGTGGGACTAACCCCAAAATTTGACGGCAACTCAAGTGTATATGCATTATCATTAATTTTTGCCAGAACTTTATAAGGACCTGCAGCTCGTGGCATAAGTTTAGACTTTCTCAAATCAGGAAACCTATCCTTTCTCAAATGAACCCACACCAAGTCACCAGGTTCCAATTTCATTTCCTTCCTACCTTTATTAGCAACAATACGATACTTTTCATTCATCTTTTCAATTTGCAACTTAGTTGTTTCATGTAACTTAAGAATGAATTCAGAACGTTGTGTAGCATCCAAGTTCACTATTTCAGAAGGTGGTAAAGGTAGCAAATCAATTGGGGCACGAGGATTAAAACCATATACTACCATAAATGGACTAAGCTTGGTTGTAGAATGAATCGATCTGTTATAAGCAAACTCAATATGTGGCAAACATTCCTCCCACAACCTCAAATTATCCTTAAAAATAGCCCGCAACATGGTAGATAAAGTGCGATTAACAACCTCTGTTTGCCCGTCAGTTTGGGGATGACAAGTAGTAGAAAACAACAACTTTGTTCCCAATTTAAACCACAAAGTTCTCCAAAAATGACTTAAAAACTTAGCATCCCTATCAGAAACAATAGTATTTGGCACACCATGCAAACGCACAATCTTAGTGAAGAACAAATCAGCAATATGTGAAGCATTATCAGTTTTGTGACAGGGTATAAAATGTGCCATCTTTGAAAAACGATCGACAATGACAAAAACACTATCACTCCCCCTCTTTGTTCTAGGCAATCCCAAAACAAAATCCGTAGAAATATCCTCCCAAGGTGCACGAGGAACAGGAAGAGGCAAATAAAGACCATGGGGGTTAAGTCGAGACTTAGCTTTGTTGCACGTGGTGCAACGAGAGACGTAGCGCTCAACATCACGCCGCATCCGAGGCCAATAGAAATGAGTAAACAACACATCTTCGGTCTTCTTAACACCAAAATGTCCCATCAAGCCACCTCCATGTGCTTCCTACAAGAGTAGAAGACGAACGGAGCTAGCTGGAACACACAACTTGTTAGCACGGTAGAGAAGGCCTTCACGCAGCATAAATTTTTGCCACGTTCTTCCCTCTCTGCAATTTTCAAAAGCATCTTTGAAGTCCAAATCAGCAGCATATAATTCCTTTATAGTCTCCAAACCAAATATTTTATGATTAAGTTGGGACAGCATAGTATAACGTCTAGATAAAGCATCAGCAATTACATTATCCTTACCTTTTTTATGCTTAATAATGTAAGGAAATGATTCTATGAATTCAATCCATTTAGCATGTCGTTTGTTTAGATTAGATTGTCCCTTAAGATACTTCAAAGATTCATGATCCGAATGTATGACAAATTCTTTAGACCATAGATAATGTTGCCAAGTTTGTAAAACTCGTACTAAAGCATATAATTCTTTGTCATATGTAGAATAATTCAGAGTTGGACCATTCAATTTTTCACTAAAGAAAGCAACAGGTTTACCTCCTTGAATGAGCACTCCTCCAATCCCAATGCCGCTCGCATCACACTCGAGCTCGAATGTCTTGTCAAAATCAGGAAGTTGCAGCAGTGGTGCTTGTGTGAGCTTCGACTTGAGGGCATCAAAGGCTTGTTGTTGTGATCACTACACCAAAATAGTAAACTTCCTAGAGCCTAAACCCTAGGAAGTTAGGCCTAAACTCTAGGAAGTTAGCTAAACTCTCGGAAGTTAAGCCATCCCGTCGGAAGTTTGGCTCTCGAAATTTTTTTGTCGGAAGTTAGCTTAATTTCCTAGAGCCCTCTAGGAAGTTAGCTAACTTCCTATAGCCAAAAAAGCCTCTCGGAAGTTAGTAGATTCTCGGAAGTTAGTAGCTTCACGCCGTCAGCGTCGTCAGCTGACTAACTTCCTACGACTAACTTCCTACGGCTGACTGTAGCCCCTAAAAAGGTAGCTGGCTAACTTCCTACGGCTTAATAAGCCTCTAGGAAGTTAATTTGACCAGCATTACAAATGCTGTTTATTTTTATTTTACTCCACATTCCACAACATAACAAATATATCAACAGCTATATAGCACAACATATTTTTCACATAAAACATCTCACACACAATCACATAACAATATTTAAATCCATAGTCTCATCAATTACATCGCAAAAGTCTCATCCATAGTCTATTCAATTACATCACAAAAGTCATCCATAGTCATAATAAGACACATCTCATCATCCAGTATTAATAAGAGACAATATATCATACATAGTCATAATAAAAGTCTAAGTATCAGAACACAATAACATGGAAGTCTCAAGCAGCATCATTTACCACCATGAGCAACGTCCATTTGATCCATACCCCTGGGAACTACAACAGGTTTCGGTGCTGGCCGGGTCTTGAGAGGCGAAGGCACAGTGGTGGTTGATAGGGCTCACGGACGAGCCGGTTTACAAGGCAATGGTGAAGACTCCCGCCAGGCAGAGCGCTACGCCGGCGACCTTGGCTATGCCTGAAGCGCTCCTCAGCTTCACTCTCTCCATCCTGGTAATTAATTAAGCAACATTATTTCAATCCTGGTGTTAATAAATTAACATACTGTTTTCATCCCTGCTCTGCAAGACTCTTATGTGTATCAACATTTTATAAACCTATTGAACTTACTTAAAAATACAAATATTACTATAAACATAGCTTGCTTGGCCAGACAGATCGATGTTATAGCTAGCAGAACTATTAATTAGCCTGCTGGCTCACCTAAGCACCGTGGCAAGAAAAATAAATGATGGCTGCATTGAAGATCGAGGTGGCAGGCTATGATATCGATGATAAAAACCTCAAAAGCACCGCCAGGAAGAAGGTGATGGCCCGGAGCGAGCTGTCTGCCGCAGATGCCACCGTTGTAGTGGTGAACTTGAGGCTCACGTGGTACAGGTTCACCCCTACCGTAATCCTGAAAGGCAATTTCCACAGGTAAACAGATCTGAATTAATCGAACAGTTTATTGCTGCCTGCTGGCGATACAAAGATGATTGCCATATACCTTTGTAGAAGAGCTATAGGCAGCAAGATGAGGGAGCCAACTTCCTGGTGATAGAAGATGAACACGTACTCCCTGGTTTAAAGCAGCCTTGGATATCACGAACATGCCAGTGTAGGTCAGTTGTATGATGATGGCCACGCAGTAGATCTGTGTCGTCTCCCAACGCTGGCGTTGCCCACTCGAGTCCGGCGGGGGCGGGGGCGGGGGCAGGGCCGGAGTCGGGGGCGGCCACGGCAGACGAGGCCGGGGTGGCGGCGGTCGTGGCAGACGGGGCCGGGGCGGGGGCATCCACGGCGGACGGGGCCAGGGACGGGGGCGGGCACGGTGGGGGCGGGCAGGGGCATGCACGGCAGGGGTGGCCGGTGGCGTGGACGGCAGGGGCGGCTGGTGGCGGGCGGCTCCAATGGAAGAGACAGATGTGAGAGAGACAGGGTTGAGAAAGGTGAGAGAAGAGATAAGGTTGGGAAGAGGTTTAAAATAAAAAATAACTTCCTAGAGTAAAGCCGTAGGAAGTTACGTAACTTCCTAAAGTTTGTACATTTACTCTAGGATGTTAAGTAACTTCCTAGAGCTGGTCGTAGGAAGTTAGCTTTTTGTTTGACTGGTCAAAAGCTAAAATCTAACTTCCTAGAGGAGCCCGTAGGAAGTTAGCTTTTTGTTTGACTGGTCAACAGCTGAAACCTAACTTCCTAGAGGAGGCCGTAGGAAGTTAGCTGGGCAGCTAACTTCCTAGAGCCAGCCGTAGGAAGTTAGCTTTTCGTTTGACTGGTCAACAGCTGAAACCTAACTTCCTAGAAGAGGCCATAGAAAGTTAGCTAACTTCCTATGGTTTTTTAACTCCCGACAGCTTTTATAAAATACCGTAGGAAGTTATGTTTATTTCCTAGAGCTACCAGTTGCCTCTCGGAAGTTATTTATTTCCTACGGTTTGTTATAAAAGCTGTAGGAAGTTAAAAAAACCGTAGGAAGTGTAAGATTTTGGTGTAGTGGATGGTCCCCAACGAAACGACACTCCATTCTTTGTCAACTCGTGGAGAGGTGCTACAATGGTGCTGAAATCCCGCACAAATCGCCTATAGAATCCTGCAAGACCAAGAAAACTTCGAACCTGCGTGACCATGGTTGGAAGTGGCCAGCTCGTGATGGCAACAATTTTTGCCTCATCCATCTCAATGCCCTGCGATGTCACAACATATCCAAGAAAAGACACATGATCGGTGCTGAAGGTGCACTTCTCAAGGTTACCAAATAAACGTGCATCACGCAAAACATCAACAACAACACGTAAATGTTCAATATGATCATCATGAGACTTACTATAGATAAGAATATCATCAAAATATACCACCACAAATTTACCGATGAAAGCACGTAAAACCTCGTTCATCAATCTCATGAAAGTGCTAGGCGCATTAGTTAACCCAAAAGGCATGACTAACCACTCATAAAGACCGAACTTAGTTTTAAATGCAGTTTTCCATTCATCACCTAAAGACATACGAATCTGGTGGTATCCACTACGCAAGTCAATTTTAGAGAAAACAATAGAACCACTTAATTCATCAAGCATGTCATCCAATCTAGGAATAGGATATATGTACCGAATTGTGATGTTATTAATGGCTCTACAATCAACACACATGCGCCAAGTGCCATCTTTCTTAAGAACCAAAAGAACTGGAACAGAACAAGGACTAAGGCTCTCACAAATGTACCCGCAGTCCAGAAGGTCCTGGACCTGGCGCTGAATCTCCTTAGTCTTCTCGGGGTTGGTCCTGTAGGCAGCACGGTTGGGCAAGCTCGCCCCTGGAATTAAATCAATCTTGTGCTCAATGCCTCGCACATGTGGCAATCCAGGGGGTATCTCAGAGGGAAACACATCCATATACTCTTGCAAAAGGTTAGCAATAGCAGGTGGCAAGACAATAGATGTATCATCAATGGAATAGAAAGCATTTTTGCACACTAAGGCATAGCAAAGTCCAAGAGAGGCATGTAACTCATCAAGATCAGATTTAGTGGCTAGCAAAGTAGGAGTTTTTAACTTAATAGGTTGCTGATTTTCAGAGTTCAAAACACCTTTTTGCTTAGCATTAGTCTTTTTCTCATGTTCAAAGTGGATAATCTCAGTGGGAGTCATAGGAAGCAACACAATTTTCTTTCCCTTATGCATGAAAGTATATTTATTAGATCTACCATGGTGAATAGCATCAGTATCGAACTCCCAAGGATGTCCCAGTAAAAGAGAGCAAGCATCCATAGTCACCACATCGAAATCAGCAAAGTCATGGTAAGAGCCAATTGAAAAATGCACCCTTGCTGTTTTTGTTACCTTGAACTTACCGCTGTTGTTAAACCATTGAATGTGATAAGGGTGGGGATGCTCTCGTGTGGTCAAGCCAAGCTTCTTGACCACCTCAACGTTCACCAAGTTGTTGCAGCTACCACCGTCAATGATGGTATGTACACGGCAGTCCTTGACGATGAGGAACATGTTGAAAAGGTTGTGGCGCTGTCTGTTGTCGTCGTCACTAGCCGTGGTACTCAAAGCTCGTTGCACAATCAAGGCCTTATAGGTCTCGGTCGCTGTTGTACCAAGAACCTCTTCATCACCATCATAAGTCTCTGCAATGTTAGCTCCAACAGTATCTTCATCTTCAACATCAGAAGCACTAACATACCCACCATCACCAGTAGCAATGTATGCCCGTTTGCTGGGGCAATCTCGCTGAATATGACCATGTCCCTGGCAGCGGTGGCACTTGATGTCGGAGGAGCGGCCTGTGGAAGAGGTGGTCGTAGCAGGTTTTGCTGCAACACCCGAAGGTACAGTGGAAGATGTGGACGTCCGTACGCCCGAAGATGATGACGCCTTGGCTGGCGCTGGTGGCTGGCGTGGAGCAAAAGTGCTGCTCCTTCGTTGTTGACGACCCTGCAATTCTTTTTCTGCCAACATAGAAAGATGGAACAAATGTTGTATAGAATGATATTCTTTATAATCAACAATACCCTAAATCTCCCGCCTCAATCCCCCATAAAACCTAACCATTTGATCCTCCAGATCCTCAACTACCCCACATCGTAGCATACCTTTCTGAAGTTCTTGGTAGTATTTCTGTACCGACATGTCTCCCTGATCTAAGCGTTGCAATTTTTTCGAAGATCACGTCTATAAGAAGGGGGAACAAAGCGAGCTCGCATCTCCTCTTTTAACGCATTCCATGTTTGTGGTGCAGCACGTGTGTTAACAAGTTCATTCCACCAAATGATAGCAAAATCTCTAAATTCACTAGTGGCTTGTCTAACCCTATGCTGCTCAGGAACAAGATGGGAATTAAATTTTTGTTCTACCGTCATCTCCCAGTCTAAGTAAGCTTCAGCATCATAAGAACCCATGAACGGTGGAATAGAAAACTTAATCTTAGCAAATGGATCATGGTCTGGTTCAGGATTATGATGACGACGTCTACCATTACCTCTCATACCTTGTCGATTACGTGCGAGGCGTTGTCGCAGCGGTGCATAAACATCGTCATCATCGTCGTCGTCGTCGTCCACAGGAGAGTGAGCTGGGGCTGGAGTTGGTGGTGGTGGACGAGCCTCCAGTACGTCCATGCGTGTAACAAGTTATGCCCCAGAATGGAGTCAGGAATCTGCTGTAAAAATTTGAGCTCAAACGGAGCAACGAGCGAAAAGTTATGCCCATTTTATGGAAGGTACTTCAAGTTATGGTTTTCAAAGGCACAAATCGGCAGGAACCGAAACGACGGCTATGGAGCACAGGGTCAGTTTTAGAGATAGGATTTGTTTTCTGGATATGGTCGGTTTAGATATAGGATCTGTTTTGTGGATATGGTCGGTTTTAGAGATAGGATATGTTTTGTGGATATTGTCGGTTGTAGAGATAGGATCTATTTTGTGAATAGGATCGGTTGTAGAGATAGGATCTGTTTTGTGGATAGGGTCGGTTGTAGAGATAGGATCTGTTTTGTAGATAGGGTCGGTTTTGTAGGATGGAAGCGGATGGATACAATCAAACTGAACCAAAACAAATCTAATCCAGCAACCAAACCTAACTAGAACACGAACTCAGAACTGCAGACTCTAAAACTGAATTGTGCCAAGGCTAAGGCGATGGTTTTAGGTCGGAATAAACTGATCGTAATTTTTTTGGCTTTTTGTGGACTATGGGATGAAACAAAACTAATCTAAAGGTAGAATTATACCTCATGGGGAACCTGGAAATCTGATACCAATTGATAGAGGACGCGGCCCGATCTTCCGTGAGATACGATAATTTGATTGAGTGGAGATCTCGACGTTGATGATCCAAGGCTCCGAGCGAACGGTTCCTCGCAATCACTACACCACGGCTCCATTAGTTATCACCCGTGACACACGAATGACCTCGCCACGAAGGCTTATCCCTGCAAGCGCAATCAAGAACACAAGCAAGAACAGGAAAGAAACGCAACCAAAATTGTATTGATTACGGGAGGGGGTCTCACAAGCCGATGACGGCGACACTGTTCGATGACAGAATTGATCTAAGCAAAATGCAAGCCTAAATGTGGCGGCGGCTGCTGAATAAATAGAGTATTAGGGCGTGCCTAGCCCTGGACTCGCCCCTAATGGGCTCCGACGCGATTCACGGCCCAACGGCCCAACAGACGGTGTCACAGCACCAAAACAGAATCTGAACGCTGACTTATTTCGATGATTCCTGTTGACTACGGATGAATTTTAGGGTGGAACCAGTTGGGTTGGTTAGATAATCTCGTTATCTTTCCAAACATATCCAGTCCGTCGCAATCGGAGTCCGGATGCATCTTGGGCGTCCATTTTAGTGCAGACTGGTCCTGGAACCCGAGATGGGCCGACTCGGACTTGATCTCCTTCCTGTTGTGGACGCCCTTGCTGCTCCTCCTCAACACCTTGGCCTTTCCCAAGTCCTTGCTGGTCCTCTCCAAGGTACCTAATCATCAAAACATCCATGGCCCCAAGCGTAAGCTCTGAAACACGATTGACTAGGGTAGAACGTACCTGGAGATTTAGTTGTCGTGCACGAGATCGTGTTATCGGTCCATTCATTGTATGTATAGAAGTGATGTCCTCATCACGGAGTAACCACATAACCAAGAAACAAGACACACTGCGTGCAAAATGTGCACTTTTCCATGTTACCAAACAAGCGAGCGGCATGCAAAGCATCAAAAACAGCACGCAAATGTTCTAAATGCTCCTCTATAGACTTGTTGTAAATAAGGATATCATCGAAATAAACAACAACAAACAAACCTATGAAGGCCCATAGAACTTCGTTCATTAAACGCATAAAGGTGCTGGGAGCATTAGTCAATCCAAATGGCATAACTAACCATTCATATAAACCAAATTTCGTTTTAAAAGCCGTTTTCCATTCATCACCGAGTTTCATTCTAATCTGATGGTAACCGCTACGCAAATCAACCTTAGAGAAAATAATGGCACCACTAAGCTCTTCTAACATATCATCAAGGTGTGGAATAGGATATCGATAACGAACTGTGATGTTATTAATAGCACAACAATCTACGCACATACGCCATGACCCATCTTTCTTTGGAACGAGTAAAACAGGAACCAAGCAAGGGCTAAGAGACTCACGAATGTAACCTTTATCAAGCAGCGTCTGCACCTGGCGCTGGATCTCCTTCGTCTCATCTGGATTTGTATGGTATGGGGCGCGGTTCGGAAGAGAAGCGCCGGGGATGAGATCGATCTGATGCTCAATGCCATGGAGCGGAGGAAGACCCGGTGGTAAGTCCATAGGAAAAACATAAGAATACTCCTGCAAAAGGTTAACAACAGTAGGGGGTATATCCAAAGATGGTGCATCATCATGCGAAACAATCATGCACGAGCATACAAGTGCATAACAGGGCATATGAGCTTCATGGAGATCATCAAAATCAGCACGTGTAGCAAGTAAAACAGGAGAGTGCAACTTGATTTCAGATTTAATAGGTGCGGCTGATGTCGATTTGACTTGTTGTGCAGTTTTAGCAGCCCTAGTAAGGTCATCTTTCAAAATTTGGTCAGGGGTCATTGGATGTATAATTATTTTCTGGCCTTTAAACATGAAAGAATAATGACTTGAACGACCATGATGTAAACTATCAGTATCATATTGCCAAGGTCGACCCAATAACAAAGAGCATGCTTCCATAGGAATAACATCGCAATCAACATAATCAGAATAAGAACCCAGCAAAAAGGGGACACATACCGAACGTGTTACCTTTATTTTACCACCATCATTAAGCCATTGAATGTGATACGAATGTGGGTGTGCGTGAGTGGGCAAGGATAATTTCTCTACCAAAGCTGTACTTGCCAAATTGTTGCAGCTGCCACTATCGATGATGATGCGAATCGACCGTTCGTGCACAACGCCCTTGGTATGGAATAGTGTGTCGCTGATTTTTTTGGCCTGGGCAACCTGTGTGCTGAGAACACGCTGCACAACAAGACTCTCATACCTATCGGCGTCGATGGGATCAATGTGGACTTCCTCATTTTCTGCATGGTTAGTGGCAATCATAGCATGAGTAGTTTCCTCAGAATCACTGGCTGAAGAGTACTCACCATTGTCACGTATAAGCAAGATACACTTGTTTGGCAGTCCCGAATCATGTGCCCAAACCCTCTGCAACGATGGCACTGAATATCCCGTGTACGTCCTGTGGAAGAAACGGCGCCTTTGGCAGGGGGCGCCGCTAGCTTGCCTGTCCCTGTGCGCGGTGTAGTGCTAGGCATAGAAGGTGCATGGCTAGAAGGAGTTGAGCAGTGTGTCGAACCCCTGCCTGCAAAAGGGTTAGTATATCTTTGATCGTCGTCCCTGCACTTCACGTTCAGCTTTGCAAGCATATTCAAACAATGTGGTTATATCAAAATAATCCTTATAATCAAGTATATCCTGAATTTCCCTGTTCAAACCACCACGAAAACGCGCCACAGCAGCGTCATCTGACTCAACGAAACCACAACGAAGCATACCCTTTTGTAACTCCTGGTAATATTCCTCAATAGATTGTGAACCTTGTTGAAAACGCTGCATTTTGTTAAGCAAATCACGGGCATAAAGGAAGCAACGAATCTGTGGCGCATGGCAGTTTTTAATTGGGTCCAAGTAGTGACACTGTTAATGGGAATTTTTTGTTTATACTCATGCCACCAAATTAAAGCAAAATTAGTAAATTCACTAATGGCAGCCTTCACTTGGCTATTAGCAGGAATATCATGGCATGAAAATTTCTGTTCTACCTCCAATTCCCAATCAAGATATGCACCAGGATCATATTTACCATTAAAAGATGGAATTTTAAATTTAATCTTAGCAAATAAGTCATTAGGGGGATGACAAACCACATGGCATGCACGACCACGACAATCTCCATCGTCCTGCTCAGTGTCACCGCCGTAGTCCTGCTCCATCTTTGTGGTCAACGCATCAAGGCGTGCCAGGATGGTGTCGAGTGTGGTGCGAGTCGCCGTTTGAGCAAGGTCAAGCTAGTTGAAACGCGCGGTTGTCAAAGTGATCATTGAATCAAGCCTTTCATGCATCGTCCTAATGTCAGCAGCAAGTCCATCAACTTGTCCCCTTACTTCCTGCAACTGGACATCCACTGTGTCATGTGCTCCTGCCATAGTTAGCGCAAACACCAAAACACCAAAAGGAGAAAACCGACGACAACATGGGAATGGTGGTGACAACTCGCTCAATGGAATGCTGTTATCAAGTTCTTATCCGTTCTTACCAAGCCACAGGGGTGAACTGCAACCAACAGTTGGAACTGGTGAAAGATTGGATGAGCGAATGCTTGGAGAAAAAGAAACCTGCTCGTCGTAGAAATATGTGGAGTCCTAGGTAGGCTGCACTCAAGTCAAGGATTAGCACGATCAAAACAATAATGCAAAGTTGAATTATAGTGCAAAACACGAAACTATATTGCTGGCCACAAGTGCAAAGAACGGATGGAACTAGCAGAATGGCGGTACCGTAAATATTGTACTAGCGAGGCCAAAAAGGCACTAGTAGGAATCATAGGTGATTTTGTTTTTCTTTTTTGTATGATTTTTTTGATATTTTTCTCAGCACAAGAAGCAACAAAATAGGAGCTACACCAAGTTTCACCTAAAACAGAGATCAGATGTGGTCTACAAAAAAAGAGCAAGTTCTCTGAAAAGTGTGCAAGAGCTTTGACGAATTTTTTTCTTTATTTTCCTGAATTTTTTTGACAATTTTATCGAAACCAAACATGCCATAGGTGAGTTTGGCTGGCCTCAGAATGGTGTCAACAAGCTCCTGTAAAAATTTCAGATTTTTTGAAAAACCGAGCGAAAAGTTATGCCCAGTTTAAGGAAGGTACCTCAAGTTATGTTTAAAACAACCGAGATGAGACAACCGCTTTGTATCCTTTCTCCTTTCTTTTTTTGTTTGTTCTCTGGTTCTATCCTTTCTCTTTCGTTTTCTTTTTTCTTTATTTATCTTTTGTTTCTTTTTTTTGACGTAACCGAAGGAGAAAAATAAGGAAGCGGCGTTGACTCGGTTTGTGGCGTGATCAAACGGGAGATGGTGGCGGCACGCTAGGGTTTGAATGGTGGAAGAAAGAAGGATGGTGAAAAAAACACAATGCAACCAGCAACAAATGACGCGAAAGCACACAAATTCAACAATGCAGATTATTGAAAGAAAGTGCGAGGCTCAAAAGGGTGCTGGGATAACGTCTAACCTAAATTTTTACGTGGTTATGTGGATTGTAGGAGAGAAAAAAACACTCAATAAACTTACCGATCAACCTGGAAATCTGATACCACTTGATATAGCTGAAGTGCCCGATCTTTCGGTGAGTGGACATAATTCGGATTTGGCGGAAGATGACCCTTGCGATTCGACTACGACGAGCAAGCCCGAGGTGCCAATGCAATCGCTGAACCAACTCCCTGTGGTTACCAACCTTGCTGATGCGAGATCGGCCTGATCACGAAGATCGTTTCCTATGCGCAATCGAAGAACGAACAAGAAAAAGATGCGAGCAATCTAATTTATTACTCGAGGGTGGAGTTCTGAATACACAAAGACAGCACTGATTTGCGCGTGTTCCAGAGTAGCTAAAGCTAACGTAAAACAAAACTCAAAGAACAAAGGAGGCGCAGCTCCTGGATAAATAGAGGGGGTGCAGCCCCTAGTGGCGGCCAAAGGGGGAAAACGCAACCCTAGGTCGTCCACTATGGGCCGCAGTTGGGCTGGTTGTCTATTCTTCTGGGCCCTCATTCTTCAGTAGCATGACGAAGTTAAGATCTCTAGCACGGGCCCAAGTGATTGGCCCAGCTAATGAAGGAAGTGGTGCTTGATGTGGAGGTGCTGCTGGTGTAGTCGTACTCATGTTGCAGGTGATGTCCTCATCACCTTGTGCGTCCCTGATGCCTCCCAACCCAGTCGATTAAGCTAGGACCCCTTAGATCATCGGGAACATTTCATATTGTCCGTTCTGCCTGCTGTCACCATGGACAGGATGATGTAGAGCTCAAATCTAGCAATTAAGCGAGGGGAAATGTTTGTTAAGGGTTCCATTTGGTGTCTGCCACACGAGAGCACTGGTAGTTGAGTAATCAAGTCGGTGTAGGCTCGCCGGAGCCCGGTTCTCCACCATGCGACGTCGTGGACCTCGGGATGTGAAGGAATAGAACTTCAGGGGTCTAGGTGCAACAATCAGTGATACAAACAAATAGTGCGCGGGTTCCTTGATAGATTTTCAAACCGCCGAGGTCCTCTATGTAAAACCGCCATCGTAGGCGCGCGCGGGGCACATTTTGCCTGGGCGTGGGCTGTATTGGGCCAGTTTCAGCCCAGAACTGTTCACAGTTTTCTCTTTTTCTTTTCTGCCAAGCTTTAGAAATCCATAAGCAAATATAGAAAAATGCTAAAAATATCATACTAATTTTGCTAGGCTCCTGATTTTCTATAGTATTTAATAAAAATAGTTTTACGATTTTTATTCTAAATAGGGAATTATGGGATACTTAAAATAGCCAAAACCCATACCCCTAGAATTTTAGAAATTAATTAATAATTTCAAAAATCACCAAACTTTTTAGATAAGCTTTAAATGTTGTTTAGAAGCCTTGGGTAAAGTTTGGTATGAT
Source organism: Zea luxurians (assembly GCA_029449295.1). NCBI lineage: Eukaryota > Viridiplantae > Streptophyta > Magnoliopsida > Poales > Poaceae > Zea > Zea luxurians. Next base: position 65,000,240 of record JAOPSE010000011.1, on the reverse strand, counting down.
TTGGACCATGTTTGGTACCTAGAACCCAAAACCCTAGTCTTCTGCCCTATGAACTTCACTATAGACTCCAAAAACCCTAGTTTCTTGGAGATTCGTGAAGGAAAATTGTACTCAAGACATTAGATAATATACTTTTATTGTCTTTGCATTTTCATGAGCATTACATGAGCATTCATGATTATATATATGTGATATATAGAAAACGAAGAAGAGATAGAAGTTGAAGAAGCAAGGACTACACCACCACCTAAAGAACCTCAAGCAAGGAACTGCTTTTATTTTGACATCTTTGGAGTAGAGCCTGACTCACCTATAACACAAGGGAAGCCCCGGTGCATTTGCCCCCTCCTTGCTATTTTAAAATCTTTCTCACTTGCTTAATGCATTAGGTGATAGGAGTTGTGTGCTAAACCAGTTGCTACATTTTCTTCATTGAAGATTTGATTACTTTTCCTTAATCCCCTGTTTTACAAAAAGGTTTTTCTTATGCTTAGCTTTGCTCTAGAAAAACAAAATGTTTTGTTTTGACAAAAGATGATGCTTCAAGTGGGTGGGGTGTTTTCAAAAATAAAACTTAATGGTGAATCCATCATGGCCATGATGGGTTCAACATTGGAAAAGATGTACCTCTGTCAGGTACCAAACTTTGGGTTTGAAATGATAAAGCTGAGACCGGGCGGGTGACTTGCACGAGAAGAGAGTCTCGGTGTAGTGTCTCCGTCTGAGTCGATTAACGACCGTCTCGATGTAGGCTTGCTGACCGAAGACCCTTTAACTAGTCACATGCCTCATCATGGGTAAGCTTTGCCTCGTGCAGACTAATACCAGAATAAGATAAGACGCAATGGGAGTGGAGAGATGGCGAGAGTAGCGTGTACCCTTCGTGGCAAGAGGCTGGACGGTGGTGTATCTATACTCTCGGTTGGCATGAACCAGATCTGGTCTTAAGAACCCCGGTGGCGAGTTGACATATGCAAGGGTTAAGTGCTACAAATGTCGTGTGATTGGAGATCCTCAGCTGAGTATTAATCGATTGGGATCGTCGTTACTTCTCAGACATGAAGACTTGGTCACTGACTTACACATAGCATTCCAGTGAATAAGAAGGGTTGATAAGAAATTGGTCTGTATAGGTCAAGTGCTTGAACTAGGGTAGAAAGAACTCTAGAACTCAGGTAATGACTTAGCTTGCTAATAAAACTGGACTTTTAAGGATCCACTATTAGTAAGCATTTCTGCAAACAGAGTCTTTGATTATTGATAAGCCATACCTTGATTCCCAAAGACCAGCATATCATTGAGAGTCTTTTATTTTGACGGGTAAGACTTGCGAAAGTACACTTCGTACTTAGGGCTTTGTTTCATGTTGTTTTAGGTGAAGAAGCAGCAAATTTTTGTTGCTTTTGTTCCAAGGTGGTGCCTAAGGAAGAAAATCAAGACTGGAGCCTCGAGAGGAAGTGTCCTCCTCTAAAAACTTTTTACTGTTAATCGGGAGGGGTTTTTGCCTCCCAAGTTATGTAATAATAGTACTCCTGCACTCTTATTTTTGCTCTGGTCTGTAATAATACTACTCTTTCTATACTTTAATCTAAAATAAAGTTGTTGTAACTGCTTCCACGTACTCGTACCTCCGATGTGTTGTAATATCTGCATGATGAGTGAAACGCTCTTGGGCAAGGTAAAGAATGCAGATACCGAACTTGTCAAGTGATTAGGTGCTCCTGCAGGGTTGTCCGAGGTCCGATGGACAAGGACAACTGTAGGTGGGCCTAATGACTTGGAAGGTTCCGTCACAGAATGCAGAGCCAAATACCACCAAAATATAAGGTGAAGAAGCTCAAAAGTCGTTCCTAAGGGGATGCAGAGCTTAAATGCCACCGAAATAGAAGATGAAGAAGCTCAAAAGTCGTTCCTAAGGCGATGCAGAGCTTAAAGACTCAAAAGTCGTTCCCAAGGGGATGCAGAGTCTTGTGTGTTACAGTGTGGGCGCATGCGTGTGTGTGGTCGACATCACCATCATTTTGCATCAAATCATCATATCATTCTACATAACATTACATCATACATCATATCACATTAACGACACAAAAATTGAATATGAAGCAAAACTTCGGCAAGTGCTTTGTCAAAATGAAAATGTGCTTCGGGAAATACAGTTTTATCAGACTTGCCATAGAAGGGCTCTTTCTTTACGAAGCATGAAAAGAAGGGAAGGTGTTTTTCGCCGAAAGCTCAAAAACGGTATGTGTGCAAATTTCACGCATCGTAAAGAAAAATATTATAGTAATTTATATGTCCCATCAATTGTTCCATACATCAAATATTACAAAGCATTCTTACAATAAAGTTACAAAGTATTATCACAATAGTCTACTCTTCTCTAAGGATTTTTTTCTACAGCTTCGTTTAATAACTTATCGACAACTTCGTCGATAATAGAGTTTGCAATGTTTATAACATCCAATGCTTCTTTCATCTGCGGATCAGCCAGGGGATTGTATAGCTCTGGCAGCGGTGATAGCTCAGTTGTAGTAAGTAAACTATTAGTTCGAAGCTACAAAGTAAGTACCGAAGTTAAAATTCAAAAATAATACCTATGCGCCTTTCGCGTTCAGTAGCCTCTTCAGTTCGCCTAGCTTCTTCTCGGGCATCATGGGTGTCTTTTTCATTCTTTCTTATAGTTTCATTGGCCAATTCTCAGCCACCATTTACCCAGACATCAGAATGAAACTTTCCGCCCACTAAACATGCTTCGGCTGAAGGGTCCTTCGTGTCGTTTACGGAGAAGGCGGCTTCGGCCTGAGCTACAGTTTTCACGTGATCGCATCCAGCCTTCTCCAGAATAGTTGCGATTCCCCGGACGCTGGAGAAAGCACAAATATCTTCGAGATCATTCAGAATTTCCTCGAAAGCTTTGGCTTCCCCGCTTATCCATCAATGACGCCTTCGGGGTCGCCTCGAACGAAGTTCTCCTTAGAGGAATAGGCACCTACCTTTGCAAAGTTGTTTTTTAAATTTTTCACGCAATCCAAGGATTTTTTGAAGCATCTTTCCTTGGATTCGTGAAGCTCCTCAATATTTTTCTCTAGCCTGGCCTTCCACCATTCACTTATTTCTTGGCTGGCCTTTGCAACTTCACAATTTTCTTTGGCTTCAGCCAGTTGTTTCCGAAGGTCTTCAACCTCGGCTTTTTGGGCTTCGGCCTGAGCATTGTATTTAGCTTCATCTTCTTTCATTTTACTCACCAATGAAATTAAAATTTTGTCTTTCTCTAGACCTTCGTTTCTCAGCTCAATTACCTCTGAGCGAAGGTTGCTGAGAGCTATTGTGCAGCTTTCGTCTTCGGCGCTTTTTTGAGCCCTCGAGGCATTGCTAAGAATTAAGCCCTGAAAGAAAAAGAAAGAATTAAGCATGACAATGAAATACTTCATTTCAAACTTTAAAGTTAACAACTTATCTACCTTTATACTGTTGTATGCAAGGCTATCAGCAAGATCATCCTTCGACATGGCCGAAAGGCCTTCCTCAAGCTTCAGAAATCCCGTACTTTTGGCTATCTCCCGGCAAACGGATATTTCTTTGTTGTCCAGGAGACAGTGTAGGAAGTCATCTTCATCAGTGCCATTGAACACTATGGCCCCCTTCAGATATTTTAGTTTCTGGGCGTAGTGTCTGGCTTCTAAAATTTCTTCTTTGGATAATTTTTCCCCCGAAGCATATCGAAAAATGTAATCAACATCTTCGGCTGGAGCTTCGGGGGCAGGAGATTTTGCTTTTTCTATCATACCTTGCCCTGCCGCCATGCCGGTTTCAGAAGTTTGTTGCTCAGCTTTATCCTCATGCGCGGTAGCCTTCGTCTCAATGGGCCCTGAAGGCCCAGCTTTGTCTTCGGCCTGGACTTTAACAGCTTTAGCAACTTTCTTAGTAGGAGCAGGGCTCAAGGCCTTTGTGGTCTCCATGACAGCGTCTAGCACGCTGGCCATCCTCCTTCTCTTGGGAGTTGCGGCAGGAGCCTTTTGCACTTTTAGCAATTCTGCCTTTGCTGGTGGGCTCAGAATTTTTGGCATTATCACTGTTTTTTCCAATTTTGGCTCTTCGGCCGCATCATCTTTGGCTTCAGCTGGCTCGACTGTAGACACTTTCGGCACTATAATCGATTCTTCAGCGCTCTACACGGTGGGAGCAGCTTGTTTTGCTTCGGCAATTGAAGAGGTCCCTTCACCAAATTCAGGCACTATGACCGGTTCAATATATCGCGGCCGGTGGGTCAGAACCTTCATTTTCTTGCCCTTCGACACAGCAGTGGTGGCCGAAGCGGTAGTTTTTCTCTTCTTTTCTTGCCTTCGCAATGGGTAGTGATAGTCAGGGTATACGAAGCCAATTGCATCAAACACCCTGTTTAATCTTTTCTTGCCCCGACCCCCGAAGGCTGCGGACAAGGCATCATCTTCGACCTTCGAATATGTCCCAAGCAGCTCGTCGCTGGTACCTTCAATACATTTCAACCAGTCATTGTTTGGTTCGTCAAACATCTCTCTAAATCTGAAAGTATATTTCAATTGAACTAGGCCACCTTCACTAGATTCAGCAGTAGTCTCCTTCGGCATTTCCCAGCTATCCACAAGAGGCCACACCCTATAGGCTATGTGCTCTTGGATTATATGTCTTGTGCCAATGAAGGAACAAACATTGCTAAAGGCCTTCTGGCATGCTTCAACGTCACCTTCAATAGCCACCTTCGGCCTTCGGAGGCCGAAGCGAGACCAGATGGGGCGCTGGATGATTTCCTTAATATCCTTCCTTTCAATCAGATCATTTTTAACATAAACCCACTCCTCCATCCAGGCCCCAGGCCATCTTTTCCAGTATGTTGGCACTGGGTAGCTTGCATTAGAGCGAGCAATGAATCTGTAACAACCAAAGTTGTTGTGGTACTATTTTTTGCCGGTAGCCTTCGTCTCGTATAATAGCTCGTGCATATTGCAGAAGCACTTTGCGCTCAGCTCCAGCCCCTGGCTTCTTAAAGCCCAGACAAACATCCCCATCCTAATTATAGCTTCAGGGGTAATCTGATGAAGAAAGATCTTGAATATATTTAACACTTCAACCACAAATTTGCTCAACGAAAACCGAAGGCCTGCCTTCAAGAAACTTCGGTAAATAACAACTTCATTTTCCTCAGGAGCAGGGGCAGTGCTGTCTCCTCCAACCCTCACAATAGACATGTTGCGAAAATATCTCCCTCTCATGGTGTCAATATGACTTTGCTTAATGGTCGATCTTCCGAAGATGGTATGGCTTGGCCGCCAGGGCCGGTCCTCAGAATCTTCATCTCCCCTATCCACATCATAACTATCACTGTCATCAGAATCTTCAGACAAACCCTCCATTATCTCCTTAGTAATTTTCTTTGTATTCGTTTTTGCCATAGACTCATAAAACCTAGCAATAAAAGGACCCACAACTTTCTTCTCGTCATACAACTTCTTCTCCTCAGTTATCTTCTTCTCCTCAGTCATCTTCTTCTCCTCAGTCATCTTTTTCTCAGAAATGGAGCAAGCATGTCTTTAAATCGAAGCTCAAAAATCAAGCAAGAGCTGGTAAGCAAGAGTTAAAAATTTGAGAAAATAACGCAAACACCAGAAATGGCATATCAAATGCTGCCGCTGTGGGTTCCTATTTATACGCCTAGCGCTTTGCAACTTGGCGGGCCCTGTTTGTCATTGACTTTTGCTATTCTAGCGAAGGGAAGGTGTTTTTTCGGACCTTCGGCTTAAGGCCTTCGTTCACGTCGCAGTCTGAATTCGTTATCACAACAAGTTAATTCTGTGAGGGGCTACTGTTGTGGGCCTTCATATTCTGAAGGTCCTCAAAAACACGACTAACATGTTTTCTAAGTATAATACATTCACAGGGAAATTCGGCCTTGGGATGAAGCTGTACACGTTATGAAAAGCGTGGTTTGGGAGAAGGATGAACCAGATCCGAAGCTACGCATGGAGAAGCTTTGCCTTAGCGGTGGAAAATGAAACCGACTTAAAGAGGAAAAGGCTATCTAGTCCTCAATAGATTATCCTTAAGTCAATAACAAATGTCAAGGGCTTGGATGTAATTTTACACAGGTTGCGTCCTGTGCCTATAAATAGATGAACAGTAGTACCGTACTGTTCACGCTGACTTGTATTCACTCGCACGTCACTCTTGAGTTCACACCTTCTGTCAAGCTGAAGGTACAAATGTAATTTATTGTTATTCATGTTTGTCCATGATAAGATATTGAGAATATAAATAATCTGTCGATTCAATATGATTGTTCATGTTATTCTCCATGTTTCATATGCTTCTACCTTCATTATCACATACTGAGATGATGAAGGTATGTACTTCATAACCTTCGTCTGGAGATCATTATATCCTAAGGGAGATAATGCTTTGAAGGACGAAGATCTTTAATCATTAATATTTTGTGTTGCTTTGTTCTTAACTCATAGCATTTGAGAACAAGTCCCCAACATACATGATTTTTGGTGATGATAAATAGTCTAACTTGCGGTGAAATGATTTGGTATGTTACCTTATTAAGTTATTGGTCCATGTCATGGTAGTAAGGTCCATTTAGTTCCCCTTATCTGATTTTTCTTTGCTCAAGGAATGGCATTTTAGGGGTTTTGGTTCACCTTACCTTGCTAATGATCATAGGAAGATTTTTGGTGGTGACTCTTGATAACTTGGTATTTACTTAAAGTCTAAATTCCTAAGTATGGCTAAACTTAGTGTAGCCTTACCTTACTTGTAAGGGTTAAGCTAGTGAAGGAGACAAGCAAAAACCCTAGTAACACCTGGGGTGTTACATCTCTCGCATCGCACACGCACCCGTGGAGCACCACCGCCGTCTATCGTCCGTTCCGCGGTCACCGTCGAGCTCCTGTTGCGTCCGTTGCCTCGGTGAGTTCCGCTTCCTCGCCAGCAACATGAGACACACTTTGGTTTTCCCCCAGCCCCTCTATTTCCCTCGGTTCGCGCTCACCGGACTTCTCACCGTGCAGCCGAGTCTCCGCCGCCGTCGACCAAGGTCCCCGCGGTATCCTCGCTGTTGCTCAAGCGCTGCAGAGCCGTCTCTCGAGGTAACCAACCCACCCATGCCCTTAATTTCCCATTTACTACCCTGCTGTCCACGCATTCGCTCACCCGAACTCGCCTAAGCCCTTTCCCAGCGCCCAGGCCCTCGTTGTGGCCGTGCCCTCGCTTCCTGTGAACCTCCATTGTGAAATTGAGCGTCACCGCCATGGGCAGCCCAGCAACCCCGCCCGAGCTTGCCATCAGATCTTAGGCCTCCATATGAGATCTGATGGCCTGGCTTCAATTAAACCCGATCTAATCCTAGCTGTTCGATGGAGATCTGACCACTCGGATTCGCCCCGTCACCCGCGCCTTGCAGCTGGGCCTGGCCGGTCAGTCCGCCTCGCTCCCCAATTGTTGACTCCCTTGACCCACCTATCAGCCCGATCACTCACTCGCTCGCTGAGATCTAATCGTGGTCGTTCATCTAGGATCAGATGAATGGCAGAACCCCGTACCCCTTTGCATGGTAGTTTTGTTAAAAAGACCCTCGGCTTTCCAAGAATCAACTTATCGTCCCAAGTTTTCGCGCGCAGGCCCCTATATTTTTGCAGAAAGGCCCATGATCTTTTAGGTTATCGTGGAATGAGACCTAGTTTTGTATTTTGAATTCCAAAACTTGTTTATTTCATATCTTCTGCATATGAACCCCAAATTGGGTGATTCAAATTGCAAAAATGTTCATAAGATTATTCTCTACCTGTTTAAATTATAACCTTTTGCTGCCTGCATGTACTAATTTTATGCCTAGACTATAGGTTAGTGTATGTGATGGTTTATTTATTAATAAGAAATATAAAAGGAAAACCATAATGGTAATTAGATGTTTAACTTTGTGAGGTTAATAATTATGTAGTATAAGAACCTATCGCTGGTATAATTCTTGTGTCTCATTAAGATAAATGAAATTAAGTTATACTTAGAGAACCACAAACCCTTAGGTGTATTAGTCCACCCTAGATCCTAGACTTCGCTTTTGACTTTGTTACTTTCTTTTGAATTCATATTCACTTGATTGTACATGTTTGGTGTATTGTTTCTTTGCCATTATCCAAATTTGTTGAATGCATGATCGCTTTGCGTAGACAACGAGCAATCTGTGGTTCTTGAGTATGTTGCCAAAGATCTTCCTGAGCAACAACCTGGTGAAGGCAAGTGTCCTCTAACCCATTATGTCCTACTTACTTTATAATTCACTGTCCTGCGTTACTTAATTGAAACCTAATGATTGATTAGTCTATATTTACCTTGTCCTTGATTACCTTTGGGTTATTATGGTTAGCTTCATGCTATTGTTCTACTTTAATCAACGAACATTATGGGAATATTTATGATACGATGATGTTATCTTGATTATGATGATGTTCTTATGGTACTTTAGGGGACTCAGACTGTTTTCTTGAGTACCTCTCCGTAAGGACCTGTTCGTTGAGGGACCACCAGGGATAACAGTGCAACCTTAAGGGTGGAATGGGACGCCCTTAGATGAATAATTAGATGAACCCTGGGGTGTAGTTGGCTTTGCCGGAGGGCCGTCGATGGGGACTGGGGCATAGTGCTCGCTCTGCTAAGGGTGGGTGCCGAGGTTCATTCGATTTGGTTTTGTTAGTCACCCACCTTAGGGAGGAGTATTGTGTTTGTACGACCAGCCTAACCTAACGAGCAGCTATGCACCAGAGGAATCTTTGTAAAGGTTACGTAGTGTATCACTGGTCATTCACCTCGGTAGTGAAGATCGGGTCTATACAACGCAGGCTGGAAAGGGATCATGACTCGTCGATAAAGTGCGCAACCTCTACAGAGTGTTAGAAACTGGTATATAAGCCGTGCTCATGGTTAAGAGCAGACTTGGGATACTCTTTGATTAGAATAACTTTGGATACTTTATGGTGATGGTTAATGGTGATGATAATAATTCGGGTCTCTGGTATTTCCTCTTGGAGGAAGTACTTTTGGGTAATAAATGGGTTTATTACTAAAACTTGGCTTACTACTACTAATAAATACCTGACCAACTAAAAGCAACTGCTTTAACCTTAACTCCACATACAGCTAGTCCACTTTTACCAAACGAGACATTTGCTGAGTACTTTTATGTGTACTCACCCTTGCTTTAAAAACCACCCCACCCCAGGTTGTCGCCATTGCAATCAGTGCTCCGGAGGAGATGCAGGCAATATGGAGGACTTTGAGGAGTTCCATGACTATGATGAGTTCTAGTTGTGTTAGTGGCAAACCCCCAGTCAGCTGCCTATGAAGGCCATATCTCTATGTTTCGTATTCCGTAGTTCGATTACGTTTATGACTATGTTATGTTAATGACTCTGTGGATGTCTTGTTCATCTTGATGTAATAAAGTACCTTTTCCACTATTATTTTGAGCAACGTGTGATGATGTCCAACTATGTTATCGATGTGTACGTGAGTTTCTGATCCTGGCACGTACATGGTTCGCATTTGGTTTACCATCCAAAATCGGGTGTGACATAAGTAGTATCAAAGCCCTGTTGACTATAGGACCACTAACATAGACTAGAATGGTCGCCCTAAGGACTATAGACCCTCATTCTCACCTTGACCTTTGGTGTCACTTCACAAGTTGGTCATCTTTACCAATTCTATGTTATACTTTTATCTATATACTCATCTTACAAAATTTTTATCTCACTTTGCTTTTGGTTTACTTGTTGGTCATATAGTTCTATTATCACTCTTGTGCTTACGATGTCTTTTATAGATTGTCAGTCTTAGATTCACTTCACATAAGTCGGTGATTCCTTTCTTGCCCTTTCGCCTTGCGGAGCGCCCACTGCACCGCACGGTGACAGGACAGTCGAGCCACCTGGAGAGACTACATCGCCGCCTGCACGAGGAGCAGGAGCGCCGACGCCAGGAGCAAGAGCAGCAGGACCCTTCCCCCTCGCCTCAGCAGGAGGTGGAGTCTGGGAGGTAGCCCTCCCCTGCACCTTAGCCAGAGATGCCCAATACACCACCATAGGGCATCCCGACTGCTGGAGGAGACCCAGACAGAGACAACGATGACGATGGTGGCAGTTCATGCCACAACACAGAGCTTTTGGAGGAGCAGGAGCTAGAAGGATGGATCGCCTGACCCATCACTCGTGACGCCGCTCGCGGTTGTCATTTTCATGACGCTCTCAACACCTTGCTGTGTCGGGCCTTTGACCCACACACTTGGTCCATCGAGTACCATTGTGTAGTCTACCAGCATCGTCGCGGGTTATACCCGGACCAGTGGGAGGCTACTTTCTTGGTGCATCATCCGGATGATGATCTCCGAGGTGCAGAGGCCTTCTCAGAGCATTATTCTATCATTGAGCGGGACACTACCGAGGCAGCCATGCAGGATGCTACACGACGTGCGCTTTTGCAGTACTGTTCGTTGTTCAGTGGGGTAGTTGACGGCCTCGACCTATAGTATTACCCCCGCCATTCAATCGGTGGTATGGTGAGGGAAATCCCAGATTGAGCAGCATGGTCAACCTGGTCGTCGTGCTCAACACCGAGCTGGACCACGCCCTTGACGAGTTGGGCAAGGCTCGGGCAGAGATTGCGGAACTGCGTGCTAAGCGCACAGAGCGTCACCATCAAGAGGATGGTTCCCCCGCTCCTGTAGAGATTCAGCACCCTTACCGCTCACCTTCCCGTGGTCATTATGCTTATGGCACCCTTGACTGTAGGACCCAGATAGATTTGGAGCCATAGATCAATAGTGTCTCAGTCTTAATCAGTCTTAGTGTTAGTTTGCTTATCATATGTTTTGATGCTTGTCGTGATGAACACGTGATGAAGTTGGGTCTTTGTAATGATTGTCACCAAGGTGTGGGCATCCCATGCAACTTGGTGTAGTTATTAATAAAGTTAGTCATTTTGTTGGACAACCTTTATTCCCACTTTCCTCTTTGTCTGATAAGCTGTGTTTGGCTATGTTGAGAGTCAGTAAAGATGCTCATTTGTTCAGTGTTATGAAGACTTCTATATATCTTTTTGCTGAAAGATTGCAAGGTCAGACCTGATGTGTGTATGCTTTCTACAGATGTCTGGCAACAGGCGCAGAGGTGGAAGGCATGCTCAGCAGGAGCAGTAGACACCCCAAGATGAGGCATCCTAGCAGTAGTTGCCACCACCACCCCCAATGACCATTGAGCAGATGTTTCTGATGCAGACCCAGCAGTCCAAGCGATTGGCTAGACTCTAGCAGCTATGCAACAGGTGCAGCAGTAGCAACCCCCACCTAAACCTCAGAGCAAGTGCAGATGCTGCAAATGTCTAGGGACAAGCGTGCGAAGTTTGTGAGGGGTCATCCCCCTGTCTTTGCCTATTCTGCAGACCCCATGTGATATAGATGAGGTGCTCGATCTTTCGGTGAGTGGAGATCATTCCGATTTGGCGGAAGATGACCCTTGCGATCTGACTACGACGAGCAAGCCCGAGGCGCCAATGCAATCGCTGAACCAACTCCCTATGGTTACTGACCTTGCTGATGCGAGATCGGCCTGATCACGAATATCGTTTCCTGTGCGCAATCGAAGAACGAACAAGAAAAAGATGCGAGCAATCTAATTTATTACTCGAGGGTGGAGTTCTGAATACACAAAGACAACGCTGATTTGCACGTGTTAGAGAGTAGCTAAAGCTAACGTAAAACAAAACTCCAAGAACAAAGGAGGCACAACTCCTGGATAAATAGAGAGAGGGGGCGTAGCCCTAGGTCGTCCACTATGGGCCACAGTTGGGCTGGTCGTCTATTCTTCTAGGCCCTCATTCTTCAGTAGCATGACAAAGTTAAGATCTCTGGCACGGGCCCGAGTGATTGGCCCAGCTAATGATGGAAGTGGCGCTTGATGTGGAGGTGCTACTGGTGTAGTCGTACTCATGTTGCAGGTGATGTCCTCATCATCCTCCCCTTCTTGAAATGAAGTCGTCCTCGACGGCAACTCCTCATCCTCGACCATATAAGGTTTCAAATCTGCAACATTAAAACTAGTGGAAACACCAAATTCCGCAGGTAGGTCAAGGATATAAGCATTATCATTAATCTTTGTTAGCACCTTAAAAGGACCAGCAGCACGAGGCATTAATTTAGAACGACACAAAGTAGGAACCGATCCTTTCTCAAGTGCAACCAAACCATATCACCTGGCTCAAAAGTAACAAGTTTTCTTCCTCTACTACCAGCAACCTGATTTTTTGCATTAGTAGCAGCAATGTATTTTTTCGTTTGTTCATGTATGGTAATCATTTGTTCAATATGTGTAGCAGCATCTACATGTGGGGCGTTTGCAGCATTAAGTGAAATCAAATCAATAGGTGCCCTATGTGACGGAACCTCCCAAGTTATTAGGCCCACCTACAGTTGTCCTTGTCCTACGAACCTCAGACAACCCTGTAGGTGCCCCTGAATTATTTGACAAGTTTGGTATCTGCTTTTCTTACCTTTCCCAAGAGCGTTTCACCCGTCACGCAGACATTACAGATCATCGGAGATGCAGAAGCGATTACAAAAATTTACATTTATTTAAAAGTAAGACAAAGTTATATATTATAGACCAGAATATAACTATGAGTGCAGAGTAATATTATTACACACCAAGGGAGGCAAAAACTCCTCCCGATAAGTTTTAAACAAAAGTTCTTATGGAGGAACCCTTCCTCCCGCAGCTTTACTCTTGATTTTCTTCTTTGGATACCACCTTGGAACAGAAGCAACAAAAGTTGGTTGCTTCCTCACCTAAAAACAATAGAGAATAAAACCCTGAGTATGGAATTACTCAGCAAGTCTTACTCGACTAAGGAAAAGACTCTCAAGGGTATGCTGGAGTGGGGAATCAAGGAGAGGCTTTAAAAATTTAACTTAGATACCTTTGCAGAAATAGCTTACTAAAGTGAATCCTTACTTTCAATATTTTAACGCCCGATTAAATATTAATAGACTCTGTTTGCATATGATCTACTTTTACCATTTCATCAACACAACATCATTTTTATTCATGAGATTCACATCCTGACTTAGGTTATAGGTCAGTGTTCAAGTCTCCACTCTCCGGGGATATAACGGCGATCCGAATCGATTTACTCAGCTGAGGATCTCTAACCACACGACATATGTAGCACTTAACCCTTGCATATGTCAACTCGCCACAGGGGTTCTTAAGACCAGATCAGGTTCACGTCAACCGAGAGCACAGATACACCACCGTCCAGCCTCTTGCCACGGAGGGTACACGCTACTCTCGCCATCGCTCCATGCCCATTGCGTGTTATCTTATTCTAGTATTAGTCTGCCTGAGGCAAAGCTTACCCTGTCCCATTCAAGGGCATGTGGCTAGTTAAGATAGTCCTTGATCTAGCAGGCCTACATACGCATCCAATCCTTAATTGACCTGGGCGGAGCATCACCTGTTCCTAGCCCAAGTCGCGAGTTAAATACTTTCATCCTTAGTACTGTTCTGTGTTCCTTAGGATGAAGAGAGCGTCACAGAGAACTTTGCAATAAGATCCTACCATTGCTCCCAATGAAAATATTCTTGCAGGTAGAAGCCATCCTTTCTCGAGCTAGGCTAAGGACAACCTCTATCCACAAGATCTAAGCAGGGCTAAGCATTTTTGTAAATCGTGTTTTGATACTTCAATAGAAGTAACTATAAAGGTGTGGATATCAAGGAAGGTAATGCATCAAAAGGTTCCAAACAACTCCTATAAACCGAATGCACATTTCACTAGACTTAAAGTGTGCAGAAATTATTTTAAAACACAAGGAAGGGGTTGAATGCACCGGGGCTTGCCTTTGTTTATGGGTGAGTCAGGCTCGGATCCACAGATGTCAAAGTAAAAACAATTCCCTGCCTGAGGTTCCGCAGGTGGTGGTGGTAGAGTCTTCTCCTCTTCGACCTCAACCTCTTCTTCGTTTTCTAGATAACCATATATATGTATATAAGAATGAATGCCATGAAATGCTCATGAGAGTGCAAAGATAATAAGAATTTATTATCTAAAGTTCTTGAATACAATTTTCCTTCACGGAACTCCGAGAACCTAGGGTTTCCGGAGTCAATAGTGAAGTTCAAAGAGCAGGGGGTGGGGGTTTTGGGTTCTAATTATCAAACAAGATCCAAATCAAACCAAATTCTACCCAAAGCTTCTAAATAATGTTTTGAGTTCATATAAAAAGTTTGGGCATTTTTGGGATTATTATTGCTTTTCTAAAAATCCAGAAGCAATACTTTAGGCTATTTTAAATGACCCAAAATTCCATATTTATTCTAAAAATCATAAAACTATTTTTATTAAATACTATGGAAAATAAGGAATCTAGGAAAATTGGTTTGACATTTTTACCATTTTTCTGTAATTTTCTACATATTTCTAAATTTGGACAGAAAAAGAAAAGGAGAAAGTATGAACAGTGCTGGGCTGAATTCAAACTAGGCGGCCCAACTACACATGGAACAGGGGTGCGCCCACGGGCGCTCGCGCGCGCGACGGCGACTTTGCACATAAAACCTTGCACATTTGAAAATCCCGAAGGAGTCCAAAACATTGTTTTAACAGTCACTGACATCTTGCAGAAACATTCTCATATTTCTATTTCTTCTCCACAACCATCCCTGGCCACGGCGCGCTCGCCGTTCATCCCCGACACGGCCCGTACCGGCCATGGATGGCAATGGCTGCTATGGCTAGTGATCGGGGAAGCATAACCGACTAAGGATGACCTCGGAACACTCGTCAATTTGACATGAACGCACTGAGAACGGTCTGCCCACGTGCACGGCGGAAACCGTGACCACGAGCTCGTGTTCCCGCTTAATCAGGGACGAATTGAGTAAACGGGCGCCACAGTGAGCTTCACAAGCGTGCACAACCACGGAAACAACACTTGAATTGGATAGGAACTTACCAGAGCGAGTTGGCCATGGTCGACCTGTTCGCAGCGGCGCGGCAAACCGAATTGGGGAAATTAGTGATTCTTCGGCTAGGGTGGCTAATCGAGGGCAGAAGCGGGTGCTACGGCTTCACAATTTAGAGATGAAGGGCAGAGCTCGGTTGATTTGAACGGAGGGGGTGGGGACGCGGTGAATTTATAGGTGCACCGAGCCGCAACCATGGCTATGGTGATAACCATCGCTGGTCTTTGCTGGTGATCAACGGCGGTGTCAAGCGACATCCATTCCTACGGTATTGCCACGTCCCTGCCGTGACAGTAACACGGTCACATCGATGCGGCTTGGTGGAACGGAGGGAAGCGGCGCCGATGTCCGGATATGGCCGGAACGATTAGTGACCGCGTGGCGGCCAGAGTTATTGCTCTCCACCGCGACGATCTTACCCAGATCAAAAAGATCTTCGCGCAGAGATGCTCGCCGAGCGACCATCCCGACCCCGGCTAAAAACGCGGCGAGGATAGGTCGTCGGCGGCGAGGCTAAAGCTTATCCACCCAATGCACTGTACCATCGCCTTCTGCTTCAGTACGCCTGACAGCAAACTTTCAGATCCAAATTTCTTCAAATTCCATATGGTACCAAGACTTAATATTTGCAGCAAAGCTGTTCCTCTATAATAGCTCTACAACTTTGTTATAGCAACCCTAGGTAGATTCTCACTGGATCATAGTCGAAATGGCTCTCAAACTTGTTTCTAGGTCACTGTCAATCTGAAATTCAGACTTTATCAAATGAGTCAAGTGTGGCTCTTTTGCACTTAAGTCCAAATCTCAAGTTTTGGATTGCAAACCCTCATGATTGGGAACCATATGACTTAGGATACTCATTTATCATGGTTTTTGCACTTTAGCCCACAAATGCACTATTTTTGCACATAGGCCCCTATGGTTTGGATTTAGGGTTTTCCAGGGTTTCAAACAGGGTTTCTGGCATCTCAGGGGTGTAAATGTAATATAGGTCCATCCTTGGTAACTTTTGTGATTATTTCACTTAATCTATGGGGTTTTCTTATTTGGGTCCTATTTTACCCTTCAGGATCCCCTTTAGGGTTAAGTATCCTATACTGGGGTCTTATTTGCAAAATGCTATAACAATACAACTTGTTTAAAATTTTTACCTAGTAAATGCACTCTATGTGTGTCAAACATATGCAAATGCCAATGCTCATGATGTTATGCTCAAGTTTTAGTAACAGTAACACCAGGGGTGTTACATCCTTCCCCCCATAAAAGAATCTCGTCCCGAGATTAAAAGTCCTAGGGTAAGTAATGGGAAAGGAAATGCTTCACGTTTTTATTTCCTGAGTTTTGGTACAGGGCAGGGGTGGTTTGGGGCTCACTCCTTTATCACAACAATGTTGTACACTTTACAAATTACAAGAGGCTAAAAAGCCTGGGAAATTCCTGTCTAAGAAGTCTCGAGTTTCCCAAGTAGCCTCATCTTCAGCATGTTGGTTCCACTGTATCTTGTAAAACTTGAGAGTTTTTCTTCGGGTAATCCTGTCCTTTTGATCCAAGACTCGAATAGGATGTTCAGAATATGTCAAGTCTGGTTCAAGGACAACATATGTCACTTCAATGGTTTGATCTGGAACCCAAAGACACTTCTTTAACTGAAACACGTGGAACACATTATGCACAGCAGACAAGGTTTCAGGTAATTGGAGTCGGTATGCCACTGGTCCACATTGCTAAAGTATAGGGAAGGTACCAATGTACCGGGGTGCAAGCTTCCCTTTAACCTCGAAACGCGATACACCTTTCATTGGTGAAACTTTCAGGTAGACATGATCTCCAACCAGAAAGTGTAAGGGCATCCATCGATTGTGTGCGTAACTTTTTTGACGAGCTTGAGCTTTCTTCAAATTATGAATTATTTGCTGAACTTTTTCTTCAGTTTCTTTTACCATATCTGGCCTGAACAAACTTCTTTCTCCTGGTTCAGACCAATTTAGCGGAGTACGACATCGTCGTCCATATAAAGCTTCGAAGGGTGCCATCTTAATGCTTTCTTGATAGCTATTATTATATGAGAATTCCACTAATGGTAAACATTCATCCCATTTTTGTGGAAAGTCTAGAACACATGCCCGTAGCATATCTTCAAGTATTTGATTGACTCTCTCTCAGTCTGCCCACTTGTTTGAGGATGATAGGCCGAACTGTGGAGCAATTTGGTACCTAGGGATTTATGAAGCTCTTCCCAGAATTTGGATACGAATTGAGGTCCACGGTTCGACACTATAGTCTTCGGAATACCGTGCAAACTGAGAATACGAGCAATGTACAATTGGGCATAAACAGCAACTGGGTAAACTATCTTGACTGGCAGAAAATGAGCAATTTTCGTAAGCCGATCAACAATAACCCAGATAGAATCAAACCCCTTCGCGGTTCTGGGCAATCCCACAACAAAGTCCATACCAATATCTTCCCATTTCCATGTTGGTATTGGTAAAGATTCTAATGGACCAGCAGCTTTCAGGTGTATGGCCTTGACACGTTTACAAGTGTCACATCTAGCCACATAGCATGCGATCTCAACCTTCATTTTTGTCCACCAATAATGCTGTATTAAATCATGGTACATCTTAGTGCTCCTGGGATGAATAGAATAGCGACTAAGATGAGCTTCGTCCAGAATTTGCTGGCGGACCTCTTCATTTTCATGCACCACTATGCGGTTGTTGAACCATACAACACCTTGACTATCTCTTCGGAAGTAGTTGGCTTTTCCAATTTCTATCTTCTCCTGAATGCGCTTTATTTCCTCATCATTCTTTTGGGCATCAATTATCCATTGCAAAAGGACTGACTCAAGCTTCAAGTGATTTGAAGTCCCATGCTGAATCATTCCCAGGTTCAAATTTTCCATCTCCTGGCATAATGTAATGTCAGAAGTCCTCATTGTTAGACAATGGTAGGAAGCCTTGCGACTAAGTGCATCTGCCACTACATTTGCTTTGCCTGGGTGATAATGGATCTCTAATTCATAATCCTTGATCAGCTCGAGCCATCTTCTTTGTCTCATATTGAGTTCAGACTGGGTAAAGATGTATTTCAAACTCTTATGGTCTATATAAATATGACAGACATTCCCCAGTAGATAATGACACCAGATCTTCAGGGCATGAACCACTACAGCTAGCTCCAGATCATGAGTGGGATAATGCTCCTCATGCCGGCGTAACAGCCTTGAAGCATATGCGATTACTCGGCCCTCTTGCATTAATACACAGCCGAGCCCACTGCCCGATGTGTCACAATACACATCAAAGGGCTTATTAATATCTGGTTGAGCCAACACTGGAGTAGTGGTTAACAATATCTTCAATTGCTCAAAAGCTTCATCACACTTTGAAGACCAATTGAATTTAGTTTCATTCTTCAATAGACTTGTGATTGGCTTCACAAACTTAGAAAAATATGGTATAAATCGGTGGTAATAGCCAGCCAGTCCAAGGAAACTTTAAACTTGATGAACAGTGGTTGGGGGTTTCCACTCCAAAATGTCCTTGACTTTGCTGGGGTCTACCGCAATCCCCCTGGCAGATAACACGTGTCCCAGAAATTGAATTTCTTCAAGCCAAAACGCGCATTTACTGAATTTGGCATATAATTGATGTTCTCTCAAGCGCGTTAATACGACCCGTAAATGTTGAGCATGCTCCTCTTCATTCTTTGAATATATCAAAATATCATCTACGAAGACCACCACAAATTTGTCCAACTCAGGCATGAATACCGAGTTCATCAGATAAGTGAAGTGGGCAGGAGCATTCGTCAGTCCGAAAGACATTACCAAATATTCAAATAAACCATACCACGTGGTAAATGCGGTCTTTGGTATATCCTCGGGCCGAATACAGATCTGATGGTAGCCTGACCTAAGATCAATTTTGGAGAATACCCTCGCTCCAGTCAGTTGATCAAATAAAATGTCAATCCATGGAAGAGGGTATTTGTTCTTGATAGTGACCTCATTCAGGGGTCGATAATCCACGCACATCCGTAAAGTTTGATCCTTCTTCTTGATGAATATGGCTGGACAACCCCATGGTGACGAGCTTGGCCGGATGAATCCTTTCTCTAGTAGATCTTGTATTTGAATCTTCAGTTCTGCCAGCTCATTTGGAGGCATTCGGTACGATCTTCTAGAAATGGGAGCCATACTAGGCTTCAACTCAATTACAAACTCTACATCTCTTTCAGGTGGCAATCCAGGCAAATCCTCTGGAAAGACATCTGGGAACTCGCATACTACCGGAATATCCTTGATCTCCAGTATAATAGCTTCATATATTCTGCCAGTAATTTTAATTGGAATGGGGATAGACAAAAGAATTTCCTCTTGGTTGTGACTCAACCTGATGGTTCTCTGATTAGTGTTGAGGGTTGCTTTATGTTGGGCCAACCAATTCATGCCCAAAATCACATCTATGTCTTGGCCTTTCAGAACAATCATATTAGTAGGAAAGTCTCGTCCGGCCAATGTTACGGGCACTTGGAAAGCCACTTCCCTAGTAAATATTTGTCCTCCAGGTGACTGAATTCTAAACCCTTCTTTTGATTCATGGTATGGAATGCAATGTTGCTCCACAAATTTCTTGCTGATGAATGTATGTGAAGCACCAGAATAAAAAAGAATAATTGCGGGATGATTGGCCACAAGGACCGTACCCATCATTACCGGTTCACCGTCCGGTGTGGTGGCCACTTGAGTGTAATAAATTCGTCTCGTCTTCTTGGTATTCTTGCCCGCATTTCCCTTAGCTTGAGAAGAATTCCCAGTACCTTGTTGATTGTTTGTGCGATTCTGCTTCGGATAAGGGCAATCCTTAATAAAATGCCTAGATTTTCCACAATTGAAACATCCTATTGATGAATTGGGAAGGGCCGGGAAACGAGTGCCAAAGGCATCCGGCTGACTTGCTGTAGTGGGGGTAGCATTGGGACGAATGAACACTGGTTGTTTGAATGAGAAAGACGGTGGGCGTGCTGAAGAAAGACCCTGATTAAAAGGCTGGATAACTAACTGTTGCCTTTTCTCGGGGCCCTGATTAGGCCTGTTACCTCCACTCCCCTTGATCTTTCCAGAACTTGTATATTTAGATTCAACTGTCAGCGCTGTGCTGACAGCCCTTCCGTATGTGAGGTCGATGCAGGTAGCCATTTTCCTTTGCATCCAATCATTTAAACCCCTCATGAAAGAGTTCTTCTTCTTTATGTCGGTGTTGACTTGGTCAATCACATACTGCGATAAGTGATTAAACATATTGAGATACTGGTTGACCGTATCTCCGCCTTGCTTCAACTTCATGAATTCTTCCTGTTTCATGTGGAGTACTCCTTCTGGTATGTAATGCTCTCTGAAGGCTAGCTTAAATTCATCCCAGGTAATCTGATGATTGGCCGGCTGAACAGCCACAAAGTTCCCCCACCAGGTGCTGGCAGGGCCACGCAGTTGCTGAGCTGCGAACAGGGGCTTCTGAGTTTCAGAACATCGAAGAAGTCCAAATTTCTGCTCAATGACGCAGATCCATTCGTCCGCCTGTAAAGGGTCTTCTGCCTTGACGAACAACGGTGGGCGTGTTTCGGAGAAGTCCAAATAAGATGTCTCACGGGACCCTTGTGGATAGCCCAGCCCGCCTTGTTGTTGAAGTTGCTGACCTGCCATCTCTCGCAGGAAGCGGGTATTATCTGTTGTAGCATTTACCAAGGCGGCGATAGCCTCTGCAAGTGTGGGAGGGACTGGAGGTGGGTTTGGTGTTGCCTCCCTCCCACGAGAGGTACTAGCCCCATCCTAAGCACGAGTCTGGGAAGGCATCTGTGGCAACAAACATTTGAAAACAATATGATATGCCAGAGAAAACCATCCATTTTACATTACTAAAAAGAGTAATGTTGCAGACTCAAATTTTTACAACAGGAGTACAATACCTATAATACAATAACACTACTATTTCTACAACTATACTATACTATTCTACTCCTGCTTCCCGTTGCTCCCTGTAGCCTCGTTGTCAGGCGTCGGAGACCACTCATCGACCAACTTCATAGAGGGAGGGGGCCTAAAAAGGTCCAATTCACCACAAAAAGCTTCTCCCGCTACATGAGAAGGTCCGGCTTCTGTCCTAACAGAATCCGCAGGCACATTGGGGTGCAATTGTGAATACAGTACATAAACTTCTTCATGTAGAGTATTGCAATAAGCCTGCAGGTTATCGATAGCTGAGCTAAGCTCTTCTACTCTGGTTCGAGCTTTTGCCTCCTTAGCCCAGGCAATCGAACGAGACTGAACCGCCCAGTCGAGTGCTAAGTCTCGATCTGCGAGCTAATCTTGCAGGCGGCGGATGTCGCTTCTTAATTCATTAATTCTGTCGCCATCCGCAACCCAGATGTCAGTCCTACGTCGGAGTTCTGTTTGAAGCCGATTCACTTGCGCTTCAAGATCCCCAATCGGATCATTACTCCCACTACAGCTATCCTCGTGTCTTGGGGCAAGTTGATGACGTGGCACACCAATTAGGCTAGTATGCTTTCGCGCAGTTTTCCTCGTGCGTGGCGGCATTTTTCTAAGGGGGAAATTCTTATCAAGATAGTTCTTAGCATGATGCATGTGTAATTACAGAATCAACCTAGTTGATTCACACCTTTTATACATTGCACTCCTCCTATCTGGTCTTTCATGTAAGCTCTTCAGAAATAGTAGGTAAGAAGGGAAGAAATTTTCTAGATAAGTCTTTAGAAAATTCTTTTGAAAATGCCTCATAATATCTGCAGAAAAGGGCTTCGCTCCGATACCAGCTGTGACGGAACCTCCCAAGTTATTAGGCCCACCTACAGTTGTCCTTGTCCAACGGACCTCAGATAACCCTGTAGGTGCCCCTGAATTACTTGACAAGTTCGGTATCTGCTTTTCTTACCTTTTCCAAGAGCGTTTCACCCGTCACGTAGACATTACAGATCATCAGAGATGCGGAAGCGATTACAAAAATTTACATTTATTTAAAAGTAAGACAAAGTTATATATTATAGACCAGAATATAACTATGACTGCAGAGTAATATTATTACACAGCAAGGGAGGCAAAAACTCCTCCCGATAAGTTTTAAACAAAAGTTCTTATGGAGGAACCCTTCCTCCCGCAGCTTTACTCTTGATTTTCTTCTTTGGAGACCACCTTGGAACAGAAGCAACAAAAGTTGGTTGCTTCCTCACCTAAAAACAATAGGGAATAAAACCCTGAGTATGGAATTACTCAGCACGTCTTACCCGACTAAGGAAAAGACTCTCAAGGGTATGCTGGAGTGGGGAATCAAGGAGAGGCTTTAAAAATTTAACTTAGATACCTTTGCAGAAACAGCTTACTAAAGTGAATCCTTACTTTCAATATTTTAATGCCCGATTAAATATTAATAGACTCTGTTTGCATATGATCTACTTTTACTATTTCATCAACACAACATCCTTTTTATTCATTAGATTCACATCCTGACTTAGGTTGCAGGTCAGTGATCAAGTCTCCACTCTCCGGGGATATAACAACGATCCGAATCGATTTACTCAGCTGAAGATCTCTAACCACACGACATATGTAGCATTTAACCCTTGCATATGTCAACTCGCCATCGGGGTTCTTAAGACCAGATCAGGTTCACGTCAACCGAGAGCACAGATACGCCACCATCCAGCCTCTTGCCATGGAGGGTACACACTACTCTCGCCATCGCTCCACGCCCATTGCGTGTTATCTTATTCTGGTATTAGTCTGCCCGAGGCAAAGCTTACCTTGTCCCATTCTAGGGCATGTGGCCAGTTAAGATAGTCCTTGATCTAGCAGGCCTACATATGCATCCAATCCTTAATTGACCCGGGCGGAGCATCACCTGTTCCTAGCCCAAGTCGCGAGTTAAATACTTTCATCCTTAGGACTGTTCTGTGTTCCTTAGGATGAAGAGAGCTTCACAGGGAACTTTGCAGTAAGATCCTACCATTGCTCCCAATGAAAATATTCTTGCAGGTAGAAGCCATCCTTTCTCGAGCTAGGCTAAGGACAACCTCTATCCACAAGATCTAAGCAGGGCTAAGCATTTTTGTAAATCATGTTTTGATACTTCAATAGAAGTATCTATAAAGGTGTGGATATCAAGGAAGGTAATGCATCAAAAGGTTCCAAACAACTCCTATAAACCGAATGCACATTTCACTAGACTTAAAGTGTGCAGAAATTATTTTAAAACACAAGGAAGGGGTTGAATGCACCGGGGCTTGCCTTTGTTTATGGGTGAGTCAGGCTCGGATCCGCAGATGTCAAAGTAAAAACAATTCCCTGCCTGAGGTTCCGCAAGTGGTGGTGGTAGAGTCTTCTCCTCTTCGACCTCAACCTCTTCTTCGTTTTCTAGATAACCATATATATGTATATAAGAATGAATGCCATGAAATGCTCATGAGACTGCAAAGATAATAAGAATTTATTATCTAAAGTTCTTGAATACAATTTTCCTTCACGGAACTCCGAGAACCTAGGGTTTCCAGAGTCAATAGTGAAGTTCAAAGAGCAGGGGGTGGGGGTTTTGGGTTCTAATTATCAAACAAGGTCCAAATCAAACCAAATTCTACCCAAGGCTTCTAAATAATGTTTTGAGTTCATATAAAAAGTTTGGGAATTTTTGATATTATTATTGCTTTTCTAAAAATCCAGAAGCAATACTTTAGGCTATTTTAAATGACCCAAAATTCCATATTTATCCTAAAAATCATAAAACTATTTTTATTAAATACTATGGAAAATAAGGAATCTAGGAAAATTGGTTTGACATTTTTACCATTTTTCTGTAATTTTCTACATATTTCTAAAGTTGGATAGAAAAAGAAAAGGAGAAAGTATGAACAGTGTTGGGCTGAATTCAAACTAGGCGGCCCAACTACACATGGAACAGGGGCGCGCCCACGCGCGCTCGCGTGCGCGACGACGACTTTGCACATAAAACCCTGCACATTTGAAAATCCCGAAGGAGTCCAAAACATTGTTTCAACAGTCACTGACATCTTGCAGAAACATCCTCATATTTCTATTTCTTCTCCACAACCATCCCTGGCCACGGCGCGCTCGCCGTTCATCCCCGACACGGCCCGTACCAGCCATGGCCAGCAATGGCTGCTATGGCTAGTGATCGGGGAAGCATAACCGACTAAGGATGACCTCGGAACACTCGTCAATTTAACATGAACGCATTGAGAATAGTCTGCCCACGTGCACGGTGGAAACTGTGACCACGAGCTCGTGTTCCCGCTTAATCAGGGCCGAATTGAGTAAACGGGCGCCATAGTGAGCTTCACAAGCATGCAGAGCCACGGAAACAACACTTGAATTGGATAGGAACTTACCAGAGCGGGCTGGCCACGGTCGACCTGTTCTCAGCGGCGCGGCAAACCGAATTGGGGAAATTGGTGATTCTCCGGCTAGGGTGGCTAATCGAGGGCGGAAGCGGGTGCTACGGCTTCGCAATTTAGAGACGAAGGGTAGAGCTCGGTTGATTTGAACGGAGGGGGTGGGGACGCGGTGAATTATTTCACTTAATCTTTGGGGTTTTCTTATTTGGGTCCTATTTTACCCTTCAGGATCCCCTTTAGGGTAAAGTATCCTATACTAGGGTCTTATTTGCAAAATGCTATAACAATACAACTTGTTTGAAATTTTTACCTAGTAAATGCACTCTATGTGTGTCAAACATATGCAAATGCCAATGCTCATGATGTTATGCTCAAGTTTTAGTAACAGTAACACCAGGGGTGTTACACCCTAGGGATGTAACCATAAACAATCTGGAAAGGGCACATCTTTGTAGAAGAATGCGTGGCTTGATTGTAAGCAAATTCAACATGAGGCAAGCAACCCTCCCAACGTCTCAAATTCGTGTCTAAAACAGCCCTAAGCATGGTAGATAAAGTTCTATTTACTACCTCAGTTTGTCCATCAGTCTGAGGGTGACAAGTAGTGCTAAACAGCAATTTAGTTCCCAATTTATTCCAAAGAGATCTTCAAAAATAGCTTAGAAACTTAGCATCGCAATCAGAGACTATTGTTTTTGGAATACCATGTAAACGAATAATTTCTCTAAAGAACAATTCAGCAACAATGCTAGCATCATCACTTTTATGACAAGGTATAAAGTGAGCCATTTTAGAGAATCTATCAACAACCACAAAAATACTATCCCTCCCCTTCTTAGTTCTAGGCAAGCCCAAAACAAAGTCCATAGAAATATCAAGCCAAGGAGAAGAAGGGACAGGCAAAGGCATATACAAACCATGGTTGCCCAAACGTGACTTAGCTTTCTGGCAAGTAGTGCAACGTGCAACAAGACGCTCAACATCACGACGCATCCGAGGCCAAAATAAGTGTGCGGCTAACACCTCATGTGTCTTGTAAATGCCAAAGTGCCCCATGAGACCGCCTCCATGAGCTTCCTGCAGCAATAAAAGACGAACCGAGCTTGCTGGAATACACAGCTTGTTAGCGCAGAACAAAAATCCATCCTGTATGTGAAATTTTCCCCAAGGGTTTGCCATCCTTACAATGTATATAGAAATCTTTAAAATCAGCAACATCCACATATTGATCTTTCACAGTTTGCAAGCCAAAGATTCTAAATTCTAACTGTGAAAGCATGGTATATCTACGGGACAACACATCAGCAATGACGTTTTCCTTCCCGTTCTTGTGTTTAATGATGTAAGAAAAGGACTCAATGAATTCTACCCAACTAGCATGACGACGGTTCAGATTTGTTTGGGTACGAATATGTTTTAAAGCCTCATGATCAGAATGAATTATAAACTCACGAGGCCAATGGTAGTGCTGCCATGTTTCCAAAGTGCGAACTAAAGCATAAAGTTCCTTATCATAAGTAGAATATCTCAAGCTAGCACCGCTTAATTTTTCACTGAAATAAGCAACCGGTTTTCCTTCTTGTAACAAAACAACACCTAACCCAATACCACTAGCATCACATTCAAGTTCAAACACTTTCTGAAAGTTGGGCAATTGTAAGAGTGGAGCATGAGTTAACTTATCTTTCAAAGTGTTGAACGCCTCTTCTTGTGGGGGGTCCCAAGCAAAAGACACACCTTTCTTTGTGAGTTCGTGCAATGGGGTTGCGATGGAGCTAAAATCACGTGCAAAACGACGGTAAAATCCTGCAAGTCCAAGAAAACTCCAAATTTGGGTGACCGTAGTTGGTGTAGGCCAGTCCTGAATGGCTTCAACCTTGCTGCTATCCACCTCAATGCCCTACGAAGTAACCACATAACAAAGAAACGAGACACGTTGTGTGCAAAATGTGCACTTTTCCATGTTAACAAACAAGCGAGCAGCACGCAAAGCATCAAAAACAGCACGTAAATGTTCTAAATGCTCCTCTATAGACTTGCTGTAAATAAGGATATCATTGAAATAAACAACAACAAACAAACCTATGAAGGCCCGTAGAACTTCGTTCATTAAACGCATAAAGGTGCTGGGAGCATTAGTCAATCCAAATGGCATAACCAACCATTCATATAAACCAAATTTCGTTTTAAAAGCCGTTTTCCATTCATCACCGAGTTTCATTCTAATCTGATGGTAACCGCTACCCAAATCAACCTTAGAAAAAATAACGGCACCACTAAGCTCATCTAACATATCATCAAGGCGTGGAATAGGATATCGATAATGAACTGTGATGTTATTAATGGCACGACAACCTACGCACATACGCCATGACCCATCTTTCTTTGGAATGAGTAAAACAGGAACCGAGCAAGGGCTAAGAGACTCACCAATGTAACCTTTATCAAGCAGCGTCTACACCTGGCGCTGGATCTCCTTCATCTGATCTGGATTTGTATGGTATGGGGTGCGGTTCGGAAGAGAAGCGCCGGGGATGAGATCGATCTGATGCTCAATGCCACGGAGCGGAGGAAGACCCGGTGGTAAGTTCGTAGGAAAAACATCAGCACACTCCTGCAAAAGGTTAACAACAGCAGGGGGTATATCTAAAGACGGTGCATCATCAAGCGAAACAAGCATGCGCGAGCATACAAGTGCATAACAGGGCATATGAGCTTCATGGAGATCATCAAAATCAGCACGTGTAGCAAGTAAAACAGGAGAGTGCAACTTGATTTCAGATTTAATAGGTGCGGCTGATGTCAATTTGACTTGTTGTGCAGTTTTAGCAGCCCTAGTGAGATCATCTTTCAAAATTTGGTCAGGGGTCATTGGATGTATAATTATTTTCTGGCCTTTAAACATGAAAGAATAATGATTTGAACGACCATGATGTAAACTATCAGTATCATATTGCCAAGGTCGACCCAATAACAAAGAGCATGCTTCCATAGGAATAACATCGCAATCAGCATAATCAGAATAAGAACCCAGCGAAAAGGGGACACGTACTGAACGTGTTACCTTTATTTACCACCATCATTAAGCCATTGAATGTGATACAGATGTGGGTGTGCGCGAGTGGGCAAGGATAATTTCTCTACCAAAGCTGTACTTGCCAAATTGTTGCAGCTGCCACTATCGATGATGATGCGAATCGACCGTTCGTGCACAATGCCCTTGGTATGGAATAGAGTGTGTCGCTGATTTTTTTTGGCCTGGGCAACCTGTGTGCTGAGAACACGCTGCACAACAAGACTCTCATACCAATCGGCATCGATGGGATCAACGTGGACTTCCTCATTTTCTGCATGGTTAGTGGCAAACATAGCATGACTAGTTTCCTCGGAATCACTGGTTGAAGAGTACTCACCATTGTCACTTATAAGCAAGGTACGCTTGTTTGGGCAGTCCCAAATCATGTGCCCAAACCCTCTGCAACGATGGCACTAAATATCCCGTGTACGTCCTGTGGAAGAAATGACGCCTTTGGCAGGGGGTGCCGCAGGCTTGGCCGTCCCTGTGTGCGGTGTAGTGCTAGGAGTAGAAGGTGCAGGGCTAGAAGGAGTTGAGCTGTGTGTCGAACCCCAGCCTGCAAAAGAGTTAGTATATGTCTTTGATCGTCGTCCCTACACTTCACGTTCCGCTTTGCAAGCATATTCAAATAATGTGGTTATATCAAAATAATCCTTATAATCAAGTATATCCTGAATTTCCCTGTTCAAACCACCACGAAAACGCGCCATAGCAGCGTCATCCGACTCAACCAAACCACAACGAAGCATACCCTTTTGTAACTCCTGGTAATATTCCTCAACAGATTGTGAACCTTGTTGAAAACGCTGCATTTTGTTAAGCAAATCACGGGCATAATAGGAAGGAACAAATCTGTGGCGCATGGCAGTTTTTAATTGGGTCGCCACCAAATTGAAGCAAAATCAGTAAATTCACTAATGGCAGCCTTCACTTGGCTATTAGCAGGAATATCATGGCATAAAAATTTCTGTTCTACCTCCAATTCCCAATCAAGATATGCAGCAGGATCATATTTACCATTAAAAATGGAATTTTAAATTTAATCTTAGCAAATGAGTCATTAGGAGGATGATGTACCACATGGCGTGCACGACCACGACGAACAGTGTCACCGTCGTAGTCCTGCTCCATCTTTGTGGTGAACGCATCAAGGCATGCCAGGATGGTGTCGAGTGTGGTGCGAGTCGCCGTTTGAGCATGGTCAAGCTGGTTGAAACGCGCGGTCGTTGAAGTGACCGTTGAATCAAGCCGTTAATGCATCGTCCTAATGTCAGTAGCAAGTCCATCAACTTGTCCCCTTACTTCCTGCAACTGGACATCCACCATGCCATGTGCTCCTGCCATAGTTAGCGCAAACACCAAAACACCAAAAGGAGAAAAACCGACGACAACAGAGGAATGGTGGTGACAACTTGCTTAATGGAATGCTGTTATCAAATTCTTATCCATTCTTACCAAGCCACAGTGGTGAACTGCAACCAACAGGTGGAACTGGTGAAAGATTGGATAAGCGATTGCCTGGAGAAACAGAAACCTGTTCATCGTAGAAATATGTGGAGTTCTGGGTAGGCTGCACTCAAGTCAAGGATTAGCATGATCAAACAATAATGCAAAGTTGAATTATAGTGCAAAACATGAAACTATATTGCTAGCCACAAGTGCAAAGGATGGATGGAACTAGCAGAATGGCAGTACCGTAAATATTGTACTAGCGAGGCCAAAAAGGCACTAGTAGGAATCATAGGTGATTTTGTTTTTCTTTTTTGTATGATTTTTTTGATATTTTTCTCAGCACAAGAAGCAACAAAATAGGAGCTACACGAAGTTTCACCTAAAACAAAGATCAGATGTCGTCTACAGAAAAAGAGCAAGTTCTCTGAAAAGCGTGCAAGAGCTTTGACGATTTTTTTTCTTTATTTTCCTGAATTTTTTTGACAATTTTATCGAAACCAAACATGCCGTAGGCGAGTTTGGCTGGCCTCAGAATGGTGTCAACAAGCTCCTGTAAAAATTTCAAATTTTTTGAATAACCGAGCGAAAAGTTATGCCTGGTTTAAGAAAGGTACCTCAAGTTATGTTTAAAACGACCGAGATGAGTCAACAAGTTCCTTTCTTTTTTTTTGTTTGTTCTCTGGTTCTATCCTTTCTCTTTCTTTTTCTTTTTTTCTTTTTTTGACGTAACCGAAGGAGAAAAACAAGGAAGCGGCGTTGACTCGGTTTGTGGTGTGATCAAACGGAAGATGGTGGCGGCGCACTAGGGTTTGAATGGTGGAAGAAAGAAGGATGGTGAGAAAAAACACAATGCGACCAGCAACAAATGACGCGAAAGCACACAAATTCAACAATGCAGATTATTGAAAGAAAGTGCGGGGCTCAAAAGGGTGCTGGGATAAGGTCTAACCTAAATTTTTATGTGGTTTTGTGGACTGTAGGAGAAAAAAACATTCGATAAACTCACCGATCAACCTGGAAATCTGATACCACTTGATATAGTTGAGGTGCCCGATCTTTCGGTGAGTGGAGATAATTCCGATTTGGCAGAAGATGACCCTTGCGATCCAACTACAACGAGCAAGCCTGAGGTGCCAATGCAATCGCTGAATCAACTCCCTGTGGTTACCGACCTTGCTGATGCGAGATCGGCCTGATCACGAAGATCGTTTCCTGTGCGCAATCAAAAAACGAACAAGCAAAAGGTGCGAGCAATCTAATTTATTACTCGAGGGTGGAGTTCTGAATACACGAAGACATCGCTGATTTGCGCGTGTTCGAGAGTAGCTAAAGCTAACGTAAAACAAAACTCCAAGAACAAAGGAGGCACAACTCCTGGATAAATAGAGAGAGGGGGCGCAGCCCTAGGTCGTCCACTATGGGCCGCAGTTGGGCTGGTCGTCTATTCTTCTAGGCCCTCATTCTTCAGTAGCATGATGAAGTTAAGATCTCTGGCACGGGCCCGAGTGATTGGCCCAGCTAATGAAGGAAGTGGCGCTTGATGTGGAGGTGCTGCTGGTGTAGTCGTACTCATGTTGCAGGTGATGTCCCCATCACCATGGACACCAAAGACTGGTTGCGCACAGTCGAGCGGGAGCTGCATACCGCTCAATGTAACGATCGTGAGAAGGTTCTCTATGGTCCCCGCCTGCTAAAGGGAGCAGCATAGTCCTGGTCGGAGTCTTACCTCGCCACCCATGCCGACCCTGAAGCCATCACCTGGAGGAGTTCAGGGACAACTTTCGTCAGTACCGTGTGCCTGAAGGACTGATGATTGTGAGGAAGGAAGAATTTCTAGCATTGAAGCAAGGTCCCCTGTCTATCAGTGAGTACAAGGACAAGTTTCTGCAGTTATCTCATTATGGACCTAAAGATGTCAACATAGATGCCAAAAGGCAGTACCGTTTCCTGTGAGGTTTGGTTTATCGCCTTCACTACCAGCTGATGAACCATACCTTCCTTGCCTTCCAGCATCTGATTGATAGAGCCATCATGACCGAGAGGAAGCACCGAGAGATGGAAGACAGAAAATGCAAGATCGGTGGATCTCAGGCCAAGAGCAGTAGCCATCCCTGTTTCTCAGGCAATTCACCCCAGCAGTTAAAGCAGAGTCACCCTCAAGGACACCAGCACCAGCACCAGCATCAGCGCCAGCAGCAGTACCAAAGACAGTTCCCTTAGCAGCAGCAGCAGTACCGCTAGAGCTACCAACAGGGAGGAAACCAGTATCAGCGACAGAACAACCAGGCACCTTGCCTTCCTGCCCTAGCAACAAATTAGGGCAACCAAGCAGCTCCAACGCAAAGAGGAGGCTACTGATGTTTCCACTATGGAGAACAAGGTCACTGGGTGGATCATTGCCCAAAAAAGGAGCTTAGTTGTAGTCAACTCCTAATACCCCTGCCAGACAGAATGCACCTCAGCAAGGAGGCAACAACCATAGGCAACCTCATGCCCAGTATGGAAAGGTGAACCACCTAGAGGCTGACACGGTTCAGGGGACCCTAGGAGTGGCACTAGGTACGTTCTTAGTCGAATATCATTCTGCAAATGTGTTATTTGATACTGGAGCAACACATTCTTTTGTGACTGCATCATGGGTAGAAACACACAACATACCAGTAGTACCCATGTACCCACCTATGAGGGTTAGTTCAATTGGTGGGAGGACCCAAACAGATAGATTTTCCCCAGTGCAAGAGTTCAAATAAGCTATCAAAGTAGTATCAGAATTCCTGGGCGTGTTTCCTGAGGATTTACCTGGCATGCCACATGAGAGAAAAGTTGAATTTGCCATAGAGCTTATCCCAGGCACCGTACCTATTTCTAATGGAGCATATAGACTGTCCGGACCAGAATTGGTGGAACTCAAGAAGCAGATAGACGAGTTGTTGGAGAAGGGTTACATCAGACCCAGCACCTTGCCTTGGGCCGCCCTAGTGTTGTTTGTGGAGAAGAAAGATGGAACGAAGAGGATGTGCATAGGTTACCGAGCTTTGAATGAAGTCACTATCAAGAACAAGTACCCCCTAACCAGAATTGAAGATCTGTTCGATCAGTTTAGAGGAGCTAGTGTGTTCTTGAAGATAGATCTGAGGTCAGGTTACCATCAGCTTAGAATCCAACCTTCGTATATACTGAAGATAGCATTTATCACCAAGTATGGGCTTTATGAGTTCACAGTCATGTCCTTCGGTCTAACGAATGCACTAGCTTTCTTCATGTACTTGATGAATAGCATGTTCATGGACTATCTCAACAAATTCATAGTGGTGTTTATTGATGATATCCTCATATATTGTGGTAGAACCATCCGAATTATTCCAGCTTAAGTGCCCAAGTTGCACTCT
The DNA here is from genome assembly GCA_029449295.1 of Zea luxurians. Classification (NCBI taxonomy): domain Eukaryota; kingdom Viridiplantae; phylum Streptophyta; class Magnoliopsida; order Poales; family Poaceae; genus Zea; species Zea luxurians. Next base: position 64,967,844 of record JAOPSE010000011.1, on the reverse strand, counting down.
TAAAGGCAGCAACACACTTAAACCGGAATAAACTGTTTACTTCATCGGATCTCGTTCGATAGAGCCACTTACCAAGGATCGAGTACCATTAGCTCACACGATGGTGAGGCTCAGAGAGAATACAATAAACATGAAACCATAATTTAAAGTACTGGAGTTATTACATAAATCGGAGTTTGATAAAAGCTAACATGTTCTTAATAATGCAGCGGATAATCGATAACAACGATACTAAAGAATAGGGCAAGGCCTCGCCCACTACTCCTCCTGATCCTATCCTGCCAAGGCAGCTTCCCACTCGACCGTCCAACCTGGTGATAGGGTGCAAGGCCAAGTCACACCATCAACCATATCCTATAGTGTACCTGTAAAAAAAAATATGCCACAAGCAAGGATGAGTATACTAATACTCAGCTAGACTTACCCGATGTGAGGAGTCTACTCCTGTACCTCAAGACCATGAAGCTGTTTGGTTGAGGGGTTTGGTTTGCCAAAACCACTAGCTGAGTCTAAAACTAGTTTTAGCTATTCCAGTTCTAGCATACATGGTAACGATCATTTAGTGCAATCAACATATTATCTCAAGAAACCTCATTTCACTTTTTACTCGATGCAGTACAAGGGGTCAAGTAGTCTCATTAGCTGCGAGAAGGAGACGATTCGAATTGAGTTTTAACCTTGCAAGGTAAACCTAAACACACGACATTTAGGGGCACTCCATCCACACACACGTCAACCATCCCCATCGATTCCCCGATCGCGGCCAGGGCTCACCGCCTTGGCATGCAATGCTCCACTGACCCCCGCTGCCGCTGTGTAGTGGTTGCACTTGCATCCACCATAGCTAGCATGGGAGACTTCGTCTCAGGACAAGTGAGGGGGAAAATCTGCGCCCGGCTTCCACAGGTACTAGGCTTATCGGTTACCATATTTCCTGACATGTGTTTAGTACTTTCAAACGCTTGACTCATATATACGCACATTAATACTTAATTCCATTCCCGTCTCATAGACAAGGCATCCACCCTGGATCCAAGTCCATAGACCATCATAGATCCCGTTATCAAGATGAATACAATCAATTCCTGACCTCGCGCGAGTGCTAGAAAAATCAGTCGACTTGTACCGAGATCCCTAATTACCAAAGCAGCTACTCGACCTAGCATACTAGTATCCATCTCAAAAAGGAATCCTGAGTTCATGCAACTAGGGTTTCAACCAACTCCTAAACTTAAGTGCACATTACAAACCTACAAACATTAAGTATACAAAAATAGCATATATAAACGGTTATGCATAAAACCTGATCTTGCCTTCAAAAGTTGTGGCTGCAGGGAGGTACTTGGTGGGAGGCTCTGGAGCTGGCTCCTGGACTTCCTCTTGGGCAACTCCTTGCTCGGGGATGAGCATGTACTCTCCGTCAGCGAGATTGCAATCTAATGAATGCAAATGTATGAGTATGAATGCAACATAAATATCCAATTTTACATGTCCAAAGTGCATAGTAGGTTTTAAGGATTTCTTTCCCTTTTTTAAATTTTAAGGTGTTTTATTGGGTAGGTTGAACTACGCCTCTATTTTAAAAATTTCCAAAAATTCTAGAAAAATTACAGTGGCTTCCTATTGGCTTACACAAGTCTGTTGCGAAAATTAAGGCCTAAAATGAGAGTGGTTTTCTCTGTACAAAAATCTAAAATCTAGAGCAGAGGGGGTACTTTGAACTACAACTCTTATCTAGGATTGGATTCTGCCCTGAGGGTTATTTTTGCTGGTATGTAGGTGTAATAACATGTTTCTATGCCAAATATTAGGCAAAGATACCTAATGGTTAATTAATGGTGATTTTTAAAAGTTTGAGGGCTTAGAGGTGCTTTCTACTACCACTCTATTTGAAAAATGTCAAACAACAGATTTCCCAATTTTTCTAGTTTCTTGTTTGCGCAAGAGAAATCATTCCTAAATTTGGTTTTTTACTTATAGGGGATGGTTTGTATTCCACTGTATTTTCACCATAGTTTTATATTTTTTCCCTTGTAGTATACATCATAAGTACTTAGGGAAAAATAAGGTTGCTCACTATTTCCGATTTTTGGTATTTCTTTTGATTTTTTAAGTATTGGCAAAATCCTAGTTTTATTTGTTTAACCTATTTACTGTGATATTTTGGGTGGTTACTATTTTTACAGTGATACAATAGTGGTGAAGGGTCTACTAAATTTTTCTTACCACTATTGCAGATATCCTCATATTTCTAATCATTATCTTTCTTAAATACTTAATACCTAAATAAAATCATAAGTTCCAGATTAGTATTGGACTAGGGTTCCATATATTTTTCCATGAACTATATCACCTAATCATGCTAGGAAAATAATATTGCTCTCTGGTTACTATTTTTAGTGCCCTTTTCTATTTTTCCAAGCTTTGGTTAAAAACATACCCTAAGGGATAAAATTTGTTTAAGCTTGGGTACTAGGGTACTTAACATTTTTAATCAATGTAACTACTGGTCAAGTATCTCCATAAACTTTATCAAGCCTAGTCTAAAAGCATTTCTATTTTTCTCTCCATTATTTAGTTTTGGGCAGTTTTCTAATTTATTTCAAAACTCTAGAAAATAGTATAGGAAACATGGGGTTTACTATTTGTAACACCCCTGGTGTTTATATTCTGCTCGACAACAAGTATGGATTTAAGCACGTAATACCAGTAAATAAAACAGATGCTAAATTTTAATCATCTTCGTCTATCGCGATTTTAATATCGCATCTGTTTCGTCTGTCGCGAGTGCGACATCATTTTTATTTTTATCTATCCAGGCTCTTCCTAAATTTTCTTGATGTTGGGAACTTAGTTGTTCTGAAAATTTATGCGTCCGGTGATTATTTAAAATTCATCGCTCGCGCGAATATGAATTCGGAAGCTCGATCTATTCTTACGATTTTTATCCTGGGCAAATTAGTTTGAACTCGACGACTAAAATGTTCGAGGCAGAATAATCGCGCGAAATCTTGCGCGAGGTTATGATCCAATTTATTTTTCAACATTCTCTACAAGACATTAAAATCAACTGTGTTCGGATGGCGGATAAATTTTTATCCGAGATCGATTAAACCAGTGTTGTCTTAAATAATGTATCCGATATCCAGTCCGTTTACGTGTTGCCCAAAATAGTCACAAAACCTATCTAAACGAAATTTAGTCAGAATCGTAAACCTTGGATTTTCCGTTTCGTGATTCAGAAAATGAAGTGTGTAGCCGTTTGTCGTATAGTGTGTCGACCCTTTATTTATCGCTAAAACTCTTGATCCAAAATATCTACGAAATCAAAAAAAGAGAAAAAGAAGAAATGAAAAAAAATCTACAGCCACCATCCCTATCCCACCGCTCTTTTTCTCTCTCCCTGATATTTTTTGTCGCCGCCTCCTTTCCTTATCTCCTACGCGCGGTCTGCTCCTCCAGCCAACCGCGCAGCTTCCTGGCCCCTCTACTCCCTTCTCCTCAAGCTCGCTCCATCCCTGCCGCGCGCTCTCCCCAGCCGCAAGCTCGCCGGCGTTCTCCGGCTTCAGTCCTGACACGTGCCCAGGATTTTCCCTGCTCGGACTTGCGCCGTCCTCTCTCCTCGGAGCTCCCTCTAACTCAAGCTCCCACCTCCCATGGCTGTCTACTCCAGCTCGCTCTCCAGCCGTTCTTCCCTGTGCTCGAGCTCTGTCCTCCCCATCCATGGCGCGCACCCCTGCTTCCATGGATGTCACGCCCCTGCTCTCTTTCCGGCCATGGCCACCGTGCCGAGGCCTCCTTCCCCATGCGCAGCTTTTCCCTGAAGCCACGCCATGCACGTGCTCCTATTGCTCTGCTCCAGCGTCGCGTCCCTCCCCCTGCTAGCCACAGTAGCCATGCTCCCTGCGCGCGCCCCATCTTGCCATGGCATCACCTGCTCCCTGGTCGTCGTGCCCTGCGCGCCTTCCCCTGTAGGCGCTCTGCCCTGTCACCAGCGACGCGCCCCCAAGTTCAAGGGCCGCTCGGTCTCAAGCCCTGCGCGCATAGTCGAGCTCCTCCCTGTGTCCGTACCAAGCTCCTTCCCTGCGCTCGGTATTCATTTCCGTTGCGCCGATCTGTGATCGGTCCTGGCCATCTTCTCTGCCTCCGATCTGTGGTGCCATCGCGAGCTCGTCAGCCACTGTTGTCTTGTCCGCGCCAGCATGAGTCCATGGTCGCATCTTCCAAGTTCGCCAACGTTTTGTTACCAGTTTGACTATCGTCGTTGTTGCGTGCGCTCGCGCTCGCTATCCCTTGCTCGACCCCGTCGTCAAGCTTTGCCTGGCTGGTCGTCGTGTGTGCTCACGCTTAGTTGCGCTTCCCTGCATCCATGTCATTCTTCGACTCAGTGCTAGACTGCGTCCGCTTGGCTCTAGCTCGCTAGCTATCAGCGCTCGCTGTTGGTCCCGGTTTTGAGCTCGTCGTCTGGTACCTAGTGTAACACCCCAGGTGTTACCCAAGGCCCTGAATCCCTACATGCACTTATGACTTGTTATCACATGTGTTTAACTGGAGGAGAAGGAGCACCAAGACTTTGGAAACCATGGGTTAACTAAGGAATGTTCATGATAAAAGCATTACCCAAGTTTTTTATGCAATTATCACCTTAGATAAAAGAGGTTCAAACCCTAGACCCCCTCTTAAAGCATTAGACCTCCAAGCATGAGATTAGTGGGAAAGCTAATCAAATGACCTTTTCTTGACTTAAACCCTTTACCAAAGTTTAAGTACACTAAAATACCTACAAAACTTAGTAAGTGAAATGTTACAAAAAGGCCCCACAAAGACCCCAAATCAAGTCACTAAGAAGAGTGCACACTAGAGCCCTCCATTTTCTCTCTAAGTCCCCAAAACTACCCCAATCCAATGATCGGATGTGTTCACCTTTTTAATGGTGCCAAAACCACTTGGTATAAATAAAAAAAGGAGCTAAATTACCTAAGGAACACCCTAGAAAAATTTGAACCAAAGCCAAGACCTTTGGACATGATTTGACATCCATTTTGTCTCGGGGTGAACAGTGAGACAGACCCGATTTGGCATCCCCATATCTTGTGAGCTAGGGCATATCTCCCATTGGAACTCACACATAATAGCTAGCCCTAGGTGCCAGGAAGAGATTTGTGCAAGACCCTTGGTAAGATTCGCACGTTTGTGATCTCTGCAAATGCTTGAACAGAGGCAGAAACAAAGGCCCACGTGTTCGACGCGTTCTGGCGCGCCAGAGCATGGTCCGGCGCTTGACCCAGTACACACCGTGCCGCGCCAAGCCAAACCGTGCCCATGACCGCGCCCGCACCTATAAAGCCGACCGAGGCCACGACTGTACGCCCCCGCTTGCTCTCAACCTCGCCGGAGCGCAAGTTCACAGGCCATTGCTCTGCGCACGGCGTACCAACGGCCGCCCGAGAACCGACCACCATAGACCGGCCATCCTAGCCATTCCCCGCCCCGTCCGACCCTCAAGAGAGCCTCTACGTGCCTCGGTTAAGCTCCCAGAGCCAGGAATCAAGCTCTACCTCGCCGGAGGCATCGGATCAACGTCGCCGGACTTCACCAGATCGCTGGCGTACGTAGACCGAGCTCCACGGTGAGTCTTTCTTCGATTCCTTGCACAGGTAGACTCCTTAGCACCCTGTGAAGCTTCTAGTGCCCTTGGATTGAACTATACCACCGTGAGCAGGCTCGAGCACACGCAGCCGACGAGCCCGCCCGCCTACACACGTGGACCGACTGATTCCGGCCATAACCGTCGATGAGCCATACCTCGCCGTGACCGCAAGGACTTCCCGGAGCTAACCCCGCCCTTCACCGGACCTCCCTCACCGCCGGTAAGCCGTGTCGCCCTGTTTACTTATGCGGTTACTGTTTAAGGGGGGGGGAGGGACCTCGGGGAGGAAGGAAAAGAAGTCAGGGGGGTTTTGAATGGTCAGAGACTCGGGTGAATAGTTGCGTAGGGGCATAAGTTAAAGAGTTGGTTTAGGAAAAACCTAGGGTCCTCGGTGTAAACTGGCTTTTCAGAAAACCTTTTAAACATTATTCTTTTAAATACAAACAGAGCTTGTAAAATTTATAACTTCAGTTTTATTCAGCCAAATTTGGTCAAACCAATTTTGCTAGGTTCTAAATAATGTGAACTAAGTAGGAAAAATACAGAACACCCTAAGTATTGTAGAAGATTTTAAAGTTTTGAATTAAATAGTAAACTGGCCAAAAGCTAAATAAAAGAGGGAAAAATAGCTACACTGTTAGACTAGGATTAAGAAAAATTAGAGAGGTACTAAACCACTACCTAGCCTGTTTAAAAATAGTACACCCCTCAGTGCATCAAATTAAGGAAGGGTTTAGCATTTAAACTCATTTTGGCTCAAAGTTAAGGAAAATACAAACGGTAGTTTAAAATAAGAACCAGGGGCAACCACATTTTTGCTAGCTCACCTATTTAGTACAGTTCACTGGAAAATTTTGTTAGACCCTTTGTTAGTACAAAAGAAATGAGATACCTTTTATTTCATGAAAACATTGAAAACTTAGAAAAACCTTAGAAAAATAATCCTGAGGAGAAACCACCCCAAACTCTAGGATAACTAATAATATATTATTATGAATCTAGGAAAAATGTAAGTTCTGTTGTTTAACATTTTTCAAATAACAAGTTAGTGATAAGTGTCTTTTTGGCATTAAACTTAAGAAAATCACAAATAAATATCCAGTAGGCCTTTTTCTGTGATCTTTAACACAAAGACCTATTATTCCCTAGGAATTTTGGCAAAAATAAATGTTGACCCAGAAACCTTACAGAAATTGAGCTATAGTGTAAAGTGCCCTTTTACCCTTACTTTGGTTAATTTTGTGCAAGGAGCATCTAAATTAAATTCAACCTCAAATTTTTAGAATAACCCACAGAGGTCAATGTTTACCCACTTTAATTTTTATAACATTTTAGGAAGATGTTAACTTGCCATGGCAATGTAAAAGCACTCACTAAGAAGCTTAATTGAGAGTAAAATAAGGAATGTAAAAAGAATAGTGGAGTACAACCTTAAATCTTCCAAGAGCCAAAACCAACCTCTAAAGGATGACTGAAATTTTAAGTTTTATTCAAGACCCTAAAATGAATGTATAAAACCCTTAAGGAAAACCCAAGGAAACCCTAGAGTACCACTGAATTTAGTACTATTTTGCTATGCATAACATTTACAAATTACCATGTCATTAATATGCATATATCTTATTCATTGCATTCGATAGACTGTAATCTCGTTGACGGGGAGTACATCCTCATTCCAGAGCAAGGAGTTTCCCAGGAGGTAACCCAGGAGCCAGCACCAGAGCCTGCCATCGAGGATCTGCCTTCCCCAGCTTTGGAAGGCAAGCCCCGGTTTTATGCATAACCGTTATATATGCTATTTTACTGCACTTAATGTTTGTAGGCTTGTACTGTGCACTTAAGTGTAGGAGTTGACTAAAACCTTAGTTACATGAACTCAGGATTTTCCCTTGTGATGGATACTAGTATGCTAGGTCGAGTAGCTGCTTTGCTAATTAGGGATCTCGGTAGAAGTCGAGTGATTTTCTAGCACTCGCGCGAGGTCAGGAATTGATTGTGCCCACCTTGATAACAGAATGATTATGGTCTGTGGACATGGATCCATGGGGTGTGTTGTTTATGAGATGGAAATTGGAATAAGGATTAACATGCGGATACCTATGTCAAGTGTTTGAACGTACTAAGCACATGCCGAGAAATATGGTAAATCGGTAAGCCTAGTACCTGAGTGAACCTAGAAGCAGATTTCCCTCCTCACGCGACCTGAGACGTGGTCTCCCATTCCGGTTATGGTGGGTACAAGTGTGGTCACTGCACGATGGCAATCGGGGTCAGTGAGGCATTGTATGCCAAGGCGGTGAGCCCCTCTCTGCTGACGGGGAATCGATGGGGACGGTTGATGTGTGTGGGGACGGAGTGCCTCACCACGTCGTGTGTTTAGGTTTACCTTGCAAGGATAAAAACTCGATTCGAATCGTCTGGTTGTCGCAACTAATGAGACTGCTTGATCCATTGTACTGCATTGAGTAACAAGTGGAATTGTGTTGTTATGGCAAAAGATGTTGAATGCTATATGCTTGATACCATGTATGATTAGATAGGTGCACATTTAGTCTTAAGAGAGTCACACTAAAACTTGAAAAGCTAAACTTGATTTTAGACTCAGCTAGTGCTTTTGGCAAACCAAACCCCTCAGCCAAACAGCTGCATGTCTATAGGTAGAGGAGTAGACTCCTCACACCGGGTAAGTCTAGCTGAGTATTAGTATACTCAGTCTTGCTTGTGGCATAATTTTTGATAGGTTCCCTGGAGGACATGGTTGCTAGAGTGACTTGGCCGTCCATCTTGCCACCGGGTTGGACAGTCGAGTGGGACCCTACCTCAGCAGAGGAGGAGCATGAGGAGTGATGGGCCAGGCTTCCCCATGTCTCCGTTTATTTTACCGTTAGTTATATTCCACTGCATTCCGAACAATGATCACTACTTTTGAGAAACTCCAATAATGATGTAATAAATTAAGTACTCCTTAATGTGTGGTTTTATGCTTTATTGTATTTGCTCTGTGCCTCACCTTCGAGTGAGTACGTGGTACTTGATCTTTTTAGTGGCCTCGTCAGACTAGATCCAAGGGACTGACGTCTTATTCCTATTTAAGTGCGGTCTAGCCCTCAAGGTGGGACTTAGGCACTTAATTTGGAATAATTCGGGTGGTTCCGCCACACCTAGCCACTGACTAGCGCTCGCATCGGCCACACAAAACCTCGACGTCGAACGTGCTGTTCTATGCAAGACATGCACGTGTCATCATCATTCTTACCGTGGATTGCCGACGTCGATCGCCTCGACAACAACCACATCCACGACTCCATCATTCCAATAATTTTGCCGCACCGCCCTTCAAATCCGAGTCCCCGTCTGTAGGATCGTCGTTGACCTCGCAACTTTAGCTCGAGTTAATTATGGTGAGTTGATCTGTTATTCCTGTCAACTAAATAGATCGTTGGATTAAATAGATGCATCATTTGGGATGATTCTCTTGTCTATTATTTGATGTGGGGGTAAAGTTAGATTTCAGGTTTATGTGGTAAGTATATTGGTAAAAATATATGTTGTGTAATGATTCTCTACTTAATAGATTAAGTATAGTGTGATGTTTTATTAGTTAGGATATTTTAAGGATTAATTCAAAAGGGTGGTTTAAATAGTTAGTTAAGTTGTTTCAGTCCATACTTCGAGTTTCGTGTCCCAAAATAATGAGTCTAGTAATTAGTCTTTTGGTATTATGCTTTAATCAAATTGAAAGGTGGAACTCATATGGTCTATTGTTTTCCTAATAAATGAATCTAGGTTTGATAGTCTTCTGGTGTTGGGCCTTAGCTAAGGAAAGTAGACGTGCGTATAATTTATTGTTCCTTTATGTTTGAGTTAAATCTGGTAAAACTAGAAAATCGTGATTGTTGTGTTTAGTGAGTTATAGGTGTCTAGTGCTTACGTAGGATTGTGTCGATGTCTTGCCACTATGTATTTGATTCTCTTTTCTGTATCATCCGGTAACTTTATGCTCATACATGTGCATTGTGTAACTCATGAGGTACGATAATTAATCGCGTGATGTGGAAGACGACCTAAGTCGACCCCCAAGATGACGTAACGAGTGGGCTTCTTCCCAAGGTGATGCTGGGTGATCAACCTAAAGATGGATAATCTAACGAATGCCAAGACAAAGGATGGTCGTCAAGTTGTCGCCACTTAACAACCACTAACCTAGTGTTATCCAGGCAAGCCCCGATGCATTTGCCACCTCCTTGCTGTTTTAAAATCTTTATCACCTGACTGATGCATTAGGTGATAGGAGTTGTGTGTTAAACTGTTGATGCATTTCCTTCCTTGGAAAATTGATTACCCTTCCTTGATACCCTTTTATGAAAATGATTTTTTGATGCTTAGCCTTGCTCTAGAAAAACAAAATGTTTTGTTTTAAAACAAAAGTGATGCTTCAGTGGGTGGGAATGTTTTCAAAAAGAAAATACTTATGATGGTGAATCCATCAAAGGCCTTGATGGGTTCAACATCAGAAAAGATGTACCTCTGCCAGGTACCAAACTTTGGGTTTAAATGATAAAGCTGAGACCGGGCAGTTGGCTTGCACGAGAAGGAAGTCTCGGTGTAGTGCCTCCATCTAAGTCGATTAAGGACCGTCTCGATATAGGCTTGATGATTGAGGACCTTTTAACTGGTTACACGCCTCTTCATGGGTAAGCTTTGCCTCGGGCAAACTAATACCAGAATAGGACAACACGCAATGGGAGTGGAGAGATGGCGAGAGTAGCGTGTACCCTCCGTGGCAAGAGGTTGGACGGTGGTGTATCTGTGCTCTCAGTTGGCATGAACCCGATCTGGTCTTAAGAACCCGGTGGCGAGTTGACATATGCAAGGGTTAAGTGCTACATATGTCGTGTGATTGGAGATCCCCAGCTGGGCATTAATCGATTTGGATCGCCGTTACTTCTCTGACATGAAGACTTGGTCACTGCCCTACACGTAGCAATCCAGTGAACTGATGGGATGATAAAAAGACGGCTAATACAGGCCAAGTGCTTGAACTAGGGTAGAAAGAACTCTAGATGCAGGTAACTTTACTTAACCTGACAAGTAAAAATGGATTTTTAAGGATACACTCATAGTAAGCTTTTCTGCAAACAGAGTCCTTGATTCTTGATAAGCCATACCTTGAATCCCTTTGAAACCAGCATAGCCTTGAGAGTCTTTTCTTTAGTCGGGTAAGCCTTGCTGAGTACTTGTGTACTTAGGGTTTTATTCCCATTGTTGGGGCAGGTTACGAGTCACTTTAATTGTGATTGATGTTAAGCGCTGGTGGGCACAACCTTCTTATAAGTCTAAGTAACCCTTCTATACTTCTTACTGAGGATGGTCACTTAAGCTAGCATATATTTCAAAACTACAAATAATTTATAGCAGTTCAAAGTTATTTCTTTGAATCACTTTTGTAATAACTCCGATCATGTACATTGTAAAACTTGATGTAACTTGTAAAATTTGGTAATAATATTTCCGCTGCAAAATGTTGGTGTGTGATTTGTGTTTACTTAATCCTACGGTTGTGGTTGTAAGTGGTTTATCCGAGGTCCTTGGGGCACTCAAACAGATCCTGTTAAGTTATCTGGTGCACATGCATAGCCGCCTGAGGTCTTTGAGACAAGGGCAGGTGCATGTGGGCCCAATAACTTGGGAGGTTCTGCCACACTATTTTTGTTTCATAGTTCATATTTTATAGAGTCTAGCAAAATTGACTTAACCAAATTTGGATGAATATTCTTCAAGTTATGCATTTATCAAGTTTGTTGCAGATTTAAAATAACTTAGAAATTCGAAAAGGGAAAAGAAAAACATCTTTGCGCTCTGGTCCCTAGTTAAAGTTTTCTTCTTCCCTTACAATCGAGTCCTCGGTCTACTATTCAGCTGAGTCTGTGGCTTAACACTTAATCCCCTAGAATTTCCTAGCATCTAACCTGTGGTCCTTAGGTTCATTGGAATAGTAGCCGAAGGAAAATCATCGTGGCGTGGCTTACCGGCGACGGTGAAGTTCCGGTGGGGTGGTCGACGACGTCGGGGAGGTCATGAGGGTGACGTCGATGGTCGGCTCATCGCTTGTGGTGGCCGGAGCTGTTCTAGCCTCGTGTGTAGGGGGCAAGCTCAGCGGCGGCAAGAAGCTCGGCCTGAACACGGCGGTAGAGTTCGATCCAGTGAGTCGAGGAGCTTCACGGAATGTCAGTGAGGTTTTGGGTGCAAGGAATTTGGGAATGATTCACCTTGTAGTCCGGTCCACATGCAGCGGCGGGCGGCCGAAGTCCAGTGAGGTTGATCTCACTGTTCTAGCGAGGCGGGGCCTTGGCTCAAGGTTGGGAAGGCTTCACGGCCTCTCATGGAAGCTGTCCAAGGGCTCTGGCGAGGTTGGGGGTCTACGTGAATGGCTGGCCACGGCAGCTGGTCTTCGGAGGAGGAGGCGGGTCATGGGGAGGTCGCCGGAGCTGCGGGCTAGCTCGGGAAAGCTAGGCGCGGTGCGGAGGGAATGACAGGAAGGGTGGTTGTGCATGAGGGCGGGCTTTATAGCCACTCGTGGGCATGACATGGGTGTGGGCACGGTGGCGGGTTGACCATGCGTGGGGGCGCGCACTGCAGTGGCCAGTCCGCTCAGCCGGTTTGGTAAGGCATCGAGCGCATGGCAGCATTTGGTCTGGTCATTTTCAAGCGTTAATTGGCTCGCGATGTTCTCGTAACTATCCAATATCCCTACACAAGATGTCTTCGTTGTCACTTACCCTTTGTTTCTCATGCAGTGCTCGAGTGGATTTGATCTCGTGTTGGCGAGTTACGAGGAGGTGAAGTTGGGTCTGTCCCCTAGCTGGAACCTGAGACCAAAGTCAAGCCAAATCGGGTCAAACGATTTTGGTTTGACTAAAAACTTCTCCAGAGTGTGCCTAGGATATTTTGGTGCCATTTTGTTATTTGGACCATGTGTTTTTGAGTTTTGGAACAAGGTGAACGCGGTTGATCTTTGTGAAAGGGTTGGATTTCAGAATTCTGAAATCCTAATTTTTATTTGAAGACCCCACTTGAGTGGCTTGTTTGAGGATTTTTCAAAGCTATTTTGGGTAAACTTTCTTACTATATTTTGTAGGATATTTAGTGTACTACAACTTTGTTAATTGGTCCAAATCATGATAACGTGATGTACTTGGACTTTCCACTGAGTTCCTTTTCAGTGTTCTATTGCTCTAAAGAAGAGGTTTTTAGGGTTTTGCCATTTCCTTTCTTTTTTAAGCGTAATATGGTCAGGGTATGATTCTTAAAGTGAAAATGACATGATTAAGTTTTAGCTCCTCTAGTTTGGTGCCTTTTGCTTCAACTAAAACTCATGTGATAATGGGTCATTATGTGGGTACTGTGGGAAAACCTCATAACACCTGAGGTGTTACAGCCATCCCCCTTAAAAGAATCTCGCCTCGAGATTCGAGTCGGGGTCCTCCAGGGGTGAGGAAATGGTTATAGCTTGCTTTCATGGTATTGGTTAGCTTTATAAAGTTCACTAGAAAATCTGCTCTTCGAATGTCATCCTCTTTGCAACTTCAGAAGGAAGCCCTTTTTGTCCAAGTTTTATAGCTTAACTTGGTTTTTGTTAAGAGCATCTTTCTTATACTTGGAATCAGAGGGCAGGGGGGCTAGGGTATGGTTACGTACCGACTTCCTTAGGTAGGGATGGATCCGGATATTTATTCGGATGTCAATTTTTTGGTCTTCTTTCTTCGATTGTGAACAACAAACATATAGAATTTGCTATGTAAATTTATATTCTTGTTTTTAGCATTGAGGCTATTAATCTTCACAAAAAATAAACATTAAATTTGTTCTATATATTTTTAAATAATTCATATAAAATTCGGATGTCCATCCGAATACGGATTCGGATGTTTTTTCACCTTTTTTGTTGTAGGGAGAAAATAATGTACATAAAAAATTATACAAAAATGTATTTAAATACTTCATAATATTCTTAATAATATTGCCGAAAATTAGCTTGAAATTCTATGTATATCTATACTAAAATATTAGATTTGTGATATAATTCGGATGTTTTAGGAACATCCCTATCCTTAGGTAGACAATCGAGGTAGTTCACATGGAGAAAATCCTCAGTCTCCCATGTAGCCTCTTATTCTGTATGGTTGCTCCATTGGATCTTATACATCTTGATCGTCCTTGCACGAGTTGATCTTTCCTTGCAATCCAGAACCTTGAAGGGGTGTTCTTGGTATGATAGATCTGGCTCTATCTCTACATCTGGCTCAGTTATGACCTTCGTTGGTAACCGAACACACTTCCTCAATTGGGATACATGGAACACACTGTGGATGACAGACATCTTTAGAGGTAACTTCAACTTCTATGCCACAGGTCCATATGCTTCTATTATCTCATAAGGTCCAATGTAGCGAGGGGCTAGCTTGCCTTTGATACCAAATCTCTGTACTCCTTTTGTGGGTGACACCCTTAGATATACATAATCTCCCACTTCAAATTGTATGGGTTTCCTCCTTTTATCATGGTAACTCTTTTTCCTGGCCTAAGCAGCTTCTAGGTTCTTCCTGATTACTTTGACTTTTCTTTCGGCTTCTGACACCAGGTCAGGTCCAAAAATTTCTCTCTCTCCGGGTTGTGACCAGTTTAGGGGTGTTCGACACCTCCTCCCATACAGGGCCTCAAAAGGTGCCATCTTCAGACTAGAATGATAACTGTTATTATAAGCAAACTCTGCCAATAAAAGGCACTTGTCCCAGTTCTCTTGGACAAGCCCTCAGCATATCCTCAAGGATCTGATTTACCCTTTCTGTCTAACCATCAGTTTGAGGGTGGTAAGCCGAACTTCTTACCAGCTTAGTTCCCAAGGACTCTTGTAATTGCTCCCAAAATATAGCTATGAATTGGGCTCCTCGGTCAGAGATAATTGTCCGGGGTAATCCATGCAAACACACAATTCGGTCAATATATAACTCTGCATACTTTTGTGCCTTATCGGTGGTGTGCACTAGAAGAAAATGAGCCAGTTTTGTTAACGGTCCATAATGACCCAGATTGAATCATGATGTCGAGATGTGTTGGGCAGACCCACAATGAAATCCATGCTGATGTCATCCCATTTCCATGAAGGTATTGATAGGGGCTGCATGGCACTGGCTGACTTTAAGTGACTTGCCTTAATCCTCTGACATGTGTCACCTTCTAACACATCCTTGGCTATCTCTCTTTTCATCCTGGTCCACCAATACAGGGGTTTCAGATCATGGTACATCTTGGTGCTTCCTAGGTGTATGGAGAATATGGAGAGGTGAGCCTTGTCCAAAATTTTCTTCTTGAGGTCCCCATTCTTAGGAACCACCAGTTGGTCTTCGAACCATAGTATCCCCTTGTTGTCTTGGTGAAAGCACTTATACTTCTCCACTTTCTGGTTAAGATTTTCCTTGATGATTTGCACTCCCTTGTCACCGAGTTGGGCCATAATAATCTGGTCTAAAAAGGTTGGTTTGACAGAGATGTAAGTCAAGGTACCAGAAGGAATTGCTTCAATCCTCATATTACTCAACTCATCACAAAGGGTATTGATGCGAGAATCCATCACCATACAATTGCATTGTGACTTTCGGCTTAGGGCATCTGCTACCACATTAGCCTTTCTAGGGTGGTAATGCACTTCCAAGTCATAGTCCTTGATCAATTCCAGCCATCTTCTATGTATCATGTTGAGATCAGCCTGAGTAAAGATGTACTTGAGGCTCTTGTGATCTGTATAGATGTTGTAGCGAGTTCCCATCAAGTAATGTCTCCATATTTTTAGGGCATGAAGCACGACTGCCAACTCTAG
Source organism: Zea luxurians (assembly GCA_029449295.1). Classification (NCBI taxonomy): domain Eukaryota; kingdom Viridiplantae; phylum Streptophyta; class Magnoliopsida; order Poales; family Poaceae; genus Zea; species Zea luxurians. The sequence goes on along the minus strand of JAOPSE010000011.1, from coordinate 64,952,317 downwards.
GTCATGAGTAGGATAATTTTGCTCATGAGGTATGAGTGCTACTGACGCGTAGGCAATGACTCATTTGTCTTGCATTAAAACACAACCCAGCCCAGTGCCCGAGGCATCACAATATACATCAAACAGCTTATTGTTGTCAGGCTGCGCCAACAAAAGTGTTATGGTCAGATGTTGCCTCAAGGTGTGAAAAGCATCTTCACATTTCTGACCCCACTCAAACTTTGCTCCCTTCTTCAACAGTTCTGTCATGGGCTTAGCAATTTGGGAGAAATCCAGAATGAATCGCCGATAATACCCTACCAATCTTAGAAAACTCTAGATCTGACGGACCGTTGTGGTTGGCTTCCAATTCATCACCTCTTGCACTTTATCCGGATCAACTGCTATTCCTTCTTGAGAGAAAGTGTGACCCAAGAATTTAATCTCCTTCAGCCAGAAGTCACACTTTGACAATTTAGCATAAAGGCGGTGCTCCCTCAGACGTTGAAGTACTACATGTAGATGACTATCATGCTCTTCTTCATTTCTTGAGTATACTAAGATATCATCGATGAAGACCACAACAAATTTTTCCAGTTTAGGCATGAAAACTGAATTCATTAGGTACATGAAGTATGCGGGCGCATTTGTCAACCCAAACGACATCACCAGATACTCATACAACCCATATCTGGTTGAGAAGGCCGTCTTTGGAATATCACTTGCTCGTATCTTGATTTGGTGATAACCAAAGCGAAGATCAATTTTGGAAAACACCTTAGCTCCAATCAATTGGTCAAAAAGAACATCAATACGAGGCAAAGGATACTTGTTTTATATAGTCACCGCATTGAGTGGGTGGTAATCTATGCATAATCTTAAGCTCTCGTCCTTCTTCTTCACGAACAAGGTTGGACATCCCCAAGGTGAAGTACTTGGGAGGATGAATCCCTTGCCCAACAATTCTTGCAAATGCTTCTTCAATTCTGCCAGCTCGGTGGGTGGCCTCTGGTAGGGCCTCTTGGAGATAGGTGTTGTTCCCGGTTGCAACTCAATGGCAAACTCGATATCATGATTCGGCGGCATTCCTGGCAACTCATCAGGAAAGACATCTGCATACTCATAGACCACTGGAATCTTCTTCAAGGGTAGCTCTATCCTGGAAAAGGCACATGATCGAGTGGTTTCTTGGCTGGGCAGATACAACGTAAGGTCCCCAAAGGTGGGAGAATGGGTTTCCAAAGCCCTAGCAGCTACATCTAACATGACTCGGTGTTGAGTCATCCAGTTAGTTCCCAAAATGATATCCACGCTCTCTAGTCCCAAAATCATTAGTGTAGTTTTGAAAATTTTGCTTCCCAACAGGATAGGTACACTTGGATTTAATTGATTTGTTGCAACCCTGCCTCCTAGCGTTGCAACCATGAAAGCCCCTTAGGTATGATAGAAAGGCAGTTAACATTTGACACTAAATTTCTGGCTAATGAAGCTATGCGATGCGCCAGAGTCAAACAGAATCAATGCAGGTTGATTAAAAATGGAAAAAGTACCAATCATGACGGGCGCTCCTTCGGGTAGCTCCTCTAGAGTAGTGAAGTTGAGCCTCCGTTGCCTGACATGCACTTTTTGCTTCATCCCTTTGTCTTGGTTGGGTGCTGGCATCTGCCTTGGCTGATTTCATGGGCAATCCTTGGCATAGTGCCCTGCGTTGCCACACGTGAACCCTTTGTTTCCGTTTCCTTGGCGGAATTGCTGCTATTGCGGCTGTTGCTGGGGCTGATTATTCCTTGGAGCGGGAGTGGGGAAACGGTTGGGTGCTAGCTGCTACTGTGGCGGCCTGATGACCCATCTCCCGGCTTGCTGATTGGATCCCCTGCTTTGATTGTTGGAGACAATCCGGAACCTCTGGGGTGGAGCTGAGGACCCGGACATTAGTGTTTTCCTCTTCTTCTCTACCCAGTGGGCTACGATGCAGTCTTCCTGTGATATGGCAAGGTTGACTAGTTCATTGTAGCTGTCAGCACAAATAGTGTTGAGGTGCTCATGAAGTTTGGTGTTCAGTCCCCTTCGGAAACGGTCCCTTTTCTTCTCATCTAAATCTGCATGATAACCCACATATTGGCACGGGTCGTTGAAGGCCTGGGCATATTGTAGCACGTTGTGGGTTCCCTGAGTCAGTGCCAAGAATTCATTAAGCTTGCGATCTAGTATCCCTGCAGGAATGTGGTGTCCTCTGAAAGCCATCTTAAACTCCTCCCACGTCACCATGTGGTTAGTGGGTAACATGGCGTGGAAATGGTCCCACCATGTCCTTGCAGGTCCACGGAGCTACTGTGCGGCGAAGCGAGTCCTCACGGCATCTGGGCAAGCTCCTGTGAGGAGGCGGAACTTGGACTCCACAACCCTGAGCCACACATTGACGTCTAGCGGTTCCTCCGCCTTGGTGAACAGCGGCGGTTGGGTGCTCAAGAACTCCTTATATGTAGCTACAGCCGGTGGGCGTTGCTGCTGGCATCCACCAAATTGCTGAGGATAGGGCTGGCGATGCACCAACTACCACAAGATCTCATTTTGTTGAGTCATTAGCTCCTGCATCGTGGGAGCTAGAGGAGGTGGCAGGGGAACTTGCTCGTTCTGCCCGCGACGAGGTCTAGCTTCCATCTGAAAACAGAAATTATGTCGTTGTTACCTTGGTTCATGGTTCCAAACAGAGACTTTATATTATGAGAAGAAAAATGACCTAACATTATATCAAACTAGACGAGGATAACATTCATTCATTCATTGCATCGTTCACAAAAGTCTTTCTGGGTTACAACATTTTAGGGGATCCACCCTAAAGCCTAGTTCAAAAGTTGGTACCAAAAACTAAGCCTACATGGTTTTTCCACTCTCCTAACATGTTAAATCTAACCCATCTAACCCTGATTGGTAGAGGCAACGCTGGATGCAGGTGAAGGGGGCATTCCGGAGGGAGCCGCGTTCGATCCGGATGTTGGCTCTATGCACTACAGGAAACTGGTTAAAGAACGTGGGTGAAAAACCGTCGAACTTAATGTAATAAGCCGTCGAACTTACCGTAAGAACGTGGGTTTACCGATGAATATAGCCGACGATGATTTTTGGACGAACTTAGAGAAGTAAGTGTGACGGCCCCGTCGAACTTAACCTTAAGAACGTGGGTACCGTCGAACTTAACATTAAGAACGTGGGTACCGTCGAACTTAACATTAAGAACGTGCGTTTTTAAGTTCGAGGGGGGCCGTCGAATTTTTTCCCATAGGTTCGACGGCACCCACGTTCTTAAGGTTATGTTCGACGGGGTCACATAGCCGTCGAACTTATGTGTCTTGCGGAGGTCTGCGCGGACTGAACAATAAGTTCGACGGTACCCACGTTCTTAACCTTAAGAACGTGGGTACCCATGTTCTTAACCCTGCGTGGGTCTGCGAGGACTGCACAATAAGTTCGACGGTACCCACGTTCTTAACCCTTTTTCAGAAAAAAATAAAAAATACAAAAATGAAAAATTAGATACACATAATATTACATGCAACACAATATGTCACATACAATACAGATTTCAAACACATTGATATATGTCCATATCACAAATTCACACAAGTCCAAATATATAAGTTCACAAATTCACATAACGGGGCGTTTGGATCCCTTCATTTTAAAAGAATTGGAATTCACTCAATAAAGTAACTTATTTAGTTTGGAATTTGTCATTCCACCACTTTCCAAAGGTCATATATAAGCCTATCTCAAATTCCTAGGGTGGAGGATAGGAAATGATTTTATGCATGATTAGAATTTGTTTCTAATCTATAACTTACATGACACCCTTTGTTCTACTCCTCTATGCTAAAAATATAGCACATAAATAATTAGGACATCTTGCTAATAATAGTATACAAATATATTTTGTATAAAAGTGAATTAGCTTAATTGATATATGTCTAAATTACTATTATTAGAATGGAATTTAATTCCAGTGATCCAAACGGGGCGTAAGTCCTAATACATAAGTTCACAAATTCACAAAAGTTCACATCCATAGTTCACATTTTTAGTTCACAAGTTCAAACACACAAGTTCAAACATTAACTCCATCGCTCTCGATTAGAACATCGGATTGTTGTTCGTAGCTCCACCACTAGAGTTGAGACATTTGTCCGCAAAGTCAACGTGAGGGGGAGGAGTCACTTGATGAGAGCCGGAATCCTACAAAATAAACCAAAATTCTCATAAATACACAACTGGCATTAAATCACATGTACACAAAGATATAAGAAAGCATGATAAACACAAAATGTGGCTTCCATATTTGTGCATGAACATGAACATGAGAGTGAAAACAGACTTCATTTCAAGACGTAGCACCGTGTTATTTAAAATGATGCATCGTGCTAATGATGCATCGTGTTAGAGTATACCTTTCTCCTCTTTTTACTTCTTTTCTTTGCATCCTTATCCTTCCTCTCTATTTTCAAACTTCTTTTGTCAGAAGAGCCATATAATAGATGCAATATATTTATATTTGAGGAATGGCAAGTGATGGAAATACTAAGATTCTAACATTACAGATATTTATTTGGTAGGTTGCCCATTACCTTTCTTGGAAGATGATGATTTTGAGTTTGACCTTGAGTGATTTCTTCCGTTTGCTAGCTTTTGAGCTCTTTCAGCATCCAGTTGAGCTCCATACTCTCTCATCATTTTGTCTTTGTCAGCCTCCAGCTCGCCCCTTTTCAGTTCCTCTTCCTGACAGTGAACATGAATACCATCAATAACTACAGAACTGCTTATAAAAAAAGCGTTGGCAATTAGAATAGATCTTGGAGTAACAATAAATGTTGCTAACATTAAAAGGCACAATATGCTTATCCAACTAGTGGTACTGAGTGCTGGAAACCTGGAATCTGTTACAAAATAAAACTGAGATTCAGATGGTGGCAGTTCAAGCAATTCAAACAAGCCAAAGTTGACATCAAAGGGGACACCAAGAAGAAAGGGCATATGTCGAAATTGTGGCATTTATGGCCACTGGGCATAGGACTGTAAATGTCCAAAGAAGGATGACAAGGATCACAAACAACAGGAAGCAAATGTTGTAGTTAGAGATGTGGAGAATGCAGCACTTCTATTAGCTGAGGTGCAAGGGGCAGTGGGTGAAGCATCTCAAGTAATTCATCTATCTGAAGATAAAGTAGTGCCAGTAATCCGCCCAGATGGAGTGTGGGTACTGGACACTGGTGCCAGTAACCACATGACAAGCACCAAGTCTGCACTTTCTCAACTTGATGACACTGTCAGTGGGTCAGTGAGATTTGGAGATGGTTCTACTGTCAGAATCTGTGGATTAGGCTCAGTGGAGATGAATACTAGACAAGGAGATCACAAGGTGCTCACAAGTGTGTACTATATTCCACAATTGAAAAGCAACATAATCAGTCTTGGACAGCTAGATGAGGCAAGCTATGACATTAGACTGTTTGCTAGCAGACTGAAAGTTTTTGATCTAGATTATATCCTGTTGGTCCGTGCACCTCGCACTGGGAACAGACTTTACACAGTGAAGTTGGGAGTTGTACCTCCAGTGTGTCTGCTGTCAAAGGCAAATGATGTAGCATGGTTGTGGCATGCAAGATTTGGCCATCTAAATTTCAGAGCTCTTAGAGATCTTGGAAAGAAGAGTATGGTTGTAGGAATGCCTATTGTAGATCGAGTTGAACAGGTGTGTGATGGTTGTACTCTTGGGAAGCAACATCGAACACCATTTCCAAGACTGTCCTCATATAGAGCCACAAAGGGGTTGGAGTTATTCCATGCTGATCTGTGTGGACAGATCAGTCCACAGATAGTAGGTGGAAAAAGTTACTTTTTGCTAGTGGTTGATGACTTCAGCAGGTTTATGTGGATTGAGTTGTTGAAGACAAAAGATGAAGCTCTACATTCTTGAAGAAGATTAAGCAAAGGGCTGAAGTTGATCAGGAGGGCAGATTGAAGGGCATAAGAACTGATAGACGTGGTGAGTTCAATTCAAATATGTTTACTGCCTTTTGCACTGAACAAGGCATCAAGCACTTCACGACCACTCCTTACTCTCCCCAACAAAATGGGGTAGTGGAGCATAGAAACCAGACTGTAGTGGAGATGACAAGGTGCATGATGAAGAGTAAAGGGGTGCCATCAAGATTCGGGGTGAGGCTGTGACAACATCAGTCTACTTGTTGAATAGATCCCCTACCAAGAGTGTAAAGGAAGAACACCATATGAAGCTTGGTTTGGCAAGAAATCCAGTGTTCAGCACCTTAAAACATTTGACTGTATTACTCATGTGAAGAAAATTGGCCCAGGGGTAAACAAATTGTCAGATAGGTCCACTAAGATGGTCCTGTTGGGTTATGAGTCAGGTACAAAAGGGTATAGATTGTTTGATCCTACCACTGAGAAGCTGTGTATCAGCAGAGATGTATTGTTTGAAGAAAGTGAAAGATGGGACTGGGAGAGTGTAGAAAAGAATCAACAGACTGAAACTACAATTCCTTTCACTACACAGTTTCAGTTTACTGTGCCAGATCAGACAATACAAGCACCAGCTGATTCAGGTGATACGAGTGAGTCTTCAGGGGGTGCTGCTGCATCACCACCGTCACCACAAATTCCTATGACACCTTCAGTGTCCAAGAATCAGTCCCAAGTTGCATCTGCTGCCTTAGGTTCAAATAATAGCTCTCAGTCAGTGAATGCAGAAAGTTCAGACATGGTTCCTTTGAGATACAGAACAATATCTGACTTATTAGACTCAACACAAGAAGTTCATGATTTTGAGTATAGTTCTTTTTGTTTACTAGCTGCAGATGAGCCAAAAAATGTTGGAAGTGCCTTGAAAGATCAGTGCTGGAGACAGACCATGAATTCAGAACTTGACTCTATTGAACAAAATAACACTTGGGCGTGGGCAGATCTGCCAAAAAAACAAAAGGCAATTGGTTTGAAGTGGGTTTTCAAAGTCAAAAGAGATGCTGCTGGAAATATAGTGAAACACAAAGCAAGACTTGTTGCTAAGGGGTATGCTCAAAAGGAGGGTGTTGACTTTGATGAAGTATTTTCTCCTACGACATGGTTTGAAACAATAAGAGTTTTGATAGCTCTTGCAGCACAGGGGAATCGGGAAATTCACCACATGGATGTAAAATCAGCATTCCTAAATGGAGACCTTCAAGAAGAAGTATATGTCACTCAACCTCTAGGTTTCCAAGATACAAAGAAGCCAGACAAGGTACTCAGACTGAACAAAGCACTATATGGGCTAAAACAGGCACCTAGGGCTTGGAACATCAGGCTTGATTTAGAACTGGTGTCCCTGGGATTCAGAAAATGTGAAGTAGAACATGCAGTTTACAGGAGAGGAACTAGCAAAACCGTGCTGGTTGTGGGAGTATATGTGGATGATCTAATCATCTGTGGGCCTTCTGTAAGTAGCATTGCAGAGTTCAATCAACAAATGATGAAGACATTCAGTATGAGTGATTTGGGACTGCTCAGCTACTACTTGGGAATGGAGGTGAAGCAAGGAGAAAATAGTATCACAATCTGTCAAAAATCCTATGCAACCAAGATACTATAGCAGTGCAACATGATTTCCTATAATCACAGTGACACTCCAATGGAGCAGCGAGTAAAGCTCAGTACTGCTCAGAAAGGGACTGAATATGATGAGACCAGATATAGAAGTGTCGTTGGGAGTCTGAGGTACCTGGCGAATACTAGACCTGATCTAGCTTTTGCAGTTGGTCTGGTAAGCAGATTCATGGAGGCCCTAGGTAAAGAACACTGGACTGCAGTGAAGAAAATTCTCAGATATGTGGCAGGTACACTTAACCTAGGAGTGAATTTCAAGAAGGGGGCAGCAGCAGATTATACATTGCTTGGCTACATAGACAGTGATTGCTCAGGTGATTTAGTGCACAGAAAATGTACCTCAGGTATTCTATTATTCTTGGGAGATAACTTGGTGACTTGGTCCTCTCAGAAGCAAAGGGTTGTAGCCCTGTCATCATGTGAAGCTGAATATGTGGCTGCTGCATTGGGAGCTTGTCAAGGTGCATGGCTAAGAATGCTGATAGCAGAGATCATGGATAAGAATCCTCAGAAGTTCAGACTGTTAATAGATAACATGTCTGCAATTGAGCTGAGCAAAAACCTCGTGTATCATGACAGAAGCAAACACATCGATACACGATATCACTATATTCATGACTGCATTGACAAAGGCATAGTGGATGTGGAGCATGTGGGAACTGAACACCAACTTGCAAACATCCTGACAAAGCCTTTGAGCCGAATCAGACTTGTGGAACTGAGATCAAGACTAGGGATGGTTCAAGTCCAACAAGATTAAGGGGGTGATATGTTAGTCTGAATAAGAGTTGACACATGTAATCTAGTTGGAACATTTGTGTTTATGTTTTCTAGTCTTAGTGGCGTAGCTTTGTGGGTGGTCAGTGCTGTGCCTGGCACCACAAACCGCCTTGGTTTAAGTTGACCCCGTCGCACTCGCGCTGCGCATGCACATGATCTGCGTGATCCGAAAATGGTGGAGATCATGGGGCACGATGGCGACGGGGTGGAGGGCTTCAAGCCTATGTAAGCACCGTTCATTAATACAGTGAAAAAACCCAGAAAAGCTGTGGCACATTGCGCAGGCAAAATCATCTGTTCTAACTTGTGTGTGTCCGCGCGCTCGGCCTTCCTCGCTCTCGCCGCGGTCACCGCGCCTGTCTACGTTCGTCGTTGCGGCTGTACTCGTAGCTCGTTGATCCGGCCGGGGATCTAACAGATACTAGTATGCCAGGGCAAAATTTCAGGATGCTAAGTATCCAATTATGACAGTTGCATTGCATTTTCATCTAAAGCAAATTACTAATGTAATCTAGAAAGGCAATAAACATTATCAGAACATAAACTAGGATGAGCAAATTTGGGCATAACATTCGGCGAGCAAGCTAGTATCAGGAACACAACACAAAGGTGAGTCAGTAGTCAGTTCTATGGGAGCATGTTGGTACCTAAATTCCTGCGACGGCCCTCGTTAGCCAAAGTTCTTTTTCTTTATCTTTCACCCAAAGCAAAAGTGGGATGGTAGCCAAAATTCCTCAGCGGTTGGAAGCCTACTCTATCGTATATAATTAGCATAACAATATGGCTACGGAAATAATCAGATCAGGATGGATTGCGAGCCTAGAACTCGGAAGTGCAGATGGGAAACAGAGATCTCCTAGGGGAGAGGAAGGGGACCGACCATGCCGTCTTCGGGGGCGTCGGCGGCGCCCGACACGCCGGACGAGGACCCCAGCCGCGCCCGCTGCATCGCCTTGTACGCCTGGTTCTTCCCCATCTCTCCCTCGCCGCCAGGCCCAGCGAGACCAGATTGGAATCGGAAGGGGAGGAGCCAGGGCCTAGGGACCGGAGATCCCTTTCGTTTTGCTGCTGGAGGCGGGGCAGCCGCGGCGACGAGCACGCGCGGCGAGGGACGGTGGGGCGGAGGCGGGGCGCGCGCGGCGAGGGGCGGAGGGGTGGAGGCACGGCGCCGGCGAGGTTGTGGCGGTGGGCGCGCGCGGCGAGGTTTAGCTTCGGGCGCACGTGCGCGGTCTCAACAGGGAAAACTATACAGCCGTGCGGGGTGAGAGAAATTTAGGTTTTAGGTTAAGTTTGACAGGGTCCATGTGGCCCACGAATTTAAGTTAAGAATGTGGGTACCCACGTTCCTAATACTATAAGTTCGACGGTTTTCCCACGGGCCCACGAATTTAATATAAGAACGTGGGTACCCACGTTCTTAAATTAACCAACGAACATAACTCAATTAAGAACGTGGGTACCCACGTTCTTAAATTAACCACAAACTTTTATTAGTTTCTTGTAGTGATCTCCTCGGGTTCCTCCTCTCCCTCGCTGCCTGCCTCATTAGCTTCCATGTCTTGGTGGTGTATTTCTAGGTGAGCATTGGCCTCCACAAGCTCTTCCTGCACATCGTGGAGCTGGATTTCCAGGATATCGATGGTGTTATCCTAGATCTCCAGCTGTTACTCTAGAGTAAGGATGCGCTGGTTCATCTGTTCCACCTATAGATCTTTCTCCACCAATTCCGAAGACAAGTTGACTATGAAGTCCTCCCGATTGTCGAGGGTGATCTTTGTAGCCTGAACGAGCTCAGTGAGGTGTGTCATGACGTCGCTCTGCAAGGCCTGCAGGCGGTACCGTGCAATCATGCACTGGACGGTGATCCTCCCAACCTGGTCGGGATGCATGGCCCACACATCCTTCACGTGACTCACTCTATTGCACCACATTGGGTCATCCCTCTTCTCGGCTAGGAAGAGTCCAAGTGGGTGCATCATCATCTCCAGGGGATGATATCCACATAAGGTCGTCAAGGCCTTTAGCGCTATGGCCTCAGTGGTGTCGTTTGCCCTGAACCCGACAGTCTCGGAATCAAGGGAACACCACCCAGGCTGCAGAGGGTGAGACTCTAGGGTCAGCCAAACCCTGCAACGTGGCACTCGATGCTCCTCGAATAGTAGCACCGTGTACAGAGGGGGCGTGGGGTATCCAGCGGAGCAAAGCACCTCCCACAAGATAGAGGGAAAGGCCTCGTGGGAAAGGTAGTCAAAGCTGAACCGGGTGTCTCCTCCATTGGCGGGGGTGGGTGAAGACATCTGTGGAAGAGGGTAAAATGTAAGTGCTAAGGTAGCGGTAAGGAGATAAGTGTGCTTAAGTTTTAAAAGATGTGGATCAACTTAGATTTTTCTATTCCAACTCACTTTCTTGCTACCCATTTTTAACTAATGTTTGTTAGGGGTCATGTTTCAATGCATTTTCTTTAACTTTTAACTATTCATGTTTTATAATGCATGCATGCTTGAATGAACTTCCTCTCATCAATCAGAGGGGTGCTCCTAGGGCATCCCTACTTATCTTAGTGTCAGCCTTTATGGCCTATTTATATAGCCACCTATCTACCCATTATTCTTAAGGCCTTTCGTCTTGGTCTAGTGTTCTAGTCCTGTTTATCCAACACTGGTTTCTAAGCAACTTTTATTTTTGAAAAGTTAGCATTCATGACTTATTGATTCCTCTGTAATGGTAATCGCTCCGATACTAGCAGTAGCAGAACCACCCGAATTATTCCAGCTTAAATGCCCAAGTCGCACCCTTAAAGGCAGCAACACACTTAAACCGAAATAAACCGTTTAGTTCTTCGGATCTCGTCCGATAGAGCCACTTACCAAGGATTGAGTACCATTAGCTCACACGATGGTGAGGCTCAGAGAGAATACCAAAAACATGAAACCACAATTTAAAGTACTAGAGTTATTACATAAATTGGAGTTTGATAAAAGATAACAAGTTCTTAATAATGCAATGAATAATCGATAACGACAATACTGAGGAATAGGGCAAGGCCTTGCCCACTACTCCTCCTGGTCCTCTCCTGTCAAGGCGGCATCCCACTCGACCGTCCAACCTGGTGGCAGGGTGGAAGGCCAAGTCACACCATCAACCATGTCCTGTAGTGTACCTGTAAAAAAATGCCACAAGCAAGTCTGAGTATACTAATACTCAGCTAGACTTACCTCGTGTGAGGAGTATACTCCTATACCTCTAGACCATGAAGCTGTTTAGCTGAGGGGTTTGGTTTGCCAAAAGCACTAGCTGAGTCTAAAAACAGTTTTAGCTTTTCTAGTTCTAGCATATTTAATTAAGCCAGGTTTGCTCCTCCCTAATCATACATGGTAACAATCATTTAGTGCAATCAACATATTATCTCAAGAAACCGCATTTCACTTTTTACTCGATGCAGTACAAGGGGTCAAGCAGTCTCATCAGCTGCAAGAAGCAGACGATTCGAATCGAATTTAACCTTGCAAGGTAGACCTAAACACACGACATGTAGGGGCACTCCATCCCCCACACACGTCAACCATCCCCATCGATTCCCCGTTCGCAGCTAGGGCTCACCGCCTTGGCATGCAGTGCCCCACTGACCCTCGGCTGCCGCGCGTGCAGTGGCTGCACTTGCATCCACCATAGCTAGGATGGGAGACCTCGTCTCAGGACAAGTGAGGGGGAAAGTCCGCACCCGGCTTCACTCAGGTACTAGGCTTACCGGTTACCATATTTCCCGACATGTGTTTAGTACTTTCAAATGCTTGACTCAGGTATCCACACATTAATCCTTAGTTCCATTCCTAGAAAGCTTACAGTGGATTCCTATTGGCTTACACAAGTCCTTCTCAAAAATTGAGGCCTAAAATGAGAGTGGTTTTCTCTGTACAAAAATATTAAAATCTAAGGCAGAGGGGGTACTTTGAATTAAACTCTTATCTAGGAGTGGATTCTACCCTAAGTGTTTTTTTGCTCGTATCTAGGTGTAATAACATGTTTTATGCCAAATTTTAGCCAAATATATCTAATGGTTAATTAATGGTGATTTTCTAAAGTTTGGGAGCTTAGTGGTGCTTTCTACTACCACTCTATTTGAAAAATGTCAAACAATACATTTCCCATTTTTTTCTAGTTTCTTCTTTGCGCAAGAGCAATCATTCCTAAAGTTGGTTATTTTTACTTATAGGGAATGGGTTGTATGATTTCTTAGAATATATGATCTTTCTCATGGGGTAGGTGGGGGGTGGATTCCACGTTATTTTCACCTTAGTTTTATATTTTTCCCTTGTAGTACACATCATAAGTACTTAGGGAAAAATAGGGTTGCTCAATGTTTTCCATTTTTAGTCTTTCTTTTGATTTTTTTGAAGTATTGGCAAAATTCTAGTTTTATTTGTTTAACCTATTTACTATGATATTTTGGGGTGGTTACTATTTTTATAGTGATACAATAGTGGTCAAGGGCCTACTAAATTTTTCTTACCACTATTGCAGATGTCCTCATATTTCTAATCATTATCTTTCTTAATACATAATACCTAAATAAAATCATAAATTCTAGATCAGTACTGGACTAGGGTTCCATATATTTCTGCCATGAACTATATCACCTAATCATGCTAGGAAAATAACATTGCTCTTTGGTTTCTATATTTAGGGCCCTTTTCTATTTTTCCAAGGTTTGGTTAAAAACATACCCTAAGCGATAAAATTTGTTTAAGCTTGGGTACTAGGGTACTTAACATTGTTGAATAGTGTAACTACTGGTCAAGTATCTCCATAAATTTTCTCAAGCCTAGTCTAAAAGCATTTCTATTTTTCTCTCCATTAGTTAGTTTTGGGCAGTTTTCTAATTTATTTCAAAACTCTAGCAAATAGTATAGGAAACATGGGTTTACTATTTTTGTTTTATAGTTCATATTTTACAGAGTCTAGCAAAATTGATTTGACCAAATTTGGATGAATATTCTTCAAGTTATGCATTTATCAAGTTTGCTGCAGATTTAAAATAACTTAGAAATTCGAAAAGGGAAAGAAAAACATCTTTGCACTTGGGTCCCTGGTTAATGTTTTCTTCTTCCCTTACAAACGAGTACTCGGTCTACTATTCAGCTGAGTCTGTGGCTTAACACTTAACCCCCTGGAATTTCCTGGCATCTAACACGTGGTCCTTAGGTTCATTGGAACAGTAGCCGAAGGAAAATCGTCGTGGCGCGGCTTACCGGCGATGGTGAAGTTTCGGTGGGGTGGTCGGCGACGTCGAGGAGGTCATGAGGGTCACGTTGATGGTCAGCTCGTCGCCTGTGGTGGCAGCCGGCTGTTCTGGCCTTGTGCGCAGGCGGGCGAGCTCGTCGGCGTCGAGAAGCTCGTCCTGAACACGACGGTAGAGTTCGATCCCGTGAGTAGGGGAGCTTCATAGAAGGTCAGTGAGGTCATGGGTGCAAGGAATTTGGGAATGGCTCACCTTGTAGTCTGGTCCACGTGCGGCGATGGGCGGCCGAAGTCCGGTGAGGTCGATCTCCCTGTTCCGGCGGGGCGGGGCCTTGGCTCAAGCTTGGGAAGGCTTCACGGCCTCTCAGGGAAGTTGTCCAAGGGCTCGGGCGAGGTTGGTGGTCTATGGGAATGGCTGGCCACGACAGCTGGTCTTCGGAGGAGGAGGCGGGTCGCGGGGAGGTCGCCGGAGCTGCGGGCTAGCTCGGGAAAGCTAGGCGCAGTGCGGAGGGAGTGACAAGAAGGGTGGCCATGCATGTGATGAGGACATCACCTGCAACATGAGTACGACTACACCAGCAGCACCTCCACATCAAGCGCCACTTCCTTCATTAGTTGGGCCAATCACTCAGACCCGTGCCAGAGATCTTAACTTCGTCATGCTACTGAAGAATGAGGGCCCAGAAGAATAGACGACCAGCCCAACTGCGGCCCATAGTGGACGACCTAGGGTTGGCCACCCCTAGGGTTGCGTTTTCCTCCTTTGGCCACCACTAGGGGCTGCGCCCCCTCTCTCTATTTATCCAGGAGCTGCGCCTCCTTTATTCTTCGAGTTTTGTTTTACATTAGCTTTAGCTACTCTCGAACACACGCAAATCAGCGCTGTCTTCATGTATTCAGAACTCCACCCTCGAGTAATAAATTAGATTGTTCGCATCTTTTCTTGTTCATTCTTCAATTGCGCACAGGAAACGATCTTCGTGACTAGGCCAATCTCGCATTAGCAAGGTCAGTAACCATAGGGAGTTGGTTCAGCGATTGCATTGGTGCCTCGGGCTTGCTCGTCGTAGTCGAATCGCGAGGGTCATCTTCTGCCAAATCGGAATTATCTCCACTCACCGAAAGATCAGGCACTTCAGCTATATCAAGTTGTATCAGATTTCCAAGTTGATCGGTGAGTTTATCGAGTGTTTTTTTCTCCTACAGTCCACAAAACCACATAAAAATTCAGGTTAGACCTTATCCTAGCACCCTTTTGAGCCTCGCACTTTCTTTCAATAATCTGCATTGTTGAATTTGTGAGCTTTCGCGTCATTTGTTGCTGGTTTCATTGTGTTTTTTCACCATCCTTCTTTCTTCCACCATTCAAACCCTAACACACCGCCACCATCTCCCGTTTGATCATGCCACAAACCGAGTCAATGCCGCTTCCTTGTTTTTCGCCTTCGGTTACGTAAAAAAAACAGAAACAAAAAAAAAGAAAAGAAAAAAAAAGAAAAAGAAAGAGAAAGGATAGAACCAGAGAACAAACAAAAAAAAGAAAAATAAAGGGGAAAGGATACAAAGCAGTTGTCTCATCTCGATCGTTTTCGTTCGAAAATTCCCGCCGATTCGGACGTCCTGTAGTAAAACGGCCATAACTTTTCGCTCGGAACTCTGATTTCAGTGCACTTTTTTTGGAAAGCTCTTGAAAAGTTCTATACAGGTCTCCCCGCGTAGCGCCAGGTGATCGCTCCAAAAAAATAAAAAAAATTGTTAAGGCGGTGTACCGGCGCCGGGAAGTTTTCTGCACACTCTTGCTAGCCTTCATCGGTAGTTCTGCGTTGCCGCAGTTTTTTCCCATCCGTCCTTTGCACTTGTGGCCAGCAATATAGTTTCGTGTTCTACACTATAATTCAACTTTGCATTATTGTTTGATCGTGCTAATCCTTGACTTGTGTGCAGCCTACCCAGAACTCCACATATTTCTACGACGAGCAGGTTTTTGTTTCTCCAGGCAATCGCTCATCCAATCTTTTACCGGTTCCACCTGTTGGTTGCAGTTCACCCCTATGGCTTGGTAAGGACGGATAAGAACTTGATAACAACATTCCATTGAGCGAGTTGTCACCACCATTCCCCTATTGTCGTTGGTTTTTCTCCTTTTGGTGTTTTGGTGTTTGTGCTAACTATGGCAGGAGCACACGACACGGTGGATGTGAAGTTGCAAGAAGTAAGGGGACAAGTTGATGGACTTGCTGTTGACATTTGGATGCACTACAGGAAATCAATTAATTCCCGTCGGCCAGGAACCGACGGGAATAAGCCTTAAACCGACGGGAATTACTTATTCTCGTCGGTTTAAGGCGTATTCCCGTCGGTTGTTACCCGACAGGCATTAGATGTCGGGGATACGGTTATTCCCGTCGGCGGCTGACGGGAATAATTAATCCCCGTCGGCGGCTGACGGGAATAATTAATCCCCGTCGGCTAGTTAATGGCCGACGGGAGTTATGGCTAATTCCCGTCGGCCAGGAGAACCGACGGGCGTTATCAATTAATTCCCGTCGGCCCTACCAGCCGACGGGAATTAACAATTAATTCCCGTCGGCCCAGTCAGCCGACGGGGATTAACAATTAATTACCGTCGGCCCAGTCAGCCGACGGGGATTAACTGGGCCGATGGGAATTAATAGTTAATGCCCGTCGGCTATGGTCAAACCGACGGGGATTAACTGGGCCGACGGGAGTTAATCTATAATTCTGCAACAGCAACACCAAATTAGATATTTCTCCACAGACAAACATATGACAAAATATATATATCATCCACATGAACATACACATCACAAAACATACACATCACAAACATATATATCATCCACATGAACATACACATCACAAACGCATTATAGGTTAAATCCGTCACATAACATACACAAACATTTCTGATACGAGTTAAGATCAAGTGTTTACACAAACATAACGTCCAGGAGTTAAAAACATAACGAGCACGAGTTTAAGTGTTTAGAGATAACCACCACTTGGGTGGTTAGAGCTTTGACCGCTGCCGCCACCACCACCAGGAGGAGGGAATGCGAAGAGCGAGTCAACAAATCCAGTCCCTGCTGCGGGATCAGACCCACTACCACCCGCTTCAGGCGTAACCTATGCAAGTTAGCAAATATCAACATGTTAAACACAAATATCAAAAAGTAACAAGTGTATAAATTAATCGAGAGTTATGAAACGTACCCTATCTCCAGGTGCAGGTATATGTTGCGGAGGGGTGTTGAACTGTGGTGGTGGAACTGGTGTGTTTGCAAATTGGCTCCATTGTGGTGGCGGTGGAAAATTTGTTGCCATGCCCTGTTGCTGCATTAACTGTTAAACATATGTGTTACTACTGAAGATGTTGTATTGAATTATAATAATTTAGAGTTCGGATTATGTGTACTCACTTGATACATGGCTTGGTTATGGGCATTGCAAGCCTCCATAAATTCGCGTTGTTGTCTCATCTCTTCACGCATCCTCATAATCTCCAACTCCTGCTCGTTCGGTCGACGAGAGCATGAGCTACGGGAAGACGAACCCGTCCTCTGAGATCTCACCGATGACGAGTCAATGAATCCGTCGAAGAGTGCATATCTATAAGCGATTCAAAAAATGTTATTACTGCATAATCAATTTAGTGTCAACCATATAATTTCATAAGTTAGAGCTTACCGTCCATGCGCTTTGCCACCACCACTTGCTTACACCACCGAGGGATCCACCGGTTCATGATGCCAGTCGAAGTCAGGGCCATGGCGATGAACCATCTCCTCCCCATATGCCGCCTATACATCATTCACAACCTTACAAATGCAGGAATTTCTATACTTTGAACGTTTGTACTTTTGGGCCAAAACTCACCAAGCGATCCGTGGCTGTCTGGCTGCAGAGCTGGTCAGGGTTGTTCGGGTCTGGTCCTTTGTGGCCCTCCTGGTAGACCTCAATGTCACTAGGCTTTTGGCCACTCATAGCTTCCTGTATAAACAAAAAACATTCATAAGAAATCATACTATTTGTTGATCGACATAGCTAGATCAAACTTACCATTCTTTTAGCTTTTCGTATCATGTCATCACCGCCAAACTTGTGGTTAGGATTGGTTCCTCGACATTGTCTGTGATGCGCTGACGCTTTCTAGAAGCCTTCGAAAGCCCAATATCGACACCAAGCATAGTACGCATCAGGCACGGGCGCCATCCATGGAACCATCACCTGCACACACAATGTTACATATTATATCAATCACAACAATCAATATAAAGGGTAAAACAAATTGAATACTAACCTCACGATATTGATCCTCAGTCAAATATATCTTTGAGGACCCTTCCTTTTTACTCAAGGGGCCTGCTTCTTCTAGATGCTTTTGAAAATACAGGTTTGTAGCCTGAATTCTTGCATAGTATATGGCATCCTTCACCAGCTTCTTTGCATTGTTTTGGAAGACACGTTCAGCGTGCCCCATGTAATCCTCTCCGTCAGGCAACCGATATCGAAGCTACAACATAAAGAATACAAATACAATGGTATAAGTCATAGATTTACAATATTAAGAAACATAACAAAAATAATAAAGAATTCATAACCAAAAGTCATTACGCACAAGTCCCTGTCTGTCGGTGTGGTTTCGTTCCTTTTTAAACTTGTACTCGTCCCAGGTACTGACGAGCACCTCATCCTCGGTATCACCGTTTGACACCTTCACTATACCAGGGTAGTGAAGGCGGCAAAGAGAACCCAACGTAAGGTTAACCTGAGTGTGGTGTCCCTTGCCGTCGAAGGACAGGTCCTCCCAATTCCTGCATTACACAAAAACATTAATAATACACATAATAGTTATATGAGATAAGTTAATATATTACACTCACCGATCTCCATGTGGCATGATTAAAGTCCTATCAGCCTCTCGCTCTATCGCCTGACGAGGCTTTACTGAATGGCTTTTCCTTGAGCGACGTGTGCGTGTCGCTGAAGAGCCTCCCGAGCCATCATCCATCGGGTTGTCAGTCGGTTCGCCCTGTTGGCCCCACTGGTCCCACGCCTGTTGCTGCTCTCTCTGGTGGTCCCACTGGTCCCATGGCTGGTGATGCTGTGCGGCCTGGTCCCATGTCACGTGCTCCACCTCCTCATTGTGCTCCACCTCCTCATTGTGCTCCACCTCCTCAATGTGCTGCTCAGCCTCATTGTGCTGCTCCTCAGTGTGTTGCTCATCCTGGTACATACAACTCAAGATTTATTTGTAAATATGTAAACAAATTTATTTGTACAAGATATGTTACCTCATCTCCATGTACCGCGCTCAACAGCTCTCGACGTCTGCTGCTGCTAGAAGAACTGCCCTGAAAAAGGCTCATGCCCTTGAACAGCCCCTTCACTGACTTCTTTGATTTTGGCGGCATCCTGCATAAAAAATAAGAAATTATTCATTAGTGCATCAAAAATGACATAATACTTAAAAATAGAAACAAATGAAATAACAAAACAACTTTACTTGTTAAATATCATCAAAATCAGGATCTATTTGTTCTCTTCTATGCAGTGGTCGCCATTTAACTTTTCTCCTAACAGGTTGTCTTCTCCGTCTATCGGGAAAAGTTAAGTCGTTAACGTCTGCAACTAGTGAATCTAATGCCGGTGCAGGATCAATATGAAAACTAGTTGGCAACTCTTCTTCTTGAAACACCTCATCAACCTGCTCAAGGTGACCAATTTGATATTCGTCCTCACCAGGAGTGTATAGGCGTTCGCGGGGATTTACATTGTACACAACCCTCCATTTAGACAACTTTTTGCATGGATATGTCGAGAAATAAACTTGGTCTGCTTGATGGGCAAGGATATACGTGTCGTGTCCTTGAAGCAATTTTTCCGGTTGGATCTGTGTCATCCTAAATTCGGTCCTATAATACTTCGGGTCATACCATTTGCACTCAAAGAAAACTAGCGCTAAAGGCTTATTTCTAGCAAATGTAATCTCGATTATATTTTTGATTTTCCCATAATAGCAGGCTTCGTGTCCTTCCATGTCGGTTGCCCTAGTAACGACTCCACTATTTTGAGTGGCGGCCATAGGATGACTTGATTCAAAAATGCTTGAACGAAAGCGATATCCATTGACGTCGTAACGTCCATAGCTTTTGGCAGTTACGCTTCCAATAGATAACTGACGTAAGTCATCATTCAAATTCATTTCCTCCCCAAACTGTCAATTATGCCACAAAGCATTAGCAAATTTTGTAATATTAGTTAACTGAAATTAGCTCTCGGACCCACATAATTAACACTTACACGGTCCCGAAGCCACATAATGAAATTAGGTCGCCCATGCATACCATCGTGTCGCAATTTGTCTATGTCTCTCGCTGTTGGCCTACCGAGACACCTCATGTTTTGTTCATCAAACTCGCTGTCAAATATTATTGTGTGACATGAGATATTTGATAACATAAACTAATTCACATATGAAAAGTTTAAGAAAATAAGTCTTACACAAAATATTTCTCCACCTCAGGCATATTCGTGAACATGTACAGTAAAGCAGACTTCCGTTCTTCCATACTGAGGTGATATGCCTTGGGTGGACCAACGGCTTTGCCGTTTGTCTGAAAAATCGAAAGATCACTACAAGGAGGCATCTCTCGTTCATCATCATGGTACCTTTTCTTTCGAGCAAATACATTATGTTCTGCTGCAAAGTAACAACTTGTGAAGTGTGCTACCTCCTTAAGTTTAAATTGTTCCGCAATACATCCTTCAACTCTTGCCTTATTGCCCACCATTGCTCTAAGCTTCTTTAAAGCTCTTTCTATATGAAACATCCACCTATACTGAACAGGACCACCGACCTTAGCCTCATATGGAAGATGTATAAAGAGATGCTGCATAGGATTGAAGAAACCCGGTGGAAATATTTTTTCCAATTTGCACAAAAGCACTGGTGCCTCTTTCTCCAGCTGTTCCATCACATCTCTTCTAATTTCTTTAGCACACAACTGTCTGTAGAAATAGCTAACTTCAGCTAACGTTTTCCACACAGCTTCTGAAATGTATCCACGAAACATTACAGGCATGAGCCTCTCCATAATTATGTGGAAGTCATGGCTCTTCAGTCCATTCATCTTCATTGTCTTCAAATTCACAGATCTTCTAAAACCAGCGGCATAACCATCGGGGAATTTAATATCCTTCATCCACTTCATCACTTCTTTCTGTTGCTTAGATTTCAGACAATAGTCAGCTTTTGGTTTGCCTCCGTTTTCTCTAAGCACTAGGGTTGGACGATCACATATCACTGCTAAGTCCATGCGTGCCTTGTCATTGTCTTTCGTTTTATCAGGGAAAATCCATGCATGTATTTATGAGGGCTTGGCAAAAGTTACTCTCTTGATGCATGACGTCGATGTTGTCCATCAAAATCAATGACTTAGCATAAGGAAGCTCCCACAAGCCACATATGTGAGTCCAGTTATGCTCCTCACCAAAACCTTGATACCTTTTCCCACTCTCGTCTAGGACAAGTTTCATATGCTCTTCTGTAATTTCTATCCGACTACGTCGCTTGGGCGGTCCCTTCGTGACGATGGTGCCCTTCCTAAATTCCTTTCTCTACCTTCTGAAGGGGTGATTGAAGGGTAGAAAACATCTATGGCAATCAAAGTAACATATCTTGCCACCAGCACTAAGACGAAAACAATCTATATCTTTAGCACAATAAGGACACATCAATCTACCATGCATGCTCCATCCAGAGAAAATACCATACGCCATAAAATCATGAACCGAGAACAGATATGCAACACGAAGATTGAATTTCTGCTTCTTGAAGCAAACATAGGCTTCCACACCTTGCCTTAGCTTCTTTAACTCTTCAATCAGTGGTTGAAGCATCACATTGAGGCGTACGCCAGGATGCTCAGGCCCAGGTATAACAAGACATAGGAACATAAACTCATATTTCATGCAAAGAGCAGGTGGAAGGTTGTACGGTATGGCAATGACAGGCCAACATGAATACGATGCAGCGGTCATATTGAACGGCGTGAAACCATCAGTTGCCAAGCCGATACGAACGTTTCTTGCATCGCTGGCAAAATCTGAATCAAATTTGTCAAGAGCCTTCCATGCATCACCATCTGACGGGTGCACCATTAACCCATCTTGTCTGTCCGTACAATCTTTATGCCACCTCATGTGCATAGCGGTCTTCCTCGAGAGAAACAAACATTTCACTCTAGGAGTGAGAGGCATGTACCGAAGCTGTTTATGTGCAACCTTTGTCACCACCTTCTCCCCATCTTCATTTACAAGCTCCACATACCTCGACTTCCCACATTTTAAGCATTTCTGTTCTCTGCCATGTTCCTTCCAAAAAAGCATACAGTTGTCTTGGCAAACATCAATCTTCTCATACTCCATACTAAGACCTTCAAGCAATTTCTTGGACTGGTACATGTCTTTGGGCATCTTGTGACCCGTAGGAAGAACCTCGCTAATCAAATCCACAAGCTCCTTGTAACAATTAATTGAGAATGCAAACTTGGACTTGATTGACATCAGCCGGGTCACGAATTCCAGTACGGTCACGTCAGTGTGCCCATGAAGAGGCTCTTCTGACGCTTTGAGTAGGTCGAAGAACTTCTGAACCTCTGGTGTAGGTGAATCATGATGATCTGGTGCCAGTTCAGGTTGCAGATCCTCAACCATTTGGTCCATCCTATCAACATCATCTTCACCGTCATCAACTTCTACTTCTGTTGCTCGTTCAACATCTTCACCATGGAGATACCAGACCTTATAGCCTGGCACGAAACCATGCGAACACAGGTGTAGTGTGACCTGCCTCTTGGTGTGGCTCGTCATATTTCTACATTTATTGCATGGACACCTAATATTATCTATTTGTGACAAAGCAGTTGCATGGTCCAGAAACATCTGCGTCTTGGCAAACCATTCACTAGTGTGACACCCACCCTTCTTGAAACCTTCATACATCCAATCACGTCTATCACCCATTATTGCGGCTGTGTGTACGAATAAGAATTGCGTGTGTGAGACATTCATGTTTCTAAACGTCACACATACATCTATAGATAAGTAGTTAAACTATATATATACATAACATAACTTAATCACATTAACATGATTACTACTTGCATAACATCAAATTCATTAAATAATAATATTTGAAATAACTACTATTTGTATAACACATCACATTAATCATCAAATTCATTAACTAATAACATTAAACAACACATTTTATATTTGCACCATAAAATTTAAAATATGAAGACTACTAACACTGTTAATTAACAAATTTAAACAAAATTTAATCACATAACAGTTAACTCCCGTCGGCCACAAAAAACCGACGAAAATAAAACATTACAATATATATAATATACCTCGCTCGCTTTGCGCGGACGACGGTGGTGGACGACGTCGGTGGACGACGCAGATGGACGACGTCGATGTGGGGAAGCCGCGGCTACCGTGGACGGCGGCGGGTGACGGCGTTGGGCGGGCGACGGCGTTCGGCGGCGGTCGTCGGGCGCCCGGGCGGGGGCGGCGGCCGTGGGCGTGGCGTGGACGCGGCGGCGTGGGCGCGGGGGCGGCGGGCAGCACGGCGGCGCGGGGAATGGGCGCACCAGCGGCGTGCAGGCGGCGGGTGCGGGGGCGGCGTGTGGGCGGCGGGCGCGGGGGCGGCGTGGACGCGGCGTGCGGGCGGCGCGGGGAGCGAGCGCACCGGCGCGCGGGGGCGGCGGGCAGCACCGGCGGGGCGGCGGGCAGCACCGGCGGCGTGTGGGCAGGCGCGGGGCGCGGGCAGGGTAGCACGACGGCGGCGCGGGCGTAGAGAATGGCGCGGCGTAGAGAAACAGAAAGAAAGAAGAAAGGGGCCCGGCGTTGGTTATTTCGAATAACTCCCGTCGGTCTGGCAGCGCGGCCGACGGGAGTTAGTTAATCGTCGTCAGCCTATGCGCGGGCCGACGGGAATTAATTAATCCCCGTCGGCTACGTTGACTGGCTGACGGGAATTAATTAATCCTCGTCGGCCTTATTCTGGTCGACGGTAATTAATTAATTCCCGTCGGCCCGCGCGCAGGCCGACGGGAATTAATGTAGCCGACGGGGATGCTTTGGATTGCTGTAGTGATGATGCATGAACGGCTTGATTCAACGGTTACTTCGACGACCGCGCATTTCAACCAGCTTAACCTTGCTCAAACGACGACTCGCACCACACTCGACACCATCCTGGCACGCCTTGATGCGTTGACCACAAAGATGGAGCAGGACTACAGCGGTGACACTGAGCAGGACGATGGAGATCGCCGTGGTCGTGCACGCCGTGTGGTTCATCATCCCCTAATGACTCATTTGCTAAGATTAAATTTAAAATTCCATCTTTTAATGGTAAATATGATCCTGCTGCATATCTTGATTGGGAATTGGAGGTAGAACAGAAATTTTCATGCCATGATATTCCTGCTAATAGCCAAGTGAAGGCTGCAATTAGTAAATTTACTGATTTTGCTTTAATTTGGTGGTGTGAGTACAAACAAAAACATCCCATTAATAGTTGTTGGGAACTTGTTCTCAAATGCTATGAATTAGGAACAAGGCAACACAAGATGTTAAATGTTAATGTCCTTTGTCCTTTGAAGCATTATTTCCATAGGATATAATGATCTTCAGACGAAGGTCATGAAGGGCATACCTTCATCAATATAACATGTATATACAAAGGATGAAGCTTATGAAACATAGAAAAACAACATAAACAATTATATGATATCATAATATAAACATTAACTATTAAATAATCATGAATACATGAAGGCAATATCAGATTACATTTGTACCTTGAGCTTGACAAAGGGCAAAGGTAAAAATGAGATGCGAAAGAGTGAACAGTACAGGGGTACTATTCACCTATTTATAGGCACAGGGCGCAGCCTGTGTGAATTTACATTCATGCCCTCTACAAATGATCACAACCATAACACAGGTTATCATGGGCCGATTGGTCATTTCATCTTTAAGTCGGTGCATCTAGAAATGCGCTACGAAGCTCCCTGACTGGTAGCTTCGGCATTGTTCCTGTTCTGGCGTTTCGAAGGTGTTTCTTCTCATAGGACCTTCGGCGACGAAGCAGACCCCCAACAGTAGCCCCTTCACGGTGCCAGATCGTTTTTCGTAACGAGCTCAACCCGTGAAAAATTCTTTTAGGCTTCAGAATGCCAAAGGTCTGAAAAACACCTTCCCTGAGCTCGTTGTCGAGAAACAATTTAAATATTTCGAGTGCGAGGTGGTCCCACCATAGGATGGGTACACACGATCTGGTGATTCTCCTTCTCGCGCCCTGCGGTCCACCGTTCAGTGAATGCGAGCGACTATTCGGCGGGTGCAGGTGGCTTGACGATTTACCTTCCCACCTGCAGCACTATATAAATAGATGAGTAGGTGTGAAGTTACCACAACATTCATTACTATCGTATTGTTGTGCTGCTGCAAAATTTGACCATAGCCGAAGCTTATTCTTCGTATTCTCAATTAGAGGATCATCTTGTTTTCTTAGCTTCGTCATAAGAAGGAGCTTCGGCAAAATCAAAAAGTAATCAACTTCGTCAAAACCGCAAGGAATTTAGCATCAAATGGCCAGGGTGCGTTCAACTGCCAGAGTCACACGTGATGCGGAGGAGGCCGAAGCTGCCAAGACTACCCCAATCTCCAAAATAATGAGACAGTCAGGCCTGGTTGTGTCAGAGGGTGCTTCTGACGAAGGTGCACCTGCTATCGAAATCGAGCAGGATGACATTGAAGAAGGTGAGACTGATGAGGAAGAGGTAGATTATTCTATCGTGCCATCTAAACCTAGCCACCTAGAATTTGGAAAGTCTACAGTCTCCGAGGCCGATATGCCCATGATGACAAAGCTATGCTACTCCGGGGAAGCCGAGAAGAAGTTGATTCATTTTGGCGGAGAAGAAATTACTCTGAAGCCAGAAAATGATGAGGTGGTAGTTTTTAGAAGTTTCTTTAAAGCAGGATTGAGGTTTCCTCTACATGGAATGATTGCAGATGTTTTGGAAAATTTCAAAATTTATCTTCATCAGCTGACTCCTAAAGCTATCGTTAGGCTCAGCGTCTTTATCTGGGCTCTTCGAAGCCAAGGAGTGGAGCCGCTTGCTGAAGCCTTTTGCCGGGTGCACGAACTTCACTATCAAACAAAGGCTAGAGAAGATGGTCTGCACGAGAATTTCGGCTGCTATAATTTTGCCTATCGCAAAGACATGAAGACACCGGTGGTTAGCTACCGCAGCAAATGGCCAACCAGTTGGAAAACAGAATGGTTTTATGTTAAGGTTGATGAGAAAAAGGAGAAGCTGGTTCAGAGCCCACTGAAGCTAACCTTCGGGTTAACTAGGCCACAGTGCTGCATGGCGTTGGGGTCATCATGCCCAGAAGCTATGGGCGAATTTAGAGTTGTGTCTGAGCATATTGGTACTAGGGATTTGGTTTAGGAATACTTAGCCAATAGAGTTTTTCCGACGTTAAAGGAATGGAGTATGCCGAAGCTTAAGGGAGAAAAGAAAAAGAATGAACTTGTTCGACTGCCCTATCATTTTAAGTTCAGGAAACACTTCAAAGAACCCTGCCAAGAATGGTTGGATTTGATTGAAGTTATGTGCAATGAAATCTTGGGCAATTATACGAAGAAAGAAGATCAATTGATGACAGCAGCCTTCGGCACCCGACCGAAACGGAGGCTGAACCGAGTAATGGACGCTCTGAAATTTGAATACCTAGACTATGAACGGTTAAACAAAGGTGCCGAAGGGCCAAAACGAAAAAGAGTTGTCAGCATTATGCAAAGACAAGCTGTCAGAATGGTAAAAGAAGATGAAAATTTAGCAAAAAAGAAAAACTCCAGCCCTGAGCCGAAGGTGGTCGTTTCGAAGAAAGGCAAAACTACAGCTCTGAAGCCAAAAGCTGATTTAGAAGAAGAAATTCCCTCAACACCTTCTGCCACTGACGCAAAAGAGATTTTAAAGGTAAAGACCGAATCTCTACCTAATAAGCTAAGTCCGCTAGGACTGGAACTGATGAAGCTTTTACAGAAGAAGAAGGAGCCTTCGGTTGCCGAGAAGCCCGCTGAACCAAAAAAGCGAAGGATTATTACTGTCATTGAGGCTATTGACGAAACATCGCCGTCGGCCTCAGCGCCGAAAACAGCAGCAGCCGAAGCTGCTCCTACCGAAGCTTCTACTTCTGAAGATGTAGCAGCCGAAGCCACAAATTTGGAAAACACATTTACTAACATTGATGAAATGATTTTGAATATGGCTGAGGAAGAAACTGCTGCAACTACTGAGGAAACCCCGGTTGCAGTGCCTGAAAAGAGAAGGAGCTTGCCGAAGATGCTTCGAAAGAAAGAGATTTCAGCTTTCGAAACATAATTGGGCAAGAGTTGTCTAAGGCTGAAAAAGAAGAGGTGAGGGACTATGCTATATCTTGCGGGTACCAGCCAGGGGCGCTGCTCTTCGGTGGTGTTGCCGAAGAGAGTTTAGGATGCCTCCGGGACCAGGTTGGGGCGAGGGTTGCCAGCACTCTATCAAAGAGTGTTGGCTTCCCGAAGCTCGAAGCTGAACTCAGCAGATACCGGCGACAACATATCACCGGCAGTTTGTTTTATTCTAATTTCAAGGTGAAATTCTTACCTAAGCTTTATTATTGTTTTTGAGATGAAGGTTACTCCTGACGAAGGTTATTTTCTCAGAGTCTATTGCTAAGCAAAACCTTGAGGATGCAGTAAGACCTCGAGGACAAGAAAAATGAAATTATAATTGAGGGCTTAGAGGGCATGATTAAAGAGCACAAAGCTGCTTTGGAGAAGAAAGATTTCATGCTTCAGACAATGGGGGGTTCGCTAGCAGAAGCTCAAGCCGAGATTGCCAGATTAAATAGTGAACTTTCCATGAAGGCCAAAAGCTTTGAGCAAGAGAAGAAAGATTTCAAAACAAAACTTGAAGCTAAAGTTGAAAAAAGTTCAAATCTGTAGAAATCACTCAAAGATCTTCAAGAAAGATGTTTGGGCTTCGGCACCCAATGCATTCAATGGCTGAAGCAGGTCTTCAACTCAATTGGAGCCAGTTCCAAAAAGTTTAAACCTTCGATTGAAGACCTGCCGGGCACATTTGATCATATTGAAGGTGAAGTTGATGCTCTCGACGAAGTTATAGCTGGTCACGGTGACTTTTGTGCTCTGCTAGCTTCTGGAGGCACAGTTGTTGCTTTCATGAAGGCTCGCTGTACACATGGAAACATTGTAAACAGACCAAACTTCAGTCTATCACCAGCAGACTTGGATGACAACCCCGTCCTGGCCCGAAGCATCGGAAACAAATTCGTTAAATCTGGGCAAAGGGTGGGCGAAACTTGGCTTGTGACGAAGCTCGAAGCCACCTCAAGCCGGTAATAAACTTATGCCTGCTGTTGTATCTTCTCCTTGAAATTTGTACTTTCCTTATACCGCTTTGATATGTACAGGATGACGAAGCCGTGGAACAATCAGCCGAAGCTTGGCAGACGACCCGAAGCTTAGCGAATGATGATGAAGCCGAAAACCTTGCTGTGAAAAATCTCTAGAAAAACTCTTGTATTATCCTTGTAAAGAATATTGTAATTTAAGAATCGAACAATGCTCTATAAATTTGTCAATACCTTGTAATATATTTTACCTTTCCATCCCTGAATGAACTGCTTTGATGCGGACGAAACTTATCCCTTTGAGCCGAAGGCGAAAAACACCTTCCCTTCTTTTCATACAAAACGAAGCATAATCTGCTTTTTTCATATTTGCCGAAGCCTTGTTATTAGAGCTGAAGCAATTGTCTGTACTCTATGATATGATAATGATGATCCTACGGATGTCAAAATGAATGTATATGTATGCAATGTATGATGTAATGTACCGTGCAAATGAATGCCCAAACACATACATACCAAGCCACATCCATAACCTTCATTCCCTTAGGAATGACTGAAGTCTCTTTGCCACTTATTTTTCGGCTTCACTGCTTATTTTTCGGTGTAAGTTCTGCATCCCCTTTGGAACGTCTTTTGAACTTCTTCGCCTTCTATTTCGGCGGTATTTTTCATGTTGACTTTTCGCATTGACTTTTCACGCTTCGCCTTATATTTTGGCGGCATTTGGCTCTGCATTCCCTTAGGAATGACTTTTGAGCAGAAAACTTACGCTGCGCTTCCTTAGGAGCGGCTTTTGTAGCTTTGTCGTGCTCTACATCCCCTTAGGGACGACTTTCGAGCTTCTCCCTGCTCTTTTTTTTTCTCACTCTGCACTCGATGGTGCATGCTCAGATTTTACATTTTACATATTTTTGGGGGATTTTGCTCTCGTAGAGCTGAATAAGAAAAGGAAAATTACATGCTATGGCCCCATTAAAAACCTTTCTCCCCCTTTAGAAAGGAAAAGGGTGCCATTGGAAAAATTAAAAAAGTTTACATCAAGTTACACATAGTATCGTCGAAGCTCATCCGCATTCCAAGATCTAGGAATGTCGTTGCCGTCCATATCCTTTAACCTGTAAGAACCGGGTCTTGATGAAGATAATACCAGAAAGGGTCCTTCCCACTTCAGCTGAAGCTTGCCTACTGTGTCAGGGTTGGCTACTCTCTGAAGCACCAGAGGTCCTGGCTTAATGTTTTTCAACCAAACTTTTCTATCACGCCATTTTATTGTTTCGGCTTGATATTTGTTGATATTTTCCACAGTCTGAAGTCTGGTCCCTTCTATAGTATCTTTTGCCACAGAGTAATTAGCTTCATCTTCTACCGAAGCTACTGTTCTTATTGACCCTGCTTTAGCTTCTTCGGGGGTTATGGCTTCGTCACCGAACAATAACTTGAATGGTGTAAAACCTGTTGACCTTGATATAGTTGTATTGTGTCTCCACACCACTTTAACCAACTCGTCTGACCACTTTCCTTTGGGCTGATTAAAGATTAACTTCATAATTCCCGTCATTATAATACCATTTGCCCTTTCAACTAGTCCGTTTGATTTCGGGTGCCTCACTGATGCAAAATGAATTTTTGTGCCGATCTGATCACAGAAATCTTTGAAAGTTTCAGCATCAAACTGTGTTCCATTGTCCACAGTTATAGCCTTCGGCACACCAAAGCCACAAACTATATTCTGCCAGAAGAATTTTTGGACTGTAGTCGAAGTTATTGTAGCCAAAGGCTTCACTTTGATCCACTTAAAAAAATATTCTATCGCCACCACGACATATCTCAAGTTGCCCTGCGCTGGTGGAAGTGGACCTAGTAGATCCAGGCCCCATCTTTGCAACGGCCAGGTTGGTTGTATTAGCTGAGTCAATGACGAGAGTTGCTTCTGATCTCTTGCACATTTTTGGCAATTTTCGCACTTTTGAACCAAATTTGCTGCGTCCGAAGCTGCCTTCGGCCAATAGAATCCTTGTCGGAAAACCTTTCCCAAAAGAGGTCTAGACCCAATGTGAGATCCACACAATCCTGCATGTATCTCCTTCATCAGTTCTATACCTTCGGTTCTAGATAAGCATTTGAGAAGTGGAGAACAAACTCCATGTTTATATAATTCCCCTTCTATTATGACATATGGTGTTGGGGGCCTTCGTACTCCGAAGGTCCTCAAAAACATGATTTGACAATGTTTGCCAAGTGGATTATATGAACAGGTACCTTCGGACTCAGAATTGTGAACATGAAGTACGGACAGGACGAAGCCTGAACCAGACGAAGGGGGATTGAAATGGAGGACGGGCTGATTACCAAGCTCTACGAAGGATGATGCACAGCCGAAGCTGTGCGCAGGAAAGCTTCGTCGCGATAGCAGAAAGGGGAACCGACTTAAAGATGAAAAGACTACTTAGGCCTTGACAGATTTCTATAAGTCATTAGAAAATGTAATGGACATGAATGTAATTTTGTATGGGCTGTGTCTCACGCCTATAAATAGATGAACAGTACTCCCGTACTGTTCACGCTGACTTGGCATTTGCTTTTGCGTCATCCTTGTACTTTTGTCTTCCTGCAATCCGAAGGTACATTTGTAATTTGAAGTCATTTCTATTGTTATATGATAATAAAATAGAAATGACATTATGATAAAATTTAAACACTTATATTATTTTCTACGTTATGTATATGACCTTCGTCACATCTCATTGCGTTTACGAAGATATATTGTTTGTGACCTTCGTCCGGAACACATTATATCCCGAAGGGAAATAATGTTTTGAAGGACGAAGGACCTTATCATTTAACACTTTCTATGTTGCCTTGTTCTTAACCCGAAGCATTTGAGAACAAGTCACCAACATTGGCGCCCACCTCCGGTGAACTCACTTCCATTTCGAGTTTTTTGAATACCTTCGGAAGCCATAGACCCTCGCTATGGCACCGAAGAAAGCTTCAGCGACTGGGGCTGCAGCTCTGCAACCGCTGGACCACAACCAGGAGACTGTCTCTCTTCGGGAGGCCCGAAGCCAGAAGAGGAAGGCCGTCAGCCCGACGCTTCAGGAGGATGAGCTAGACCAAGAGATCAGGGATATGGAGATGCTACATCAACAGGTGCAGAGGAAGAAGGAGAAGATGGCCAGGCTAGCTGAGTTGCAAAGGCAGATAGACGAAGCCTCTGAAGAAGTTCGCCATCTTACTCACAATGAGCAGAACAAAAGGCCTCAGCAAAAAGACCTTCATCAGGAGGGCTTCTTCAACGAAGATGACTGGTATGACAATTTCCATCATGGAAATTTTGTTTTCGATGATGCTTCTCCCCTGTCCGCTGAGCTGCAGGCTACACCCTGGCCTCCGTCCTACAAGCCACCCCAGCTTCCTATGTTCGATGGCCATTCAGACCCGAAGCAGTTTTTGATGAGCTACGAAGCAACAGTGTCTTCGTATGGTGGCAACGCTGCAGTCATGGCAAAGTCTTTTGTTATGGCTGTTAGGAATGTCGCTCAGACCTGGTATTCCTCCCTTCGACCAGGAACGATTACTTCATGGCAAAAGCTGAAGGACATGTTGTTAACCAGCTTTCAAGGGTTTCAGACGAAGCCGGTCACTGCTCAAGCCCTGTTCCAGTGCACTCAGGATCATGAAGAATACCTTCAGGCGTATGTCAGAAGGTTCTTGCGTTTGAGGGCGCAGGCACCAACAGTCCCTAATGAAATTGTCATCGAAGCCATGATCAAGGGGCTTCATCCTGGACCTGCATCTCAATACTTTGCTAGGAAGCCTCCTCAGACTCTGGAGAAGCTGCTCCAAAAGATGGACGAGTACATTCGTGCCGACAATGATTTTCGCCAAAGAAGGGAGGAGGCTTTCAGATTTTCTGAAATGACCAGGGGCTTCGGAGGAAGATTCTATCCGAGGCATGTCAGGTCCATCCACAACTCTACTCAAAATGATGATAAGGGGAGTCAGCAGAACAGACCGCAGTGCTCCTCACAGGCTTCGGGGCAACAGCAAACTTTTTTCCGGCCACCAGCTCCAAGAGGCAGAGGCGCCAGGGGCTTCGGTGGAAGATTTGGAGATCAACCAAGGAGGGTATTTTGCTTATTCTGTGGTGAAAACAAGGGCCATACCACCAGGATGTGCCATGTTACTATCCAGAAACAAAAGGAGCTAGCAGAAGCTGCAGCGCAACAGGGCCAGCCGAAGCAGGTCATGCATACTGCTTCGTACCATCAGCCTTACATCCCGGAATACGTGGGCAACCATCCTGCAGTTTCCGTAGCTTCGGCGAGTCAACCTCAAGCTTCATGGCAACAGCCCCCGCCTCCACCTCCGCTGCAACAAGGCCAACAACCGGAAGGGAGCCAATATGCTCCGCATCAAAGGGATCTCAGAGAGCAATCTGAAGCTCGCACAGTCAATAGTACTGTGCCAGAGTCGAAGCACATTTATTGACAAATATCCTACTTTGATAGCAGTCTTTTTCCTTTAGATCTATTTTCTGTGTAATAAAGAACATTTCAGTTTTCATGTAATAGTTTCGTGGTCGGTTATGAGGAAAACCTATTTTCTCCGCAGGCTTAAGTTGCTGAAGCTTAAAAATTTGCGGTAACAAGGAGGACCTTCGAATTATTAAAAATCCTTCGAAGCAACAAAAAGTCGTTCTAAGGAACGTAGAGTAAGTTGCTGAGGTAACAAAAAGCCGTTCCAAAGGGAGCGCAGTGTAAGTTTTTTGCTCCAAAGACGTTCCTAAGGGAATGCAGAGCATACAGCGAAAAGTCAACGCTGATACCGCCTAAGTAAAAGGTGAAGAAGCTCCAAAGACGTTCCTAAGGGAATGCAGAGCTTACAGCGAAAAGTCAACGCTGATACCGCCTAAGTAAAAGGCGAAGAAGCTCCAAAGACGTTCCTAAGGGAATGCAGAGCTTACAAAGATATTTTGTGTGTATCTTCGGAACAAACGTCATTTACATAACATAACATCATCACATCATTTTGCATAGCATAAGCATCATACATCATATTGCATATGGCAAAAGAAGGGGACACAGTATCAACTTTCGAAAGGACGATTTGAGAAAGTGAAAATTGTGTAAAGTCACGAGGGAATACAATGTTAATCTTCGGAATACAGCTTCGGAGAATGTTTTTACGAAGCATGGACGAGCTTCATCAGAGTAATATCGAAATTGTACAGCTTCGAAGAATGTTTTCACGAAGCGTGGACGTGATTCATCAGAATAGTTTTAACGGAGAATGTCTTCTTCACGAAGCATGAAAAGAAGGGAAGGTGTTTTTTCGCCGAAGGCTCAAAAATGGTATGTATGCAGAATTTCATGCATCGTAAAGAATTGAATAATGAAAAGAGACTTGTATATTACATTCAAATGTACAAAAAATTACATAGATCACACTGCAAATGTTTTTTCTAATAACACCTAGTCTTCTCTTAATACTACTTCGGCAGCCTCATTTAGAAGTTGTTCAACAACTTTATCCATGATAGCTTCGGCCATTTGTTTAATTTCGTCATCCCCTTTTGCGTGAGGGTCAGCAGACGATCCAGCAGGTTCTGAGGGAAGAGAATATTTCTGCATTACTATTACAAACCGCGAACAAAGATTGAAATAAAAATTACAACACAATAAGAACGACTAATTAATACCTATTTGCCCTTCGGGCTCTGTACTTTTTTCGGCAATTTCTGTCACTTTCCTAGCATCATGGATGCCTTTTTCACTCCTTTGAATAATTTCTTGCGCCATTTCTCGGCCGCCGTTGTCCCAGACATCAGTAAAGAATTTACCACCAACCATGCTTGCTTCGGCCGAGGGGTCTTTGATGTCTTCGGAGGATAAGGCAGCTTCGGACTGAGCTAAAGATTTTACATGCCCGCAACCTTTCTTCTCCAAGACAGTAGCAACTCCCTTGGCGCCCGAAAAAGCGCAGATGTCACCGCGGCTACTCAGGATTTCCTCGAAGGCCTCTGCTTCGTGACTGATCCATTCCAGTGGACCTTCGGGATTGCCTCTTGAGAAATTCTCTTCACTGGAAAATGCGCCCACGCTGGCGAAGCTGGTTTTAATTTTCTTTACGCATTCCATGGATTTTTCGTAGCATTTTTTCTTAGAAGACCGAAGCTCTTCCACGGTTGCTTCCAAATGATCAGCCCATTGGTCGCTACATTCCTGTCTTGTTTCTTCAAGTATGCGTTCTTCTTTCGCCCGGGCCAGTTGCTTCTGAAGATCTTTAATTTCGCGTTTGTGAGCTTCGGCCTGAACCTTTGCAGCAGCTTCGTCCTTTTTTATCTTGTCTACTAATGTAAGCAGAATTTTATCTTTTTCTAGAGCTTCGTTTCTCAGTTTAATAACTTCTGAACGTAAATTGTTGAACGCAATTTCGTAGCTTTCATCTTCGGCACTCTTTTGTGCTCTTAATGCGTTGCTCAGGATTAAACCCTATACGAAAAAGAATCCATATAAGAATAAAAGAATGAATTACGTATTAAAAAAAAATTTTCAAGCGTCTAATTCCCATACCTTTAGGCTATTGTACGCAAGACTGTCCGCGAGATCCTCCTTCATCATAGCACATAATCCAGCTTCGAGCTTCGGGAAACCCATACTTCTAGCCATCTCCCGGCAGACAGATAATTCTTTGTTATCAGGGAGGCAGTATAGGAAGTCATCTTCATTTGTCCCATTGAACACTACTGCCCCCTTCGGATACTTTAACTCTCTAGCATAGTGATTCGCTTCATAAGTCTCTTCTTCAGATAATTTCTTCCCCGAAGCATGTCGCACGATGTAATCGCATATGCTGGAAGGGGCTTCGGGGGCGGTAGTGTCAATTTCTTCAACCAAAACTGGTTCTGATATTTTCTCGGTTTCCAAAGATTGTTCCTTGGTGGGCTCTGAAGGCCCAGCTTCAGCTTCAGCTTGTTGTTTCGAAGCTTCAGTAGACGCTTCAGCAAGTTCAACAGTCTTCTTTGGAGTTGTGCTTGAAGACTTAATTGTCTCCAAGACATCTAGTACGTTCACCATTCTTTTTCTTTTTGGGGTCACCAATGGGCCCTTTTGATTTTTTATTGTTTCGACATTTGCTGAAGGACTTAAGATTTCCGATATTTTTGGCCCTTCAATCTTCGGATTTTCTACTTCTTCTGCTGAAAGCGCTTCAGTTTTCTCTTCTATCTTCGGCACTGGAGCTGGTTCTGTAGCTTCAGAGGCCAAAGAGACTTCACCAATAAATTCTGGCACTGTGGCCGGCTCAATAAAACGCGCTCGGTGGGTGAGCACCTTCATCTTTTTCCTTTGCGGCGCTGGCTCACTAGTAGCACTCGTGGTAGCTTCTGTCGCAGGAGAAGTATTTTTTCTTTTGCGACCCAATACCGGATAGTGATAGTCAGGGTAGACAAACCCGACTGCGTCAAATACCCGGTTGAGCCTTTTCTTCTTTCGGCCTCCGAAGGCTGCTGATAACGCAGTATTCTCGGCCTTCGAATATGCCCCAAGCAGTTCGTCACTTAATGTTTCAATGCTTTTCAACCAGTCATTATCAGGTTCAACAAACTTATCCCCGTATTTGAATGTGTATTTCAGTCTGACCAGTCCGCCTTCGTCGGACTCTTTGATGGTCTCCTTCGGCATTTCCCACTTTCCTGCAAGTGGCCACACCCTGAAGGCAATATGCTCTTGGACCAAGTCCCTTGTCCCAATGAAAGAGCAGATTAAGCCGAAGGCTCTTTGGCATTCCTCGGCTGCTTCATCCATTTCAACCTTCGGCCTTCGAAGTCCGAAGCGTTGCCAGATGGGGCGCATAATGATATTCTTGACATCTTCTTGCGCTGTTAAGTCATTCTTTACATAGAACCACTCTGTCATCCAGGCTCCGGGCCACCTCTTCCGAAAGGTTGGCACAGGGCGGCTTGACCCGGAGCGGGCACCGAAGCTGTAACACCCAAAGTTGTTGTGATATTGTTCTTTCCCCCAGGGCTTCGTCTCATATAACAACTCATGAATGTTGCAAAAGCTTTTAGCATTTGGTTCTAAACCTTGGCTTCTCGCAGCCCAGACAAACATCCCCATTCTTATGATAGCTTCGGGAGTAATTTGATGAAGGTAGACTTGAAATGTTTTCAGGACTTCAACAACAAAGTTGCTTAGGGGGAATCAAAGCCCAGCCTTGAGAAAGCTTCGGAAGATTACGACTTCATCTTCTTCGGGGGTGGGAGAAGTCTTTTCTCCAGCATCAGCCCTCACAATAGATATATCTCGAAAATACCGCCCCCTCATATTATCAATATGACTCTGCTTAATAGTGGTTTTCCCGAAAACCGTGTGACTTGGCCGCCATGGTCGATCTTCGGACTCTTCCCCACCACTTTCTACATCATAACTGTCGCTGTCACCAGTATCTTCAGACAAACCTTCCAGAATCTCTTTGGAAATTTTTTCCGAATTGGTCTCTGCCATCGCTATAAGGAACCCCAAGTTCTTCTCTTCGTCAAAGCTCAGCTTCACCTCAGCAGCAACCTTCTTATCTTCAGACATCTTCGGAAACACTAAAAAACTGTTTTCCAAGCCGAAGCTTCAAAACCAAAATATCAGCAAATCTTAGTGCGCAAGAGCTAAAAATTTAGTGGGCGAAGGCAGATGGCAAGCGAGAGTACCAAAATGAGTTTGCGTTACGATCTTATTTATACGCCCAGTGCGTTGAAAATTGAAAGACCCCGCTTGTCAGTGAATGTTGCTATTCTAGCAAAGGGAAGGTGTTTTTTCGGACCTTCGGCTTAAGGCCTTCGTCCATATCGCAATCTAAATTTGTCATTAACAAATTAATATTGCGAGGGGCTACTGTTGGGGGCCTTCGTACTCCGAAGGTCCTCAAAAACATGATTTGACAATGTTTGCCAAGTGGATTATATGAACAGGTACCTTCGGACTCAGAATTGTGAACATGAAGTACGGACAGGACGAAGCCTGAACCAGACGAAGGGGGATTGAAATGGAGGACGGGCTGATTACCAAGCTCTACGAAGGATGATGCACAGCCGAAGCTGTGCGCAGGAAAGCTTCGTCGCGATAGCAGAAAGGGGAACCGACTTAAAGATGAAAAGACTACTTAGGCCTTGACAGATTTCTATAAGTCATTAGCAAATGTAATGGACATGAATGTAATTTTGTATGGGCTGTGTCTCACGCCTATAAATAGATGAACAGTACTCCCGTACTGTTCACGCTGACTTGGCATTTGCTTTTGCGTCATCCTTGTACTTTTGTCTTCCTGCAATCCGAAGGTACATTTGTAATTTGAAGTCATTTCTATTGTTATATGATAATAAAATAGAAATGACATTATGATAAAATTCAAACACTTATATTATTTTCTATGTTATGTATATGACCTTCGTCACATCTCATTGCGTTTACGAAGATATATTGTTTGTGACCTTCGTCCGGAACACATTATATCCCGAAGGGAAATAATGTTTTGAAGGACGAAGGACCTTATCATTTAACACTTTCTATGTTGCCTTGTTCTTAACCCGAAGCATTTGAGAACAAGTCACCAACATATGGTCTTGTTCTTGCCTCCATTCTTTTGTTATAAACCTCATCATCCGAGAGACAGTTACCCTAGAGGAAAGATATAATCTTAGTCCTCCAATCTTCACTATGGACAGGAGATATTGTGAGCACTGCTCTTTCGAGGAGTTCAACCGAAGGTGCTCTTATTGTCTCAAAAAATACTTCCGAAGGTAAAGGAAGCCCCTATGCTGCTGACTTGGTTAGCAGATCAGCATGCTCATTTTCCCCTCTTGGAATATTCTTAACAGAAAATCCTTTGAAAGAAGCTTCAAGCCTTCGAATTGTGTCCAGATATTTCTCAAGCTTCAGATCTCTTGCCTTGCAACTCTTGTCAACATGACCAGAAATAACTTGAGAATCTGTTTTAAGGACTGCCCTTCTTATTCCCATTGCCTTTAACTTTCGAAGCCCTAAAAGTAAAGCTTTGTATTCAGCAATATTATTTGTGCAGCTGAAGTCAAGCCTTACTGCATAGCATGTTCTGACTTTGGAAGGTGCAACTAGGACAGCATCCGCACTTGCACCGAAGGTTCCCTAGGAACCGTCGCAGAACACTGTCCAAGCTTTGGTATCTTTATTTGCTTCTTCCTACAGAGCCCCTGGCGTCCAATCAGCAATGAAGTCTGCTAACGCCTGAGACTAAATTGAGGATCTATGCACATAGTCAATACTGAATTCATTAAGCTCCGCAGCCCACTTTCCAATCCTTCCAGTAGCTTCTCTATTTCTCATAATATCCTTCAGAGGCTGTGATGAAGGAACAATTATGTGGTATGCTTGAAAATAATGCCGAAGCTTCCTGGAGGCCATTAACACATCATACAACACCTTCTCCAACTCTATATAGTTTTTCTTTGATATACTTAGAACTTTAGAGACAAAGTATACTGGGGCTTGCTTTTTAATTTGTCCTTCAAGCTTCTCCTGTACAAGCGCCGCACTCACTG
Organism: Zea luxurians; assembly: GCA_029449295.1. NCBI lineage: Eukaryota > Viridiplantae > Streptophyta > Magnoliopsida > Poales > Poaceae > Zea > Zea luxurians. The sequence continues at coordinate 64,913,568 of JAOPSE010000011.1, read as the reverse complement.
CAGAGTGCGAAGCTGCCACATATAATAATAATGGAGCCCCTGGCGTAGATGGAGTTAATGTTGTTAGATCAATCAAGTATTGCTTCAGCTCTTCGAAGGCTTTTTGTTGAGCTAGGCCTCATTAAAAAACTTCAGCTGACTTTAGTATTTCAAAGAATGGCAAGTTTCTTTCTGCTGATCTAGATATGAATCTATTCAATGATGCCAGTCTTCCTGTCAACCGTTAGGCCCCCTTCTTTGTGCTTGGTGGCTCCATCCGAAGGATAGCTTCGATCTTGCTTGGGTTAGCTTCAATCCCCTTTGTTAAAACTAGACAGCCAAGGAACTTACCCTTCTTCACTCCAAAGACACATTTTTCTGGATTTAATTTCAGGCCAGCTTGCCTAAAATTAGCAAATGTTTCTTGTAGATCAGTAATGTGATTTTCTTGCTTCGTGCTTTTTACTATGATGTCATCAATGTTTGTTGGCACATTTCTGCCTATCTGGGAATGAAGGACCTTGGCTGTCATTCTGCTGATGCTTCCTCCAGCATTCTTGAGCCCCTCAGGCATCCAAAGATAGCAAAAGGTGCCACTAGGAGTTATGAAGCTAGTCTTCGGCTCATCCTCCTTCTTCATCCATATTTGATGATATTCTGAGTAGCAATCCAGCAGACTCATAAGTTCTAAAGAAGTTGCTGCATCTACAAGAGAGTCTATTCTTGGTAATGGAAATTCGTCTTTTGGATAGGCCTTGTTAAGATCTGTGAAGTCAATACATATTCTCCATTTGCCGTTGGCCTTCTTCACCATAACAGTATTGGCTAGCCACTCTGGATATTTTACTTCTAGGATGACACCAGCACTAAGAAGCCTTTTTACTTCATTCCGAGCACCTTCGGCTTTATCATCAGACATTTTCTGAAGCCTTTGCTTTCTTGGCCTGAAGGATGGGTCGACATTGAATGAATGTTCAATGACGTCTATGTTGACACCACAGAGATCATTGGCCGACCAAGCAAAAACATCTTTGTTGTTGAATAAAAACCTTATCAAAGTTTTCTCCTGTTCTTCAAATAGTTGAGACCCCAGTAGTACCTTCTACTCTGCTATGTCTTCACATAGAAGCATGGGCTTCGGCTGATCAGCCGAATCAGCCTTCTCTCTTCTGTACTTGTACTATTCACAAGCTTTGGCTCCATCTATCTTGTGAATTGCTTTTGAATCTGTCCAGTTTCCTTCGGCCTTCCTGGCAGCTTCTTGACTGCCATGAATAGCAATGGGCCCTTGTTCCAAAGGTATCTTCATGCATAGATATGCTGGATGGAGTATTGCTTCGAAAGCATTAAGTCTCCCACGACCAATGATTGCATTGTAGGGCTACACCATGTCAATAATGTCAAACACAACCTGTTCAGTCCTTGTATTGTGAACAAAGCCGAAGGTAACTGGCATTGTGATTTTGCCAAGTGCTACAATCTATCTTCCTCCGAAGCCACATAGAGGATGTGTAGCATCATGAATATTGTCTTCTGGCTCTTGCATCTGTCTGATGGCCTTAGCAAATATGATATCCGCTACACTGCCTGTATCAACCAGAACATTATGAACCAAAAATCCCTTGATGACACAAGATATGACCATAGCATCATTGTGAGGATAATCTTTGAGCTGAAGATCCTCCGGAGAGAAGGTGATTGGGATGTGAGACCATTTTGATTTGATGAAGGGCCCCTGCACCCCAACATGTTGTACCCTTCTCTGAGCCTCCTTCTTCTGCTTCTTGTTGGTCGTTTCTGAGCATGAACCGCCTATGATCGGAAGCACCAACTTCGTAGCCAAAGCAACTTCATCTTGATTGTTGAACGAAGCCATCAGCTCAACAGTGGAAGTGAGTTCACCGGAGGTGGGCGCCAATGTTGGGAACTTGTTCTCAAATGCTATGAATTAAGAACAAGGCAACACAAGATGTTAAATGTTAATGTCCTTCATCCTTTGAAGCACTATTTCCCTTAGGATATAATGATCTTTAGACGAAGGTAATGAAGGGCATACCTTCGTAAATATAACATGTATATACAAAGGATGAAGCTTATGAAACATAGGAAAACAACATAAACAATTATATGATATCATAATATAAACATTTACTATTAAATAATCATGAATACATGAAGCAATATCAGATTACATTTGTACCTTGAACTTGACAAAGGGCAAAGGTAAAAATGAGATGCGAAAGCGTGAATAGTACGGGGGTACTGTTCACCTATTTATAGGCACACGGCGCAGCCTGTGTGAATTTACATTCATGCCCTCTACAAATGATCACAACCATAACATAGGTTACCATGGGCCGATTGGTCATTTCATCTTTAAGTCGGTGCATCTAGAAATACGCTACGAAGCTCCCTGACTGGTAGCTTCGGCATTATTCCTATTCTGGCCTTCTAAAGGTGTTTCTTCTCACAGGACCTTCGGCGATGAAGCAAACCCCCAACAACAGTGTCACTATTTGGACCCAATTAAAAACTACCATGCGCCATAGATTTGTTCCTTTTTATTATGCCCGTGATTTGCTTAACAAAATGCAGCATTTTCAACAAGGTTCACAATCTATTGAGGAATATTACCAGGAGATACAAAAGGGTATGCTTCGTTGTGGTTTGGTTGAGTCAGATGACGGTGATATGGCGAGTTTTTGTGGTGGTTCGAACAGGGAAATTCAGGATATACTTGATTATAAAGATTATTTTGATATAACCACATTGTTTGAATATGCTTGCAAAGCTGAACGTGAAGTGCAGGGACGACGATCAAAGACATATACTAACTCTTTTGCAAGCCAGGGTTCGACACACAGCTCAACTCCTTCCAGCCCTGCACCTTCTACGCCTAGCACTACACCGCGCACAGGGACGACCAAGCCAGCGGCGCCCCCTGCCAAAGGCGCTGTTTCTTCCACAGGATGTACACGGGATATTCAGTGCCATCGTTGTAGAGGGTTTGGGCACATAATTCGGGACTGCCCAAACAAGCGTACCTTGCTTATATGTGACAATGGTGAGTACTCTTCAGCCAGTGATTCCGAGAAAACTAGTCATGCTATGATTGCCACTAACCATGCAGAAAATGAGGAAGTCCACGCTGATCCCATCGACACCGATAGGTATGAGAGTCTTGTTGTGCAGCGTGTTCTCAGCACGCAGGTTGCCCAGGCCGAAAAAAATCAGCGACACACTCTATTCCATACCAAGGGCATTGTGCATGAACGGTCGATTCGCATCATCATCGATAGTGGCAGCTGCAACAATTTGGCAAGTACAGCTTTAGTAGAGAAATTATCCTTACCCACTCGCGCACAACCACATCTGTATCACATCCAATGGCTTAATGATGGTTGTAAAATAAAGGTAACACATTCGGTACGTGTCCCTTTTTTGCTGGGTTCTTATTCTGATTATGCTGATTGCGATGTTATTAATATGGAAGCATGCTCTTTGTTATTGGGTCGACCTTGGCATTATGATACTAATAGTTTACATCATGGTCGTTCAAATCATTATTCTTTCATGTTTAAAGGCCAGAAAATAATTATACATCCAATGACCCCTGGCCAAATTTTGAAAGATGATCTTACTAGGGCTGCTAAAACTGCACAACAAGTCAAATCGACATCAGCCGCACCTATTAAATCTGAAATCAAGTTGCACTCTCCTGTTTTACTTGCTACACGTGCTGATTTTGATGATCTCCATGAAGCTCATATGCCATGTTATGCACTTGTATGCTCGCGCATGCTTGTTTCGCTTGATGATGCACCATCTTTGGATATACACCCTCCTATTGTTAACCTTTTGCGGGAGTATGCTGATGTTTTTCCTACTGACTTACCACCAGGTCTTCCTCCGCTCCGTGGCATTGAGCATCAGATCGATCTCATCCCTGGTGCTTCTCTTCCGAACCGCACCCCGTACCGTACAAATCCAGATGAGACGAAGGAGATCCAGCGCCTGGTGCAGACGCTACTTGATAAAGGTTACATTCGTGAGTCTCTTAGCCCTTGCTCGGTTCCTTTTCTACTCGTTCCAAAGAAAGATGGGTCATGGCATATGTGCGTAGATTGTTGTGCTATTAATAACATTACAGTTCGTTATCGATATCCTATTCCACGCCTTGATGATATGTTAGATGAGCTTAGTGGTGTCGTTATTTTCTCTAAGGTTGATTTGCGTAGCGGTTACCATCAGATTAGAATGAAACTCGGTGATGAATGGAAAACGGCTTTTAAAACGAAATTTGGTTTATATGAATGGTTGGTTATGCCATTTGGATTGACTAATGCTCCCAGCACCTTTATGTGTTTAACGAACAAAGTTCTACGGGCCTTCAGAGGTTTGTTTGTTGTTGTTGTTTATTTCGATGATATTCTTATTTATAGCAAGTCTATAGAGGAGCATTTAGAACATTTGCGTGCTATTTTTGATGCTTTGCGTGCTGCTCGCTTGTTTGGTAACATGGAAAAGTGCACATTTTGCACGCAACGTGTCTCGTTTCTTGGTTATGTGGTTACTCCACAGGGCATTGAGGTGGATAGCAGCAAGGTTGAAGCCATTCAGGACTGGCCTACACCAACGACGGTCACGCAAAATCAGAGTTTCCTTGGACTTGCAGGATTTTACCGCCGTTTTGTGTGTCACGTTGATCCCATCGATGTCGATAGGTATGAGAGTCTTGTTGTGCAGTTGTTCTCACCACGCAGGTTGCCCAGGCCGAAAAATTCAGCGACACACTCTATTCCATACCAAGGGCGTTGTGCACGAACGGTTGATTCGCATCATCATCGATAGTGGCAGCTGCAACAATTTGGCAAGTACAGCTTTGGTAGAGAAATTATCCTTGCCCACTTGCGCACACCCACATCCGTATCACATTCAATGGCTTAATGATGGTGGTAAAATAAAGGTAACACGTTCGGTACGTGTCCCCTTTTCGCTGGGTTCTTATTCTGATTATGCTGATTGCGATGTTATTCCTATGGAAGCATGCTCTTTGTTATTGGGTCGACCTTGGCATTATGATACTGATAGTTTACATCATGGTCGTTCAAATCATTATTCTTTCATGTTTAAAGGCCAGAAAATAATTATACATCCAATGACCCCTGGCCAAATTTTGAAAGATGATCTTACTAGGGCTGCTAAAACTGCACAACAAGTCAAATCGACATCAGCCGCACCTATTAAATCTGAAATCAAGTTGCACTCTCCTGTTTTACTTGCTACACGTGCTGATTTTGATGATCTCCATGAAGCTCATATGCCATGTTATGCACGTGTATGCTCACGCATGCTTGTTTCGCTTGATGATGCACCATCTTTGGATATACCCCCTCCTATTGTTAACCTTTTGCAGGAGTATGCTGATGTTTTTCCTATTGACTTACCACCGGGTCTTCCTCCGCTCCGTGGCATTGAGCATCAGATCGATCTCATCCCTGGCGCTTCTCTTCCGAACCGCACCCCGTACCGTACAAATCCAGATGAGACGAAGGAGATCCAGCGCCTGGTGCAGACGCTGCTTGATAAAGGTTACATTCGTGAGTCTCTTAGCCCTTGCTCGGTTCCTTTTCTACTCGTTCCAAAGAAAGATGGGTCATGGCATATGTGCGTAGATTGTTGTGCTATTAATAACATTACAGTTCGTTATCGATATCCTATTCCACGCCTTGATGATATGTTAGATGAGCTTAGTGGTGTCGTTATTTTCTCTAAGGTTGATTTGCGTAGCGGTTACCATCAGATTAGAATGAAACTCGGTGATGAATGGAAAACGGCTTTTAAAACGAAATTTGGTTTATATGAATGGTTGGTTATGCCATTTGGATTGACTAATGCTCCCAGCACCTTTATGTGTTTAACGAACAAAGTTCTACGGGCCTTCAGAGGTTTGTTTGTTGTTGTTGTTTATTTCGATGATATTCTTATTTATAGCAAGTCTATAGAGGAGCATTTAGAACATTTGCGTGCTATTTTTGATGCTTTGCGTGCTGCTCGCTTGTTTGGTAACATGGAAAAGTGCACATTTTGCACGCAACGTGTCTCGTTTCTTGGTTATGTGGTTACTCCACAGGGCATTGAGGTGGATAGCAGCAAGGTTGAAGCCATTCAGGACTGGCCTACACCAACGACGGTCACGCAAAATCGGAGTTTCCTTGGACTTGCAGGATTTTACCGCCGTTTTGTGTGTCACGTTGATCCCATCGATGTCGATAGGTATGAGAGTCTTGTTGTGCAGTTGTTCTCACCACGCAGGTTGCCCAGGCCGAAAAAATCAGCGACACACTCTATTCCATACCAAGGGCGTTGTGCACGAACGGTTGATTCGCATCATCATCGATAGTGGCAGCTGCAACAATTTGGCAAGTATAGCTTTGGTAGAGAAATTATCCTTGCCCACTTGCGCACACCCACATCCGTATCACATTCAATGGCTTAATGATGGTGGTAAAATAAAGGTAACACGTTCGGTACGTGTCCCCTTTTCGCTGGGTTCTTATTCTGATTATGCTGATTGCGATCTTATTCCTATGGAAGCATGCTCTTTGTTATTGGGTCGACCTTGGCATTATGATACTGATAGTTTACATCATGGTCGTTCAAATCATTATTCTTTCATGTTTAAAGGCCAGAAAATAATTATACATCCAATGACCCCTGGCCAAATTTTGAAAGATGATCTTACTAGGGCTGCTAAAACTGCACAACAAGTCAAATCGACATCAGCCGCACCTATTAAATCTGAAATCAAGTTGCACTCTCCTGTTTTACTTGCTACACGTGCTGATTTTGATGATCTCCATGAAGCTCATATGCCATGTTATGCACTTGTATACTCACGCATGCTTGTTTCGCTTGATGATGCACCATCTTTGGATATACCCCCTCCTATTGTTAACCTTTTGCAGGAGTATGCTGATGTTTTTCCTATTGACTTACCACCGGGTCTTCCTCCGCTCCGTGGCATTGAGCATCAGATCGATCTCATCCCTGGCGCTTCTCTTCCGAACCGCACCCCGTACCGTACAAATCCAGATGAGACGAAGGAGATCCAACGCCAGGTGCTGTAACACCCGGTTTTAAAGAACAAAGCCAGGTGCATCTCATACATGCGCCAAGAAGACAACATATATAATAACGGAGTGTATAGAGATAAATGTCATAAAACATCAGAGTAATTATTACATAGCGGAAGACTTATTACAAAATAAAAGTATAACCATAAAACGAACTAAGGATCGTCGGCGCCAATGTCGACTGAGAAACGCCACCTAGATCAGATCGAACTCCTCAGTGTTAGGCGGCTCCTCTTCCACCACCTGCTCTTCTCCTGTGGGGGGGGGGGTGTGAGACAGCAAGAGTGAGCTCACATACGTTCATAGCTCAACAAGTCGTGGGTAATAATGTGGCATGAACTCACCAAAGGTGGGAGTTCATGAAGTGTAAGGCTGATCAATGAAATATAGGCTGAGGCTGAGCTTTGCTTTTATAAGTTGGTCAAAATTTTATTAGCAATTACTAAGTGTAAGTAAATACCAAACCTTAATAATAATAAAGAACAGTAATAGTAAAATAATCCCAAATGCGATGCAAATGTCAAATTAAACTTAAGTTCCATAATTAATCATGTGAGGGTCCGAGCCGCTCTTGACCATGAGCACGGCTAGTATACTAGTTTTACACTCTGCAGAGGTTGCGCATCTTTACCCACAAGTCGTGTTACCCATCTGCCAAGGGGTCATGAATCCCATACACCTCTACCAAGGAAGCGAGGCAGGGCAACACTACGAGGCCTTTACAAAGTTCCACTAGCTTCAGACTACCCGCTACAGTTTATAGGAAGCTCCAGTGCAGGGTTCTTGCCTGACCGCCATCGCAGCAAAATCAAACAAGGACCTCCCCACACTGACCACTCCCCTACTGCCCTTGCCCCTTTCGGGTAAGGTAGCCCTCCACTAGCTTTCCTAGTTAATCAGCCAAGGGCGTCCCATTAAACCCTTGTGATAGCACTGTTTTCCCGGGTGGTCGCTCCATGTTCCAATTAACATAATGATCTTATCATGAACATAAATAACATAACAGAAAAATTGGAACATGGATGTAATGAAATATTATCCCAAAACCATATAAAGCAATAGCATAACTACCCAGGTGATTCAGGGATAAACAAGGTAAAAAGGATAATCAATGTAGGGTGACCTATTGGGTCCCATCAAAATTAAACCTATGCATTGATAAATGATAATGGAGAACATTATTGGGTAACAAATGTGATCAAGGGCACAACTTGCCTGGCACTTGAGATTCCAATTACCAGGGTAATTCTTCGGATCCTCGTGACCTCACGCTAGTCGTAGCAATACAAACAAACATGGTATAGATAAAATTAACATCACACCAAACATAAGTACAAACTGAATAATAATGATCTACGCGAAGCTACGAGATCGCGGGACCGAGAACTACTAAGATCGGAGTAACGATTAAGGAGTTATGATTTTATAAAAGATCTGTGTGATTAAAATATTAAATTATATTATAAATTGGTTAATATAATTCATAAGAGGGATTATTCTATAAATAATTATCTCAACTTCAATCTAAGTCATAAATTGATCATAGATCATCTTCCACTACATTAATAAGCAGATTAACAAAACTAACCCACATAAGTTAAATAAATATCTAATTATAAAATAATAAGACATGGTACAATAAATGTTGTTATTGCATAGTAAATATTCATACGAGACTAACACAACTTGAACGAATCAAATCGGAGTTAAAACGGAGGAGTTATAAATTTCCTAAGGTTTTATGTACTTGATATAAGATTAATTAGGAAATAAATTTTAAAGTGGCTTTCATGTCAAATCAGTGGCACATGTGATAAACAATAATATTACAAAATTATAGAAACTGACATGGATTAATTTGGAGTTAGAATGGATTTTCTATGAATTAAATAAGTTTCTGGAATTAATTTAACACTAAAAATCATTTTCTAATTGAATTTATTTGGTTTCCTACTCCTTTGTACTGCGCGCATCAATCCAGAGAACTACAGGGTCTAACTCGCAAAAGTTTCTAAGACTCATGATTCCACCAGACAGGACTGCGGGTTTATTTTTCAGAAAGCAGAGGGCTCTTTTGTAAAACGTCCACGGCGAAGGGGTACGGGGCACTGTGAGTCGTTCGATCCACTACGGACGGCATAGATTAGAAGCTATCCAAACAGAACCGGTACGCATTATTAACCGCTGGATCCCAAACCAAGCGCACAGATTTAATGGGATCTAGATCTAGCACTGACCGTCGATCGACCGACCGATGGCCACGATCTAATCACGTGCTGAGTTGAGCGGCGTCTAATCTACACCATCGAAATCTGGACGGACGGACCAGAAACCCCCCCTTCTTTCCCCGGCCAACAGCGGCGGCGCCGCCCGAAGCGCGGCGGCCCATGGCCGGAGTTCCTTCAATCCCGCGCTGTAGTTTCCCAAACCCCGATTAGATAGAGCTACGCATAAAGGAGACGGTGGCGAACATGGGCAACAGAGACTCACCGGTGGTTATGAAGTGCAGATAGCAGGCCACGGCATGCTGTCGATCCGCGACGCAGATCCACCTCCGACGAGAAATCCTGGATGCTCTACTTCACTACCGCGCCCGATGTCGCTGTGTGTCGGTCCTCTGTGACCTACGCGAGGTCCGACGTCGTTGGCAGGGGTCTGGCTAGTAGGAGATACCTGAGTCCCACGGTGGCGGCGATTCTCTCCCTTGGTATGGCAATTTTGGGGGTCTGTGCGCGAGGAGGTCGAAATGGCAGAGAGGGCAAGTTTATGGGGTCGAGGGCGAGCCCAAGGCGGTCCTGTTGCATGCGTCGGCGCCAGTGGAACATGGATCTCCCCCGTCCATGCGTGAATTCGTTCAGGGGCGCGCCATGCGCGGGGTCCACGAGCCGCAACGCCCGGAGCTGGACGTCTGGTCCGCCCGACGGGTTCCACGGGCAGAGATACGGCGCGGAGTGGAGGTTCACGTGACGAACGACCCGAGCTAGAAATGAGGAGAGTTAGGTGAGCGAGGGGCAAGATTCCCGGCGAGAGAATCGGTCCAGGCGTAGCCATTCGAGAAGAAGACCGGCCTGACCGGTGGGTCCCGATCGCTGGAAGTGGCGCGTGCGGAAGACTTCGGCTGACAGCCGGCCCCACAGATCAGCGCCAAAGGTTTAGACGGGCTGCGCGGAGCAAAGGAAAAAGGCCAGATGGGCCGAATTCAGGGAATTGAGCCCACGCGGCATTCCTTTTCTTTATTCTTTTTCTCTTCTTTTCTCTATTCCCAAATTCAACTTAAATTCAAATTTTAAACTCAACCCTTGTGGTAAACTTTATTCTTAGATTAAAGTTCAAGTTGGACATATTCACAATGTGATGGATTTATTTATTTATAAGTTTATTTTGTGTTGTATTATATTCCTTTCTTGTTTTCTTTATTTCATTCCCTTTTCTGTAAAATGTACCTTTGGTTTAAATTGAAATTCTCAAGTTACCGTCACATTTTATTTAATGCACAAACAAAATCCCAATATGATACAAATTATGTTTACTTCTTACTTCACTTTAATGTCTCTCAATATAATATTGATTAAGGGAGGGGTATTGACTCAAATAAGTAGGAAATCCTCCAATTCATTTTTTTCTATGTTTAGTAATAAATTTTAAAGGCCATGTCTAGGTTTGAGTTATCTAACTTAATACTACCCTTATCCATCAATACTTGAATAAATGCTTATATTATATCATTTGATGAAATGAATAATCATTTAATTGAATACAAAACTCTTCTATTACTCCTTCTCACAATTAATTCTTGGTTTTGAAATTCATTCCTCAATTTTCAACACTCAATTATAGTTTGAGATATCTGCATTTGCTATTTTATTTTTTTCTCTCGTATTTATTTTATTATTATAATTTTTTTTCTTATACAGATTTTGGGCCTAACAAATCCTACCCCCCTTAACAGAAATCTCGTCCTCGAGATTCGTAAGGAAAGGGTGTATACTCATATTGTCTCAACACATATGCACAAACAAAAATCTCAGCATGATGCATAATTTATTAGCAACACATGGGTCAATTAGACCTTATTATTCCTCCTAAAATAGTATCATACCAACCACTAACTAAAGTAACATTTAGATCTTACAAATAGTAGTAATTTATATATATGTTTATGTAGCTTGGTGGAGCTGGTGGTGGTGGAGGTAGTGGTTGTTGTTGTCGTTGTCTCTCCAACCGTGATTGCCTTATTTCTTGACGTATCTCCAGACAGACTTGACGTATTTCCTCACGTTCTTGTCTTATCTGATTTTGCATTTCGGTCACCATGTCTGTCAATTGTTGTATTACCAGCCTTTGGGCAGCAACCACTTGATCGATTTCAACAGATGGAGGATTTGGAGGATTCATTTCTGCTTGCTATCGTCTGATAATCTTTCCTTCCTGGTATTTACCATCAAAGTTAGAATCATATGGTAATATAATTCTGCAAGGAAAATTATTTGGTAGGCAGACGTATAGGCCAATAACTGGTTACGATCTGAAGATTTTTTTTTAGCAGGGCTTAATCTTTGTTTTGTGTCCGGATTGGGGTAACTAGTCGTATAAGGTGGATATCCAAAGGTAGGATAGAATTTGCCAAGATGAGATAGGTATGGGTGAGATAGGCCATATGATGTATATTAAAGTTTGTTTAATGTTAGGTAGAAATAGACAGGTTATGCAATTCATCATGGCACTATTGGTTGGATCAGATCTCATGCATGTAGCTGAGTCGGTTTAAGGCACTAGTTTAGTTTTAAGTGCATGAGGGGTATGGTCTTATCTGTTGTACCAGCATTAAGTATCTTACACTAGATTAGATCATAATAGATTGGATATGACTGGATTAAACTTAGTTTAAGTCAGATAAATCTATCAGGGTAGAATATGTATTATTAAAATATGTTAGAATCCTTTGAGATACGATAGATTACATGGTATAGGTAGGTCAGAATCTCTGTTAGGTTAGAACAGATAGGTTATGCAACCATCGGGTGGTTAAAGTAGTTGCATATGGTTAGGTAGTTGTATGTGGTCTAGTTAATCTAGGATATCAGTTTAGGTTAAAACATGCTTATAGAAGTAGGGTCCAATATATTTTCCCAGTATTATCTATCATGTTTGTCCATTATATTAGACTAGATAAGATCTACTTAAATTATTTTAGAATAGATCATGTTCGTTCCACTATTATGAGATAAGCAAAGTGGTGGAGATCTGTATGCTTATTAGAACAAGAGGGGTCTCTAGGAATAAGATATAATTTTTTTATAGATTAGTTAGATCTATTAGGATATGATAAAATCTTTTGAGATAAGATGATCCTATTAAGGTAAGAAAGAGTCTTTCAAGATAAGATGATTCGGTTGAGATAAGAGAAAGAAAAAAATATCTTTTAAGATAAGATGGATCTACTAGGATAAGATAGATTCCTTTCGGTTAAGAGGGATCCATTATAGTAAGAGAGAGTCTTTTGAGATAGGAGGGATCTATATAAATTAGATACACTTTAATGGAGGATAATCTAAGTTGCTTAGTTTTCTTATGAATTCTATTTAAGCCTATACGTATATGCAAATATAATTGTGGACATTACTCCACAACTAATCACACTCAATCAAAGATCCAAATCAAACAAGTGTCATAAGAACAAACACTCAAGCGTATAGATCCTTAAAAATAGTTTTGTTTTTGTTCCTAAGAGTGGGTCTCTTATTCCTAAAGGTCACTTTAGGCACAGGATTTCAAAGTGTGAAATCCACATTTGTCTTTAGAAATAAAAGGTAATAATAATTAAAGTAAAGCGGAAATAGATGATGAAGGATTGAGATAAGTTTAGAAAAGAATCAGAGTAGCAAAGGTAAGGTTAATCAGAGTAAAACAGTAGGATCAAGATAACTATAGAAAGAATCAGAGTAAGGTAAATAGGTAATGGTTGTCCAGTTCTATCTAGGTTTTGTCCTACAGTCAACATTCCTCTGATACCACTTCTGTAACACCCGGTTTTAAAGAACAAAGCCAGGTGCATCTCATACATGCGCCAAGAAGACAACATATATAATAACAGAGTGTATAGAGATAAATGTCATAAAACATCAGAGTAATTATTACATAGCGGAAGACTTATTACAAAATAAAAGTATAACCATAAAACGAACTAAGGATCGTCGGCGCCAATGTCGACTGAGAAACGCCACCTAGATCAGATCGAACTCCTCAGTGTTAGGCGGCTCCTCTTCCACCACCTGCTCTTCTCCTGTGGGGGGGGGTGTGAGACAGCAAGAGTGAGCTCACATACGTTCATAGCTCAACAAGTCGTGGGTAATAATGTGGCATGAACTCACCAAAGGTGGGAGTTCATGAAGTGTAAGGCTGATCAATGAAATATAGGCTGAGGCTGAGCTTTGCTTTTATAAGTTGGTCAAAATTTTATTACCAATTACTAAGTGTAAGTAAATACCAAACCTTAATAATAATAAAGAACAGTAATAGTAAAATAATCCCAAATGCGATGCAAATGTCAAATTAAACTTAAGTTCCATAATTAATCATGTGAGGGTCCGAGCCGCTCTTGACCGTGAGCACGGCTAGTATACTAGTTTTACACTCTGCAGAGGTTGCGCATCTTTACCCACAAGCCGTGTTACCCATCTGCCAAGGGGTCATGAATCCCATACACCTCTACCAAGGAAGCGAGGCAGGGCAACACTACGAGGCCTTTACAAAGTTCCACTAGCTTCAGACTACCCGCTACAGTTTATAGGAAGCTCCAGTGCAGGGTTCTTGCCTGACCGCCATCGCAGCAAAATCAAACAAGGACCTCCCCACACTAACCACTCCCCTACTGCCCTTGCCCCTTTCGGGTAAGGTAGCCCTCCACTAGCTTTCCTAGTTAATCAGCCAAGGGCGTCCCATTAAACCCTTGTGGTAGCACTGTTTTCCCGGGTGGTCGCTCCATGTTCCAATTAACATAATGATCTTATCATGAACATAAATAACATAACAGAAAAATTGGAACATGGATGTAATGAAATATTATCCCAAAACCATATAAAGCAATAGCATAACTACCCAGGTGATTCAGGGATTAACAAGGTAAAAAGGATAATCAATCTAAGGTGACCTATTGGGTCCCATCAAAATTAAACCTATGCATTGATAAATGATAATGGAGAACATTATTGGGTAACAAATGTGATCAAGGGCACAACTTGCCTGGCACTTGAGATTCCAATTACCAGGGTAATTCTTCGGATCCTCGTGACCTCACGCTAGTCGTAGCAATACAAACAAACATGGTATAGATAAAATTAACATCACACCAAACATAAGTAAAAACTGAATAATAATGATCTACGCGAAGCTACGAGATCGCGGGACCGAGAACTACTAAGATCGGAGTAACGATTAAGGAGTTATGATTTTATAAAAGATCTGTGTGATTAAAATATTAAATTATATTATAAATTGGTTAATATAATTCATAAGAGGGATTATTCTATAAATAATTATCTCAACTTCAATCTAAGTCATAAATTGATCATAGATCATCTTCCACTACATTAATAAGCAGATTAACAAAACTAACCCACATAAGTTAAATAAATATCTAATTATAAAATAATAAGACATGGTACAATAAATGTTGTTATTGCATAGTAAATATTCATACGAGACTAACACAACTTGAACGAATCAAATCGGAGTTAAAACGGAGGAGTTATAAATTTCCTAAGGTTTTATGTACTTGATATAAGAATAATTAGGAAATAAATTTTAAAGTGGCTTTCATGTCAAATCAGTGGCACATGTGATAAACAATAATATTACAAAATTATAGAAACTGACAAGGATTAATTTGGAGTTAGAATGGATTTTCTATGAATTAAATAAGTTTCTGGAATTAATTTAACACTAAAAATCATTTTCTAATTGAATTTATTTGGTTTCCTACTCCACTGTACTGCGCGCATCAATCCAGAGAACTACAGGGTCTAACTCGCAAAAGTTTCTAAGACTCATGATTCCACCAGACAGGACTGCGGGTTTATTTTTCAGAAAGCAGAGGGCTCTTTTGTAAAACGTCCACGGCGAAGGGGTACGGGGCACTATGAGTCGTTCGATCCACTACGGACGGCATAGATTAGAAGCTATCCAAACAGAACCGGTACGCATTATTAACCGCTGGATCCCAAACCAAGCGCACAGATTTAATGGGATCTAGATCTAGCACTGACCGTCGATCGACCGACCGATGGCCACGATCTAATCACGCGCTGAGTTGAGCGGCGTCTAATCTACACCATCCAAATCTGGACGGACGGACCAGGAACCCCCCCCCCTTCTTTCCCCGGCCAACAGCGGCGGCGCCGCCCGAAGCGCGGCGGCCCATGGCCGGAGTTCCTTCAATCCCGCGCTGTAGTTTCCCAAACCCCGATTAGATAGAGCTACGCATAAAGGAGACGGTGGAGAACATGGGCAACAGAGACTCACCGGTGGTTACGAAGCGCAGATAGCAGGCCACGGCATGCTGTCGATCCGCGATGCAGATCCACCTTCGACGAGAAATCCCGGATGCTCTACTTCACTACCGCGCCCGATGTCGCTGTGTGTCGGTCCTCTGTGACCTACGCGAGGTCCGACGTCGTTGGCAGGGGTCTAGCTAGTAGGAGATACCTGAGTCCCACGGTGGCAGCGATTCTCTCCCTTGGTATGGCAATTTTGGGGGTCTGTGCGCGAGGAGGTCGAAATGGCAGAGAGGGCAAGTTTATAGGGTCGAGGGCGAGCCCAAGGCGGTCCTGTTGCATGCGTCGGCGCCAGTGGAACAGGGATCTCCCCCGTCCATGCGTGAATTCGTTCAGGGGCGCGCCATGCGCGGGGTCCACGAGCCGCAACGCCCGGAGCTGGACGTCTGGTCCGCATGACGGGTTCCACGGGCAGAGATACGGCGCGGAGTGGAGGTTCACGTGACGAACGACCGAGCTAGAAATGAGGAGAGTTAGGTGAGCGAGGGGCAAGATTCCCGGCGAGAGAATCGGTCTAGGCGTAGCCATTCGAGAAGAAGACCGGCCTAACCGGTGGGTCCCCATCGCTGGAAGTGGCGCGTGCGGAAGACTCCGGCTGACAGCCGGCCCCACAGATCAGCGCCAAAGGTTTAGACGGGCTGCGCGGAGCAAAGGAAAAAGGCCAGATGGGCCGAATTCAGGGAATTGAGCCCACGTGGCATTCCTTTTCTTTATTCTTTTTCTCTTCTTTTCTCTATTCCCAAATTCAACTTAAATTCAAATTTTAAACTCAACCCTTGTGGTAAACTTTATTCTTAGATTAAAGTTCAAGTTGGACATATTCACAATGTGATGGATTTATTTATTTATAAATTTATTTTGTGTTGCATTATATTCCTTTCTTGTTTTCTTTAATTCATTCCCTTTTCTGTAAAATGTACCTTTGGTTTAAATTGAAATTCTCAAGTTACCGTCACATTTTATTTAATGCACAAACAAAATCCCAATATGATACAAATTATGTTTACTTCTTACTTCACTTTAATGTCTCTCAATATAATATTGATTAAGGGAGGGGTATTGACTCAAATAAGTAGGAAATCCTCCAATTCATTTTTTTCTATGTTTAGTAATAAATTTTAAAGGCCATGTCTAGGTTTGAGTTATCTAACTTAATACTACCCTTATCCATCAATACTTGAATAAATGCTTATATTATATCATTTGATGAAATGAATAATCATTTAATTGAATACAAAACTCTTCTATTACTCCTTCTCACAATTAATTCTTGGTTTTGAAATTCATTCCTCAATTTTCAACACTCAATTATAGTTTGAGATATCTGCATTTGCTATTTTATTTTTTTTTCTCTCGTATTTATTTTATTATTATAATTTTTTTTCTTATACAGATTTTGGGCCTAACAGGTGCAGACGCTGCTTGATAAAGGTTACATTCGTGAGTCTCTTAGCCCTTGCTCGGTTCCTGTTTTACTCGTTCCAAAGAAAGATGGGTCATGGCGTATGTGCGTAGATTGTCGTGCTATTAATAACATTACAGTTCATTATCGACATCCTATTCCATGCCTTGATGATATGTTAGATGAGCTTAGTGGTGTCGTTATTTTATCTAAGGTTGATTTGCGTAGCGGTTACCATCAGATTAGAACGAAACTCGGTGATGAATGGAAAACGGCATTTAAAATGAAATTTGGTTTATATGAATGGTTGGTTATGCCATTTGGATTGACTAATGCTCCCAGCACCTTTATGTGTTTAATGAACAAAGTTCTATGGGCCTTCATAGGTTTGTTTGTTGTTGTTTATTTCGATGATATCCTTATTTACCGCAAGTCTATAGAGGAGCATTTAGAACATTTGCGTGCTATTTTTGATGCTTTGCGTGCTGCTCGCTTGTTTGGTAACATGGAAAAGTGCACATTTTGCACGCAACGTGTCTCGTTTCTTGGTTATGTGGTTACTCCACAAGGCATTGAGGTGGATAGCAGCAAGGTTGAAGCCATTCAGGACTGGCCTACACCAACGACGGCCACGCAAAATCAGAGTTTTCTTGGACTTGCAGGATTTTACCGCCGTTTTGTGCGTGATTTTAGCTCCATTGCTGCCCCTTTGCACGAACTCACAAAGAAAGGTGTGTCTTTTGCTTGGGACCCCCCACAAGAAGAGGCGTTCAACACTTTGAAAGATAAGTTAACCCATGCTCCACTCTTACAATTGCCCGACTTTCAGAAAGTGTTTGAACTTGAATGTGATGCTAGTGGTATTGGGTTAAGTGCTGTTTTGTTACAAGAAGGAAAACTGGTTGCTTATTTCAGTGAAAAATTAAGCGGTGCTAGCTTGAGATATTCTACTTATGATAAGAAACTTTATGCTTTAGTTCGCACTTTGCAAACATGGCATCACTACCTTTGGCCTCATGAGTTTATAATTCATTATGATCATGAGGCTTTAAAACATATTCGTACCCAAACAAATCTGAACCGTCGTCGTGCTAGTTGGGTAGAATTCATCGAGTCCTTTCCTTACATCATTAAACACAAGAACGGGAAGGAAAACATCATTGCTGATGCATTGTCCCATAGATATACCATGCTTTCACAGTTAGAATTTTGAATCTTTGGCTTGCAAACTATGAAAGATCAATATGTGGATGATGCTGATTTTAAAGATATCTTTATACATTGTAAGGATGGCAAACCCTAGGGAAAATTTCACAAACAGGATGGATTTTTGTTCCGCGCTAACTAGCTGTGTATTCCAGCAAGCTCGGTTCGTCTTTTGTTGCTGCAGGAAGCTCATGGAGGCGGTCTCATGGGGCACTTTGTCGTTTACAAGACACATGAGGTGCTGGCCGCACACTTCTTTTGGCCTCGGATGCGCCGTGATATTGAGCGTCTTGTTGCACGTTGCATTACTTGCCAGAAAGCTAAGTCACGTTTGGGCAACCATGGTTTGTATATGCCTTTGCCTGTCCCTTCTTCTCCTTGGCTTGATATTTCTATGGACATTGTTTTGGGCTTGCCTAGAACTAAGTAGGGGAGGGATAGTATTTTTGTGGTTGTTGATAGATTCTCTAAAATGGCTCACTTTATACCTTGTCATAAAACTGATGATGCTAGCATTGTTGCTGAATTGTTCTTTAGAGAAATTATTCGTTTACATGGTATTCCAAAAACAATAGTCTCTGATTGCGATGCTAAGTTTCTAAGCCATTTTTGGAGATCTCTTTGGAATAAATTGGCAACTAAATTGTTGTTTAGCACTACTTGTCATCCTCAGACTAATGGACAAACTGAGGTAGTAAATAGAACTTTATCTAGCATGCTTAGGGTTGTTTTAGACAAGAATTTGAGACGTTGGGAGGATTGCTTGCGTCATGTTGAATTTGCTTACAATCATGCCACGCATTCTTCTACAAAGATGTGCCCTTTCCAGATTGTTTATGGTTACATCCCTAGGGCACCTATTGATTTGATTTCACTTAATGCTGTGAATGCCCCACGTGTAGATGCTGCTGCACATGTTGAACAAATGATTACCATACATGAACAAACGAAACAGAACATTGCTGCTACTAATGCAAAAAATTAGGTTGTTGGTAGTAAAGGAAGAAAACTTGTTACTTTTGAGCTAGGTGATATGGTTTGGTTGCACTTGAGAAAGGATCGGTTTCCTACATTGTGCCGTTCTAAATTAATGCCTCGTGCTACTGGTCCTTTTAAGGTGCTAACAAAGATTAATGATAATGGTTATATCCTTGACCTGCCTGCGGAATTTGGTGTTTCAACTAGTTTTAATGTTGCAGATTTGAAACCATATATGGCCAAGGATGAGGAGTTGCCGTCGAGGAAGACTTCACTTCAAGAAGGGGAGGATGATGAGGACATCACCTGCAACATGAGTACGACTACACCAGCAGCACCTCCACATTAAGCGCCACTTCCTTCATTAGCTGGGCCAATCACTCGGGCCTATGCCAGAGATCTTAACTTCGTCATGCTACTGAAGAATGAGGGCCCAGAAGAATAGACGACCAGCCCAACTGCGGCCCATAGTGGACGACCTAGGGTTGGCCGCCCCTAGGGTTGCGTTTTCCTCCATTGACCACAACTAGGGGCTGCGCCCCCCTCTCTCTATTTATCCAGGAGTTGCGCCTCCCTTATTCTTCAAGTTTTGTTTTATGTTAGCTTTAGCTACTCTCGAACACGTGCAAATCAGCGCTGTCTTCGTGTATTCAGAACTCCACCCTCGAGTAATAAATTAGATTGCTCGCATCTTTTTCTTGTTCGTTCTTCGATTGTGCACAGGAAACGATCTTCATAATCAGGCCGATCTCGCATCAGCAAGGTCGGTAACCACAGGGAGTTGGTTCAGCGATTGCATTGGCGCCTCGGGCTTGCTCGTCATAGTCAGATCGCGAGGGTCATCTTCCGCCAAATCGACATTATCTCCACTCGCCGAAAGATCGGGCACTTCAGCTATATCAGCATGAGGGCAGGCTTTATAGCCACTCGCGGGAATGACACAGGCGTAGGCACGGCAGCGGGTTGACCGCGCGTGGGGGCACGCACTGCAGTGGCCAGTCCGTGCTCGGCCGGTCTGGCAAAGTATCAAGCACGTGGCAGCATTTGGTCTGGTCATTTTCAAGAGTTAATTGGCCCGCGATCTTCTCGTAACTATCCAATATCCCTGCACAAGATGTCTTCCTTGTCGCTTACCCTTTGTTTCTCATGTAGTGCTCGAGTGGATTTGATCTTGTGTTGGCGAGTTACGAGGAGGTGAAGTTGGGTCTGTCCCCTAGCTGGAACCCGAGACCAAAGTTAAGCCAAATCGTGTCAAATGATTTTGGTTTGATTTCAAACTTCGCAATAGTGTGCCTAGGATATTTTGGCGCTATTTTGTTATTTGGACCATGTGGTTTTGAGTTTTGGAACAAGGTGAACGCGGTTGATCTTTGTGAGAGGGTTGAATTTCAAAATTCTGAAATCCTGATTTTATTTGAAGTCCCCACTTGAGTGGCTTGTTTGAGGATCTTGCAAAGCTCTTTTGGGTAAAGTTCTTGACTATATTTTGTAGGTTATTTAGTGTACTACAACTTTGTTAATTGGTCCAAATCATGATAATGTGATGTACTTGGACTTTCCACTGAGTTCCTTTTCAGTGTTCTATTGCTCTAAAGAAGAGGTTTTTAGGGTTTTGGCATTTCCTTTCTTCTTTAAGCTTAATATGGTCAGGGTATGATTCTTAAGGTGAAAAGGACTTGATTAAGTTTTAGCTCCTCAAGTTTGGTGCCTTTTGCTTCAAATAAACTCATGTGATAATGGGTCACAATGTGGGTACTGTGGGAAAACCCTGAGTAACACTTGGGGTGTTACATATATTCCCAGAATGAGCAAGAGCATGAAGAGCATTTGAGGAAAATATTGCAGAGGCTATAGGATTGTCAGCTATATGCCAAGCTTAGCAAGTGTGAATTCTGGATCAGCGAAGTCCTGTTCTTAGGTCATATTATAAACCGAGACGGTTTAGCTGTGGATCCGAAGAAGATAGCAGCTATTCTGGAGTAGAAATCACCAAAAGATGTCCAGGGAATCAAGAGTTTTATTGGAATGTCCGGATACTATCGGTTTTTCATTAAAGGTTTTTCCAAGATTGCCAGGCTAATGACAGCCTTGCTAGCAAAGAAAGTCGAATTCAAGTGGACCCCAGAGTGCCAAGAGTGTAACACCCCAGGTGTTACCCAAGGCCCTGGCTCAATATATGCACCTATGGCCTATTATCACATGTGTGTAAGTGGGGAGAAGGGGCACTAAAACTTTAGAAACCATGGCTTAATTGAGTAATGATCATGATAGAAGGGATACCCTAGCTTTTCATGTATCTTCACCTTAGAAAAAGATGATCAAACCCTAGCGCCCCCCCCTCTTGAGCCATTACACCCCCAAGCATTGGATTAATGGGAAGGATAAGCAAATGACCATTTCATGACTTAAACCTTATACCAAAGTTGAAATACATTTATATATCTACAAGAAATAGTAAGGAATTTATTCCAAAAAGGTCCCCCAAAACCCCCAAATTCAGCCCCCAAGTGAATAGCACTCAAGAGCAACCAAATTTTCTCTAAGTTAAAAATCAGCCCTCTTCTAAAGATCAGAGATGTTCACTTAGTTGCTGGTGCCAAATCCATAAGGTCCAATTGACAAAAAGAAGCCTAATTACCCAAGGCACACCACTGAAAAATTTGAAACCAAACCAGAACCGTTTGACACGGTTTGACATAAGTTTTATCTCGGGTTGAACAGTGCTGACACCCCTGACTTGGCACTGCCATATCTCCCAAACCAGACCCGATCTTCCCTTGGAACTCACACTAACTAGGTAGCCCTAGGTACAGATAAGAGATCTCACAAAAGTCTTATGGCAAGATTCACACGTTTGGCTGCTGTCACACCCTGTTTTGGAAGGTAAACCGAATGCGAACCATGTACGTGCCAGGATCAGAAATTCACGTACACGGCGATTACATAAATGACTCATCATAGCACAATGCTTCGAATAACAATAAAGAGTAAGTAATAATATGAAAGATTAGAGTCATTTACATAATATAATCAAAGTACACAAAATAGAAACGTAGCCAACGTAAATTAACCCACCACAGGCAGCTAACTGGGGGAGGTCTCTAGCCTAATCCTCAAACTCGTCGAAGTCCTGGAACTCCTGGAGATCCGCCTCGATGCCTTCTTCTTTACCTGAGCAAAGATTGCACCACAGGCAACCTGGTGTTTTGTGAAAGCAAGGGTGAGTACACATCAACGTACTCAGCAAATGTCCCGTTTGGCTGAGGTGGACTAGCTTTATGTGGGGTTAAGGTCAAAGCAGTTGCTTTTAGTTGGTCAAGTATTTATTATTAGTGGAAGCTGAAAGGGAATTAGGCTTTCACCTATTTCCTAATTGATTTTGGTGGTTGAATTGCCCAACACGAATAATTGGACTAACTAGTTTGCTCTAGTCTATAAGTTATACAGGTGCCAAAGGTTCACAAATAGCCAATGAAAAGACCAAGAAAAGGGTTCAACAAAAGAGCAAGGGATAACCGAAGGCTGCCCTGGTCTGGCGCACCGGACCGTCCTGTGTGCCACCGGACAATGTCTGGTGCACCACCGGACAGTGTCCGGTGCACCAGGGTACTCCAAGCTGAACTCTTCACCTTCGGGAATTTTCAGAGGGCTCCGCTATAATTCACCGGACTGTTCGGTGCACCACCGGACAGTGTTCGGTGCCCCAAGGAACAGCAACTCTGAACTCACCAGCTTCGGGAATCCGCTCCGCTATAATTCACCGGACATGTCCGGTGAGCCAGCGGAGCAACGGCTACTTCGGCGCCAACGGTCACCTGCAGAGCCATTAAATGCGCGCCAGAGCGCGCAGAAGTCAGGCACGCGGGAGATGGCGCACCGGACAGTCTACAGTACCTGTCCGGTGCACCACCGGACAGCCAGGCGACCCCACCAGTCAGAGCTCCAACGGTCGAACCCAAACGGCCTGGTGACGTGGCTAGCGCACCGGACAGTGTCCGGTGGCGCACCGGACTGTCCGGTGCGCCATGCGACAGAAGCCTCCACCAACGGTCATGTTTGGTGGTTGGGGCTATAAATACCCCAACCACCCCCTCATTCAAGTCATCCAAGTTTTCCACCTTCCAACTACTTACAAGAGCTAGGCATTCAATACAAGACACACCAAAGTGATCAAATCCTCTCCCAATTCCACACAAGGCTTTAGTGATTAGTGAGAGAGATTTGTTGTGTTCTTTTGAGCTCTTGCGCTTGGATTGCTTCTTTTCTTTCTCATTCATTCTTGTATCAAAACTCAATTGTAACCGAGGCAAGAGACACCAATTGTGTGGTGGTCCTTGCGGGGAAATTTTGTTCCCGGTTAATTTGAGAAGAGAAGCTCACTCGGTCCGAGGGACCGTTTGAGAGAGGGAAAGGGTTGAAATAGACCCGGCCATTGTGGCCTCCTCAATGGGGAGTAGGTTTGTCACACCCGGTTTTTAGAAGGCAAACCGAATGCGAACCATGTACGTGTCAGGATCAGTTATTCACGTACACAGCAGTTACATAACATGGACATCATCACACAGTGCTCAAAATAGTATTAAAAGGGGAAATAATAGTCGATTACATCATACGTCTGAGACGTCCATATAGTTCTTACAATAAATCAAAGTGCGGAAAAGAAACGTAGATAACACGGCCTTCACAGGCAGCCGACTGGGGGTTGCCGCTAACCCACACCTAGAACTCGTCGTAGTCTTGGAACTCCTGGAAGTCTCCTTCCACAGCTTCATCTTCTCCTGAGCAGTGGTTGCAATGCTGACAACCTGGGGGGGGATTTGGTGTGTAGAGCAAGGGTGAGTACACATCAACATACTCAGCAAGTATCCTGTTTGGCTGTAGTGGACTAGCTTTATGTGGGGATAAGTCAAGCAGTTGCTTTTAGTTGGTCAGGTTATTACTTACTAGTAGAAAGCCAGGTTTTAACATTAACCCAAGTTATTAGCCCAATGTATCCTTTCCAAACGGAAAGAATACCACTTACCATTACCATAATCATAATCAGAACCGTCAATCTCATTGCCACCTGTACCAAAGTATCTCTGATCAAGTATCACTAATCTCTCGAGCTCCCTTGGCCGCTCATAACCGCGAGCACGACTGATATATCAGTTTCATAACACTCTGCAGAGGTTGCGCACTTTACCCACAAGCCGTGATTCCCTTTCTAGCCCGGGCTTGCAAGACCCTTATTCACTCCCAAGGTGAATGGCTAGGGATTCACTACGAAGCCTTTACAAAGATTCCCCGGGGCTGTAGCCACCCGTTAGGTTTCCTAAATGTACCGCACTCCTCCCCAAGGGACAAATCAACCTTGGCAGAGCGAGCCGCATACACCGAGCCCCATTGACGGCACAACGGCTAAGCGAACTAAACCCCGGTTCCTCCAATTATTCAGCTAAGGGCGTCCCATTCCACCCTCATGGTTGCACTGTTTTCCCGGGCGGTCATCCATTGAACAGGTCCTTACGGAGAAGCACTCGAGAAACCGCTCGAGTCCCCTTAAATGCCACAAGTATGATCATAAATAAGAACGGGAAAACAGCGTATCATAGATAATCACATCATGTTCATTGATTAGAGTTGAGCAATAGCATCAAACTAAGCAGTAATAATCCGACCCAAATAGGTAAACAAGGACATGAATAACAAAAGCTAGTCAATCCTTAGGTATAAATGTGTAATGCGGGAGGTGAATTAAAGAATGAATAGGACAGAGATAGGTCAAAGGACACTTGCCTCCACCAACCGACTGCTGCTCAGGGGCTTCTCCTGCGAATTCCTCGGGCTCTTCGACCGGATCGTTCTCTATGCGATTGCAAACATACATACATCCATCCACATATTTAATACAAAAGAACAGTACACCATACAAGGGAACAAATAAAGTGAATATGCATCAAGTATGACATTCGATATCGCATTTGTTATGGTTAGAAAGAAACGGGGAAAGGTCTCGCAGGGGTTAAATCTTATGCACTAATGATCAATTACAATTGGTTCTTAACAAAAGAATTCTGTTATATGCACTAATGGAAACCTAATCATTTTAAGTTGATCAACATTGAATGAGATAAACAATTAACTAAATGAATCAACTAGCGCAACGAAATTCTAAATTAAACTTCCTATTTCAATAGCATGAACAATGATTAGCCTACCTAAAATAAGGTAATTATGATCACAGAAAGTAAATAAAATAAAATAAAATAAAAAAACAGAGGGGGGCGGTTGAACCGGCCCTAGGGCGGTTGAACCGGCCCTGGGCTGGGCGGCCGAGCTGGGCGGGCGCGCGGGGGAGGGCGGCCGAGCTGGCCCGGTTGAACCGGCCGGCTGGGCGGCTGAACCGGCCCTACGCAGGGGGCGCGGCCAAGGGGCCAGGGCGGCCGAGGGCGCGGCCAGGGGGCTGGCCGGGGCTGGCCGGGGGCCAGGCGCGCGGCCAGGCGGGCGGGCTGGGGGCGGCCGAGGCCGGCTGGGGGCTGGCCGGGGCCGGGCTGGGGCTGGCCGGGGCCGGCTATGGCGGCCGGGCGGGGCTGGGGGGCGGCCGGCGCGGCCAGGGGCGGCCGAGCCATGGCCGGGCAGGGAGGGGGAGAGGAGGGGAGAGGGGAGGGGGAGGGAGAGAGGGGGGGGCTCACCGGCGTCGGGGAGCAACGGCGAGGGGCGGCCGGCGGCAGGGGCGGCGGCGGCTTAGGGCTGGGGCGGGTAGGGGCGGCGCTAGGGAGAGAGAGAGGTAAAATGAGAGGGAGAGGGAGAGGGTTTGGGGAAAAAGGGAGATGGGGGGGCGGCTGGGCCTTGCCAAGGCCCAAGAGGGGGGCGCCAGGGGCGGCTGGGCCGGCCGGGGTCGGCCCACGGCGCGGGAGAGAGAGAAAAAGAGGAGAGAGAGAGAGAGAGAAAAAGAAAGAAAAGATTTTCTCCTCTTTTTCGAAATCCGATCTTTCTACATGAATGCATTTGCACTTTCAAAGCAATCAAAAGAAATGCAAGGTTCGGCATGGTGCATCAAACAACATAAAGTATTTTTAGAGTTTTTCTTACACGGGAAATCCAAACCGAATCCCGCTAGCTTTGGAAAAGATCAAGGTTTAGCGAGGGGAAAAAGAAAAAGAAAAGGTAACGCCCGAATTTTGGCGAGTAAAGAAAAGAAAAAATTCAACTGCAAAATTCGGGGCGTTACAAACCTATCCCCCTTAAAAGAATCTCGCCCTCGAGATTCAGGGCTGGCTAGCAAAGAGCTCTGGGTACTTGGCCATCAAATCATCTTCACGCTCCCAGGTTGCTTCTTCCTCAGAGTGGTGATTCCACCTGACTTTGCACATTCTGATGGTCTTCCTTCGGGTGACTCTATCTGCAACCTCAAGGATCTGAGCTGGCTTCTCAACATAGGTCAAGTCCTCCTGGACTTCCAGACCTTCCACCGGCAACTGCTCTTCTGGCACACGCAAACACTTCTTCAACTGAGACACATGAAAGACATCATGCACAGCAGACAAATTCTCTGGCAGGCTGAGCTGATAAGCCACTTCTCCACGCTTTGCAAGAATCTGATACGGACCAATGTAGCGGGGTGCCAGCTTGCCTTTCACTCCGAATCTTCTGACTCCTCTGATCGGTGACACTTTCAGATAGACAAAGTCTCCGACTTCAAAACTCAGCTCTCTTCTTCTTGTGTCCGCATATCTTCGCTGCCTTGATTGCGCTATCTTCAAATTCTCTCGGACCATCTTGATGTTCTCTTCGGCTTCAAGCAAAATATCTGGCCCAAACACTTGCTTCTCTCCAGGCTGATCCCATTGCAACGGAGTTCTACAACTCCTTCCATAAAGCGCTTGAAATGGTGACATCTTCAAACTGGCCTGGTAACTGTTGTTATAGGAAAACTCTACATAAGGCAATCTCTTATCCCATCCGGACTGATCTTGCAACGCACAGGCTCTCAACATGTCTTCAAGAATTTGATTGGTTCTTTCAGTCTGACCATCTGTCTGCGGATGATAAGCTAAACTGAAATTCAGATGTGTGCCCAAGGCTTCATGCAACTGCTGCCAGAAATGAGAGGTGAACTGCGTTCCTCTGTCTGACACTATCTTCTTTGGCACACCATGAAGACAAACGATCCGAGACATATACAACTCTGCCAATACTGCACTGTTGTAGCTGGTCTTGACAGGTATGAAGTGGGCTGACTTGGTCAAACGGTCCACTACTACCCAAATAGAATCGTAGCCGGCTCGAGTGCGAGGCAATCCGACTATGAAATCCATACCGATTTCATCCCATTTCCACTGAGGGATCTGCAACGGTTGCAACAATCCAGCTGGTCTCTGGTGCTCTGCCTTAATTCTTCGGCAACTATCGCACATAGCCACATGCTCTGCGATTTCCCTCTTCATTCCGTACCACCAGAATTTCTTCTTCAGATCCTGATACATCTTCTTACTACCAGGGTGAATCGAATAGGCTGTCTCATGAGCTTCCTTGAGAATCAACTCCCGAATGGACTGGACATTGGGAACACACAAGCGGTCTTTGAACCATATCACGCCTTCTGCGTCTTCTCGAAAATCTTTGCCTCTGCCATCTAGAATCAGTCGCCGGATCTCACTGATCTTCTCATCATTCTTCTACGCTTCTTTGATTTCTCGCTCCAAGGTAGGTTCTAATTCAACTGTGACTCCTCGCGAATTGTTTAGAAATCCGAGACTCAACCTGTCGAACTCCTTGGCCAACTCATAAGGCATCGGATGAGCGACCATCAGATTGACTTGACTCTTTCTGCTCAAAGCATCTGCCACTACGTTTGCTTTGCCTGGATGGTAATGGATCTCCAACTCATAGTCTTTGATCAACTCTAACCATCTTCTTTGCCTCATGTTCAATTCTGACTGAGTGAATATGTACTTCAGACTCTTATGATCTGTGTAAACATCG
This sequence comes from Zea luxurians, assembly GCA_029449295.1. Lineage (NCBI taxonomy): Eukaryota > Viridiplantae > Streptophyta > Magnoliopsida > Poales > Poaceae > Zea > Zea luxurians. The sequence goes on along the minus strand of JAOPSE010000011.1, from coordinate 64,885,348 downwards.
CATTTCTGTCCATACAGATAGTGCCTCCATGTCTTCAGTGCGTGAACCACTGCTGCCAACTCTAGATCATGGATTGGGTAATTCTTCTCATGAACCTTCAGCTGTCGGGACGAGTAAGCCACAACTCTTCCCTCTTGCATCAACACGCATCCCAAACCTGTGTAACAAGCATCACAGTACACAGAGAAGGGCTTGTGCACATCAGGCAAGACTAGGACAGGCGCTGTTGTCAACTTCTCTTTCAGCGCTTCAAAGGCCTCTTGGCACTTCTGGGTCCACTTGAACTCAACCTTGTTGCCTAGCAACGCTGTCATTGGTTTCGCAATCTTCGAAAACCCTTCAATGAATCGCCGATAATATCCGGCCATTCCAATGAAGCTCTTGATTCCTCGAGCATCCATTGGCGCTTTCCAGTTCAGAATGTCTGCCACTTTCTTCGGATCCACAGCCAATCCTTCTTTGTTGATTATGTGACCCAAGAACAGGACTTCACTGATCCAGAACTCACACTTGCTCAACTTTGCATACAACTGGTGCTCTCGCAATCTCTGCAATACCATCCTCAAATGATCTGCATGCTCTTCTTCATTTTGAGAATAAATCAGAATGTCATCAATGAATACCACCACAAACTTATCGAGATAATCCATGAATACACTGTTCATCAGATTCATAAAGAACGCTGGCGCATTGGTCAAACCAAAAGACATCACTGTGAACTCATACAAACCATACTTGGTAATGAATGCCGTCTTCGGAATGTCCGAAGGTCGGATCCTGAGCTGATGATAACCTGACCTCAGATCGATCTTGGAGAACACACTGGCTCCTCTCAACTGGTCGAACAGATCTTCTATTCTGGGCAAGGGATACTTGTTCTTGATCGTGACTTCATTCAAAGCTCGGTAATCGATACACATCCTCTTGGTGCCATCTTTCTTTTCCACAAACAGGACAGGGGCGGCCCAAGGCGAGGTGCTTGGCCGGATGTAACCTTTCTCTGACAGCTCATCAATCTGCTTCTTAAGCTCAACCAACTCTGGTCCGGATATTCTGTAAGCTCTCTTAAATATAGGGGCGGTTCCAGGAAGAAGCTCTATAGCAAACTCAACTTTCCGCTCTGGTGGCATACCCGGTAAATCCTTTGGAAACACATCTGGGAATTCAGACACAACCTTGATACTCTCAATTAGGTCTGCTTCACTGCTATCGACAGCCATCTGATAACAACTTTCTCTCTTCGGCTCAGGCGGGACTAACTCGGTCACCACTTCCTCTCCTAGTGGGGACACCAACTCGATTGTCCTTTTATCACAATTGATAATTGCCTGATACTTATCTAGCCAATTCATCCCTAGGATGACATCTATTCCCTGAGTACCCATTACTATAAGGTTAGCGGGAAACGCTATCCCCCTTATTTCCACACTTACACCCAAACATATGCTATCAGCTCGAATTCTACCACCAGCTGAGTCAATTTGAATGGGGGTTGACATGGTAGTAATTGGAAGATTATGTGCTTCTACCCATGATGCAGTAATAAAAGAATGCGTTGCTCCAGTATCAAATAACACTTCTGCAATATGGGAGTCGACTGGGAACATACCTACTGTCATGCCGGGGGTCTCCTGAACTGCTTCAGCCTCCAAGTGGTTCAATCTTCCATGATTATAGCGCTGCTGAGGGCGGTTGCTTGCTCCAGGCTGAGACACATTCTGCTTCGCTGGGGCATTGGGGCCTGACTGCTGCTGGGCTGCTTTCTTCGGACATTGCATCACCCAATGGCCTTGCTCTCCACAGTGGAAACATGCTCTGTTTCCAACCTGAGCTGGTGTTGCCTGATTGTTCTGCTGAGTTGCGGGGGCAGGAAGACGAGGTGTCTGCTGATTCTGCCTCTGAAACTGACCTCCTGACTGATTGCTCTGACGGTTCTGGTACTGATGCTAAGGATACTGCCTTTGGAACTGCTGATACTGCTGACGCTGCTGATGCTGCTGAGGTGGACGCTGGTTCTGCCTGAACTGCTGAGGTTGATTGCCTGAGAAACGAGGACGGCTGCTGCTTCTAGGCTGGGGTCCACTGATCTTGCGCTTACGATCCTCCATCTCCTTACGCTTCCTTTCTGTCATGATTGCTCTGTCAATCAGGTGCTGGAATGTCGGGAAGGTATGATTCATCAGTTGGTACTGCAGAGGGTCGACCAAGCCTCTCAGAAAACGGTACTGTCGCTTGGCGTCGGTGTTGACATCTTCGGGAGCATAGCGAGACAACTGCAGAAACCTGTCTCGATACTCACTGACAGATGATGACCCTTGCTTAAGGGCCAGGAACTCCTCCTTCTTCACTGTCATCAGACCTGCAGGCACATGATACTGACGAAAGCTACCTCTGAACTCTTCCCAGGTGATGGTGTCGGGGTTGGCATGGGTGGCGAGGTAAGACTCCCACCAGGATTGGGCTGCTCCTCTCAACAGACGGGGACCATACAAGACTTTCTCCCTGTCATCACACTGAGCGGTATGCAACTCCCGCTCCACAGTGCGCAGCCAATCTTCAGCATCCATGGGGTCAGAAGAGTGAGCGAACGTTGGTGGATGACCTCTCATGAATTCAGCACGCTTGTCTCTGGGCATCTGAGGCATCTGAGGCTGGGGTGGTGCTTGCTGCTGCTGCTGCTGAATGGCGGCCAGAGTCTGACCAATGGCTTGAACTGCCTGAGTCTGCATCAGAAACATCTGCTCGATCGACATCGGGGGCGGGGGCGGCAGCTGCTGCTGCTGGGGCGCCTCATCTTGCTGACCGGCTTGCTCCTGCTGAGCACGCCTTCCTCCTCTGCGCCTGTTCTCTGACATCTGCAGAACACAATCACTCATCAGAACTGACCTGGCAAATCTTGCAGCATAAGAAAAGAGTATAGAATTCTCCAACAGCACTGAACAGATGAGCATCTTCACTGATCTCCAACATAGACCAACACAGCTTCTCAGATAAAGAGGAAAGTGGAATAAAGGTTTTCCCAACTATATAACTAGCTCCATTAACATAATATGTAAACCAAAATGCAGGGGATACCCACACTCTGGTGACAATCATTACAAAGATCCAAACCAAACATAGTTCATCATGACAAACATAAATGCACAGGATATAGCAAACTACCCTGTCTAACTAAGACTAACTAAGACCGAGACTAACGCTAAGACTGAAGCTTCTATGTATATATATTTCGTATTAATTACAAGATCCAACTCTAACGATCTATTGTTCTAGATTTATCTTGGTCTTGCAGTCGGGATTGCCATAAGACTGGAGTCCACGCCGAGGCGAGCGGTACGGGTGCTGAGTCCCGACGGGAGCGGGGGAACCATCATCCAAGTGACGACGCTCCGCGCGCTCAGCCCGCAGCAGGGCGATCTCAGCATGAGCCCTACTCAGCTCGTCTAGTGCATGGTCCAGCTCCGTGTTTAGCACGACGGCTAGGTTGACTGTGCTGCTCAACCTAGGATTGTCCTCACCAGCAGGTGAAACAATCATGCCACCTGTGCTGCCAGATGGACGGCGGGGGTAATACTTCAGGTCAAGACCGTCAGCTACCCCACCGAGAACCGAGCAGTAGTGCGAAAGCGCACGCCGTGCAGCATCCTGCATGGCTGCCTCAGCTGAGTCCCGCTCAGAGATAGAATAGTGCTCTGAGCAAGCCTCCGCGCCCTGGAGACTGTTCTCCGGACGGCGCACCAAGCAGGTCGCCTCCCAGCGGTCCGGGTAGACCCCGCGACTATGCTGGTAGACCACACAGCGATACTCGATGGACCAAGTACGCCGGTCAAGTGCCCGACGTAGCAGGGTGTCGAGCGCGTCGTGGAAGTGACACCCGCGAGCAGCGTCGCGAGTGATGGGTCGAGCAACCCATCCTTCCGGCTCATGGTCAGCAGAGAAGTCGATGTCGTGGCTCAAGCTGTTGTCGCCTCCTCCGTCGTCTGGATCTCCTCCAACAGCTACTCCAGAAGCTGGGGCGCCCAGTGGTGGTGCAGGGGGCGCCTCCAGGGGAAGCACAGGGGAGCAGCTCCTCACAGACTCTATCTCCTGCTGGAGCGAGAAGGAAGAGCCCTGCTGCTCCTGTCGTTGACGTTCCTGCTCCTCATGCAGGCGGTGGTGCAGTCTCTCCAAGTGGCTGGACTGTCCGGCCACGGGACGGCGAAGCGGACGCTCAGCAAGGCGGGAGGGTAAGAAGGGGATGACGGACTTTCGTGCAGTGTGTCTAAGTCGAGCCATCTACAAAAGACATCGCAAGCAAAAGGGTGAGAACAGAATCAATATGACCAGCAAATAATGAATCATAAATAAACGAAGGATCAGAATAAAACATAATTTTCAGCAAGGTATAATATATAGTAGAACATAGGTTCGGTCAGTATGACCAACTTTTGAAGGGATATCAAAGTCAAGGCAGGGACAGAGGTCTATAATCCTTAGAACGACCATTCTACTCTAGGTTAGCGGTCCTACAGTCAGCACGGCTTTGATACCACTTATGTCACACCCGGTTTTTAGAAGGTAAACCGAATGCGAACCATGTACGTGCCAGGATCAGTTATTCACGTACACAGCAGTTACATAACATGGACATCATCACACAGTGCTCAAAATAGTATTAAAAGGGGAAATAATAGTCGATTACATCATACGTCTGAGACGTCCATATAGTTCTTACAATAAATCAAAGTGCGGAAAAGAAACGTAGATAACACGGCCTTCACAGGCAGCCGACTGGGGGTTGCCGCTAACCCACACCTAGAACTCGTCGTAGTCTTGGAACTCCTGGAAGTCTCCTTCCACAGCTTCATCTTCTCCTGAGCAGTGGTTGCAATGCTGACAACCTGGGGGGGGGGGATTTGGTGTGTAGAGCAAGGGTGAGTACACATCAACATACTCAGCAAGTATCCTGTTTGGCTGTAGTGGACTAGCTTTATGTGGGGATAAGTCAAGCAGTTGCTTTTAGTTGGTCAGGTTATTACTTACTAGTAGAAAGCCAGGTTTTAACATTAACCCAAGTTATTAGCCCAATGTATCCTTTCCAAACGGAAAGAATACCACTTACCATTACCATAATCATAATCAGAACCATCAATCTCATTGCCACCTGTACCAAAGTATCTCTGATCAAGTATCACTAATCTCTGGAGCTCCCTTGGCCGCTCATAACCGCGAGCACGGCTGATATATCAGTTTCATAACACTCTGCAGAGGTTGCGCACTTTACCCACAAGCCGTGATTCCCTTTCTAGCCCGGGCTTGCAAGACCCTTATTCACTCCCAAGGTGAATGGCTAGAGATTCACTACGAAGCCTTTACAAAGATTCCCCGGGGCTGTAGCCACCCGTTAGGTTTCCTAAATGTACCGCACTCCTCCCCAAGGGACAAATCAACCTTGGCAGAGCGAGCCGCATACACCGAGCCCCATTGACGGCACAACGGCTAAGCGAACTACACCCCGGTTCCTCCAATTATTCAGCTAAGGGCGTCCCATTCCACCCTCATGGTTGCACTGTTTTCCCGGGCGGTCATCCATTGAACAGGTCCTTACGGAGAGGCACTCGAGAAACCGCTCGAGTCCCCTTAAATGCCACAAGTATGATCATAAATAAGAACGGGAAAACAGCGTATCATAGATAATCACATCATGTTCATTGATTAGAGTTGAGCAATAGCATCAAACTAAGCAGTAATAATCCGACCCAAATAGGTAAACAAGGACATGAATAACAAAAGCTAGTCAATCCTTAGGTATAAATGTGTAATGCGGGAGGTGAATTAAAGAATGAATAGGACAGAGATAGGTCAAAGGACACTTGCCTCCACCAACCGACTGCTGCTCAGTGGCTTCTCCTGCGAATTCCTCGGGCTCTTCGACCGGATCGTTCTCTATGCGATTGCAAACATACATACATCCATCCACATATTTAATACAAAAGAACAGTACACCATACAAGGGAACAAATAAAGTGAATATGCATCAAGTATGACATTCGATATCGCATTTGTTATGGTTAGAAAGAAACGGGGAAAGGTCTCGCAGGGGTTAAATCTTATGCACTAATGATCAATTACAATTGGTTCTTAACAAAAGAATTCTGTTATATGCACTAATGGAAACCTAATCATTTTAAGTTGATCAACATTGAATGAGATAAACAATTAACTAAATGAATCAACTAGCGCAACGAAATTCTAAATTAAACTTCCTATTTCAATAGCATGAACAATGATTAGCCTACCTAAAATAAGGTAATTATGATCACAGAAAGTAAATAAAATAAAATAAAATAAAAAACAGAGGGGGGGGGCGGTTGAACCGGCCCTAGGGCGGTTGAACCGGCCCTGGGCTGGGCGGCCGAGCTGGGCGGGCGCGCGGGGGAGGGCGGCCGAGCTGGCCCGGTTGAACCGGCCGGCTGGGCGGCTGAACCGGCCCTGCGCAGGGGCGCGGCCAAGGGGCCAGGGCGGCCGAGGGCGCGGCCAGGGGGCTGGCCGGGGCTGGCCGGGGGCCAGGCGCGCGGCCAGGCGGGCGGGCTGGGGGCGGCCGAGGCCGGCTGGGGGCTGGCCGGGGCCGGGCTGGGGCTGTCCGGGGCCGGCTATGGCGGCCGGGCGGGGCTGGGGGGCGGCCGGCGCGGCCAGGGCCGGCCGAGCCATGGCCGGGCAGGGAGGGGGAGAGGAGGGGAGAGGGGAGGGGGAGGGAGAGAGGGGGGGGCTCACCGGCGTCGGGGAGCGACGGCGAGGGGCGGCCGGCGGCAGGGGCGGCGGCGGCTTAGGGCAGGGGCGGGTAGGGGCGGCGCTAGGGAGAGAGAGAGGGAAAATGAGAGGGAGAGGGAGAGGGTTTGGGGAAAAAGGGAGATGGGGGGCGGCTGGGCCTTGCCAAGGCCCAAGAGGGGGGCGCCAGGGGCGGCTGGGCCGGCCGGGGTCGGCCCACGGCGCGGGAGAGAGAGAAAAAGAGGAGAGAGAGAGAGAGAGAAAAAGAAAGAAAAGATTTTCTCCTCATTTTCGAAATCCGATCTTTCTACATGAATGCATTTGCACTTTCAAAGCAATCAAAAGAAATGCAAGGTTCGGCATGGTGCATCAAACAACATAAAGTATTTTTAGAGTTTTTCTTACACGGGAAATCCAAACCGAATCCCGCTAGCTTTGGAAAAGATCAAGGTTTAGCGAGGGGAAAAAGAAAAAGAAAAGGTAACACCCGAATTTTGGCGAGTAAAGAAAAGAAAAAATTCAACTGCAAAATTCGGGGCGTTACAAGGTTTGCGAGAACCGAACCTCGGTAAAACAAATCCTTGTGTCTCACTTTATTATTCGCTTGCGATTTATTTTTATGCCCTCTATCGGACTCGATTATATTTCTAACGCTAACCTGGCTTGTAGTTGTAATTAACTTTGTAAATTTCAGTTTCGCCCTATTCACCCCCCCTCTAGGCGACTTTCAATTGGTATCAAAGCCTGGTGCTTCATTAGAGCCTAACCGCTCGAAGTGATGTCGGAAAATCATGCCAAGAGGGAGATGGAGACCGGCGACAAGCCCGCTACAAGCCACGAGAAGACTTCATCAGAAGAGTCCCGCAACAAAGGGAAGGGGAAGGAGAAGAAATCCTCTTCCCACAAGTCGCATCGGAGAGGTGACAAACACAAGAAGATGAGGAAAGTGGTCTACTACGAGACCGACACTTCATCACCATCGACCTCCGGCTCCGACGCGCCGTCCGTAACTTCTAAGCGCCATGAGCGCAAGAAGTTTAGTAAGATCCCCCTACGCTATCCTCGTATTCCTAAACATACGCCTTTACTTTCCGTCCCATTAGGCAAACCACCAACGTTTGATGGTGAAGATTATGCTAGGTGGAGTGATTTGATGCGATTTCATCTAACCTCACTCCACAAAAGTATATGGGATGTTGTTGAGTTTGGTGTACAGGTACCATCCGTAGGGGATGAAGATTATGATGAGGACGAAGTGGCCCAAATCCAACACTTCAACTCCCAAGCCACAACTATACTCCTCGCCTCTCTAAGTCGAGAGGAGTATAATAAGGTGCAAGGGTTGAAGAGTGCTAAGGAAATTTGGGACGTGCTAAAGACCACGCACGAAGGAGATGAGGTGACCAAGATCACCAAGCGGGAAACGATCGAGGGGGAGCTCGGTCGCTTCCGTCTTCGCCAAGGGGAGGAGCCACAAGACATGTACAATCGGCTCAAAACCTCGGTGAACCAAGTGCGCAACCTCGGGAGCAAAAAATGGGATGACCACGAAGTGGTTAAGGTTATTCTTAGATTACTTGTTTTCCTTAACCCTACTCAAGTTCAATTGATTCGTGGCAATCCTAGATATACATTAATGACTCCCGAGGAAGTAATCGGGAATTTTGTGAGCTTTGAATTAATGATCAAAGGCTCAAAGAAGATCAACGAGCTTGACGGCCCCTCCACATCCGAAGCACAACCAGTCGCATTCAAAGCGACGGAAGAAAAGAAGGAGGAATCTACTCCAAGTCGAACACCCATCGACGCCTCCAAGCTCGACAACGAGGAGATGGCACTCATCATCAAGAGCTTCCGTCAAATCCTCAAGCAAAGGAGGGGGAAAGATTACAAGCCCCGCTCCAAGAAAGTTTGCTACAAGTGTGGTAAGCCCGGTCACTTTATTGCCAAATGTCCTATTTCTAGTGACAGTGACAGGGGCGACGACAAGAAGGGGAGAAGAAAGGAAAAGAAGAGGTACCACAAGAAGAAGGGCGGCGATGCCCATGTGTGCCGCGAGTGGGACTCCGACGAGAGCTCCACCGACTCCTCCTCCAAAGAGGACGCCGCCAACATCGCCGTCACCAAGGGACTTCTCTTCCCCAACGTCGGCCACAAGTGCCTCATGGCAAAGGATGGCAAAAAGAAGAAGGTTAAATCCAAATCCTCCACTAAATATGAGTCCTCTAGTGATGATAATGCTAGTGATGAGGAGGATAATTTGCGTACTCTTTTTGCCAACCTAAACATGCAACAAAAGGAAAAATTAAATGAATTAATTAGTGCCATCCATGAGAAGGATGAACTTTTGGACTCCCAAGAGGACTTCCTAATCAAGGAAAACAAAAAGCATGTTAAGGTTAAAAATGCTTACGCTCTAGAAGTTGAAAAATGTGAAAAATTGTCTAGTGAGCTAAGCACTTGCCATGACACTATTGCCAACCTTAAAAATGAAAATGCTAAAGTTATTGCTAAGGTTGATGCTAATGTTTGTAATGTTTCAATTCCCAATCTTAGATATGATAATGTTGATTTACTTGCTAAGATTGAAGAATTGAATATCTCTCTTGCTAGCCTTAGGATTGAAAATGAAAAATTGCTTGCTAAGGCTAAAGAATTAGATGTTTGCAATGTTACAATTTCTGATCTTAGAGATAAAAATGATATATTGCGTGCTAAGATTGTTGAACTTAATTCTTGCAAACCCTCTACATCTACCACTGAGCATGTCACTATTTGCACTAGATGTAGAGATATTGATGTTAATGCTATTCATGATCACATGACTTTAATTAAACAACAAAATGATCATATAGCAAAATTAGATGCTAAAATTGCCGAGCATAACTTAGAGAATGAAAAGTTTAAATTTGCTAGAAGTATGCTCTATAGTGGGAGACGCCCTAGCATCAAGGATGACATTGGCTTCCAAAAGGGAGACAATGTCAAACTTAATGCCCCTCCTAAGAAATTGTCTAACTTTGTTAAGGGAAAGGCTCCCATGCCTCAGGATAACGAGGGTTACATTTTGTACCCTGCCGGTTATCCCAAGAGCAAGATTAGGAGAATTCACTCTAGGAAGTCTCACTCTGGCCCTAATCATGCTTTTATGTATAAGGGTGAGACATCTAGTTCTAGGCAATCAACCCATGCTAAGTTGCCTAAGAAGAAAACTCCTAGTGCATCAAATGATCATGACATTTCATTTAAAACTTTTGATGCATCTTATGTTTTGACTAACAAATCCGGCAAGGTAGTTGCCAAGTTTGTTGGGGGCAAACACAAGGGCTCCAAGACTTGTGTTTGGGTACCCAAAGTTCTTGTATCTAATGCCAAAGGACCCAAAACCGTTTGGGTACCTAAAGTCAAGAACTAAACTTGTTTTGTAGGTTTATGCATCTGGGGGCTCAAGTTGGATCATCGATAGTGAGTGCACAAACCACATGACAGGGGAGAAGAAGATGCTCTCCTCCTACGAGAAAAACCAAGATCCCCAACGAGCTGTCACATTCGGGGATGGAAATCAAGGTTTGGTCAAAGGTTTGGGTAAAATTGCTATTTCACCTGACCATTCCATTTCCAATGTTTTTCTTGTTGATTCATTAGATTACAACTTGCTTTCCGTATCTCAATTATGCAAAATGGGCTACAACTGTCTATTCACTGATGTAGGTGTCACTGTCTTTAGAAGAAGTGATGATTCAATAGCATTTAAGGGAGTGTTAGAGGGTCAGCTATACTTGGTAGATTTTGACAGAGCTGAACTCGACACCTGCTTAGTTGCTAAGACTAACATGGGTTGGCTCTGGCACCGCCGACTAGCCCATGTTGGAATGAAGAATCTTCATAAGCTTCTAAAGGGAGAGCACATTTTAGGATTAACAAATGTTCATTTTGAGAAAGACAGGATCTGTAGCGCATGCCAAGCAGGGAAGCAAGTTGGTGTTCATCATCCACACAAGAACATTATGACGACTGACAGGCCACTGGAGCTCCTACACATGGACCTATTCGGCCCGATCGCTTACATAAGCATCGGCGGGAGTAAGTACTGTCTAGTTATTGTGGATGATTATTCTCGCTTCACTTGGGTGTTCTTTTTGCAGGAAAAATCACAAACCCAAGAAACTTTAAAGGGATTCTTGAGATGGGCTCAAAATGAGTTCGGCTTGAGGATCAAGAAAATTAAAAGCGACAACGGGATGGAGTTCAAGAATTCCCAAATTGAAGGCTTCCTTGAGGAGGAGGGCATCAAGCATGAGTTCTCTTCTCCCTACACCCCACAACAAAATGGTGTAGTGGAGAGGAAGAATCGAACTCTATTGGACATGGCAAGAACCATGCTTGATGAGTACAAGACGCCGGATCGGTTTTGGGCCGAGGCGGTTAACACCGCTTGCTACGCCATCAACCGGTTATATCAACACCGAATCCTCAAGAAGACATCATACGAACTCCTAACCGGTAAAAAGCCCAACATTTCATATTTTAGAGTCTTTGGTAGCAAATGCTTTATTCTTCTTAAAAGAGGTAGAAAATCTAAATTTGCTCCTAAGACAGTAGAAGGCTTTTTACTAGGATATGATTCAAACACAAGGGCATATAGAGCCTTTAACAAGTCCTCAGGACTAGTTGAAGTTTCTTGTGACGTTGTGTTTGATGAAACTAATGGCTCTCAAGTAGAGCAAGTTGATCTTGATGAGTTAGGTGAAGAAGAGGCTCCATGCATCGTGCTAAAGAACATGTCCATTAGGGATGTGTGTCCTAAAGAATTCGAAGAGTCTCCAACTGCACAAGATCAACCATCCTCCTCCACGCAAGCATCTCCACCAACTCAAATTGAGGAGGAGGCTCAAGTTGATGAAGGAGAAGATCAAAAGGATGAGCCACCTCAAAATTACGGCATTGATCAAGGGGGAGATGCAAGTGATCAAGACAAGGAGGATGAAGAACCAATACCGCCACACCCAAGAGTCCACCAAGCAATTCAACGAGATCACCCCGTCGACACCATCCTCGGCGACATTCATAAGGGGGTAACCACTAGATCTTGTGTTGCATATTTTTGTGAGCATTACTCTTTTGTTTCCTCTATTGAGCCACACATGGTAGAGGAAGCACTACAAGATTCGGATTAGGTGGTGGCGATGCAAGAGGAGCTCAACAACTTCACTAGAAACAAGGTATGGCATTTAGTTCCATGTCCTAACCAAAATGTTGTAGGAACCAAGTGGGTCTTCCGCAACAAGCAAGATGAGCATGGTGTGGTGACAAGGAACAAAGCTCGACTTGTGGCCAAGGGATACTCCCAAGTCGAAGGTTTGGATTTCGGTGAAACATATGCACCCGTAGCTAGGCTTGAGTCAATTCGTATATTATTAGCCTATGCTACTTACCATGGCTTCAAGCTTTATCAAATGGACGTGAAGAGTGCCTTCCTCAATGGACCAATCAAGGAAGAGGTCTATGTTGAGCAACCTCCCGGCTTTGAAGATAGTGAGTATCCTAACCATGTCTATAGGCTCTCTAAGGCACTTTATGGGCTCAAGCAAGCCCCAAGAGCATGGTATGAATGCCTAAGAGATTTCCTTATTGCTAATGGCTTCAAAGTCGGAAAGGCCGATCCTACTTTGTTTACTAAAACTCTTGCAAATGATTTGTTTGTATGCCAAATTTATGTTGATGATATTATATTTGGGTCTACTAACGAATCTACATGTGAGGAATTTAGTAGGATCATGACGCAAAAATTCGAGATGTCTATGATGGGGGAGTTAAAGTATTTCTTGGGATTTCAAGTAAAGCAACTCCAAGAGGGCACCTTCATTAGCCAAACAAAGTATACTCAAGACATTCTAAACAAGTTTGGAATGAAGGATGCCAAGCCCATCAAGACACCCATGGGAACCAATGGGCATCTCGACCTCGACACGAAAGGTAAATCCGTCGATCAAAAAGTATACCGGTCGATGATAGGTTCGTTACTCTATTTATGTGCATCTCGACCGGACATTATGCTTTCCGTATGCATGTGTGCAAGATTCCAAGCCGACCCTAAGGAATCTCACCTTACGGCCGTAAAACGAATCTTGAGATATTTGGCTTATGCTCCTAAGTTTGGGATTTGGTACCCTCGGGGATCCACATTTGATTTAATTGGTTATTCCGATGCCGATTGGGCAGGGTGCAAAATCAATAGAAAGAGCACATTGGGGACTTACCAGTTCTTGGGAAGGTCCTTGGTGTCTTGGGCTTCAAAGAAGTAAAATTCTGTGGCTCTTTCAATCGCCGAAGCCGAGTATATTGCCGCAGGCCATTGTTGCGTGCAATTGCTTTGGATGAGGCAAACCCTTAGGGACTATGGTTACAAATTAACCAAAGTTCCTCTTCTATGTGATAATGAGAGTGCAATCCGCATGGCGGATAATCCCATTGAGCATAGCCTCACTAAACACATAGTCATTCAGTATCATTTTCTTAGGGATCACCAACAAAAGGGGATATCGAGATTGCATACATTAATACTAAAGATCAATTCGCCGATATCTTTACCAAGCCACTAGATGAACAAACTTTTACCAAACTTAGGCATGAGCTAAATATTCTTGATTCTAGAAATTTCTTTTGATGTCTTGCACACATAGCTCATAAATATACTTTTGATCATGTCTCTTTATATATGCTATGACTAATGTGTTTTCAAGTGAATTTCAAACCGAGTCATAGGTGTATTGAAAGGGAATTGGAGTCTTCGGCGAAGACAAAGGCTTCCACTCCACTCCATTAACTCACCCTCCGTCGTCACTCCGAGCAACTCTCCAACTTTGGTATAACTCTTCACTCATATGTTATTTACCAAAGGGGGAGAAAGTAGTTAAGAGGGCTTATATTTCACTCAAACATCCGTTTTTGGCGATTCATGCCAAAGGGGGAAAGTATTAAGCCCAAAGCAAAAGGATCGCACCACCACCAAATTTTAAAAACTTATGATTTTCAAATTGATATCTCATTGTGTTCTAAAGGGGAAGAAAGTAGCAACTTCAAAAATTGGTATCTTAAAACCCTCTTGAACACTAAGAGGAGAATTTTATTGAGAGGGAGTTTTGTTTAGTCAAAGGAAAAGCATTTGAAACAGGGGGAGAAAATTTCAAATCTTATAAATGCTTCTCCAAAATCTTATTCATTTACCTTTGACTAGTTGCAAAATGTCTTTGAAAAGATTTTATAAAAGAATTTGCAAAAACAAAACATGTGGTGCAAGCGTGGTCCAAAATGTTAAAAATGAAAGAAACAATCCATGCATATCTTATGAATTTCTATTGGCTCAATTCTAAGTAACCTTTGCACTTACTCTTTACAAACTAGTTCAATTATGCACTTCTATACTTGCTTTCGTTTGTGTTGGCATCAATCACCAAAAAGGGGGAGATTGAAAGGGAATTAGGCTTTCACCTATTTCCTAATTGATTTTGGTGGTTGAATTGCCCAACACGAATAATTGGACTAACTAGTTTGCTCTAGTCTATAAGTTATACAGGTGCCAAAGGTTCACAAATAGCCAATGAAAAGACCAAGAAAAGGGTTCAACAAAAAGAGCAAGGGATAACCGAAGGCTGCCCTGGTCTGGCGCACCGGACCGTTCGGTGTGCCACCGGACAATGTCCGGTGCACCACCGGACAGTGTCCGGTGCACCAGGGTACTCCAAGCTAAACTCTTCACCTTCGGGAATTTTCAGAGGGCTCCGCTATAATTCACCGGACTGTCCGGTGCACCACCGGACAGTGTCCGGTGCCCCTAGGAACAGCAACTCTGAACTCGCCAGCTTCGGGAATTCGCTCCGCTATAATTCACCGGACATGTCCGGTGCACACCGGACTGTCCGGTGAGCCAGCGGAGCAACGGCTACTTCGGCGCCAACGGTCACCTGCAGAGGCATTAAATGCGCGCCAGAGCGCGCAGAAGTAAGGCACGCGGGAGACGGCGCACCGGACAGTCTACAGTACCTGTCCGGTGCACCACCAGACAGCCAGGCGACCCCACTAGTCAGAGCTCCAACGGTCGAACCCTAACGGCCTGGTGACTTGGCTGGCGCACCGGACAGTGTCCGGTGGCGCACCGGACTGTCCGGTGCGCCATGCGACAGAAGCCTCCACCAACGGTCAAGTTTGGTGGTTGGGGCTATAAATACCCCAACCACCCCCTCATTCAAGTCATCCAAGTTTACTACCTTCCAACTACTTACAAGAGCTAGGCATTCAATACAAGACACATCAAAGTGATCAAATCCTCTCCCAATTCCACACAAGGCTTTAGTGATTAGTGAGAGATATTTGTTGTGTTCTTTTGAGCTCTTGCGCTTGGATTGCTTCTTTTCTTTCTCATTCATTCTTGTGATCAAAACTCAATTGTAACCGAGGCAAGAGACACCAATTGTGTGGTGGTCCTTGCGGGGAAATTTTGTTCCCGGTTAATTTGAGAAGAGAAGCTCACTCGGTCCGAGGGACCGTTTGAGAGAGGGAAAGGGTTGAAATAGACCCGGCCTTTGTGGCCTCCCCAACGGGGAGTCGGTTTGCGAGAACCGAACCTCGATAAAACAAATCCTTGTGTCTCACTTCTTTATTCGCTTGCGATTTGTTTTTACGCCCTCTCTCGGACTCGATTATATTTCTAACGCTAACCCGGCTTGTAGTTGTGATTAACTTTATAAATTTCAGTTTCGCCCTATTCACCCCCCCCCCTCTAGGCGACTTTCAGAAGCCAAATTTTATAATATAACCAACCTATGAACCATTTCCTCCTCGAGGAACTTCATTATCTCAATCGAACCAAAACCATAAACAGAACCATTGTATCTCAGATCATATGTATCTCTAATCAAAGAGGATCCCAAGGCCGCTCATAACCGTGAGCACGGCTGATATATCAGTTTCTAACCCTCTGAAGAGGTCGCACTCTTTACCCACAAGTTGTGATTCCCATTCTGCTCGGAGATCATGACTCTCCATTGATCACTACCAAGGTGACCTAGCAGGGTCTCACTACGTAGCCTTTACAAAGACTCCCCTAGTGCATAGTTGCTCGTTAGGTTTCGCCAGTCGTACAAACGCAGTACACCTCCCCAAGGTGGGTGACTAACAAAACCAAATCAAATGAACCTCTGCACCCCAACCTTGGCAGAGCGAGCACTACGCCCCGGCTGATGAGGACATTACCTGCAACATGAGTACGACTACACCAGCAGCACCTCCACATCAAGCGCCACTTCCTTAATTAGCTGGGCCAATCACTCGGGCCCATGCCAGAGATCTTAACTTCGTCATGCTACTGAAGAATGAGGGCCCAAAAGAATAGACGATCAGCCCAACTGTGGCCCATAGTGGACCACCTAGGGTTGGTCGCCACTAGGGGCTGCGCCCCCTCTCTCTATTTATCCAGGAGCTACGCCACCTTTGTTCTTCGAGTTTTGTTTTACGTTAGCTTTAGCTACTCTCGAACACGCGCAAATCAGCGATGTCTTCGTGTATTCAAAACTCCAACCTCGAGCAATAAATTAGATTGCTCGCATCTTTTTCTTGTTCGTTCTTCGATTGCGCACAGGAAACGATCTTCGTGATCAGGCCGATCTCGCATCAGCAAGGTCGGTAACCACAGGGAGTTGGTTCAGCTATTGCATTGGCGCCTCGGGCTTGCTCGTCGTAGTCAGATCGCAAGGGTCATCTTCCGCGAAATCGGAATTATCTACACTCACCAAAAGATCGAGCACCTCAACAATATCAAGTGGTATCAGATTTCCAGGTTGATCAGTGAGTTTATCGAGTGTTTTTTTCTCCTACAGTCCACAAAACCACATAAAAATTCAGGTTAGACCTTATCCCAGCACCCTTTTGAGCCTCGCACTTTCTTTCAATAATCTGCATTGTTGAATTTGTGTGCTTTTGCGTCATTTGTTGCTGGTTGCATTGTGTTTTTTCTCACCATCCTTCTTTCTTCCACCATTCAAACCGTAGCGCGCCGCCACCATGTTCCGTTTGATCACGCCACAAACCGAGTCAACGCCGCTTCATTGTTTTTCTCCTTCGGTTACGTCAAAAAACAGAAACAAAACAAAAAAAAGAAAACGAAAGAGAAAGGATAGAACTAGAGAACAAACAAAAAAAGAAAGGAACTTGTTGACTCATCTCGGTCGTTTTAAACATAACTTGAGGTACCTTCCTTAAACCGGGCATAACTTTTCGCTCGGTTGTTCAAAAAATCTAAAATTTTTACAGGAGCTTGTTGACACCATTTTGAGGCCAGCCAAACTCGCCTACGGCATGTTTGCTTTCGATAAAATTGTCAAAACAATTCAAGAAAATAAAGAAAAAATTTCATCAAAGCTCTTGCACGCTTTTCAGAGAACTTGCACTTTTTCTGTAGACCACATCTGATCTCTGTTTTAGGCGAAACTTGGTTGCAGTTCACCACTGTGGCTTGGTATGAATGGATAAGAATTTGATAACAGCATTCCATTGAGCGAGTTGTCACCACCATTCCCCTGTTGTCGTTGGTTTTTCTCCTTTTGGTGTTTTGGTGTTTGCGCTAACTATGGCAGGAGCACACGACACGGTGGATGTCTAGTTGCAGGAAGTAAGGGGACAAGTTGATGGACTTGCTGCTGACATTAGGACGATGCATGAACGACTTGATTCAACGGTCACTTCGACAACCGCGCGTTTCAACCAGCTTGACCTTGCTCAAACGGCGACTCGCACCACACTCGACACCATCCTGGCATACCTTAATGCGTTGACCACAAAGATGGAGCAGGACTACGGCGGTGACACTGAGCAGGACGATGGAGATCGACGTGGTCATGCACGCCGTGTGGTTCGTCATCCTCCTAATGACTCATTTGCTAAGATTAAATTTAAAGTTCCATCTTTTAATGGTAAATATGATCCTGCTGCATATCTTGATTGGGAATTTGAGGTAGAACAGAAATTTTCATGCCATGATATTCCTGCAATAGCTAAGTGAAGGCTGCCATTAGTGAATTTACTGATTTTGCTTTAATTTGGTGGCGTGAGTATAAACAAAAACTTCCCATTAACAGTGTCACTACTTGGACCCAATTAAAAACTGCCATGTGCCACAGATTTGTTCCTTCCTATTATGCTCGTGATTTGCTTAACAAAATGCAGTGTTTTCAACAAGGTTCACAATCTGTTGAGGAATATTACTAGGAGTTACAAAAGGGTATGCTTCGTTGTGGTTTGGTTGAGTCAGATGACGCTACTATGGCGCGTTTTCGTGGTGCTTTGAACAGGGAAATTCAGGATATACTTGATTATAAGGATTATTTTGATATAACCACATTGTTTGAATATGCTTGCAAAGCTGAACGTGAAGTGCAGGGACGACGATCAAAGACATATACTAACTCTTTTGCAGGTCTGGGTTCGACACACAGCTCAACTCCTTCCAGCCCTGCAACTTCTATGCCTAGCACTACACCGCGCACAGGGACGGCCAAGCCAGCGGCGCCCCCTGCCAAAGGCACCGTTTCTTCCACAGGACATACATGGGATATTCAGTGTCATCGTTGCAGAGGGTTTGGGCACATAATTCGGGACTGTCCAAACAAGCGTACCTTGCTTATACGTGACAATGGTGAGTACTCTTTAGCCAGTGATTCTAAGGAAACTAGTCATGCTATGATTGCCACTAACCATGCAGAAAATGAGGAAGTCCACGTTGATCCCATCGACGTCGATAGGTATGAGAGTCTTGTTGTGCAGTGTGTTCTCAGCACACAGGTTGCCCAGGCCGAAAAAAATCAGCGACACACTCTATTCCATACCAAGGGCATTGTGCACGAACGGTCGATTCGCATCATCATAGATAGTGGCAGCTGCAACAATTTGGCAAGTACAGCTTTGGTAGAGAAATTATCCTTGCCCACTCGCACACACCCACATCCATATCACATTCAATGGCTTAATGATGGTGGTAAAATAAAGGTAACACGTTCGGTACGTGTCCCCTTTTCGCTGGGTTTTTATTCTGATTATGCTGATTGCGATGTTATTCCTATGGAAGCATGCTCTTTGTTATTGGGTCGACCTTGGATATATGATACTGATAGTTTACATCATGGTCGTTCAAATCATTATTCTTTCATGTTTGAAGGCCAGAAAATAATTATACATCCAATGACCCCTGACCAAATTTTGAAAGATGATCTTACTAGGGCTGCTAAAACTGCACAACAAGTCAAATCGACATCAGCTGCACCTATTAAATCTGAAATCAAGTTGCACTCTCCTGTTTTACTTGCTACACGTGCTGATTTTGATGATCTCCATGAAGCTCATATGCCCTATTATGCACTTGTATGCTCGTGCATGCCTGTTCCGCTTGATGATGCACCGTCATTGGATATGCCCCCTGCTGTTGTTAACCTTTTGCATGATTATGCTGATGTTTTTCCTACGGACTTACCACCGGGTCTTCCTCCGCTCCATGGTATTGAGCATCAGATCGATCTCATCCCCGGCGGTTCTCTTCTGTAGCGCGCCCCGTACCGTACAAATCTAGATGAGAAGAAGGAGATCCAGCGCCAGGTGCAGACGCTGCTTGATAAAGGTTACATTTGTGAGTCCCTTAGCCCTTGCTCGGTTCCTATTTTACTCGTTCCAAAGAAAGATGGGTCATGGCGTATGTGCATAGATTGTCGTGCTATTAATAACATCACAGTTCGTTATCGATATCCTATTCCACGCCTTGATGATATGTTAGATGAGCTTAGTGGTGCCGTTATTCTCTCTAAGGTTGATTTGCATAGCGGTTACCATCAGTGCGTTTAATGAACGAAGTTCTATGGGCCTTCATAGGTTTGTTTGTTGTTGTTTATTTCGATGATATCCTTATTTACAGCAAGTCTATAGAGGAGCATTTAGAACATTTGTGTGCTGTTTTTTATGCTTTGTGTGCTGCTCGCTTGTTTGGTAACATGGAAAAGTGCACATTTTGCACACAACGTGTCTCGTTTCTTGGTTATGTGGTTACTCCGCAGGGCATTGAGGTGGATAGTAGCAAGGTTGAAGCCATTCAGGTCTGGCCTACACCAACGACGGTCACCCAAATTCGAAGTTTTCTTGGACTTGCAGGATTTTACCGCCGTTTTGTGCGTGATTTTATCTCCATCGCTGCCCCTTTGCACGAACTCACAAAGAAAGGTGTGTCTTTTGCTTGGGACCCCCACAAGAAGAGGCGTTCAACACTTTGAAAGATAAGTTAACCTATGCTCCACTCTTACAATTGCCCGACTTTCAAAAGTGTTTGAACTTGAATGTGATGCTAGTGTTATTGGGTTAGGTGCTGTTTTGTTACAAGAAGGAAAACCGATTGCTTATTTCAGTGAAAAATTAAGCGGTGCTAGCTTGAGATATTCTACTTTTGATAAGGAACTTTATGCTTTAGTTCGCACTTTGCAAACATGGCAGCACTACCTTTGGCCTTGTGAGTTTATAATTCATGAGGCTTTAAAACATATTTGTACCCAAACAAATCTGAACCATCGTCATGCTAGTTGGGTAGAATTCATCGAGTCCTTTCCTTACATCATTAAACACAAGAACGGGAAGGAAAACATCATTGCTGATGTGTTGTCCCGTAGATATACCATGCTTTCACAGTTAGAATTTAGAATCTTTGGCTTGCAAACTGTGAAAGATCAATATGTGGATGATGCTGATTTTAAAGATTTCTATATACATTGTAAGGATGGCAAATCCTGGGGAAAATTTCACAAATAGGATGGATTTTTGTTCCGCGCTAACAAGCTGTGTATTCCAGCAAGCTCGGTTCATCTTTTGTTGCTACAGGAAGCTCATGGAGGCGGTATCATGGGGCACTTTGGCGTTTACAAGACACATGAGGTGCTGGTCGCACACTTCTTTTGGCCTCGGATGCGCCGTGATGTTGAGCGTCTTGTTGCACGTTGCAGTACTTGCCAGAAAGCTAAGTCACATTTGGGAAACCATGGTTTGTATATGCCTTTGCCTGTCCCTTCTTCTCCTTGGCTTGATATTTCTATGGACTTTGTTTTGGGCTTGCCTAGAACTAAGAAGGGGAGGGATAGTATTTTTGTGGTTGTTGATAGATTCTCTAAAATGGCTCACTTTATACCTTGTCATAAAACTGATGATGCTAGCATTGTTGCTGAATTATTCTTTAGAGAAATTATTCGTTTACATGGTATTCCAAAAACAATAGTCTCTGATCGCGATGCTAAGTTTCTAAGCCATTTTTGCGGATCTCTTTGGAATAAATTGGGAACTAAATTGCTGTTTAGCACTACTTGTCACCCTCAGACTGATGGACAAACTGAGGTAGTAAATAGAACTTTATCTACCATGCTTAGGGTTGTTTTAGACACGGATTTGAGACGTTGGGAGGATTGTTTGCCTCATGTTGAATTTGCTTACAATCATGCCACACATTCTTCTACAAAGATGTGGCCTTTCCAGATTGTTTATGGTTACATCCCTAGGGCACCTATTGATTTGATTTCACTTAATGCTGCGAACGCCCCACATGTAGATGCTGCTGCACATATTGAACAAATGATTACTATACATGAACAAACGAAACAGAACATTACTGCTACTAATGCAAAAAATTAGGTTGCTGGTAGTAAAGGAAGAAAACTTGTTACTTTTGAGCCAGGTGATATGGTTTGGTTGCACTTGAGAAAGGATCGGTTTCCTACTTTGTGCCGTTCTAAATTAATGCCTCGTGCTGCTGGTCCTTTTATGGTGCTAACAAAGATTAATGATAATGCTTATATCCTTGACCTGCCTACGGAATTTGGTGGTTCCACTAGTTTTAATGTTGCAGATTTGAAACCTTATATGGCCGAGGATGAGGAGTTGCCGTCGAGGACGACTTCACTTCAAGAAGGGGAGGATGATGAGGACATCACCTGCAACATGAGTATGACTACACCAGCAGCACCTCCACATCAAGCGCCACTTCCTTCATTAGCTGGGCCAATCACTCGGGCCCGTGCCAGAGATCTTAACTTCGTCATGCTACTGAAGAATGAGGGCCCAGAAGAATAGACGACCAGCCCAACTGTGGCCCATAGTGGACGACCTAGGGTTGGCCGCCACTAGGGGCTGTGCCCCCTCTCTCTATTTATCCAGGAGCTGCGCCTCCTTTGTTCTTCGAGTTTTGTTTTACGTTAGCTTTAGCTACTCTCAAACACGCGCAAATCAGCATTGTCTTCGTGTATTCAGAACTCCACCCTCGAGTAATAAATTAGATTGCTCGCATCTTTTTCTTGTTCGTTCTTCGATTGCGCACAAGAAATGATCTTCGTGATCAGGCTGATCTCGCATCAGCAAGGTCGATAACCACAGGGAGTTGGTTCAGCGATTGCATTGGCGCCTCAGGCTTGGTCGTCGTAGTCAGATCGCAAGGGTCATCTTCTGCCAAATCGGAATTATCTCCACTCACCGAAAGATCGGGCACCTCAACTATATCAACTTAAAAGATAATCAAATTTCTAAATGAGAGTAGTTTATCTTATAATTCTAGCTTTCAATTGTTTTAATCACTACTTAACCTTTTTGAGCTATGTTCCAAACATTTGAAGAGTAATCAATTCCCCAATTAGGATTAGTCCATTTTTATAACTTGACCTCATTCCTCTGTACTTAATACTGTACCTTCTCGAGTTGTGTGCCAATATTTGTACATGTGTGATGTGATGTTCATTTTTACCTTCCAAATGTATTGAATGTATGCTCGCTTTACTTAGACAACGAGAAACTCGTGGTTCTTGAGTGTGTTGCCTAAGATCCCTCTGAGCAACAACCTGGTGAAGGCAAGTGTCCTCAGACCTATCATGTCCTACTTTACTTTATAATTCACTGTCCCGCATTACTTTATTCAAACCTAAGAATTGACTAGTTTGTATTTCCCTTACCCTTGTTTACCTTTTTGGGTTAATCATGGTTAGCTTATGCTATTGCTTAAACTTAATCAATGAACATGATGTGATCTTTTAAGATACGTTGATGTTATCCCGATGGGGTCCTTGTGATTACTTTCGGGGGCTCAGGCTCTTTCCTGAGTACCTCTCCATAAGGACCTGTTTGGGGAGTGACAACCCGGGATAACAGTGCAACCATGAGGGTGGAATGGGATGCCCTTAGTTGATTAATTAGAGGAACCAGAGGAGTAGTTGGTTTCGCCGTAGGGCCGTCAATGGGATCCGGGCACAGTACTTGCTCTACCGAGGCTGGTTGCAGAGGTTCTTTGATTTGGTTTTGTTAGTCACCCTTCCTTTGGGGAGATGTATTGTGTTTATCAAACTGGAGAAACCTAACGGGCAGCTATGTCCTCTGGGAAATCTTTGTAAAGTCTACATAGTGAGACCCTGCTAGGTCACCTTGGTAGTGATCAATGGGGAGGCTAGAACCCCGGGCAGAATGGGAATCATGGCTTGTGGGTAAAGTGTGCAACCTCTGCAGAGTGTTAGAAATTGGTATATCTGCCATGCCCACGGTTATGAGCAGCCTTGGGATCCTCTTCGATTAGAAGAACAATGGATACTTTTATGATGATGATTAACAATGGTGATTATAATCCTGATCTCTGGTATTTCCTCTTGGAGGGAGTGCCTCTGGGTAATAACTGGGTCATTACTAAAATTTGGCTCTACTTATAATAATAAAACTTGACCAACTAAAAGCAACTGCTTAACCTTAACTCCACATACCGCTAGTCCACCTTAGCCAAACGGGACATTTGCTGAGTACGTTGATGTGTACTCACCCTTGCTTTACAAACCACCCCACCCCAGGTTGTCCCCACTGTTCTCAATGCTCAGGAGGTGAAGTTGGCAACATGGATGACTTCGAGGAGTTCCAAGAATACGATGAGTTCTAGTTTACTTTTGTGCAAACCCCCAGTTAGCTGTCTGTGTAGGCTTACCTTCTACGTTTCAATACTCCACGCTTTGATGTTAATGTTAAACACTATGTTTATGTAATAGACTCTATGGATGTCTCAGACATCTTGATGTAACCAAGTACCTTTCCGCTATTTAATTCATGCATTGTGTGATGATGTCCAATTATGTAATCATTGTGTACGTGAGTTCTGATCCTGGCACGTACATGGTTCGCATTCGGTTTACCTTCCAAAACTGGGTGTGACATAAGTGGTATCAAAGCCTTGCTGACTGTAGTACCGCTAACCTAGACTAGAATGGTCGACCTAAGGACTATAGACCCCTACTCTAACTTTGACCCTAGTGTCTTTTCAAAAGTTGGTCATCTTGACCAACTCTATGTTATTTACTTATCTCAAAAAGTTTCATCTCACTTTTCTTTCTGCTTACTTTCTGGTCACATAGTTCTACTCTTACTCTTGTGCTTACGATGTCTTTTGTAGATGACCCGTATCAGGTGCACTACACGTAAGTCTGTGATCCCCTTTTTGCCTTTTCGCCTAGCAGAGCATCCACTGCGTCGCACGGTGTTAGGCTAGTCCAGCCAGCTGGAGAGACTGCATCGTCGCCTACACGAGGAGCAGGAGCGCTGACGCCAGGAGCAAGAGCAAGAGCAGCAGGACTCTTCCCCTACACCTCAGCCAGAGATACCCCCTGCACCACCATAGGGCATCCCGGTTGCTGGAGGAGACCGCGACGGAGACGAAGACGATGACGACGCCGGTGGCAGTTCAAGCCACGACATGGAGCGTTTAGAGGAGCCGGAGCCGGAGGGGTGGATTGCGAGACCCATCACTCGTGATGCTGCTCACGGGTGTCACTTCCACGATGCTCTCAATACCCTGTTGCGTCGGGCTTTCGACCGACACACTTGGTCTATCGAGTACCGTTGTGTAGTCTACCAACATCGTCGCGAGCTATATCCGGACCAGTGGGAGGCTACTTGCTTGGTGCGCCGTCCGGACGATGATCTCTAGGGTGCAGAGGCCTTCTTAGAGCACTATTCTATCACTGAGAGGGACACTACCGAGGCAGCCATGCAAGATGCAGCACGTCGGGCACTTTCTCAGTATTGCTAGTTGTTCAGCGGGGTAGCTGATGGCCTTGACCTGAAGTACTACCCTTGTCGTTCGACCGGCAGTGCTGGAGGTGTGATTGTCTCGCCAGTCGGTGAGGGCAATCCTAGGCTGAGCAGCATGGTCAACTTGGCCGCCGTGCTCAACACAGAGTTGGACCACGCCCTTGACAAGTTGGGTAAGGTTCGGGCAGAGGTTGCGGAATTGCGTGTTGAATGCGCGGCATGCCACTATCTTGATGGTGGTTATCCCGCCCCTATAGGGATTCAGCACCCTTACCGTTCACCGCCCCGTGGTCACTTCGACTATGGTACCCCAGACTGCAGGACCCACATAGATTTAGATCTATAGATCGACGGAGTCGGAGTCTGTAATAATGCTTAATTCAGTGTCTTGGTCAGTCTAGTTAGAGTTAGTTTGCTTATCTTATGTTGGATGCTTGTCATTATGAACATGTAATGAATTTGGATCTTTGTAATGATTGTCACCAAGGGGTGGGTATCTCCTGCAACTTGGTGTAGTTATTAATAAAGTCAGTTATGTAGTTGGGTAATCCATTTATTTGCACTTTCCTATTTATCTAAGAAGTTGTCAGTGAAGATGATTAATTGTTCAGTGTTGTGAAGATTTCTGCATATCTTTTCTTATGCTGAAAGACTACAGAGTCAGATCTAATATGTGTGTGATTCCTATAGATGTCTGAGAACATGCGCAGAGGTGCGAGACGTGCACAGCCAGAGCAGCAGGCACCCCAAGAGGAGGCAGCTCTGCAGCAGCATTTGCCACCGCTAACCCCGATGACCATAGAGCAGATGTTCTTGATGCAGACCCAGGCAGTTTAGGCAATTGGTCAGACATTAGCAGCGATGCAGCAAGTTCAGCAGCAGCCACCACCACCTCAACCTCTAGTGCAAGTCTAGATGCCACAAGTGCCCAGAGACAAGCGAGCAGAATTCATGAGGGGTCATCCCCCTATCTTTGCCCACTCTGCTGACCCCATGGATGCGAAAGATTGGCTACGTACCATAGAGCATGAGTTGCACACTGCCCAGTGCAACGACTGTGAGAAGGTGTTGTATGGTCCCCGACAGCTGAGGGGAGCAGCACAATCTTGGTGGGAGTCTTACCTCGCCACCCATGCCAACCCTGAAGCCATTACTTGGCAGGAGTTCATGGACAACTTCCATCGCTACCATGTGCCCAAGGGACTGATGATAATGAGGAAGGAGGAGTTTCTCGCCATGAAGCGAGGTCCCTTGTCCGTTAGTGAGTATAGGGATAAGTTTTTACAGCTATCACATTACGCCCCAGAAGACGTCAACATAGATGCCAGGAGGCAGTACTGCATTCTGAGAGGATTGGTTGATCCCCGCCATTATCAGTTGATGAACCACACTTTCCCCACCTTCTAGCATTTGATCGACAGAGCAATCATGACTGAAAGGAAGCGTCGGGAGATGGAGGATAGGAAGCGCAAGAATGGTGGACCTCAGGCTAGGAGTAGCAGTCGTCCCCGCTACTCAGGCAACTCGCCACAGCAATTCAAGCAAGGCCACCAGCACCAGCATCAGCGTCAGCACCAGCACCAGTACCAGAGGCAGTTTCCTCAGCAGCAGTAGCAGTACCGTCAGAACACTCAGCCGGGACGAAATCAGTACAAACGTCAGAACAACCAAGCAGCTCGTCTTTCTGCCCTCGTAACCGACCAGAATGGCCAAGCAGCCCCAGCATAAGTAGGAGGTCGTGCATGCTTCTACTGTGGAGAACAGAATCACTAGGCGAAGAATTGTCCAAAGAAAGCGGCCCAGCAACCGCCAGCAGTCAATGCCCCAACAAGACATGGAGCACCACAGCAAGCACCAGGAGTCCGTGGTCAGGCCTACAACCGTGGAAAGGTGAATCACCTGGATTCCGAAGCAATTCAGGATGCTCAGGACGTGGCAGTAGGTATGTTTCTAGTCGAATCCTACCCAGCAAAAGTATTATTTGATACTGGTGCCACACATTCTTTTGTTTCTGCATCTTGGGTAGAATCACATAACATCCCCATAAAACCAATGATCCCACCTTTGAGAGTTAATTCAGTTGGGGGAAAAGTTCAGTTCGATAGGATTTGTCCGAATCTAAGGATTGAAATAAGGGGGATAGCCTTCCCCGCTAGCCTAGTAGTCATGGGAACTCAAGGGTTAGATGTCATCCTAGGGATGAATTGGCTACACAGAAATCAAGCCACTGTCAGTTGCGACAAGAGAACAGTTAAGTTGGTGTCCCCATCAGGAAATGAAGTAGTAACCAAGCTGTACTTACCTGAACTAGAAGAAGGAGCTTGTCACCATTTATCAGTAGATGACAAGGAGTCCAATCCGATTGAGGTAATTAGGATTGTGTCAGAATTCCTTGATGTATTCCCTGAAGAGTTACCAGGCATGCCACCTGAAAGGAAAGTTGAATTTGCCATAGAGCTTATCCCAGGCACCGCCCCTATTTCCAAGAGAGCTTATCGAGTGTCCGGACCAGATTTGGTGGAACTCAAGAAGCAGATTGATGAGTTGTTAGAGAAAGGCTACATCAGACCATGTACCTTACCTTGGGCAGCCCTAGTGTTATTTGTGGAGAAGAAGGATGGCACGAAGAGGATGTGCATTGATTATAGAGCTTTTAATGAAGTCACTGTCAAGAACAAGTACCCTCTGCCTTGAATTGAAGACCTATTTGATCAGTTGAGAGGAGCCACTGTGTTCTCAAAGATAGATCTGAGGTTAGGTTACCATCAGCTCAGGATCCGACCTGCAGATATACCAAAGACAGCATTCATCACTAAGTATGGACTATATGAGTTCATGGTTATGTCATTCGGATTGACGAATGCGCTAGCTTACTTCATGTACTTGATGAACAGTGTGTTCATGGACTACCTTGATAAGTTCGTAGTTGTTGGGACCATGTTTCATCGCCGAAGGTCCTACAGGAAGAAACAGTTTTGGTTGAAGCTGTCTGTACGTAATGTCAAAGGGTGCCGTTCATGAAGCTTCGGAATTACAAACCGACTTAAAGATAGAATGACCTTTTAGTCCATAAGAGTTTGAGTCGATGTTGTAAACTTTTATGAGGGGTATGATTGTAATTGTTCACAGGCTGTGTCCTGTGCCTATAAATAGTGAACAGTATTCCTTTACTGTTCAGGCATTCCTATAATTGCAATCGCATCACCCAGAAATTATCATTTGTCAAGGCAGAGGTATAAATGTATTTAAATATTATGTTTAAACATTTAAGATTTATATAGCAAAATAAATGATGTCATTTATTTCCAATTTAACTATCTTTAATGCTTTATGTCCTGCGTTATTCCGCATTACCTTCGAGAATTAAATTACGAAGGTGATACTTTCGTAATTTTGTTATTATAACCTTCGTCCGAAGTTCATCGAATCCTTGGGGAAATAATGCTTCAGCAGACGAAGGACATCGATATTTAACATTTTATGTTGCCTTGTTCTTAATTCATAGTATTTGAGAGCAAGTCCCCAACATTGGCGCCCACCTCCGGTCAACTCACTTCCACTTTTTTGAGCTGATGGCTTCGTTCAACGATCAAGCTGGAGCTGCTTCGGCCCCGAAGCTGGTACTCCCGATAACAGGTGGTTCATGCTCAGAGCCAGCCAACAAGAAGCAGAAGAAGGAAGCACAGAGAAGGGTACAGCATGTTGGGGTGCAAGGACCCTTCATCAAGTCAAGATGGTCTCACATTCCAATTACCTTCTCCCAAGAGGATCTTCAACTCAAGGATTACCCACACAATGATGCTATGGTTATCTCTTGTATGATCAAAGGATTTCTGGTCCATAATGTTTTGGTTGACACAGGCAGCGCAGCTGATATCATATTTGCTAAAGCTTTCAGACAAATGCAAGAGCCCGAAGACAAGATCCATGATGCTACGCACCCTCTTTGTGGCTTCGGAGGACGGCAAATTGTAGCACTTGGGAAGATTACCATGCCAGTAACCTTCGGATTTGTTAACAACACAAGGATGAGCAAATTGTGTTTGATATTGTTGACATGGAGTATCCTTACAATGCTATCATTGGTCGCGGTACTCTCAATGCCTTCGAAGCAATTCTTCACCCAGCTTACCTCTGCATGAAGATACCTTCGGACCAAGGGCCTATTGCTATTCATGGAAGTCAGGAAGCTGCCAGAAGGGCTGAAGGAAATTGGACAGATTCAAAAGCAATCCATAACATAGATGGAGCTGAGGCCTGTGTGCAATACAAGTTCAGAAGGGAAAAAGCTGCTTCAGCTGACCAGCCGAAGCCCATGCTCTTATGTGAGGACATAGCAGATCAGAAGGTGCTATTGGGATCTCAATTGTCTGAAGAGCAGGAAAAAACCTTGATAAGGTTTCTGTTCAACAATAAAGATGTTTTTGCTTGGTCAGCTAATGATCTTTGTGGAGTTAACAGGGATGTTATTGAGCATTCGCTCAATGTCGATCCATCCTTCAGACCCAGAAAGCAGAGGCTTCGGAAGATGTCTGATGACAAGGCCGAAGGTGCTCGGAATGAAGTGAAAAGACTTCTCAGTGCCGGAGTTATTAGAGAGGTAAAATACCCAGAATGGTTGGCTAACACTGTTATGGTGAAGAAGGCCAATGGTAAATGGAGAATGTGTATTGATTTTACTGACCTCAATAAGGCTTGTCCGAAGGACGAGTTTCCATTTCCAAGGATAGATTCCTTAGTCAATGCAGCAGCTTCATCAGAGCTTATGAGTTTGCTGGATTGCTATTCAGGCTATCATCAAATCTGGATGAAGAAGGAGGATGAACCGAAAACCAGCTTCATAACCTCTAGTGGGACATATTGCTACCTTCGGATGCCTGAGGGGCTTAAAAATGCTGGAGGAAGCTTCAGCATAATGATAGCGAAGGTTCTCCATTCTCAGATAGGCAAGAATGTACTAACTTATGTTGATGACATCATTGTAAAAAGCACGAAGCAAGATAACCACATTGCTGATTTACAGGAGACCTTCGCTAATTTTAGACAGGCTGGTTTAAGCTGAATCCAGAAAAATGTGTCTTCGGAGTAAAGAAGGGGAAATTTCTTGGTTGCCTAATTTCAACAAAGGGAATTGAGGCTAATCCAAGCAAAATCGAAGCTATACTTCGAATGGAACCACCAAGTACAAAAAAGGGGGCTCAAAGATTGACGGGAAGGCTGGCATCTCTCAACAGATTCATATCCAGATCAGCAGAGAGAAACTTACCATTCTTCGAAGTGCTGAAGTCAGCCGAAGTCTTTCAATGGGGACCAATCCAGCAGAAAGCCTTCGAAGAGTTGAAGCAATATTTGGTAGATCTAACAACATTAACTCCACCAACGCCAGGGGCTCCTTTGTTATTATATGTGGCAGCTTCGCACTCAGCGGTAAGTGCAGCACTTGTCCAGGAGAAGCTTGAAGGCCAAGTTAAGAGGCAGGCCCCAATGTATTTCGTATCCGAGGTTCTTAGTTTATCGAAGAAAAATTATACAGAATTGGAGAAGGTACTGTATGCTGTTTTGATGGCCTCCAGGAAGCTTCGGCATTATTTTCAAGCTTACAACATAATTGTTCCTTCTTCGCAACCTCTGAAGGATATTATGAGAAACCGAGAAGCTACTGGAAGGATTGGAAAATGGGCTACAGAGCTCAATGAATTTTGTATTGATTATGTTCATAGATCCTCGATTCAGTCCCAGGCGATAGCAGACTTCATTGCTGACTGGACGCCAGGGGCTCAGGAGGAAGAAACAAATAAAGATGTCGAAGCATGGACAGTGTTTTGCGATGGGTCTTGGGGAACCTTCGGAGCAGGAGCGGCTACTGTGTTGGTTTCACCTTCCAAAGTTAAAACTTGTTATGCGGCAAGACTTGATTTTAGTTGCACAAATAATATCGCTGAATATGAAGCTCTGCTCTTGGGTCTTCGGAAGTTAAAGGCAATGGGAATTAGAAGGGCCATTCTTAAAACTGATTCTCAAGTTATTTCTGGTCATGTTGACAAGAGCTATAAAGCAAGAGACCCGAAGCTTGAAAAGTATCTAGATACAGTCCGAAGGATTGAGGCTTCCTTCGAAGGTTTCTCTGTCAAAAATATTCCTCGTGGAGAAAATGAATACGCTGATCTATTGGCCAAGTCAGCAGCCCAGGGGCTACCTATACCTTTGGAAGTATTTTTCGAAACAATAAAAGCACCTTCGGTCGAGCTTCTTGAAAGAGCAATCCTTAATATATCCCCTGTTTATAGCGAGGATTGGAGAACTGAGATCGTCTCTTTCCTTCAGGGTAATTTTCTTTCAGACGACGAAGCTTATAACAGGAGAATAGAAGCAAGAGCTCGACCATATGTCATAATAGAAGGGGAGTTATACAAGCATGGGGTCTGTTCCCCATTGCTCAAGTGTTTATCCAGATCCGAAGGTATAGAATTAATGAAGGAAATACATGCAGGCCTGTGTGGATCTCACATTGGATCTAGGCCCTTGCTTGGGAAAGTTTTTCGCCAAGGATTTTATTGGCCAAAGGCAGCTTCGGATGCAGCGGATATAGTCCAAAAGTGCGAAGGTTGTCAGAAATGTGCAAGAGATCAAAAACAACCTTCGTCTTTAACTCAATTAATACAACCCACTTGGCCGTTGCAAAGGTGGGGCCTTGATTTGCTAGGCCCATTACCACCAGCATAGGGGAACTTAAGATATGTGGTAGTGGCAGTGGAGTATTTTTCCAAATGGATTGAGGCAAAGCCCTTAGCCACAATAACTTCATTTACTATTCAAAAGTTTTTTTGGCAGAACATTGTTTGTCGCTTCGGAGTACCGAAGGCCATTACTGTGGACAATGGGAAACAGTTTGATTCTGAAGCCTTCAGAGAATTTTATGATCAAATTGGCACGAAGATCCATTTTGCATCAGTTCGACACCCAGAGTCAAATGGACTTGTCGAAAGAGCTAATGGGATCGTAATGATAGGAATAATGAAGTCAATCTTCAATCAGCCCAGGGGAAAATGGCCTGACGAGCTAACCAAAGTGGTATGGAGCCATAATACAACCATGTCAAGGTCAATAGGTTTTACGCCCTTTAAACTATTGTTCGGTGACGAAGCAATAACCCCAGAAGAGGCCAAAGCAGGATCAATAAGGATAGTAGCTTCGGCAGAAGACAAAGACGAAGCTGATTGCTCTGTAGAAAAAGATGGTATTGAAGGGATCAGACTTCAAGCTGTGGAAAACATCAATAAATATCAAGCTGAAACAATAAAATGGCGTGACAGAAAAGTCAAGCTGAAGAACATTGAACCAGGACACTTGGTACTTCAAAGAGTAGCCAACCCTGAGACAGCAGGCAAATTACAGCTGAAGTGGGAAGGCCCCTTTTTGGTAGTATCTTCGTCAAGACCCAGTTCCTACAGATTGAAGGATATGGACGGCAACGACATTCCTAGATCATGGAATGAGGATGAGCTTCGACGATATTATGTTTAGCTTGATGTAATTTTTTATATTCTTTTTCGTGGCACCCTTTTCCTTTCCAAAGGGGGAGAAAGGTTTTTAATGGGGCCACAACATGTAAATTTCCTTATTTCAATTTTATGAGAGTGATATCCCCCAAAAAATGTAAATGTAAATGAAAAAGGAAAAAGAAAAGGAAACAGGGAGAAGCTCAAAAGTCGTTCCTAAGGGAATGCAGGGCTTACAGCGAAAAATAAGCGCTGATTCTGCTGAAAGTAAAAGGCGAAGAAGCTCCTAAGGGAGGCTTACAGCGAAAAATAAGCGCTGATTCCGCTGAAAGTAAAAGGCGAAGAAGCTCCTAAGGGAGGCTTACAGCGAAAAGTCAACGCTGAAGGACTATGATTATGTATTTTGATATTCATTTGCACAATGCATCTCATCATGTCATTTGCATTCATAAACATGCATTTAGACATATATAGAATCATCATTATACCGCACAAAAACACAGATGCTTCGGCGATCAGGAAAAACTCGAAGGAAAATTTTTATGCTTCGTTGTGTATGAAAAGAAGGGAAGGTGTTTTTCGCCTTCGGCTCAAAAGAGAAGTTTCGTCCACAGCATTGCAGATTGTACGCAGATAGCAGAAACAAAATATATTACAAGGTATGTACAAATTTACATAAGTTGTTCCATAACTATATTACAAAAGTTTCTCCAGAATTTTTGCAGGAAAGTATATTGTAAACAACTATCAAGCTTCAGGCTAGGCTTCGTCAAACTTCAACTTCGTCATTCTCCAGCTTCGTCATCCTGCGTATATCAAACAGCAGAATAAGAAAGGTGCAAATTTCAAGGAGAAGGTAAAAGTAACAAATATAAGTTTCTTACCGGCTTAAGATGACTTCGAGCTTCGTCACCTGCCATTTTTCGCCCACCACCTACCCAGATCTGGGTCATGAATCTATTTCCAATGCTTCGGGCTAGGCTTGGGATATCTATCAGATCTGATGCTGACAAGCTGAAGTTTGGTCTGTTCACAATATTTCCATGCGTGAAGCCAGCCTTCAAAAAAGCGGTGGTTGTGCCCCGAGAAGCTACCAGTGCGCAGAAGTCGGCATGCCCACCAATAACTTCATGAAGGGCATCAACCTCGCCTTCAATATATTCTAACGTGCTGGGCAGATTATTAGCTGAAGGTGTAAATTTTGCAGAGCTGGCTCCGACAGAATGAAACACATCCTTCAGCCGTTGCACGCATCGGCTGCCGAAGCTTAGGCATTTCTCTTGAAGTTCTTTAAAGGATTTCTGCAAATTTGAATTTTTATCCACCTCAGTTTTCAGGCTTGCTTCGAGATATTTCTTTTCTTGCTCAAATTTTCTGACTGTTGGAGCAATTCATTCTTTAAGCTATTATTCTCAGTTTGGACTTCAGCCAAAGAACCCTCCATAGTTTGAATAACAAAATCTTTCTTTTCTAATGCACCTTCGTGCTCTTTGACCATCATTTCAAGATCTTGGATGGTGAAATCCTTCTTTTTCAAATCAGCTTCATAATTTTCAACTTTTTCAGCCAAATTTTGGATGACGGCTTTGTTCTTCTCTTCTTCGAGATCTTGTTGCATTTTTAGAACCTTACTTAACAGTATGCTCTGTCGAAACGATCTTCGTTAGAAAACGACCTAAAAGATAATAATAATAATAAAATAACAAAAATATTTGTTACCTTGAAGTTAGCATAAAGCAAACTTCCGGTGATATGGTGCCGTTGGTAACGGCAGAGGTCCGCTTCCAGCTTCGGCAAGCCAATGTTTTTGCAGAGAGTTCTAACAATTTTAGCTTCGCTGCGGTTTCGAAGGCACCTTAGTTTTCCTTCGTTAACCCCACCAAACAGTGTAGCCCTTGGCTTATATCCGCAGGCTATGGCACATCTTTTAAGCTCTGCTATTTCAGCGTCTGTCAGATCTTGCCCAAGTAAATCTTGAAATTCAAAATCTTCCCCCTCCAAAATGTCTTCAGCTTGTTTTTTCCCCTTTTCAGTGCCTGTGCTCGCCGCGGCCACAGCAGGTTCTTCCTCAGTCATTTTTAAGAGTATGTTATCAATAACTTCAAGTGTCTCGTCCAGGTTCAGATCTTCTCTGGCCCCAGTTTCAACCCCGGCAGCTTCGACTGCGCCAGTTTCAGCTTCGAAGGTTTCCGCTCTCATGGTTTCGGCTGCGACGCCTTTAGCTTCGGCAGTTTCGGCAGTCTGGTCAATAGCAATTCTTGATGCCGGTGTCGGTAACGGTGTCCCATGAATTACATCTGCTATTTGAATAATCCTTTGTTTTTTCGGCAGTGCAGGACCTTCTTCTGCCGAAGCTGCCTTGTCGTTCTGAAAAAACTTCGTCAGTTCCAACGCCAGCAGACTTAGCTTGACAGGCAAGGGTTCAGTCATTACCTTCATAATCTCTTCTACTTCAACAGCAGAAGGCGTTGCAGGAGTATCTTCTTCTTGAACCAACGTTCTTGGTTCTGGAGATGCAGTTTTCCTCTTTCCTGCAGTGGCCACCTTCGGCTCAGGATTCAACTCTTCAGGGCTAAGTTTTTTAGAATCTCCCCTTTTCTTTTTGATTACCTTGGCGACCTCTTCGTCAGCAGCGCTGGAAATTCTTTTTCGCTTTGGGCCTCCAGCATCTCCGCCCAGGC
This sequence comes from Zea luxurians, assembly GCA_029449295.1. Classification (NCBI taxonomy): domain Eukaryota; kingdom Viridiplantae; phylum Streptophyta; class Magnoliopsida; order Poales; family Poaceae; genus Zea; species Zea luxurians. The sequence goes on along the minus strand of JAOPSE010000011.1, from coordinate 64,850,298 downwards.
GATCATAATCAGCATATTCAAAACCTATGGCATCAAGCACCCTGTTCAGCCTTCGCTTCGGCCGAGTGCTGAAGGCTGCTGTCATCAGCTGGTCCTCTTTTTTGGAGTAATTTCCAAGGATTTCATTACTCATTACTTCAATTGTATCGAGCCATTCTTGACAGGGTGCTTTAAAATATTTCTTAAACTTATAATAATAGGGTAGTCGGACAAGCTCCCCTTCTTTCTTTTCTCCTTTAAGCTTCGGCATAGTCCACTCCTTCATAGTCGGAAATACTCTGAAGGCCAGAAATTCCTGCACTAAATCTCTAGTGCCAACGTGTTCTGCAATAATTTTGAATTCAGCCAGTGCGGCCCAAGTTGAACCTTCAGTTGTCATTCTGCAACGGGGTCTTGTTTCTCCGAAGATCAGTTCAAGAGGGCTCTGTACTAGCTTCTCTCTGTCTTCGTTAACTTTGACATAAAACCATTCTGACTTCCAGCCTGCCGGCCATTTGCTTCGGTAGCTAATCACAGGAAATTTTGTGGTCTTCCGATAGGCAAAATTGTAACAACCAAAATTTTCGTGCAACCCATCCTTTCTGGCCTTAGTCTGGTAATGCAGCTCATGTACTCGACAGAAGCTGTCGGCAAACGGCTCCACCGCCTGGCTTCGAAGAGCCCAGATATAAACGCTAAGCCTGACAATGGCGTTAGGAGTCAGTTGGTGAAAATAGATCCCAAACTTTTGCAGCACATCAGAAATCATTATATTCAAAGGAAATCTCAACCCAGCCTTTAAAAAACTCTTGAAAATAACTATTTCATCCTTTTCTGGCTTCGGGGTAGTCTCCTCTCCCCCAAAGCGAAGTAGCTTCTTCTCATTTTCTCTGAAATAGCCCAACTTCACCATTTTGGAGAAATCAGCCTTGGAGATAGTCGACTTCCCGAAGTCCAAATGGCTAGGCTTGCTCGGTACTACGACATGGTAATCATCGTCAGAATCAGCTTCCTCAATATCTCCTCGTTCTGCTTCGGCAGCAGCTTGTTCTGTTTCGGCAGCAGCCTGTTCTGTTTCGGCAGTAGGGATTCTTTCCGAGGTCACCAATCCGGATCGCTGCATTGCTTCGGAGATAGGAACAGTCTCTGCACCTTCGACTTCGTCTCCCTCACGCTCAACTCTAGCAGTAGAGCGCAATCTGGCCATTCAATTTTGAATTTCTTGAAAGATTTCTCGGGAACTAAATAACCTCTTCTCCCAAAGCTTTTCTTCTGACGAAGTAGACACCAAATTGGAGCTCCGTCTGAATCCGAGAGTCGAGCTTCGGCTATGGTTAAAATTTTTGGCAGCAAAACAGTGCAATAGCAATGAATGCTGTGGTAACTTCACACCTACCTGTCTGTTTATATAGTGCTGCAGGTAAGAAGGTGAATCGTCAGGATTTTAACACCAGGCAAACAGCTGCTCGCACCCGCTGCGCGGTGGGCCGCAAAGACTGAACCTGCATGGTGGGACCGCTACGCGCTCGGAAACTGTATCGTTTCTCGACAACGAGCTCCGGGAAGGTGTTTTTTCGGACCTTCGGCTTCCTGAAGCCTAGGAGACTTTTTTCACGGATCAAGCTCGTTACGAAAAACGATCTAGCACCGCGAAGGGGCTACTGTTGGGACCATGCTTCGTCGCCGAAGGTCCTGCAGGAAGAAACAGTTTCGGTTGAAGCTGTCTGTACGTAATGCCGAAGGGTGCCGTTCATGAAGCTTCGGAATTACAAACCGACTTAAAGATAGAATGACCTTTTAGTCCATAAGAGTTTGAGTCGATGTTGTAAACTTTTATGAGGGGTATGATTGTAATTGTTCACAGGCTGTGTCCTGTGCCTATAAATAGTGAACAGTATTCCTTTACTGTTCAGGCATTCCTGTAATTGCAATCGCATCACCCGGAAATTATCATTTGTCAAGGCAGAGGTATAAATGTATTTAAATATTATGTTTAAACATTTAAGATTTATATAGCAAAATAAATGATGTCATTTATTTCCAATTTAACTATCTTTAATGCTTTATGTCCTGCGTTATTCCGCATTACCTTCGAGAATTAAATTTCGAAGGTGATACTTTCGTAATTTTGTTATTATAACCTTCGTCCGAAGTTCATCGAATCCTTGGGGAAATAATGCTTCAGCGGACGAAGGACATCGATATTTAACATTTTATGTTGCCTTGTTCTTAATTCATAGTATTTGAGAGCAAGTCCCCAACAGTAGTGGTGTTCATTGATGATATTCTCGTATATTCCCAGAATGAGCAAGAGCATGAGGAACATTTGAGGAAGGTACTTCAAAGGCTATGAGATTGCCAGTTGTATGCCAAGCTTAGCAAGTGCGAGTTCTGGATCAGCGAAGTTCTGTTCTTGGGTCATATTATAAACCGAGATGGACTAGCTGTGGATCCAAAGAAAGTAGCAGTGATTCTGGACTGGAAAGCACCAAAAGATGTCCGAGGAATCAAGAGTTTCATTGGAATGGCCGGTTATTATCGACATTTCATTGAAGGTTTCTCCAAGATTGCTAGACCAATGACAGCCCTGCTAGCAAATAAGGTTGAGTTCAAGTGGACCCCAGCGTGCCAAGAATCATTCAAGATGTTGAAGCAGAAGTTGACAACAGCACCGGTGTTGGTTCTGCCAGATGTTCATAAGCCATTCTCAGTGTATTGTGATGCTTCGTACACCGGACTGGGATGTGTGTTAATGCAGGAAGGGAAAGTAGTGGCATACTCGTCCCGACAGTTGAAAGTTCATGAGAAGAATTACCCCACTCATGATCTGGAGCTAGCAACAGTGGTTCATGCACTGAAAACCTAGAGACATTATCTTTATGGGCAGAAGTGTGATATCTACATGGACCACAAGAGCCTCAAGTACATATTCACTCAGTCAGAGTTAAACATGAGGCAGCGAAGATGGCTAGAGTTGATCAAAGATTATGAGTTGGAGATTCATTATCACCTAGGCAAAGCAAATGTAGTTGCAGATGCTCTTAGTAGGAAGAGTCAAGTCAATATGTTGGTCGCTCACCCGATGCCATATGAGCTAGCGAAGGAATTTGACAGGTTGAGTCTTGGATTTCTGAACAACACTCAAGGAGTGACAATTGAGTTGGAACCCACTCTAGAGCAAGACATCAGGAAGGGTCAGAAGGATGATGAGAAAATCAACGAGATCCGGCAGCTGATCATAGATGGAAAAGGCAAGGATTTCCGTGAAGATGCAGAAGGAGTGGTATGGTTCAAGGACAGACTGTGTGTTCCGATATCAAACCAATCCGAGAACTGATTCTCAAGGAAGCTCATGAGACAGCATACTCTATACACCCTGGTAGTGAGAAGATGTAACAAGACCTGAAGAAAAGATTTTGGTGGTACGGTATGAAAAGGGAGATAGCAGAGTATGTGGCTGTATGTGACAATTGTTAGAGGATTAAAGCAAAACATCAGTGACCTGCAGGTTTGTTGCAACCATTGCAGATTCCTCAATGGAAATGGGATGAGATCAGAATGGACTTTATAGTCGGTTTGCCCCGCACTCGTACTGGTTATGACTCTATCTGGGTAGTAGTAGACCATTTGAGAAAGGCAGCCCATTTCATACCAGTTAAGACCACCTACAACAGTGCGGTGTTGGCTGAACTATACATGGCTCGGATTGTGTGCTTGCATGGCGTTCCGAAGAAGATAGTATCAGATAGAGGCACCCAGTTCACCTCTCATTTCTGGCAGTAGTTACATGAAGCTTTAGGCACGCATTTGAAGTTCAGCTCAGCTTATCACACGTAGACAGATGGTAAAACAGAGAGAACTAATCAGATTTTGGAGGATAGGTTGAGAGCTTGTGCTTTACAAGACATGATAGGTTGGGACAAGAGATTAACATATGCAGAATTCTCTTACAACAACAGCTACCAAACCAGCCTGAAGATGTCACCGTTTGAAGCGCTTTATGGACGGAATTGCAGAACTCCACTGCATTGGGACCAACCTGGTGAAAGACAGGTGTTCAGACCAGATATTCTGCTTGAAGCCGAAGAGAACATCAGAATGGTCCAGGAGAATTTGAAGGCAGCACAGTCCAGACAACGAAGCTATGCTGACACCAGAAGAAGAGAACTCAGTTTTGAAGTGGGAGATTATGTCTATTTGAAGGTTTCACCTATCAGAGGAACCAAGAGGTTCGGAGTCAAGGGCAAGCTAGCGCCTCGCTATATCAGCCCGTATCAGATTCAGGCAAGCTGTAACACCCCAGGTGTTACCTTGGTTGGAGCCCACCTTGATACTAAAGGCTTTGATCACATGTGGTAGAGGCTTAGGGCCACACCCAAGAACTTGGAGATCATGTGCTAATCATGTTGCCAATGACCTAAGAAGCATTACTCTAATCCTTGCTCACTTACTACCTTGGATAAGAGGGGAGAAGAACCCTAGACCTCTTTTTAAGCTCTATCTTTCAAAACACTAAGTAAAGGGGGGGGAAGAAAGTGAGCAAATGTGCAAAGCATGGGCAATCTTTACCCAAACCCTAAGCAACCTTGTAACCAGCAATTAGGGGAGGGAAATAATGCAAAAAGACCCATGGAGAAACCCCAATTCAAATCTCCAAGTGGAGAGAGAGCTAGAGCTCTCTATTTCTCTCTAAGTCCATTTTTAACCCTTGTTTAAGGATCAACCGTGTTCACCTTGAAGATGGCACCAAAACCACTTGGGTTCTATACCAAAAATGTGGTATACCACCTAAGGCACCCCCTGGAGGAAGTGGAGACCGAGACTTGGAAGTTTGACAGGGGTTGGCATCAGTTTTGTCGCATGGTGGGCAGTGAGACAAGCCAGATTTGGCGCCCGTCTATCTCCTGATCTAGGGCGTATCTTCCTTTGGAACTCACACATGTGAGATAGCCCTAGGTGCCAGGAGGAGGTCTGCGCCGGATTCATGGCAAGATTCGCACGTTTGCGATCTCTGGAGACGTTTGAACAATGGAAGAAACTCACCTCCACGTGTTCGACGCCTTCTGCCCGCGCCAGAGCACGCCCGCGCGCGCTCCCGCGTGCCCAGCGCCGCGCCCGAGCCAAACCAGCGCCGTGGCCCGCGCCTGAGCCTATAAAACCCTCCCAGGTTTCGACTGCACTCTTCCGTGCACCCTCAAAACCTCACCGGAGTTAGCTCGTCGCCGTTTGCCCGTGCGCAGCGAGTCCGCGGCCGCCCAATCCACCTGTCACCGTAGACCGGCCAGCAGAGCCATTCCCAACCCCGTCCAGCCCTCGGGGAAGGCTGTGCACGCCTCCGTGAAGCTCCCCGAGCGAGGAATCGGAGTTTGCTTCGCCGGAGAGGCCAGTCCACGCTCGCCGGAGCTCTCAACCCCGCCGGAGTACGTGGACCGGGTAAACCACTCAACCATCCTTCGATTCCTTGTGCACACAGTCGCTACGTTGCACCGTGAAGCTCACCGTGCCCTTGGATTGAACCAGTTCACCGTAGTTTGGCCGGTACACTCGCCGCCGACGAGCACACCCGCCTGCGCTCGTGGACCGGGCGATTCCGGCCATCCCCGACGTCAAGCCGTACCTCGACGTGACCGCCAGTCTCCCCGAGCCAACCCCACCCTTCGCTGGACCTCCCTCGCCGCCGGTAAGCCGCGCCACCCTTTTCTTTCCTGCGGTTACTGTTTCAATTGGGGGAAGGACTGCGGGTGAGAGGGAGAGAAGGTCGGGGGGTTTTGTGAAATGTCAGAGACACAGGGGAACAGTGGCGCAAGGGTAGATCTACGAGGGTTGATTTGATTTAAACCCAGGGACCCCGGTGTAAACTGTTTTTCCAGGAAACTCTTTTTAAAATCTATTTTAAAACTGAACAGAGACTTTAAAAATTCATAACTTATGTTTAGTTCATCCAAATTTGGTCAAACCAATTTTGTCAGACTCTAATTAATGTAACCTATTTAAGAAAAATATAAAACCCCTTGGTATTAAGGAAGATTTTAAAACTCTGATTTAATGTTAGTTTTGGCCAAAAGCTCAATAATAGTAAGAAAAATAGTTGTGCTATTTGACTAGGGTTAGAAAAATTTGGAGAAATTTATATCTACCTACTGACCTGTTTAAAAATGTTGAACCTCTCTGTCCACTCTATTAAGTTGGTTTTTACCCCTTATTCCATAATATGCTTAAAGATAAGAAAAATAGAAAATGTAATTTAAACCATGAACCAGAGAGCACCCCTATTTTTGTTAGGATACTTATTTAATGTAGTTCACTGGAAAAATATATCATACCCTGGTTTAGTATAAAATAAGAAGGATACCTTTTAAATTAATAAAATAAGGATAACTTAGAAAAACTCTACAAAAATAACCCTAAGGCAAAGACACCCCAAACCTTGTGATAACTAATGTTTGGTTATTATGAACAGAGGAAAAATACAAAATCTGTTGTTTGATATTTTTCAAATGACAAGTTAGTTATAAGCACCTTTTTGGCATTAAACTTTAGAAGATCAAAATTAAATAATCAACAATTAACTTTCTATGGATTTTGGCACAGAGGTTTAGTATTACTGTTAGATCCCAACAAAAATGACCCTTAGGAAGAAATTCAACTCTAATGGTGAGGTGTAGTGTAAAGTGGCCCATTTTACACCACTCTTGTTATTTTTTTGTCTAAAGCATAGCCCTTATAGTTTAAGCCTCAAATTCCTAAAACCAGCTAGGATAGCCAATGGCAACCCACTGCAATTTTTACAAAATTTTTGGAAATTATTAACCCACTGTCATAGTTCAAACCTACACTAAAAACCATAAGTAAAAATTAAAGAAAGGAAAATAAATACTGGTAATTAGTGTCACCCTAAAACCCTTATAACATTTCCCATTGAAATGTGTAAGGACAATGCCAATTCACTATGTTATCCTCAACAAAAATCTAAACCTAGGAGTGATAAGCCTAAACCACTAAAAGCCCCGTATGACCCAGAAACCCTAAGTTATTCCTTAACTTAGTTTTCTTTTTGCATAATGTTATTAATCCTGCATAATCATAACATACATGTTCATTTCATTCGATAGACTGTGGCGGAACTGCCCGAATTATTCCAACTTAAGTGCCTAAGCCCTGCCTTAGAGGCTAGACCACACTTAAATGGGAATAACCCGTCAATCCCTCGGATCTAGTCCGACACGGCCACTGACAGGATCAAGTACCACAAGCCCACTCGATGGTGAGTCACAGAGCAAATACAATAAAGCATAAAACCATACATGGAAGAGTGTTAATTATTACATCATCATCATCGGAGTTTTGCCAAAAGTAACCATCATTGTTTTGAAGTGCAGCGGAAATAAACTAACGATAAATAAATGGAGAGATGGGGAAGCCTGTCCCATCACTCCTCATGCTCCTCCTCAGCCGAGGCAGGGTCCCACTCGACGGTCCAACCCGGTGGCAGGGTGGATGGACAAGTCACTCCAGCAACCATGTCCTCCAGAGAACCTGTAAAAAATTATGCCACAAGCAAGGCTGAGTATACTAATACTCAGCTAGACTTACCCGGTGTGAGGAGTCTATACTCCTCTACCTCTAGACATGCAGCTGTTTGGCTGTGGGGTTTGGTTGCCAAAAGCACTAGCTGAGTTTTCTAAATCAAGATTTTAACTTTGTCAAAATTAAGTGTGACTCTCTTAAGGCTAAAAGTGTACTATCTATTCATACATAGTAGCAAGCATTTTTAGCAATCAACATCTTGTATCATTTCATCACAGTTCCACTTGTTACTCAATGCAGTACAATGGATCAAGCAGTCTCATTAGCTGCGAGAAGCAGACGATTCGAATCGAGTTTTTATCCTTGCAAGGTAAACCTAAACACACGACATGCAGGGGCACTCCGTCCCCACACATATCAACCGTCCCCGTCGATTCCCTGGCAACAGATCAGGGCTCACCGCCTTGGCGTACAATGCCTCACTGACCCCGACTGGCCGTCGTGCAGTGACCGCACTTGTACCCACCATAACCGGAATGGGAGACTACGTCTCAGGTCGCGTGAGGAGGTATGTCTGCGGGCAGGTTCACTCAGGTACTAGGCTTACCGATTTACCATATTTCTCGGCATATGTTTAGTACGTTCAAACGCTTGACACAGGTATCCGCACGTTAATCCTTATTTCCATTTTACCTCGTAGACCACGTATCCCCATGGATCCGTGTCCACATACCAACACCAATGTGATATGAAAGGTGGTTACAATCAATGTCCTGACCTCGCGCGAGTGCTAGAAAAATCACTCGACTTCTACCGAGATCCTACTTAATAAAGCAGCTACTCGCCTTAGCATGCTAGTATTCATCTCAATGGGGTTCCTGAGATCATGCAACTAGGGTTTCAAACAACTCCTACACTTAAGTGCACAAACAATCCTACAATCATTAAGTGTAGTAAAATAGCATAAATAACAGGTTATGCATAAAACCGGGGCTTGCCTTCCAAAGCAGTGGCAGGCAGGTCCTCTGGTGCAGGCTCTGGTGCTGGGTCTGGGGCAACCTCCTGGGCAGCTCCTTGCTCCGGCACGAGGATGTACTCTCCGTCAGCAAGATTACAATCTATCGAATGCAATGAAAATGTATGTTATGATCATGCAAGATTTAAGATCATTAACTACAGAATTGAAGTCAAGAATTAACTTAGGGTTCCCTGGCTATGTGGGTTTCCTAATGGTAAATATATGGACTCATTCCCTTTTTGGTTTAAGTTTTCTTTTTGGATAACATAGGGGATTTGCATTGTTTCTATAGATTTTAGTGGACAATTTACAAAGGTCTTATGAGGACATTAATTTCCATCATCCATTTTCCTTTCCTTAATTTCCATCTAGGGTTTCTAGTAGGGGTTTGAACTATGATAGTAGTTTAAAAATTTCCAAAAATTTTGTAAAAATTACAGTGGTTTGCCACTGGCTATTCTAGCTTGTTTTAAGAATTTGAGGCTTAAAGTACAAAAGCTAGCCTTTAAACAAAAATAACAATAGTTAGGCAAAAAGGGCCACTTTACACTACAAGTCTTTTATTAAAGTGGGTTCTGACTTAAGGGTTATTTTTGTTGGCTTCTAGTAGTGATAAAAAGCTCTTGTACCAAAAATGACAGAGAGCCACATGATGGTTAATTAATGGTGGATTTCTAAACTTTGGTGCAAAAAGGGTGATTAGAACTAACTTGTCGTTTGAAAAATATCAAACAACAGATTTCAGATTTTTCTTAAGTTCTTATTATCAACACATTAGTTATCCTAAGGTTTGGGGAGGTTTCACCTTAGGGGTATTTTTGTAGGGTTTTTCTAAGTTATCCCTATTTTCTTCATTTAAAAGGTATCTTTCTTATCTTTTACTACAACAGGGTATGATACATTTTTCCAGTGAACTACATTGACTAAATATCTCAACAAAAATAGGGGTGCCCTCTGGTTCATTATTTATATCACTTTTTCTATTTTCCTCAAACTTAAGCATATTATAGAATAAGGGGTTAAAACTAACTTAATGTAATGGACAGAGAGGTTTAACATTTTTAACTAGGTCAGTAGGTAGACAATAACTTCTCTAAATTTTTCTAACCTTAGTTAAATAGTACAACCATTTTTCTTGCTATTATTAAGCTTTTGGCCAAAACTGAAAATAAATCAGAACCTTATATTTTTCTCTAGTACTTATGGGGTTTTATATTTTTCTTAGACAGGTTATATTATTTAGAGTTTGGCAAAATTAGTTTGACCAAAATTGGATAAACCAAACAGAAGTTATGGGTTTTTAAAGTTTCTGTTTGAATTTAATTCAGGTTTTAATTAAGTTTTTCTGGAAAAGCAGTTTGCGCCGAGGCCCCTGAGTTTAAACCGAATCAAACTTCGCAGATCTACCCTCGGGCCACTATTCATTTGAGTCTCTGGCTTTTCACTTAACCCCCTGGATTCCTCTCCCTCACACCCGCGGTCCCTCCCCCAACTAGAACAGTAACCGCGGAGAAGGAAAGAATGGCGCGGCTTACCGGCGGCGAGGGAGGTCCGGCGAGGTGGTCAGAGACGTTCGGGAGGTTGCGGCGGTCACGTCGATGTGCGGGTCGTCGCTGGAGGTGGTCGGAGTCACACTGGCCACGAGCGCAGGCGGCGGGGGTCGACGGCGACGCCTGCTCCGGCCAAACCACGGCGGCAGAGTTCAATCAATGGGCACGAGGAGCTTCACGGGATGACACAGAGGCCATACGCGCAATGAATCGGGAAATGGTGGAGGGGTTTACCCGGTCCACGCGCGCCGGCGGGTTCTTGAACTCCGGTGAGCGCGATTCGGCTACTCCGGTGATGCAGGCCCTCGGTTCAAGCTTGAGCAAGGCTCACGGCTTCACCAGGAAGCTAACTGGGGGCTTGGATCGAACGGAGGGGGACTGGAGAGGGGTTGGCCACGGTGGTGGCTTTCGGTCGGCACTAGCGGGTCGCGGGGAGGTCGCCGGAGGCGATGGCTGGCTCGGGCAAGTCCGGCGAGGTACGGAGGAGGCACTGGGGAAAGCAACCGAGCGCTGGGGCAGGTTTTATAGGCGCGGCTCGGGCGTGGTCACGGGCGGCCGCGGGCGCGCGGGGGTTCGCGCACGGGCGTGCTCTGAGCGCGCCCCCGGGTGCCAGCTCGCGTCGAACACGTGGAGGGTTGCGTCTGCCAAGGTTCAACGGCCGATTTGAGCGCCATGGCGTGCATATCTTGGCAAAGTCACTGTGTACGGTCACTTCTCTGCTCCAAATCCTACCCTTTTGCTGTGAGTTCCAAGTCGAGATATGGTCAGGGCAGGGAGATAGAGAGGGGAGAAGTTTGCTGTGTCAGCTGGGTCCAAACCGAGAAAAAAGGGGTGTCAAGTCGTGTCTAGCGCCCTAGGGTAGGTGTCATCTCTTGCCAGGGTGTTCTAGGGTTAATTTGGCGCCATTTTGTTAATTGGGTCGACTGGTTTTGAAAAGGGAATCAAGGTGAACATGAGGGATCTTTGCTCAAGGGTTGGTTTTTGACTTAGACAAAATCTGCATTTTTCCCTTGTGTTCAACCTTTGGTGATCTTTTTAGGACTCTTCTGAAAACTTTTTGGGGGTACCTCCTTACTATTAATTGTAGGTTATTAAGTATATTACAACTTTTATATTTGACCCAAACCATGATCATGATGTTTACATGATCTTTTGATCATGGCTTCAATCAAGGTTATAATTGCCTATGGGGGTTTTGTTCTAAGGTTTTGGGAGATCCCTACTTAGATGTGCATTACAAGCTAGGGCATGATATCCAAGATAGTTTGCACTTGATTAGGACCTTGAATTCCAAGATTGAGATACTTTGCCCATAATTCTCTATGTAACTATGGGTTAAAAAGGGGTAACCCTGGGGTGGACACCCTGAGTAACACCTAGGGTGTTACAGCCCTCCCCCTTAAAGGAATCTCGCCCCAAGATTTCAGGTGGAGTCCCTTGGAGGGATGCTTTGAAGGTGTGCTGGTGCTACTTCCCCTTATACTCAAGTTTTACCTTTATAACTGCTCTTCGAATGTCATCCTCTTTGCAACTTCAGAAGGAAGCCCTTCTTAAGTCAATTTCACAGCTTAGACTATCCTTGTTATCTAAGTTTTTCTTATAATTGACTTCAAAGGGCAGGTGGGGGTGGGGTTTTGGGGCTACATACCGATTCCTTTGGGTAGAAAGTCGGGGAAGCGAGAGCGTAGAAAATCCTCCGTCTCCCACATAGCTTCCTCTGCTGAATGGTGATTCCACTGAACCTTATACATTCTGATTGATCTTGCCCGAGTTGATCTTTCCTTTTGATCCAACACCTTGACGGGGTACTCTTGGTAGGACAAGTCTGGTTCTATCTCAATGTCCGGCTCCGGTAGCACTTCAGTGGGTAGACGAACACATTTCCGCAGCTGAGATACATGGAACACATTGTGAATTGCTGACCTATGGGGTGGCAATTCCAATTGGTAAGCTACGGGTCCACAACTTGCCTTGATCTTATAGGGTCCAATGTAACGAGGGGCCAACTTGCCCTTGATCCCGAATCTCTGGACACCCTTGGTTGGTGATATCTTAAGATAGACATGATCTCCTACCTCAAACTGTAGAGGCTTCCGTCTCTGGTCATGATAACTCTTTTGCCTGGCCTGAGCAGCTTCTAAGTTCTTCCTGATGACTCTGACCTTTTCCTCTGCTTCAATTACCAAATCTGGCCCAAAAATTTCCCATTCTCCTGCTTGAGACCAATTTAGCGGGGTTCTGCATCTTCTCCCATATAAGGCCTCAAAAGGTGCCATCTGCAGACTAGACTGATAGCTGTTATTGTAAGAGAACTCTGCCAAAGAGAGACACTTGTCCCAGTCCCTTCCATAGTGTAGTGCACATGCCCGCAACATGTCTTCCAAAATCTGATTTACCCTTTCGGTCTGACCATCCGTTTGAGGGTGATAAGCTGAGCTTCGGATTACGTGGGTCCCGAGAGCTTCTTGCAGTTTCTCCCAAAAGCGTGCCACAAACAGTGCTCCTCTGTCCGATATGATGGTCTTTGGGATGCCATGCAATCTTACTATTTGGTCCACGTAAATTTCCGCGTACTTCTCTGTCTTGTGGGTGGTGTGCACTGGCAAGAAATGAGCAGTCTTGGTCAATCTGTCCACAATAACCCATATAGAATCATGGTGCCTAGAGGTATTGGGCAATCCCACTATGAAGTCCATGCAAACATCCTCCCATTTCCAAGATGGTACGGGAAGGGGTTGCAAAGGGCCTGCTGCTTTCAAATGACTAGCCTTTACCCTCTGACAAGTGTCACATTCTGAGACGTACTTGGCAATTTCCCTCTTCATCCTGGTCCACCAATAAAGGGGTCTGAGATCATGGTACATCTTGTTGCTACCAGGGTGCATGGAAAACTTGGAAAGGTGAGCTTCATCCAATATCTTCTTTCTGAGCTCTGGGTCCTTGGGAACCACCAATCGATCTTCAAACCATAAAATTCCCTTGCAGTCCTGACGGAAACACTTGTATTTCTCGGCCTTTTGCTTGATCATATCCTTGATAACCTGAACACCCTTATCCCCAAACTGTGCCTGAGCTATTTTCTCTTGCAATGTGGGCTCCACTGCGATATATCTCAATTCACCGGAAGGAACAACTTCCAGTTTCAGCTTGCACAACTCATCACACAAGGTGGTGATTCTTGCATCCATGTTCATGCAATTACATTGGGCCTTTCGGCTCAAGGCATCTGCCACAACATTTGCCTTGCCAGGATGGTAATGCACCTCTAAATCATAGTCCTTGATTAATTCCAACCATCTTCTCTGCCTCATGTTCAGATCTGCCTGAGTGAAAATGTACTTGAGGCTCTTGTGATCAGTGTAAATGTTACAGTGAGCTCCCATCAAGTAGTGTCTCCATATCTTGAGGGCATGAACTACTGCTGCCAACTCCAGATCATGTGTCGGGTAGTTCTGCTCATGGGGCCTGAGTGCTCGGGAAGCATAAGCAATCACTCTATTCTCTTGCATCAAAACACATCCCAATCCTGTACCAGAAGCATCACAATAAACTTCAAATGGCTTGGTATTGTCGGGTTGGGCTAGCACTGGGGCTGTTGTCAATTGTTGCCTCAAGGTATGAAAAGCATCTTCACATTTTTGGCTCCACTCAAATTTGACTCCCTTCTTCAACAGTTCAGTCATTGGCTTGGCAATTCTGGAGAAATCCGGAATAAATCGTCGGTAATACCCTGCCAATCCCAGAAAACTCCGAATCTGTCTCACTGTAGTCGGAGGTTTCCAGTCCATCACTTCCTGTACCTTTTCAGGGTCGACTGATATCCCATCCTGAGAAATTGTGTGACCCAAAAATTTTATCTCCTTCAACCAGAACTCACACTTGGACAACTTAGCATACAACTGATGGTCACGAAGTCTCTGAAGCACAATATGCAGATGTTTAGTGTGCTCGGCTTCATTCTTGGAATAGACCAGAATGTCATCAATGAAAACAACCACGAACTTGTCCAACTCTGGCATAAACACCGAGTTCATCAAGTACATGAAATAAGCCGGGGCATTGGTCAGCCCAAAAGACATCACCAAAAACTCATACAGCCCATATCTAGTAGAGAAGGCCGTCTTGGGAATATCACTGGCACGGATCTTGATCTGATGGTAGCCTGAGCGAAGGTCTATCTTGGAGAATACCTTGGCTCCTACCAACTGATCAAATAGAACATCAATGCGGGGTAACGGGTACTTGTTCTTGATAGTCACCGCATTGAGAGGGCGGTAGTCAACACACATCCTCAAACTCTCGTCCTTTTTCTTCACAAATAAAGCTGGGCATCCCCAAGGTGAAGTGCTTGGACGAATAAACCCCTTGTCCAACAATTCTTGCAATTGTTTCTTCAATTCTGCCAGTTCCGCGGGAGGCATCCTATAAGGTCTCTTGGAGATAGGAGCAGTCCCGGGTTGCAATTCAATGGCAAACTCAATATCTCTGTCAGGTGGCATTCCTGGCAATTCATCTGGAAAAACATCGGGATATTCACAGACTACTGGGATCTTCCTTACTGGGGATTCTGCCATAACAAAGGCACAAGACCGGGTACCACTCTGGTTGGGTAAATACAAAACAGCCTCGCCATAAGCAGGGGAATGAATCTCAATGGCTCTGGCTGCAATGTCCAATATTGCCTGATGTTGGGTCAACCAATCAGTTCCCAAGATGATATCCACACTATCCAGTCCCAAGATAAGAAGGTCAGTTTTAATTATCAAACTACCAAACTTTATGGGCACATGCCTGCTGATTTGATTAGTGGCAATCCTGCCTCCTGGGGTTGAAATGGTAATAGCCCCGTTGGTGTGGTGAAAGGGCAACTGGCACTTGACACTAAATTTGGCACTGACAAAACTATGTGAAGCACCAGAATCAAAAAGAACAATAGCAGGAAAATTTAAAACTGTAAAGATACCAGTCATGACGGGTGCTCCCTCTGGGATGTCAACCATTGTAGTGAAGTTCAGCTTGCCCTGCCTCACTTGCACCTTTTGCTTCTTCCCTTGGTTCTGATTAACATTCTGCCCCTGCCTCTGCTGATTCTTGGGGCAATTCTTGGCATAGTGTCCCGTGCTGCCACAAGTGAAACACCTGTTATCATTGGCCTGGCGGTACTGCTGCTGCTGATTGCTCCTCTGAGCTGGAAACTGGGCACGGTTGGGTGCTTGCTGCTGCTGCTGCTGCGGTGGCCTGATTACCCATCTTCCTTGCTGCTGCTGAGGTCCCCTGCTCTGTGAGTCAGACACAATCCTGAAACGCTGTGGCTGAGCCGAGGGTCCGGCCACAGGGGTCTTCCTCTTCTTCTCCGCCTGTCGAGCCAAGATGTAGTCCTCCTGGGAGATAGCCATGTTGACCAACTCATTGTAACTGTTGGCCCTGACGGTGTTGAGACGGTCACGGAGCTTGGTGCTGAGCCCCCTTCTGAACCTGTCTCGCTTCTTCTCATCCGTATCGGCATGATATCCAGCATACTGACACAAATCATTGAAGGCCTGGGCATATTGCAATACCGTCCTGCTGCCCTGAGTGAGTGCCAGAAACTCATTGAGCTTCCGGTCCATGATGCCAGCGGGGATATGGTGCCCTCTGAAAGCCGCCTTGAACTCCCTCCATTCCACTTCTCTACCTTCTGGCTGCATGGCAAGAAAATGGTCCCACCAAGTCCTTGCGGGTCCGCGAAGCTGCTGGGTGGCGAACCTGACCTTGGTGACCTCTGAGCAAGCCCCATGGAGCAGTGGGAATTTGGATTCCACCACCCTCAACCACACATCTGCATCAAGTGGGTCCTCCGCCCTGGTAAACAGTGGTGGCTGAGTACTAAGGAACTCCTGGTAGGTAGCAGCGACAGGGTGACGCTGATGGTCTCCACCATAATGATGAGGTGGTGGCTGACGCTGAGCTAGCTGTCTCAGAATCTCATTCTGCTGGGCCATGAGCTCCTGTAGAGTGGGAGGCGGTGGCGGTGGAGGAACGTGCTCATTCTGGCCACGGCGCGCTCTCCCAGCCATCTGAAAAATCACATGGTTGCTCAATAACACATCTCCAAGCTTAAGGTTTCAACATGGTAGGGGAGTTAAAGCAATTTGATAGATTCCAAATAAAACAAAACGGAAACATAAACCTTCCGTCCAAATTTAAACTGCCATTAATCATCCCTGAACCTCCAAAAGAGTTTTAACACTAGTTACATCAATGATCAAAAGACTCAACTCTACCTAGCCTAGTACCCTAAGGGTGCAAAAGCTAAGCTAGCGGCGAGGAGTCCAACTATCATCAACCTCTAGTATTAGCCTGGCATCTAGCGAGCGAACGAGGCAACGCTGGACTCGGGGGAAGGTGGTCTCCCTGAACCAGCGGTGTCTACACTGGAGGCAGGCTCATCTCCTCCCTCGATGTCCACGTCCTCGTCAGCCTCCTCATCATGGATCTCTTGGTGATGCATGTCCAGGTGCGCATTAGCCTCCGCTAGCTGCTACTGGGTGTTGAGGAGCTGATCCTCGAGAACCTCGATGGTATTCTCCCTGGTGCCCACTAGCTCCTCCAACTCATGAATCTCATCAGCCAGCTGCTCCACTTGCAAATCTTTCTCCACCAGCTCCTAGGATAAGTCCACCACGAGCTCCTCCCTGTTGTCCAGGGTGATCTTGGTAGCCTCTAGTAGTGCCATCAAATGAGACATGGCCTCCCCACGCATCACTTGCAGACGATACAGAGCGTTCATGCATCGTACCGACAAGTGAGCGGTGTGGCCTGGGTAGAGAGCCCAGATGTCCTTGGCATGCTCCACCCGATCCTTCCACATCGGGTCGTCCTCCTTTTCCGCAGGGAACAACCCCATGGGGTGGGTAGCCAGCTCCAAGGGATGGAATCCGCAGAAGGTAGTCAGTCCATGCAGAGCGATTGCCTCGATGGTGTCCTCCGCTCGGTACCCGAAAGACTCGGAATCCAAGGAGCGCCAGCCTGGCTGCAGGGGATGAGGCTCCAAAGTCATCCTCACCCTACAGCGGGGCACCCGGTGCTTCTCGAACTGCTGCACCGCGTACTGAGGGGGTGTCAAGTATCCTGCCCCCTGAAGTACCTCCCACAAGATGCGGGGAAAACCCTCTCGTGCAAGTCCATCAGTGTGGGTCAGTGCATTTCCGTCCTCGGAGGATCCGTGGGAAGTCATCTGTGCACGGTTAAGCGTAAGTAAAGAAAAAGAATTACAAAAGAACAAAGAAAATTAAACTCAGCCTGTCTCTAACAAGAAAAAGGCATTGGAGATCTAGTTGGCGGTTATCTCATTTTTAAGTCCTTTCACTTAGCTATCCATTTGTTTAATTAAGAATGCATGCATGCTCGTCCTGAACGACCTCACAAGAAGATAAAGGAATAGGGAAGAACTCCCATCCTGCAAAAAGTGGCCTATAGGGCCTAGTTATTTAGCCACCTAGCTACCCTTCTACCATCCTAAGGCTTCACATCCTAGGTATATCCTGCTCGTCCTACGATCTATCCAACATTGTTTCTATCAAATTTTTACTTTAGAAAAGGGATGGCATTTATGGTTTATTGATTCCTCTGTGGTGGTACAAGCTCCGATACCAGCTGTGGCAGAACTGCCCGAATTATTCCAACTTAAGTGCCTAAGCCCTGCCTTAGAGGCTAGACCACACTTAAATGGGAATAACTCGTCAATCCTTCGGATCTAGTCCGACACGGCCACTGACAGGATCAAGTACCACAAGCCCACTCGATGGTGAGTCACAGAGCAAATACAATAAAGCATAAAACCATACATGGAAGAGTGTTAATTATTACATCATCATCATCGGAGTTTTGCCAAAAGTAACCATCATTGTTTTGAAGTGCAGCGGAAATAAACTAACGATAAATAAATGGAGAGATGGGGAAGCCTGTCCCATCACTCCTCATGCTCCTCCTCAGCCGAGGCAGGGTCCCACTCGACGGTCCAACCCGGTGGCAGGGTGGATGGCCAAGTCACTCCAGCAACCATGTCCTCCAGAGAACCTGTAAAAAATTATGCCACAAGCAAGGCTGAGTATACTAATACTCAGCTAGACTTACCCGGTGTGAGGAGTCTATACTCCTCTACCTCTAGACATGCAGCTGTTTGGCTGTGGGGTTTGGTTGCCAAAAGCACTAGCTGAGTTTTCTAAATCAAGATTTTAACTTTGTCAAAATTAAGTGTGACTCTCTTAAGGCTAAAAGTGTACTATCTATTCATACATAGTAGCAAGCATTTTTAGCAATCAACATCTTGTATCATCTCATCACAGTTCCACTTGTTACTCAATGCAGTACAATGGATCAAGCAGTCTCATTAGCTGCGAGAAGCAGACGATTCGAATCGAGTTTTTATCCTTGCAAGGTAAACCTAAACACACGACATGCAGGGGCACTCCGTCCCCACACATATCAACCGTCCCCGTCGATTCCCTGGCAACAGATCAGGGCTCACCGCCTTGGCGTACAATGCCTCACTGACCCCGACTGGCCGTCGTGCAGTGACCGCACTTGTACCCACCATAACCGGAATGGGAGACTACGTCTCAGGTCGCGTGAGGAGGTATGTCTGCGGGCAGGTTCACTCAGGTACTAGGCTTACCGATTTACCATATTTCTCGGCATATGTTTAGTACGTTCAAACGCTTGACACAAGTATCCGCACGTTAATCCTTATTTCCATTTTACCTCGTAGACCACGTATCCCCATGGATCCGTGTCCACATACCAACACCAATGTGATATGAAAGGTGGTTACAATCAATGTCCTGACCTCGCGCGAGTGCTAGAAAAATCACTCGACTTCTACCGAGATCCTACTTAATAAAGCAGCTACTCGCCTTAGCATGCTAGTATTCATCTCAATGGGGTTCCTGAGATCATGCAACTAGGGTTTCAAACAACTCCTACACTTAAGTGCACAAACAATCCTACAATCATTAAGTGTAGTAAAATAGCATAAATAACAGGTTATGCATAAAACCGGGGCTTGCCTTCCAAAGCAGTGGCAGGCAGGTCCTCTGGTGCAGGCTCTGGTGCTGGGTCTGGGGCAACCTCCTGGGCAGCTCCTTGCTCCGGCACGAGGATGTACTCTCCGTCAGCAAGATTACAATCTATCGAATGCAATGAAAATGTATGTTATGATCATGCAAGATTTAAGATCATTAACTACAGAATTGAAGTCAAGAATTAACTTAGGGTTCCCTGGCTATGTGGGTTTCCTAATGGTAAATATATGGACTCATTCCCTTTTTGGTTTAAGTTTTCTTTTTGGATAACATAGGGGATTTGCATTGTTTCTATAGATTTTAGTGGACAATTTACAAAGGTCTTATGAGGACATTAATTTCCATCATCCATTTTCCTTTCCTTAATTTCCATCTAGGGTTTCTAGTAGGGGTTTGAACTATGATAGTAGTTTAAAAATTTCCAAAAATTTTGTAAAAATTACAGTGGTTTGCCACTGGCTATTCTAGCTTGTTTTAAGAATTTGAGGCTTAAAGTACAAAAGCTAGCCTTTAAACAAAAATAACAATAGTTAGGCAAAAAGGGCCACTTTACACTACAAGTCTTTTATTAAAGTGGGTTCTGACTTAAGGGTTATTTTTGTTGGCTTCTAGTAGTGATAAAAAGCTCTTGTACCAAAAATGACAGAGAGCCACATGATGGTTAATTAATGGTGGATTTCTAAACTTTGGTGCAAAAAGGGTGATTAGAACTAACTTGTCGTTTGAAAAATATCAAACAACAGATTTCAGATTTTTCTTAAGTTCTTATTATCAACACATTAGTTATCCTAAGGTTTGGGGAGGTTTCACCTTAGGGGTATTTTTGTAGGGTTTTTCTAAGTTATCCCTATTTTCTTCATTTAAAAGGTATCTTTCTTATCTTTTACTACAACAGGGTATGATACATTTTTCCAGTGAACTACATTGACTAAATATCTCAACAAAAATAGGGGTGCCCTCTGGTTCATTATTTATATCACTTTTTCTATTTTCCTCAAACTTAAGCATATTATAGAATAAGGGGTTAAAACTAACTTAATGTAATGGACAGAGAGGTTTAACATTTTTAACTAGGTCAGTAGGTAGACAATAACTTCTCTAAATTTTTCTAACCTTAGTTAAATAGTACAACCATTTTTCTTGCTATTATTAAGCTTTTGGCCAAAACTGAAAATAAATCAGAACCTTATATTTTTCTCTAGTACTTATGGGGTTTTATATTTTTCTTAGACAGGTTATATTATTTAGAGTTTGGCAAAATTAGTTTGACCAAAATTGGATAAACCAAACAGAAGTTATGGGTTTTTAAAGTTTCTGTTTGAATTTAATTCAGGTTTTAATTAAGTTTTTCTGGAAAAGCAGTTTGCGCCGAGGCCCCTGAGTTTAAACCGAATCAAACTTCGCAGATCTACCCTCGGGCCACTATTCATTTGAGTCTCTGGCTTTTCACTTAACCCCCTGGATTCCTCTCCCTCACACCCGCGGTCCCTCCCCCAACTGGAACAGTAACCGCGGAGAAGGAAAGAATGGTGCGGCTTACCGGCGGCGAGGGAGGTCCGGCGAGGTGGTCAGAGACGTTCAGGAGGTTGCGGCGGTCACGTCGATGTGCGGGTCGTCGCTGGAGGTGGTCGGAGTCACACTGGCCACGAGCGCAGGCGGCAGGGGTCGACGGCGACGCCTGCTCCGGCCAAACCACGGCGGCAGAGTTCAATCAATGGGCACGAGGAGCTTCACGGGATGACACAGAGGCCATACGCGCAATGAATCGGGAAATGGTGGAGGGGTTTACCCGGTCCACGCGCGCCGGCGGGTTCTTGAACTCCGGTGAGCGCGATTCGGCTACTCCGGTGATGCAGGCCCTCGGTTCAAGCTTGAGCAAGGCTCACGGCTTCACCAGGAAGCTAACTGGGGGCTTGGATCGAACGGAGGGGGACTGGAGAGGGGTTGGCCACGGTGGTGGCTTTCGGTCGGCACTGGCGGGTCGCGGGGAGGTCGCCGGAGGCGATGGCTGGCTCGGGCAAGTCCGGCGAGGTACGGAGGAGGCACTGGGGAAAGCAACCGAGCGCTGGGGCGGGTTTTATAGGCGCGGCTCGGGCGTGGTCACGGGCGGCCGCGGGCGCGTGGGGGTTCGCGCACGGGCGTGCTCTGAGCGCGCCCCCGGGTGCCAGCTCGCGTCGAACACGTGGAGGGTTGCGTCTGCCAAGGTTCAACGGCCGATTTGAGCGCCATGGCGTGCATATCTTGGCAAAGTCACTGTGTACGGTCACTTCTATGCTCCAAATCCTACCCTTTTGCTGTGAGTTCCAAGTCGAGATATGGTCAGGGCAGGGAGATAGAGAGGGGAGAAGTTTGCTGTGTCAGCTGGGTCCAAACCGAGACAAAAGGGGTGTCGAGTCGTGTCTAGTGCCCTAGGGTAGGTGTCATCTCTTGCCAGGGTGTTCTAGGGTTAATTTGGCGCCATTTTGTTAATTGGGTCGACTGGTTTTGAAAAGGGAATCAAGGTGAACATGAGGGATCTTTGCTCAAGGGTTGGTTTTTGACTTAGACAAAATCTGCATTTTTCCCTTGTGTTCAACCTTTGGTGATCTTTTTAGGACTCTTCTGAAAACTTTTTGGGGGTACCTCCTTACTATTAATTGTAGGTTATTAAGTATATTACAACTTTTATATTTGACCCAAACCATGATCATGATGTTTACATGATCTTTTGATCATGGCTTCAATCAAGGTTATAATTGCCTATGGGGGTTTTGTTCTAAGGTTTTGGGAGATCCCTACTTAGATGTGCATTACAAGCTAGGGCATGATATCCAAGATAGTTTGCACTTGATTAGGTCCTTGAATTCCAAGATTGAGATACTTTGCCCACAATTCTCTATGTAACTATGGGTTAAAAAGGGGTAACCCTGGGGTGGACACCCTGAGTAACACCTAGGGTGTTACATAGACTGTAATCTTGCTGACGGAGAGTATGTCCTCGTGCCGGAGCAAGGAGCTTCTCAGGAGGTAGCCCCAGACCCAGCACCAGAGCCTGCACCAGAGGACCTGCCTGCCACTGCTTTGGAAGGCAAGCCCCGGTTTTATGCATAACCTGTTATTTATGCTATTTTACTACACTTAATGATTGTAGGATTGTTTGTGCACTTAAGTGTAGGAGTTGTTTGAAACCATAGTTGCATGATCTCAGGAACCCCATTGTGATGAATACTAGTATGCTAAGTCGAGTAGCTGCTTTATTAAGTAGGATCTCGGTAGAAGTCGAGTGATTTTTCTAGCACTCGCGCGAGATCAGGAAATTGGTTGTATCCATTTTTATATCATAATGGTGTTGGTCTGTGGACAACAATCCATGGGGATTGGTTATCTACGAGGTAGGAACTGGAATAAGGATTAAGGTGTGGTACCGTGAGTCAAGCGTTTGAACGTACTAAGCACATGCCGAGAAATATGGTAAATCGGTAAGCCTAGTACCTGAGTGAACCTGACATTGGACATATCCCCTCACGCGACCTGAGACGAGGTCTCCCATTCCGGTTATGGTGGGTACAAGTGCGGTCACTGCACGACGGCCAGTCGGGGTCAGTGAGGCATTGTACGCCAAGGCGGTGAGCCCTGATCTGCTGACGGGGAATCGATGGGGACGGTTGATGTGTGTGGGGACGGAGTGCCCCTGCATGTCGTGTGTTTAGGTTTACCTTGCAAGGTTTAAAAACTCGATTCGAATCGTCTGCTTCTCGCAGCTAATGAGACTGCTTGATCCATGCTGCTACATTGAGTAACAAGTGGAACTGTGATGAGATGATACAAGATGTTGATTGCTAAAAATGCTTGCTACTATGTATGAGTAGATATTACACTTTTAGCCTTAAGAGAGTCACACTTAATTTTGACAAAGTTAAAATCTTGATTTAGAAACTCAGCTAGTGCTTTTGGCAACCAAACCCCATAGCCAAACAGCTGCATGTCTAGAGGTAGAGGAGTAGACTCCTCACACCGGGTAAGTCTAGCTGAGTATTAGTATACTCAGCCTTGCTTGTGGCATAATTTTACAGGTTCTCTGGAGGAAATGGTTGCTGGAGTGACTTGGCCGTCCACCTTGCCACCGGGTTGGACTGTCGAGTGGGACCCTGCCTCGGCTGAAGAGGAGCATGAGGAGTGATGGGACAGGCTTCCCCATCTCTCTATTTATTTACCGCTAGTTTATTTCCGCTGCACTTCGAAACAATGATGGTCACTTTCGCAGAAACTCCGATGATGACGATGATGATGTAATAATTTAATACTCTGACATGTATGGTTTTATGCTTTATTGTATTTGCTCTGTGAGTCACCATCGAGTGAGATTGTGGTACTTGATCCTGTCAGTGGCCGTGTCGGACTAGATCCGAGGGATTGACGGATTATTCCCATTTAAGTGTGGTCTAGCCTCTAAGGCAGGGCTTAGGCACTTAAGTTGGAATAACTCGGGCAGTTCCACCACAGCTGGTATCGGAGCTTGTACCACCACAGAGGAATCAATAAAACATGAATGCCATCCCTTTTCTAAAATAAAACTTGATAGAAACAATGTTGGATAGATAGTAGGACGAGCAGGATAGACCTAGGACGTGAAGCCTTAGGATGATAGAAGGGTAGCTAGGTGGCTAAGTAACTAGGCCCTACAGGCCACTTTTACAGGATGGGAGTTCTTCCCTATTCCTTTTATCTTCTTGTGAGGTCGTTCAGGACGAGCATGCATGCATTTTTAATTAAGCAAATGGATAACTGAGAAAGAGGACTTAAAAACAAGATAACAACCAACTAGGTCCCCAGTGCCTTTTCATTTAACTAGAGAAAGGCTGAGTTTTATTTTTCCTTGTTCTCTTTATAATTCGTTTTCTTTTACTTACGCTTAACCATACACAGATGAATTCCCACGGATCCTCCGATGACGGAAATGCACTGACCCACACTGACGGATTTGCACGAGAGGGTTTTCCCCGCATCTTGTGGGAGGTACTTCAGGGGGCCGGATACTTGACACCCCCTCAGTACACGGTGCAGCAATTTGAGAAGCACCGGGTGCCTCGCTGTAGGGTGAGGATGATCTTAGAGCCTCATCCCCTGCAGCCAGGCTGGCGTTCTCTGGACTCCGAGTCTTTCGGATACCGGGCGGAGGACACGATCGAGGCGATCGCTCTACACGGGTTGACGACTTTTTGTGGGTTCCATCCCTTGGAGCTCTCTACCCACCCCATTGGGTTGTTCCCCGCGGAAAAGGAGGACGACCCGATGTGGAAGGATCGGGTGGAGCATGCCAAGGACATCTGGGCTCTCTACCCAGGCCACACGGCTCACTTGTCGGTGCAATGCATGAACGCCCTGTATCGTCTGCAAGTGATGCGTGGGGAGGCAATGTCTCATTTGATGGCACTGCTAGAGGCGACCAAGATCACCTTGGACAACAGGGAGGAGCTCGTGGTTGACTTGTCCCAGGAGCTGGTAGAAAAAGATTTGCCAGTGGAGCAGCTGTCTGATGAGGTTCATGAGTTGGATGAGCTAGTGGGCACCAGGGAG
Organism: Zea luxurians; assembly: GCA_029449295.1. Lineage (NCBI taxonomy): Eukaryota > Viridiplantae > Streptophyta > Magnoliopsida > Poales > Poaceae > Zea > Zea luxurians. The sequence goes on along the minus strand of JAOPSE010000011.1, from coordinate 64,825,606 downwards.
AACACCATCGAGGTTTTAGAGGATCAGCTCATTAACACTCAGCAGCAGCTTGCTGAGGCTAACGAGCACCTGGACATGCATCACCAGGAGATCCAGGACCAGGAGGCAGGATTGCCACTAATCAAATCAGCAAGAATGTGCCTCTAAAGTTTGGTAGTTTGATAATTAAAACCAACCTTCTTATCTTGGGACTGGATAGTGTGGATATCATATTGGGAACTGATTGGTTGACCAAACATCAGGCAGTGATTGACATTGCAGCTAGGGCCATCGAAGTGCACTCACCAACCTGTGGTGAAACCACATTATATTTGCCCGATCAGGGTTGTACCCGTTCTTGTGCCTATATCATGACAGAATCCCCAGTAAGAAAGATCCCAGTAGTCTGTGACTACCCCGACGTTTTTCCGGATGAATTGCCAGGAATGCCACCTGACAGAGACATTGAGTTTGCAATTGAATTGCAACCTGGGACTGCTCCTATCTCCAAGAGACCCTATAGGATGCCTCCCACAGAACTGGCAGAACTGAAGAAGCAACTGCAAGGACTGTTGGACAAGGGGTTTATTCGCCCAAGTACTTCACCTTGGGGATGTCCTGCATTATTCGTGAAGAAAAAGGATGAGAGTTTGAGGATGTGTGTTGATTACCGCCCTCTCAATGCGGTGACTATCAAGAACAAATACCCGTTACCCCGCATTGATGTTCTGTTTGATCAGTTGGTAGGAGCCAAGGTATTCTCCAAGATAGACCTTCGCTCAGGTTACCATCAGATCAAGATCCGTGCCAGCGACATTCCCAAGACGGCCTTCTCTACCAGATATGGGCTGTATGAGTTTTTGGTGATGTCTTTTGGGCTGACCAATGCCCCGGCTTATTTCATGTACTTGATGAACTCAGTTTTCATGCCAGAGCTGTACAAGTTCGTGGTCGTTTTGATTGATGATATTCTGGTCTATTCCAAGAACGAAGACGAGCATGCTGAGCATCTGCATATCGTGCTTCAGCGACTGCGCGATCATCGTCTTTATGCTAAATTGTCTAAATGTGAATTCTGGCTGAAGGAAATAAAATTCTTGGGTCACACAATCTCTCAGGATGGGATATCAGTTGACCCTGAGAAAGTGCAAGAAGTGATGGACTAGAAACCTCCAACTACAGTGAGGCAGATTAGGAGTTTTCTGGGATTGGCAGGGTACTACCGACGATTTATTCCGGATTTCTCCAGAATTGCCAAGCCAATGACTGAGTTATTGAAGAAGGGAGCCAAGTTCGCTTGGAGCCAGAAGTGCGAATATGCTTTTCATACACTGAGGCAACATTTGACAACAGCCCCAGTGCTGGCTCAACCCGATAACACTAAGCCCTTCGAAGTTTGTTGTGATGCTTCTGGTACAGGATTGGGATGTGTCTTGATGCAAGAGAACAGAGTGATTGCTTATGCTTCCCGAGCACTCAGACCCCATGAGCAGAACTACCCTATGCATGATCTAGAATTGGCAGCTGTAGTTCATGCTCTTAAGATATGGAGACACTACTTGATGGGAGCTCACTGTAACATCTACACTGATCACAAGAGTCTCAAGTACATCTTCACTCAGGCAGATCTGAACATGAGGCAAAGGAGATGGTTGGAGTTAATCAAGGACTACGATTTGGAAGTGCATTACCATCCGGGCAAAGCAAATGTTGTGGCAGATGCCTTGAGCAGAAAGGCCTAGTGCAATTGTATGAACATGGATGCAAGAGTCACCACCCTGTGTGATGAGCTGTGTAAGCTGAACCTGGAAGTTGTTCCTTCCGGTGAATTGAGATATATCTCGGTGGAGCCCACATTGCAAGAGCAAATAGTTCAGGCACAGATTGGGGATAAGGGTGTTCAGGTTATCAAAGATATGCTCAAGCAAAAGGCAGAAAAATACAAGTGTTTCCGTCAGGACAACAAGGGAATTTTATGGTTTGGAGACCGATTGGTGGTTCCCAAGGACCCTGAACTTAGAAAGAAGATACTGGATGAAGCTCACCTTTCCAAATTCTCCATGCACCCTGGTGGCAACAAGATGTACCATGATCTTAGACCTTTTTACTGGTGGACCAGAATGAAGAGGGAAATTGCCAAGTACATCTCCGAGTGTGACACTTGCCAGAGAATAAAAGCTAGTCACTTGAAGGCAGTAGGCCCTTTGCAACCTCTTCCCATACCATCTTGGAAATGGGAGGACATTTGCATGGACTTCATAGTGGGATTGCCCAATACCTCCAGGCACCATGATTCTATATGGGTTATTGTGGACAGATTGACCAAGACTGCTCATTTCTTGCCAGTGCACACCACCCACCGGGCGGAGAAGCATGCAGAGATCTACATTAACCAGATAGTTCGTCTGCATGGGATACCAAGGACTATAGTCTCCGACCGAGGAGCACCTTTTGTGGCACGATTTTGGGAGCAATTGCAGGAATCACTTGGAACCCAGGTTATACGAAGCTCAGCATACCATCCCCAAACAGATGGTCAGACAGAAAGGGTAAATCAGATTTTGGAAGACATGTTGCGAGCATGTGCACTACACTATGGAAAGGATTGGGACAAGTGTCTTTCCTTGGCAGAGTTTTCTTATAATAACAGTTATCAGTCCAGTCTCAAGATGGCACCTTTTGAGGCATTATATGGGAGAAGATGTAGGACCCCACTAAATTGGTCTCAAGCAGGAGAAAGGGAAATTTTTGGGCCCGATTTGGTACTTGAAGCAGAAGCAAAAGTCAGAATTATCAAGAAGAACCTAGAAGCTGCTCAGGCCAGGCAAAAGAGTTATCATGACAAGAGGCGGAAGCCTCTACAGTTTGAGGTGGGAGATCATGTCTACCTTAAGATATCACCAACCAAGGGTGCCAGAGATTCGGGATCAAGGGCAAGTTAGCCCCTCGTTACATTGGACCCTATGAGATCAAGGCAAGTTGTGGACCCGTAGCTTACCAACTGGAATTGCCACCCCGCATGTCAGCAGTTCACAATGTGTTCCATGTATCTCAGCTGCGGAAATGTATTCGTCTACCCACTGAAGTGCTACCGGAACCGGACATTGAGATAGAACCAGACTTGTCCTACCAAGAGTACCCCGTCAAGGTATTGGATCAGAAGGAAAGATCAACTCGGGCAAGATCAATCAGAATGTATAAGGTTCAGTGGAGTCACCATTCAGCAGAAGAAGCTACATGGGAGACGGAGGATTTTCTACGCTCTCGCTTCCCCGACTTTCTGCCCAAAGGAGTCAGTATGTAACCCCAAAAACCCAACCCCCCCACCTGCCCTTTGAATTCAATTATAAGAAAAACATAGATAACAAGGATAGTCTAAGTTGTGGATTTAACTTAAGAAGGACTTCCTTCCGAAGTTGCAAAGAGGATGACATTCGAAGAGCAGTTAATAAGTGAAACTTGAGCATAAAGGAAGAGTAACACTAACACACCTTCAAGCACCCTCCAAGGGACTCTACCTAAAATCTTGGGACGAGATTCCTTTAAGGGGAGAGGGCTGTAACACCCCAGGTGTTACCTTGGTTGGAGCCCACCTTGATACTAAAGGCTTTGATCACATGTGGTAGAGGCTTAGGGCCACACCCAAGAACTTGGAGATCATGTGCTAATCATGTTGCCAATGACCTAAGAAGCATTACTCTAATCCTTGCTCACTTACTACCTTGGATAAGAGGGGAGAAGAACCCTAGACCTCTTTTTAAGCTCTATCTTTCAAAACCCTAAGTAAAGGGGGGGAAGAAAGTGAGCAAATGTGCAAAGCATGGGCAATCTTTACCCAAACCCTAAGCAACCTTGTAACCAGCAATTAGGGGAAGGAAATAATGCAAAAAGACCCCTGGAGAAACCCCAATTCAAATCTCCAAGTGGAGAGAGAGCTAGAGCTCTCTATTTCTCTCTAAGTCCATTTTTAACCCTAGTTTAAGGATCAATCGTGTTCACCTTGAAGATGGCACCAAAACCACTTGGGTTCTATACCAAAAATGTGGTATACCACCTAAGGCACCCCCTGGAGGAAGTGGAGACCGAGACTTGGACGTTTGACAGGGGTTGGCATCAGTTTTGTCGCGTGGTGGGCAGTGAGACAAGCCAGATTTGGCGCCCGTCTATCTCCTGATCTAGGGCGTATCTTCCTTTGGAACTCACACATGTGAGATAGCCCTAGGTGCCAGGAGGAGGTCTGCGCCGGATTCATGGCAAGATTCGCACGTTTGCGATCTCTAGAGACGTTTGAACAATGGAAGAAACTCACCTCCACATGTTCGACGCCTTCTGCCCGCGCCAGAGCACGCCCGCGCGCGCTCCCGCATGCCCAGCGCCGCGTCCGAGCCAAACTAGCGCCGTGGCCCGCGCCCGAGCCTATAAAACCCTCCCAAGTTTCGACTGCACTCTTCCGCGCACCCACAAAACCTCACCGGAGTTAGCTCGTCGCCGTTTGCCCGTGCGCAGCGAGTCCGCGGCCGCCCAATCCCCCTGTCACCGTAGACCGGCCAGCAGAGCCATTCCCAACCCCGTCCAGCCCTCGGGGAAGGCTGTGCACGCCTCCGTGAAGCTCCCCGAGCGAGGAATCGGAGTTTGCTTTGCCGGAGAGGCCAGTCCACGCTCGCCGGAGCTCTCAACCCCGCCGGAGTACGTGGACCGGGTAAACCACTCAACCATCCTTCAATTCCTTGTGCACACAGTCGCTATGTTGCACCGTGAAGCTCATCGTGCCCTTGGATTGAACCAGTTCGCCGTAGTTTGGCCGGTACACTCGCCGCCGACAAGCACACCCGCCTGCGCTCGTGGACCGGGCGATTCCGGCCATCCCCGATGTCAAGCCGTACCTCGACATGACCGCCAGAGTCTCCCCGAGCCAACCCCACCCTTCGCCGGACCTCCCTCGCCGCCGGTAAGCCGCGCCACCCTTTTCTTTCCCGCGGTTACTGTTTCAGTTGGGGGAAGGACTACGGGTGAGAGGGAGAGAAGGTCGGGGGGCTTTGTGAAATGTCAGAGACACAGGGGAACAGTGGCGCAAGGGTAGATCTGCGAGGGTTGATTTGATTTAAACCCAGGGACCCCGGTGTAAACTGTTTTTCCAGGAAACTCTTTTTAAAATCTATTTTAAAACTGAACAGAGACTTTAAAAATTCATAACTTATGTTTAGTTCATCCAAATTTGGTCAAACCAATTTTGTCAGACTCTAATTAATGTAACCTATTTAAGAAAAATATAAAACCCCTTGGTATTAAGGAAGATTTTAAAACTCTGATTTAATGTTAGTTTTGGCCAAAAGCTCAATAATAGTAAGAAAAATAGTTGTGCTATTTGACTAGGGTTAGAAAAATTTGGAGAAATTTATATCTACCTACTGACCTGTTTAAAAATGTTGAACCTCTCTGTCCACTCTATTAAGTTGGTTTTTACCCCTTATTCCATAATATGCTTAAAGATAAGAAAAATAGAAAATGTAATTTAAACCATGAACCAGAGAGCACCACTATTTTTGTTAGGATACTTATTTAATGTAGTTCACTGGAAAAATATATCATACCCTGGTTTAGTATAAAATAAGAAGGATACCTTTTAAATTAATAAAATAAGGATAACTTAGAAAAACTCTACAAAAATAACCCTAAGGCAAAGACACCCCAAACCTTGTGATAACTAATGTTTGGTTATTATGAACAGAGGAAAAATACAAAATCTGTTGTTTGATATTTTTCAAATGACAAGTTAGTTATAAGCACCTTTTTGGCATTAAACTTTAGAAGATCAAAATTAAATAATCACCAATTAACTTTCTATGGATTTTGGCACAGAGGTTTAGTATTACTGTTAGATCCCAACAAAAATGACCCTTAGGAAGAAATTCAACTCTAATGGTGAGGTGTAGTGTAAAGTGGCCCATTTTACACCACCCTTGTTATTTTTTTGTCTAAAGCATAGCCCTTATAGTTTAAGCCTCAAATTCCTAAAACCAGCTAGGATAGCCAATGGCAACCCACTGCAATTTTTACAAAATTTTTGGAAATTATTAACCCACTGTCATAGTTCAAACCTACACTAAAAACCATAAGTAGAAATTAAAGAAAGGAAAATAAATACTGGTAATTAGTGTCACCCTAAAACCCTTATAACATTTCCCATTGAAATGTGTAAGGACAATGCCAATTCACTATGTTATCCTCAACAAAAATCTAAACCTAGGAGTGATAAGCCTAAACCACTAAAAGCCCCGTATGACCCAGAAACCCTAAGTTATTCCTTAACTTAGTTTTCTTTTTGCATAATGTTATTAATCCTGCATAATCATAACATACATGTTCATTTCATTCGATAGACTGTAATCTTGCTGACGGAGAGTACGTCCTCGTGCCGGAGCAAGGAGCTGCTCAGGAGGTAGCCCCAGACCCAGCACCAGAGCCTGCACCAGAGGACCTGCCTGCCACTGCTTTGGAAGGCAAGCCCCGGTTTTATGCATAACCTGTTATTTATGCTATTTTACTACACTTAATGATTGTAGGATTGTTTGTGCACTTAAGTGTAGGAGTTGTTTGAAACCATAGTTGCATGATCTCAGGAACCCCATTGTGATGAATACTAGTATGCTAAGTCGAGTAGCTGCTTTATTAAGTAGGATCTCGGTAGAAGTCGAGTGATTTTTCTAGCACTCGCGCGAGATCAGGAAATTGGTTGTATCCATTTTTATATCATAATGGTGTTGGTCTGTGGACAACAATCCATGGGGATTGGTTATCTACGAGGTAGGAACTGGAATAAGGATTAAGGTGTGGTACCGTGAGTCAAGCGTTTGAACGTACTAAGCACATGCCGAGAAATATGGTAAATCGGTAAGCCTAGTACCTGAGTGAACCTGGCAGTGGACATATCCCCTCACGCGACCTGAGACGAGGTCTCCCATTCCGGTTATGGTGGGTACAAGTGCGGTCACTGCACGACGGCCAGTCGGGGTCAGTGAGGCATTGTACGCCAAGGCGGTGAGCCCTGATCTGCTGACGGGGAATCGATGGGGACGGTTGATGTGTGTGGGGACGGAGTGCCCCTGCATGTCGTGTGTTTAGGTTTACCTTGCAAGGTTTAAAAACTCGATTCGAATCGTCTGCTTCTTGCAGCTAATGAGACTGCTTGATCCATGCTGCTACATTGAGTAACAAGTGGAACTGTGATGAGATGATACAAGATGTTGATTGCTAAAAATGATTGCTACTATGTATGAGTAGATAGTACACTTTTAGCCTTAAGAGAGTCACACTTAATTTTGACAAAGTTAACATCTTGATTTAGAAACTCAGCTAGTGCTTTTGGCAACCAAACTCCACAGCCAAACAGCTGCATGTCTAGAGGTAGAGGAGTAGACTCCTCACACCGGGTAAGTCTAGCTGAGTATTAGTATACTCAGCCTTGCTTGTGGCATAATTTTACAGGTTCTCTGGAGGAAATGGTTGCTGGAGTGACTTGGCCGTCCACCTTGCCACCGGGTTGGACTGTCGAGTGGGACCCTGCCTCGGCTGAGGAGGAGCATGAGGAGTGATGGGACAGGCTTCCCCATCTCTCTATTTATTTACCGCTAGTTTATTTCCGCTGCACTTTGAAACAATGATGGTCACTTTCGCAGAAACTCCGATGATGACGATGATGATGTAATAATTTAATACTCTGACATGTATGGTTTTATGCTTTATTGTATTTGCTCTGTGACTCACCATCGAGTGAGATTGTGGTACTTGATCCTGTCAGTGGCCGTGTCGGACTAGATCCGAGGGATTGACGGATTATTCCCATTTAAGTGTGGTCTAGCCTCTAAGGCAGGGCTTAGGCACTTAAGTTGGAATAACTCGGGCAGTTCCGCCACACAAGACGTGGAGAATTGGCTTATCAACTCAGCTTACCAGAGAATCTGTCAGCTGTGCACGATGTGTTCCATGTGTCTTAGTTGAAGATATGCTTAAGAGTGCTAGAAGAGCAGTTGCTAGCAGAGGAACTTGAAGTTCAAGAAGATCTGATTTATATTGAGAAGCCAACTCAAATTCTGGAGACAACAAAATTGGGTCACTCGGAGGAACACCATCAGAATGTGCAAAGTCAAATGGGGCCATCACTCAGAAGAAGAAGCAACCTGGGAAAGAGAAGATGATTTAAAAGCCAAGTACCCTGAGCTCTTTTCTAGCCAGCCCTGAATCTCGAGGGCGAGATTCTTTTAAGGGGGATAGGTCTATAACACCCTAATTTTTGGGGTATAAAATTTCTTTCTAATTATCACCCAAAATCATGTGTTACTTTTCTTTTTCTCACTCTAGGTTTTCTCTTACTCTAGGTTCATTCTCCTTTTTTCCTTTTTGATTAGATATAGCCTAAACTAGTGGAGGTTAATTATTTATTTTTGCCAAAACCTTATGAGTCATGACATGTTGCATCATGCTGAGTTTAAAATATTCTTTGAAGTGTTGCACAAGTTTGAATTTATTTGAATTTGAAACCTAGTTTGAATTTGGATTTGAAAAACCCTATAGAAAAAGAAATGGAAAAGGAATTAGAAAATTCAGAGAAAAAGAAAAGGAGAAAGCAGCCCAAACTAGCCCAGTCGGCCCAGCTAGGTCGTGCGCCCACGCGCCTGCTCCGCCTGACAGGCGGACCCCACCTGTCAGCGGCAGTTCTCCCTCGCGCGCGCCCTCCCTCCCTCGCTCGCTGCCTAGTGGGGCCAGCCTGTCGGCGCCAGTTTTCTTCCGCACGCACTCCCTCTCTCTCTCTCTCTGTCTTGCGGGCCTGATCCGCCAGTCACCGAGCCTTTGCCCCGCACGGCCCTTTCTCGTCTCTCTGCGCCATGGACCCTACCTGTCAGTTTCACCCCCTCCGCGCTCGCCGTGGACCGGTGCGTGCGCACTTGCGCACGTCACCGGATTTCTCGGCCACGACACCCGCCCACGCGCCCAGCTCCCTTAGAGCCCCGCCAGTGCCTCACGCACACCCCTCACCTCATTTCGCGTAGCTTCGCCCTCTCTCGCGCTCTGCCCACGCTGCCAGCCGCCGCTAGAGACCCGCGCCCGTGTTCCCGGCCATACAGCTCACTGGAGATCGCTCCAAGCCTCCCCGAGCTCCACCCTGAGGTGAGACACCCATCCCCGTGCCTAATTTTCCTTATTGCGCCCTGGGCTCGGCCAATTTCGCCTTCGCTGGTGCTCGGTCGTGGTGGTCCACCGTGCTCGCGTTGTGGTCCACCGTGCTCGCGCGGTGGCCAGCTGATTTAGCCCGGTCTAGTTCCTTGGAGTAGGTCCCTGTGTCACCCCTGCCTCTGCTAAAGCTAGCCCAGGCCTTAGCGCGCCTTAAGTCCCCTCCCCATGGCCGGAATGGCTCACCAGAGTTACTCTAGCCCACCCGAGACCTTATTACCGCCGTTCTCCCTCTCTGCCCGTGGATTCCTGGCCCCTTTTCCGCCATTGAGTTCGCCGTGGCACCCTCTTCCTCTCTGCCCAACTCTGCCGACCCAGGAGCCACCGTAGCTCGCGCCAGCCTCAACTCCGGCGACCTCACCGCCGCGGAGAGGAGCGGCGCCGCCCGCAACCGTCTGTTTCCCCTGGTCTGGTCCCCTCCGTCCGATTCAGAACGAACGGCTCGGACCATGGATAACGCTTCACGCACGCGTGCCCTGAAGCCCCTAGACCGACTAGTTAGCCGCGTCTGCGTGCCCGTGCCCGCGCGCGCGCCCTCGCGATCTAATCTCAGCCGTCGGTTTCTGATCCAACGGTTGAGGGAGCCCGATACACCTTCACGTGGCTGTTTTGCTTAAGAAACCCCCTGGTTTTAGGAAATCAACCCACCGTCCTCTGTTTTAGTGCATAGGTCCCTGGTTTGTTTTAATTAGACCCCTGGACATTTATTTAATCACAGATTTAGCCCTAATTTCATATTTCAAACTTCAAAACTTGTTTATTTCATATCTTTTTCATATGAACTCCAAATTTAGTGGTTCAAATTGCAAAATGTTCACCAAATTATTCTCTGTTCAAATAAAATATGGCCAACTATAATATGTACACTTTAATTTTTACACTTAGAATATAGAATTAAAGTATATGTTGATTTATTTATTTAATGAAATAAATAAAAGGAGAACCCTAGGAATAAAGTATATTCAATCTTGTGAGATTAGTGTTATGCATTACTTGGATTTATTTTTTGGCTTAACCTCTAGGCCTTAATGACATAAATAGAATTAGGAATGTAATTATGGATAATACTTAAAAGATAATCAAATTTCTAAATGAGAGTAGTTTATCTTATAATTCTAGCTTTCATTTGTTTTAATCACTACTTAACCTTTTTGAGCTATGTTCCAAACATTTAGAGAGTAATCAATTCCCCAATTAGGATTAGTCCATTTTTATAACTTGACCTCATTCCTCTGTACTTAATATTGTACCTTCTTGAGTTGTGTGCCAATATTTGTACATGTGTGATGTGATGTTCATTTTTACCTTCCAAATTTATTGAATGTATGCTCGCTTTACTTAGACAACGAGCAGCTCGTGGTTCCTGAGTGTGTTGCCTAAGATCCCTCTGAGCAACAACCTAGTGAAGGCAACTGTCCTCAGACCTATCATGTCCTACTTTACTTTATAATTCACTGTCCCGCATTACTTTATTGAAACCTAAGGATTGACTAGTTTGTATTTCCCTTACCCTTGTTTACCTTTTTGGGTTAATCATGGTTAGCTTATGCTATTGCTTAAACTTAATCAATGAACATGATGTGATCTTTTATGATACGATGATGTTATCCCGATGGGGTCCTTCTGATTACTTTAGGGGGCTCAGGCTCTTTCCTGAGTACCTCTCCGTAAGGACTTGTTTGGGGAGTGACAACCCGGGATAACAGTACAACCATGAGGATGGAATGGGACGCCCTTAGCTGATTAATTAGAGGAACTAGAGGAGTAGTTGGCTTCGCCGTAGGGCCGTCAATGGGGTCCGGGCACAGTACTTGCTCTACTGAGGCTGGTTGCAGAGGTTCTTTGATTTGATTTTGTTAGTCACCCTTCCTTTGGGGAGATGTACTATGTTTATCAAACTGGAGAAACCTAACGGTCGGCTATGTCCTCTGAGAAATCTTTGTAAAGGCTACGTAGTGAGACCCTGCTAGGTCACCTTGGTAGTGATCAATTGGGAGGCTAGAACCCCGGGCAGAATGGGAATCACGGCTTGTGGGTAAAGTGTGCAACCTCTGTAGAGTGTTAGAAACTGGTATATCAGTCATGCTCACGGTTATGAGCAGCCTTGGGATCCTCTTCGATTAGAAGAACAATGGATACTTTTATGATGATGATTAATAATGGTGACTATAATCCTGATCTCTGGTATTTCCTTTTGGAGGGAGTGCCTCTAGATAATAACTGGGTTATTACTAAAATTTGGCTCTACTTATAATAATAAAACTTGACCAACTAAAAGCAACTGCTTAACCTTAACTCCACATACTGCTAGTCCACCTTAGCCAAACGGGACATTTGCTGAATATGTTGATGTGTACTAAACCTTGCTTTACAAACCACCCCACCCCAGGTTGTCTCCACTGTTCTCAGTGCTCAGGAGGTGAAGCTGGCAACATGGATGACTTCGAGGAGTTCTAGGAATACGATGAGTTCTAGTTTACTTTAGTGGCAAACCCCCAGTTAGCTACCTGTGTAGGCTTATCTTCTACGTTTCGATACTCCGCGCTTTGATGTTAATGTTAAACACTATGTTTATGTAATAGACTCTGTGGATGTCTCAGACATCTTGATGTAACTAAGTACCTTTCTGCTATTCAATTCAAGCATTGTGTGATGATGTCCAATTATGTAATCACTGTGTACGTGAGTTCTGATCCTGGCACATACATGATTCGCATTTGGTTTACCTTCCAAAACTGGGTGTGACAACCCACCAGGTTCCAAAGGTCAAAGTCCCTTTCTTCTGAAGCAGCATCAACAAACTTTTTCCTTTATCAGGCACTGCGGCCATGACCTTCTCTGTAGCCGCAGCTATCTCTTCTGCAGCCATATCCGAAAGAAGTCTATCAATTCCTTACAATGTACTTTCAAGATTGGCAGCTTCGACAGCAGCTGCTGCTTCGGCGGAAGTTTCAGCTTTGGCAGTGGCCTCGGCACTTGCAACAGGCATTATTTTGGACACCGAGGCCAGCGGTGGTGTCCGTTCAACGGCTTGCATAACATTAACAATTCTGCGCTTTTCTGACCCTTAGTCTTCTCCTTTATAGCTGAGGGTTGATCCTTCTTCTGTAAAAGTTTCGTCAGTTCTAGTCCCAGAGGACTTTGCAGATTCATGGGTAAAGATTCAGTCATTACCTTTAAAATTTCTGTTATTTCAACAGTGAGAGGCGTCAAAGGAGTCTCCTCTGTTGCTTCAGTTATCTTTGGCTCCGGAGTTTCAGCCTTCCTCTTCTTCGAAACTGCCGCCTTCGGCTCAGGAGTGGATTTTTTCTTCTTTGAAATTTTCTCATCTCCCTTAACCATTCTGGCAGCTTGCCTGCTCAAAATACTGATAATTCTTTTTTTCACCCCTTCAGCACCCTTGTCAAGCCTTTCATAATCAGGGTATTCAGATTTCAAGGCGTCCATCACCTGGTTCAATCTTCGTTTCGGTCGGGTACCCAAGGCTGCGGTCATTAGTTGATCTTCCTTTTTGGTATAATTTCCAAGTATCTCATTGCACATGGTCTCGATCATGTCCAGCCATTCTTTGCAAGGCTTCTTGAATTGTTTCTCAAACTTGAAGCGGTAAGCAAGTCGAACAAGTTCATGCTTTTTCCCCGCTTCTTTCTTCTTCGGCATTCCCCAGCCACTTGACGTCGGATATGTTCTATTCGCCAAGTATTCTTGCACCAAGTCCCTGGTACTGATCTGCTCAGCTACCACTCTAAATTCTACTTCAGCCAGCTGACAGGGTGACCCCAGTTGCATATTGCACAAGGGCCTGGTCATTCCGAAGCTCAAACTCAGTGGACTCATAACCATGGTCATCAGCTTCTCCCTCCTTTTCTCGTCAGCCTTCATATAGAACCATTCATTTTTCCAACCAATTGGCCATTTCGTGCAGTTGCCAAGGACTAGTGCCTTTGTATTCTTTCAATACACAAAATTGTAACAGCCAAAATTTTCATGAAGGCCATCTGCCCTGGCCTTCGTCTGATAATGTAGCTCGTGCACTCGGCAGAAGGCTTCGGCATCTGGACTCATCCCTTGGCTTCGGAGGGCCCAGATATAGACGCTGAGTCTAACAATGGCGTTGGGAGTCAGCTGATGAAGGTATATTTCAAAGTTCTTTAAAACTACCCCTATCATTTCATTCAGGGGGAATTGCAGCCGTGCTCTGAAGAAGCTATTGAAAACGACAACTTCATCCTTCTTCGGCTATGGGATAGTCTCTTCTCTAGCAAATCGAACAAGTTTACTCTCAGCTACTCCAAAATAGCCCAATTTCATCATCATAGGCATGTCATCTTCCGTCACAGTAGATTTTTCAAAATCTAGATGACTAGGCTTCGTTGGGATCAGAATGTTGTAATCTTCTTCACTCTCACCAACATTTTCACCTTCAACCACAGTTTGTTCAGCTTTGGCATTAGAAGCACCTTCGTCAGCCACAACCAGACTGGATCCCTTTATTACTTCTGAAATCGGTGTTGTTTCAGTGGCCTCAGTTTTGTCCCCTTCACGAGACACTCTAGCAGTTGATCGCACTTTGGCCATTTTGATGGTTTTTACCGTTTGACGAAGCTAACCTTAAGCGATGAAGCGGTTGCTCGAAAGCACAATGCAGAAAGCTTCGGCTATGGTTAAATTTTTAACAGTAAAATAGTGCAATGGCAATGAATGTTGTGGTAACTCCTCACCAACCCGTCTGTTTATATAGTGCTGCAGGGGGGATGGTGAACCGTCAGGCCGCTCACACTCACTGAATGGTGGACCGCTCGACGCCTGGAATATTATATTCGTTCCTCGGCAACGAGCTCAGGGAAGGTGTTTTTTGGACCTTCGTCATTTCGAAGCCTTCGAGTTTTTCGCGGATCGAGGTCATTACAAAAAACGATCTAGCACCGCGAAGGGGCTACGGTTGGGGGCCTGCTTCTCCGCCGAAGGTCCTCTAAGCAAAAATACCTTCGGTAGGACGATATGCAAGCAGATACGACATGAAGATATATGCCGAAGCTACAATTGGAAGAGCTACGGCATGATGGCATACTTAAGATGAAGGATGGCACCGACTTAAAGAGGAAAAGACCACATAGTCCCTGATAATTTGTACCATGATTATGATTAGTAATTAAGGACACGAATGTAATTTTGTCCGGGCTGCGTCCCGTGCCTATAAATTGATGAACAGTACCCCCGTACTGTTCACGCTGACTTGTAATCATTCACACGTCACTCCTGCTTTTTTACCTTCTGTCAAGCCGAAGGTATTAATATAATTCAAATATCGTTGATATTTGTTTATGATTATATAATAGAGATATGAATAATCTAATGATTCAAAATAATTATTCTTATTCATTCTTGTGGTAGAATTGCCCTGATTATTCCAACTTAAGTGCCTAGGTCCCGCCTTAGAGGCTAGACCACACTTAAATAGGGATAACACGTCAGTCCCTCGAATCTAGTCCGACGAGGCCACTAACAGGATCAAGTACCACGTACTCACTCGATGGTGAGGCACAGAGCAAATACAATAAAGCATAAAACCATAGTATTAAATTTATTACATCATCATCGGAGTTTAGCAAAAGTAGTCATCATTGTTCGGAATGCAGCAGAATAAAACTAGCGATAAATAAACAGAGAGATGGGGAAGCCTGTCCCATCACTCCTCATGCTCCTCCTCTACCGAGGTATGGTCCCACTCGACTGTCCAACCCAGTGGCAAGATGGACGGCCAAGTCACTCCAGCAACCATGTCCTCCAGAGCACCTGTAAAATTATGCCACAAGCAAGGCTGAGTATACTAATACTCAGCTAGACTTACCCGGTGTGAGGAGTCTACTCCTCTACCTCTAGACATGCAGCTGTTTGGCTGAGGGGTTTGGTTGCCAAAAGCACTAGCTGAGTCTATAAATCAACTTTTAGCTTTTTCAAGTTTTAGTGTGACTCTCTTAAGACTAATTGTTTACTATCTACTCAATCATGATATCAAGCAAATTAGCAATCAAATATCTTTTGCCAAAACATCACATTTCCACTTGTTACTCAATGTAGCAGCATGGATCAAGCAGTCTCATTAGCTGCGAGAAGCAGACGATTCGAATCGAGTTTTTATCCTTGCAAGGTAAACCTAAACACGCGACGTGGCGAGGCACTCCGTCCCCACACACATCAACCGTCCCCATCGATTCCCCATCAACAGAGAGGGGCTCACCGCCTTGGCGTACAATGCCTCAATGACCCCGACTGCCGTCGTGCAGTGACCGCACTTGTACCCACCATAACCGGAATGGGAGATCACGTCTCAGGTCGCGTGAGGACGACAATCTGCTGCCAGGTTCAATCAGGTACTAGGCTTACCGATTTACCATATTTCTCGGCATATGTTTAGTACGCTCAAACGCTTGACTCACGGTACCACACCTTAATCCTTATTCCAATTTCCACCTCGTAGACAATCAATCCCCATGGATTATTGTCCACAGACTAACATCAATATGATATGAAAATGGGTACAACCAATTTCCTGACCTCACGCGAGTGCTAGAAAAATCACTCGACTTCTACCGAGATTCCTAATTAGCAAAGCAGCTATTCGACCTAGCATACTAGTATCCATCTCAAAAGGAATCCTGAGTTCATGCAACTAGGGTTTCAAGCAACTCCTACACTTAAGTGCACAATACAAGCCTACAAACATTAAGTGCAGTAAAATAACATAATATAATTGGTTATGCATAAACCAGGGCTTGCCTTCCAAAGATGGGGCAAGCAGATCCTCTGAGGTAGGCTCGGGTGCTGGATCCGGGGCTACCTCCTGAGCAACTCCTTGCTCTGGCACGAGGATGTATTCTCCGTCCGCGAGGTTACAATCTATCGAATGCAATGAATAAGATATATGCATGCTATGATATGTAAAATTTATTAACAATTATTCCTAGTGAAGAAAAACCAAGTTAGTTAATAACTTAGGGTTTCCTTGTTATAAAAGGCTCTTAGGGGTTTACGTTTATCATTTTAGGTTTTGAGGTCTTGCCTAAGGATAAGCATAATGATTAAGATTTGGATTGCCCCTTAGATGTTTTAGTAGGCCCTCAAGGGGTTTTGCTGGTTTGGTTAGGGTAACATTAGTCTCCACCATTAAATTCCTTTTTTTTCTTTTTCTATTTATGATTTTAGGGTGGGTTTGAACTACAACAGTGATTTAAATTTTTCCAAAAATTCTGTAAAAATTACAGTGGAGTACTATTGGTCACTGTAGTCTGTCTTATAAATTTGAGGTTCAGAATAATTAGAATTTGTCCTGGACAAAAATAACAACAGTTGGGGCAAAAGGGGTCACTTTGCACTACAACTCTTATCTAGGGGTGGGTTCTGCACTAAGAGTCATTTTTGCTGGTATCTATAGGTAATAACATGCTTTTGTGCCTAAAATCACAGAAGGCTACTTAGTGGTTATTTAGTTAGGATTTTCTAAAGTTTAATGCTAAAAAGACACTTACAACTAACTTGTTATTTGAAAAATATCAAACAACAGAACTCATAATTTTTCTATACTCATAATAACAAAAAATTAGTTATCCCAAGGTTTGGGGTGTTTTCTCCTCAGGGTTATTTTTCTAGGGTTTTTCTAAGTTTCCCTTGTTTTCCTAAAATAAAAGGTATCTCATTTCTCTTGTACTAACAAAGGTCTAACAAAATTTTCTAATGAACTATACTAAATAAGGAAGCTAACAAAAATGTGGGTGCTCTCTGGTTTTTATTTTAAACTACCTATTATATTTTCTTTAGCTTTAGGCTAAAAATGATTTAAATGACAAACTTTACCTAAAAATGGGTGTACAGAGGGGTTTATTATTTTTAAACAGGTTAGGAAGTGATTAAGTGCTTCTCTGAATTTTCTTAATCCTAGTCTAATAGTATAGCTATTTTCCCCCATTTCATTTAGCTTTTGACCAGTTAATCATTTAAATCAAAACTTTGAAGTTTTCTGTAACACTTTGGGGTTTTATAATTTTCCTAAGTAGTTTACATTATTTAGGATCTGGCAAAATTGGTTTGACTCGATTTGGATGAACCAAACTGAAGTTATGAATTTTTCAAGTTCTGTTTACATTTAAATTAGGATATTTTAAAAGGTTTTCTGGAATACCCGTTTGCATCGAAGACCCTGGGTTCTTTCTAAATCAATCCCTTCAGTTATACCCCTGCGCCACTATTCCTCTGAGTCGCTGACAGCGCACAAAACCCCCTGGCCTTTACTTCTTCTTCCCCGAGGTCCCTCCCCTTATTTAAATAGTAACCGCGGAAAAGAACAGGGCGGTGCGGCTTACCAGCGGCGAGGGAGGTCCGGCGAAGGGCGGGGTTGACTCCGGGAGGTTCTGGCGGTCACAGCGAGGTACGGCTCGACGGCGGTGGTGGCCGGAATCGGCCGGTCTACGTGCGCAGGCGGGTGAACTCGTCGGCGGCGAGTGCTCCGGCCTAACCACGGCGATACCGGTCAATCCAATGGCACAGGGAGCTTCACAGGGTGTCGATGAGTCGACTCATGCAAGGAATTGAAAAATAACTCACTGTGGAGCTCGGTCTACGTTCACCGGCAGTCGGATGAAATCCGGCGACCGTGGACTGGCTTCTCCGGCGAGGCAAAGTTCGATTCCAGGCTCAGGGAGCTTCACCGAGGCATGCACGGTCTACTCCGAGGGTCGGACGGGGTTGGGAGAGGCTCTGCTGGCCGGTCTACGGTGGCGGGGGATCGGGTGGCCGCAGGCACGCCGTGCGCGGGGCAATGCCGGTGATCTGATGCTCCGGTGAGGTCGAGCGCGCGCGGGTGAGTACGGTCGAAGTCCCTGGTGGCTTTATAGGCGTGGGCACGGGCAACGGCGCTGGCCTGGCTTGGTGCGACGTGGGGGCACGCGGGGCGAGCGTCGGGCGTGCTCTAGCGAGCTCAGAGCGCGTCGAACATGTGGCTCTTTGCTTCTGCCCTTGTTCTTCCCTCTGTTGAGCAGCCAAAACGTGTGAATCTTGCCCTAAGACCTGTGAGAGATATGGGGGTGGGAAGTTGTCTCTGTCCTAGCTATCCTAACCGAGACAAAACTTGTTCCAAGTCGTGTCAAACGACTTAGGGTTGGGTTCAAACTTTCCAGGGTGTTCTAGAGGTATTTTGGCGCCACTTTGTCAATTGGGCCAAGTGGTTTTGAGTTTGAGATAAAGGTGAACATGTTTGATCTTTGCAGGAGGGTTGGTTTTGGACTTAGAAAATTTCTGATTTTCCATTTATGCTCAACCCTTTGGTGAACCTTTTTGGGGGTTTTCTGAAAACTTTTTGGGGTCACTTTCTTACTATTATTTTGTAGGGTATCTGTTGGGGGCCTTCGTCCTCCGAAGGTCCTCAAAAACATGATTTGACAATGTTTTCCAAGTGGATTATGTGAACAGGTACCTTCGGACTCAGAACTATGAACATGAAGTACGGTCAGGACGAAGCCTGAACTAAGACGAAGGGGGATTAAAATGGAGAACGGACTGATTACCAAGCTTCGTGAAGGATGATGCACAGCCGAAGCTGTGCACAGGGAAGCTTCATCGCGATAGCAGAGAGGGGAACCGACTTAAAGATGAAAAGACTACTTGGGCCTTGACAAATTTCCATAAGTCATTGGCAAATGTAATGGACATGAATGTAATTTTACATGGGCTGTGTCCCGCGTCTATAAATAGATGAACAGTACTCCCGTACTGTTCACGCTGACTTGGCATTTGCTTTTGCGTCACGCTTGTACTTTTTACCTTCTCTCAGGACCGAAGGTACATTTGTAATTTGAAATCATTTCTATTTTTCCATGTTAATAAAATAGAAATGATTCTATGATGATGTCTATATTATATTTCATGCTTTATATGAATCCTTCGTCATTACTTGTTATATTTACGAAGGTATGTCTCTTATGACCTTCGTCCGAAACTCATTATTTCCCGAAGGGGCATAATGTTTCGAAGGACGAAGGACTTTAACACTTAACACTTTTTATGTTGCCTTGTTCTTAACTCTTAGCATTTGAGAACAAGTCCCCAACATTGGCGCCCACCTCCGGTGAACTCACTTCCACTTCGAGTTTTTTGAACACCTTCGGAAGCTATAGACCTTCGCTATGGCGCCGAAGAAAGCTTCGGCGACTGGGGCTGCAGCACTGCAACCGCTGGACCCCAACCAGGAGACCGTCTCTCTTCGGGAGGCCCGAAGCCAGAAGAGGAAGGCCGTCAGCCCGACGCTTCAGGAGGATGAACTAGACCAAGAAATCAGGGATATGGAGATGCTACATCAACAGGTGTAGAGGAAGAAGGAGAAGATGGCCAGGCTAGCTGAGTTGCAAAGGCAGATAGACGAAGCCTCTGAAGAAGTTCGCCATCTTACTCACGATGAGCAGAACAAAAGGCCTCAGCAAAAAGACCTTCATCAGGAGGGCTTCTTCAACGAAGATGACTGGTATGACAATTTCCATCATGGAAATTTTGTTTTCGATGATGCTTCTCCTCTGTCCGCTGAGTTGCAGGCTACACCTTGGCCTCCGTCCTATAAGCCACCCCAGCTTCCCATGTTTGATGGCCATTCAGACCCGAAGCAGTTCTTGATGAGTTACGAAGCAACAGTGTCTTCGTATGGTGGCAATGCTGCAGTCATGGCAAAGTCTTTCGTTACGGCTGTCAGGAGTGTTGCTCAGACCTGGTATTCCTCCCTTCGACCAGGAACGATCACTTCATGGCAGAAGCTGAAGGATATGTTGTTAACCAGCTTTCAAGGATTTCAGACGAAGCCGGTCACTGCTCAAGCCTTGTTCCAGTGCACTCAGGATCATGAAGAATACCTTCAGGCGTATGTCCGAAGGTTCTTGCGTTTGAGGGCGCAAGCACCAACGGTGCCCAATGAAATTGTCATCGAAGCCATGATCAAGGGGCTTCGTCCTGGACCTGCAGCTCAATACTTTGCTAGGAAGCCTCCTCAGACTCTGGAGAAGCTGGTCCAAAAGATGGACGAGTACATTCGTGCCGACAATGACTTTCGCCAAAGAAGGGAGGAGGCTTTCAGATTTTCTGAAATGACCAGGGGCTTCGGAGGAAGATTTTATCCGAGGCATGTCAGGTCCATCCACAACTCCACTCAAAATGATGATAAGGGGAGTCAGCAGAACAGACCGCAGAGCTCCTCACAGGCTTCGGGGCAACAGCAAACTTTCTTCCGGCCACCAGCTCCAAGAGGCAGAGGCGCCAGGGGCTTCGGCGGAAGATTTGGAGATCAACCAAGGAGGGTATTTTGCTTATTCTGTGGTGAAAACAAGGGCCATACCACCAGGATGTGCCATGTTACCATCCAGAAACAAAAGGAGCTAGCAGAAGCTGCAGCGCAACAGGGCCAGCCGAAGCAGGTCATGCATACTGCTTCGTATCATCAGCCTTACATCCCGGAATACGTGGGCAACCACCCTGCGGTTTCCGTAGCTTCGGCGAGTCAACCTCAAGCTTCATGGCAACAGCTCCCGCCCCCACCTCCAATGCAACAAGGCCAACAGCCAGAAGGGAGCCAATATGTTCCGCACCAAAGGGATCTCAGAGAGCAATCTGAAGCTCGCACAGTCAATAGTACTGTGCCAGAGTCGAAGCACATTTATTGACAAATATCCTACTTTGATAACAGTCTTTTCCGTTTAGTTCTATTTTATGTGTAATAAAGAACATTTCAGTTTTCATGTAATAGTTTCGTGGTTGGTTATCAGGAAAATCTATCTTCTCCACAGGCTTAAGTCGCTAAAGCTTAAAAATTTGCGGTAACAAGGAGGACCTTTGAATTATTAAAAATCCTTCGAAGCAACAAAAAGTCGTTCTAAGGAACGCAGAGTAAGTTGCCGAAGTTACAAAAAGCCGTACCAAAGGGAGCGCAGTGTAAGTTTTTTGCTCCAAAGACGTTCCTAAGGGAATGCAGAGCATACAGCGAAAAGTCAACGCTGATACCGCCTAAAGTAAAAGGCGAAGAAGCTCCAAAGACGTTCCTAAGGGAATGCAGAGCTTACAGCGAAAAGTCAACGCTGATACCGCCTAAGTAAAAGGCGAAGAAGCTCCAAAGACGTTCCTAAGGGAATGCAGAGCTTACAAATACATTTTGTGTGTATCTTCGGAACAAACGTCATTTGCATAACATAACATCATCACATCATTTTGCATAGCATAAGCATCATACATCCTGTTGCATATGGCAAAAGAAGGGAACACAGTATCAACCTTCGAAAGGACGCTTTGAGAAAGTGAAAATTGTGTAAAGTCACGAGGGAATACAATGATAATCTTCGGAATACAGCTTCGGAGAATGTTTTCACAAAGCATGGACGTGCTTCGTCAGAGTAATATCGAAATTGCATAGCTTCGGAGAATGTTTTCACGAAGCGTGGACGTGATTCATCAGAATAGTTTTAACGAAGAATGTCTTCTTCATGAAGCATGAAAAGAAGGGAAGGTGTTTTTTCGCCGAAGGCTCAAAAATGGTATGTATGTAGAATTTCATGCATCGTAAAGAATTGAATAATGAAAAGAGACTTGTATATTACATTCAAATGTACAAAATATTACATAGATCACACTTCAAATGTTTTTTCTAATAACACCTAGTCTTCTCTTAATACTACTTCGGCAGCCTCATTTAGAAGTTGTTCAACAACTTTATCCATGATAGCTTCGGCCATTTGTTTGATTTCGTCATCCTCTTTTGTGTGAGGGTCAATAGACGATCCAGCAGGTTCTGAGGAAACAGAATATTTATGCATTACTATTACAAACCGCGAGCAAAGTTTGAAATAAAAATTACAACACAATAAGAGCGACTAATTAATACCTATTTGCCCTTCGGCAACTTCTGTCACTTTCCTAGCATCATGAATGCCTTTTTCACTCCTTTGAATAATTTCTTGCGCCATTTCTCGGCCGCCGTTGTCCCAGATATCAGTAAAGAATTTGCCACCAACCATGCTTGCTTCGGCCGAGGGGTCTTTGATGTCTTCGGAGGATAAGGCAGCTTCGGAATGAGCTAAAGATTTTACATGTTCACAACCTTTCTTCTCCAAGACAGTAGCAATTCCTCTAGCACCCGAAAAAGTGCAGATGTCACCACGGCTACTCAGGATTTCCTCGAAGGCCTCTGCTTCGTGGCTGATCCATTCCATTGGACCTTCGGGATTGCCTCTTGAGAAATTCTCTTCGCTGGAAAATGCGCCAACGCTGGCGAAGATGGTTTTTATTCTTTTTACGCATTCCATGGATTTTTCGTAGCATCTTTTCTTAGAAGACCGAAGCTCTTCCACGGTTGCTTCCAAATGATCAGCCCATTGGTCGCTACATTCCCGTCTTGTTTCTTCAAGTATGCGTTCTTCCTTCGCCCAGGCCAGTTGCTTCTGAAGATCTTTAATTTCGCGTCTGTGAGCTTCGGCCTGAACCTTTGCAGCAGCTTCGTCCTTTTTTATCTTGTCTACTAATGTAAGCAGAAGTTTATCTTTTTCTAGAGCTTCGTTTCTCAGTTTAATAACTTCTGAATGTAAATTGTTGAATGCAATTTCGTAGCTTTCATCTTCGGCACTCTTTTGTGCTCTTAATGCGTTGCTTAGGATTAAACCCTATATGAAAAAGAATCCATATAAGAATAAAAGAATGAATTACGTATTAAAGAAGATTTTTCAAGCGTCTAATTCCCATACCTTTAGGCTATTGTACGCAAGACTGTCCGCGAGATCTTCCTTCGTCATAGCACATAATCCAGCTTCGAGCTTCGGGAAACCCATACTTCTAGCCATCTCCCGGCAGACAGATAATTCTTTGTTATCAGGGAGGCAGTATAGGAAGTCGTCTGCATTTGTCCCATTGAACACTACTGCCCCCTTCGGATATTTTAACTCTTTGGCATAGTGATTGGCTTCATAAATCTCTTCTTCAGATAATTTCTTCCCCGAAGCATGTCGCACGATGTAATTACATATGTTGGAAGGAGCTTCGGGGGCGGCAGTGTCAATTTCCTCAACCAAATTTGGTTCTGATATTTTTGTTTCCAAAGATTGATCCTTGATGAGCTCTGAAGGCCCAGCTTCAGCTTCAGGTTGTTGCTTCGAAGCTTCAGCAACTTCAGCTTCGGTAGACACTTCAGCAACTTCAATAGTTTTCTTTGGAGTTGTGCTTGAAGACTTAATTGTCTCCAAAACATCTAACACGTTCACCATTCTTTTTCTTTTCGGGGTCACCGACGGGCCCTTTTGATTTTTTATTATTTCGACATTTGCTGAAGGACTTAAGATTTCCGATATTTTTGGCTTTTCAATCTTCGGTTTTTCTGCTTTTTCGGCTGAAGGCGCTTCAGTTTTCTCTTCTATCTTCGGCACTGGAGCTGGTTCTATAGCTTCAGAGGCCAAAGAGACTTCACCAATAAATTTTGGCACTGTGGCCGGCTCAATAAAGCGCACTCGGTGGGTGAGCACCTTCATCTTTTTCCTTTGCGGCGCTGGCTCGCTAGTGGCACTCGTGGTAGCTTCTGTCGCAGGAGAAGTATTTTTTCTTTTGCGACCCAATACCGGATAGTGATAGTCAGGGTAGACAAACCCGACTGCGTCAAATACCCGGTTGAGCCTTTTCTTCTTTCGGCCTCCGAAGGCTGCTGACAATGCAGTGTTCTCGGCCTTCGAATATGCCCCAAGCAATTCGTCACTTAATGTTTCAATGCTTTTCAACCAGTCGTCATCAGGTTCAACAAACTTATCCCCGTATTTGAATGTGTATTTCAGTCTGACTAGTCTGCCTTCGTCGGACTCTTTGATGGTCTCCTTCGGCATTTCCCACTTTCCTGCAAGTGGCCATACCCTGAAGGCAATATGCTCTTGGACCAAGTCCCTTGTCCCAATGAAAGAGCAGATTACGCCGAAGGCTCTTTGGCATTCCTCGGCTGCTTCATCCATTTCAACCTTCGGCCTTCGAAGTCCGAAGCGTTGCCAGATGGGGCGCATAATAATACTCTTAACATCTTCCTGCGCTGTTAAGTCATTCTTTACATAGAACCACTCTGTCATCCAGGCTCCGGGCCACCTCTTCCGAAAGGTTGGCACAGGGCGGCTTGACCCGGAGCGGGCACCGAAGCTGTAACACACAAAGTTGTTGTGATATTGTTCTTTCCCCCAGGGCTTCGTCTCATATAACAACTCATGAATGTTGCAAAAGCTTTTAGCATTTGGTTCTAAACCTTGGCTTTTTGCAGCCCAGACAAACATCCCCATTCTTATGATAGCTTCGGGAGTAATTTGATGAAGGTAGACTTGAAATGTTTTCAGTACTTCAACAACAAAGTTGCTTAGGGGGAATCAAAGCCCAGCCTTGAGAAAGCTTCGGAAGATTACGACTTCATCTTCTTCGGGGGTGGGAGAAGTCTTTTCTCCAGCATTAGCCCTCACAATAGATATATCTCGAAAATACCGCCCCCTCATATTATCAATATGACTCTCCTTAATAGTGGTTTTCCCGAAAACCGTGTGACTTGGCCGCCATGGTCGATCTTCGGACTCTTCCCCACCACTTTCTACATCGTAACTGTCGCTGTCACCAGTATCTTCGGACAAACCTTCAAGAATCTCCTTGGTGATTTTCTCCGTATTGGTCTCCGCCATCGCTATAAGGAACCCCAAGTTCTTCTCTTCGTCGAGGCTCAGCTTCGTCTCAGCAGGGATCTTCTTACCTTCAGACATCTTCGGAAACGCTAAAAAACTGTTTTCAAGGCCGAAGCTTCAAAATCAAAAAGATCAGCAAATCTTAGTGCACAAGAGCTAAAAATTTAGTAGGCGGAAGCAGATGGCAAGTGTGCGTACCAAATAAGTTTGCGGTATGATCTTATTTATACCCCCAGGGCGTTGAAAAATGAAAGACCCCGCTTGTCAGTGAATGTTGCTATTCTAGCAAAGGGAAGGTGTTTTTTCGGACCTTCGGCTCAAGGCCTTCGTCCATATCGCAATCTGAATTTATCATTAACAAATTAATATTGCGAGGGGCTACTGTTGGGGGCCTTCGTCCTCCGAAGGTCCTCAAAAACATGATTTGACAATGTTTTCCAAGTGGATTATGTGAACAGGTACCTTCGGACTCAGAACTATGAACATGAAGTACGGTCAGGACGAAGCCTGAACTAAGACGAAGGGGGATTAAAATGGAGAACGGACTGATTACCAAGCTTCGTGAAGGATGATGCACAGCCGAAGCTGTGCACAGGGAAGCTTCGTCGCGATAGCAGAGAGGGGAACCGACTTAAAGATGAAAAGACTACTTGGGCCTTGACAGATTTCCATAAGTCATTGGCAAATGTAATGGACATGAATGTAATTTTACATGGGCTGTGTCCCGCGTCTATAAATAGATGAACAGTACTCCCGTACTGTTCACGCTGACTTGGCATTTGCTTTTGCGTCACGCTTGTACTTTTTACCTTCTCTCAGGACCGAAGGTACATTTGTAATTTGAAATCATTTCTATTTTTCCATGTTAATAAAATAGAAATGATTCTATGATGATGTCTATATTATATTTCATGCTTTATATGAATCCTTCGTCATTACTTGTTATATTTACGAAGGTATGTCTCTTATGACCTTCGTCCGAAACTCATTATTTCCCGAAGGGGCATAATGTTTCGAAGGACGAAGGACTTTAACACTTAACACTTTTTATGTTGCCTTGTTCTTAACTCTTAGCATTTGAGAACAAGTCCCCAACAGTATCAAGTGTACTACAACTTTTGTAATTGGCCCTAGTCATGATCATGTGGTTCTCTTAACCTTTTGGTCATACTTACTTCTAGGGCTCCAATTGTCCAAAGGGGTTTGATTTAGGGTTTAGGCAAATTCCCCCCATTAGAAGTGCATGACAAGCCAAGGTGTGACTTCTAAGATAGGTTGCACTTATTTAGGATCATGATTTCCAAGCTTGAAGTCCTTCCCTCAAGTTAAGTCACATGTGATGATGAGCTTTCCTTGTGTAGTCTTTAGTGAAAATCCTAAGTAACACCTGGGGTGTTACAGCCCTCCCCCCTTAAAGGAATCTCGTCCTGAGATTTAGGTAGAGTCCCTTGGAGGGGTGCCATGAAGGTGTGCTGGTGTGTTGCTTCTTCCTTTGTCCAAGTTTCTCTAGTTAACTGCTCTTCGAATGTCATCCTCTTTGCAACTTCAGAAGGAAGTCCTTTTTGAGTCATTTTTAAAGCTTACTATACTTTTAACATCTAAGTTTTTCTTATATTTAGATTCAAAGGGAAGGTGGGGGTGGGGTTTTGGATTACGTACCGACTCCTTTGGGCCGAAAGTCGGGGAAGCGAGAACGTAGAAAATCCTCAGTCTCCCACGTAGCCTCTTCCACTGAGTGGTGACTCCACTGAACCTTATACATTCTGATTGACTTTGCTCGCGTTGATCTCTCCTTTTGATCCAACACCTTGACGGGGTGTTCTTGATGAGACAAGTCTGGTTCTATCTCAATTTCCGGTTCATGCAGTACTTTAGTGGGTAAGCGGACACACTTCCGTAGCTGAGATACATGGAACACATCATGGACTACTGACATGTGGGGTGATAACTCCAATTGATATGCTACGGGTCCACAAACTGCTTTGATCTCATAGGGTCCAATGTAGCGAGGAGCTAACTTGCCCTTGATTCCAAACCTCTGAACACCTTTGGTGGGTGACACCTTAAGGTAAACATGATCTCCCACTTCAAACTATAGAGGTTTCCTTCTCTGGTCATGATAGCTCCTTTGCCTGGCCTGAGCAGCTTCTAGGTTCTTCTTTATAACTCTGACCTTTTCCTCTGCTTCAAGTACCAAGTCTGGTCCAAATATTTCCCTCTCCCTAGCTTGTGACCAATTTAGTGGTGTCCTACACCTTCTCCCATACAAGGCTTCGAAAGGTGCCATCTTCAAACTGGCCTGGTAGCTGTTATTATAAGAGAACTCTGCCAATGAAAGACACTTGTCCTAATCCTTTCCATAATGTAGCACACATGCCCTCAACATGTCTTCTAAAATCTAATTTATTCTTTCTGTCTGACCATCTGTTTGAGGGTGGTATGCTGAGCTTCTTATTACATGAGTCCCAAGTGATTCTTGCAATTGCTCCCAAAAACGTGCTACGAATGGTGCTCCTCTGTCAGATACTATAGTCCTTGGTATTCCATGCAAGCGAATTATCTGGTCAATGTAAATTTCAGCATACTTTTCCGTTCTGTGGGTAGTATGTACTGGCAAGAAATGAGCTGTCTTGGTCAACCTATCCACAATGACCCAAATAGAATCATGGTGTCGGGAGGTATTGGGCAATCCCACAATGAAGTCCATGCAAATATCCTCCCATTTCCAAGATGGTATGGGAAGGGGCTGTAAAGTGCCTGCTACCTTCAAATGACTGGCCTTGACTCTCTGGCAAGTGTCGCACTCAGCTATATACTTAGCAATTTCCCTCTTCATTCTGGTCCACCAATACAAGGATCTAAGATCATGATACATCTTGTTGCTGCCGGGGTGCATGGAGAATTTGGATAGGTGAGCTTCATCCAATATTTTCTTTCTGAGTTCAGGATTCTTGGGGACAACCAGTCGATTTCCAAACCATAGAATTCCTTTGCTGTCCTGACGGAAGCATTTGTATTTGTCCACCTTTTGTTTGATCATTTCCTTGACGACTTGAACACCCTTGTCACCAATCTGTGCCATGACTATCTGCTCATGTAAGGTGGGCTCCACTGAAATATAACTTAAAACACCAGAGGAAACGACTTCTAGGTTCAGCTTGCACAACTCATCACATAGGGTGGTGATCCTTGCATCCATGTTCATACAATTACACTGGGCCTTCCTGCTTAAAGCATCTGCCACAACATTGGCCTTGCGAGGATGGTAATGCACCTCCAAATCATAGTCCTTGATTAGCTCTAACCATCTTCTCGGCCTCATATTAAGATCAGCCTGGGTGAAGATATATTTGAGACTCTTATGATCAGTGTACACGTTACATTGGGCTCCCATCAAGTAATGTCTCCAAATCTTGAGAGCATGAACCATAGCTGCTAACTCCAGATCATGTGTGGGGTAGTTCTGCTCATGGGGTCTGAGTGCTTGGGAGGCATAAGCGATAACTCTGTTGTCTTGCATCAAGACACATCCCAATCCAGTATCGGAAGCATCGCAATAAACCTCAAAAGGCTTGGTGCTATCAGGTTGAGCTAGCACTGGTGCTGTTGTCAAATGCTGCCTTAGTGTATGAAAGGCATCCTCACATTTTTGACTCTATTCATACTTCACTCCTTTCTTCAACAATTCAGTCATCGGCTTAGCAATCCTAGAGAAATCCGGAATAAATCGTCGATAATACCCTGCCAATCCCAGAAAACTACGGATCTGCCGTACTGTAGTAGGAGGTTTCCAATCCATCACTTCTTGCACCTTCTCAGGATCAACTGATATCCCATCCTGAGAAATTGTGTGGCCCAGAAATTTTATCTCCTTCAGCCAGAAATCAAATTTGGACAATTTAGCATATAGACGATGATCGCGCAATTGCTGAAGCACAATGTGTAGATGCTCAGTATGCTCGTCTTCATTCTTGGAATAGACCAGAATATCATCAATGAAAACCACCACAAATTTGTCCAATTCTGGCATAAAGACTGAATTCATCAAATACATGAAATATGGTGGTGCATTCGTCAGCCCAAAAGACATCACCAAAAATTCATAGAGCCCATATCTGGTAGAGAAAGCTATCTTGGGAATATCGCTGGCACGGATCTTGATTTGATGGTAGCCCGAGCGAAGGTCTATCTTGGAGAACACTTTGGCTCCTACCAACTGATCAAACAAAACATCAATGCGGGGCAGTGGGTATTTGTTTTTGATGGTCACCGCATTGAGAGGGCGGTAATAGACACACATCCTCAAACTCTCGTCCTTTTTCTTCACAAATAAGGCCGGACATCCCCATGGTGAAGTACTTGGGCGAATGAACCCCTTGTCCAGCAACTCTTGTAGCTGCTTTTTCAATTCCGCCAATTCCGCTAGAGGCATCCTATAGGGTCTCTTGGATATAGGAGCAGTCCCGGGTTGCAATTCAATCGCGAACTCTATGTCCCTATCGGGTGGCATTCCTGGCAATTCGTCAGGAAAAACATCTGGGTAGTCACAGACCACAGGGATTCTTTCAACTGGTGACTCTATCATGGTGAATGCACAAGAGCGGGTACAACCTTGATCAGGCAAATACAAAGTAGTCTCGCCATAGGCAGGGGAGTGAATCTCAATGGCCCTTGCTGCAATATCAAGTACTGTCTGATGCCTGGATAACCAATCAGTTCCCAATATAATGTCCACACTATCCAACCCTAAGATGAGAAGGGTGGTTCTAATCACAAGACTACCAAATTTTATAGGCACCTGCCTGTTGATTTGATAGGTGGCAACCCTACCCCTGGTGTTGAAATTGTGATACCCCTGTTGGTGTGGTGAAAAGGTAATTGGCACTTGGCACTAAATTTGGTACTGATAAAACTGTGTGATGCACCAGAATCAAAAAGAATAATAGCAGGATAATTCAAAACTGAAAAGATACTAGTCATGACGGGTGCTCCCTCTAGAATGTCAGCCATGGTGGTGAAGTTCAGTTTGCTTGTCTCACTTGCACCTTCTGCCTCTTGCCTTGATTCTGGTTGGCATTTTGCCCCTGCCTTTGCTGACTCCTAGGGCAATTCTTGGCATAATGCCCGGTGTTACCACAACTAAAACACCTGTTGTCATTGGTCTGACGGTACTGCTGCTGCTGTGGCTGATTGTTCCACTGAACTGGAAACTGGGTGCGGTTGGGTGCCTGCTGCTGCTGCTGTGGTCGGATAAACCAACGTCCTTGCTACTGCTGAGGTCCCCTGTTCTGAGGGTCAGATACGATCCTGAAGCGCTGTGGCTGAGCTGAAGGTCCTGCCACAAGGGTCTTCCTCTTCTTCTCTGCCTGCCGTGCTGTGATACAATCCTCCTGAGAAATGGCCATGTTGACTAACTCATTATAGCTGTTGGCCCTGACTGTGTTGAGACGATCGCGGAGCTTAGTGCTGAGTCCCCTCCTGAATCTGTCCCTCTTCTTCTCATCAGTGTCTGCATGATATCCAGCATACTGGCACAGGTCATTGAAGGCCTAAGCATACTGTAACACTGTCCGGTTCCCTTGAGTGAGTGCCAGGAACTCATTGAGCTTGCGGTCCATAATGCCTGCTGGTATATGATGCCCTCTGAAGGCTGCCTTGAATTCTCTGCATTCCACCACGTGGCCATCTGGTTGCATAGCGAGAAAGTGATCCCACCACGTCTGCGCGGGTCCGCGAAGCTGCTGAGTGGCAAAACGAACTTTGGCCGCATCTGAGCAATTGCCGGTAAGTAATGGAAATTTGGATTCCACTACCCTGATCCATACATCAGCATCAAGTGGGTCCTCTGCCCGCGTGAACTACGACAGCTGAGTGCT
Organism: Zea luxurians; assembly: GCA_029449295.1. Classification (NCBI taxonomy): domain Eukaryota; kingdom Viridiplantae; phylum Streptophyta; class Magnoliopsida; order Poales; family Poaceae; genus Zea; species Zea luxurians. The sequence continues at coordinate 64,794,813 of JAOPSE010000011.1, read as the reverse complement.
GAGGAACTCCTGGTAAGTTGCTGCTGCTGGGGGACGCTGATGGTGATCACCACCACCATAATGCTGAGGTGGCGGTTGGCGCTGAGCTAACTGACGCAGAATCTCATTCTGCTGAGCCATCAACTCTTGCATGGTAGGAGGCGGTGGCGGGGGTGGAGGAATGTGCTCATTCTGTCCACGACGCGCTCTTCCTGCCATATGAAAAATCATGGATATTCTCAATATCATATTTCTGAGGGTCAATGTTCAATCGTGGCGAAAGAGTCAAAAGGGGTAAAACCAATATATTCTTGCATAATTTATAAAAGATTCCACATGGCATAAACTTTTCTTCTTAAATTAAAACTGACATCATTCATCATCCATACTTCCAAAAGAGTTTGTCCCAATTACATCAGTAACTCAAAAGACTCAACTCCATCTAGCCTAGTACCCCAAAGGTGCAAAAGCTAAGCTAGCCTCGAGGAATCTACCGCCACAGACTTCCAACTCTATCTCTGCGACCTAGTGAGCAAACAAGGCAACGCTCGACTCGGGAGAAGGTGGTCTCCCTGAGCCAGCGATGTCCAAACTGGAGGCAGGCTCCTCTCCTCCCTCGATGTCGACATCCTCGTTGGCCTCCATGTCCTGGATCTCCTGGTGGTGCATATCCAGATGATGGTTAGCCTCTGCGAGTTGCTGCTGAGTGTTGATAAGCTGATCCTCGAGAACCTCGATGGTGTTCTCCCTGGTTCCCACTAGCTCCTCAAGCTCTTGGATCTCATTTGACAATTGTTCCACTTGTAGGTCATTTTCCACCATCTCAGTGGACAAGTCAACCACAAGTTCCTCTCTGTTATCCAAGGTGATCTTGGTAGCCTCCAACAATGCCATCAGATGGGACATTGCCTCTCCATGCATCACTTGCAGACGATACAGGGCATTCATGCACCATACCGTCAAGTGAGCAGTCTGACCTAGGTAAATAGCCTAGATATCCTTGGCATGCTCCACTCGGTCCTTCCACATTGGGTCGTCCTCCTTCTCCGCGGGGAACAAACCAATGGGGTGAGTGGATAGCTCCAAGAGGTGGAACCCACAGAAGGTGGTTAGTCCGTGAAGAGCAGTCGCCTCGATAGTATCCTCAGCCCTATATCCAAAAGACTCTGAATCCAACGAACGGCAGCCTGGCTGTAGGGGATGAGGCTCCAGGGTCATCCTCACCCTACAGCGGGGCACTCGGTGCTTCTCGAACAGCCGGACCGCGTACTAGGGAGGCGTCGTGTAACCAGCTCCCTGAAGTACCTCCCATAAGATACGGGGGAAACCCTCTCGTGCAAGCCCATCGGTGTGGGACTGTGCATTCCCTTCGTCCGTGGATCCGTGAAAAGTCATATGTGTACGGTTAAGCGTAAGTAAAAAGAAAAAGAATTATAAAATAAAAAGGGATCAAACTCAGCCTTTCTATGACTATGACAATGGCACTGGGTGTACTTAGTCTGTTGTTACAGTGCATTAGGGTTTCTACCCAATTATCAAGTATTTTAAATAAGGATGCATGTATGCTCGTCATAAGCGACCTCATTCCAACTTAGGGGGAATAGGAAAGAACTCCCATCCCTTATAGTAGCCGATAAGGCTTATTCAAATAGCCACCTAGCTACCCCTCTATTATCCTAAGGCTTCACGTCCTAGGTCTATCCTTATCGTCCTGACGATCTATCCAACATTTGTTTCTAACAAGTTTTACTTTGAAAAAGGATGATATTTATAGTTTATTGATTCTTCTGTGGTGGTACGAGCTCCGATACCAGCTGTGGCGGAACTGCCCGGATTATTCCAACTTAAGTGCCTAGGTCCCGCCTTAGAGGCTAGACCACACTTAAATAGGGATAACACGTCAGTCCCTCGGATCTAGTCCGACGAGGCCACTAACAGGATCAAGTACCACATACTCACTCGATGGTGAGGCACAGAGCAAATACAATAAAGCATAAAACCATACATTGAGGAGTATTAAATTTATTACAACATCATCGGAGTTTAGCAAAAGTAGTCATCATTGTTCGGAATGCAGCGGAATAAAACTAACGATAAATAAACAGAGAGACGGGGAAGCCTGTCCCATCACTCCTCATGCTCCTCCTCTGTCGAGGTAGGGTCCCACTCGACTGTCCAACCCGGTGGCAAGATGGATGGCCAAGTCACTCCAGCAACCATGTCCTCCAGAGCACCTGTAAAATTATGCCACAAGCAAGGCTGAGTATACTAATACTCAGCTAGACTTACCCGGTGTGAGGAGTCTACTCCTCTACCTCTAGACATGCAGCTGTTTGGCTGAGGGGTTTGGTTGCCAAAAGCACTAGCTGAGTCTATAAATCAAGTTTTACCTTTTTCAAGTTTTAGTGTGACTCTTTTAAGACTAATTGTGTACTATCTACTCAATCATGGTATCAAGCAAATTAGCAATCAAATATCTTTTGCCAAAACATCACATTTCCACTTGTTACTCAATGTAGCAGCATGGATCAAGCAGTCTCATTAGTTGCGAGAAGCAGACGATTCGAATCGAGTTTTTATCCTTGCAAGGTAAACCTAAACACACGACGTGGCGAGGAACTCCGTCCCCACACACATCAACCATCCCCATCGATTCCCCGTCAGCAGAGAGGGGCTCACCGCCTTGGCGTACAATGCCTCACTGACCCCGACTGTCGTCGTGCAGTGACCGCACTTGTACCCACCATAACCGGAATGGGAGACCACGTCTCAGGTCGCGTGAGGAGGGCAATCTGCTGCCAGGTTCAATCAGGTACTAGGCTTACTGATTTACCATATTTCTTGGCACATGTTTAGTACGTTCAAACGCTTGACTCACGGTACCACACCTTAATCCTTATTCCAATTTCCACCTCGTAGACAATCAATCCCCATGGATTGTTGTCCATAGACTAACATCAGTATGATGTGAAAATGGGTACAACCAATTTCCTGATCTCGCGCGAGTGCTAGAAAAATCACTCGACTTCTACCGAGATTCCTAATTAGCAAAGCAGCTATTCGACCTAGCATACTAGTATCCATCTCAAAAGGAATCCTGAGTTCATGCAACTAGGGTTTCAAGCAACTCCTATACTTAAGTGCACAATACAAGCCTACAAACATTAAGTGTAGTAAAATAACATAATATAATTGGTTATGCATAAACCGGGGCTTGCCTTCCAAAGCTGGGGCAGGCAGATCCTCTGAGGTAGGCTCTGGTGCTGGATCCGGGGCTACCTCCTGAGCAACTCCTTGCTCTGGCACGAGGATGTATTCTCCGTCCGCGAGGTTACAATCTATCGAAGTAAATGAATAAGATATATGCATGCTATGATATATAAAATTTATTAACAATTATGCCTAGTGAAGAAAAACCAAGTTAGTTAATAACTTAGGGTTTCCTTGTTATAAAAGGCTCTTAGGGGTTTACGTTTATCATTTTACGTTTATCTTGCCTAAGGATAAGCATAATGGATTAAGATTTGGATTGCCCCTTAGATGTTTTAGTAGGCCCTCAAGGGGTTTTGCTGGTTTGGTTAGGGTAACATTAGTCTCCACCATTAAATTCCTTTTTTTTCTTTTTCTATTTATGATTTTAGGGTGGGTTTGAACTACAACAGTGATTTAAAATTTTCCAAAAATTCTGTAAAAATTACAGTTCGTTACTATTGGTCACTGTAGTCTGTCTTATAAATTTGAGGTTCAGAATAATTAGAATGTGTCCTGGACAAAAATAACAACAGTTGGGGCAAAAGGGGTCACTTTGCACTACAACTGTTATCTAGGGGTGGGTTCTTCACTAAGAGTCATTTTTACTGGTATCTATAGGTAATAACATGCTTTTGTGCCGAAAATCACAGAAGGCTACTTTGTGGTTATTTAGTTAGGATTTTCTAAAGTTTAATGCTAAAAATACACTTACAACTAACTTGTTATTTGAAAAATATCAAACAACAGAACTCATAATTTTTCTATACTCATAATAACAAAACATTAGTTATCCCAAGGTTTGGGTTGTTTTCTCCTCAGGGTTATTTTTCTAGGGGTTTCTCAGTTTCCCTTGTTTTCCTAAAATAAAAGGTATCTCATTTCTCTTGTACTAACAAAGGTCTAACAAAATTTTCTAATGAACTATACTGAATAAGGAAGCTAACAAAAATGTGGGTGCTCTCTGGTTTTTATTTTAAACTACCTATTATATTTTCTTTAGCTTTAGGCTAAAAATGATTTAAATGACAAACTTTACCTAAATTGGGTGTACAGAGGGGTTTATTATTTTAAACAGGTTAGGAAGTGATTAGGTGCTTCTCTGAATTTTCTTAATCCTAGTATAATGGTATAGCTATTTTTCCCCATTTCATTTAGCTTTTGGCTAGTTAATCATTTAAATCAAAACTTTGAAGTTTTCTGTAACACTTCGGGGTTTTATATTTTTCCTAAGTAGTTTACATTATTTAGGATCTGGCAAAATTGGTTTGACTCGATTTGGATGAACCAAACTGAAGTTATGAATTTTTCAAGTTCTGTTTGCGTTTAAATTAGGATATTTTAAAAGGTTTTCTGGAATACCCGTTTGCATCGAAGACCCTGGGTTCTTTCTAAATCAATCCCTTCAGTTATACCCCTGCGCCACTATTCCTCTGAGTCGCTGACAGTGCATAAAACCCCCTAGCCTTTACTTCTTCTTCCCCGAGGTCCCTCCCCTTATTTAAACAGTAACCACGGAAAAGAACAGGGCGGCGCGGCTTACCAGCGGCGAGGGAGGTCTGGCGAAGGGCGGGGTTGACTCCGGGAGGTTCTGGTGGTCACAGCGAGGTACGGCTCGACGGCGGTGGTGGCCGGAATTGGCCGGTCCACGTGCGCAGGCGGGTGAACTCGTCGGTGGCGAGTGCTCCGGCCTAACCACGGCGATACCGGTCAATCCAATGGCACAGGGAGCTTCACAGGGTGTCGATGAGTCGACTCATGCAAGGAATTGAAAAATAACTCACCGTGGAGCTCGGTCTACGTTCACCAGCGGTCAGGTGAAATCCGGCGACCGTGGACTGGCTTCTCCGGCGAGGCAAAGTTTGATTCCTGGCTCGGGGAGCTTCACCAAGGCATGAACGGTCTACTCTGAGGGTTGGACGGGGTTGGGAGAGGCTCTGCTGGCCGGTCTACGGTGGCGGGGGATCGGGTGGCCACGGGCACGCCGTGCGTGGGGCAATGCCGATGCTCTGGTGCTCCGATGAGGTCGAGCGCGCGCGGGTGAGTACGGTCGAAGTCCCTGGTGGCTTTATAGGCGCGGGCGCGGGCAACGGCACTATCCTAGCTTGGCGCGACGCAGGGGCACGCGGGGCGGGCGTCGGGCGTGCTCTGGCGAGCTTAGAGCGCGTCGAACACGTGGCTCTTTGCTTCTGCCCTTGTTCTTCCCTCTGTTGAGCGGCAAAACGTGTGAATCTTGCCCTAAGACCTGTGAGAGATCTCTTCCCTGCACCTAGAGCTATCTAGTTCATGTGAGTTTCGAGGGTAGATATGGTCGGGTTTGAGAGATATGGGGGTGGGAAGTTGTCTCTATCCTAGCTATCCTAACCGAGACAAAACATGTGCCAAGTCGTGTCAAACGACTTAGGATTGGGTTCAAACTTTTCTAGGGTGTTCTAGAGGCATTTTGGCGCCACTTTGTCAATTGGGCCAAGTGGTTTTGAGTTTGGGATCAAGGTGAACATGTTTGATCTTTGCAAGAGGGTTGGTTTTGGACTTAGAAAAATTCTGATTTTCCTTTTATGCTCAACCCTTTGGTGAACCTTTTTGGGGTTTTTCTGAAAACTTTTTGGGTCACTTTCTTACTATTATTTGTAGGGTATCAAGTGTACTACAACTTTTGTAATTGGCCCAAGTCTTGATCATGTGGTTCTCTTAACCTTTTGGTCATACTTACTTCTAGGGCTCCAATTGTCCAAAGGGGTTTGATTTAGGGTTTGGGCAAATTCCTCCCATTAGAAGTGCATGACAAGCCAGGGTGTGACTTCTAAGATAGGTTGCACTTATTTAGGATCTTGATTTCCAAGCTTGAAGTCATTCACTCAAGTTAAGTCACATGTGATGATGGGCTTTCCTTGTGTAGTCTTTAGTGAAAATCCTAAGTAACACCTGGGGTGTTACAGGTGACAGGCTCCTTCTTTTAGTTCAGGTAAGTACAGCTTGGTTACTACTTCCTTTCTGGATGGGGATATCAACTTAACTGCCCTCTTGTCACAACTGATAGTGGCTTGATTTCTATGTAGCCAATTCATCCCTAGGATGACATCAAACCCTTGAGTTCCCATTACTACTAGGCTAGCGGGGAAGTTTATCCCCCTTATTTCAATCCTTAGATTTGGACAAATCCTATCGGACTGAACTTTTCCCCCAACTGAATTAACTCTTAAAGGCGGGATCATTGGTTCTATGGGGATGTTTTGTGATTCTACCCAAGATGTAGAAACAAAAGAATGTGTGGCACCAGTATCAAATAATACTTTTGCTGGGTAGGATTCGACTGGAAACATACCTACTTCCATGTCCTGAGCATCCTGGATTGCTTTGGCCTCCAGGTGGTTCACCTTTCCACAGTTGTAAGCCTGACCACGGACTCCCGGTGCTTGCTGTGGCGCTCCTTGTCTTGCTGGGGCATTGACTGCTGGCAGTTGCTGGGCTGCTTTCTTTGAACAGTTCTTCGCCCAGTGATTTTGCTCTCCATAGTAGAAGCATGCACGACCTCCTACTTGTGCCGAGGCTGCTTGGCCATTCTGGTTGGTTGCTGGGGCACGAAGACGAGCTGCCGGATTGTTCTGATGCTGGTACTCATTTCCTCCCAGCTGGGTGTTCTGACGGTAATGCTGCTGCTGAGGAAACTGCCACTGGTACTAGTGCTGGTGCTGATGCTGATGCTAGTGCTGGTGTTGGTGCTGGTGACCTTGTTTGAATTGTTGTGGTGAGTTGCTTGAGTAGCGGGGATGACTGCTACTCCCTGCCTAAGGCCCACCAACCTTGCGCTTCATATCCTCCATCTCCCGACGCTTCCTTTCTGTCATGATTGCCCTATCAATCAAATGCTAGAAGGTGGGAAAAGTGTGGTTCATGAGCTGATAGTGGAGGGGATCAACCAATCCTCTCAGAAAACGGTACTACCTCTTGGCATCTATGTGGACATCTTCTGGGGCATAACGGGACAGATGCCAAAACTTATCCCTATACTCACTGACGGACAGGGGACCTTGCTTTAGAGCAAGAAACTCCTCCTTCCACACTATCATCAGTCCCTCAGGCACATGGTAGCTACGGAAGTTGTCCCTGAACTCCTCCCAGGTGATAGCTTCAGGGTTGGCATGGGTGGCGAGGTAAGACTCCCACCAAGATTGTGCTGCTCCCCTCAGCTGTCGGGGACCATACAAAACCTTCTCACGGTCGTTGCACTGGGAAGTGTGCAACTCACGCTCCATAGTACGCAGCCAATCTTCCACGTCCATGGGATCAGCAGAGTGGGCAAAGACAGGGGGATGGCCCCTCATTAACTCTGCCCACTTGTCTCTGGGCACTTGTGGCATCTGGACTTGCACTTGAGGCTGAGGTGGGGGTGGCTGCTGCTGCAGCTGCTGCATCGCTGCTAAGGTCTGACCAATTGCCAGAACTGCCTAAGTTTGCATCATGAACATTTGCTCAATTTTCATTGGGGTGGCGGTGGCAAATGCTGCTGCGGGGCTGCCTCCTCTTGGGGTGCCTGCTGTTCTGGCTGAGCACGCCTCGCTCCTCTGCACCTATTCTCAGACATCTGTAGAAACCACACACATATCAGATCTGACTCTGCAGTCTTTCAGCACAAGAAAAGATATATGGAAATCTTCATAGCACTAAACAATTGATCATCTTCACTGACAGCTTCTCAGATAAAGAGGAAAGTGGAAATGAATGGATTACCCAACTAAATGACTGACTTTATTAATAACTACACCAAGTTGCAGGGGATACCCACACATTGATGACAATCATTACAAAGATCCAACTTCATTACATGTTCATCATGACAAGCATCCAGCAAAAGATAACCACACTAACTCTAACTAAGACTGACTAGACTAAGACACTAAATTAAGCATTATTACAGACTCCGACTCCATCGATCTATGGATTTAAATCTATCCAGGTCCTGCAGTCTGGGGTACCATAGTTGAAGCGACCATGGGGTGGTGAACGGTAAGCGTGTTGAATCCCTACAGGGGCAGGAGAACCACCATCAAGATAGTGGCATGCCGCGCATTCAGCACGCAATTCCGCAACCTCTGCCCGAACCTTGCCCAACTCGTCAAGGGCGTGGTCCAACTCTGTGTTGAGCACAGCGGCCAGGTTGACCACGCTGCTCAACCTAGGATTGCCCTCACCAACTGGCGAGGCAATCACACCTCTAGCACTGCCGGTCGAACGGTGAGGGTAGTACTTCAGGTCAAGGCTGTCAGCTACCCCTTTGAACAACGAGCAATACTGAGAAAGTGCCCGTCGTACTGCATCTTGCATGGCTGCCTCGGTAGTATCCCTCTCAGTGATAGAATAGTGCTCTGAGAAGGCCTCTGCACCCCGGAGATCATCGTCCGGATGGCGCACCAAGCACGTAGCCTCCCACTGGTCCGGGTATAACCCGCGACGATGCTGGTAGACTACACAACGGTACTCGATGGACCAAGTATGTCGATCGAAGGCCCAACGCAGCAGGGTATCGAGAGCGTCGTGGAAGTGACACCTGCGAGCAGCGTCACGAGTGATGGGTCTAGCGATCCACCACTTTGGCTCCGGCTCCTCCGAGCGCTCTGTGTCATGGCTCGAACTGCCACCAGTGTCGTCGTCGTCTCCGTCTCTATCAGGGTCTCCACCAGCAGCCGGGATGCCTTGTGGTGGTGCAGGGGGCATCTCTGGCTGAGGTGCAGGGGAAGGCGGCCTCTTAGACTCCACCTCCCACTAAGGCAAGGTGGAAGAGTCCTGCTGCTCCTGCTCCTGCTCCTGGCGTCGGTGCTCCTGCTCCTCATGCAGGCGATGATGCAGTCTCTCCAGGTGACTGGACTGACCTGACACCGTGCAATGCAGTGGATGCTCCGCCAGGCGAGAAGGCAAAATGGGGATCACAGACTTATGTGCAGTGCTCCTGATACGCGCCATCTACAAAAGACATCGTAAGCACAAGAGTAAGAGTAGAACTATGAGACCAGAAAGTAAACAGAAAGAAAAGTGAGACAAAACTTTTTGAGATAAGTAAATAACATAGAGTTGATCAAGATGACCAACTTTTGAAAAGACACTAAGGTCAAGGTAAGGGTAGGGGTCTATAGTCCTTAGGGCAACCATTCTAGTCTAGGTTAGCGGTCCTACAGTCAACAAGGCTTTGATACCACTTATGTCACACCCGGTTTTGGAAGGTAAACCGAATGCGAACCATGTATGTGCCAGGATCAGAACTCACGTACACAGCGATTACATAATTGGACATCATCACACAATGCTTGAATTACATAGCGGAAAGGTACTTAGTTACATCAAGATGTTTGAGACATCCACAGAGTCTAATACATATCTATAGTGTTCAACAATAACATCAAAGTGCGGAGTAACGAAACGTAGAAGATAAGCCTACATAGGCAGCTGACTGGGGGATTGCCACTAAAGTAAACTAGAACTCGTCGTAGTCCTAGAACTCCTCGAAGTCCTCCATGTTGCCAGCTTCACCTCCTGAGCACTGAGTACAGTGGTGACAACCTAGGGTGGGGTGGTTTGTAAAGCAAGGGTGAGTACACATCAACATATTTAGCAAATGTCCCGTTTTGGCTAAAGTGGACTAGTTGTATGTGGAGTTAAGGTTAAGCAGTTGCTTTTAGTTGGTCAACTTTTATTACTATAAGTAGAGCCCGGTTTTAGTAATAAACCAGTTATTACCCAGAAGTACTCCCTCCAAGAGGAAATACCAGAGATCAGAATTATAATCACCATTGCTAAGCATCATCATAAAAGTAATCAAAGTTCTTCTAATCAAAGAGGATCCCAAGGCTGCTCATAACCGTTAGCATGGCTGATATACCAGTTTCTAACACTCTACAGAGGTTGCACACTTTACCCACAAGTCGTGATTCCCATTCTGCCCGGGGTTCTAGCCTCCCCATTGATCACTACCAAGGTGACCTAGCAGGGTCTCACTACATAGCCTTTACAAACATTTCCTAGAGGTCATAGCCGCCCGTTAGGTTTCTCCAGTTTGATAAACATAGTACATCTCTCCAAAGGAAGGGTGACTAACAAAACCAAGTCAAAGAACCTCTGCAACCAGCCTCGGCAGAGCAAGTACTGTGCCCAGACCCCATTGATGTCCCTACGCTGAAGCCAACTACTCCTCTAGTTCCTCTAATTAATCAGCTAAGGGAGTCCCATTCCACCCTCATGGTTGCACTGTTATCCCGGGTTGTCACTCCCCAAACAGGTCCTTACGGAGAGGTACTCAGGAAACAGCCTGAGTCCCCTAAAGTATCACAAGATCATCATCGGGATAACATCATCGTATCATAAATATTCACATCATGTTCATTAATTAAGTTAAAGCAAGAGCATAAGCTAACCATGATTAACCCAAAAAGGTAAACAAGGGTAAGGTAAATACAGACTAGTCAATCCTTAAGTTTCAGTAATGTAATGCGGGACAATGAATTATAAAGTAAAGTAGGACATGATAGGTCTGAGGACACTTGCCTTCACTAGGTTGTTGCTCAGAGGGATCTTCGGCAACACACACAGGAACCACGAGCTGCTCATTATCTAAATAAAGCGAGCCTACATTCAATACATTTGGAAGGTAAAAATGAACATCACATCACATATGTACAAACATTGGCACACAACTCAAAAAGGTATAGTATTAAGTACAGGGGAATGAGATCAAGTTATAAAATGGACTTATCCTAATCGAGGGATTGATTACTCTCTAAGTGTTTGGAACATAGCTCAAAAAGGTTAAGTAGTAATTAAACAAGAAAAGATTAAATTATAAGACGAACTACTCTTATTTAGGAATTTGATTATCCTTTAAGTGTTATCCATAATTACAAACCTAATTCTATTTATGTCATTAAGACCTAAAGGTTAAACCAATAATGAATCCATGTAATGCATAACACTAATCTCACAAGCTTAAATATACTTTAACTCCTAGGATTCTCCTTTTATTTATTTCATTAAATAAATAAATTAACATATACATTAATCCTATATTCTAAGTGTAAAAAATAAAGTACACAGATTATAGTTGGTCATATTTTATTTGAACAAAGAACAATTTGTGAACATTTTGCAATTTGAACCACTAAATTTGGAGTTCATATGAAAAAGATATGAAATAAACAAGTTTTAAAGTTTGAAATATGAAATTAGGGCTATATCTGTGATTAAATAAAAGTATAGGGGGCTATTCAAAAGAAATCAAGGAGCTATGCGCTAAAACAGAGGACGGCGAGTTGATTTCCTAAAACCAGGGGGGTTTTTAAGCAAAACTCACACGCAAAGGGGTACGGAGTAATCTCAGCCATCAGATCAGAGATCAGCGGCCCAGATTAGATCGCACGGGCGCGCGCGCAAGCGCGGGCATGCGGACACAGCTGACAAGTGGGGCCAGGGCGTTAGTGGGCCAGGGCAGACCAACTAGCTAGGCCCAGAGGCAGAGACGCGGGGGAGGGGCAAGAGAGAGGCGGTTGGATCCAGATCGGAGGGCTGGGATTAGATCCGCTTGGGTTAAGTCTAAACTGCCCGACCTCGGACGAACGGCCGGGATCTAACGGCCAAGGGTGGGCATGGGCATGGTGGCGCCGCTCGGTCCCGCGGCGAGAACTCGCCGGAGACGAGAAGGTCGGCCACAGCTGGGCACTAGAGGCTCGGGTACTAGCCTAGGCGCAATCAGGGCGGTCTGGCGGACTCGACCATGGCCTTCACACTAGCGCAGGGGCACCAGAGATCGCAGACCACAGCGGAGCGGACTAACGGCGGCGTGGGATTGCTCCGGCGAGCAATCACGCGAGCAACAGAGCGGTGATAACTAAATTTAGGGTACTCGAGGGTTGCTCACCTTGAGGGGAAGCGCTGGAGTCGCGAAGCAACGGCGGAGGCACAGAGACTCGACGGGGCGACAGCGGTGGGGCTCCAGCTGCGCGAAAAGATTGCTCCGGTGAGCGCGGACCGGACGTAGCAGGGAGGGAGAGGGCACAACTAAGGGTGTCCCGAGCAGCTAACAGTAAGGCGGAGCTCACCGTGGCACTAGACGGGGCACTGACGTGACGGCGGCCACGGAACACGCAGCGGTCGACGGCGGGCGATGGTGGAGCTCCCTGCACGTGTGGGCAGAGCGAGAGAGAGAGCGAGAGGGTTGTGGCAGAGGGCGCAAATGAGAGAGGAGAGGTGGGCGAGCAGGGTGCGGGGCTCAAAAGGGGCGCCGGGGCGCGGACGTGGTCAGAGAACGCGCGAACGTGGGCACGTCCACGGCGGGGGATCGTGGGCGGGAGGTTGAGGACGAGCTGACAGGTGGGGATGGCGGGACAGAGAGAGAAGTGGGCACGCGTGCGAGAGGACGGCGCCGATAAGCCTGGCCCACGGGGCAGCGAGAGAGAGAAGGGGAGAGAGGGCGCGCTGGTTGGCGCCGACAGGCGGGGCCCTCCTATCAGGCACAGGGGGCGCGCGGGCTGGGCTAAGTGGGCCGACTTGGGCTGAAATTGGTTTTCCTTTTTCCAGGGATTTTCTAATTGCTTTTCTATTTACTTTCTCTAGGGTTTTCAATTCAAATTCCAATCAAGTTTCAAATTCAAACCAAATCAAATATATGCAACAATTTAAAGAATATTTAGGCTCAATATGATGCAACATTCCATGACTCATAAGTTTTGGGCAAAATAAAATAAATAATCCTTCACTAATTCAACTAACCCTAATTAAAAGAAGAAGAGAGGGAGAAAGCTAGAGAGAGAGAATCTAGAGTGAGATAGAGAAGAGTAACACCTGAATTTGGATGATCATAAGAAAAAATTTTATACCCCCAAATTCAGGGTGTTACAGCTTCCCTCCCCTCTCCTTCTCTCTCCCCCTCCATCTTCTTCCACCTCTCCCCTACCCGCGCTCCCTCCTTGGCCGACCCCGCGTGCCCTCCCTAGCCGACCCCGCGCGCCCTCCTTGGCCAACCCTCGCGCGCCCTCCCTAGCAGCGCCCGCCCTGCCCCCCTGGCCGCGGCCCGCGCGCCTCTCCAGCCACGGCCCCCGCACCCTCCCTGGCCGCGCGCCCCGCGCCGCCCCCTAGCCACGCCCCGTGCCGCCCTCCCCTGGCCGAGCCCTCGCGCCGCCCCTGGCCGCAACCCCGCGCACCCTCCTAGCCGCGTCCGTCCCTGGTTGCGCCGTCCTCGGCCGCGCGCCCCTGGCGCCCGCGCGACCCTTTCCCGCGCGCGTGACGTTTGAAATTCCATTTGGTTAATTTTAATTTAATTTAATGTGTTGCGTCACGTGCTTCGTCGCGCGACGATTCGGTTTAATTTTGGATTTATTTAGCGTGCTGTGTCGCGCGCTTCGTCGTGCGACGATCCAGTTTAATTATAGATTATCTAATGTGCTGCGTCGGGTGCTTTGTCGCGCGACGATTCATTCTATTTTTCAAATTATCTAATAGGCTGCGTCGTGCGCTTTGTCACACGACAATTTATTTTAAATTCTCATTTATTAGTGCGTTGCGTCGCGCGCTTCGTCGCGCGACGATTCATCTTAATTTCAGGTTATTTAATGTGTGGCGTCGCGCGTCCAGTCGCGCGATGTTTCATTTTAAATTCAGTTTAGATGACGTATGCCGTCATGCGCTTTGTCACGCGACGCTTGACGTTATTTTCATAATAATGCAAGTACCTCGTGGCACGCTCCGTCGTGTGACGAGTCGTTTCATTCTCAATTCAGTATAGGTGTTGTGTCGCGCGTTTCGCCGCACGACAATCCTTATAAATTTACTTTGGTCTGCTTATAATGAATTAAACATGGAATATGACTTTATCCTATGGATAGCGCGATGGCTGAATTAATACTATTCTATTTAGACAAGTACTTTGATTTATAATCGCCTAACGTGATCGCTTCTCGACCGTAGCCTCGACCGTTACTCTCTCTCTTTCTCGCTTAGTCGTAGGCGTGAGCCCTGCACCGAGCGTCTATTTATTTATTATATTTTATTGTATAGTGTACTGTTCTTTTGTATTAAATTTGTGGAATGTATGTTTGAACTCGTATAGATAACGGTCAGTTGGTGGAGACCGAAGGAGATGCAGGTGAAGACCCTGAGCAGAAGTCGATTGGTGAAGGCAAGTGTCCCTTGACCCATCTATGTCCTACTCATTTTTATAATTCACTCCTCGCATTTACACAATTTATACCTAAGGATTGACTAGTTTTTGTTCATCTTGTCCTTGTTTACCTATTTTGGTTGGGTTATTTTGGTTTAGCTATATGCTAGCGCTTCACATTAATCAATGAACATGATGAGATTATCTATGATTCATTGTTTTTCCTTTTGATTATGATGACATACTTGTGGTATTTAAGGGGACTCGAGCTGTTTCTCGAGTGCCTCTCCGTAAGGACTAGTTCGTTGGATGACCACTCGGGAAAACAGTGTAACCATGAGGGTGGAATGGGACGCCCTTAGCTGAATAATTAGTAGAATTGAGGTGTAGTTCGCTTTGCCGTCATGTCGTTAATGGGCTCGGTGTATACGGCTCGCTCTGCCAAGGTTGATTTGCCCCTTGGGGAGGAGTGCGGTACATTTAGGGAACCTAACGGGTGGCTACAGCCTTAGGGAATCTTTGTAAAGGCTATGTAGTGAAACTTTTCCTATTCACCTTGGTAGTGTTTAAGGGTTTGATCGGCCCGAGGCAAGAGAGAATCACGGCTTGTGGGTAAAGTATGCAACCTCTGCAGAGTGTTATGAAACTGATATATCAGTCGTGCTCGCGGTTATGAGCAGCCAAGGGAGCTCCATTTATTAGAGATACTTTGATCAGAGATGTTTGGTTTATAGGTGGTGATGAGGATGATGGTCATGATTAAGCTTATGGTAATGGTAAGTGGTATTCTTTCCGTTTGGAAAGGGTACTTTAGGTTAACAACTTGGGTTAATGCTAAAACCTGGCTTTCTACTAGTAATAATAATCTGACCAACTAAAAGAAACTGCTCGACTTAACCCCACATAAAGCTAGTCCACTACAGCCAAACGGGACAATTGTTGAGTATGTTGATGTGTACTCACCCTTGCTTTACACACCAACCCCTCCCCCCAAGTTGTCCACATTGCGACCACTGCTCAGGAGAAGATGAAGTCGTGGAGGAGCACTTTCAGGAGTTCCAAGACTATGATGAGTTCTAGGCGTGGGTTAGCGGCAAACCCCCAGTCGGCTGCCTGTGAAGGCCGTGTGTATCTATGTTTCTTTTCCGCACTTTGATAATTGTTAAAGACTATGTGGATGTCTCGGACATCATGATGTAAACGACTATTATACCTTCTTTTATGTTATTATTTGAGCACTGTGTGATGATGTCCAGTTATGTAACTACTGTGTACGTGAATTGCTGATCCTGGCACGTACATGGTTTGCATTCGGTTTGCCTTCTAAAACCGGGTGTGACAGCTTATCACATAGAAATTGAAGAAAAACACCCATGAAGATGCTCCATCAGACAGACTAAAGAAGATCCTAATGGTACAGTGAACGAAAAGATCTTCAGATGTAGTGAACGTGTCGTCGGTGAACTCCGCACCGCGATCCTCACTGGCATCGCGATTCGTGCGCCCTAGTGTGCGGATAACGACGGGCGGTGAAAGATCTCATCGTAGGGAAGAGTTGGGGCCTTATCACCGGACTGTTCACCGCGCCACTTGCCTCGCGGTCGGTCGAAGTGCCCTCGCCAGAGTTCACCGCCCTTTGTAGCCGTGCCACGTGCTTACACTTGTTATCCTGTCGCAAGGCATTACAGTGGACAGCTCGTTTACCACCTGGTTCTTTACCTCGTTGAGCGCCACGGTAGTTGCGCTCCGGTGACTCACCTTTGCTCCGACCGCAAGTTCATCGCATCTCAAATTCGTGAAACCTTTGAGTGATCTCTATAAATTGAGTGTTCAGTGTGCTCCGCTAGTTTGTTACAAACCCCAAGCACCAACCCTCGCCCCTGATTAGGCACCGTAGACCGTGAATTTGGTTTTTCCCCAAATCGGCCAAAATCGCCGTCGTTAGCATCTCACTGTGGCCAGCCATTCACAGGTTGATTCGCACTTCTCTGCTTCATGTTCTAGCATCCTTTGAGTCTCTTGTTGCTCGTAGGCTCGATTGATTGAACTAGACCGCACTGAATCATCGAGAACGCCTTGGTTCGTCCTCGGTATTCGCCGTCGTTGTGGGTCGGAGAATCTAGGGTCGGAGTAGTTCAATTAGGGCATGGACTGGACTCGCCTGGGCTCGGGGGTGGTGATCTGATGCTTAATTCCGGCGGTCGTCGTCGTTTCGGATGGATTCCGATGAAGAGATGGCCGGCGGGCGAGTGTGCCATCGCGAGGGCCTGAGTTGGGGACGAAATAGAAACCCAGGGGTGTATGTGCAATCGTCAGTGAGACGTGTGAATAGTACGTAGGGATTCTTTAATAGTTATTTGAATAGTCGAGGTCCTCTGCGCAATTTGGCTAGCGCGGGCGTGTTTCGCCTGGTCATGGGCCGGTTTGGGCTGGATTCAGCCCAGCACTATTCATTTTTTTCTTTTTCTTTTTCTGCCAGACTTAGAAATATATAGGAAATTCTAGAAAATGGTAAAATTATAGGACCAATTTTGCTAGACTCCTAAATTCATCTAGTATTTAATAAAAATAGTTCCAAGATTTTTAGTTCAAACCTGGAATTATTTAGAATTTAAAGATGCCTAAATCTAGCCTTTTAGAATTTTAGAATTAATTTGGTAGCTCCAAAAATAATAAAACCTTTTGGGTAAGCTTAAATTGAGGTTCAAAGCCCTTGGGTAGAGTTTGACATGCTTTGGACATTGTTTGATCCCAAATCTAAGACACTAGCTTACTAAGGTATAATTGCCTAACCTTAATAGAATACTAGCTCTGGAAACTCTAGTGACTCAGTTGTACCGTGAAGGAAAGTTGTATTCAAGATACAACTTATTGTGCTTCTATTATAACTGCATATTCATAACATCACATAACCATTCATGTATATGTATTGTTATGTATAGAAAACGAAGAAGAAGTGGTAGTCGAAGAAGTTGCCCTGCAAGCTGAAATTCTACCTGTCGAGAACAACTTCTACTTTGATATCTGTGGGACAGACCCTGAGCCTCCTACAACACATGGCAAGCCCTGGTGCATTTACCCCTTTCCTTGTTGTTTAAAACTCTTTATCACTTGAGATGATGCATTAGATGATAGGAGTTGTGTGCTAAACAATTGTTGCATTTCCTTCCTTAGAACTGTTTACCATTCCTTGATACCTGTTTTATTTAAAAGTTTTCTGATGCTTAATGTTGCCTTAGAAAACAAAATGTTTTGTTTTAAACAAAGATGATGCTTCATATGGGATGGGAAGTTTTCAAAGAAAAGACTTGATGGTGAATACATCACGGCCATGATGGGTTCAACATCGAAAAAGATCTACCTCTGTCAGGTACCAAACTTTGGGTTGCAAATGATAAAGACGAGGCTGGGCGGGTGACTTGCACGAGAAGAGAATCTCGGTGTAGTGTCTCCGTCTGAGTCGCTTAAGGACCTGTCGATGTGGGCCTGCTGATTGAGGACCCTTTAACTGGCCACATCCTCGTCATGGGTAAGCTTTGCCTCGGTCGGACCAATACCAAAAAGGCCACCACGCAATGGGAGTGGAGAGATGGCGAGAGTAGCGTGTACCCTCCATGGCAAGAGGTCGGACAGTGGTGTATCTGTGCTCTCGGTTGGCGTGAACTCGTTCTGGTCTTGAGAAACCCAGTGGCGAGTTGACACATATATTTTCATATTATATTAAATCATATGAGAGAGATAGTTATATACTACATTCATGTTATAACGAAGCAAGTAGAAGAGTGTGCTATAAGTTGTACATCGAAAAAATAGCATGTAAATCTATAGAATCAATTTTCATCTCTCACCCCATGAATTTGAGATAGACTTATATGATAACTTTGAAAAGTGGTGGAATATCACATTTAAAAAATAGCCTATTTCAATAGTAAAATTCCAATTCTTTAAAATGAAAGGAAACAAACGAGGCCTTAGATAAATGGGTCGAAGTCCATTTCCTTATATATATCAAGATTACATGGACCTAGGCCTTAGCACATTACAATAATTACAATAGAGATACATAATAATCCGACAAAGTACTCTCCTATTTATTCCAAATTATACTCATTCTGTTCTTTTTTATTTATCGCATTTTAGTTCAAAAATAAATTAGCATTTTAGTTCAAAAATGAACTAGCGGAATACAAATATTCGAGAACGAAAGTAGTTAATTTAGCTTTTCGAGAACATATTTTTTTGCTATCTACCCAGATACTATATCTAGATGGCCAAGTGAGAGAATACTACACAAGGAATTATCTTTGGTCCATGATAACTATAAAAGAATAAAATTACTCGGAACAGTTATGGTTCTCTTATTAAATCAAAGAACTTGGATTGACTAGCGGTTACAAGGGCGTTAGAAATAAAAGTATAAAAGTTATCATTTTTTTAATTTGAGGAATGAACAAATGTGATGAACTACATAAAACATTTTTTTGGGCATGGACGAACTATAGAAACATGTAACTTGCAAACATGGACAATTATCTCTACTAACTATTAAGGGGGCAGTGTAGACTGCCCCCGCTCCCGCACGCCGCTGCGACCCGCACGCGCCAGCTGACCCAAACGCTCGCCCGCAACTCACGCACGGACGCACCCCACGCCCGCACGCTCGCCCGTAACTCACGCCCAACGCCCGCGGCAGCGCCCGCCCGCCAGCGCCTCCAACGGCCTCCCGCACGCCCGCTGGCCGCAGCAGCCGCCGCGAAATCCCTCTCCAGCGACCGCAACGGCCTCCCGCAACTGCCTCCCACAAGCCCGCTCGCCGCAGCAGCCGCCGCCGTGGAATCCCGCTCCCGCGCATCCCGCGCTTCGCAGCAGCAGCGGCACAATGTCGGATTCCCCACGACCGTCGCGATTTTGCTGCGAATCCCCATGACCACCGCGGATTTCGCACCCACGTTGCCATCCATGTCGTGGAACAGCCACTTCCCGACGCCCGCGGAACAACCCGCGCGCCGTGCCCTCGCTAACCACACCCCAGCCGCAAGCATCTACCCCCAATCTCAATACCCCTCGCTACGCACGCGCTCGATTCCCCCTATCTCAATACCCCTCGCGGCCACGAATAAGCCGCATACATCCGCCGCCATCAAGCCCCGCACCATCCGCCGCCATCAAGCCCCGCGCCACTTCATTGCCTCGACATTGTGCCGCTGGAGAGGAAGGACGAAGGTGAAATTGCTTGCCCCGCCGACGGATAGGAACTGCTATTGCTCAACCGCGCGGGCGTCGACCAAGGTATGCTTGCGGCTGGGGTATTTTTAAATTGTATACCATGTACTCAGTTAGCTAGGATCCATTTTTAAATTGTATAGCATATACTGTTTTGATTGATTCTGAGCAATTAAGTCTCATGTGGATTGCATTTTTGGCTAAGCTTTATCATTTTATTTGTTATTGCCACGGTCAAATTTCAGACGACTGTCCATGCTAGGTCTTCCTCTGTCCTGAAAATAAGAAGTTGATCGTGTATTTCTTAATATGTTGGCCCAATTCACTCTTGGCTCTAACTGGATCACATCAGTAGTTAGATAATGCTAAGAGTTTTCTAAAATAACTGTTCTCCTTGTTGGGTTGCATTTACTTGTGTACTTCTCATTGCCTAATCATATCTTCCCTTGTATGAGTAGTCCTTTGATGATAGACGTTCCTCATGGTTGGGTATGTAATAGCAGTAGTTATCAGTTATCTTCATTGACGTTAGACCAATAGTCTCTCCAATCTTTGGCATCCCACTCTTTTCTGATTTTTTTTAAAAAACTTGTGGATATGTCTAAGAGTGATAATTTGGGGGGCAAAGAATCATTTTGCCCCAAGATTCATTGGATTACAAAGTTCCTTTACTGTAGCTCGAAATCTTGGATCATGGAAGACAAGGATCCATCTTCATTGGATTTCTTCACATCACCAGCTCCAAATATTCTTTGAGCTGAAGCTGTGCACAAGAGACCCTATATGTGTGCATTATCATCTCATTTGAGCCACCACTTTTAGTTATCAAAGCACTCTGATCTTTCAGCCACCTCAGACTCACTCCAAATCCAGTATGTTTCTTCAATGCCTCATGCTAGATCCCTCCGAGTGGGCTTTTGTAACATTTCCACCAGTACTTATTAGCATATGGATCTCCTCATGCTAAATAAAATCTTATAGTAATCCATTTAAATTGCCTAGACATCCGTTAAAAGGAACTAGCTCAGGAATGCAGAATAAGTATCCAGGTGATTTACCCTGTAAGCAGCTGACGAGATCCAGCCATGCCATGGCTTCAGATAATTTGCGTAGGCTTCTTCCACGATCTCTTTCAGGCTCGACTCAAGAGTCTCCAGCAGCCTCTCCAGTAAGTATTTTGAGCAATTTATCGACCTACATAGCCAGATGATAGCTCTGGTGTAGCTCTTGGTCTTCTTAGCTGTCCCTTGCTCCATTTCCTCGGTGACTATCGCCGTCAAGCACGCATATTTGGAACAGTCCATTTCCTGCAGGTCTTGTAACCTCTGCGGGAAGGAGATCATAGAGGCAATTCTAGGTTAGTGATTCGAACAGATGCAAGTGAATCGGTGGCAACTGACAACTGTATAGCAGCTTGGGAATAAGTCTGTACAAAAAAAACATGTGATTGCAGGCATGCTAAGTGCAGAAGGGTGGGTTACCTGGACATTTTGCTGATAGAAGCTACTCCACCCAGGATAATTTCCATGTCCAAGCTCTCTTCTTGCTTGCAGCATTTGAGATTGAGCAATACAGTTGCTATAAATGCAAGAAACCAATTCCCTTTACAAACAGATAGTCCCAGCTCTGAATATGACAAAGAAACAAGTCTATGTATTTATTTGTTCCACTCATGGTAATTATTATGACCAAAACGAATTTTATTTAAGGAAACCACAGAAATACAATTAACCACCACAACCCCCCCACCCTCAACCAATCCCTTCTCCTTCACCTCCATGGCTCCTCGGATGGAGTCATCAACCTCCACGCCTCCCCGTGCTTCTCAGGTGTGTTCCACACTTCCCATTCTAGACTTCTCATGCAATCTGCATGAAATCAAATATTTGTGTGCTCCCTTGTATGCTTTTCATTGCGCAGAAAATAATTTTATTCTGCCAGCCACAGCCTGCCTTATGCTCCTGACTGGCACTTCCTCATCTTGCTCCCAGCAGAGGAGCAACACAGAATGGACACTATATAGACAACTGCAATGTATCACAATTTACCTTGTAATTATCAACAACCAAAATGCTCTCAACTAAAAGAACATGAGATCATATAGCGGAGTAGCTCTTATTATTATTAGTTATATTAATTTTCTTGCAGAATACTATGCTCAACAGATATACTGTACATAGCTGACAACAGCTATACTGTACATAGCTGACATATGTAAATTACAGATTAGTGGCATGAAACTAACTTGATAACTGTATATACTTGATAAAGCTATGAGAAACAGAACAATGAAAGCAACTCGTAGTGATCTGATCCTGAAGAATAATAGCCACTAAAAACTAGAAGTACTGAAAATACTTAACAGATATTTGACATTAACCCTCATTTAGTTGTAACATAAAGTACTGTTATAGACAGGGAGGTTAATATTGAAACAAATAGGTGCTGATCTATGTGAGTTACTTCACTGCATATTTCTTTTTAATATGGTATGCCAATCTCCGTTTCTACATATTTGTTGTCTATCGCAGTTTAGTAAGCACCTGCTCATACCTTTGTGGTGCATTCTGTTAGCGGTTTCATTACAAGTTGTCCTGCTCTTGATCTGAATTTACAGATTAGAATTTTGTCCAATTGGTCTTGCTAATTGCATCTATATTCTGCTAAATTTAACAGCTTTTGATACTAAAACTATTGTTCTGATTATTATGCATTTGTTCATTGGCTATGATGCAAGCTACACCAGAGTATTGGACTGTCGTTGCATAGTTATTTTCAATGAATTATTGAAGTGACAAATTTGTGTGATTACTGATACTTTTCAGATTGTGCGGATTTGGTAAAGGGAGCCAAGGACAAGCATTTGAGGGTTAAGAGACTTGACAGGATCCCTACTTGCGGTGAAGGTATCAAGCTGTCTGCTGGTTGGCTTTGTTTAATTTTACTGATTGAGTTTTTAGTGCTTTCATTAATAGGAATACGTAATACATTGATCTGTTTACTATTCACTAATTTATACATGTGTTAAGCATTAAAGTGCTCCCAGTTCACACAATATTATGCTATTGTTAATTTTATTTTGGATTCCATTTATTTCTTAAAACGATTTTTCTTACTACTATAACATGTAAAACTATTGTATCTATCCTGCACCATGTGAGGTGATTTTTGTTATTAACGTTATTATCTACTCCCTGTGTTCCTAATTATTGGTCACTTTGGCTTTTCTATAGTATAATATTCCCAACTTGTGTGTATTTCGGGTATTTATTGGGGTGGTGTAAAGTTTATATGCATACTTCCTGTATATAGAGGTTGATGCTATTTATGTAATGATATTGGTAAGGCTTAGCTAATATTATGATTTGTGTACGGTGAGTTGCATCTGTTCACAATTCTCTTTATCACATGCTTCTCTTCCTTGGATTTTGGATCTGCCATTAAGTACAAGAACAAACACCATTTACTGCTCAAATAAATGACACCATCTAACTATCAAATTTCTGCTTCAATAAAATTCACCACTACCAGATTCCTCAGTTTCAATGAGAGCAAGAAGAGCAGTATCTATAACTTCAACCTGTAGATGTGCACGGTTGATCTGTTAAGTCCAAATTTACCGTAATAACGTGGAACCAGAAACAAGAAGCAAGTGCACTGGCCTATTGGGACACTTCATGTACTGCTGAAACTGTGTTGGTATGATCAGGTGGTTTAAGCATACATACATTAAAAAATAACAGAGTTCACACCAAATTCCAAAGTTGCTTTTAAAACAAATTTGGACTCTAAGGTGATAGGGTATATGGATAGATCATACATGATACGGATGAGTTTGGGATGCTATAACCCGATGAAGAATTCTCCATTGACATCCCTAGGGTGATCTAATCTTATAAAAACCAAAATAAATAAATGAGTCCACATTTTAAGTTCTCCAATCAAAAGAAAAAATAAATCAAAACCATCTGTAGCAGATTAAAATCAGATACGCTACTGCGTGACGAGACTGGCAGAAGTGGCACACACAACCAGAAAACTTTGCGCGACGAAATGAAGAGGGGCAACAAAACAAATTCGTGGCACAGAAGTATTATAAACTTCTGTAATGACTCAAGGTAAAATTCTCCACATTAATTATATTAATTATATGCTTTTTAGTGGGTGAAGGAAAGGGCAGCGAAAGGCCACACCATTTGATCACAACTCCATCAGGACAACCACACCAAGGCGATAAAGTCATAAAACTAAACACCAGACAACTACAATATTGACAACAAACTCCGTGTATATCGGAAATTGTACAATACGTTACATGAGGTTAGCCCAAGGTCTTAAGGAGCAGCAACATTATGACCACTCCTGGGAAATATACAGGATCTACAGCACACAAGCCCAAACAGCAATTCAAAAACAAACAACCCCGTGCTGCTCGAGACAAAAAAAGGTCCACCTCTAGTTCCAGAGCAATCTTCTGACGAGAGGAAGTTCGCCCTCGAGCTTTAGTGATGCAGCATATATCTCTGGAATGCCTGCGCTGCGACCAAACTCTGCTCTTTGCTCCAGGATTATCCTCACCGCAGTTGTTGGTTCCAGACCTTGGGTGATACCCCTCATCTTCAGTCTAATAACCTGAGATTCCGATGAGTAGCCCGGACAGAAGAGAGACGCTCTGGAGAAAATTCTCGATGAAGTGCATGTGTACGCTTTTGAACTTGAGCATGCATGGTTGACTTGAAGTTGAGATCACTTTGCCATCGGCGGCGAGAAACTCTGCCCTTACCTAAGCAAAAAAAATGTAAGGAGGCACATTAGATTGAAACAAATCATCGATGTAACCAGGGGTAAAATTCATAAGCCCAGTTTAAACCCCCCCCCATCATAACGTGTCCAGTTCAGAGTGCAGTCCAAACAAGTGCAGAAGAAAGCACAAATCCTTCCCCTCCTGTTATGTTTAATCAGTCATTTATATATAGAACCACACAATCCAGAACAGAGGTCATAGTCCTTGTCATAAGACGCTATACAAATATCAGATGAAATGCAGAAGAGTAACATTGTTAACTTCAACACATATACAATACTTTGATTGGATACACCATTTAATTATCCTTCACTATGTATACTGAAAATGCGGTGTGATGGATCGGAAATGCAAGTCACAGAAACAAACACACACCCACTCCATTCCAAATTATAAGACGTTTTGGCTTCTTTAGAAACACTGATTTTACTATATACCTAACCATTGTGTATATTTAAGTGCATAGCCCAAAAAATACCGTCTAGAAAAGCCAAAATCTCTAATGATTTGGAATGGAGGGAGTATAATCCGTGTATATCGTTACTGGCCATCTTGAAACCAACCGTTCATTATTAGGCTCATTACTCATTAGCCACCTTGAAAGATGGCTCCTGACTGGCACTTCCTCATCTTGCTCCCAGCAGAAAGATGAATAAAAAATAAAATAGCAGACGCTAACTCATGTTTAATCTAAGTTTAATCTTCCTAGGTGCTAGGCAGTTGTATAGGGCCTACCTAGCGCGTACACAGTGCAAGATAACAAGGTTGGAGCATCTGAGAAACAAGGGGGCTAGAACCTTTAGCAAAGCAGCAACTTTGCATACCCAGCTCGCCACATTTCAGTGACAGGCAGTCTGGTTCCAAGTACTTACGGTTCTCACTGGTAATTGGCGTAATCAAGGGCACCCTGCCCGCAATGCTCAATCCATAGCCCTTGACACCACTATATTTCGCAGGGTTATTAGTCATCAGATTCATTGAACGGACTCCTAGATCCCGCAATATCTGCAGAGTAGTGAAATGTCAGTGGCCTACTCACTGCATGATAGGGTTACTTCATCCTATGTACATCACAGTTTCAGAACTGCACAGGCATGAAATCCTTCTGTGCCTCCAAGTAAATTCATGTTGAACCCCTAGAAACATATATGATACAACTTTCCTATACAAGCAGACTTCAGCAGAAAGGAAGTGTTGTGGAGAAAGATTCCACCGTAACTTGAGAGATAATGCATAATTCGTATAAGAGCATAATCCAGGATGTTTAATACGTTTATCTCATCTAAACGCGGCCTTACTTCACTGAACTGAATCCCCTTCTGAACCCTCTCTGAATCTTCGATTTATGGTGAAGATGATGACAGCCTGCCACCGCTTGGCCGCCACCGCGACATACAAAAGCCCCAGCTGTAGCGTAGTCGTAGTAGAGCTTTACACAGTTGATCTCTACTGTACAGGCTAAAAGAATCTGCATCCGTTGAAAGGGCTGTGTGCAAGAATTGAAGACTTGACGTGCCTTTGCCTCTGCCCGTCCGCCGAACTGGGGGTACTCCGGCACACTGTTGTGTTGACTGCTGACTCCATGCTCAGCTCAAGGCCACGACTGTCCGTATGACCTCTGCCTATGTAGCTGGAGGCGGTAACAATGCCAACCGCATCGGCATGGCGCTGTGCCGCTACCGAAACAATGTCAGTTTGATTAGCATACGTGGTGCATTTTAGTAGGTTAGCAATTCAACAGAAGTAATCTATCAATCAGCTTTTGTACCAAACCTTCATGTCTGTTTGTAAGGATTCTATTCATCCTCATCAAAAACCCACCATCTAACTACCAAATTTGTGCATCAATAAAATTCACCTCTGCATACGCTATCATGCATACTCGAGCACCAACTGGTTAATACAAATTCTATTCATACTTGAGCACCAACAGGTTAATACTCTGCATATGCTATCAATAAAATTCTATTCAACAGAAGTATGAGCTGCAGACGCCGTACTTGAGCACCAACTGGGCAATACAACTCCGTCATACGCTATCATGCATGCCATCCACCTCTGCATGAGCTGCATACTCGTGAACTACAAGCCTTAATTACAGTCACACCTACAGTCCAAAATAAGTGCTCAACCAACCAACCCACACTGCTCCTATGTCGTGCTATATCAATGCATTGGACTATTTTACAATTTACTTTAAACTATTGTCAAATGATAATAGGTTTTGATGGAGCCAGCCGTATTGAACCGTGAAAGAGTTGCATTGGACAAGAAAAACAAGATGCCTGTGTAAGTTATATTATAAACAATAGTTAACACAAGATTTCGCTATCAAATTTATGAACGTTATTTAGTCGCATGTTTAATATAGCTTCAGGTTGTTCGACGACTATAGCGATGAAGATTTTTATGGGGCACAACGGAAGTATAGTATTGTCGCTCGAGTTGAAGTTAAATTCCCTATTGAACCACGTTATCGTGACAGGCAACATTACATTTTGTCTGACATCAATGTAAGACAACCCCTGTTTAGGTTTCATTTACATAACTATATCTAATGTTCGTACCACAATCTATTTTGTGCTGAAATCAAATTAGGGAGCCAAGATCGAGGCCATTGCAACTCGGTATGAGATAGTCAAATACTTCAACAGTTTGCTCCATGAAAAGCATGTCTACAAGATGCACAACGTATGGTTTGGTCTTAATCCGGGTGCATTTAATTTTCGACATCTAAATGGTACCATGGAGTTGTATTTCACCCACCAAACTGTCGTAGAGCCATACACTGTCCCAGTTCAAATACCGCCATTTCCAAAACATATATTCTTGAACCTTGATGATATTGCCGAGCTGCCAAACAGGACTTTAGTTGGTAAGAATATATCGATCTACTAACCCTATTAAAAATTCCTTTACACAAAATTGAGTATTAATCCATATTTAATTGTGCTTTTTGTAGACATTATGGCTATTGTAGTCCACTTGGATACAATCCATCGCACAATGTGGGGTACATTCAGGAAGATTGTTATAATGGATGCTAGGTATATTCCATTAATATATTACCAATATGATGTTAAATCTATTAGTACTAATAGATTCTTCACAAAATCAATGGCACAAGGTGGTCTTTACATACCATTAAAGTTTGGGGCGATTTACTAAACAAAAATGCACTCCGTTGGGCGTTGGCTAATGAGAATTATAGCATCATAATTGGGACCATGTTTCGGCGGTTCAGAAAACAAGGTACAACATATGTTTACGCCTTGCTAACACATTATTCACTATTTTTTCTTTTATAATGATTCTTATTGAATATTAAATATGCTATTCTAGAGTGTCTCGAATCAACTGACCATACAACAATACACTTCAAACCGTTCCATCACAACACCCATTATTTTGAACGTAAGTATTTTCTAAGGTTACCTACATCAAAATTATGTACTTGTTTTCATTATTATATTGTGAACTGAGTATACATGTGATTAAATGTTGCACTCATTGCAGCAATTCAAAAGGCTTTGGTGGCGCGGAACGATCGTCAGTTTGCCGTTAGATATCTTGACGACCAAAGGCGTAGATAGAGTCTGTAACTTTTGCAAATCTGAATTTTATGATGGAATACATGTACTGTTATTGATGCTACTTACATGTGTCAATATTTGTAAAACATTTTGTTCTACTGGGACATATCAATGAATACGTGGAACATCAAATCGTTTAGCCCGTACGTTTTCCATTTACAACATTATATTGGTTTAATGTTGTGTCATTTTTGACATTCAAATCGTAACTTCGCTCGTGAAATTACGTCAAATATAAAGATCAAATCCGGAACAATTTTAATGTACATTCGGTATACCAAAGCCCATCTATAGGAGCTAGGCATGCTACAGGAAGATATTCCACATCACCAGAGTTATGAAAACAATTACTTAGCGCGTCACCCATATCCATCTATGCAGTTCAAACTTGGAATATAATACACTATCTTATACAGACACCAACATCGTTCTCTTATCACCTCTCTCTAGGTCTTATCTCTTTACTCTCGGTTATGATGCTTGTTTCTATAACCTCTATTACCAAGGGCATCTTTTTGATCTTCTATCCGCTTGGTTTATTGCAGTCATATCATTTCACCCTTAGTTCTTGCAGCATATTATTTTTATGCTCATGTTTTCTCGGGTACTGTTGTTGTTATAGATCAGATGGGACATAATGTCGATCGCAAACCATTCACAGACATCTCTAGCAATATCATTAGAGGTAAAAGTCAATACACAAACTGACCATACATCGTCGAAACGTAGTAAGTAGGGAACACTAATACACAAACTTACATTATAGGTGATCAAAATGAATTGCTCGGACCAATGCTCGATGCTAAGGAGCGTAAGCGAAAAAGGGATAGGGAAAGATATGCAGCGATGTCCGTTGAACAAAAAAACGAGAAGAATAGGAAGCGTCGTGAAGCACGTCAACGAAACAAGGGACACAATGTGATACCCAATGTGTCAGGAGGTGATGAAAAATGTCCAATTTTAATTAATAAATCTACGCATAAACCTACAATTGGAAAGTAATTGTGTTCATATTTTATAGGTGACCAAAATGAACAGCTTAGGTTGTATAATCAGACACCAAGGCGGAAAGAGGGAAAGTTAGAGTACATAAGAAAACGTAGAGCACTGCAAGCTAGCACTTTGAATCAGGGGTCCATCGCCATGGAGGTCCCAACATATACCTCTGAGGTTGTACACTCTACAGCAGATGTATCGGAACCTGATTCATCCTCTGATAACGCATGAGACTGGGTTATCCCTGAATACACCAGTACACCTTTCATGCCAGCTTCAACACAAACTGAGGATGTCGGTTCACCCGATATGTCTACTGAGCCACTCCGACGTAAACATCATGTTCTGCCTGGTGAAAGACAAGCTATCTTAGCCCGTCAAAACAAGAAATTTGAAGCAAACATTGCACGTAACGTGGCTACTTTGACTGAGGATACTATTAGTGACGTCGGACAAATGGATGATTCGACACAACCCGGTTCAACTATAGAGATCAACAACACTGGTAATTATACTAACCAATTGTAAATGGATCTTGCACGACGACGATAAAATGTAGTCCGACTAAACGTGTGTTTCCATCAGTACAATATAGGAATACACGCCAAAGTGTGATCGTGGCAACAAACGGGAGTGCAAACATGGTCGAACAAAGAAGTGTGTTGGAGCAAAGCCAGTCGATCCCAAGGTTCATTTCCAATGGTAATTGTTAAAAATCTTTATTGAGGTTATATATTTTCTCAACCCTGAATGCCATGTCTTTTACTTGGATTGTATTTTCACGATCCAGTTGATGACGATGATGAGGGTGTCATATTCGGAGAGGATAATGATGAGAACGAGGGATATCTATTCGCTGGTAATTGTACTTATGTCAATTTCTATTACAATAACAATGCGTATCTAAATTCAAATGTCTTAATCGTTCTTTTCCAAAACAAATATCAGATGAGGACACTAACGAGGACTTCGAGATAGATGGTACTCAAGATCAATCTGTTGTCACTAATGTGCCTGACCCGTACGACAAGGTCTACAGTAACATCCCTGAAGAAACACATATGCTGAAGCACGTTCCCGACTGTGGTTATTGCACTGCGAAGAAGTTTGAGTATGAGCCGCCTGGGTTTTGCTGTCGAGGTGGGAAGGTTGAGCTAGCCCCACTAGAGACCCCTCCCCAGCTCAGGAGGTTGTGGGATAGTGCAGACTCTGATGCTAGGCACTTTCGTGATAACATCAGGTTTTTTAATGACCATTTTTCTTTCACTTCCCTGTACTATTGCCTCGATAGTATGACAACTAATATGAGGGATTCTGGTATATACACATTCCGTGCACAAGGCATGATGTACCATAATATCAAGTCATTCGGTAGTGAATGTGGGGCAGAGCACAAACACCTGGAGCTTTACTTTTACGATGATGATCCCAGTCTCGAGCATCGATACCGTAAGTGTCGTGAAGATCAGATTCAGAAAGACCAAGAGGTTATTAAACAGATAGTTGGCATACTTCGTGGAAATCCGTACTCTGAGCACCTTAGGAGCATGGGTCATGTTGAGAACCTTGCTGACTATCACATCGCATTGAACCTTGACCATACGTTGAACCAGAAGACATATAACACACCTCTCACTTCGGAGGTGGCCGCTGTCTGGATCGAGGGGAGCGAACGACGAGGCCAGTACAGCAAGAGTGTTATGCTACATGGGAAGGATAGGTCAAGCCACGGCATCCGCTCATACCATGGATGCTACGATGCGCTATCATATCCACTGTTCTTCCCTAGAGGTGAGCTTGGATGGCATGCAAATATCCCAAAGGTTGGTGTATCCATGGACGAAGTGGATGCATACCGGGCGACGCATAGGGCAAGTAATGGAAATGATGAAGATGCGGGTTAGTTGTTTCTTTGTAATTTCTACGTTGTTCACATTATTAAATATGTTTTCGGCATCACTAAATAATCGATTCTTGCGTATGCAGAACCTCCTACCCATCTATGTGTGTCCATGCGTGATTACTACTGCTACAAATTTCAGATACGTCCAGGGGTATTCAATCCGATACTTCATGGTAAACGACTTTTCCAGCAGTTCGCGGTCGACACATACATTAAGATTGAGAGCTCCCGTTTAGATTTCATACGTAAGAACCAGGATCGGTTAAGGGCAGACCTATACCAGGGCTTGGTGGATAGCATGTTAGATGGAGATGTTAGAGGAGAGAAGGTTGGAAAGCGAACTGTGTTGTCACCGTCGTTTATTGGCGGTCCTCGTGACATGAGACGTTGATATATGGATGCTATGGCTCTGGTGCGGAAGTTTGGTAAACCAGACATCTTTCTTACCATGACATGTAACCCTAACTGGGATGAGATAAAGAGAGAGCTTTTACCTGGACAGACACCGCAAGATCGTCCTGATCTTGTAGTGCGTGTCTTTCATGCGAAACTACAGGAGCTAAAGCATAGGTTGACTAAACAGGATATACTCGGTAAAGTCCGAGCCTACGTCTATGTCGTGGAATTTCAGAAACGAGGGTTGCCACATGCCCATTTTCTACTCATCATGCAAAGGAAGTACAAGCTCACGTGCCCTGAACAGTATGACCTTTTGATCTCAGCTGAGATCCCGTCCAACAAGTACCCTGAACTGCGAAAGATGGTTATCAAGCATATGATGCATGGCCCGTGCGGGTCGCTAAACCCTAACTGCCCATGCACTAAGGGTCGTGCATCGTGCAAGAATCAATACCCCCGGCATTTCCATGAGGCAACCATGCAAGGGAAGGATTCATATCCTAATTACAGACGTCGTGATGATGGGCGTAAGGAAATGGTTCGAGGATGTGAATTGGACAATAGATGGGTTGTCCCTTACAACCCTTACCTGCTTCGGCTCTTCAACTGTCACATCAATGTTGAGGCGTGTGGGAGCATCAAGGCTGTTAAGTACCTATTCAAGTACATATACAAAGGCCATGATTGTGCGTCTGTTGTTATGAGAGATGCGAGTAAGGAAAATGGTGATGTAGATGAGATCCAGCAGTATAGAGATGCAAGGTGGGTGACTCCTCCGGAAGCCTTATGGAGGATATATGGATTTGAGCTTAGTCAGAACTCTCCATCTGTGATGCAGCTGCAACTCCATCTTCCAAACATGCACATGGTGACGTTTCACGAGCGACAAATGGTCGAGCGAGTCGTCAACCGTCCAGGTGCTGATAGGTCAATGATTACAGCATATTTTGAGGCGAATAAGTTGTACGAGGAGGCTCGGGGCATCCTGTATCGTGACTTCCCTGAGTGGTACACTTGGCAGCAGGGCAAAGTGTGGCAAAGGAGGAAACGGAATACGGGTGGACAAGTCGGTAGAATCGTCTCTGCTCTACCATCTGAGGGGGAGCGCTTCTATCTTCGGCTCCTCCTAAATCATGTTACTGGTGCTACCTCCTATGTGGATCTAAGGACAGTAGACGGTGACACACTACCATCGTTTCGTGAGGCAGCACAAAGAAGGGGATTACTTGAAGCAGACAACACAATAGATGAGTGTCTCAATGAAGCTGCTCTTTACCAAATGTCATCAGCGCTACGGAGGTTGTTTGCAACGATACTGGTTTTCTGTGAGCTGAATGATGTGGCCGAATTGTGGCAGAGACACCTTGACAAAATGTCCGAGGATTATCATCGTATTACTCAGAGCAAAAGCCATTTGCAGCAGATGGTCTTGATTGACATTAGAAACATGTTGCAGTCAATGGGTAAAGACATAAAGACATTCCCTCTACCTGCTATCATCGATAGATATGACGATTCACAAGGTATTGATAGAGAGATTTACGAGGAGGAAATTATCGAGGCGACGGCAGAAGATGTTGCTTTGCAAGAAACCCTAAATGAGGAGCAGAAGTCTGCCTATGAAAAGATCTTATCTGTTGTTGACACCAGTAATGGCGGTGTGTTCTTTGTGGATGGGCCTGGTGGTACTGGAAAGACTTATCTGTATAAGGCATTGCTTGCGGTGCTACGTAGTCAGGACAAGATTGCAGTTGCAACAGCTACATCTGGGGTTGCGGCTTCCATAATGCCTGGTGGGAGAACTGCCCATTCACGCTTCAAGATACCACTTACTATTGATGATGGTGCTATATGTACCTTCACAAAACAAAGTGGGACATCAAAGTTGCTACAGAAAGCGTCGCTCATTATTTGGGACGAGGCATCAATGGCTAAGAGACAATCAATTGAAGCGTTGGACAACAGCATGCGTGATATCATGGGATGCCCTGATCTGCCCTTTGGTGGGAAGACTATTGTGTTTGGGGGAGATTTCAGACAAGTACTCCCTGTTGTACGTAAAGGGTCAAGGGCTCAGATAGTTGCTGCCTCTCTACGGAGTTCTTACCTATGGGAATCAATGTGCCACCTAAAGCTTGTTCGCAACATGAGAGCAAAGAGCGACCCGTGGTTTGCAGAATATTTGTTGCGTGTCGGTGGTGGAACTGAGGAAGTGAACAACGATGGTGATGTTCGTCTTCCAGATGAGGTATGTGTGCCATATACCGGTGATGACCGCGACCTTGACAGATTGATAGATGACATTTACCCCAGTCTAAACGAAAACATGTCTAATACAAGCTACATCACTTCAAGAGCAATATTGACTACTCGGAACGACTGGGTTGATATGATAAATATGAGGATGATCGATCGTTTCCAATGGGAGCAGATGATGTACCATAGCTTTGACACTGCGGTGGACGATCCTAATAACTATTATCCATCGGAATTCCTAAACACGCTGACTCCTAATGGACTACCCCCGCACGTTCTGAAGCTCAAAATTGGGTGCCCAGTCATGTTGCTTAGGAATATAGACCCTGCTAACGGACTTTGCAATGGTACACGGCTGGTGGTACGTGGTTTCCAAAAAAATAGTATCGATGCTGAAATTGTCCTTGGTCAGCATGCTGGAATGCGGGTTTTCTTGCCTCGTATACCCCTGTGCCCTTCTGATGACGAGATGTTCCCTTTCCATTTTAAAAGGAAGCAGTTTCCAGTAAGACTAAGTTTCGCCATGACTGTTAACAAGTCCTAGGGACAGACGATTCCTAATGTTGCTGTGTACTTGCCCGAACCAGTATTCTCTCATGGCCAGCTATATGTTGCTCTCTCAAGGGCCACAACTCGATTGAATGTGAAGGTACTTGTAATTCCTGTCACTGATGATAAAATGAAGAAGGGGGTGGAAAAGAAGTCAACAATAAATGGCGTAACATACACAAAGAATATTGTCTATAAGGAGGTCCTTACGCCATAGCTGTACTGTGAATTTATTTCTGTTGGTATAATGTCTGTGAACTCGGCCAACACTGTATGTGAACACTATATTTCTAAAGATGTGTGTGCTGGTATCGGATGTCGTGAGCATCTTGTAGAACATGTGCGCGTTCGTGCGAGCGGCCTCATGGCGGCGCCGTCCTCGCCGTCGCGGCGATCCGCGTCCTCGTCCTCCCGGACCCGCACCTGCGCCCGCTTCTCCGCGTCCTCGTCCTCGGGCAGCAGCGATACCCTGCGTGTACACCTCGTCTGTCGTCCGCCTATACGGAACAAGACAGGTTTCTCTTGTCAGCCAATAGCTTGAGCACATTGCGCTCGCAGACCCCCCCCCCCCCCCCCCCCCCCGCGCACGCCGCACGAGCTCACGTGGAGGGTGACGTCGACGACGAGGCAGAGCACGTGTGGCGTGAAAAAAGTGCTTTGCTCTACCAACCTGTTTCATCTTCCCATGGGAAGCAATTATTGGAGAACCTTTATGTGAGTTAATTAGTGGAAGAACAACAGCCCAATAATCTACACAAGCACATGTTGCAAAATATCTGCAATTTGTCACGATATGAAGATTCAAAAGTTAGCACAATGCTACATAGAACTAAGAATAAGTAGCCAAACATAAATTTCAGGTCATCATGTATTTACACCATTATTTTCTTCCCACTATTATGCACAAGGAAATCAACAAGCTGAGATGACTTCTTTTATGCTTCACATATCATATACTGCACCAAAACAAGGTTATGATTTTGTAGGGAACAGCTAGAATTCAAGAAAATCATAACACAGTTATCATAAAAACAAGAAGTATATTGATTTAACCTCCAACCGAAGCCCTAATGGTGTTATGGATGGACCAAGCTCTTGTTGTCCAGCAACTTTGTTTGTGGACTTTGCCTCTGTCTTAACCTCAACCGAATCCAAACTGTTGTCTTGACTTCTGTTTGAAATCTGGGGAAACAATCTTCTCCTTTTCAAACTCCTTTCCTTTTCAAGATATCTAATATACCGTTCCCCAAGAAGGTTACATAAACACATGACAGCTCCTCTTATTCATAAAGGCCAGTGAGATATAACCTCTACATAAAGGCCAGTAACAATGAAAAAAACAGAAGATAAAGAATACTTCCTACATGGTGCAAGAATTTCTCTCCTGATGAACGATATAGCCGACATATCTCTCCAGGTACAAAAGGTGGTCCATATTCGTAGCTACGAGCACCACCTTCGAAAAAAGAAGCTAGCTCCTAAAAGAGGTGACAAAAGCCATAATTGTTTCATTATGAAGTTTCACATTGGACAGTGGACAAGTGATTGGCAATGACACAACATACCTCTGTAACTTTAGGAACTGTTGTATGTTCAATGTAGACACAAAGTTGTGCAAGCATAAGTACCAAGATTGTTGGAACCTTATCAATTTGCACAGAATCCAGAGTAGTTGACTCCTGGGAATTTTTTTGCTTCTCCCAGAAAGCACATGAAAATGCCCATCAAGTTTCTGGAAAAAATCTTGAAAACCTTCTTGTACCCATCAATGACCAAATCTCTCAACTTTACAAGAAACTCTATATTGCCATCTATCAGATGATGAAATTCCTGGAAGCAGCATGGCCAGAATTAGAACATTAAAATAGAGCATGATAAAGTTATGAAATTTGATTGCATGTAACATCGTGTTGCTTGACAACATGAGAAAACAGATGTTTATTCAAAAGCCCTGAAGCTTCCAAATATGTACCTGCAGGAGATCTATGCATCCTTGGGATACTTTGATTTTGCTTGCCCCCATAGCAGTTTGCAGCTGTGACTCTTCTAGCTTCTCATTTGATGTTGAATGTGTCCTAACCAGTGCATCTGCTCACCCATGTACTACAGATGTGATTTTTTCCTTGTATACTTGTATCATTACAAGCTAAACCAAAATAAGTTACTGGTAAGTCACATTTGAACTTCAAGCCCCGAATGTAGTCAGTTCTGGAGAAAAAATGCAGAATAAGGTACACAGAAGTATGGTGGGAGGGGGGACCTGATATTTCACATCGAAGATGGAGACATGTCATTGTTATGTGTTGCCTAATGATGTCTCGAGTAGTCTGCCAATAGAAAAAAATGGCACGCACAAAAGCAGTATCAAGAAAAAAATGGCACGCACAAAAGATGGGTTATGTTGTTTGCTTCAGCAGGCGACATCACTAAAGTCCATTTGCTCTGGTTGGCATATGCTTATACTACTACATTAAAAAAAACGAATTCCCAATCTGGTTGGCATATTTTGATATGTCGGTCAGTGCATTCTTAGTGCTTTGCACATAAAAGAGGTTACTAAAGAACCTATTGTTAACCACACCTTCATCTTTTTTAATGTGCCAATTTGAGGTGTGCTCTCTATAAATAAAAAATATTCATTCCACAATGTGAAAACTTTGTGACCCATATTCCACACTCCACTACTCTAGTGACTCTCATCCATGACCTTGGCGGTTTCCAAACTGAAATTGCAGATTATGCAGAAGCAGCAGCTCCCAGCTCTCCATCGCGGGGTTCACCGCAGCAGCCATGCCCCCATCCAAGGACGAGATCACCAGACTTTGTGCGTGAGAGCTGCCAGAAGATAGCATAGTTCCAACTGGTACCGTGCAAACAACCCAAACCACTCGCTCACTGGCCCATCCGCCTCAGGGCGGATCAACATAGAACCAAATGTTCCAATGAAAAAACATAAAACTCAATGTTTATCTTATGAACTGTTTGTCAGAGAGCTCTCAAAGAAAGCACAGAAAGCAAACAACATCTGGTGGAGGCTGAGCGGACTGCTGGGTGACCGGAACCGGCAGGTCATGTACATACTACTCCCTGCTCCAGGCGCTATTCACAGTGGCAACAATGGCCCTGACGGTCCCTATATTCCTGTCCTACCGGATGCACGTGGTGTTCCTGATACTCAAGGTGTGCGCCTCGACATGGAACGGTGGCAGCTTCATCTTGGAGGTGATGCCTCGACAAGTAGAAGGGAAGCAGCATAAGAAACTGGGCATGAAGCCCATCGAACAGGGGAGCCTATATTCCTGTCCGTTGACGTCTTTTTCATCAAGAGGCAAAATTCACAATCCATATCCATGCTACACCTCACTGTCTTCTCAGTCTACTCCTTACTTTATCCATATCCATGTTTTAGTAATCTTGAAGCCAGAAAAAAACAAGGTTGTCTTTTTTTCTGTGTCCAAAACACGGTCTTGACGAGTTGACGACAATGGTGCTAATATGGTTGAACAGTAATGTTCCTGATTTAACACCATGATCAGTTTTGTGTTGACTCCACTACATTCT
This sequence comes from Zea luxurians, assembly GCA_029449295.1. Lineage (NCBI taxonomy): Eukaryota > Viridiplantae > Streptophyta > Magnoliopsida > Poales > Poaceae > Zea > Zea luxurians. The sequence goes on along the minus strand of JAOPSE010000011.1, from coordinate 64,757,161 downwards.
AGGGATCCCATTAAAATTCAACAGACTTCACTAAGTTCAAGTTTTGTAAATCATAACGCATAGCACAATCACATTGGGCCTGTGAGGCTGGGATCCTAAACAACGGGGCCAACATAGATCAAGGAAAAGAATGAAATTAACTACCTCTTCAGTGTTAGTTCTTTTTAATGAACATATGCAAGAGGACTGCGTGCTAATGAGTAATGACACTGACCATACAAAAGTAATGAAATTGTAGACTGTCGGCGCCTCCCCTCTACAATATGTTTATATCATTTTATTTGCAATATTAATTTTTCATTATTATGTTATCACTAATGCATGTAAAATTGTTTAGCTGGTTATAGTAGAAACATTTGAATCGTGTATCAAATAATACATAGTAACAATGATTATAGGTTTTTGTCTCCTGTGGATGGAATCTAAAGAGGAAAATGTTGCACTTACAATCATCCAAAGAGATAATACATTATCTATAGATGAATCTCTACTAATGTCCTTGTCTCATAACAAGCCAAAAAAATCGGTGACTACTACAATAGTTCCGAAAGGTATGATAACTTCCATACTATCGTCTGCATCAATTTGTATTGTTTTTATTGCAAGTGATTCATGTTTGATCTCATGACTGTTTCGTTCGTAGATTATATTTGCACGCAGGGTGATCTTGCACTCATCGATTGGATTAAAGAAATCCCTTGTGAACCAAGGGTAGAAGTCGTGCTTATTGATGATGCTTTTGTGGAAAGGAAGTGGATGGAATGCCTATTTCAACCGGACGCATATCTAGGTGATGAGGTAATTCATGATAATTCAACTAGCTAGGAGCACCACACTTCCAAGATACTCACCCTGGTATTTTAAACCATAACTTACATACTTGCAGGTGATAGACTGTTACATAAATTTAATAAAAGCTCAAGAGCATCTAAAATGCCGATCTGGAGGTCGTGTACACATAGAAAATGCTTTTCAGTTCAACTTTCTAAAGCGAGACGGTGATGTTGAAACTAAAACAGATGAGTTATATCCAAGTAAAGACATGGCACAAATATCTAGCGCTGAAAGAAGAGTTTTACTTTATCTAGACCATGACATGGTAAATACGAGATTGCAATCTACACGGTTAGTGTTTACATGTATTATTATGCAATATTTATAATTGACTTGTAGGTGTTTATTCCAATAAATATCCGAGAAATGCACTGGTATCTTGCTGTGATCAATGCAAGAAATATGGAGATATAAGTGCTCGACTCACTTGGTACATCATCCGGTCGCAATGACCTCATTGCCACTGTGAGTTTATACAAACTCAACAATTACGAATCCCTTATTAACTTAAACTCTCAACTTCTAATTCTATGTTTTTATAATAATAATAAAGATAAAAGGACTCCAAAGACAAATTGATATGGTATCTCAGCGTAAGGAGTTAAAAGATCATAGGTGGCCAGACCTCCAGTTGCTTCTTGGCCACTTAAAGAAATAGAAATGGAATATGCAAAGCAAACAGATAGGTACACCATATATTCTTATGTGTTGCTATTAATATTCATTGCTGTTAATCTTGACATTTTATCATCTGGTTGATGTAGCTCCTCGTGTGGCCTCTTTCTACTAAACTATATCGAGTACTGGACAGGGGATGAACTATCTGATAATTTTACCCAGGTATATTATTACTACTATGACATTACATGTGGCTATAACATGAATATCTGTTTGCTGTCTTCTGTTATTATTATGTCAATCTAATTGATACATATAATTGCTAAATAAATTGTTTCTTATTTGCAGGACGACATGTCACACTTTAGGAAAAAATTGGCTGCTATATTACTATCCTCAGATATAAACAAGAGAAAGGGGTGTCCGTTATACAAGTATGACAAAGAAGTCGATGCTGGATGCTCATCTGATGTTCAGATATTAGATAGTCCCACAAATCCTAAGAAGAGGAAACTACCTTGTGTATCTGAAGAAAACGAAGTATTGATGGAAGATGGTGATGGCCCCATCACTCAAGCAGACTTAGAAAGGTGGTTTGTTCATGATTGGGATAAAAGAACTCCTATAACAATCCCGACCGATGAGTGCACTAATGATTTTTTTACTGAGTGGCCTTTCCACAAAGGACATGTCAGTGACCAAAGCCGATTTAATAGATGTTCTATGTGATTACATCATGACAATCCAAGATGATACGACATTAGAGTAAGTGCTCATTGTTTTATCTATTTTATATGTACCAACTATGTAAAGTTTTGATATATACTTTTGTCATGTTGCATTACAGGATGACATGGGTGCGAAGTTTCAACCCTTTTAAGATAGAAATATCTGTCAAAGACCTGCAAAACGTATTAAGGGTAAATCTAGATATGACTCTAAAATGTTTTGACATGGCTGTTCGATTGTTGGCCATTAAAGAGTCACATATGTCGAAAGATGAAATGATAAAGGATAAAAAACATTATATGGACATGCGCTTCTGGGTAAGTTTGTTTCCAATCAATAATGTAGTAATATATTGTATCTATACATGTAATCCTAATGTGGACATGTATATATATTTATCTAGAGAATGGTTGGTTTTGGTAAACTTGCAAAGTACCATCAGGATCCTACAGCAGAAGAGTTAGCCAAAACACTCGACTGTTGGCCTTCATTGAACTATTATATCACTGGTTGTAAATATGTAAGTATGTGTTCATTTCGAATGTATTTATAAAAGGCACTTCGTTGCAATCCTAATGACTGGTATTTTGTAGGTTCTTATGCCATGGAAATTCAACGGATGCTACGCACTTTTCATAATCGATCATGGTAAAAAGCACGTAACTTTTATGGACTTTACACCCACTGAAGATTGGTGTAAACACATGCCATATAAGAGGTTTGCAAAAGCAATTATCATGGCCTCTAAGAAATATAAGATTGCCTACAATAAGAAACGTTCTGGATGGGCACATGATATTTTTAAGTGGGAACATACAATTCGGTCTGGTCTTCCATTGGACTTAAAAGGGTATTTTCTTAATACCATGTTCTCAACAGTTTAAATTTTTTCTATGATAACCATTATATATAATATAGTTGGCCAAACATTATTCTGTAGGGTTAATACAAGCTACTTCGTTCTACAAGCTATGGTCATTTGGGGGAGTGGTAGACGAATGGAATTTAATAGGGTGAGTGGAGTACGTTTGGTTCATGTTCAAACATACATTTCAGTTACATAATATAAATTTGACGTATTGTTCTCTTATGTCTTTGTGTGTAGGATACAAAGATTCTTCGAAGGAACTTTGTAATTGATCTATTAAGTTACGAGGAGAATTCATGCCGCTATGCTATCCCTCCAAACATACAACAACGACTTATCAGTATCGCTAAAAAAGATTAGATTAATGTACGGTTGTCGACATATTTGACTATTATTAGAAATTGTAAGACAAGTTGATTCGTGCAATACCGATGGTGCATCAACAATATGCGTGTAGAACTACATATTTTCCATGTCTTCTTTTTCTCGTGTATTATTTTTCAAGTCCGAAGAACATCTGCCATGATATACACTTTCTTGTGCAGACCACTTTTTTGTGTGCTTGCAATTGCAACTATATTGCCTTTTCGTCCTGTGGAGGTTAGTCCACCTAATGTTTTCAGGTCCCAGTGAATGCACAAGCAATGGCTTTGTTTTCTTTCCTAAACATTATAACACATTTGTAACCTTTTTCTATAATATTATAACACATTTGTACATGAGTTATTATGATATTTTATCTTCCCGTTGCAACGCACGGGCATCCACCTAGTATGAAAAGAAGAAACAAACTGAATATAGAACAGAATAGCTCATAATATAAGTTATTCCTCTTAATCTAAATAATTTACCGAATTGAGTTCAACTCTACCTGCAAAGAACCGAATTTTCAATGCGCAACAGAATATTTCATAAAACAAGCTAATCCTGAGAATTTGAAATTCTGAATGGTTTTACAAATTCAGTCCAACTCCACCTCATCATATACCGCAAGATCTTTTTGTGAACACTTTTCAAATATACAACATCCTAAGAATCAAGTATAGAAAAATATTTCAGACATATGGGCAACAGTTATTAACATACAGATCAGATCTTCACAGCCAAATTTCTAGCAACTGAACATGAAATCCTAGTGGACAAAATTTGAAGATACAGGAAAGGAAACTGCTGACAATCTCAACTGTGCTGTAATATCTCAACTGAAGCTAGATCTGAGTGTTTTGGAGCCATTGCTGGCTTCAATCAAGAGGGTTGAAGACCTGATGTCAAGCAGGATGATTTCTGCAACATCCTTATTATGTTTTTTCTGCCATTGCTACAACAGTAAAACACATCATCACATAAATGGTTGTCAAGAGGGTACAGAATATAAGGCAAAACTATAACGCATCAAATATAAACAACAAGCAAGCCTGTAGGCTGCAGGGACAGAGAACAGTTTATTAGGACATGAGGTAACTTCGGCAATAAGGACAAGATAAAGGAAATGAGGAATCATATCCTACACCTTACAATCCAAAAGTTAGACCAGCAAGATTCATTTTCTCTGCAAGTAGGGCTTGACTGATTCCAAGACAACCTGACCATCAGAGAATCTCATAAATGTTTAGGACATGTAAGGCAAAGTCCCACAAGGAAATAAATGATGCAAGTACATACCCTTCCATCATAGGACAAAGAAGCGAATAATGATGGATCATGGGAGCTCCATGCAATACCTACAATTTTAATTAACCCTGTGATTCCTTCTCGAAGTTCTAATTGATAAGCGAAGTATGAAGGTTGGAGGGTACCATAGATGCTGTCTTCGTAGTCAGTATATGAGTTAAGTAATGGTTCTTCTTGTCTATTGGGTGAACCAGAAGGGCTGTAAAAAATGACCACGGCATCAATATCACAAATTTGAAGAAAACACTAAGAAAAAAATTGAGAAATCATGGAGAAAAAATTAGAGACCTATCAGGTTCAGAATCATTGTTGCTAACTTTAGCCAACCATAAATTTACAGTTGAATCTGTTCCAGCACTCTACAATGTACACAATAAAACCAATATATCATTACTTTACCCCCCCCCCCCCCCCCCCCCCACAAAAAAAAAACAGTTGCATGTGGACAGAAGGAGTGAGACAGACCAGAAGCAGCTCATCATACTCAGGATTGTGCTGAATAGCCCATGTCCTGTAAACATAATGAGATATAAAAATCCTGGATATTTGCTAGATAAGAAGGGCAAAACAGGTTTGTGTAATCACAAATGTTAGTGACCAAACCACATCCAGAAATTTCACATCGAATTGGATGAAATTGACTCTTGTTCAATGAAAGTAAGTGCCAAACCATACAAAATTCACAGCATATATACACACATTTTTTTCTCAAATACGCAGGACAGCTGTGTATCTTTGTATCAATAGGGGCTGATTTGGTGATCGGGGATCCCTAGGGGAAGAAATCCTCTTTCTATTCAAAATTGAATTAGAAGGGGATTCCTCCCCCATGGATTCCCCGGGGATCCCTAATCACCAAATCAGTCCTAGGAGAAGAAAAAAAGGCACATGGCCAGAACCGTACAAAAAGGAAAACCAACACACACACCTACAAACACACACACACACACTCAAAAGATACTAGGCCTGCACACACTCCAGGCCACCAGCACACCGCACATGCATACATGAGATTGAGAACATTTAAAGGTTGCATAGAAACATTCTGGTTTGAGTATACTTTATTACACAGTACATACCAATGTGAGTGCCCAGGGAGGTCTTTCAGAGGAAGCTTAAGCATTCTGAGATCCCACAAGCGAATTCCAAAGTCATCTTCTGTTGTTGCCTGAAGCGTATAACCGATTACTATTCAGAAGCAAATATATATTTTTGGAGTAGCAGTATAAATAAGTTGATAATAATTCAAAATGAACAAGTAATAGCTGTCGTCGTTGTGAACTAGAACACGGGTGTTCAATTTGGCAGACTCTACATAATTGGATCAGGAGTTGGCTAGATTAAACTAATACAACAATAAATCGATAAAAAATAATTTTGCTCGTAGAACACAATCAAGAGTTCTAACCAGTTATTTAATAATAACAAAGTAAAAAAATCATGTCATACTCCAGTGTGAACATGCAGTGAACTACAGAAGCAAGAAAAAAAAGAATCCATAATCAAATTATAACAAAAATAATGTAGAAATATAACCAAGAAACACAAGGTAATACAAAGTTGTAGTCTTCAATGTTACTACATAAAGATAATTCATAGGAATGTTCGATTAATGTAAATATATATGAAATATTGCTTCATATGGGAAACATGAAAGTAAGTGTCATACTCACAATAATGTGTTGCTTCTTGGGGTTATAATCCACATCCCGTATATGTGCATGTCCAATTGCAGATGATTTTCTGAGAATGACACATTTAAAGATAAATATATAACTGCAACATTTCAAAAACTGAATGACAGACAAGCTTAGAAAATAATAGAAGGTCAAGTTAAAGTATTAACTCCATAGAACGTAGATCCCACAAATGAAGTGATGAATCAGATATTGAAGCAATTGAATTATGATTGTGTGGATCCCAAGCCCCACCACTCAAATTTGGAAGCATGTCAGCTGATCCCTGTGAGATCACCTGCAATGTATGAATCCAAATGAACACCATTGTGAAGTATGAAGTTTATAAACAGATGGTGTTTAGATTCTTGACATCTCATAATCTAGTACTAAAGTTAAATGTTTGAAAACAGTGAAAGTATCTTGCAAGTATGCTGACGATATATTGACAAACAGAAGGATAATGACACACCTTAGCTGATTTATTTGACATGTCTACGTTCCAAAGAAAAATATTTCGGTCATCAATGCTAATTAGTTTATCATGCTTTCCAAGTGGCCACCAGATCACGCTACAAAATGAGCAGCTTAGAGGTGTCAAGAACCAATAAAGATGATACACATCGCTAGCAGCTTTTAAGAATATAGAGCAAGTGAGACTAGTTTAAAAGATTATAGAAAGACATAACAGCAGAAGTTGAAATAAAATATTCTCATCCATTATGTCCTTCATGAGCACTGTGGGAAATAATCCTTGTATATTGTTTAAAACGTGCTGGTGTAATGTGAAACAGGTGCAGCATGCAAGACAGGACAGAACATTTATTGCATCTTTCTTAGTAACTATACTCTTATCTCAATGTTCATGTGTAGTGACTAGTGAACAAGTGATGCAGTCACACAAGTGCGGCCACAATCATCAAGTAACTACAAATAAACACCATGTGGGTCAGGAAGGAACATTAACCACAAAGTTGCATTTCATCCAACAAATGTTGGACACAAAGTCTGAAATTCAAAGCATACGAGAATTTAGTACAGTAAGTAGATCAAATATCTCTAGAGCAGCCAAAAACCAACAGAAACAGGAGTCCACCGTCTAATCTTGCCCGTATGCCCACTAAGCTCAAAGAGCTGCTCAAGCTGCGGTGAGTTTGATTGCCCATTAAGCTCTGGGATCTTCCAAACTGACGCACCAAAGCCCTCACCTGCATTCACATAACGAATTTTTCAAATAACAGGAAAATCACACACTACAGATTTGCAAATTGCAATGCTCATGAACAGAGAGGCAACTTTTCCGTTCGTTACCAGACGTGTAGACTGTGGAGAAGACCCTGTGATCGAAGGGACATGATTTGAGATCCCAGATCTCGTTGGGGTGGTAGAAGACTCCATCGCACACCAGCTCACTCTCCGCCGGCGAAAGCCGGATCAGGTGCACCTACTTACGCACGAAGAGGATTCGAGATCCAAATGAAATCACACGCCATTTCCCCTGACAGATAAGTACTATTCGAATCGCAATCCCACCAGGCGCGACGCGCCTTCATGGACGCGAGACACGCACCTCGTTCTCCTCCTTGAGGCTGAGGGTCCCGGCGAGGAAGGTGGTCGAGCTGGCGTCCGCGCGCACGTCGGCGATACACCGTGCCTGCAAGAGCAGAGAGAGAGGACAAAGTGGTTAAGGCAGATGGTTCAAAGAAGGTTCCAGAAGGCGCTGCTGGTGCTTGCTTGCTTGCCTGGTACTTGAGGCCACCATAGACGATGCCGCTGGATCCGCCCTGCATTGTCGTGTGCGCTTCGGATGCGCGCGGCGATGCCGCTGATCTCTCGCTCCGAGACGGAAGAGGCCGGGCGGACAAGGGAGCCGCCTTCCACACTCCTTTAGATGTCGCAGAAATACGCTTTGGCAGAGTCAAAACGTATTATATTGTAAACCGTGTTTAGAGAACAGGTGGCGGAACAGAGAGGAAGACGAAGTCGATGGTGACGTGGAGGCGGAACCGGATGACAGGACGGCTATGGACGTGGCGCGACCGGGCTTCGGCTGCTCCGCGCGATTTGGTGGAATCAAGCCCAGCGTGACTTGGGTGGAAATGCGTCTAGTTGAGTTCGATTTAGCTCAGCTGTCTGACGAGCCTAAAAAATCGTCTCGCTTATGACTTGCGAGTCAGACTCATTGAGCTAAAAAGACTAGCCATAAGCACGAATTTACCCTCTAAATTATACTATAAAATATCAAAAATAATCTAAATAACATATTTTAAATTAATAAAGTAAACATATTAGTAATATAATATAGAAAATAGATTAATTTTGTACAGTAATATTAAATAACATAAACTAATTGTTATTTCGTACTAACATTATATGGTAATTAGAATTTTATATAGCAAATTATTGTTATATCGAGTCACGAGTAAGCTCGTGAGTCGAGCCGAACTAGCTCGTGCTTTCCACGAGCCGCAAAAACAAGCTCGGACTCGTTCTGAGCATCGAGTCGAGCTGCTGGGAGTCCAAACCGGCTCGTCAAACTCAAGCTTTTTTTCTAGACCTATGTGTGACTGTGTCCCCTCTCCAGTCTCAGGGAAGAAAAAACTCGGTAAAAACTACGGTAAATCGGCGGTTCACCGAAACCGCGGGTCCACAGAATTGATTTACCACTGATTTGTTTTTCAATTTTGCTCGAAATTCAAAAAATTGTAAACTTTATAAAAATACGATAAAAGAATAAATATTTTCTTGTATATATTATATGCATTTTTGTTTTTATTTTAAAGATTAGTTAGCATTTTTTTGTTAAAAACAATAAAAGACGGTAAGAAAACAACAAATCCAACAAAAATATCGGTTTACTGTCGAAAAATCTCCAAAAAAATGTTTTATTTGAATTTAAAATACAAACCGCAATAAAATGAAAACCTATAGAAAGTGGTTTACCATCGGAAAATAAGCGGTTTACCGATAGTTTTTGATCGATTCACTGGCTTTAAATTTTTAAAATTTTAATTACCAAACCGATCGATTTTTAGCGATCTAGGGTTTAGATAACCTTGGTCTCCACCACTCGTCCCCACCCAAAATTCACGCAGGGCTTGTTCGGTTCTATCCCAATCTATATGGATTGAGGGGGATTGAGGGGGTTTCAATCCCTAGCAAGTCAAAATCTCCTTCAATCCGTATCAATCCCCTTCAATCTGTATGGATTAAAAATAACCGAACAAGGCCGCAGTGGGCCACTAACCACGCCACAAAGTCGTCCCTCGTGCACACCATGGGATCGATGAGCCCAAATTTTTTGCAATTCAACCTTTTTTGTAAAAAATACTTTTATACCCCTGAAAGATTTATTCTCGTTTTTTGACTCTTTGTTCGGCGCCGAGGCAACACGGCTCGGCGTCGTGACCTACAGCGCCGAGGTATGGGACGTTATGCCATACTGGTGCCTACGTGATGCCTAGCTCAGCGCCGCGAGTCATGACACTGAGCTAACGAAAATACAAATAAAGTTTAATATCATTATATTTTGTTTTAAAACTTGACAATAGGTATCAACAAAATAATAATATGTTTATAATGTCTATTATCTTGGCTTGCTAATTGGGGAAGATTAATCTTTTGTGGTAGACGAAGAGACATTAATATATGCCCGCTTCTGTTCCAAAAGGGTAACCTTTGTGCGACATATATGGTAATCTTTATATATCTCTACTATCCCTTAAGACGATAGTGTAGACCAGGCACAACCATGCCCCCGCTCCTCTGCCCCTTACGATCCGCTCGCCGCCAACAACCTCTACGCCAGTCGCTCCAACGGCCCCGCAACCCCTGCTCCAACGACGCCCAGCAACAGCACGGCTACAACCTCGCGCCGGATCCATCGCCTGCCAGTCCTCATCCCAACAGCCATGCGCGCCTCCGCCGGATCCGCCGCCTTTGTATTCCAACCTCGTCCGGCCTGAAGTTGTGCCTTGCTTTCCTCATGAAACCCATGAAACACTAGAACGCTTCAACGGGTTCTTCCATCACCACAATGATAGGTGACAACAGATCACTCATACCTTGGCAGTAGCCAATTTCTGGATCATAGACCGCATATGCTTCAAGCAACCCAACTAACCGAGCGACATGAAAAATCATACTGGGTTCTAAGTGATCATAGTCTTTCAACCCAACAGATGCTGCAGATTGCAATGCTCTCTCCTTGGGAACTTCAGAATGGTTGCAGGAGAACAAAATCCACTCACTGTTTGACCAGATAGCATCCAACCTTATGATGCGCTGCCATGTGGCGAAGTCCTCTAATGTTCTGCTAGACCTAAAAAATCTGCCTTGAATGAATTGATCATGGTAAATTTAGTATCTGGGTCACAGTTCTCGTCGCCAGACACAGAAATCCCTCTAGGGTCATCCTCATCAGATGATTCAGAATCAGACGATTCTGACTCCGCTTTGCATGGATATGCATAAGCTAACTCATCTGCATCTTCTTTCATACATTCAACAACATCACAAAGAATGTTGTCTGGTTGGTCAACTTCATTCTGTTCAGGCTTCACCTCCTCGAGTGAAACAGGAGCACGTATAGCATTGGCATCTTCAAAACAAGGTGATTTTGATCCTTCAGCAATACCATCTAAACTAGAACACTGAAAGTCGCCTAGAGGGGGGGTGAATAGGGCGAAACTGAAATTTACAAAGTTAATCACAACTACAAGCCGGGTTAGCATTAGAAATATAATTGAGTCCGAGAGAGGGTGTAAAAACAAATCGCAAGCGAATAAAGAAGTGAGACACAAGGATTTGTTTTACCGAGGTTCGGTTCTCTCAAACCTACTCCCCGTTGAGGTGGTCACAAAGACCGGGTCTCTTTCAACCCTTTCCCTCTCTCAAACGGTCCCTCGGACCGAGTGAGCTTCTCTTCTCAATCAACCGGGAACCAAACTTCCCCGCAAGGACCACCACACAATTGGTGTCTCTTGCCTTGATTACAATTGAGATGATCGCAAGAAAGAATGAGAAAAAGAAGCAATCTAAGCGCAAGAGCTCAAATGAACACAACAATCACTCTCTCTAATCACTAAAGCTTTGAGTGGAATTGGGAGTGGATTTGATCTCTTTGGTGTGTCTAGAATTGAATGCTAGAGCTCTTGTAAGTAGTTGGAAGGTGAAAACTTGGATGCCATTGAATGTGGGGTGGTTGGGGTATTTATAGCCCCAACCACCAAAAATGGTCGTTGGAAGTGTGCTGTCGCATGGCGCACCGGACAGTCCGGTGCACCACCGAACACTGTCCGGTGCGCCAGCCACGTCAGCCTGCCGTTGGGTTCCGACCATTGGAGCTCTGACTTGTGGGCCCGCCTGGTTGTCCGGTGGTGCACCGGACAGGCCCTGTAGGCTGTCCGGTGTGCCACCCGCGCGTGCCCTGCTCCTCTGCGAGCGCAAGCGCGTATTTAATGCGTTGCAGTCGACCGTTGCGCGTGAAGTAGTCGTTGCTCCATTGTCACACCGGACAGTCCGGTGTGCACCGGACACTATCTGGTGACTCACCGGACAGTCCGGTGAATTATAGCGGAGCGGATTCCCGAAGCTGGCGAGTTCAAAGTCGCTCTCCCCTGGGGCACCGGACACTATCCGGTGGTACACCGGACAGTCCGATGAATTATAGTGGAGCACCTCTGGAATTTCCCGAAGGTGAAGAGTTCAGCTTGGAGTCCCCTGGTGCACCGGACACTGTCCGGTGGCACACCGGACAGTCCGGTGCGCCAGACCAGGGCACACTTCGGTTATCCCTTGCTCTCTTTGTTCGAACCCATTCTTGGTCTTTTTATTGACTTTTTGTGAACCTTTGGCACCTGTAGAACTTATAGACTAGAGCAAACTAGTTAGTCCAATTATTTGTGTTGGGCAATTCAATCACCAAAATCACTTAGGAAATAGGTGTAAGCCTAATTCCCTTTCAATCTCCCCCTTTTTGGTGATTGATGCCAACACAAACCAAAGCAAGTATAGAAGTGCATAATTGAACTAGTTTGCATATTTGTAAGTGCAAAGGTTACTTAGAATTGAGCCAGTAGAAATTCATAAGATATGCATGGATTGTTTCTTTATAATTTTAACATTTTTGGACCACGCTTGCACCATATGTTTTGTTTTTGCAATTTCTTTTGTAAAATCTTTTCAAAGACATTTTGCAACTAGTCAAAGGTAAATGAATAAGATTTTTGAGAAGCATTTATAAGATTTGAAAAGTTTTCCCCTGTTTCAAATGCTTTTCCTTTGACTAAACAAAACTCCCCCTCAATAAAATCCTCCTCTTAGTGTTCAAGAGGGTTTTAAGGCATCAATTTTGAAAATACTACTTTCTCCCCCTTTTGAACACAATGAGATACCAATTTGAAAATCATAAGTTTTAAAATTTGGTGGTGGTGCGGTTTTTTTGCTTTGGGCCAATACTTTCTCCCCCTTTGGCATAAATCACCAAAAACGGATACTTTGAGTGAAATATAAGCCTTTATATGAACTACTTTCTCCCTCTTTGGCAAACAAATAATATGATTGAAGATTATACCAAAAGACGGAGAGGTGCTCGGAGCGACGGCGAAGGATGAATGAGTCGATGAAGCGGAGTGGAAGCCTTGTCTTCGCCGAAGACTCCTTTTCCCTTTCAATCTATGACTTAGCATGAGATGGACTTGAAAGAACACATTAGTCATAGCACATGAAAGAGATGATCAAAGGTATAATATATTAGCTATGTATGCAAGATACCAAAAGAAATTCCTAGAATCAAGAATATTTAGCTCATGCCTAAGTCTGTTAAAAGTTTGTTCATCTAATGGCTTGGTGAAGATATCGGCTAATTGATCTTTAGTATTAATGTATGCAATCTCGATATCTCCATTTTGTTGGTGATCCCTTAAGAAGTGATACCGAATGGCTATGTGTTTAGTGCGGCTATGCTCAACTGGATTATCCGCCATGCGGATTGCACTCTCATTATCACATAGAAGAGGAACTTTGGTTAATTTGTAACCATAGTCCTTGAGGGTTTGCCTCATCCAAAGCAATTGCGTGCAACAATGGCCTGCGGCAATATACTCAGCTTCGGCGGTAGAAAGAGCTACAGAATTTTGCTTCTTTGAAGCCCAAGACACCAAGGATCTTCCCAAGAACTGGCAAGTCCCCGATGTGCTCTTTCTATTAATCTTACACCCCGCCCAATCGGCATCCGAATAACCAATTAAATCAAATGTGGATCCCCTAGGATACCAAAGCCCAAACTTAGGAGTATAAGCCAAATATCTCAAGATTCATTTTACGACCGTAAGGTGAGCTTCCTTAGGGTCGGCTTGGAATCTTGCACACATGCATACGGAAAGCATAATGTCCGGTCGAGATGCACATAAATAGAGTAATGAATCTATCATCGACCGGTATACCTTTTGATCTACGGACTTACCTTCCGTGTCGAGGTCGAGATGCCCATTGGTTCCCATGGGTGTCTTGATGGGCTTGGCATCCTTCATCCCAAACTTGTTTAGAATGTCTTGAGTATACTTCGTTTGGCTAATGAAGGTGCCCTCTTGGAGTTGCTTCACTTGAAATCCTAAGAAATACTTCAACTCCCCCATCATTGACATCTCGAATTTCTGTGTCATGATCCTACTAAATTCTTCACATGTAGATTCGTTAGTAGACCCAAATATAATATCATCAACATAAATTTGGCATACAAACAAATCATTGTCAAGAGTTTTAGTGAATAGAGTAGGATCGGCCTTTCTGACTTTGAAGCCATTAGCAATAAGAAAATCTCTTAGGCATTCATACCATGCTCTTGGGGCTTGCTTGAGCCCATAAAGCGCCTTAGAGAGCCTATAGACATGGTTAGGGTACTCACTGTCTTCAAAGCCGGGAGGTTGCTCAACATAGACCTCTTCCTTGATTGGTCCATTGAGGAAGGCACTCTTCACGTCCATTTGGTAAAGCTTGAAGCCATGGTAAGTAGCATAGGCTAATAATATACGAATTGACTCAAGCCTAGCTACGGGTGCATAGGTTTCACCGAAATCCAAACCTTCGACTTGTGAATATCCCTTGGCCACAAGTCGGGCTTTGTTCCTTGTCACCACACCATGCTCATCTTGTTTGTTGCGGAAGACCCACTTGGTTCCTACAACATTTTGGTTAGGGCGTTGAACCACATGCCATACCTCATTCCTCGTGAAGTTGTTGAGCTCCTCTTGCATCGCCATCACCCAATCCGAATCTTGAAGTGCTTCCTCTACCCTGTGTGGCTCAATAGAGGAAACAAAAGAGTAATGCTCACAAAAATGTGAACACGAGATCTAGTGGTTACCCCCTTATGAATGTCTCCGAGGATGGTGTCGACGGGGTGATCTCGTTGGATTGCTTGGTGGACTCTTGGGTGTGGCGGTCTTGGTTCTTCATCCTCCTTGTCTTGATCATTTTGATCTCCCCCTTGATCATTGTCGTCATCTTGAGGTGGCTCATCTTTTTGATCTTCTCCTTCATCAACTTGAGCCTCATCCTCATTTGGAGTTGTTGGAGATGCTTGCGTGGAGGAGGATGGTTGATCTTGTGCATTTGGAGGCTCTTTGGATTCCTTGGGACACACATCCCCAATGGACATGTTCCTTAGTGCGATGCACGGAGCCTCTTCATCACCTATCTCATCAAGATCAACTTGCTGTACTTGAGAGCCGTTAGTTTCATCAAACACAACGTCACAAGAAACTTCAACTAGTCCTGAGGATTTGTTAAAGACTCTATAGGCCCTTGTGTTTGAATCATATCCTAGTAAAAAGCCTTCTACAGTCTTAGGAGCAAATTTAGATTTTCTACCTCTTTTAACAAGAATAAAGCATTTGCTACCAAAGACTCTAAAATATGAAATATTGGGTTTTTTACCGGTTAGGAGTTCATATGATGTCTTCTTGAGGATTCGGTGTAGATACAACCGGTTGATGGCGTAGCAGGCGGTGTTGACCGCCTCGGCCCAAAACCGATCTGACGTCTTGTACTCATCAAGCATGGTTCTTGCCATGTCCAGTAGAGTTCTATTCTTCCTTTCCACTACACCATTTTGTTGTGGCGTGTAGGGAGAAGAGAACTCATGCTTGATGCCCTCCTCCTCAAGGAAGCCTTCAATTTGAGAGTTCTTGAACTCCGTCCCGTTGTCGCTTCTTATTTTCTTGATCCTTAAGCCGAACTCATTTTGAGCCCGTCTCAAGAATCCCTTTAAGGTCTCTTGGGTTTGAGATTTTTCCTGCAAAAAGAACACCCAAGTGAAGCGAGAATAATCATCCACAATAACTAGACAGTACTTACTCCCGCCGATACTTATGTAAGCAATCGGGCCGAATAGATCCATGTGTAGGAGCTCCAGTGGCCTGTCAGTCGTCATGATGTTCTTATGCGGATGATGAACACCAACTTGCTTCCCTGCCTGGCATGTGCTACAAATCTTGTCTTTCTCAAAATGAACATTTGTTAATCCTAAAATGTGCTCTCCCTTTAGAAGCTTATGAAGATTCTTCATTCCAACATGGGCTAGTCGGCTGTGCCAGAGCCAACCCATGTTAGTCTTAGCAATTAAGCAAGTGTCGAGTTCAGCTCTATCAAAATCTACCAAGTATAGCTGACCATCTAACACTCCCTTAAATGCTACTGAATCATCACTTCTTCTAAAGATAGTGACACCTACATCAGTAAATAGACAGTTATAGCCCATTTGACATAATTGAGATACAGAAAGCAAGTTGTAATCTAATGAATCAACAAGAAAAACATTGGAAATGGAATGGTCAGATGAAATAGCAATTTTACCCAAACCTTTGACCAAACCTTGATTTCCATCCCCGAATGTGATAGCTCGTTGGGGATCTTGATTTTTCTCGTAGGAGGAGACATCTTCTTCTCCCCTGTCATGTGGTTTGTGCACCCGCTATCGATGATCCAACTTGATCCTCCGGATGCATAAACCTACAAAACAAATTTAGTTCTTGACTTTAGGTACCCAAACGGTTTTGGGTCCTTTGGCATTAGACACAAGAACTTTGGGTACCCAAACACAAGTCTTGGAGCCCTTGTGTTTGCCCCCAACAAACTTGGCAACTACCTTGCCTGATTTGTTAGTCAAAACATAAGATGCATCAAAAGTTTTAAATGAAATGTCATGATTATTTGATGCACTAGGAGTTTTCTTCTTAGGCAATTTAGCATGGGTTGATTGCCTAGAGCTAGATGTCTCACCCTTATACATAAAAGCATGATTAGGGCCAGAGTGAGACTTCCTATAATGAATTCTCCTAATCTTGCTCTCGGGATAACCGGCAGGGAACAAAATGTAACCCTCGTTATCCTGAGGCATGGGAGCCTTGCCCTTAACAAAGTTAGATAATTTCTTAGGAGGGGCTTTAAGTTTGACATTGTCCCCCTTTTGGAAGCCAATGCCATCCTTGATGCCAGGGCGTCTCCCACTATAGAGCATGCTTCTAGCAAATTTAAAATTTTCATTTTCTAAGTCATGCTCAGCAATTTTAGCATCTAATTTTGCTATATGATCATTTTGTTGTTTAATTAAGGTCATGTGATCATGAATAGCATCAATATCAACATCTCTATATCTAGTACAAATAGACACATGCTCAACAGTAGATGTAGAGGGTTTGCAAGAATTAAGTTCAACAATCTTCGCACGCAAAATGTCATTGTTATCTCTAAGATCGGAAATAGAAGCTTTGCAAACATCTAATTCTTTAGCCTTAGCGAGTAATTTTTCATTTTCAATCCTAAGGCTAGCAAGAGAGATATTCAATTCTTCAATCTTAGCAAGCAAATCAATATTATCATTTCTAAGATTGGGAATTGAAGCATCACAAACATTTGAATCAACCTTAGCATTTAAACTAGCATTTTCATTTCTAAGGTTGGCAATTAATTCATGGCATGTGCTTAGCTCACTAGATAGTTTTTCACATTTTTCTACTTCTAGAGCATAAGCATTCTTAACCGTAACATGCTTCTTGTTTTATTTAATAAGGAAGTCCTCTTGAGAGTCCAAGAGATCATCCTTCTCATGAATAGCACTAATTTATTCATTTAGTTTCTCTTTTT
The DNA here is from genome assembly GCA_029449295.1 of Zea luxurians. Taxonomy (NCBI): domain Eukaryota; kingdom Viridiplantae; phylum Streptophyta; class Magnoliopsida; order Poales; family Poaceae; genus Zea; species Zea luxurians. The sequence continues at coordinate 64,739,620 of JAOPSE010000011.1, read as the reverse complement.
GTTGCATGTTTAGGTTGGCAAAAAGGGTACGCAAATTATCCTCCTCATCACTAGCATTACCCTCATCACTAGAGGTTTCATATTTAGTGGAGGATCTTGATTTTACCTTCTTCCTTTTGCCGTCCTTAGCCATGAGGCACTTGTGGCCGACGTTGGGGAAGAGAAGATCCTTGGTGACGGCGATGTTTGCGGCGTCCTCGTCGGAGAAGGAGTCGGTGGAGCTCTCGTCGGAGTCCCACTCTCGGCAAACATGGGCATCGCCGCCCTTCTTCTTGTAGTATTTCTTCTTCGCCTTTCTTCTCCCTTCTTGTCATCGCCCCTGTCATTATCACTAGATAATGGACATTTTGCAATAAAATGACCGGGCTTACCACATTTGTAGCACACTTTCTTGGAGCGGGGTTTGTAATCCTTCCCCCTCCTTTGCTTGAGGATTTGGCGGAAGCTCTTGATGATGAGCGCCATCTCCTCATTGTTGAGCTTTGAGGCGTCGATTGGTTGTCTACTTGATGTAGTTTCCTCCTTCTTCTCCTCCGTCGCTTTGAATGCGACCGGTTGTGCTTCGGACGTGGAAGGGCCATCAAGCTCGTTGATCTTCTTTGAGCCTTTGATCATCAATTCAAAGCTCACAAAATTCCCGATTACTTCCTCGGGAGTCATTAGTGTATATCTAGGATTGCCACGAATCAATTGAACTTGAGTAGGGTTAAGGAAAACAAGTGATCTAAGAATAACCTTAACCACTTCGTGGTCATCCCATTTTTTGCTCCCGAGGTTGCGCATTTGGTTCACCAAGGTTTTGAGTCGATTGTACATATCTTGTGGCTCCTCTCCTTGGCGAAGACGGAAGCGACCGAGCTCTCTCTCGATCGTTTCCCGCTTGGTGATCTTGGTCACCTCGTCTCCTTCGTGAGCGGTCTTTAGCACGTCCCAAATCTCCTTAGCACTCTTCAACCCTTGCACCTTATTATACTCCTCTCGACTTAGAGAAGCGAGGAGTATAGTTGTGGCTTGGGAGTTGAAGTGCACGATTTGGGCTACTTCGTCCTCATCATAATCCTCATCCCCTACGGATGGTACATGTACACCAAACTCAACAACATCCCATATACTTTTGTGGAGTGAGGTTAGGTGATATCGCATCATATCACTCCACCTAGCATAATCTTCACCATCAAACGTTGGTGGTTTGCCTAATGGGACGGAAAGTAAAGATGTATGTTTAGGAATGCGGGGATAGCGTAGGGGGATCTTACTAAACTTCTTGTGCTCATGGTGCTTAGAAGTTACGGATGGCGCGTCGGAGCCAGAGGTGGAAGGTGATGAAGTATCGGTCTCGTAGTAGACCACCTTCCTCATCTTCTTTTTCTTGTCGCCACTCTGATGCGATTTGTGGGAAGAGGATTTCTTCTCCTTCCCCTTCCCCTTGTTGCGGGATTCTTCCGATGAAGTTTTCCCGTGGCTTGTAGTGAGCTTGTCGCCGGTCTCCATCTCCTTGGCGTGATCTCCCGACATCACTTCGAGAGGTTAGGCTCTTAATGAAGCACCGGGCTCTGATACCAATTGAAAGTCGCCTAGAGGGGGGTGAATAGGGCGAAACTGAAATTTACAAAGTTAATCACAACTACAAGCCGGGTTAGCGTTAGAAATATAATTGAGTCCGAGAGAGGGTGTAAAAACAAATCGCAAGCGAATAAAGAAGTGAGACACAAGGATTTGTTTTACCGAGGTTCGGTTCTCTCAAACCTACTCCCCGTTGAGGTGGTCACAAAGACCGGGTCTCTTTCAACCCTTTCCCTCTCTCAAACGGTCCCTCGGACCGAGTGAGCTTCTCTTCTCAATCAACCGGGAACCAAACTTCCCCGCAAGGACCACCACACAATTGGTGTCTCTTGCCTTGATTACAATTGAGATGATCGCAAGAAAGAATGAGAAAAAGAAGCAATCTAAGCGCAAGAGCTCAAATGAACACAACAATCACTCTCTCTAATCACTAAAGCTTTGAGTGGAATTGGGAGTGGATTTGATCTCTTTGGTGTGTCTAGAATTGAATGCTAGAGCTCTTGTAAGTAGTTGGAAGGTGAAAACTTGGATGCCATTGAATGTGGGGTGGTTGGGGTATTTATAGCCCCAACCACCAAAAATGGTCGTTGGAAGTGTGCTGTCGCATGGCGCACCGGACAGTCCGGTGCACCACCGAACACTGTCCGGTGCGCCAGCCACGTTAGCCTGCCGTTGGGTTCCGACCGTTGGAGCTCTGACTTGTGGGCCCGCCTGGCTGTTCGGTGGTGCACCGGACAGGCCCTGTAGGCTGTCCGGTGTGCCACCCGTGCGTGCTCTGCTCCTCTGTGCGCGCAGGCGTGTATTTAATGCGTTGCAGTCGACCGTTGCGCGTGAAGTAGTCGTTGCTCCACTGTCACACCGGACAGTCCGGTGTGCACCGGACACTGTCCGGTGACTCACCGGACAGTCCGGTGAATTATAGCGGAGCGGATTCCCGAAGCTGGCGAGTTCAGAGTCGCTCTCCCCAGGGGCACCGGACACTGTCCGGTGGTACACCGGACAGTCCGGTGAATTATAGTGGAGCGCCTCTGGAATTTCCCGAAGGTGAAGAGTTAAGCTTGGAGTCCCCTTGTGCACCAGACACTGTCCGGTGGCACACCGGACAGTCCAGTGTGCCAGACCAGGGCACACTTCGGTTATCCTTTGCTCTCTTTGTTCGAACCCATTCTTGGTCTTTTTATTGACTTTTTGTGAACCTTTGGCACCTGTAGAACTTATAGACTAGAGCAAACTAGTTAGTCCAATTATTTGTGTTGGGCAATTCAATCACCAAAATCACTTAGGAAATAGGTGTAAGCCTAATTCCCTTTCAAACACTCATCACTATTAAGTTCATTTATTGCCTTCAACCCATTTCCTTTGTAGCCATTCAGAATTTGTTAGCACTCCCTCCTCAGCTTTTCATACTCTTTCCTTACCAAAGTCATACCAATTAAAAATTGCTACCAGATCACATAAGAAAAGGGCAGACACAGTGCCAGAGGCTCCGACATGGGGTTTGGGGAAGGGATAAACCAACACAGCCCGAGACCTGGTGAATCAATGAGATAACTCTCACCACTGCACTAGGCCTGCCCTTCTTAACAAATGATATAAAAAAATAAAATAAACAGTACGTGAATGGCAATAGGATGCTACGGAACACATTTTTTGTATATATGTCTTATGTGTAGGATGCAAAGATTCTTCGGAGGAACTTTATTATCGAATTGTTAGTTACGAGGACAATTCGTGCAGATATGCCATACCGGCAAACATACAACGGAGAGTTAACAATATTATTAAAAAAAGATTAGATTAGTGTACAAGGTGTCAACATATTTGCTTTCGCATTATATATTTACTTTTAAGAAATTATTTATGTGATTCCATTTCAATCTATTTGGGTAGACATATTTATATCGTTCTGTATCTATATGCTTAATCACAGATTTTTGCCGTCACTATTGTACTCACGCCGTCCGTCGTCAGGGCTCTAAGTCCATTAAAGGGTCGCAATTTGTGTTCCATGACATCACACAGACATGTTCATACATCACATGGACATGTTCCTAGTACTACTTGTTAAGAGTAGAACTAAGGCATCCACACCGTCTGTGCCCCCACCCCCACTCGGTCTCGTGGGCCTCGCTCCTGCTACCCAGCGTCGCGTTCTGGAGCTCGACGCCGTCCGTGATACAGCCTTTCGCTTCCTTCGCCGAGCATGCTCGTTCCTGGCTTCCCTCCTGTGTCAAGGCTGTAAAGTTGTCCCGCGGGCTTAGCTTTCCCCCTTAGGGCTTGTTTGGGAGCAAGTGAAATGAAGGGGATTGAGGGGGCTATAATCCCCCACTATTTAAAATTGAATAGTGGGGGATTCTAACCCCTCCAATCCCCTCTATTACCCTTACTCCCAAACAAGCCCTTACATACCATCCGCGTCCTCTGACTGGTCGCGCGTGGAGCTTCTCGAACCTCGGGTGGCATCTGGCTTCCGCGCAGGCCCCATCCCATCCGCCCACAAACAGGAAGGAAGACGTCGCCGCCTAGATCCACCAGACGAACTGACCGACCTTTGTCTGGATCCTCCTATCATGCTCCGACCAGCTCGTCTCCTCAGGTATGTGTATGTCTCCACTCCGCCTCTTTGTTGCTCCATCCGAGGAGCTCCCTCTCAGGAGACGAGAAGAGGACTATGAACGGGACCCGAAGTGCCCCAGCTAGCGAGACAACGGCTTCACCATAAGCCAGAACGTTCCAAGCTCCCGATCGTCTCTCATGGGATGCATGCCATGCCAGCCCAACTGGTCCTGTCTCTCACGACTGTAGAAAGGCAGCAACATTTCCTTACTACTTAGTATTTGCAATAACTATATATTTGTGGGGGGAAATGTTTTTTATGCTATGAATTTTAGGATTCCAATTTGTTGCTCACTTGCTCGTGTATGATCGTGTATGATGTACTGATTAGTTGCTAGCTTCCCACTCGTGTATCCACATGATTCAACTCCATTTAGATATTCATTATGACGTGTGTGGCTGAGATATATATCTATGTCCTATTTTTTGTTCTTGAAAGTAGTATCCACGTGTTCTAGTTTCTTGTTAGTATCGATGTCATTTAACAATATGAGTTCATTGTCGTACTAACATTATTTGGGAGCTTTACATAGATTGTGTCTGAACACCATGTTATATGTGATGTATTGGATCGTTAAACACTACAGTAAAAACCTTACATTTCTAACGGCCAAAGCCGTTGGACATAAGCCCTAAGCCGTCGGAAATAACTTATTTCCGACGGCCGAAGGCTTAATGTTCGACGGTACCTGTCCCTCAGTCGTAACGGGTCGAAAATAAGCTTATTTCCGACGGCCGCCGTCGGAAATAAGCTATGTCCGATGGCCAAAAGGGGTCGTCGGCATTTAACCGCGATAACGGCTGTAACGGTCGTTGGTGGGACCCACGTCTCTTATGTCCAACGGATTAGCGGGATCATGGGACATAAGGCCCTATTATGTCTAATGGCCTCTGGGGAGGCACCAGCGGCTAGGGCGACGCGGGGTCAACGAATGAAACTGAAATGGTGCAGGCGGGCACGCGGCGCGACGGCTGCCTTGGGCCGTCAAATATAATGTTAGATCCGACGGCCGCCTAGGAGGCCATCGAACATAATATAGCCGTCGGAACTGTATCGTTTCACTGTTGTGAAAATCAGTTAGCACTTGTATGCACCATGCATACAAGTGACTAGATAACAAACTTGGTTGACAGCCCCGTCCACTTCGACGTCGGCCGCCGCCTCAATGCCTCTCTTATCGAGCTCTTCATCCGCGAGTCTGAGGCCCTTGAGTCCAAGGTACTACAATTCCTCTCCTCATGTTCTTATTAGGTGAGTGCCCGTGCGTTGCAATGAGAACATATAATACCATGATAACTTATATATAAAATGTGTCTTATATTGTTATAAGAAAATGTTTCCTAATCCATTTGTGATCCTGACCATACATAAATTTTGTTATTTTAATTTAACTGTTTCACTACTACATTGCAACCATCAGTATCATGCAGACTTTGATATATGCCACGATTTACATGGTCTCATCATTGGAGAGCACGTGCCACACCTGCCGGTAGAAGTTCCCTCGTACATCGTCAGTCATCAGGCACGCACCACCATACACGCTTGCTTAAACAAAAAGGCAAGTGTGTGTGTTTGCGAAGAGAATTAAAGACAGGCCGACACAAAAGCTACCCCAACAATGGTGAGTGGTCATTATTGTCGGTCCTCCTCTGCGTCACCTCCGGCGCCGAGATGATGCCACAGTCCTTGATATAGTAGTCGTCGAACGCACATGACATGGCGAGTACCGATGACTCTTGGTTGGGCTGCCAAACGAAGTGCACCCCGGGCTCATTAGCGAGGTAGTACACCTGGCCGTTGCACCACTGAATGTGCTACTCCTCTACATACATCTTGTTCGAGGACACTCACACAACATCAGCAACGGTCGTCGTCCCAGCGTACAAGAATTCATGGTCGGTTAGTAGCGACTTACGTGGCAGGTTGGGCTTCAGGTGGATGATGAGCTGGACGGCGTGATGGCGCCGTCGTCGGATGCGGTGCCTAGAACAACCTGAGAGTCGTCGGCGTTGGCGACGACCATGAGGTCCCCCTATTTGACGATGGACAGCGCGGTGTAGCCGCTCTGGACCGCGTCCATGTGACGGCTACGCCAGAGCTTGCCGTACACAGCGGCGCATGTAGCCACGTAGGACTGCTTCCAGAGGTCGAACTGGCAGTCGACAAGCTTCTTCTCGTCGTTGATGAGCAATGCCAACGCGAGCGCCTCCTGGTAGTGGTGTTTGTTCGGGGTTTCCAAGTAAGAAACATGGATTCATCTTTGGTGTTGGTTTATGAAAATGACTCACAAGTCAGATCCATGGAAAAATATTACGGAGAATAAATGTCACACATACAAAAAAAGAATTTAAGTTGAAAACATTATTCAAAAAAAAATTGCATGCAAGGCTCTTCTTTGAATACTACTCCCTCCATCCAAAAATATAATTCAAGAATCTCGGTGATACTTATCTACTACTACACATTGTGCAATGGTAGCAGGTGGGCTTCGGGAGAGATATAGTAGATGTTTTTACTGTAATAAATGTAGACATAAACACACATGTTGTGCAGTGGTAGCTACGAGCACATTTGCTTGAGGGGTCGTGGGTTCAAATACCTTTAGGGCCGTTTGTGTTTTTTTAATTTAATTTTAGCTAGACGTGAGAATGAGAATGAGCTTTGCAGGAAGGCGGAATGAGAAAGGCAGAACAAGGAATGAGAATGAGAGAACAGACAGAACGGAATGGTGACATAACATGAGAATAGATTGTGCGGGGGGGAGAATGGGAAAAGCAGAACAGGGAATGGGAATGACATAACACGGAATGACATCCTATCTCTTACTGCCTTAATAAGTAGTAGAGATTTCAGCTTTGGAAGTATAATTCACTTTTTGTTTTTTCCAAACAGTAAAGAAGAAAAGTCAGTTGTCGAGCACCATTTTTTCTTGCTAATTAGTTGCTCGCTATCTTTGTTACTATCTGCATGTGGTCGGCCATCCATCAGTATGAGAGTAGTTCTGTCATATATAAATATACTCGCTATCTTTGTTACTATCTGCATGTGGTCGGCCATCCATCAATATGAGAGTACTTCCGTCATATATAAATATATATTTAAATAATATATTGTTGTCTTTTTTGCTTCGATGTTGTGACTATCCTGCCTACTAATATATTTCAGAAAAGCCTTTTGAAAATAATGTATATTTGTGACTAGACAAAGTAGTTTTTTGGTTGGGATTTGGATACAGACCACTGTGCCATAAAGCACGCATTAATTCCTAAAAGCAAACTATCTTTGCACTGCAACTGCCATTAGCGTCAAGCAACACGAATTACCTGAACTATGACAAAAGATATGAAGTGAGTGCTGAGTTGCTGCTCAACTTTTTCTTAGGCCAGAAGGTACCAAAGCATATAAGGGATTCCATTCTTCAGTTACAGAGTTCCTTTCACTTTGGGACCTCCAAACAACTTCATAAGCATAAGCATCCTAGAGCCATTAGCCATGAACAATTATTTTTTATGGAAAAGGCAAGAGCTCTGTTGCTTAATTAAGTGAGAAAAAAGAGGTTGATTTATGGTTTTTTGCACATGACAAGTTTTTGTTGGGTCTGACTTATTCTATCTATATATCTATGGAAGCCTGTTAGATGCCAATGTAACTTTTTTTAGTTTGGACAAACAGATGCTCTTGCGATTTGTACCTGATACGGTTGGTTGGCATAATTGAGTGCCGCTTTGATGTAGTCGTTAGATCTCAGTTGTAATCTGCATCAATTCTAATGTAATTCACATCATGAACCGCTTATGTTGAACTAATTTGTGGTGCTCATAATTTATCATGGAAGTTACTTTTTGAGGCTACTTGCAGTGGCTTTTTAATTTATTATTATTACTTGACATTACGATATTTTTATATATCGGTGAGGTGCATGTCGAAGGACTGGAAACAACTTGAAGGCAAATGAGCGTTTCACGGAGCAAGGACATGCTATTGTTTTTGAAACAGAAGTAGTTAGCTCATGTTAAACATTATTATTTCAAATTATATTTAACTGTTATATAAAATACTGCTTTTGTGATTCCATATTGTTCAGGCACCGTTAAGTCCCTTCTAAGCCACTGTGACGCTGAACTTTTGCATCCTCTTTTGTTTTGATAGTGTTTCTATCAAAAATGTAACATACCCAGGTTGTAGTGCCCATATGCAACAGTTTCATCCATGTTTGTGAAACCTTTTTCCTCGATACATATTTTTATGATCTCACACTAATGTACATTTATAGGTCACCCTTGTATCATGGTGCTCCATTTCTAACAAGTGCGAGCAGGTGCCTACGCTTCTCTGTTGCAGTATCATGGTTCTAGCCTTCCCTCCCTATATGTGTTGGTCTCTGCAACTTGTTCTCTGCGTGCTAATGTCCAGTAGGCATCCATGCAGTCAGTAGTTGCCTTGCCCGATTATGTGTGTCATCTGCTGCTTAGGACTTCTAGCTTTAAACTAGCTTGCTGCAAACTATGTTGTTTATGTACCTCTGTAACTGGCGTCCTTTGCTGAACAAGATCTATAATATATTGAGTAAACCGTGAATTGTTTTTGTTTATATATTGTTGATACATTCCAATGAATGTGTACTTGGTTCAGTTTCAAATACAACATCTTGTCTTCAACTTTGGGCTCTTGAGGTTTGTCTCGTGTGTATTGTTCAATGGTCAGGTGGAAAATCTGCAATTCAATTTTTATAGCAAATATGACTTATAGGGTTGTGCAAATTGCCCTTTTTTCTTAATAATTTTGACCATGAATAGCCGGTGTTGGTTGTCCATTAGTGCAGGATATGTAGACATCCTCTAACTGAGAAACTTGTACACTGGATGTCAAGCTGGTGAGTAGAAGGCTCCTAGCCACCTTTAGGTGCACTCACATTAAGAGTTGTGACATGCTTGTTATTGTGCTTGTTTTTGTAATGGCGGTAACCCCAAGTTAAAGGGGATTTAGAACTTTTTAGTATACTATTGTAATAATTTCTAGATTAATGGGTATGCCCTGATATAGTTGCATAAATGGTGTATTCATTTCCTAGCACATTATTTAAATCATTGTATACTATGTGCTTCAATTTATGCTCCTCTCTTTTTAGGGAGAACATGTATGTTCATTTGGTATTGGTCTCAGTGTTTCGACCAGATTTGAAGTTTGTAGGGAGTAAGAAAAAAATTAGAGAGTGATTGCTTTGAAGATCTAGGACCATGTGATCTTTATGGCTACTGATCATTGTTTCATGATTAGTGACATTGCACTGTGGCCTACACTGAGTTAATATAGGATATCATGATTAATTATATCCCTACTACTAATTAAGCACCTAATGTGGGTGCTCGGCATGTCCATGCCCCCGCCTCCCTTTCACTGCCTATTGCCCCCACTGTCAAGTCTCGCACCTAGCCTCCGCCTAACATCCAGGAATGCGCAGAAAGCTGCCCGCCAACGCCTCGCCTCCAATCTCGGCTGCCCGCCAACCCCTACCAAATCTTGAGCTCCAATCCCGTTACAGATGTAACACCCTGATTTTGGGGGTATAACATTTCTTTCGATTTATCACCCAAAATCATGTGTTACTCTTCTCTCACTAGTTCTATTTATCTCTATATTGTCCCTCTCTCTCTCTTTTTTCCTTTTGATTAGAAATAGCTTAAACTAGTGGAGTTTAATTATTTATTTTTGCCAAAACACTATGGGTCATGACATGTTGCATCATGCTGAGCTTAAAATATTCTTTGAAGTGTTGCACAAGTTTGAATTTATTTGAATTTTAAACCTAGTTTGAATTTGGATTTGAAAACCCTATAAAAAAGAAATAGAAAAGGAATTAGAAAATCCAGAGAAAAAGAAAAAGGGAAAGCAGCCCGGCTAGCCCAAGTCGGCCTAGCCAAGCCGCGCGCCCGCTCCGCCTGACAGGCGGACCCCACCTATCAACGGCAGATCCCCTCACCCGCCTGCGCTCACTCTCTCGCTCTCTGCCCGCTAGGGCCAACCTGTCGGCGCCAGTTTTCTTCACCCGTGCGCTCTCTCTCTGCCTCGCGGACCTGGATCGCCAGTCGCCGAGCCGTTGCCCCGCGCGCCCCTTTCTTCTCTCTCTGCGCTGTGGGCCTGCCCTGTCTGTTCCGCCCTCTCCGCGCTCGTCGTGGACCGGCGCGTGCGCACTCGCGCACGTCGCCGGATTTCTCGGCCACAACGCCTGCCCAAGCGCACAGCTCCCTTCTTAGAGCCCCGCCAGTGCCCCGCGCACACCCCTCACCTCATTTCGCATAGCTTCACCCTCTCTCGCGCTCTGCCCATGCTGCCAGCCGCCGCCGGAGACCCACGCCCGCGTTCTCGGCCATCCAGCTCGCCGGAGACCGCTCTAAGCCTCCCTGAGTTCCGCCCCAAGGTGAGACACCCGTCCCCGTGCGCAATTTCCCCTATTGCGCCCTGTGTTCGGTCAATTTCACCTTCATCGGTGCTCGGCCGCAGCGGTCCGCCGTGCTCGTGCGGTAGCCGACCGATTTAGCCCGGTCTAGTTCCTCGGAGTAGGTCCCTGTGTCACCCCTACCTGTGCTGAAGCTAGCCCAGGCCTTAACACGCCTTAAGTCCCCTCCCCGTGGCCGGAATGGCTCACCGGAGTTACTCCGGCCCGCCCGAGGCCTTCTCACCGCCGTTCTACCCTCTCTGCCCGTGGATTCATGGCCTCTTCCCCGCCATTGAGTTCGCCATGGCGTTCTCTCCCTCTCTGCCCTACTCCGGTGACCCCGGAGCCACCATAGCTCGCGCCAGCCTCAACTCCGGTGACCTCACCACCGCTGAGAGGAGCAGCGTCGCCCGCAGCCGTCTGTTTCCCCCTGGTCTGATCCCCTTTGTCCGATTCAGATCGAACGGCTCAGATCACGGATAACGCTTCGTGCACGCACGCCCTGACGCCCTGGCCCGCCTATCAGCGCCCAAAACCCCCAGGCGCTGGGCCCGCTCGGTTAGCGCGCTCTCCCCCTCTGTCGCTGACACCCCCTGGCCTGCCTGTTAGCGCTCGCCCACTCGCGCGTGCGCGCCCTCGGCCGCAAATCTAATCTCAGCCGTTGGTTTTAGATCTAACGGTTAGATTCACTCGATACCCCTTCGCGCGGTAGTTTTCTTAAAGAGACCCTTGGTTTACTGGAAATCAACCCGCTGTCCCTGGTTTTCGCGCGCAGGCCCCTGTAATCTTGCAGATTTAATCCTGGACTTTTAAATATTCACAGAATTAGCCCTAATTTCATATTTTGAATCCCCAAACTTGTTTATTTCATAACTTTTGCATATGAACTCCAAATTTAGTGATTCAAATTGCAAAATGTTCATAGAATTATTCTCTGTCTGAATAAAATGGTTTCATTTACTGTCTGCACATTCTAATTTTTATGATTAAATATGAACTAATGTAAATGTAGTTTTATTTATTTAATAAAATAAATAAAAGGAGAATCTTAGAGATTTAAGCTTGTGAGATTAATAATATGTATTACATAAGTTCATCTCTGTTCTAAATTTTAGGTCACAATAAAATAAATTGATCTATGTTTATGTACTTGTAAGTAGCACTTAGGGAAATAATAATCTATTTCCAAATAAAGTTAATGTATGTTATAGTTTATGATTATACTTTGAATTCATTATCCCTTATGTAGTATTGCGTCCTTTTAAGATGTGTTCCAATGTTTGTACATGCTTGATGTGATGTTCATTTATACTTTCCAAATGTATTGAATGCATGCTCGCTTTATCTAGACAACGAGCAGTCCGAGGTTCCTGAGTGTGTTGTTGGAGACCTCCCTGAGCAGCAACCTGGTGAAGGCAAGTGTCCTCTGACCTATTATGCCCTACATACCTTATGATTTACTGTCCCACATTACTTTATGAAACCTAAGGATTGACTAGTCTGTATTTACCTTATCCTTGATTACTTTTTGGGGTTATCATGGTTAGCATGTTGCTATTGCCTTAACTTAATCAATGAACATGATGTGAACATTTATGATATGATACTATTATCCTGTTTATGTAAATGATCCTGTGATACTTTAGGGGGCTCAGGCCTTTTTCCTGAGTACCTCTCCGTAAGGACCTGTTCGTGGAGTGACCACCCAGGATAACAATACAACCATAAGGGTGGAATGGGATGCCCTTAGCTGATTAATTAGATGAACCCGGGGGTGTAGTTGGCTTTGCCGGAGGGCCTCGACCTAAAGTACTACCCACGTCGTTCAACCGGCAGTGCTGGAGGTGTGATTGCCTCACCAGTTGGTGAGGGCAATCTCAGGCTGAACAGCATGGTCAACTTGGCTGTCATGCTCAACACAGAGTTGGACCACGCCCTCGACGAGTTGGGCAAGGTTCGGGCGGAGGTTGCGGAATTGCGTGTTGAGTGCGCATCATGCCACTATTTGGATGGTGGTTCTCCTGCCACTGTTGAGATTCAACACCCTTACCGTTCACCGCCTCGTGGTCGCTTCGACTATGGTACCCCAGACTGTAGGACCCGGATAGATTTGGATCCTTAGATCGACAGAGTCAGAGTCTGTAATAATTCTTAGTTCAGTGTCTCAGTCTAGTCAGTCTAGTTAGAGTTAGTTTGCTTATTTTATGTTGGATGCTTGTTATGACGGACATGTACTGAAGTTGGATCTTTGTAATGATTGTCACCAAGGTGTGGGTATCTCCTGCAACTTGGTGTAGTTATTAATAAAGTCAGTTATTTAGTTGGGTAATCCATTTATATCCACTTTCCTCTTTATCTGAGAAGCTGTCAGTGAAGATGGTCAATTATTCAGTTCTATGAAGATTTTCTATACATCTTTTCTTATGCTGAAAGACTGCAGAGTCAGATTTGATATATGTGTGTGATTTCTACAGATGTCTGAGAATAGGCGTAGAGGTGCGAGGCGTGCTCAGCCTGAACAGCAGGCACCCCAAGAGGAGGCAGCCCCGCAGCAGCATTTGCCACTACCACCACCGATGACCATTGAGCAAATGTTCTTGATGCAGACCCAAGCAGTCCAGGTAATTGGTCAGACCTTAGCAGCCATGCAGCAGGTGCAGCAGCAGCCACACCGCCTCAGCCTCCAGTGCAAGTCCAGATGCCTCAAGTGCCCAAAGACAAGCGGGCAGAGTTCATGAGGGGCCATCCCCTAGTCTTTGCCCACTCTGCTGATCCCATGGACGCTGAAGATTGGCTATGTACAGTGGAGCGTGAGTTGCACACTGCCCAGTGCAACGATCGTGAGAAGGTGTTGTATGGTCCCCGAATGCTGAGGAGAGCAGCACAGTCTTGGTGTGAGTCTTACCTTGCCACCTATGCCAACCCTGAAGCTATCACTAGGGAGGAGTTCAGGGATAACTTCCGTTGCTACCATGTGCCCGAGGGACTAATGATAGTGAGAAAGGAGGAGTTTCTCGCGTTGAAGTAGGGTCCCCTAACCGTCAGTGAGTATAGGGACAAGTTTCTGCAGCTGTCGCGTTATGCCCCAGAGGATGTCAACACGGATCCTAAGAGACAGTACCGCTTCTTGATAGGATTGGTTGATCCCCTCCACTATTAGCTGATAAACCACACCTTCCCTACCTTCCAGCATCTGATAGACAGAGCAATCATGATAGAAAGGAAGCGTTGGGAGATGGAGGATAGGAAACACAAGATTGGTGGACCTTAGGTTGGGAGTAGCAGCCGTCCTCGCTACTGAGGCAACCCGCCTCAGCCATTCAAGCAAGGTCACCAGCACCAGCATCAACATCAGAACCAGCAGCAGCAGTACCAGAGGCAGTTTCCTCAGCAGTAGCAGTACCGTCATAACAACCAGCAAGGAGGAAATCAATATCAGCGTCAAAGCAACCAGACAGCCCATCTTCCTGTCCCAGCAACCAACCAGAACAACCAAGCAGTGCCAGCTCAAGGAGGAAGTCGTGCATGTTTCCACTATGGGGAACAAGGCCATTGGGTGAATCATTGCCCAAAGAAAGCAGCTCAGTAGCAGCCAGCTCCTAATGCCCTAGTTAGACAGAATGCAATGCAGCAAGGAGACAACAACCGTGGGCAGCCTCGTGCCCAGTATGGAAAGGTGAACCACTTGGAGGCCAACACAGTCCAGGAGACTCTAGGAGTGGCACTAGGTACGTTTTCAGTCGAGTACCATTCCGCAAATGTCTTATTTGATACTGGAGCGACACATTCTTTTGTGACTGCATCATGGGTAGAATCATATAATATATCAGTAGCACCCATGTACCCACCTATGAGAGTTAGTTCAGTTGGTGGAAGGACCCAAGCAGATAGATTTTGCCCTAGTGCAAAGGTTCAAATAAGGGCGATAGAGTTCCCCGCTGATTTAATAGTAATGGGAAACCAGGATACAACTATAGATGTCATCCTAGGGATGAATTGGCTAACCAAGTATCAAGCCAGTCTTAGTTGTGATAAGAGAACAATGAAGTTAGTGTCCCTATCAGGAGAAGAGGTGTTAGTAGAGTTGATCTTGTCAGGACCAAGGAAAGGGAGTTGTCACCAAGTCACCGCTCATATTGAGGAGATTAAACCATCAGAGGCTATCAATGTAGTGTCAGGATTCCCAGATATGTTTCCCGAGGAGTTACTAGGTATGCCACCTGAAAGGAAGGTTGAATTTGCCATAGAGCTTATACCAGGCACCGCCCCTATTTCCAAGAGAGCCTATCGAGTGTCCGGACCAGAGTTGGTGGAACTCAAGAAGCAGATTGATGAGTTGTTAGAGAAAGGCTACATCAAACTGAGTACCTCGCCTTGGGCAGCCCCAGTATTGTTTGTGGAGAAGAAGGATGGCACAAAGGGGATGTGCATTGACTACAGATCCTTGAATGAGGTTACTATCAAGAATAAGTACCCCCTGCCCAGAATTGAAGATTTATTCGATCAGTTGAGAGGAGCTAGTGTGTTCTCGAAGATAGATCTAAGGTCAGGCTACCAACAGCTTAGAATCCGACCCTCAGATATACCGAAGACAACATTCATCACCAAGTATGGACTGTATGAGTTCACGGTTATGTCATTCGGTTTGACGAATGCGCCAGCCTACTTCATGTACTTGATGAACAATGTGTTCATGGACTACCTCGATAAGTTTGTAGTGGTGTTCATTGATGACATTCTTATATATTCCCAGAATGAGCAAGAGCATGAGGAGCATTTGAGGAAAGTACTTTAGAAGTTACGAGATTGTCAGCTGTATGCCAAGCTTAGCAAGTGCGAGTTCTGGATCAGTGAAGTCCTATTCTTGGGTCATATTATAAACCAAGAAGGATTGGTTGTAGATCCGAAGAAGGTAACAGCTATCTTGGACTGGAAAGCACTAAAAGATGTTCGAGGAATCAAGAGTTTCATCAGAATGGCTGGTTACTATCGGTGTTTCATTGAAGGTTTCTCCAAGATTGCCAGACCAATGACAGCCTTGTTAGCAAAGAAGGTTGAGTTCAAGTGGACCCCAACATGCCAGAAGTCCTTTGAGACATTGAAGGAGAAGTTGATAACGGCACCAGTACTGATTCTGCTAGATGTTCACAAGCCATTCTCAGTGTATTGTGATGCTTCGTACACCAGGTTGGGATGTGTGTTAATGCAGGAAGGCAGAGTAGTGGCATACTCGTCCTGAGAGTTGAAGATTTATGAGAAGAATTATCCTACTCATGATCTAGAATTAATAGTTGTGGTTCATGCATTGAAGACCTGGAGGCATTACCTTTATGGGCAGAAGTGTGATATCTACACGGATCACAAGAGCCTCAAATATATATTCACTCAGTTAGAACTAAACATGAGACAACGAAGATGGCTAGAATGGATCAAAGATTATGAGCTAGAGATTCATTATCACCTAGGCAAAACAAACATGGTTGCAGATGCTCTGAGTAGAAAGAGTCAAGTCAATATGTTGGCCGCTTACCCGATGCCGTATGAGCTAGCAAAGGAGTTCAACAGATTGAGTCTCGGATTTTTGAACAACACTCAAGGAGTGGCAATTGGGTTGGAACCCACTCTAGAGCAAGACATCAGGAAGGGTCAGAAGGATGATGAGAAGATCAACGAGATCCAGCAGCTGATCATAGACGGAAAAGGCAAGGATTTCCGTGAAGATGCAGATGGAGTGGTATGGTTCAAGGATAGACTGTGTGTTCCCGACATCAAATCAATCCAAGAATTGATTCTTAAGGAAGCTCATGAGACAACATACTCTATACACCCTGATAGTGAGAAGATGTACCAAGACCTGAAGAAAAGATTCTGGTGGTACGGTATGAAAAGGGAGATAGCAGAGTATGTGGCTGTTTGTGATAGTTGTCAGAGGATTAAAGCAAAACATCAGAGACCCGCAGGTTTGTTGCAACCGTTGTAGATTCCTCAGTGGAAATGGGATGAGATCAGAATGGATTTAATAGTCGGTTTGCCCCGCACTCGTACTGGTTATGACTCCATTTGGGTAGTAGTGGATCGTTTGATAAAGGCGGCCCATTTCATACCAGTCAAGACCACCTACAACAGTGCGGTGTTAGCCGAACTATACATGGCTTGGATTGTGTGCTTGCATGGCATTCCGAAGAAGATAGTATCAGATAGAGGCACCCAGTTCACCTCTCATTTTTGGCAGCAGTTGCATGAAGCATTGGGCACACACTTAAAGTTTAGCTCAGCTTATCACCCGCAGATAGATGGTCAAATAGAGAGAACCAATCAGATTCTGGAGGATATGTTGAGGGCTTCTGCTTTGCAAGACAAGATAGGTTGGGACAAGAGATTACCATATGCAAAATTCTCTTACAACAACAGCTACCAAGCCAGTCTGAAGATGTCACCATTCGAAGCGCTCTATGGGAGGAATTGCAGAACTCCATTGCATTGTTACAAACCTGGTGAAAGACAGTTGTTCGATCCAGATATTTTGCTTGAAGCCGAAGAGAACATCAGAATGGTCCGAGAGAATTTAATGGCAGTGCAGTCCAAACAGCGAAGCTATGCTGACACCAGAAGGAGGGAACTCAGTTTCGAAGTAGGAGACTATGTCTACTTGAAGGTGTCAACCATCAGAGAACCAAAAGGTTTGGAGTCAAAGGCAAGCTATCACCTCATTATATTGGGCCGTATTAGATTCATGCAAGACGTGGAGAAGTGGCTTATCAACTCTGCTTACTAGAAAATCTGTTCGTTGTTCACGATGTGTTTGTAGGAAATGGGTGACGCCTAAGAGGGGGGGGGTGAATTAGGACTTCTAAAACTTTTACTAAACTAGGCCACAAATAAATCCCTAGAGCAAAACCTATGCAAATAATCAAGCTATAATGTGCAAACTAGGTTTTGTCTAAGTGTTGTTATCTCTACCGCAAAGGCTAAGTTTCAATCAACACTAAATGAGTATGAATACAAGATTGAAACTTAAATGCTTAATGTAAATGCGGAAACATAAAGAGCGAAGTAGAGAAGCAAACTCTCGTGGATGACGCCGGTATTTTTACCGAGGTATCCGGAACCACGCAAGGTCCCGACTAATCCTCGTTGGTGCCCCTATGCAAAGGGAAGCCCACACGAGGGCCAAGCACCACGGTCGAGTAACTCCGTAGAGAGCCGCGGGCCTTCTCCACGCGCAAATGGTGCTCCGCTTCCGGCTCCTCTCGGACGCTCCCCGCCGTCTCCACTATCGAGCTTTCGGCCGAAACGCCGCGGGCCTCGTTCCCTCTGGTACAGGTGGCGGCCGTGACACAAAACGGTCTCGCAAGACTCTCGCCCCACTCGGTACAATTACAATGACTCACGCAAGAGCCGAGGGGTTGTGTGGTTTTACAAAACTCACTCAACTAACTAGGGTTCACCTAGAGCAAGCGCTAAAGTGGTCTAACTAACTTAAGCACTTCACAAATTACCTACGCTAATCACCGAGTGATTTTATTAAGCACTTGGGTGTTTGAGCTCTTGGAAATGTGCACTATATGCCTTGGTATGTTGCTTGGGCTCCCACACCTTCAAATGGCCGGTTGGGTGAAGTATATATAGGCCCCAACTCCAAAATAGCCGTTGGAGAAAAGCTGCAGTTCTCTGCGGCACACCGGACAGTCCGGTGGTGCACCAGACAGCGCACTGTAGCCTGTTCGGTGCGCCTAGACGTTGCTCTGTCAGAGCAGGTGACCGTTGGCGCCGCAGGCTTTTCCACACCGGACAATCTGGTGCTCACACCAGACAGTCTGGTGGTCTTCTCT
This sequence comes from Zea luxurians, assembly GCA_029449295.1. NCBI lineage: Eukaryota > Viridiplantae > Streptophyta > Magnoliopsida > Poales > Poaceae > Zea > Zea luxurians. The sequence continues at coordinate 64,721,169 of JAOPSE010000011.1, read as the reverse complement.
CCGAGTGCCACCTGGAACTAGCCGTTGGGCTGGAGTTCCCTAGTGCACCAGATAGTCCGGCATGTGGTCACCGGACAGTCCGGTGTGCCACCAGACAGTCCGGTGCGCCTTCGCACAGACGGTCCGCAGCAGCACACTTGGACTTTTCTTAGATCTTCTTAATGTCTTCTTTTGAGGTGTTGCTTTCCTCAATTCCTTAGTCCAAGTAAATCTTGCATCCTGTGAACTACAAACACAAACACTAGAAAACTTATTAGTTCACAGATTGTGTTGTTCATCAAACACCAAAACTCAATTAGCCAAATGGCCTGGGGTCCATTTTCCTTACAATCTCCCCCTTTTTAGTGATTGATGACAACACAACCAAAGCAAGCAAATAATACAATTATTTGAATGAAAATATGCAATCTACTTGCTAGGATGCATGTTTGCCCCACAATGTGATATTATGGACTTAAGCCTCCCCCTAACTCCATAATTCACTTACTTCCTATTTTTGGACCAAATAACCAAAACCACTCGAAAAGCCATTTGTAGATATAAAATTTTAAATTGGTGGTGTTTGGTGTTTGATATAGTTTTCATTGCTTTGGTCCCTAAACTTCTCCCCCTTTGGCATCAACCACCGAAAAGGAAGACATTAAAAGCATGTAGGAAGTAAAAAAAATTTGTCCTCAAAAGATTACTCCCCCTAAATGAGTGTTCTCCTTTAGAAAGAGTTTTCTCCCCCTTTAGAGATGAAGAAAAGCTCCCCCTGATAGAGATCTTAGAAAGAAGCATGTGAAAATTAGAGGTGCAAGACATGATTTGAAAAGACTAACTTCCTTTATGCATAGGTAACAGAATATGAGTTAAGTACATATGCATTTTTAGCAACATGGAAGTATACGATATTAAATATAGTCTAATCAAATATTGGAGAAGACATGTAAATGATACTAGATGTAGTCTCAAAAGATACCAATTGAAAGTCAATGGCGAGCTTGAGAGACATGAGAGTTCTTGGAGATTTTGCAGTGGAAGATTGTTGTCTTTCTCCGGGGACCTCATTTTCCTTACAATGAGACTATCACATGAAACAGACTTGAAAAGGTGTTAGTCTCAAAGTATTAGATTATAGAGTAACCTCTCCATGAAGGTGTGCATACAAGTTTTGAATACTTGTAGGAGACATGCACTTTGATTTGATATCAAGAGGGGCAAATTATCCATAATCCGAACTTTGGCACATATAAGTTAAATGATACAACTTGTAGAAATCAAAATTTTCAATTGATGCATCATTTACTATGGAGTGATATGGAAGCTATGTGCCGTGCTTAAATAACATTTTAAGCCATGTGAAAGGGAAATGTGCCCTTGGGCCATTTCTAAGTATTTTGGTGATTGAGTGCCAACACAAGTGCTTAAGTGTAAATCTATGCTAATTGATGGACAAAGTGCAAATCAAGCCTAAAGGTATGTTTCTAGACTTAGTACATTGTTTTGAGAACTAATGTATTATGTCTAAGTGCTGGAAATAGGAGAAATCAAATAGGAAATGAGATGGCTTTGTTCAGCCAAAGTCTGCTCAGTCTGGGTGCACCGGACTGTGTCCGGTGCGCCAGGCTGGCTCTGGCGAACTTGCTGCTCTCGGGACTTCGACGGCGGTGTACGACTATAAATCACCGGACTGTCCGGTGGTGCACCGGACTGTCCGGTGAGCCATTCACAGGCGAACTCGTTGCTCTCGGGAGATGATTTACGGCATACGGCTATAATTCACCGGACTGTCCGGTGGTGCACCGGACTGTCCGGTGAGCCAACGATCGGCCGAGCCAACGGTCGGCCGCACGATCCGCGCGGGACACGTGGCCGAGCCAACGGCTAGAAGGGGGCACCGGACTGTTCGGTGTGCACCAGACAATGTCCGGTGTGCCAACGGCTCTGAATAGCCAACGGTCGGCTTCGCCAAAGAAGGAAAGAAATCCGCACCGGACAGTGTCCGGTGGTGCACTGGACTGTCCGGTGCGCCAGTCGACAGAAGGCAAGAATTGCCTTCCTGGAATGCTCTCAACGGCTCCTAGCTGCTTTGGGGCTATAAAAGGGACCCCTAGGCGCATGGAGGAGTACACAAAGCAACCTTTGAGCATTGTTGATCACTCACACTTCATTCTTGCGCACTTGTTCGACATTCTTAGTGATTTGAGCTCCGTTCTAGTGAGAACCTCGTGATATTCTCTTGAGCTCAAGTCTGGGTCTTGTGTGTGCGTATTTGCTGTGATTTTTGTGTCTTGTGTGCGTTGCTCATCCCTCCCTTACTCCGTGCCTCTTTGTGAACATCAAAGTGTAAGGGCGAGAGACTCCAAGTTGTGGAGATTCCTCGCAAGCGGGATATAGTAAAGCAAAGCGAAACACCATGGTATTCAAGTGGGTCTTTGGACCGCTTGAGAGGGGTTGATTGCAACCCTCGTCCGTTGGGACGCCACAACGTGGAGTAGGCAAGCGTTGGACTTGGCCGAACCACGGGATAAACCACTGTGCCATCTCTGTGTTGATCTTCTTGTGGTTATTGTGTTTTGCTAAGACTCTTCTCTAGCCAATTGGCATTATTGCGCTAACTCCTAATCAAGTTTTGTGGCATTAAGTTTTAATTTTTACAGGATCACCTATTCACCCCCCCTCTAGGTGCTCTCAATTGGTATCAGAGCCGTTCTCTTCAAGAAAGGGACTAATCCCCCGAAGAGATGGATCCTAAGGGGAAGGGAATTGTGATCAATGATAAGGAGAAGGAGTCCTTCGTCAACGAGCCGAAGGATGACAAGCCTACCGACTCGGGCTCGGGCTACAAACGAAAGGATGGGAAGAAGAAGAAGACAAGGGGCATCAAGGAGATCGTCTACTACGACGACATCGACGAGTCCTCTTCTTCCCAAAAGGACAACGACGACAACGACTACGAGAAAAAAAAACGGTCAATTCGAACTTTTCTTTTGAATACTCTCGTATTCCGCAAAGTACAAATGCTCATTTGCTCTCCATTCCACTTGGTAAACCTCCTCACTTTGATGGAGAGGACTACGGATTTTGGAGCCACAAAATGCGTAGTCACTTGTTCTCTCTCCATCCAAGCATATGGGAGATAGTCGAGAGTGGAATGAAGTTTGATAGTACTGATAGTCCCATGTTTATAAATGAGCAAATTCACAAAAATGCACAAGCTACTACTGTTCTTCTAGCCTCATTGTGAAGGCATGAATATCATAAAGTGAGCGGCTTGGACAACGCCAAGCAGATTTGGGACACCCTCAAGATCTCACATGAGGGAAATGACGTCACCATGCTCACCAAGATGGAGTTGGTGGAGGGCGAACTTGGGAGATTCGCTATGATTAGGGGCGAGGAGCCAACCCAAACGTACAACCGGCTCAAGACCCTTGTCAACAAAATAAGGAGCTATGGAAGCACACGATGGACGGACCACGACGTCGTCCATCTAATGCTAAGGTCTTTTACTGTTCTTGATCCACATCTTGTGAACAATATTCGTGAGAATCCTAGGTACACCAAGATGACGCTCGAGGAGGTACTTGGAAAGTTCTTAAGCGGGCGGATGATGATCAAGGAGGCTAGATAAGTTGATGATGCGTTGAATGGCCCAATCCAAGAGCCTCAAACCATTGCCCTCAAAGCAACGAGGAGCAAGGAAGCGCTACCTAGTAAGGTGGCGCAAGTGGAGGCGGCCGGGCTTAATGATGAAGAAATGGCCCTCATCATCAAGCGTTTCAAGACGACACTAAAGGGTCGCAAGGAGCATTCCAACAAGACAAAGACGAAGGGGAAGCGATCATGCTTCAAATGTGGTAAGATTGGTCATTTTATCGCTAATTGTCCCGATAATGTGAGTGACTAGGAACAAGGGAACAAGAGGGAAAAGAAGAAGGCATACAAAAAGGCTAAGGGCGAGGCACACCTTGGCAAGGAGTGGGACTCGGATTGTTCGTCATCTGACTCTGACAATGAAGGACTCACCGCAACTGCCTTCAAGAAGTCATCCCTCTTCCCAAACGAGCATCACACCTGCCTCATGGCAAGGGAAAAGAAGGTAAGCACTTGTGATACTAGTATTTACGCTTCCTCAAGTGATGAAGAATCTAGCGATGATGAGATAGACTATTCATGCTTATTCAAGGGCTTAGATAGAACTAAAATTGATAAGATCAATGAATTGATTGATGCTTTGAATGATAAGAATAGATTGTTAGAGAAGCAAGAGGACCTTTTAAATGAAGAACATGATAAGTTTGTAGAGGCTCAAAAATCCCTTGCTTTAGAAATTAAAAGGAACGAAATACTCTCTTGTGAATTGTCTACATGCCATGACTCTATTGCTAGCTTAAAGAGCATAAATGATGATTTGAATGCTAAGTTATAAATAGCCAATAAATCAACATCTTGTGTAGAACATATTGCAATTTGCAATAGGTGTAAAGATTTTGATATTGATGCTTGTAGTGAACATCTAGTTTCAATTTTTAAATTGAATGATGAGGTGGCTAGTCTTAATGCCCAACTTAAGACTAGCAAGAGTGAATTTGATAAAATAAAATTTGCAAGGGATGCCTACACGGTTGGTAGACACCCCTCAATTAAGGATGGGCTTGGCTTCAAAAGGGAAGTCAAGAACTTAACAAGCCATAAGGCTTCCATCTCCACCAAGGAGAAAGGGAAGGTCCCTATGGCCAATAGTGCTCAAAAGAATCATGCTTTCATTTATGGTGTTAGAAAATTTTCTAGAAATGCTTATAGGACTTGTGCTTATGATTCATATGCTATGACTGCTTCTAGTTCCCATGTTGTGCATGATAGAGATATGCCTAGGAAAAATAATCGTCATGTGCCTAGAAAGAATATTGTTCATGTTCCTAGGAAAGTAATTAATGAACCTTCCACAATTTTTCATACTTGCAATGCTTCTTTTGCTATTTGTAGAAAGGATAAGAAGGTAATTGCTAGGAAATTAGGGGCAAGATGCAAGGGAGATAAAACTTGCATTTGGGTCCCTAAGACCATTATGACTAACCTTGTAGGACCCAACAAGAGTTGGGTACCGAAAACCCAAGCCTAAATCTTCCTTGCAGGTTTATGCATCCGGGGGCTCAAGCTGGATTATCGACAGCGGATGCACAAACCACATGACGGGGGAAAAGAGGATGTTCTCTTCCTACGTCAAGAACAAGGATCCCCAAGATTCAATAATATTCGGTGATGGGAACCAAGGCAAGGTGAAAGGGTTAGGAAAAATTGCTATTTCATCCGAGCACTCTATTTCTAATGTGTTTTTAGTTGAGTCACTTGGATATAATTTGTTATCCGTTAGTCAATTATGCAATATGGGATATAATTGTTTATTCACAAATGTAGATGTGTCTGTCTTTAGAAGATGTGATGGTTCACTAGCTTTTAAGGGTGTACTAGACGGCAAACTTTATTTAGTTGATTTTGCAAAAGAGGAGGCCGGTCTAGATGCATGCTTAATTGCTAAGACTTGCATGGTCTGGCTGTGGCATCGCCGTTTAGCACATGTGGGGATGAAGAACCTTCACAAGCTTCTAAAGGGAGAACACGTGATAGGTCTAACTAATGTGCATTTCGAAAAAGATAGACCTTGTGCAGCTTGTCAATCAGGAAAACAGGTGGGAAGCTCTCATCATCCCAAAAATGTGATGACCACATCAAGACCTTTAGAGATGCTTCATATGGACCTCTTCGGACCCGTCGCCTATCTAAGCATAGGAGGAAGTAAGTATGGTCTTGTTATAGTTGATGATTTTTCCCGCTTCACTTGGGTATTCTTTTTGCAGGATAAATCTGAAACCCAAGGGACCCTCAAGCGCTTCCTCAGGAGAGCTCAAAATGAGTTTGAGCTCAAGGTGAAGAAGATAAGGAGCGACAACGGGTCCAAGTTCAAGAACCTTCAAGTGGAGGAGTACCTTGAGGAGGAAGGGATCAAGCACGAGTTCTCCGCTCCCTACACACCACAGCAAAATGGTGTGGTAGAGAGGAAGAACAGGACGCTCATAGACATGGCGAGGACGATGCTTGGAGAGTTCAAGACCCCCGAGAGGTTTTGGTCGGAAGCCGTGAACACGGCCTACCACGCCATCAACCGGGTCTACCTGCACCGCCTCCTCAAGAAGACTTCGTATGAGCTTCTAACCGGTAACAAACCCAATGTGTCTTACTTTCGTGTATTTGGGAGCAAATGCTATATTCTAGTGAAGAAAGGTAGAAATTCTAAGTTTGCTCCCAAAGCTGTAGAAGGGTTTTTGTTAGGTTATGACTCAAATACAAAGGCGTATAGAGTCTTCAACAAATCATCGGGTTTGGTTGAAGTCTCTAGCGACATTGTATTTGATGAGACTAATGGCTCTCCAAGAGAGCAAGTTGTTGATCTTGATGATGTAGATGAAGAAGACGTTCCAACGGCTGCAATACGCACCATGGCGATTGGAGATGTGCGGTTATAGCAACAAAATGAGCAAGATCAACCCTCTTCCTCAACAATGGTGCATCCCCCAACTCAAGACGATGAACAGGTTCATCAAAAGGAGTCATGTGATCAAGGGGGAGCACATGATGTCCAAGTTGAAGAAGAAGAAGCACCTTAGGCCCCTCCAACCCAAGTTCGAGCGACGATTCAAAGGAATCATCCCGTCGACCAAATTTTGGGTGACATTAGCAAGGGAGTAACTACTCGTTCAAGATTAGTTAATTTTTGTGAGCATTACTCCTTTGTCTCTTCTATTGAACCTTTCAGGGTAGAAGAGGCCTTGCTAGATCCGGACTGGGTGTTGGCCATGCAGGAAGAGCTCAATAATTTCAAGAGAAATGAAGTTTGGACACTGGTGCCGCGTCCCAAGCAAAATGTTGTGGGAACCAAGTGGGTGTTCCGCAACAAACAGGACGAGCACGAGGTGGTGACGAGGAACAAGGCTCGACTTGTGGCAAAAGGTTATGCCCAAGTCGCAGGTTTGGACTTTGAGGAGACTTTTGCTCCTGTGGCTAGGCTAGAGTCTATTCGTATATTGCTAGCATATGCCGCTCACCATTCTTTCAAGTTGTTCCAAATGGATGTGAAGAGCGCTTTCCTCAACGGGCCAATCAAGGAGGAGGTGTACGTGGAGCAACCCCTGGCTTCGAGGATGAACGGTACCCCGACCACGTGTGTAAGCTCTCTAAGGCGCTCTATGGACTTAAGCAAGCCCCAAGAGCATGGTACGAATGCCTTAGAGACTTTTTAATTGCTAATGCATTCAAGGTTGGGAAAGCCGATCCAACTTTATTCACTAAGACTTGTGATGGTGACTTATTTGTGTGCCAAATTTATGTCGATGACATAATATTTGGTTCTACTAACCAAAAGTCTTGTCAAGAGTTTAGCAGGGTGATGACTCAGAAATTCGAGATGTCGATGATGGGCGAGTTGAACTACTTCCTTGGGTTCCAAGTGAAGCAACTCAAGGACGACACCTTCATCTCCCAAACGAAGTATATGCAAGACTTGCTAAAGCGGTTTGGGATGAAGGACGCCAAGCCCGCAAAGACTCCAATGGGAACCGACAGACATACCAACCTCAACAAAGGAGGTAAGTCCGTTGATCAAAAGGCATACCGGTCAATGATAGGGTCTTTACTTTATTTATGTGCTAGTAGACCGGATATTATGCTTAGCGTATGCATGTGTGCTAGATTTCAATCTGATCCAAGGGAGTGTCACCTTGTGGCCGTGAAGCGGATTCTTAGATATTTAGTCGCTACGCCTTGCTTCAGGATCTGGTATCCAAAGGGGTCTACCTTTGATTTGATTGGATACTCAGATTCCGACTATGCTGGATGTAAGGTCGATAGGAAGAGTACATCGGGGACGTGCCAATTCTTAGGAAGGTCCCTGGTGTCATGGAACTCTAAGAAACAAACTTCCGTTGCCCTATCCACCGCTGAGGCCGAGTACGTTGCCGCAGGACAGTGTTGAGCGCAACTACTTTGGATGAGGCAAACCCTCCGGGACTTTGGCTACAATCTGAGCAAAGTCTCACTCCTATGTGACAATGAGAGTGCTATCCACATAGCGGAAAATCCTGTTGAGCACAGCCGCACAAAGCACATTGACATCCGGCATCACTTTCTGAGAGACCACCAGCAAAAGGGGGATATCGAAGTGTTTCATGTTAGCACCGAGAACCAGCTAGCTGATATCTTTACCAAGCCTCTAGATGAGAAGACCTTTTGTAGGTTGCGTAGTGAGCTAAATGTCTTAGATTCGCGGAACTTGGATTGATTTATAGCATACATATGTTTATGCCTTGATCATGTTCCTTATGCATTTTGTTGCTTACTTATGGTGCTCAAGTTGTACAAGCACTCCCCAGACCTCACAAGTCCATTTGCAAGTGATGCACATGTTTAGGGGGAGACGTGCTACAACTTGACCCTTTAAGACTAACCATGTGTTTGAGTTCTCTTAATTTAGTCTCAAAGGAGGTTTGAAAGGGAAAAGGTGGACTTGGACCATGAAAGACTTCCACTGCAATCCGATGAGAGGGTAACTTATTCCAAGTTCATCTCATGTACTCTTGTTGCCTTGGTATTCTTATTTGAAGATTTTGGTGAGGCAATGGGGTTCAAGGGCCAAGATTGATTCCATTTTGGTGCTTGATGCCAAAGGGGGAGAAAATAAGGCCAAAGCAAGAAATGGATCAGCTACCACTTGAGAAATTTTGAAAGTAGTAGAATAGAGCTTTTGGTTTGTCAAAACTCTCTTATTGTCTCTCTTGTCAAAAGTTGGCCTCTTGTGGGGAGAATGTTGATTATGGGAAAAAGGGGGAGTTTTTGAAATCTTTGATCAATTTCTCTTGGAACAACTCTCTTTATGTCTCTACAATTGTGTTTGAACTAGAGATAGGAGTTTGAGGTTGATTTGCAAAAACAAAACCAAGTGGTGGCAAAGAGTGATCCATATATGTGAAATTTGAATCAAAACAATTTTGAGTTCTCATTTGTATTGATGTTGCACTTCTTTTAGTTGCTTTTTGTTGTGTTGGCATAAATCACCAAAAAGGGGGAGATTGAAAGGGAAATGTGCCCTTGGGCCATTTCTAAGTATTTTGGTGATTGAGTGCCAACACAAGTGCTTAAGTCTAAATCTATGCTAATTGATGGACAAAGTGCAAATCAAGCCTAAAGGTATGTTTCTAGACTTAGTACATTGTTTTGAGAACTAATGTATTGTGTCTAAGTGCTGGAAACAGGAGAAATCAAATAGGAAATGAGATGGCTTTGTTCAGCCAAAGTCTGCTCAGTCTGGGTGCACCGGACTATCCGGTGGTGCACCGGACACTGTCCGGTGCGCCAGGCTGGCTCTGGCGAACTTGCTGCTCTCGAGACTTCGACGGCGGTGTACGGCTATAAATCACCGGACTGTCCGGTGAGCCATTCACAGGCGAACTCGTCGCTCTCGGGAGATGATTAACGGCGTACGGCTATAATTCACCGGACTGTCCGGTGAGCCAACGGCCGGCCGGGCCAACGGTCGGCTTCGCGATCCGCGTGGGACACGTGGCCGAGCCAACGGCTAGAAGGGGGCACCGGACTGTCCGGTGTGCACCGGACAGTGTCCGGTGCGCCAACGGCTCTGAATCACCAACGGTCGGCTTCGCCAAAGAAGGAAAGAAATCCGCACCGGACAGTGTCCGGTGGTGCACCGGACTGTCCGGTGCGCCAGTCGACAGAAGGCAAGAATTGCCTTCCTGGAATGCTCTCAACGGCTCCTAGCTGCCTTGGGGCTATAAAAGGGACCCCTAGGCGCATGGAGGAGTACACAAAGCAACCTTTGAGTATTGTTGATCACTCACACTTCATTCTTGCGCACTTGTTCGACATTCTTAGTGATTTGAGCTCCGTTCTAGTGAGAACCTCATGATATTCTCTTGAGCTCAAGTCTGCGTCTTGTGTGTGCGTATTTGCTGTGATTTTTGTGTCTTGTGTGCGTTGCTCATCCCTCCCTTACTCCGTGCCTCTTTGTGAACATCAAAGTGTAAGGGCGAGAGACTCCAAGTTGTGGAGATTCCTCGCAAGGGGGATATAGTAAAGCAAAGCGAAACACCATGGTATATTCAAGTGGGTCTTTGGACCGCTTTAGAGGGGTTGATTGCAACCCTCGTCCGTTGGGACGCCACAACATGGAGTAGGCAAGCGTTGGACATGGACGAACCACGGGATAAACCACTGTGCCATCTCTTTGTTGATCTTCTTGTGGTTATTGTGTTTTGCTAAGACTCTTCTCTAGCCACTTGGCATTATTGCGCTAACTCCTAATCAAGTTTTGTGGCATTAAGTTTTAAGTTTTACAGGATCACCTATTCACCCCCCTCTAGGTGCTCTCACCATGTAGGTTTGCTTAAGCATATGAATTGAAGGCAAGCAATCCTACCATGTGATTTACCTAGTATGCATAATTTTAAACAAAAGTAAATAACAAATGTAATACTAGGCAAGAAAAGGTAAACTAGATACAAGGTAAATAGATACGCATATCTAACAACAGGAGATACAATAAATCTAGTTACCTTAGTCATGGGTGGGAAATTTGGGTCCAAAATTTTCACTAACCCACTTCGCAATTGAACTTGATCCAATATGATGTATCCCATGATATACATCCCAAATTTGCCAAGTCTCCAAATTTCCCAAAGAGCTTTGGTCACTCACTTCCCTTTCGGGATCCAAACCTTCTTGGTGCTTTTCATGGTTGAAATTATTTCCTTTGGCACCCAGATGCGTTTGGCCCCCTTTCCTTTGTTGGCTTGCTTGTTGGCCTTGATTGCTATCACCTTTCCATTCTTTTTCTTCTTGATCAAATATGGTGTAGCATCCTTTTTATTTACCTTTTTGATGTAGGTGTTGGAGATTTTGCTTGATGGCTTTTGCTGGAGCTTTTGCCATTGTTTATCCCCGGTCATCGCCTTGCATTGGAAAGACTTGTGGCCTTCCTTGTGGCATAGCCTACAAATCACAGTTTCTCCCTCCATAGGCTTGTTCACTCCCGCAGTGGTGTTATCCTGTGGAGGTCGGATTTGTTTGGCTTTGCCTTTCTTGTCGTACAAAGCCTTGCCAAGGTGAGCCACTTCTTGCTTTAATTGTTCATTTTCCTTTGCAACCTCATCTGAGCATGTCTCTACAACAATATTCTCAACACCAACTTGGTTGTAGGGGTTAGAATCATCAATTAAATCAAAGCACGAAGTAGAAGCATCTTTCTTAATAATTTTAGGTATTTTAACTAAAGATGCTGCTGGAGTGCTACCAATGTTTTCTAGCTTAGTAGTTAGCTCATTATTGTGAATGCTAAGAATTTCCATTTTCTCTAGCAAATTTTCAATAGCTTTTGGGAGCTAGCTAACTTAGCCTTATGTTTTTCATTCTTTTTAATAAGGTTATCATCGGTAGCAGTGGATGGAGCACTAGATTCTAATAGCTCAATTTTAGTTGATAGCTCACTATTTAAGTTTGCAAAAGTTTCAAATTTTTCTAGCAAACCTTTGTAATCATTTTGAGAGCTAACCAACTTATTTTTCAAAGTTTTAAGTTGAGCTTTTTGCTTAGTGCAAACATCCTAGAAAAATTCAACGGCTTCCGCAAGCTCATCTATGGAGGGCTTTCCCTCACCTTCATCATCACTACTGCTATCATCACTAGAGGATGGAATGCTTTTGTTACCTCTTGCCATAAGGCATTTGTGTGATGAACGTGATGAGCATGATGAGGACAGGTGGCTGCGCGTCCTTGGAGGTTCATCTTCACTTGAAGAATCATCCCAAGTTCTAACACTTGTTAGCGCCTTGCCTTTGCTCCTCTCCTTTTTGGGTTTGGCCATATTTGGGCAGTTGTCTCTGAAGTGGCCCTTCTCCCCACATGCGAAGCATCCTCTCTTCCTTTGCTTTTTCCTGTCAATGTTAAAGAGAAGATTCTCGACCTACAGGGGCACACCCATTAGATTAATCTTGCGGATCATCCTCATTACCTTTCCGACGCGTCGGATTGTTTCTTCGTCCTTGGAGGATGATGTGCATGGCTGATTATCCTCATCATCATCACTTTCTTCTTCTTCCTCTTCTCCACTTGAGGAACTTGGAGTGGGAGCCTTCTTTTTTCCCTTCCTTTCATCACATGCAAAAGCATATGGTCTTGAGGAAGTTGGCTCCTCTCCCCGACTCATTTTTTGCGACATCTCAAAGGCCGCGATTTTCTCAATCACAATGGTCGGTGTCATGTTGCTCAAGTCCTCCATGTTGTGAAGGATGGTGATGATGCTCCCATATCTTTATTGTGGTAGCAGGGAGATAATCTTCCTCACAATGTCTACATCACCTAGCTTATTAATGCCAATGGAATTGAGCTCATTGATAATTAGATTCAAACGAGAAAACATGTCTCTAACAAGCTCATCATCTTTCATAGCAAAAGAATTATACTCATTTAAGACTAGGCAATGTTTTTGCTCACGGACATTGGATGTGTCGTCATGGAGCTCATGCAACTTTAGCCAAATCTCATTAGCAGTTTTCAAGGTAAATACTTGATTAAAAATATCCATGCTACGAGATTCATATAAGCAATTTTTGACTCTAGCATTTAAATGAATTTTTTTTCCTCACTCGTGGTGGGTTTCTCGGGATTCTTGAGGGGTTTCATCTCGTCACGAGTGACTCTCCAAACACCTTGATCAAAGGCCTCTAGGTAACAAGCCATTCTATCACTATAATATGGGAAGTTAATGCCATCGAAGTGTGGTGGCCTATGGGTATCCATCCCTTCCTCTAAAAAGTGTCGGCTCTTTTAGCGGTGAAGCTAAAGCGTTTCAAATTAGCCAAACCAGGCTCTGATACCACTTGTAGGAAACGGGTGACGCCTAAGAGGGGGGGGGGTGAATTAGGGCTTCTAAAACTTTTACTAAACTAGGCCACAAATAAATCCCTAGAGCAAAACCTATGCAAATAATCAAGCTAGAATGTGCAAACTAGGTTTTGTCTAAGTGTTGCTATCTCTACCGCAAAGGCTAAGTTTCAATCTACACTAAATGAGTTAGAATACAAGATTGAAACTTAAATGCTTAATATAAATGCGGAAACTTAAAGAGCAAAGTAGAGAAGCAAACTCTCATGGATGACGCCGGTATTTTTACCGAGGTATCCGGAACCACGCAAGGTCCCGACTACTCCTCGTTGGTGCCCCTACGCAAAGGGATGCCCACGCGAGGGCCAAGCACCACGGTCGAGTAACTCCATAGAGAGCCGCGGGCCTTCTCGACACGCAAGTGGTGCTCCACTTTCGGCTCCTCTCAGACGCTCCCCGCCGTCTCCACTATCGAGCTTCCGGCCGAAACGCCGAGGGCCTCATTCCCTCAGGTACATGGTGGCGGCCGTGACACAAACGCGGTTGTCACGGTCTCGCAAGACTCTCGCCCCACTCGGTACAATTACAACGACTCACGCAAGAGCTGAGGGGTTATGTGGTTTTAAAAACTCACTCAACTAACTAGGGTTCACCTAGAGCAAGCGCTAAAGCGGTCTAACTAACTTAAGCACTTTACAAAGCACCTACACTAATCACCGAGTGATTCTATTAAGCACTTGGGTGTTTGAGCTCTTGGAAATGTGCACTATATGCCTTGGTATGTTGCTTGGGCTCCCACACCTTCAAATGGCCGGTTGGGTGAATTATATATAGGCCCCAACTCCAAAATAGCCATTGGAGAAAAGCTGCAGTTCTCTGCGGCACACCGGACAGTCCGGTGGTGCACCGGACAGCGCACTGTAGCCTGTCCGGTGTGCCTAGCCGTTGCTCTGTCAGAGCAGGTGACCATTGGCGCCGCAGACTTTTCCACACTAGACAATCTGGTGCTCACACCGGACAGTCCGGTGGTCTTCTCTCCGAGTGCCACCTGGAACTAGCCATTGGGCTGGAGTTCCCTGGTGCACCGGACAGTCCGGCGTGTGGTCACCGGACAGTCCGGTGTGCCACCGGACAGTCCGGTGCGCCTTCGCACAGACAGTCCGCTGCAGCACACTTGGACTTTTCCTGGATCTTCTTAATGTCTTCTTTTGAGGTGTTTCTTTCCTCAATTCCTTAGTCCAAGTAAATCTTGCATCCTGTGAACTACAAACACAAACACTAGAAAACTTATTAGTTCACGGATTGTGTTGTTCATCAAACACCAAAACTCAATTAGCCAAATGGCCCAGGGTCCATTTTCCTTACAGTGTTCCATGTGTCTCAGTTGAAGAAATGCTTAAGAGTGCCAGAAGAGCAGTTGTCGGTGTTTCGGACCCGGGGGACCCTCAACCAGACCGACTAGTGAATTTTGTGCCGCGTGCCCCTGTCCAGATGGGTTGATGCAAGATGGAACACAAGAGGGGGAATGAGGCTTGTATTATCTTGCACCGGGGGTGCTTGCAGTAGGGGTTACAAGCTGAGCGAGAGAGGGAACAAGCTCTAGGCTTTCCGGGGGAGTCTAGCGTTGCGGAGTGGAGCTTGACGTTTGGGGTGAGTCCGTCTCCGTTGCCCTTGCTGCCCGTGTTTTTTCTCCCTTCTCCCCCTTTTTTTCTGGCCCTGGGCATCCCCTTTTATAGACACAAGGGGTTGGTCCAGCTGTACATATGGGGGTGTAGCAATGTGCTAACATGTCCAGTGAAGAGGTGCTTGAGCCCTATATGAAGCGTAGCTGGCGGTGCGGCATGGATCCTGCTGACGTTTCCTTGCTTCCGTAGAGAGCTTGTGGACTATTGATGTCATGGGCGCATGCGGGGAACCATCATTACCTGTTGCCGCAGTAATCTAGATGTGACTCTGGTCTTGTTCCTTCGTAGCCTAAGGCGGCTAGCTAGAGGTAGGGTAATGATGTATCCCCTGTAGCGTAGTCGATTCCAAGGCTGAGGCCGGGAGAGGCGGAGTCCTTCTCCCGAGGCCGAGGCTAAGGCCGAGGTTGGGGTCGGGCGAGGCGGAGACCTTCTCCCGAGGCCGAGGCCTGGGGTCGGGCGAGGCGGAGCTCCCTGTTGCGCCCGAGGCCGAACTTGGGAAATCCCGTGACTGCTGTTAGTCTTTCCCTGGTGGTTGGCACAGTAGCCGGAGCGGGGCGAACAATGCTGTTTTCGTGTCAGAACGGTTAGTGAAAGGACGAAGTGACGGCGGTCACTTCGACCTTGCCGACTGAGGCGCGCGTGTCAGGATAAGGTGTAAGGCGATCTCCACATTAAATGCGCATGCGATACGGTCGGTTGGTAAGGCGATTTGGCCGAGGTCGCTTGCACGACAAAGTTCGTCCGAACTTGGCTTCTGGCGAGCCGAGGGTGCGCCCACTGCCTATGGAGGCCCTCGGGCGAGGCGTGAATCCTCCTAGGACAACTGTTCCCGCCCGAGGCCGGGCTCGGGCAAGGTGAGATCGCGTCCCTTGGCAGACGAGGCCTTGACTTGAGCCGTGCTTATCAGCCTTTACGGTTTGTTCTGAAGACGTTTTCCTGCCGTGTTTAGGAGTGTTGGGGGTACCCCTAATTACGGTACCCGATAGTAGCCCCCGAGCCTCGAAGGGAGTGTAGGTGCTCGCTTGGAGGTTCTGCCAGATTTTTTGCAAGGGGACTAGCCTTTCTCGGTTATATTTTGTTCCGATGGGTGCGCGCGAGCGCACCCATCGGGTGTAGCCCCCGAGGCCTCGGAGGAGTGATTTGACTCCTCTGAGGTCTTAATTCTATTTGTGATGCTTCGGTCGGCCTTGTTGTTTCCTCATGCGGCCTGGCCACAGCCTGAGTGTATGGTCAGGCTTCGAGTTTTCAAGCTGGTTTGTTGATGTGGTCAACAATCAAGCCGTAGCCTGGTGTGAGAGCAGCCCCCGAGCCTCTGCACGGAGCGAGAGGACGATCGAGGACTGTCTTGGCTTTTATTATATGCCCCTTCATCACCTTTCCGCAAGGAGGAGGGGGGAACACGCCATGTTACCCTCGGTGGGCGCTGAACATGGTGTTTCCAGTGAGTTGCTAACGGGTAATCCGAGTGGACGCCCGAGCCCCGTTCGATAAGGGTCGGCTAGTGGCCTAGAGGCGCGCTCCAAAAGTACCTGCAGGTGATTTGCTGGACCCGGGCCCATTTGATAGGGTCCGAGGGCTCGGTGCCTCCCTCCGGTGGAATTACATTACAAAATCGTTCCCGCTGGTCTCGGAAATGTCCTATGGTACCTCGAGAGTGTAGCCCGAGCCTTGGCCATGTAACAGACATACCCAGGGTCATCCCTGACTCTGTATGCTCTAGGGCAGCTGTCGAACCCTTCCAAGGGGCCAGCCTTCGAACCTCTGATCAGTAAAGGGCTCGGAGCCCGAGTGATCTGGGGTGGTTGCCGAACCCTACAGGGCGCAACCTTCGAACCCCTGATCAGTAGGAGGGCTCAGGGCCCGTTTCCTTCGCTGAGAAGGATCCTTTTCTGAAATATCCCCCTTCCCGATCCCTGTGGCAAGAGAGAGAGAGGAAAAGGAAAAGGATATGAATTTAAATAATGCGGCGCACCTTTTTTGACGCGGTCATCATGACGGAGGTGAAACGGCACCTGCTTCGCCTGCCAGAGGTGTCGCTTGCCCTGCCAAGGAGTTAATGTGACGGGACGGGTGGTTCACGGGGCATTTGTTGCGTGTGCGTGAGTCGTTCGAGGAATGGAACATGGGTGCGTCGTCTTTATGCCGTGGGAGAGGGCTCCCTGGCTGCTTCAGGAGAGGATGCGAGCCTGTAGGTGACTAGACCGTCACCTCCGCATGTCTGTTGCTGCAATTACTACCGGTCCGCCTTTCGTCATATCAACTGTTGCGCCTATCCCGCGGCTGACTGACCCGTGATCGTCGCACTTTAATTGGCACTGTTGGGTCACGTGTGGGGCTACCTTGAGTCACTGCACGGGTTCTGTAGCCCTGAGAAGACGCGGCATTGGCGCGAATGGCGGTGCAATTTATTTGCACGCGGTAACCGACACGTTGGTCACATGACATGTGGGCCCGGGCCTCCATGGTGGATCGCCGGTTGCGACGAAGCTAAAAGGGTGTACAACCGTGGCGCGGTTGCACGCTTCTGGCTTGGTGGCCCGCCCTTTCGACCGCTAGATTTGGCGAGAATGAGGGAGCGCTTACTCGTGGGGCGGTTGCATGCCTCGTGTGCAGCGGTTCGCCACCTTCGCATTGCGGGTCTGTTTGTATGACATGTGGGACCTAGCCCCCATGTCGCAGGGCGAGAATCCTGGAGCACGTCGGGGGAGACTTTGCCCGCGATGTTTCAGGACGTAAGTGGGGAGATCTGCCTATAAAAAGGGACCAATCTCCCGGACACTAACCATGCCTTTCTCCTCTCGTCTTCATTGTTCCCCTCCGCCTTCCGGGCCTTCAGATGAGGTGTGCTGGTGTTTTCTGGCGACCTCACCGTCTGAGAGCTCGCGCCCGTGGCAATGCCGGTGGTCTTGCCTTCTTCTTGCTGCTGTTGGAGGAGCACGACCTCATGGGGGATGGCGCTCGTTAGTCATCGCTCGGCTTCAAGGATTTTCATCATGTAGCCCGGCTGCATTCCCCCACCAATGGTCATCCAGAAGGATGACCACCAGCTTCGTGGCGGGGAAGGGCGAGCCGGGCTGTGGCCTCCCTGCCGCCCTCAGCTTCAATGATGTTCATCATCCGTGCTGGGGGCGAGGGCAAGCCGAGATGGGGCCCTGCCTTCCGCATGGGCTGGCGACCCGCTTCTTCCTTCATCATTCGAGGGAGAAGGGTGTTCACCAGCCTGGCGGAGGATGCGAACTGCCACCTACTGCCCGGTCAGGGTGCGGCATTCCGTCCACCGCACGAGCGATGGTCGCGCCGTGCGTAGGTCCCCCATGTCCTCAGCTCGTCCTGCGCCGCCGGCCACACCAGGGGGGTGTACAAGATGTCGTACGCCGCGGGGGCAATGTCCGCGTCCCTGGACGGTCCTGTCTTCACTCCCATGGCGACAACAGGAGCGAGGACCTCCTTTCACGTGCTGGGGCGGCTGCCATTGGCTGGTGCGGTGTTGGGGCGCAGGTGGCCACTGTCGTCGGTGCTGAGGTGGTGGCTGCCATAGGTGAGGCTTCCCACCACCGAGGTGGTTGCCTCTGCCGACGAGACCATCAGTGCCACCTGGACCCGGACCTCCGACCTTTTGGCTTTAATGGCTTGTCCTCGCCCCTCAGACGGGGGACGGGGACGAGGGCCTTTTCACAGTAGTGTTTGCCCTGAGGCAATCACTGCTGCTGTCTAGCCGCCCGAGGCGGAGGTTGTTGTCGCTGCTGGTGCAGTGGTCGCCGGCGAGCCACTTGGAGCTCGTTATCTTGTAACCCCTCTAGTGTGGAGGTAGTTCATTCCTGCGGGAATGGAGCTAGGTCCCGTTTGTAAGGGAAGGTAAGAGCAAAATGTAATCGCTCCAAGTACCAAGATATCTGCTGCAGGTCGGGAAAGCCGCCGAGGGTGCTGCCAACATCTACGTAGCATAGTTATCTCAAGTACGTGTGTTTGTTTTCTGTGGCTGCCGAGGCCTGAACATTTGGGCATTTGTGTGTAAAGCCATGTTTCTTTCCTCTTATTTCGAGCATTAATACTTGTTCATCGGTAGTAGAATCACTTGTCCGAGCGTGAGTTACCCTTCGCGGAAGGTGACGAGTAAGGTATCCGTATCCCGGAGGCGTAGGAGTCCCTTGGCTCAGTCGGCCTTGCCGTTCAAGGTTTCTCTTGTCGTTTTTAGGATTCCTCCATCGATGCAGTCGAAAGGCACGAAAGTCGTTTTGGTAGAAAAACTTTTTCCGAGGAAAGTTTTGGTGCAGAGGGGGTTCCCCCTTTCTAGACCCCGAGGCGACCGCTCAGGCCGGGACCCTTGCGGAGGGCCTGGCCGTGGCCGTCGGGTCTGCTTGGTCCGCCCAAACTAAGGCCTCGCAGCAGCGTGTTCGGGCCGAAGGTATGTTTTGCCTGCTTTACGACTTTGGTTTAACTTCGTCCTTCTCCTCGTGTTCGAAGAACATTGTCCGGCTGTCTGAAGGGTTCGAGACGGCTCTTAACGAGTCCGTTAAGAACTGCAAGGCGCTTGCCCAGGCGGCTGAGCAGAAGGAGGCCGACCGTGTGGCCATGTCCGAGGCTATCTCAGCCTTTTGCTAGGCCTTTGGCCTCGACGACGTCCCCTCGGGTAGCTCCCCCTAGAGTCACATGTGGGCCTTGGGTGGCAATGTGCGCAGCAGACTCCGTGGGGTGCTACACCACGGTGTTAGGTGGGCCTTCGCCGTGCTCGCCTCCCACTACGACGTGGATCTAGAGCAGGTCAGCGAGGGGTACTGCTTACCCAACGAAGAGGAGGCTGCGCTAGCCGAGGTCCAGAGGCTTGGCGCGGCTGTCAAGGGCCAAAGCGCGGTGCTGGCTTCCTCCTTCGAGGTGGAGGTCCTTCCGCCCGTGTCGCCGTCTGTGGCCGAGCCAGATTCTGCCGAGGGTGGAAACAACACCGAGGGTGCTGCTCCTCCCCCTGCCGATGTCTGAGCCTGCAGGAATAGTTTGTTTTAAGTATGCCTATGTTTCTTGCGGCCACTGAGGCCTAAACATTTTCAATGTCGGATTATAAAGCTGCGTTTTCTTTCCTCTCGCTTCGAGCATTAGGACTTGTTCGGTAGCAGAGTCACTTATCCGAGCATGAGCTACCCATCGTGGAAGGTGACGAGTGAGGTATCCATATCTCGGAAGTGTATGAGTCCCTCGGCTCGGTCGGCGTTGCCGTTCAAGGTCTCTCTCGCTCGTTTTAAGGATTCTGTTATCGATATAGTCAAAATGGTACAAAAGTCGCTTTCTACCCGAGCGTTAAGACTCGTTCAGTAGCAGAATCACTTATCCGAGCGTGAGCCGCCTTTCGTGGAAGGTGATGAGTGAGGTATCCGTATCCTAGAGGCGTAGGAGTCCCTCGGCTCGGTCGGCCTTACCGTTCATGGTCTCAGTCGTTCGTTTTTGGGATTCCGCTGTCGACATAGTCGAAAGGGACGAAAGACGTTTTGGTAGAAAACTTTTCCGAGGAAAATTTTGACGCAGAGGGGGTTCCCCCCTTCTAGCCCCCAAGGGAGGGTCGGTTTTTGCTGAGGCAAGGCCGATCCTCTCTTGACATCTAGACTTTTTATTTGTACACGTAAAGGGACCGAGGTACGTAAACGACTTGAAACATTTTAAGGGTAGAAGTGAC
This sequence comes from Zea luxurians, assembly GCA_029449295.1. NCBI lineage: Eukaryota > Viridiplantae > Streptophyta > Magnoliopsida > Poales > Poaceae > Zea > Zea luxurians. Next base: position 64,700,889 of record JAOPSE010000011.1, on the reverse strand, counting down.
GTAGCTGTTCGATGTTCCAAGCGTTGCTGTAGACCTTGCCTTGATCATTGGCTAGCTTGTATGTCCCGGGCTTCAAAATTTTGGCGATGATGAATGGCCCTTCACAGGGAGGAGTAAGCTTATGGCGCCCTCGGGTGTCTTGTCGTAGCCGAAGCACTAGATCTCCCACCTAGAAGCCTCGGGGCCGAATCCTTTGGGCGTGGTAGCGTCGCAGGGACTGCTGATACCGCGCTGAGTGTAGCAAGGCTATGTCCCGAGCCTCTTCTAGCTAGTCCAATGAATCCTCTCGGTTGGCCTGGTTGCTTCAGTCGTCGTAAGCCTTTGTCCTCGGGGAACCATATTCCAAGTCCGTGGGTAAGATGGCCTCGGCCCTATAGACTAGGAAAAACGGCGAGAAACCCATGGCTCGGCTCGGCGTCGTCCTCAAACTCCAAACCACCGAGGGTAGCTCTTTTATCCATTGCTTGCCAAACTTGTTGAGGTCGTTGTAGATCCTCGGCTTTAGCCCCTGCAAAATCATGCCATTGGTGCGCTCCACTTGCCCATTTGTCATTGGGTGAGCAACGGCGAACCAGTCCACACGGATGTGGTGGTCTTCGCAGAAGTCTAGGAACTTTTTCCCAGTGAACTGCGTGCCATTGTCGATGATGATAGAGTTTGGGATCCTAAAGCGGTGGATAATATTTGGACCTGATGCTGGTCAAGGGTCAGACTTCGATCCACTTGGAGAATTTGTCGATGGTGACCAGCAAGTGCGTGAAGCCCCCGAGTGCCTTCTGCAAGGGACCGACGAGGTCCAGACCCCACATAGCAAACGGCCAAGTGATAGGTATTGTTTGTAGAGCCTGAGCAGGCAGGTTTATTTGTCTCGCGTAGAATTGGCACCCTCGGCAGGAGCATAGAATCCTAGTGGCATCGGCCACTGCGGTCGGCCAGTACAAACCTTGTCGGAAGGCGTTTCCCACGAGGGCCCGAGGCGCTGCATGGTGACCGCAAGCCCCCGAGTGTATTTCTTGCAACAGCTCCTGTCCTTGGGTGACGGATATGCATCGTTGAAGAATGCCCGAGGGGCTGCGGTGATACAGCTCCTTTTCATCACATAGCAAAAACGAACGACTTGGCGCGCCGAGCCAGTCGCCGAGCTTCGGTCTTGTCGAGGGACAGCTCTCCTCGGAGGAGATAGTCCAGGTATGGGGTCTGCCAGTTTGGGACTGGTGTGACCCCATTCCGCTCCACCTCGATACGCAGGGCCTCACCCTCGGTGGCCGAGGGTACCTCGAGCTGGGCTGAGGTCTCCTCGGGTTCAGGCGCGTCGTCGATTTTGACGGATGGCTGATATATATCCCTGGAGAAGACATTCGGGGGAACCGTCGTTCGCCCCGAGGCTATTTTTCCAGTTCATCCGCGGTCTCGTTGTACCGTCGAGCAACATGGTTGAGCTCTAGCCCATAGAACTTATCTTCCAAGCGCCGAACTTCATCGCAGTAGGCCTCCATTTTCCGATCGCGGCAGTGAGAGTTCTTCATGACTTGGTCAATAACGAGCTGCGAGTCGCCACGAGCGTCGAGGCACCGAACCCCTAGCTCGACGGTGATGCGCAGTCCATTAACCAAGGCCTCGTACTCGGCCATGTTGTTTGACGTTGGAAAATAGAGGCGCAGTACGTAGCATACATGTTCTCTGAGGGGTGAGATGAAGAGCAAGCCCGTGCCTGCTCTAGTTTTCATTAACGACCCGTCGAAGTACATGGTCTAAAGCTCGGCCTGGATTAGGGCCGTTGGCAACTGGGTGTCTGTCCATTCAGCCAGGAAGTCGGCCAAGACCTGGGATTTTATGGCCTTCTGAGGTGCAAATGAAAGTGTTTCGCCCATGAGTTCCACTACCCATTTTGCTATCCTCCCCGAGGCCTCTCGGCACTGGACGATCTCTCCGAGGGAGAAAGACGACACCACAGTAACCGGATGAGACTCGAAGTAGTGTCACAGCTTCCGCCATGTCAGAATCACTGCGTACAGCAGCTTCTGGATTTGCGGGTAGCGGATTTTGGTCTCAGATAGCACTTCGCTGATGAAGTAGACTGGCCTCTGGACGAGCAGTGCATGTCCTTCTTCTTATCTCTCGACTACGACCGCGGCGCTGACCACCTGAGTGGTTGCAGCCACGTAAATCAAGAGAGCTTCTCCTGCAGCGGGGGGCACCAAGATGGGCGCATTAGTAAGGAGTGCCTTCAAGTTTCCGAGGGCTTCTTCGGCCTCAGGAGTCCAAGTGAAGCGCTCGGCCTTCCTTAAGAGGCGGTACAAGGGCAACCCTTTCTCGCCAAGGCGCGATATGAAGCGGCTCAGAACCGCAAGGCATCCCATGACCCTTTGTACTCCTTTCAAATCTTTGATTGGCCCCATGTTGTTGATGGCCGCGATTTTCTGTGAGTTGGCTTTGATGCCTCGTTCGGAGGCGATGAACCCAAGGAGCATGCCTCGGGGGACTCTGAAGACACACTTCTCAGGATTGAGTTTTACGCTCTTCGCTTTTAGGCAGCTGAATGTTACCTCAAGGTCAGAGAGGAGGTCGGAGGCTTTCCTTGTTTTGACAATGATGTCATCGATGTAAGCCTCGACCGTTCTGCCGATGTGCTCTCCGAACACGTGGTTCATGCACCTTTGGTATGTTGCACCCGCATTCCTCAAACCAAATGGCATAGTAGTGTAGCAATACATGCCAAAAGGTGTGATAATAGAAGTCGCGAGCTGGTTGGATTCTTTCATCTTGATTTGGTGATAGCCTGAATAGGCATCGAGGAAAGACAGGGTTTCGCACCTAGCGGTGGAGTCCACAATTTGATCGATGCGAGGCAGAGGGTAGGGAACCTTGGGGAATGCTTTATTTAGCCCGATGTAGTCCACACACATCCTCCACCTCCCACCTTTTTTCTTTACGAGTATAGGGTTAGCTAACCATTCTTGATGGAATACCTCTTTGATGAACCCTGCAACCATTAGCTTGTGGACCTCCTTGCCTATGGCTCTGCGCTTTTCTTCATCAAAACGGCGTAGGTGCAGTTTCACGGGTTGGGCTCCGGCTCGGATGTCTAGTGAGTGCTCAGCGACATCCCTCAGTATGCCCGGCATGTCTGAGGGACTCCACGCAAAAACTTCGGCGTTTGTGCGGAGAAAGTCGACGAGCACTGCTTCCTATTTGCGGTCGAGCTCGGAGCCGATCCCCTGACTTTCTTACCGGCGTCGTCGCTAGGGTCGAGAGAGACAGACTTGACTGCCTCGGCCGGCTCGAAGTTGTCGGCACGCCGCTTCGCGTTGGGCGCCTCTTTGGAGATGCAATCCAGGTCGGCGATGAGGGCTTCGGACTCGACGAGGGCTTCGACATACTCCACGCATTCCACGTCGCACTCGTAAGCATGGCGGTACGTGGGCCCGACAGTGATGACTCCCTTAGGGCCAGGCATCTTGAGCTTGAGGTAAGTGTAGTTGGGGATGGCCATGAACTTGGCGTAGCACGGTCTTCCTAGCACCGCATGATAGGTCCCTCGGAACCCAACTACCTCGAAGGTGTGGGTTTCCTTTCGGAAGTTGGAGGGAGTTCCGAAGCAGACGGGCAAGTCAATATGTCCGAGGGGCAGGATACGCTTTCCGGGTGCAATCCTGTGGAATGGTGCTGCACCATCTCGGATCTCGGACCGATCAACCCCCAAGAGCTCTAGGGTCTTGGCGTAGATGATGTTGAGGCTGCTGCCTCCGTCAATGAGGACCTTGGAGAGCCTAACGTTGCCGATGATCGGGTCGACGATGAGCGGGTACCTTCCTGGGCTCGGCACGTAGTCGGGGTGGTCACCTTGGTTGAAGGTGATGGGCTTGTCGGACCAGTCTAGGTAGACTAGCGTTGCTACCTTCACCGAGCAGACCTCCCGACGCTCCTGCTTGCGGTGTCGAGCCGAGGCGTTCGCCACCTGTCCGCCATAGATCATGAAGTAGTTGTGGACCTCCGAGAACTCCTCTTCCTTGTCGCCCCCTTCTTGTTGTTGCCTTGGTCCTTGCCGTTCTCCACCGAGGGTCCTGCCTTGTTGAAGTAGCACCGGAGCATGTCGCACTCCTCAAGGGTGTGCTTGACGGGACCCCTATGATAGGGGCACGACTCCTTGAGCATTTTGTCAAACACGTTAGCCCCTCCGGGAGACTTCTGAGGATTCCTGTGCTCGGCAGCAGCGACAAGATCCGCGTCGACGGCGTTGCGCTTCGCTTGCACCTTCTTTCTAGTCTTCATCTTCGTGCCACGCTGGACGGACGCCTTGGGGTCATTTTCCTCCTGCCTTAGCTAAGGCTGCATGTCCTTCTGGAAGATGGCTTCGACCGCCTCCTGACCAGAGGCAAACATGGTGGCTATGTCCATCTATTCGCTTGCCTTGGGTGTCTTGCGCCCTAGTTTGCTCACCAGGTCCCGGCAAGTGGTGCCGACAAGGAATGCCCTGATGACGTCCGAGTCAGTGATGTTAGGCAACTCGGTGCACTGCTTTGAAAATCATCGGATGTACTCTCACAGGGATTCCCCTGGCTGCTTGCGGTAGCTTCGGAGATGCCATGAGTTCCCAGGGCGCATGTAAGTGCCTTGGAAATTTCCAGCGAAGGCCTTGACTAGGTTGTCCCAGCCGAAGATCTGCGCAGGGGGCAGATGCTCCAGCCAGGCCCAGGCAGCGTCGGAGAGAAAAAGGGGAAGTGGCATGCCAGCCGGTAATCCGTGAGCCACAACTCTGGCCTCGTCTCCCTCGAGTACTTGGTGATGGTAGTCGGGGCCCGGAACCGGGCTAGGAACGGCGCACGTCGTATGGCTCGGCTGAAGACCCGCGGGCCCGGTGGTTCGGGTGAGGGGCTTCGATCCTCCTCACTGTCGTAGCATCCCCCGTGCCTGGGGTGGTAGCCTCGGCACATCTTCTCCTCGAGGCGGGCTCGACGGTCGCGGCGGCGCTGATCGTCGCCGAGGCGATCCCTGGCTGTAGGTGTCTCATCTCTTGTAGGCTCGGTGTGGACCGAGGCCTCGCGCATGTGTTGGGAGGATGCTACGTGATGCATCGAGGGGCATCCTCGCCTTCAGGAGGCGAAGCTCTCGGCTCGTCGGGCTGCGGCGTTTTCCAGGAGGTTCTTGAGTTCACCGTGGATACGTCGCCATTAGGTGGTGGATGGCTCCGGCATCGTTCGAAGCAACATTGCTGCTGCGTCTTGGTTCTGGCCGGCCCTGTCGAAGGCTGGGGGCAGCATCGCCCTAGCATCATCAATAATGCAGCGCTGGACATCCTGGGCTCGATGACGCGCTCCTCCGGCGAGCGCTCGACCTGCCCACTCGTGCTCGAGGTTTTGCCAGAACTGCACAAGTCGCCCCGCTTCCTCGTCGAGCTTGGCCTGCATCTCACGGAGTTGCTCGAGCTATGAGCCCTGACCCCCCGTGGGGACCTAGGCCACAGCTAGCTCCCGCGGGATCTCAACGCGAGACACAGGTGCAAGGGCGCCGTCACTTCCTAGCATGCCAAGGTGGTTTTCTCCGTCGTGATCTTCCTGATTGATGTGGTAGCACTCGCGAGTTGGGTCACAACCCTTGTCGTCAAGGCTGTGACCATCATTAGAGCAGCTGGAGAGGCAGTGGTCATGTGCGGACATGAAGTCACGCATGGCACCGGGATCACGGAGTCCGGAGAAATCCCAACTGGCATCGGGGTCGTTCTCTTCCTCGGAACCCGCGGGTCCAGAGGTTGAGACGGCCGTCAGTCGGTCCCAAGTTGACCACATATGGTACCCCGAAAGGTCAGGATATGCCCTCACAAAAGCGCTCACCGAAGCGGGGTCGCTTGGTGGGTCGAAGCTGAATCAAAAGGGAATGGGATGGAAAACTGAAGGTACCTGCTGGTTGGTAGACGGCGGTGAAGTTGCGTCGGAGGTGGAATGTGTCGTTATCTCAGGTGCGAGACTAATGCCCGACAAGTCCCTCGCAAGGGTGCCGGCGTCATCAGTGCGCCTAGGGCTGGCGTTTTGCTGGGAAGCGACACCCGTCGTTGTCTCAGGTGCGAGGATAACGCCCGACATGTCCCCTGCAGGGGTGCCGGCGTCGTCGACTCGCTCTGGTCCAACAGCGGTCGAGGTGCTGCCCCCTGCCTGGCCATGTTTGCCCTGTCTCCGTCTCCTCCAGCGAGGAGGGTGGCGGGGTTGACCCGAGTGTTCTTCCGCCATGGGGAGATTCCATCGCCGAGTTCGCCTCCACCAGGCGAGCCGTTGACCGTCATTGTTGTCGTGCTGCGGAGGGAGCAGTACCATGTCGTAGCTGCCGTCGAGGGACATGAACTCGAGACCCCCGAAGCGAAGCACCGTCCCGGGCTGAAGAGGTTGCTGAAGATTATCCATCTAGAACTCAACGGGAAAGTATTATTAACACGCAGCGATTCCCTACCTGGCGCGCCAACTGTCAGTGTTTTGGACCCGGGGGACCCTCAACCAGACCGACTAGTGAATTTTGTGCCGCGTGCCCAGATGGGTTGATGCAAGATGGAACACAAGAGGGGGAATGAGGCTTGTATTATCTTGCACCAGGGGTGCTTGCAGTAGGGGTTACAAGCTGAGCGAGAGAGGGAATGGGCTCTAGGCCTTCTAGGGGAGTCTAGCGTTGCGGTGTGGAGCTCGACGTTTGGGTGACTCCGTCTCCGTTGCCCTTGCTGCCCGTGTTTTTTCTCCCTTCTCCCCATTTTTTTCTGGCCCTGGGCATCCCCTTTTATAGACACAAATGGATGGTCCAACTGTACATATGGGGGTGTAGCAATGTGCTAACGTGTCCGGCGAAGAGGTGCTTGAGCCCTGTATGAAGCGCAGCTGGTGGTGCGGCATGGATCCTGCTGACGTTTCCTTGCTTCCGCAGAGAGCTTGTGGACTGTTGAAGTCATGGGCGCATGCGAGGAACCATCATTACCTGTTGCCGGAGTAATCTAGATGTGACTCCAGTCTTGTTCCTTCATAGCCTGAGGCGGCTAGCTAGAGGTAGGGTAATGATGTATCCCCTGTAGCGTAGTCGATTCCGAGGCCGAGGTCGGGTGAGGCGGAGTCCTTCTCCCGAGGCCGAGGTCGCGGTCAGGTGAGGCGGAGACCTTCTCCCGAGGCCGAAGCTGAGGCCGAGGCCTGGGGCTAGGGATGGCAATGGATGTCATTTATCCGCGTACCCGTGGATAAAAAACCCGTTGGGCACGGTTTTGGGTACGAGTCTGTACCCATGGATACAGATACGGGTAGCACTTGATATCCGTGGATATTTTTAAAACGGATACGAAAAATCAATATCCATACCCAAATACCCGAATATCCGTTAAAATATCTTGTACTCCCGTCCCAAATACGGGTAGCACTTGATATCCGTAGACAATTTTATATTTGCTGGACAAATATGATATCATGTTTGAATTTGCTGGACAAATTCTGTATGGCTTTATATTTTTATCATATTTAAATTTGCTGGACAAATATGATATCATGTTTGAATTTGCTGGATTTAAATATTTTGTATGTGTAGTGGGCAAACGGATATATCCGCGGATATCCATTACCCGCGGGTAACGGATGTGGATACTGTTTGTTATCCATAGCGGGTAATGGGTACGGGTTTGGATATCAGATATGAGTCGCGGATATGGATGTCTAGAGACACTATCCGCGGATATTTTACCCGTTGCCATCCCTACCTGGGGTCGGGCGAGGCGGAGCTCCCTGTTGCGCTTGAGGCCGAACTCGGGAAAGCCCGTGACTGCTGTTAGTCTTTCCCTGGTGGTTGGCACAGTAGCCGGAGCGGGGCGAACAATGCTGTTTTCCTGTCAGAATGGTCAGTGAAAGGGCGAAGTGACTGCGGTCACTTCGACCTTGCCGACTGAGGCGTGCGTGTAAGGATAAGGTGTCAAGCGATCCCCGCATTAAATGCGCATGCGATACGGTCAGTTGGTAAGGCGATTTGGCCGACGTCGCTTTCATGACAAAGTTCGTCCGAACTTGGCTTCTGGCGAGCCGAGGGTGCGCCCACTGCTTGTGGAGGCCCTCAGGCGAGGCATGAATCCGCCCGGGACTACTGTTCCCACCCGAGGCCGGGCTCGGGCGAGGTGAGATCGCGTCCCTTAACAGACGGGGCCTTGACTTGAGCCGTGCTTATCAGCCTTTAAGGTTTGTTCTGAAGACGTTTTCCAGCCGTGTTTAGGAGTGTTGGGGGTACCCCTAATTATGGTACCCGACAGCAGTTGCCAGCAGAGGATCTTGAAGTTCAAGAAGATCAGACTTATATTGAGAAGCCAACTCAAATTCTGGAGACAGCAGATCGGGTCATTCGGAGAAGTACCATCAGGATGTGCAAAGTCAAATGGGGTCACCACTCAGAAGAAGAAGCAACCTGGGAAAGAGAAGATGATTTGAAAGCCAAGTACCCTGAGCTCTTTTCTAGCTAGCCTGAATCTCGAGGGCGAGATTCTTTTAAGGGGGATAGGTCTGTAACACCCTGATTTTGGGGGTATAAAATTTCTTTCTATTTATCACCCAAAATCCTGTGTTACTCTTCTCTCACTAGTTCTATCTATCTCTATATTGTCCCTCTCTCTCTTTTTTTACTTTTGACTAGAAATAACTTAAACTAGTGGAGTTTAATTATTTATTTTTGCCAAAACACTATGGGTCATGACATGTTGCATCATGCTGAGCTTAAAATATTCTTTGAATTGTTGCACAAGTTTGAATTTATTTGAATTTGAAACCTAGTTTGAATTTGGATTTGAAAACCCTATATAAAAAGAAATAGAAAAGGAATTAGAAAATCTAGAGAAAAAGAAAAAGGGAAAGCAGCCCAGCCGGCCCAAGTCGGCCCAGCCAGGCCGCGCGCCCGCGCGCCAGCGCTTCCTGACAGGCGGACCCCGCCTGTCAGCGGCAGATCCCCTCTCCCACGCGCGCTCACTCTCTGCCCGCTGGGGCCGACCTGTCGGCGCCAGTTTTCTTCACCCACGCGCTCTCTCTCTCTGTCTCGTAGGTCCGGATCGCCAGTCGCCGAGCCGTTGCCCCACGTGCCCCTTTCTTCTCTCTCTGCGCTGTGGGCCTGCCATGTAAGTTCCGCCCTCTCCGCGCTCGCCGTGGACCGACGCGTGCGCACTCACGCACGTCGCCGGATTTCTCGTCCACGACGCCCGCCCATGCGCCCAGCTCCCTTCTTAGAGCCCCGCCAGTGCCCCGCGCACACCCCTCGCCTCATTTCGCACAGCTTCACCCTCTCTCGCGCTCTGCCCACGTCGCCAGTCGCCGCCGGAGACCCGCGCCCGCGTTCCCAGCCATCCAGCTCACTGGATACCGCTCCAAGCCTCCCCAAGCTCCGCCCCGAGGTGAGACACCCGTCCCCGTCCCAATTTCCCCTATTGTGCCCTGTGTTCGGCCAATTTCACCTTCGCCGGTGCTCAGTCGCGGAGGTCCACCGTGTTCGCGCGGTAGCTGGCCGATTTAGCCCGATCTAGTTCCCCGGAGTAGGTCCTTGTGTCACCCCTGCCTCTTCTGAAGCTAGCCCAGGCCTTAGCGCGCCTTAAGTCCCCTCCCCATGGCCGGAATGGCTCACCGGAGTTACTTCGGCTCGCCCGAGGCCTTCTCACCGCCATTCTACCCTCTCTGCCCGTGGATTCATGGCCTCTTCCCCGCCATTAAGTTCACCGTGGCGTTCTCTCCCTCTCTGCCCAACTCCGGCGACCCTAGATCCACCCTAGCTCGCGTTAGCCTTAACTACGGCGACCTCACCGCTGCGGAGAGGAGCAGCGTCGCCCGCAGCCATATGTTTCCCCTGGTCTGATCCCCTCCATCCGATTCAGATTGAACGACTCAGATCACGGATAACGCTTCGTGCACACACGCCCTGACGCCCTGGCCCACCTGTCAGCACCCAAAACCCCCTGGCGCTGGGCCCGCTCGGTCAGCGCGCTCTCCCCCTCTGTTGCTAACAATCCCTGGCCCGCCTGTCAGCGCTCGCCCGCTCGCATGCGCGCGCCCTCGGCCGCAGATCTAATCTCACCCGTTGGTTTTAGATCTAACGGTTAGATTCACCCGATACCCCTTCGTGCAGTAGTTTTCTTAAAGAGACCCTCGGTTTACAGGAAATCAACCCGCCATCCCTGGTTTTCATGCGTAGGCCCCTGTAATCTTGCAGATTTAACCCTGGACTTTTAAATATTCACAGAATTAGCCCTAATTTCATAATTTGAATCCCCAAACTTGTTTATTTCATAACTTTTGCATATGAACTCAAAATTTAGTGATTCAAATTGCAAAATGTTCATAGAATTATTCTCTGTCTGAATAAAATGGTTTCATTTACTGTCTGCACATTCTAATTTTTATGATTAAATATGAACTAATGTAGATGTAGTTTTATTTATTTAATAAAATAAATAAAAGGAGAACCTTAGAGATTTAAACTTGTTTAAGCTTGTGAGATTAATAATATGTATTACATAAGTTCATCTCTGTTCTAAATTTTAGGTCACAATAAAATAAATTGATCTATGTTTATGTACTTGTAAGTAACACTTAGGGAAATAATAATCTATTTCCAAATAAAGTTAATGTATGTTATAGTTTATGATTATACTTTGAATTTATTATCCCTTATGTAGTATTGCGTCCTTTTAAGATGTGTTCCAATGTTTGTACATGCTTGATGTGATGTTCATTTGTACTTTCCAAATATATTGAATGCATGCTCGCTTTATCTAGACAACGAGCAGTCCGAGGTTCTTGAGTGTGTTTTTGGAGACCTCCCTGAGCAGCAACCTGGTGAAGGCAAGTGTCCTCTGACCTATTATGCCCTACATACCTAATGATTCAATGTCCCGCATTACTTTGTGAAACCTAAGGATTGACTAGTCTGTATTTACCTTATCCTTGTTTACCTTTTGGGGTTATCATGGTTAGCATGTTGCTATTGCCTTAACTTAATCAATGAACATGATGTGAACATTTATGATACGATAATGTTATCCTATTTATGTGAATGATCCTATGATACTTTAGGGGGCTCAAGCCTTTTTCCTGAGTACCTCTCTATAAGGACCTGTTCGTGGAGTGACCACCCAGGATAACAGTACAACCATGAGGGTGGAATGTGATGCCCTTGGCTGATTAATTAGATGAACCCGGGGGTGTAGTTGGCTTTGCTGGAGGGCCGTCAATGGGGGCCGGGGCGTAGTGCTTGCTCTGCCAAGGTTGGGGTGCAGAGGTTCTTTTGATTTGGTTTTGTTAGTCACCCACCTTGGGGAGGTGTACTGCGTTTGTACGACTGGCGAAACCTAACGAGCAGCTATGCACCAGTGGAGTCTTTGTAAAGGCTACGTAGTGTATCCCTGGCCATTCACCTTGGTAGTGAAGATCGGGTCTATACAACCTAGGCTGGAAAGGGATCACGACTTGTGGGTAAAGTGTACAACCTCTGCAGAGTGTTAAAAATAGGTATATCAGCCGAGCTCACGGTTAAGAGCAGCCTTGAGATCCTCTTTGATTAGAAGAACTTTGGATACTCATATGATGATGGTTAGTAATGATGATATGAATCTGATCTCTGGTATTTCCTCTTTTGATGGAGTACTTTTGGGTAATAACTAGGTTTATTACTAAAATTTGGCTTTACTAATAATAATAAATACTTGATCAACTAAAAGCAACTGCTTAACCTCAACTCCATATACAGCTAGTTCACTTTAGCCAAACGGGACATTTGCTGAGTATGTTGATGTGTACTCACCCTTGCTTTACAAACCACCCCACCCCAGGTTGTCCCTAGTGTACCTAATGCCCAGGAGGTGATGCTGGCAACATGGATGACTTTGAGGAGTTCCAGGAATACGACGAGTTCTAGTTCTTTCTTAGTGGCAAACCCCTAGTCAGCTGCCTGTGTAGGCTTAGCTTCTACGTTTCGTAATTCCGCACTTTGATAGTTATGTTAAAGACAATGGTTATGTAATAGACTCTGTGGATGTCTTGGACATCTTGATGTAATAAAGTACCTTTCCGCTATTTATTTCGAGCATTGTGTGATGATGTCCAATAATGTAATCGTTGTGTACGTGAGTTTCTGATCCTGGCACGTACATGGTTCGCATTCGGTTTGCCTTCCAAAACCGGGTGTGACAATAGACCATGCCCCACCTCGATTCCAGGATCTCCAATCCCAGCGTGCCCGTCCAGCCACGTAGCAGTTGTGTGCACGGCTGTGGAGGAGCTCGGCATCGGCCATGGCCTCCAATCTCGTCCGCCATCAGTGCTCGCCGCCAACGCCTACCAAAATCGAGCTCCAATCCTATTCACCCTAGCCGCTACATGTCATGCCCTGCTTCGCTGCCATCAACGCCCGCCGCCAGTGCTCCAAATCTCAACCGCCATTAGCGCCCGCCGCCAACGCCTACCAAAATCGAGCTCCAATCCCGTTTGCCCTAGTTGCTACAGCCCATGCCTCGCCTCGATTCCAGATTCTTCGTATGCACGACTGTGGAGGAGCTCAGCATCGGCCATGGCCCCACTGCCTCGCCCCCATCCACCTCCCTAATTGGGATGAAGACGATCTCACCCCAAACCTCGCCCTCCATCCACCTCCCCAAATGGCGTGACTGCCATCATTAAAAGGCCGATGCCGAGGCCACACACGAGACCACCAAGCGGACACACGCAAGTACATCCGACGCCCACCATCAGCAAGGTGAGACTCAAGTCCGAGTTCATCCTGCACAATTCTTTCTCTGTGTTGAGTATGTTGTTCTTTTTGCTGGACAAGTGACTTTCGAGGGATCTTGCAGGAGCCTACATCTTACTCATCCTTGTTCAGAGGTAGGTTACTTGGCATTCTTATGCACTTCTACGCAATGTTGGGTGTTTAGGGTGTTTCTGCAATGTGTTGGGTTCAGTCATGCATTGGACAGTCACACATATCATGTTCCTGATGGTTCCTTACATTCGTAGATCATAGGTGGTTTTAGAATGAATTAAGTTTATTTCTGAGACATAGGTTACTAGTTTACCGATCCTCTCCATACAACAGGTCTATTTTGTTTACATTAGGTGCTCTACTGTGTGCAGCTATGTGTGTTTTAAATATGTTAATCTTCTCTTGGTGCTTTTAAATATGTTAATTTTGTACAATTGAAGTCTATCAAAAGAATTTTGCTAGGCTACTTAGCAGTATGTATATATTTATATTGTTGCCTGCTCTTTGCTCATGCTCCAGATAATTTCAGTGACTGATGCTACTAATAGTACTAAACTATAGAGTCTCATTCAATTTTCAGTTAAATCAACATGTTAATTTGGTACCATGATTTTAAATATGTTCATCTTCTCATGGTGCTTTTACATATGCTAGTTTTGTACAATTCAAGTCTGTCCAGCCAATTTTTCTATGTTTATGTATTACTTCATTCAGTTCCTAATTCACTACCTTTTCATTGGGATAAGTGAAGACAATTACCTTCCCTCTGCAATCCAACTATATAGAGAGATCGACGTCAAAAGGAACCTCAGGCTTTGTATTCAATAGGACCTTTATAAATGACTAATTTAAGTCGGCGAGGTAACAGCCAAATTATCTCACCATTCCATTATTTGTCCATTGATCCTACCTTTAATCATGTTCTGTCTTACTTTACCATTACATCTTGCTTACTATTTTGTGTGCATTTAATAATTACATCGGTTTTCATCGCGTGCTTTTGGAAACCATGAGCATCCAACTTGTTGATATCAATTGAGTTTCCTTGGGAAAACTTAAGAGAAGCAGCTACAAAACACTTCCCAACTATAGAAGCACCAGTTCATGTTAAAATAGTTGGGATTGTTAACTTGTACAAACACATCTAAAATGTACCAGTTTTTTTACTTGTATAGTTCTAATAAGATTTTTTTGCTAGATGAATGTTTATGTTAAATTTATTATTATGTATTGCAATTTTTTTTATTTTACTTGTACAATCACTTCCCAACTGAAGCATACCAGATCAAATCTAACTTTTAATGCTAAATCTAGGATAACTAATTGTATATGCATCTTATTGTATCTTTCATGAATGTTTATGTTAAATTTTTGTGCCGCTATTTTTTATTTACTTGTACAAACACTTCCCAACTAAAGCATACTAGATCAAATCTAACTTTTAATGGTGAATCTAGGATAACTAGGTTGTACTAAATAAAGATCCTTGTAGATATGATACTTAATTGTATATGCATCTTATGGTATCTTTGTGTTATTTGTGAAAAGCTATTTAATCCTTCTCATTTTATGGTTCTTTTAATGGTGCTATGATCAATATATTGTCAATACTAAAAGATCAATGGCACCGTCTACACTTTACCAAAATAGGATGGTTATAGTCGTATCTCCCTTTCCACCAGAATCTCTGTAAGTACACACTTAACTTGTCACAACTATATGCGTGGGCCGCCTGATACAAAGGTCTTGTTTCATGTAGTTTCGTGTTATTTGATGATGTTGAAGTCATTGGTTTACCAAAAATAAAGAGTGTCTTTGTGAGAATAGACGTTAAGTTTCCTAGAAGCCATGATAGTCAACATTTCATTCTCCAAGACATCACTGTGAGTCGCTTCAACTAACATTAAAATAAATTCAATGTAGTCATATAAATATATACGCATACTATCTGCATATATTTATGTCTAGGGATCAAAAATTGAAGGAAGTTCATACCATGATATTGTCCAGCGATTTGACACCTTACTCCAACAAGGATCTATATATACATTATATGGAGTGGCCTTCTATGTAAAGTGGGGGGCATGGCAACTTCGGAATTTTCAACATAGCCTAGAATTGACACTGGCAACACATACTGTTGTGGAGCCATTCAAACTGCCAATTCAGTTCCCACCATATCCAAAACATCTTATGCCATTTTACGAGGTCATCGAACAATCTCATAAGAGGTTTGTAGGTAACGCCTGTTGGGGGCCTTCGTCCTCCGAAGGTCCTCAAAAACGTGGTTTAACAATGTTTTCCAAGTGTAACATGTAAACAGGTACCTTCGGATATAGATCGAAGTAGTACGCGACATGAGAAGCATGGTCAGAACGAAGGATGATGCTGCTCCAAAGCTACGGGCGGAATAGCTTCGGCTCAACAGCGAAAAAAGGAACCGACTTAAAGGGGAAAAGGCCATCCAGTCCTCGATGAGTTGTCTATAATACAGTAGTAAATATGAAGGACATAAATGTAATTTTACACAGGCTACGCCCTGTGCCTATAAATAGATGAATAGTCCTCTCATACTGTTCACGTTGACTTGTACTCGCTCGTGCGTCACGCTTGGACTTTGGCCTTCTATCAAGCCGAAGGTATAAATGTAATTCAATATTGTTCACGTTCATTCATAATGATATAATGAAGAAATATTAATGACGTCATATGATCATTTATGTTATTTCTCATGTCTCATATGCTTCTCCTTTCATTAATATATACTGTGATGATGAAGGTACGTCCTTCATGACCTTCATCTGAAGATCATTATATCCTGAGGGAAATAATGCTTCAAAGGATGAAGGGAATTAACCATTAACCTTTTCTGTGTTGCCTTGTTCTTAATCCATAGCATTTGAGAACAAGTCCCCAACATTGGCGCCCACCTCCAGTGAACCCTTTTTCGACCACCTTCGGCAAGCACTGACCCTTGTCATGCCGCCGAAGAAAGCTTTAGCGATAGGGGCTGCTGCACTACAGCCACTGGACCCAAATCAGGAGAACCTTTCTCTCCGAGAGGCCCGAAACCAGAAGAGGAAGGCCACTAGTCCAACACTCTAGGAGGAAGAGTTGGACCAAGAAATCAGAAACATGGAGGTAATTCATCAGCAAGTACAAAGAAGAAGGAGAAGATGGCCAGACTGGCTGATCTCAGAGGCAGATCGACGAAGCCACTGAAGAAGTACACCATCTTGTTCAAGACGAACAAGATCGAAGGCCCCAAAACAGGGAGCTTCATCAAGAAGGTTTATTCAACGAGGATGGATGGTATGATGATTTTAATCATGATACCTTTACCTTTGATGCTGCTTCTCCCTTGGCACCAGAACTGCAAGCTATCCCATGGCCTCCATCATACAAGCCACCTCAGCTCCCTATGTATGATGGGCATTCGGATCCGAAGCAGTTTTTGATGAGTTATGAAGCAACAATATCTTCATATGGAGGCAATGCAGCTGTCATGGCCAAGTCCTTCGTCATGGCAGTTTGGAATGTGGCTCAAACATGGTATTCTTCACTTCGGCTAGGGACTATTACTTCATGGCAGAAGCTCAAGGATATGCTATTGACAAGTTTCCAAGGTTTCCAGATGAAGCCGATCACAGCTCAGACCCTCTTCCAATGTACGCAAGACCATGAGGAGTATCTTCAGGCATATGTCCGAAGGTTCTTGTGACTAAGAGCACAAGCGCCTACAGTGCCTAATGAAATTGTCATTGAGGCCATGATTAAGGGGCTTCGTCCAGGACCTACTGCTTAGTATTTTGCTAGAAAGCCTCCACAGACTCTGGAGAAGCTGCTTCAAAAGATGGATGAATACATCTAGGCTGACAATGACTTCCGCCAAAGAAGGGAGGAGGCTTACAGGTTCTTTAGGATGACTAGGGGCTTCGAAAGAAGAATCCACCCAAGGCATGTCAGGTCAATTCACAACTCCACTCAGAGTGACGACAGAGGAAGTCAGCCGCAGCAGCCACAGTATACTTCACAATGTTCGGGGCATCAACAAAGCTCCTTCCGGACGCTAGCTCCAAGAGGCAGAGGTGCCAGGGGCTTCGGAGAAAGATATGGGGACTAGCCCAAAAAGATCTACTGCTTATTTTGTGGAGAAGACAAGGGCCATACTACAAGAATGTGCCAAATTACTATCCAAAAGCGGAAGGAGATCGCAGAAGCCGAAGCTCGGCAAAGCCAACCGAAGCAGGTTCTGCACACTGCTTCGTGTCACTCACCCTACATACCAGAGTATGTGGGCAATCATTCTGCAGCTTCTGTTGCTTCGGCTAGTCAGCCACAGGCTTCTTGGCCATAGCTTCCACCTCCGCCGCCACTACAACTTGCCTATTCACGAGGTCAGCAGCCAGAAGGGAGCCATCAGACCCATCAGTAGCGAGACCTCAGGGAGGAATCCGAAGCCCACACAGTCAACAGTACTGTGCCAGAATCAAAACACATCTATTGAGACATATCCTACCTCTGAAGCACTTTTGTATTCCTTCTCATTTTCTTTTTTAATAAAGAACAATCAATGTAAATCTAGTATTCTTGTCATTTTCAAATAGCTTCGTTCTTGAGAAATATATCTTTTCACAGATTTACGAAGCTCTAAATTGCCAAAGTCGTTACTAAGGGAATGCAGAGCTAAAAATCGCATTGTAACTTTTCAAAAGTCATTCCTAAGGGAATGCAGAGCTAAAAATCGCATTGTAACTTTTACCGAAGCTATAGAAAGTCATTCCAAAGGAATGCAGAGTAAGTTCGCCGAAGCTACAAAAACTCGTTCCTAAGGGAGCGTAATGTAAGTTTTCTGCTCAAAAGTCGTTCCAAAGGGAATGCAAAGCCAAATACCGCCGAAATATAAGGCGAAGCACGAAAAGTCAAAGTGAATACCGCCGAAATAGAAGGCGAAGAAGTTCAAAAGTTGTTCCTAAGGAGATGAAGAACTTACACCGAAAAATAAGCGGTGAAGCCGAAAAATAATCGGCAAAGAGATTTTGATCGTTCCTAAGGGGACGCAAAGATTGTGTTTCAATGGGAGTATGTGTCTTTGACATTAGCATCATTCTTTGCATCATATCATCATATCATATCGCATAGCATCTCATCATAGATCATACCACACCAATGACATTAATTAAAAACAAAACCGATCTTCAGAGATTGCCCTATAAAAATGAAAATGTGCTAAGACAGAAGCAAGCTAAGAATCTTGGCTTCATCGATTCTGATATGGAAGAAGGGATCTATTGATTACGAAGCATCGACGTTTTTACGAAGCCTGGATGATCTTACGAAGGATATAATTCTTCTTTGTGAAGCATGAAAAGAAGGGAAGGTGTTTTTTCACCAACGGCTCAAAAATGGTATGTACATAAAATTTCAAGCATCACAAAGAGTTGACCTACAAATAACTTACATATTACATTGAGAAATATAAACATCAAATATTACAAACTTAGTTCAGCAAATGTTACATTAACACCCTAGAAAATATTTTTACAATAACTCCTATTCTTCCTTCAGAACTTTCTCTGTGACTTCGTTAAGCAGTTTGGTAACAACTTCGTCGAAAATGGCTTCGGCCACATTAATGACTTCTATTGCTTTCCTCGTTTCTGGGTCAGCCAATGGGTCAAACGGCTCTGGAGGAGGAGGTAGTTCAGCTGCGGTAGAAAGCATCAATTAGCTCAAAGTCATGAAAATAAACGACAAAGCTAAAAACTATTAAGAAATACCTATCTGTCTTTCGAGTTCCGCAGCTTTCTCAGCTTCTTTTGTTGCTTCCCGAGCGTCATGAATATCTTTTTCACTCTTCTTCATTATTTCATGAGCCATCTTTCGGCCACCATTATCCCAGATATCAGTAAAAAATTTTCCGCCTATTAAACTTGCTTTGGCTGACGGGTCCTTCGTATCGTCAACAGAGAAGGCACCTTTGGTCTGGGCCAAGGATTTAACATGTTCGCAACCCACCCTCTCCAGGACAGCGGCAACTCCTCTCACACCAGAGAAGGCACAGACGTCCCCACGATCACTTAGGATTTCCTCAAAAGCTTCGGCTTCACAACTGATCCACTCAATAACGCCCTCAGGGCCGCCTCGTATGAAATTGTCTTTGTTAGAGTAGGCGCCCACGTTGGCAAAGCTAGTCTTCATCTTTTTCACGCACTCCATAGATTTTTCAAAACACCTTTCCTTTGATGCACGAAGCTCTGCAACTGTCTTTTCAAAATAATTTTTCCAGTACTCACTGGCATCTCGATCAGCTTCAGCGACAGCGCATTTCAATTTGGCCTCAGCCAATTGTTTTCGAAGATCTTCAATTTCACTCTTCTGGGCCTCAGCTTTAACTCTAGAATTAGCTTCGTCTTCTTTTATTTTTTTATCAATGAAATTAATATTTTATCTTTTTCACGGCCTTCGTTCCTCAGCTCAATCACCTCTGAGCGAAGGTTGTCCAGAGCCATTCTATACCCTTCATCTTCGATATTTTTCTGTGCCCTAAGGGCATTGCTAAGGATCAAGCCCTACAAGAGGGGTACAGAATTAAGTATAAATAAATAAAATAATTCGTTTTCAAATACAAGATTTGATTTTCATACCTTTATACTATTATATGCTAAACTGTCAGCTAGTTCATCCTTTGAAAGTACGGAGAGGCCGTCTTCTAGCTTCGAAAAACTGAAGCTTCTTCCTATCTCCTGGCTGATGGATATCTCTTTGTTATCCAGGAGACAATATAAAAAATCTTCTTCTCCTCTGCCATTAAACACCAATGCCCCTTTCGGGTATTTCAGTCTTTGGGCATAGTGCTGGGCTTCTCGTTTTTCTTCTGAAGTAAGCGTCTTTCCCGAAGCATGGCGGATGATGTAATCAATGCTCTCTTCCAAAGCTTTGGGAGCAGGAGTAGCAACCTTTTTAGGCAAAATTTGCTCTGAGGTTTTTTCTTCTGTTACCTTTTCTTCAGTTTCCGAAGGTTTTTTCTCAGCAAGCTTTGAAGGCCCAGCTTCGGCACTAGCTTGGCCTACTGCAGCTTCGATTTCAGCCGGTTTTGTTTCAGATTTGTCTTGCAGTTTCGAAACCCAGTGGTTTTCCCTGAAGGAGTAGAGCTTAAAGCCTTTACTGATTCTAACACATCTAGAACATTTGCCATCCTTCTTCTTTTGGGAGTTGCCACAAGACTTTTTTGTGCCTTCGGTACTGTTACTTCTGATGAAGGGCTTAAAATTTCTAGCGCTTTTGTTTCTTTGATATTTGGCTTTTCAACCTTATCTTTCTCAGTCTTCGACTTAGCCAGATCATCCAAAGCTTCCTTCGGCATTGTAGCTGGCTCTCCAGCCTTTTGCGTAGGAGGAATGGCCCCTCTTGGTTTAGCAGCTGAAGAAGTCTCCCCGCCAAACTCAGGCACCACGGCCGGTTCAATATAGCATGGCCGGTGGGTAAGGACCTTCAACTTTTTGCCCTTCGGAGCAGGCTCGACTAGAGTGGCCGAAGCAGTAGTTTTCCTCTTCTTTCCCTGACCTCGCAGTGGATAGCGGTAGTCGGGGTAGACAAAACCAATGGCATCAAAAACTCTATTCAATCTCTTTTTTCCCTGACCTCCGAAGGCTATGGATAGTGCATTGTCTTCCGCCTTGGAATATGATCCAAGCAGTTCATCACTGGTAACTTCAATGCATTTTAGCCAGTCATCGTTTGGTTCATCAAATTTATCTCTGTATCTGAATGTGTACTTCAGCCGAACCATTTCACCTTCACTAGATTCGGTGATGGTCTCCTTCGGCATTTCCCAGCTCTCTATAAGTGGCCATACTCTGTATGCTATGTGCTCTTGAACCAAATCTCTTGTACCAATAAAGAAGCAGACAGTACCAAATGCCTTCTAGCATGCTTCGATGGCTTCGTCAATTTCAATCTTCGGCCTTCGTAGGCCAAAGCGGGACCATATGGGACGCATAATGACCTCCTTAACATCCTCTCTCTCTGCTAAGTCGTTCTTCACATAGAACCATTCCTCCATCCAATTTCAATCTTTTCCTAAATGTTGGTACTGGATGGCTTGCGTTAGGATGGGCAGTAAATCCGTAACAACCGAAGTTGTTGTGATACTGTTCCTTTCCCGTAGCCTTCGTCTCATACATAAGTTCATGCATGTTGCAGAAACATTTTGCGCTTGGCTCTATCCCTTGGCTCCTTACTGCCCAGACGAAGACTCCCATCCTCAGTATGGCTTCGGGGATCAGTTAATGAAGGCAAATTTGGAAGGTTTTCAACACTTCCACCACGAACCTGCTCAGTGGGAACCGAAGCCCAGCTTTAAAAAAGCTTCGAAAGATCACAACTTCATCCTTCTCAGGTGCAGGAGTGGTATTGTTTTCGCCAGCTCTCACAATAGATAAATCTTGAAAGTACCTCCCCCTCATGCTCTCAAGGTGACTTTGCTTGATGGTCGACTTTCCGAAAATTGTATGGCTTGACCTCCACGGCCGATCTTCGGAATCTTCACCCCCACTCTCCGCATCATAGCTGTCACTGTCACTAGTATCCTCAGACAAGCCCTCCAACATTTATTTCGTAATCTTCTCTGTATTTGATTTGCCATTGATTCCAGAAACCCAACTATATAAGGATCCACAACCTTCTTCTGTTCAAAGAGCTTCTTCTCTTCGGTTAGCTTCGTCTCAGCAACAACTTTCTTTTCTTGAGACATCTTCTCTTTAGAAATAACGAAAACATGCTCTTCAAGACGTAGCTTAAAGAACTCGAAAAACTAAGCAAACATCGATGAGCAAGAACTATAAAACCGAGCAAATAAAGCAAGCGACACAAATAGCGTGCCAATAGTGGTTAGGGTGAGTTCTTATTTATACGCTCGACACGCCCCGAGTTGGAGGGTCCCGTCTGTCATTGACTGTTGCTATTCTAGCAAAGGGAAGGTGTTTTTTCGGACCTTCGGCTTAAGGCCTTCGTCCAGGTCGCAGTCTGAATTCATTATCTTAAATGAATTAATACCGCGAGGGGCTACTGCTGGGGGCCTTCGTCCTCCGAAGGTCCTCAAAAAAGTGGTTTAACAATGTTTTCCAAGTGTAACATGTAAACAGGTACCTTCGGATATAGATCGAAGTAGTACGCGACGTGAGAAACATGGTCAGAACGAAGGATGATGCTGCTCCGAAGCTACGGGCGGAATAGCTTCGGCTCAACAGCGGAAAAAGGAACCGACTTAAAGGGGAAAAGGCCATCCAGTCCTCGATGAGTTGTCCATAATATAGTAGTAAATATGAAGGACATAAATGTAATTTTACACA
Source organism: Zea luxurians (assembly GCA_029449295.1). NCBI lineage: Eukaryota > Viridiplantae > Streptophyta > Magnoliopsida > Poales > Poaceae > Zea > Zea luxurians. Next base: position 64,678,798 of record JAOPSE010000011.1, on the reverse strand, counting down.
GGCTGCGCTCTGTGCCTATAAATAGATGAATAGTCCTCTCGTACTGTTCATGTTGACTTGTACTCGCTCGTGCGTCACGCTTGGACTTTGGCCTTCTGTCAAGCCGAAGGTATAAATGTAATTCAATATTGTTCACGTTCATTCATAATGATATAATGAAGAAATATTAATGACGTCATATGATTATTTATGTTATTTCTCATGTCTCATATGCTTCTCCTTTCATTAATATATAATGTGATGATGAAGGTACGTCCTTCATGACCTTCGTCTGAAGATCATTATATCCTGAGGGAAATAATGCTTCAAAGGACGAAGGGCATTAACCATTAACCTTTTCTGTGTTGCCTTGTTCTTAATCCATAGCATTTGAGAACAAGTCCCCAACAACGCCCTGTCTTTCTTTATGGATTATACTTATATCGACTAAACCATATAAATTATTCAAATTTATCTGACCTCATGTGATTGGATTAGATGTAATTGGAATAGTTATTCATTTGGTGCCATTAGAGCACCATATTAATGGATTTCAGGTCACTAATATATAATTACATTTTTTTAGAGAAAGATAAACATTTGTTAAGTTCTAATCAAACAATAAATCCTTTATTTATATGTGGGATATAATCGTCATGGGAATATGGCCTGACATGTTGCAAAGAAATGGTCTATGGTGGGTTTTAGCTAGAGATAACAAAAACATAATTATCGAAACTATGCTACGTCGTAACAAGCTACACAATAATTTTTCTACTGTACCTAAAATCTTTCGACATGTACTCAATTATCATGGTTATTAATAATTCTAAATTTTACCTCGGACCATAGCACTGTTCATTTTAATCCAAATCATCACATGACACATCGGCTCCAGGGTGAGTGGTTCTTACAATAAGTTAAAATTTATAATTAAGTAATCATGTTCTTACATATCATTTACTAAATTGCAGCAATTCGACGCTCCTTGATCCAAAATCCGAAGACTTGTTCAATCAATAGATATCTAGAGAGAAGACGAGCTTATTTGGCAACCGTGATACCAAAACCAATCGTGTCCTAGCTTGTTATTGTGGCAGAACCGCCAGATTATTCCAGCTTAAGTGTCCGAGTTGCACCTTAAAGGCAACAACACACTTAAATTGGAATAACCTGTTAGTTCTTCGGATCTCATCCGATAGAGCCACGTACCAAGGATCGAGTACCATTAGCTCACACAATGGTGAGACTCAGAGAGAATACAATAAACATGAAACCACAAATTAAAGTACTTGAGTTATTACATAAATCAGAGTTTGATAAAAGATAACAAGTTCTTAATAGTGCAACGGATAATAGATAACGTCAGTACTGAGGAATAGGGCAAGGCCTAGCCCACTACTCCTCCTGGTCCTCTCTTGCCGAGACGGCATCCCACTCGACCGTCCAACCCATTGGTAGGGTGGAGGGCCAAGTCACACCATCAACCATGTCCTGCAGTGTACCTGTAAAAATGATGCCACAAGCAAGGCTAAGTATACTAATACTCAGCTAGACTTACCCGGTGTGAGGAGTCTACTCCTCTACCTCTAGACCATAAAGCTGTTTGGCCGAGGGGGTTTGGTTTGCCAAAAGCACTAGCTAAGTCTAAAAATAGTTTTAGCTTTTCAGTTCTAGCATATTTTATTAAGCTAGGTTTGCTCCTTTCTAAGCATACATGGTAACAATCAGATGTTATCTCAAGAATCCTCATTTCACTTTTTACTCGATGCAGTACAAGGGGTCAAGCAGTCTCATTAGCTGCGAGAAGTAGATGATTCAAATCGAGTTTTAACCTTGCAAGGTAAACCTAAACACATGATATGTAGGGGCACTCCGTCCCCACACATATTAGCCGTCCCCATCGATTCCCTGGCAACAGAACAAGGCTCACGACCTTGGCGTACAAAGCTCCAATTCTCCCTAGCCGCCGTCGTGCAACGGCCGCACTTGTACCCACTATAGCTAGCATGGGAGACTCCGTCTCAGGTCCAGTGAGGAGCAAAGTCTGCGGGTAGGTTCAGTCAGGTACTAGCCTTATCGGTTACCATATTTCCCGACATGTGTCTAGTACGTTCAAATGCTTGACTCAGGTATCCGCACATTAGTCCTTAATTCCATTCCTGTCCCATAGACAAGGCATCCACCCTGGATCCATGTCCATGGACCATCATAGATTCCATTATCAAGATGAATACAATCAATTCCTAACCTTGCACGAGTGCTAGAAAAATCACTCGACTTCTACCGAGATCCCTAATTAGCAAAGTAGCTACTTGACCTAGCATACTAGTATCCATCTCAAAAAGGAATCCTGAGTTCATGCAGCTAGGGTTTCAAGCAATTCCTACACTTAAGTGCACGGTACAAGCCTACAAACATTAAGTGCATTAAATAGCATATATAACGGTTATGCATAAAACTAGGGATTGCCTTCAAATGTGGGTGCGGCGGGAGGTTCTTCGGCGACGAGTTCGGGAGCTGGTTCTCGAGCCTCTTCTTCTTGTTGTGCCTCTTGCGCTTGGATCAAGACGTACTCTCCGTCCACGAGATTGCAATCTAATGAATGCAAATGTATGAGTATGAATGCAAGATATTTATATTCATTTGTACATATCCAAGGTGCATACTAGGATTCAAGGATTTTCCTTCCCCTTTTAATTCTTAAGGTCTTTTATAGGGTAGGTTGAACTACGCTTCTGATTTATAAATTTTCAAAAATCCTATAAAAATTACAGTAGTTTCTTATTGACTTACATAAGTCTTCCTCAAAATGTGAGGCCTAAAATGGGAGTGGTTATCTCTGTATAAAAATAACAAAATCTAGGGTAGAGGGGGCACTTTAAACTACAACCCTTGTGTAGAAGTGTATTCTGCCATATAACTTATTTTTGTTGGTGTTTATGAGTAATATTATGCTCCTTTGCCAGATTTCAGCCAAGGATACCTAATGGTTAACTAATGGTGATTTTCTAAAGTTTGGGGGCTTAGTGCGTGCTTTCTACTATCACTCTATTTGAAAAATGTTGAACAACAGATTTTCCCAATTTTTCTAGTTTCTTCTTTGCGCAAGAGCAATCAGTCCTAAAGTTGGTTATTTTTACTTATAGGGATGGGTTGTATGATTTCTTAGATTATATAATCTTTCTCATGGGGCAGGAAGTGGGGTGTATTCCACTGTATAACTACCTTATTTTTATATTTTTCCTTTATTGCACACATCACAAGTACTTAGGGAAAAATAAGGTTGCTTACTGTTTTCCACTTTGGTCTCTCTTTTTATTTTTTTGAAGTATTGGCAAAATCCTAGTTTTATTTGTTTAACCCGCTTACTTTGATATTCTGGGGGTGGTTACTATTTTTGTAGTGGTACAATAGTGGTCAAGGGTCTACTAAATTTTTCTTAACACTATTGCATGTGTCCTATTATTTTTAATCATTATCTTACTTAAATACTCAATACCTAAATAAAATCATAAATTCTAGAACAGTACTAGACTAGGGTTCCATATATTTTTCCCTTGAACTTTATCACTTAATCATGCTAGGAAAAATAATATTACTCTTTGGTTTCTATTTTAGTGCCCTTTTCTATTTTTCCAAAGTTTGGGTAAAAACCAATCCTAGGGGATAAAATTTGCTTAATCTTGGGTACTAGGGTGCTTAATATTTTTAAACTTGTAACTACTGGTCAAGTATCTCTACAAAATTTCCCAACCCCAGTCTAAAAAGTGTGTTTACCCTTTTCCTTATTTCCAAGGTTTAAGTGGTTTTCCTATTTAAATCAAAACTCTAAAAAGTAATATAGGAAATATGGGGGCTACTATGTTTCTTGGTAGTTTATATTATACATAGTTTAGCAAAATATGTTTGACCAAATTTGGATGAATATTATTTAAGTTATGCTTTTCTATGTCTGCTGTATATTAAAACGAGTTAGAAATTCAAAAATGGAAAAGAAAAGCACTCTTGTGCTTGGGTCCCTGGGCTTCTTTTCCCTTATTCCTTACAAACAAGTCCTCGAGTTACTATTCATATAAGTCACTGACCTTAAGGAAACCCCCTTAGGTTTGCAAACTATCCAACCTGCGCTCCTAACCTCACTAGAATAGTGACTGTAGCGGAAAAAAGGGTGGCGGGGCTTACTGGCGGTGTCCTTAGAGATCGAGGAGGTTTCGGCGAACACGTCGATGGGCTGATGGTGGCCGGTGGTGGTTGGAGTCGTCCTGGCCACGCGAGGGAGCGGACGAGCTCGTCGGCGGCGAGGGGCTTGGCCTGTACACGGCGGTAGAGTTCAATTGGTCGGCTCGGGGAGCTTTACTGACCGTGCGCGAGGGCGAGTGCGCGCATGGGTTGGGCAAGCGCTAGCATGCCAACCAGGGTCGAACACATGTGCGCGTTGTTTCTGCCCGTGTTCTGGCGCGTAGTCACTCGTCTGGGCCTGCTCTTGCCTTGGTCAATGCACAAGACCTCTTCACCTTCCCTCAAGCTACCAATCTTGTGTGGTGGTTAATGGATTTTGTTGCCTAGATCCAGAGATATGGTGCACTCAAGTAGGATCTGTCTCACAACCCGAACCCGAGGCAAATCTCAGGTTTTATCGCGTCAAAAATCCGAATCCCAATGCCATCTCTAGATATGTGGTAGAGGGGTTAGTTTAACACAAATTTATCAATGGGAAACTGTGGTTTTGAATTCAAAATCTTCACGAATTCGAGCGATATTTGCAAGAGGGGCTGGATTTGAGTTAGGAAAAACCCTGATTTTCCTTGGGGCCCTCCGCTTGAGTGGCTTATTTAGGGATTTTGCAAAATATTTTTGAGCCAACTTTCTTACTATCTTTTGTAGGTTATTAGTTGTATTACAACTTTTATAATTGGCCCAAGTCATGACAATGTGATCTTATTGGTCTTTTTGTTGAGTTTCTTTTCATTGTTCCATTGCTCTAAAAAGATAACTTTTAGGGTTTGGGCACTTCCCTTCTTCCTTATGCTTCATATGGTCAAGGTATGATTCCTAGGGTGAATAAGACTCGATCAAGGTTTGGCTCCTCAATTTTGTGCCTTTTGCTCCAACTAAACCACATGTGATAATAAGTCACAAATGTGGGTACTGAGGAGAAACCCTGAGTAACACCTGGGGTGTTACAGCCCCTCCTTAAAAGAATCTCGCCCTGAGATTCGAGTCGAGGTCCTCCAGGGTTGAGGAGGTGGTCATAGCTTGTTTGCATAGCATGGGTTAGCGAGAAAACTAGCTCGTCGAATGTCATCCTCTTTGCAACTTCATAAGGAAGCCCTTTTTGACCTAATTTCATATCTTAAATTGGTTTTCATCAAGAGTACCTTTCTTATATTTGGAATCAGAGGGAAGGGGGGCTGGGGCATGGTTACATATTGACTTCCTTAGGTAGACAATCGGGGTAGTTCTTGTGTAGAAAATCTTCAGTCTCCCACGTAGCCTCTTCTTCCGTATGGTTGCCCCATTGGATCTTATACATCTTGATCGTCTTTGCACGAGTGGATCTTTCCTTGCAGTCCAAGATCTTGGAGGGGTGTTCTTGGTATGATAGATCTGTTTCTATCTCTACATTTGGCTTGGTTATGACTTTTGTCAGTAGCTGAATACACTTCTTTAGTTGGGATACATGGAACACATTGTGTATGGCACACATCTTTGGAGGTAACTTCAACTTGTATGCCACGGGTCCACATGCCTCTATGATCTCATAGGGTCCAATGTAGCGAGCGGCTAGTTTGCCTTTGATCCCAAATCTTTGTACTCCTTTTGTGGGTGATGCCTTTAGATATACATAATCTCCCACTTCAAACTGTAGGGGTTTCCTCCTTTTGTCTTGGTAACTCTTTTGCCTGGCCTGAGCAGCTTCTAGGTTCTTCCTGATTACTTTGACCTTTCTTTCGGCTTCTGACACTAGGTCGGGTCCAAAAATTTCTTCTCCGGGTTGTGACCAGTTTAGGGGTGTTTGACACCTCCTTCCATACAGGGCCTCAAAGGGTGCCATCTTCAGACTAGATTGATAACTGTTGTTATAAGCAAATTCTGCCAACGAGAGACACTTATCCCAGTTCTTGCCGTAATCGATTGCACAAGCCCTCAGCATATTCTCAAGGATATGATTTACCCTTTCTGTCTGACCATCAGTTTCAGGGTGGTAAGCCGAACTTCTTATTAGCTTGGTTCACAAGGACTCTTGTAATTGTTCCCAAAATCTGGCTACGAATTGGGCTCCCCGGTCAGAGACAATTGTCTGAGGTAATCCATGCAAACACACAATTTAGTCAATATACAATTCTACATACTTTTGTGCCTTATCGGTGGTGTGCACTGTAAGAAAATGAACCACTTTTGTTAATCGGTCCACAATGACCCAGATTGAATCATGATGTCGAGAGGTGTTGGGCAGACCCACAATGAAATCCATGCTGATGTCATCCCATTTCCTTGAAGGTATTGATAGGGGTTGCATGGCACTGGCCAACTTTAGGTGACTTGCCTTTATCCTCTGACATGTATCACACTTGGACACATATTTGGCTATTTCCCTTTTCATCCATGTCCACCAATATAGGGGTTTCAGAACATGGTACATCTTGGTGCTCCCTGGGTGTATGGAGAATTTGGAGAGGTGAGCCTCATCCAAAATTTTCTTCTTGAGGTCCCCATTTTTAGGAACTACCGGTCGGTCTTCGAACTATAATATCCCCTTACTGTCTTGGCGGAAGCATTTATACTTCTCCACTTTCTGGTTAAGATTCTCCTTGATGATTTGCACTCCCTTGTCGCCGAGTTAGGCCATAATAATCTGGTCTAACAAGATTGGTTCGATGGAGATGTAAGTCAAGGCACCAGAAGGAATTACTTCAATCCTCATCTTACTCAACTCGTCACATAGGGTGTTGATGCGAGGATCCATCGTCATACAATTGCATTGTGACTTCCGACATAGGGCCTCTGCTACCACATTGGCTTTCCCAGGGTGGTAATGCACTTCCAAGTCATAGTCCTTGATCAATTCCAGCCATCTTCTCTGTCTCATGTTGAGGTCGGCCTGAGTAAAGATGTACTTGAGGCTCTTGTGATCTGTATAGATGTTGCAGCGAGCCCCCATCAAGTAATGCCTCCACATCTTTAAGGCATGAACCACGACTGCCAACTCTAAGTCATGAGTAGGATAATTTTGCTCATGAAGTCAGATTTGTTCTTGATGTGTAGGCAATGACTCGGTTGTCTTGCATTAAAACACAACCCAGCCTAGTGCCAGAGGCATCAAAATATACATCAAATGGCTTGTTGTTGTCAGGTTGCGCCAACATAGGTGTTGTGGTCAGATGTTGCCTCAAGGTGTGAAAAGCATCTTCACATTTCTGGCCCCACTCAAACTTTACTCCCTTCTTCAGTAATTCTGTCATGGGCTTAGCAATTCGGGAGAAATCCGGAATGAATCACCGATAATACCCTGCCAACCCTAGAAAACTTCGAATCTGACGGACAGTGGTGGGTGGCTTCCAATTCATCACCTCTTGCACTTTATCTAGATCAACTGCCATTCCTTCTTGAGAGATAGTGTGACTCAAGAATTTAATCTTCTTTAGCCAAAAATCACACATAGACAACTTGGAATAAAGGCGGTGCTCTCTCAGACGTTGGAGTACTGTGTGCAAATGTTTGGCATGTTCTACTTCATTATTCGAGTACACCAAAATATCGTCAATGAAGACTACTACAAACTTGTCTAGCTCGGGCATAAATATCGAATTCATCAGGTACATGAAGTATGTTGGTGCATTTGTTAGCCTGAATGACATCACCAGATATTCATATAGCCATATCTAGTTGAGAAGGCCGTCTTTAGAATATCACTTGCTCGTATCTTGATTTGGTGATAGCCAGAGCGAAGATCTATTTTGGAAAACACCTTAGCTCCAACCAATTGGTCAAAAAGAACATCAATACGAGGCAAATGATACCTGTTTTTGATAGTCACCGCGTTGATTGGGCGGTAATCTATGCATAATCTTAAGCTCTCGTCCTTCTTCTTCTCAAACAAGGCTGGACATCCCCAAGGTGAAGTACTTGGGTGGATAAATCCCTGGTCTAACAATTCTTGCAATTGCTTCTTCAATTCTGCAAGCTTGGCGGGTGGCATCTGGTAGGGCCTCGAGATAGGTGCAGTTCCTGGTTGCAATTCAATGGCAAACTCGATATACCGATCCGGCAGCATTCCTGGCAGCTGGCCTAGAAAGACATCTGCATACTCACAGACTACTGGAATCTTCTTCAAGGGTAGCTCTATCATGGAAAAGGCACATGACCGAGTGTTGGGTCATCCAATCAATTCCCAAAATGATATCCACATTATCCATACCCAAAATGAGGAGGTGGTTTTGACGATTTTGCTCCCAATTGAATAGGCACATTTCGATTTAATTGATTGGTCGCAATTTTACCTCTCGGCTGTGGCAGAACCTCCCAAGTTATTGGGCCCACATGCACCTCTCCTTGTCTCAAAGACCTCAGACAACCATGTATGTGCACTAAATAACTTAACAGGATCCGTCCGATTGCCCCAAGGACATCGGATAATCCACTTACAACCAGGATCACAAGATTAAGTAACACCAATCACACACACAACATTTTTGCAGCGGAAATCTTATTACCAAATTTTACAGGTTACAAAAATTTTACATTATTTTATCGGAGTAATTACAAAAGTATAAGTTTGAAATATATGCTAGCTCAAGTGACCATCCTCAGTAAGAAGTATAGAAGGGTTACTTAGACTAATAAGAAGGCCGAGCCCACCCGCACTTAACACCATCATCAGCAGCACAAAACTATGACCTGAAAAACAAGAGGGGATAAAACCCTGAGTATGGAATTACTCAGCAAGAATCAACTTAGATACTTTCACAGAAATAGCTTAGTAAAGTGAGTCCTTACTTTCAACATTTTAACGCCAGATTAAATATTAATAGACTCTGTTTGCATCTGGTCTAATTTCACCATCTCATCAATACAACATCATTTTTATTCTTGAGGTCCACATCCTGACTTAGGTTGCAGGTCAGTGATCAAGTCTCCACTGTCCGGGGATATAACGGCGATCCGAATCGATTTACTCAGCTGAGGATCTCTAACCACACGACATATGTAGCACTTAACCCTTGCATATGTTAACCGTTCCCACAGATCCTCCACAACGTGAACCGATCCACGCTACCCGGGAGCACAGTACTCCTGTATCCAGCCTCTAGCCAGGAGGGTACACGCTACTCCCACCATCTCCCACGCCCAGTGCGCGGTTGTCTTTTCATGTATGGAATAGCCGGGTTCAAGCTTACCCTGTCCCATATCTAGGGCATGTGGCCAGTTAAGATAGTCCCTGATCATACAGGCCTACATACGCATCCAATCCTTAATTGACCCGGACGGAACATCACCTGTTCCTAGCCGAAGTCCCGATTTAAGTACTTCCACCCTTAGGATTGTTTGTGTTCCTTAGGATGAAAAGAGCATTATAGGGAACTTTGCAGTAAGATCCCACCTTTGCTCCCAATGAAAATAATCTTGCAGGTAGAAGCCACCTTTCCCCAGGATAACCCTGAGCAAGGCCTTATTGCGAAAGACAACTTCTATCCACAAGATCTAAGCAGAGCTAAGCATTTTTGTAAATCATATTTTGATACTTCATCAGAAGTATCTATAAAGGTATGGATATCAAGGAAGGCTATGCATCAAAGGGTTTCCAAGCAACTCCTATAAACCTAGTGCACATTTCACTAGACTTAAAGTGTGCAAAAATTATTTAAAAACACAAGGAAGGGGTTGCATGCACTGGGGCTTGCCTTTGTTGCAGTGAAGTGGTTCTAGATCCCTCTATCCAATACCCAGTTAGATGGCTCCTCCACTTGATCAGCAGCCACTGGAGTAGACTCCTCCTTCAAACACCACTTCTTCTAGGTGTTCTATAAGTCAATTACAAATATATGAATGCTTATGTAATGCTATGAAATGCAAACTCTCATAAGGAGAGGTGGGGAACATAAACACCACAAACAAAAACACATGGCCAGTATACACATGGTTCTACACCACAACACTAGCTAATAAGTGGCCAAATTGGATGCACTTAGGCAAACCAGAGAACTAATACATCTTAGATCTCATCCCAAAAGATTAAAACTTCTTAAGCAACTGCACCTCTTTCTTAGGTAAACTTATATCATTTCCAAAGCACTAACCCACACTTGATTAAGGATTAACCACTCTATTTTGGGGCTTACAAGGTTTCTCGAGCAAAATGCTTCCAAACTTTTACCAAGTGATCAGCTTCTGATAACAAATTTCTCCAAAAAATTCCATGATTTCTGGTGCTCAATTCTTATTTCTAAAATTCTAATAGTCCTTTAAGAGCACCCTTAATTCGCTTAATATTTACTAACAGCTCTAAAAATCCTACAACCAACTTCACTTAGAGAGATCTTGATTTAACACATCCAACCCGGCTTCACAACCAACTTCAGAAGAACTCGAACTAGATGCCCGTCGCGTTACTCCGGCGACCTGGCGCCTACGACCGCGTCGCGCTACTCTCCAGCGTCCCCCAACTACTACTGAGACATGTCCGTGGCCAACACAACCCGGGCATAACCCTTCAAAACCCATGTCAGGCACTCACAGGCTCTGACCACGACGCTAGTGGGATCCGACACGATAAACTCGATCTAGGACAACAGTATAGTAGAGCTTCAACTAGAAGCACACAGAGCACCGCGGACCTTCCTACATCCCCGTGCTTGCGCGAAGTTGCTCAGGGAAAGCGCCAGCTGACGGGTCGACGGCAGGACCGTCCGTGGCGCCAGACCACGGTGGCGCGGCCACGTTAAGAGCAATAGAAAGCAGTAGAGTTAGGAAAACTAACTTGGCGAGCACCACTGATCTTAGATGAGCACGGAACAAACACCACATAACTGAGAAAACCTTCGAAAATCATTGGCCATGGTGAGGTGGGGGATCTACAGTTGTGGTCACCACCTAGGGCTTGATGCACTCGGTTCTTGGTCAGAGCAAAGCTAAGGACTGGAGGAGGGGGTTACACCAGCAAGAATACATGAATTTCATACTCTTTACAGTGGTCTGTAGGTAGAGTTCAGGGCAGGGAGGAAAACTTCACTCAATTAAGCCTTTTAAACAACTGAACATGGGACAAATATCCCTGTACTAGCTCAACATGAAGTGGAGATGTGTTCACAGTGTGCCAGCAACACATAAACTAGCCTACGTGGCTTTCATGCATCTGTTTCACTCAGGTTATATCCTAGCTCAAACAAGGGATTGGATCAGCCCCATAGCTCAAAATATCCCCTATGTGCAGTGAACATAGACAAGAATAAGAGTGGCTAGAAACTCCACCTACGGCTAAGCACAAAAAGGGGGGTCTACGGTTTGATATTTTAGGAGTGAGGCCACTATATCCTTTGTTTATCCGGTTCATTCCATTAAAGAGCCAACAACTAAGACTACACTGCTCAATACCCATAAACAGTCCAAAACTTGATATTTTCACAAGAGATGAGATTTCTAGATCTTTAACCCTGCACTACAACCTTATCTCCATCTATACCCACACGTGCAATTCACAAGGAGAAGAAATTCTTCTTCAGTTACTTAACCACCACTGAATCCAACTTCATCAGACCTGCTGCCCCCTTTTCACTCTTCTCTATTCAGTCTCTAATATCTCACAATTTCACACAGTAACAGATCACCCTCTTTAAACCAAAGTTCCTCTCTATATGTAGCTCCACCACTTTTGTATAGCAACCCTGGACTAAAAACGTATAGAACAAAAGATATGGTACCTCAAAGTACAGCCAAAGACACCAAAAATTCAGTTTTAGAAATCTGAAATGGCACCACACTAAGTCTGACAGAGTGTTTTGTCACTCATTTTTCTCCAAATTATACACAATAGCAAGACAATACTTTGCATAAGACTTGCTCTCCTTCAAATGGTCTTTGACTTTACCATAGAGCTCTTAATAAAAATCTCCATGGATTAATTACCACAGAGCTCCGAAGTTAATCAAACACAACCGTGAAACAGATTTTCAGTGCACTAAAACAGCCCATAATAAGTCTGACAGAGGATTTTGCAGCAGGCTATTCTCTAAATCTCGTACAGTAGCAAGCCCAATATTTGCACAAAACTTGTTCATCTACATCTGGTCTATCATTTTGCTACATAATCTTAACCCAAATCTCTTTGGATATATTACCACAAGGCCCCAAAGTTGGGTAAAAACACACATATTCAGACTTAAATATTATTCTAAGTCTGAATCCCAATACCTGACAGTCCACATTTTGGCCACTTTTACTCCCAAATTTATGTGGAACCAGGTCCATATCACTTTAGCAAACTTGTTCACTTTACTATGGTCTACAACTTTGACATGAAACCCTTAGTCTAAATCTACATGAATCAGTCACAAATGGACTCCAAACTCAGCACCTTTCACTGAAATTCAGTTTTCAATAACTGAATATAATTCAGTTTCAGCCACAAATAGTCCAACTTTGAACAAGTTTTCCTCCATTTTCTGTGTGGAATCAAGTCAAAAACACTTTAGTAGATTTGTTCACTATCATATAGGCTTCAACTTCTCTATAAACACCCCAGCACAAAACATTACAGAACAGCCACAAACCAGCTCCAAAATTGCTATCAACACTAAAATTCAGTTACTATTTCCAATCTGAAAATTCAGAAACACGACAGCACCACTTTAAACCACTCTTTTTCCTGGGTTCCAAATGTTTCTAGGGGACAATTGCTTAATAACGTTTATACTCCTATAGTTCCTCTACAAGTTTGGTATAGGGACCAATAACCAAAACCTCCTGAATTCCAAACCACACTAGCCCAAAGTTTGCTCCAATTGATGAAATTCAGACTGAATTTCACTAAGTCTGAAATATACAAAATCTGACAGCTCTAATTTGGACCACTTTTTCAACTAGTTGCATATAGTTTTAGGGCTGGTACACTTAATAAGGATTGTTGTCCAACAGTCACTTTACAAGTTTGTTATAGTAACTCCTTACGAAAAGTCCATAGATCAAAAGTTATAAGGGTCCAAAAACAGCTATATGAAACTGTTTTCAGCCCAATTCAAACTGAACCCAAAACTGAATTTCTGCAAATTACTCCAAATTTCTCCACACAACTTGGAATTCTCCAAATAAGAAACTTATTCACTTTTCCAAGCTCTACCATTTTGGTATATGGACTTTTAGCTAAATCCTTCTAGATTTTGAATTCCCCTTTTGGGCTAGTTTTAGGGTTTCAAATGAGTTTCATTTGTGTTTCAGCTTCTTCCAGGGATTCATCCCTTTGATCCCTCCAGCTAGAGAAAAGTTACTCTCTAGCTCAAGATCCAATCTTTGATACACATAGCTCAGATTCAAAATGTTCTGGTTTAGAATTTCCTTTACTTAACCATCTATTCCAAGCAAAGCTCAAGTTAAGGTTTGGAGTTATTCCAGCTTCTTAAGCGCTTCCTCCACTTGACCATCATTCCAAAACAAGGCTACTCTAGGCTCTAAGACTTACCTTTAACATTTAAGACTCCAAGCCAACTTGTTACTTGCTTAAGAGATGACCTACCCCTGTTTAGCTTAAGCCAAGTCCTTAAACTAAACTCTAAACCCAACACACAACATCACACTTTTGAAAAAGTTTAACCTAGTGAATGCATTCTAGGTGTAACAAGCACATTAATGTAGATGCTTATGATGACATGTCAGAGTTTTAGTTTACATAACACCAGGGGTGTTACAGCCTTCCCCCCTAAAAGAAATCTCGTCCTAAGATTTAAAAGTCCAGGCTCAGTAATAGAGAAGGAAACACGTCACTGACTTATTTCCTAATTTCACTTACAAGGCTGGGGAGGTGTTCTGTTTCGCTTAATCATGAGTTAACCACGATGTCGATCGACATTCACACTCGTTTCCGATGCTACAAACTTCCAATGATGACTCGACGATAAATTTCTTTTTGTGTGTTTTACCCAAGATGTTGCATCTAATTTGTTTTGGATACACCTAGCCATTCGTCCATCTCTCATTCAACAAATGCACATGGGAAATCACGGTGGTACCATTTCATCACGAAACACAACCAGAAACTATGGTACCAGCGTGTGCCAAGTTATTTATCCACGCACGTGCATCCATAGGGAATATCCAAAGGAATAGCCATTTTAACTCTTGGAATTCGAGAAACTACTATAGATATTAAAAGTTGCCTCTGAGATAGGCAGTTCTTTCTTACACCTACCTTATAACATTGATCTACTTCGCTACACTCCCAGTGTACAACTGCTGCCACATTTGACGGCTGTGCCCTCGAGTAAGCTGCAACTCTAGCACGGCCATCAAAACTCGAGCATTTGCCGATTCAACCGAATCCTGCCCAATGGGAATGCTTTCCAGTAATCAGGCCTGGTGATGATACACAACTGGGTCGCTTAAGGCAACTGCAGGGAACAACCTCATAGACGTGGCCTGTATTTCTTCCCACTTCTGGTAACATATTGTTGTCAACACCTCTAAGGCAGTTACCTGAGCACCTTCCCAAGGAGTCATTCCTTCAGCATGGAACATCCAATGTGGCCAAGATGGTTTTCTAGCACGTTCTGGAATACGCACTACTACCTCATACCATGGTTGTCCTCTAAGAATAGTGCGCGACCACTGGTACTTGGGTGCTTTAGTATATCCAACTTCTTGAAGTAGTCGCCACAGGACCATAGGAACACCAAAATCTCGTAGAAACTCTCCAACTCCTATAGGAGCTTCTTGTTGATTCATCTATAGAGAAGAGCAACGGATACTCTCTATTCACTAAGGATATATGAATAGGGTATACAAAACACGTAGTAGAATAGTTGTACCGGGGGTTTTGACTTAAAGTTGTATGACATGATGCATGCTCGTCCTATTCGTCCTTGCAACTTATGCCAACATATAGTGGTTATCACGTTCTATGGCGGTGGCAATCCTACTCACTCCGTTATTGAACACTAGTCGGACTTTCCTAGGGTTTAGTTAGTGTACCTGCAGAAAATTGCATTATAGTTGTGGGTTAGTGGTTAGTATCCTAAACTAAGCCACCTTTTAGTCCTTAACTTAGGGCTTAACAGAGGATGTCGCTAGCATTATAGTTTTTCCAAAACTGTTTTTCAAAACCAAACAATGTGTTTAGTTGAAAATAGGTTTTTCGAAATCAAAACTTTTGTTTTGAAATTAAGTATGTGACCGTATATACTTAATACTGCTCCGATACCAGCTGTGGCAGAACCTCCCAAGTTATTGGGCCCACATGCACCTGTCCTTGTCTCAAAGACCTCAAACAGCCATGCATGTGCACTAAATAACTTAACAGGATCCGTCCGATTGCCCCAAGGACATCGGATAATCCACTTACAACCAGGATCACAAGATTAAGTAACACCAATCACACACACAACATTTTTGCAGTGGAAATGTTATTACCAAATTTTACAGGTTACAAAAATTTTACATTATTTTATCGGAGTGATTACAAAAGTATAAGTTTGAAATATATGCTAGCTCAAGTGACCATCCTCAGTAAGAAGTATAGAAGAGTTACTTAGACTAATAAGAAGGCCGAGCCCACCAGCACTTAACACCATCATCAGCAGCACAAAACTATGACCTGAAAAACAAGAGGGGATAAAACCCTGAGTATGGAATTACTCAGCAAGACTTACCCGACTAAAGAAAAAACTCTCAAGGATATGCTGGATAAGTAGGAATCAAGGAAAAGGCTTTAGCAAGAATCAACTTAGATACTTTTGCAGAAATAGCTTACTAAAGTGAGTCCTTACTTTCAATATTTTAATGCTAGATTAAATATTAATAGACTCTGTTTGCATCTGGTCTAATTTCACCATCTCATCAATACAACATCATTTTTATTCTTGAGGTCCACATCCTGACTTAGGTTGCAGGTCAGTGATCAAGTCTCCACTGTCCGGGGATATAACGGCGATCCGAATCGATTTACTCAGATGAGGATCTCTAACCACACGACATATGTAGCACTTAACCCTTACATATGTCAACCGTTCCCACAGATCCTCCACAACGTGAACCGATCCGCGCTACCTGGGAGCACAGTACTCCTCCATCTAGCCTCTAGCCAGGAGGGTACACGCTACTCCCACCATCTCCCACGCCCAGTGCGCGGTTGTCTTTTCACATATGGAATATCCAGGTTCAAGCTTACCCTGTCCCATATCCAGGGCATGTGGCCAATTAAGATAGTCCCTGATCATACAGGCCTACATACGCATCCAATCCTTAATTGACCCGGATGGAACATCACCTGTTCCTAGCCCAAGTCCCGATTTAAGTACTTCCACCCTTAGGATTGTTTGTGTTCCTTAGGATGAAAAGAGCATTATAGGGAACTTTGTAGTAAGATCCCACCATTGCTCCCTATGAAAATAATCTTGCAGGTAGAAGCCACCTTTCCCCAGGATAACCCCTGAGCAAGGCCTTATTGCGAAAGACAACTTCTATCCACAAGATCTAAGCAGAGCTAAGCATTTTTGTAAATCATATTTTGATACTTCATCAGAAGTATCTATAAAGGTATGGATATCAAGGAAGGCAATGCATCAAAGGGTTTCCAAGCAACTCCTATAAACCTAGTGCACATTTCACTAGACTTAAAGTGTGCAAAAATTATTTAAAAACACAAGGAAGGGGTTGCTTGCACCGGGGCTTGCCTTTGTTGCAGTGAAGTGGTTCTAGATCCCTCTATCCAATACCCAGTTAGATGGCTCCTCCACTTGATCAGCAGCCACTGGAGTAGACTCCTACTTCAAACACCACTTCTTCTAGGTGTTCTATAAGTCAATTACAAATATATGAATGCTTTTGTAATGCTATGAAATGCAAACTCTCATAAGGAGAGGTGGGGAACATAAACACCATAAACAAAATCACATGGCTAGTATACACATGGTTCTACACCACCAACACTAGCTAATAAGTGGCCAAATTGGATTCACTTAGGCAAACCAAAGAACTAATACATCTTAGATCTCATCCCAAAAGATTAAAACTCCTTAAGCAACTGCACCTCTTCCTTAGGTAAACTTATATCATTTCCAAAGCATTAACCCACACTTGATTAAGGATTAACCACTCTATTTTGGGGCTTACAAGGTTTCTCGAGCAAAAAGCTTCCAAACTTTTACCAAGTGATCAACTTCTGATAACAAATTTCTCCAAAATTTTCCATGATTTTTAGTGCTCAATTCTTATTTCTAAAATTCTAATAGTCCTTTAAGAGCACCCTTAATTCACTTAATATTTACTGACAGCTCTAAAAATCCTACAACCAACTTCACTTAGAGAGATCTTGATTTAACACATCCAAACCGGCTTCACAACCAACTTCAGAAGAACTCGAACTAGATGCCCGTCGCGCTACTCCAGCGACCTGGCGCCTACGACCGCGTCGCGCTACTCTCCAGCGTCCCCCAACTACTACTAAGACATGTCCGCGGCCAACACAACCCGGGCACAACCCTTCAACACCCATGTCAGGCACTCACAGGCTCTGACCACGACGCCAGTGGGATCCGACATGGTAAACTCGATCCTAGGACAACAGTATAGTAGAGCTCCAACTAGAAGCACATAGAGCACCGCGGACCTTCCTACATCTCGGTGCTTGCGCGAAGTTGCTCAGGGAAAGCGCCAGCTGACGAGTCGACGGCAGGACCATCCGCGGCGCCAGACCACGGTGGTGCAGCCACTTTCAGAGCAATACAAAGCAGTAGAGTTAGGAAAACTAACTTGGCGAGCACCACTAATCTTAGATGAGCACGGAACAAACACCACGTAACTTAGAAAACCTTCGAAAATCCTTGGCCATGGTGAGGTGGGGGATCTGCAGTTGTTGTCACCACCCAGGGCTTGATGCACTCGGTTCTTGGTCAGAGCAAAGCTAAGGACTGGAGGAGGGGGTTACACCAGCAAGAATACACGAATTTCATACTCTTTACAGTGGTCTGTAGGTAGAGTTCAGGGCAGGGAGGAAAACTTCACTCAATTAAGGCTTTTAAACAACTGAACATGGGACAAATATCCCTGTACTAGCTCAACATGCAGTGGAGATGTGTTCACAGTGTGCCAGCAACACATAAAGTAGCCTACATGGCTTTCATGCATCAGTTTCACTCAGGTTATATCCCATCTCAAACAAGGGATTGGATCAGCCCCATAGCTCAAAATATCCCCTATGTGCAGTGAACATAGACAAGAATAAGAGTGGCTAGAAACTCCACCTATGGCTAAGCACAAAAAGGGGGGTCTACGGTTTGATATTTTAGGAGTGAGGCCACTATATCCTTTGTTTATCCGGTTCATTCCATTAAAGAGCCAACAGCTAAGACTGCACTGCTCAATACCCATAAACAGTCCAAAACTTGATATTTTCACAAGATATGAGATTTCTAGATCTTTAACCCTGCACTACAACCTTATCTCCATCTATACCCACACGTGCAATTCACAAGGAGAAGAAATTCTATTTCAGTTACTTAACCACCACTGAATCCAACTTCATCAGACCTGCTGCCCCCTTTTCACACTTCTCTATTCAGTCTCTGATATCTCACAATTTCACACAATAACAGATCACCCTCTTTTAATCAAAGTTCCTCTCTATATGTAGCTCCACCACTTTTGTATAGCAACCCTAGACTAAAAACGTATAGAACAAAAGATATGGTACCTCAAAGTATAGCCAAAGACACCGAAAATTCAGTTTTAGAAATCTAAAACGGCACCACACTAAGTCTGACAGAGTGTCTTGTCACTCATTTTTCTCCAAATTATACACAGTAGCAAGCCAATACTTTGCATAAGACTTGCTCTCCTTCAAATGGTCTTTGACTTTACCATAGAGCTCTTAATAAAAATCTCCATGGATTAATTACCACAGAGCTCCAAAGTTAGTTAAACACAACCCTGAAACAGATTTTCAGTGCACTAAAAGAGACCATAATAAGTCTGACAGAGGATTTTGCAGCAGGCTATTCTCTAAATCTCGTATAGTAGCAAGCCCAATATTTGCACAAAACTTGTTCATCTACATCTGGTCTATCATTTTTCTACAGAATCCTAACCCAAATCTCTTTGGATATATTACCACAAGGCCCCAAAGTTGGGTAAAAACACACATATTCAGAATTAAATATTATTCTAAGTCTCAATCCCAACACCTGACAGTCTACCTTTTGGCCACTTTTACTCCCAAATTTATGTGGAACCAGGTCCATATCACTTTAGCAAACTTGTTCACTTTACTATGGTCTACAACTTTGATATGGAACCCTTAGTCTAAATTTACATGAATCAGTCACAAATGGGCTCCAAACTCAGCACCTTTCACTGAAATTCAGTTTTCAATAACTGAATATAATTTAGTTTCAGCCACAAATAGTCCAACTTTGAACAAGTTTTCCTCCATTTTCTGTGTGGAATCAAGTCAAAGACACTTTAGTAGATTTGTTCACTATCATATAGGCTTCAACTTCTCTATAAAAACCGCAGCACAAAACGTTACAGAACAGCCACAAACCAGCTCCAAAATTGCTATCAACACTGAAATTCAGTTACTGTTTCCAATCTGAAAATTCAGAAACACGGCAGCACCACTTTAAACCACTCTTTTTCCTGGGTTCCAAATGTTTCTAGGGGATAATTGCTTAATAAAGTTTATACTCCTATAGTTCCTCTACAAGTTTGGTATAGTGACCAATAACCAAAACCTCCTGAATTCCAAACCACACTAGCCCAAAGTTTGCTCCAATTGCTGAAATTTAGACTGAATTTCACTAAGTCTGAAATATACAAAATCTAACAGCTCTAATTTGGACCACTTTTTCAACTAGTTGCATATAGTTTTAGGGCTGGTACACTTAATAAGGATTGTTTTCCAACAGTCACTTTACATGTTTGTTATAGTAACTCCTTACCAAAAGTCCATAGATCAAAAGTTATAAGGGTCCAAAAACAGCTATATGAAACTGTTTTCAGCCCAATTCCAACTGAACCCAAAACTGAATTTCTGCAAATTAATCCAAATTTCTCCACACAACTTGGAATTCTCCAAATAAGAAACTTATTCACTTTTCCAAGCTCTACCATTTTGGTATATGGACTTTTAGCTAAATCCTTCTAGATTTTGAATTCCCCTTTTGGGCTAGTTTTAGGGTTTCAAATGAGTTTCATTTGTGTTTCAGCTTCTTCCAGGGATTCATCCCTTTGATCCCTCCACCTAGAGCAAAGTTACTCTCTAGCTCAAGATCCAATCTTTGATACACATAGCTCATATCCAAAATGTTCTGGTTTAGAATTTCCTTTACTTAACCATCTATTCCAAGCAAAGCTCAAGTTAAGGTTTGGAGTTATTCCAGCTTCTTAAGCGCTTCCTCCACTTGACCATCATTCCAAAACAAGGCTACTCTAGGCTCTAAGACTTACCTTTAACATTTAAGACTCCAAGCCAACTTGTTACTTGCTTAAGAGATGACCTACCCCTGTTTAGCTTAAGTCAAGTCCTTAAACTAAACTCTAAACCCAACACACAACATCACACTTTTGAAAAAGTTTAACCTAGTGAATGTATTCTAGGTGTAACAAGCACATTAATGCAGATGCTTATGATGACATGTCAGAGTTTTAGTTTATGTAACACCAGGGGTGTTACATCGGCGTTGCTATCATAAAAGCCCCTTAGGTATGGTAGAAAAGCAGTTGACATTTGACATTGAATTTTTGCCTAATGAAGCTATGTGATGCATCAGAGTCAAAGAGAATTAACGCAGGTTGATTAAAAACGGAAAAGGTACCTGTCATGACGGGCGCTCCCTCGGGTAGCTCCTCTAGAGTAGTGAAGTTGAGCCTCCCTTGCTTGACTTGCACATTTTGCTTCCTCCCTTTTTCTTGGTTAGGTGCTAGCATCTTTCTTGGTTGATTCCAAGGGCAATCCTTGGCATAGTGGCCTATGTTGCCACACGTGAAGCATTTGTTCTTGTTCCCTTGGCAAAATTGTTGTTGTGGCTGCTGCTGCTGTCGCTGGGGCTGATTATTCCTTGGAGCAGGAGCGGGGAAACAGTTGGGTGCTTGCTGTTTCTGCGGCAGCCTGATGACCCATCTCCCTGCTTGCTGTTGGGATCCCCTGCTTTGATTGTTGGAGACAATCCGGAACATTTGAAGTGGAGCTGAGGACCCTGTCATTGGTGCCTTCCTCTTCTTCTCTGCCCGGTGGGCTAAGATGTAGTCCTCTATGGAATTACTCAGCAAGTCTTACCCGACTAAAGAAAGGACTCTCAAGGGGATGCTGGCATTAAAGGTGTCAAGGTAAGGCTTATCAATGATCAATGACTCTGTTTGTAGAAATGCTTACTAAAAGTGGATCCTTAAAAAAATCCAGTTTTATTTGTCAAGTTAAGTAAGATTACCTGCAACTAGAGTTCTTTCTACCCTAGTTCAATCACTTGACCTGCACTAGCCAATTTCTTAACAACCCTTCATCTTTACTGGAGTTCTACGTATAGGGCAGTTACCAAGTCATCATAACTGCGAAAGTACGGCGATCCGAATCGATTATACTCAGCTGAGGATCTCCAATCACACGACATATGTAGCACTTAACCCTTGCATATGTCAACCCGCCACCGGGGTTCTTAAGACCAGATCAGTTTCACGCCAACCGAGAGCACTGATACACCACCGTCCAGCCTCTTGCCACGGAGGGTACACGCTACTCTAGCCATCTCTCCACTCCCATTGTGTGGTATCTTATTCTGGCCTTAGTCTGCCCTAGGCAAAGCTTACCCATGACGAGGCATGTGACCAGTTAAAGGGTCCTCGGTCAGCAAGCCTACATCGACACGATCCTTAATCGACTCAGATGGAGACACTACACCGAGACTCTCTTCTCATGCAAGTCACCCGCCCGGTCTCGGCTTAATCATTTCCACCCAAAGTTTGGTACCTGACAGAGGTACATCTTTTCTGATGTTGAACCCATCATGGCCATGATGGATTCACCATCAAGTTTATTTTCAAAACATCCCTCCCACTTTGCCACATCATCTTTTGTAAAAACAAAACCTTTTGTTTTGCTAGAGCAAGACTAAGCATAGTAAAAACCATTTGTAAAATAGGGATTTAAGGAAGGTAATCAAATTCAAGGAAGGTAATGCAGGAATCGTTTTAACATTCAACTCCTATCACTTAATGCATCAAGCAAGTGAGAAAGATTTTAAAAGAATTAAGGAGGTGGCAAATGCACCGGGGCTTGCCTTGGTTTACAGGTGAATCAGGCTTGGTCCCGCAGATGTCAAAATAGAAACAGCTGCCTGCCAGATGTTCCTCAGGTGGTGGTGGCGAAGTCTTCTCTTCTTCTACTTCAACTTCTTCCTCGTTTTCTAAATATAACCATACATAATAATGAATGCCCATGTAATGCTTATGAAGATGCAAAGATAGTAAAAGTTTATTTTCTAGAGTCTTGAATATAATTTTCCTTCACGGTTCTCCGAGAACTTAGGGTTTCCGAAGTTAGTAAAGGAATTCAAAGGGCAGGGGGTAGGGTTTTGGGCTCTAAGTATCAAACAAGGTCCAAATCATACCAAATTCTACCCAAAGCTTCTAAATATTGTTTAGAGTTCATATAAAAAGTTTGGGGATTTTTGGAATTATTATTGATTTTCTAAAAATCCAGAAACAATGTTTTAGGCTATTTTAAATGCTCCAAAATTCCCTATTTGACCTAAAAATCATGAAATTGTTTTTAAATTCTATGAAAAATTAGGAATCCAGCAAAATTGGTTTGACATTTTTAGAGCACCTAGAGGGGGGGGGGGTGAATAGGTGATCCTGTAACACTTCAAAACTTAAGCCACAAAACTTGGTTAATTGTTAGCACAATAATTGCCAAGTGGCTATAGAGGAGTCCTCAACAAAACACAATAACCAACAAAAATCAATCACAGAGATGGCACGGTGGTTATCCCGTGGTTCGGCCAAGACCAACGCTTGCCTACTCCACGTTGTGGCGTCCCAACGGACGAGGGTTGCAATCAACCCCTCTCAAGCGGTCCAAAGACCCACTTGAATACCACGGTGTTTTGCTTGCTTTATCTCAATCCCGTTTGCGAGGAATCTCCACAACTTGGAGCCTCTCGCCCTTACACTTGAAATTCACAAAGAACACGGAGCAAGGGAGGGATTAGCAACGCACACAAGACACAAGAATCAGAGTGTCAACACGCACACAAGTCGCAACAAGAGCTCGCAACGCAACTCAATGAGTTCACAACTCCACTAGAGCTCTATATGCTATCACAATGAAACGAATGCGCGAAATCGATGTCTTGGTGCTTAGAAATGATTTGGAGATGCTTGGTGTCCTCCTCCATGCGCCTAGGGGTCCCTTTTATAGCCCCAAGGCAGCTAGGAGCCGTTGAGCACATGTTTGGAAAGCCATTCTTGCCTTCTGTCATCGGGGGCACCGGACAGTCCGGTGCACACCGGACACTGTTCGGTGCCCGATTTCCTTCCTTAAATAGCGAAGCCGACCGTTGGCAGCCTGAGAGCCGTTGGCGCACCGGACATGTCCGGTGCACACCGGACAGTCCGGTGCCGTCTTCTAGCCGTTGGCTCGGCCACGTGTCCCGCACAGTTGCGCGGCCGACCGTTGGCCTGGCCGACCGTTGGCTCACCGGACAGTCCGGTGCACACCGGACAGTCCAGTGAATTTTAGCCATACGTCGCCGATGAATTCCCGAGAGCGACGAGTTCGCCTGTGAGCGGCCCACCGGACAGTCCGGTGCACACCGGACGGTCCGGTGAATTTTAGCCGTACACCGCCGTCGAAGTCCCGAGAGCAGCCACTTTGCCCAAGCCAGCCTGGCGCACCGGACACTGTCCGGTGCACCACCGGACAGTCCGGTGCACCCAGACTGGGCAGACTTTGGCTGCTCGAGCCATCTCTTCTTCTACTCGATTTTTTCTGTTTCCAGCACTTAGACACAATACATTAGTCCATAAAACAATGTACTAAGTCTGAGAAACATACCTTTATCCTTGATTTGTACTTTGTCCACCATTTTACAATTAGGCACTTGTGTTGGACACTAAATCACCAAAACACTTAGAAATGGCCCAAGGGCACATTTCCCTTTCAATCTCCCCCTTTTTGGTGATTTATGCCAACACAACATAAAGCAAGTAGAACAAGTACAAAATCAAATCAAATAAGAACTCAAAATTGTTTTGATTCAATTTTGACATATATGGATCACTCTATGCCACCACTTGGTTTGTTTTTGCAAATCAAACTCAAATTTCTATCTCTAAGTCAAACACACATGTTAAGACATAAAGAGAGTCATTTTAAGAGAAATTGACTTAAGATTTCAAGAACTCCCCCTTTTTCCCATAATCAATACTTCTCCCCACAAGAAGCCAACTTTTGACAAGAGAGACAACAAAAGAGTTTTGACAAACCAAAAGCTCTATTCTACTATTTTCAAAATCTCTCAAGTGGTAGCTGATCCATTTATCGCTTTGGCCTTTATTTTCTCCCTCTTTGGCATCAAGCACCAAAACGGGATCAATCTTGGCCCCTTTAACCCCATTGCCTCACCAAAATCTTCAAATAAGAACACAAAGGCAATAAGAGTATGAAGATGAACTTGGAAAAGTTACTCTTTTCATAGGAGTGCAGTGGAAGTCTTGCATGGTCCAAGTCCACCTTTTCCCTTTCAATTTTCCTTGGAGACTAAAACAACGAAACTCAAGTACATGGTTAGTCTCAAAGGGTCAAGTTGTAGCACAGCTCCCCCTAAATATGTGCATTACTCGCAAACAGGACTTGTGAGGTTCAGGGAGTGTTTGTACAACTTTAGCACCACAATAAGCAACAAAATGCAGAGTGAAGATGATCAAAGGCATAAACACATGTATGCTACATTTCAATCCAAGTTCCGCGAATCTAAAATATTGAGCTCACTACGCAGCCTACAAAAGGTCTTCTCATCTAGAGGCTTGGTAAAGATATCGGCTAGCTGGTTCTCGGTGCTAACATGAAACACTTCGATATCTCCCTTTTGCTGGTGGTCTCTCAAAAAGTGATGCCGGATGTCAATGTGCTTTGTGCGGCTGTGCTCAACAGGATTTTCCGCTATTCGGATGGCACTCTCATTGTCACATAGGAGTGGGACTTTGCTCAAATTGTAGCCAAAGTCCCGGAGGGTTTGCCTCATCCAAAGTAGTTGCGCACAACACTATCCCGCAGCAACGTACTCGGCCTCAGCGGTGGATAGGGCAACGGAGGTTTGTTTCTTAGAGTTCCATGACACCAGGGACCTTCCTAAGAATTGGCACGTCCCCGATGTACTCTTCCTATCGACCTTACATCCAGCATAGTCGGAATCTGAGTACCCAATCAAGTCAAAGTTAGACCCCTTTGGATACCAGATCCCGAAGCAAGGCGTAGCGACTAAATATCGAAGAATTCGCTTCACAGCCACTAAGTGACACTCCTTCGGATCGGATTGAAATCTAGCACACATGCATACGCTAAGCATAATATCCGGTCTACTAGCACATAAATAAAGCAAAGAACCTATCATGGACCGGTATGCTTTTTGATCAACGGACTTACCTCCTTTGTTGAGGTCGGTGTGTCCGTCGGTTCCCATCGGCGTCTTTGCGGGCTTGGCGTCCTTCATCCCAAACCTCTTTAGCAAATCTTGTGTGTACTTCGTTTGGGAGATGAAGGTGCCGTCCTTGAGTTGCTTCACTTGGAACCCAAGGAAGTAGGTCAACTCGCCCATCATCGACATCTCGAATTTCTGCGTCATTACCCTGCTAAACTCTTCACAAGACTTTTGGTTAGTAGAACCAAATATTATGTCGTCGACATAAATTTGGCACACAAAAAGATCACCATCGCAAGTCTTAGTAAAAAGAGTTGGATCGGCTTTCCCAACCTTGAAAGCATTAGCAATTAAAAAGTCTCTAAGGCATTCATACCATGCTCTTGGGACTTGCTTAAGTCCATAGAGCGCCTTAGAGAGCTTACACACGTGGTTGGGGTACCGTTCATCCTCGAAGCCAGGGGGCTGCTCCACGTACACCTCCTCCTTGATCGGCCCGTTGAGGAAAGCTCTCTTCACATCCATTTGGTACAACCTGAAAGAATGGTGAGCGGCATATGCTAGCAAGATACGAATTGATTCTAGCCTAGCCACAGGAGCAAAAGTCTCCTCAAAGTCTAAACCTGCGACTTGGGCATAACCTTTTGCCACAAGTCGAGCCTTGTTCCTCGTCACTACCCCGTGCTCGTCCTGTTTGTTGCGGAACACCCACTTGGTTCCCACAACATTTTGCTTGGGACGAGGCACCAGTGTCCAAACTTCGTTGCGCTTGAAGTTGTTGAGTTCCTCCTGCATGGCCAACACCTAGTCCGGATCTAGCAAGGCCTCTTCTACCCTGAAAGGCTCAATAGAAGAGACAAAAGAGTAATGCTCACAAAAATTAACTAATCTTGAGCGAGTAGTTACTCCCTTGCTAATATCTCCCAATATCTGGTCGACGGGATGATCCCTTTGAATTGTCGCTCGAACTTGGGTTGGAGGTGCCTGAGGTGCTTCTTCCTCTTGAACATCCTGTGCTCCCCCTTGATCATGTGCCTCCACTTGAGGTACCTGTTCGTCATCTTGGGTTGGGGAATGCACCATAGTTGAGGAAGACGGTTGATCTTGCTCCAAATGTTCCTGAGGCCGTACATCTCCAATCGCCATGGTGCGTATTGCGGCCGTTGGAACGTCTTCTTCATCTACATCATCAAGATCAACAACTTGCTCTCTTGGAGAGCCATTAGTCTCATCAAATACAACATCGCTAGAGACTTCAACCAAACCCGATGATTTGTTGAAGACCCTATACGCCTTTGTATTTGAATCATAACCTAATAAAAACCCTTCTACGGCTTTGGGAGCAAATTTGGAATTCCTACCTTTCTTCACTAGAATGTAGCATTTACTCCCAAAAACACGAAAATACGATACATTAGGTTTGTTACCGGTTAGTAGCTCATACGACGTCTTCTTGAGGAGGCGGTGAAGGTAGACCCTGTTGATGGCGTGGCAAGCCGTGTTCACGGCTTCCGACCAAAAGCACTTAGGGGTCTTGAATTCTCCAAGCATAGTCCTCGCCATATCTATGAGCGTCCTGTTCTTCCTCTTTACCACACCATTTTTCTGAGGTGTGTAGGGAGCGGAGAACTCGTGCTTGATCCCCTCCTCCTCAAGAAACTCCTCCACTTGAAGGTTCTTGAATTCGGACCCGTTGTCGCTCCTTATCTTCTTCACCTTGAGCTCAAACTCATTTTGAGCTCTCCTTAGGAAGCGCTTGAGGGTCCCTTGGGTTTCAGACTTATCTTGCAAAAAGAACACCCAAGTGAAGCGGGAAAAGTCATCAACAATAACTAGACCATACTTACTTCCTGCTATGCTCAGATAGGCGACGGGTCCGAAGAGGTCCATATGCAGCAGCTCCAGAGGTCTTGACGTGGTCATCACATTCCTGCTGTGATGTGCTCCTCCCACTTGTTTACCTGCTTGACAAGCTGCACAAGGTCTATCTTTTTCGAAATGAACATTGGTTAGACCTATCACGTGTTCTCCCTTTAGAAGCTTGTGGAGGTTCTTCATCCCCACATGTGCTAAGCGGCGATGCCACAACCAGCCCATGCAAGTCTTATCCATTAAGCATGCATCTAGACCGGCCTCTTCTTTTGCAAAATCAACTAAGTAAAGTTTGTCGTCTAGTACACCCTTAAAAGCTAGTGAACCATCACATCTTCTAAAGACAGACACATCTACATTTGTAAATAAGCAGTTATATCCCATATTGCATAATTGACTAACAGATAGCAAATTATATCCAAGAGACTCTACTAAAAACACATTAGATATAGAGTGCTCATTTGAGATTGCAATTTTACCTAACCCTTTTACCTTGCCTTGATTCCCATCACCGAATATTATTGAATCTTGGGAATCTTTGTTTTTGACGTAGGAGGTGAACATCTTCTTCTCCCCCGTCATATGGTTTGTGCATCCGCTGTCGATGATCCAGCTTGAACCCCCGGATGCATAAACCTGCAAGGCAAATTTAGGCTTGGGTCTTAGGTACCCAACTCATGTTGGGTCCTAAAAGGTTAGTGCAAATATCCTTAGGGACCCAAATGCAAGTTTTGTCTCCCTTGCATTTTGCCCCTAACTTCCTAGCAACTATTTTCCTATCCTTTATACAAATAGCAAAGGAAGCATTTAAAGCATGATAAATTGTAGAAGGTTCATTCATTACTTTCCTAGGAGCATGAATAATATTCTTTCTTGGCACATGATGGATAGCATTTCTCCTAGACATATCTGTAGAAGCAAACATGGCATGAGAATCAAAAACATCATAAGCATTATAGCTCCTATAAGCATTTCTAGTTTGACTCCTACCATGGTACATAAAGGCATGGTTCTTTTTAGCACTAGTTGCCATAGGGGCCTTCCCTTTCTCCTTGGCAGAGATGGGAGCCTTATGGCTTGTCGAGTCCTTGGCTTCCCTCTTGTAGCCAAGTCCATCCTTAATTGAGGGGTGTCTACCAATCGTGTAGGCATCCCTTGCAAATTTTAACTTGTCAAATTCATTCTTGCTAGTCTTAAGTTGGGCATTAAGACTAGCCAATTCCTCATTTAATTTTGAAATTGAAACTAAGTGATCACTACAAGCATCAATGTCAAAATCTTTACACCTATTACAAGTTTCAACAATTTCTACACAAGAATTAGATTTACTAGCTACTTCTAGTTTAGCACTTAAATCATCATTAACACTTCTTAAAGTAGCAATGGTTTCATGACAAGAAGATAATTCACTAGAGAGCATTTCATTCCTTTTAATTTCAAGAGCAAGAGATTTTTGTGCACTAACAAATTTATCATGCTCCTCATATAAAAGATCCTCTTGTTTTTCTAGTAATCTATTCTTGTCATTCAAAGCATCAATCAACTCATTAATCTTATCAATTTTGGATCTATCTAATCCCTTGAATAAGCATGAGTAATCTATCTCATCATCATCACTGGACTCATCCTCACTTGAAGAAGCATAAGTACTAGTATCATGAGTGCTTACTTTCTTCTCTCTTGCCATGAGGCAAGTGTGACGCTCGTTTGGGAAGAGGGATGACTTGTTGAAGGCGGTGGCGGCGAGTCCCTCATTGTCGGAGTCGGAGGAGGAGCAATCCGAATCCCACTCCTTGCCTAGATGTGCCTCGCCCTTTGCCTTCTTGTATGCCTTCTTCTTCTCCCTCTTGCTCCCTTGGTCATGTTCACTATCATTGTCGGGACAGTTAGCAATAAAATGACCAAGCTTACCGCATTTGAAGCATGAGCGCTTCCCCTTGGCTTTGGTCTTGCTTGGCTGTCCCTTGCGACCTTTAAGCGCCGTCTTGAATCTTTTGATGATGAGGGCCATTTCTTCATCATTAAGTCCGGCCGCCTCAATTTGTGCCACCTTGCTAGGTAGCGCCTCCTTGCTTCTTGTTGCTTTGAGAGCAAGAGGTTGCGGCTCGTTGATCGGTCCATTCAAGGCGTCGTCCACGTACCTCGCCTCCTTGATCATCATTCGCCCGCTGACGAATTTTCCTAGGACTTCCTCGGGCGACATTTTGGTGTACCTGGGATTCTCACGAATATTATTCACCAAATGAGGATCAAGAACGGTAAAGGACCTTAGCATCAGTCGGACGACGTCGTGGTCCGTCCATCGCGTGCTTCCGTAGCTCCTTATCTTGTTGATAAGAGTCTTGAGCCGGTTGTATGTTTGTGTTGGCTCCTCGCCCCTTATCATCGCGAACCGTCCAAGCTCGCCCTCTACCAACTCCATCTTGGTGAGCAAGGTGACGTCGTTCCCCTCATGAGAAATCTTGAGGGTGTCCCAGATCTGCTTGGCGTTATCCAAGCCGCTCACCTTATGGTATTCATCCCTGCACAAAGACGCTAGAAGAACAGTAGTAGCTTGTGCATTCTTATGAATTTGTTCATTAATGAACATGGGACTATCCGAACTATCAAAGTGCATTCCACTCTCTACAATCTCCCATATACTAGGATGGAGAGAGAATAGATGACTACGCATTTTGTGGCTCCAAAATCCGTAGTCCTCCCCATCAAAGTGTGGAGGCTTGCCGAGTGGAATGGAGAGCAAATGTGAATTTGAACTTTGTGGAATACGAGAGTAGTCAAAAGAAAAGTTCGAATTAACCGGTTTCCTTCTCTCGTAGTCGTTGTGGTCGTCGTCCTTTTGGGAAGAAGTAGACTCATCGTTGTCGTCATAGTAGACGATCTCCTTGATGCGCCTTGTCTTCTTCTTCTTCCCTTCCTTTCGTCTATGACCCGAACCGGAGTCGGTAGGCTTGTCATCCTTCGGCTCGTTGACGAAGGATTCCTTCTCTTGGTCGTTGATCATGATACCCTTCCCCTTAGGATCCATCTCTTCAGGCTGTTAGTCCCTTAGTGAAGAGAACGGCTCTGATACCAATTGAGAGCACCTAGAGGGGGGGTGAATAGGTGATCCTGTAACACTTCAAAACTTAAGCCACAAAACTTGGTTAATTGTTAGCACAATAATTGTCAAGTGGCTATAGAGGAATCCTCAACAAAACACAATAACCAACAAAAATCAATCACAGAGATGGCACGGTGGTTATACCGTGGTTCGGCCAAGACCAACGCTTGCCTACTCCACGTTGTGGCGTCCCAACGGACGAGGGTTGCAATCAACCCCTCTCAAGCGGTCCAAAGACCCACTTGAATACCATGGTGTTTTGCTTGCTTTATCTCAATCCCGTTTGCGAGGAATCTCCACAACTTGGAGCCTCTCGCCCTTACACTTGAAATTCACAAAGAACACGGAGCAAGGGAGGGATTAGCAACGCACACAAGACACAAGAATCAGAGTGTCAACACGCACACAAGTCGCAACAAGAGCTCGCAACGCAACTCAATGAGTTCACAACTCCACTAGAGCTCTATATGCTATCACAATGAAACGAATGCGCGAAATCGATGTCTTGGTGCTTAGAAATGATTTGGAGATGCTTGGTGTCCTCCTCCATGCGCCTAGGGGTCCCTTTTATAGCCCCAAGGCAGCTAGGAGCCGTTGAGCACATGTTTGGAAAGCCATTCTTGCCTTCTGTCATCGGGGGCACCGGACAGTCCGGTGCACACCGGACACTGTCCGGTGCCCGATTTCCTTCCTTAAATAGCGAAGCCGACCGTTGGCAGCCTGAGAGCCGTTGGCGCACCGGACATGTCCGGTGCACACCGGACAGTCCGGTGCCGTCTTCTAGCCGTTGGCTCGGCCACGTGTCCCGCGCAGATTGCGCGGCCGACCGTTGGCCCGGCCGACCGTTGGCTCACCGGACAGTCCGGTGCACACCGGACAGTCCGGTGAATTTTAGCCATACGTCGCCGATGAATTCCCGAGAGCGACGAGTTCGCTTGTGAGCGGCCCACCGGACAGTCCGGTGCACACCGGACGGTCCGGTGAATTTTAGCCGTACACCGCCGTCGAAGTCCTGAGAGCAGCCACTTTGCCCAAGCCAGCCTGGCGCACCGGACACTGTCCGGTGCACCACCGGACAGTCCGGTGCACCCAGACTGGGCAGACTTTGGCTGCTCGAGCCATCTCTTCTTCAACTCGATTTTTTCTGTTTCCAGCACTTAGACACAATACATTAGTCCATAAAACAATGTACTAAGTCTGAGAAACATACCTTTATCCTTGATTTGTACTTTGTCCACCATTTTACAATTAGGCACTTGTGTTGGACACTAAATCACCAAAACACTTAGAAATGGCCCAAGGGCACATTTCCCTTTCACATTTTTACCATGTTTATACAATTTTCTAAAATTGTTTTAGTTCTGGCAGAAAAAGAAAAAGAAAAACAGTGAACAGTCCTGGGCCGAATCCAGCCCAGACGGCCCAAACCCAGGTGGAAAGCGCGCGACCGCGCCCGCGCGCTGCAGACTTTGCAAAAATGCCCACACGATTCAACTATTTTATTAAGAGTCCTAGCTACTATTCCCTGTGTCGCTGACGTTTTCACTTAAACCCTCCGCCTTTCTGTTCTTTACACGCCGAGATCCTCGACGGTGAGCGGCGTTGTAGAGCTCCGGCGAGCTCGTGTACCGGCCGATTTGCGCAAGGACCGGCACCCTTCTTTGGCCTAAACCAAATTCGAGATCTAGTGAACGTTTCCCCCAACCTAATTCCAAGAATAGTTACCCGGTTGGCTCTAGCCATGGCGATCGTGGGCGTCGCGGACAGTTGAACGCGTTCTCGGCGATCATTGGCTTTCTAGTTCAATTGGGCGGGTCGATGAGCATCACAGGCACATGAGAACACTTAAACGAGGGAGCAGAAGGTTTGAACTGGCCTAAATTGCACTGGCCACGGCGAGGGTGTTCTTACAGGGGGTTAGAGCAGATTTAGGGGAAATTCGAAATTCAAGCTCTCGGTTGCAAGATTGGAGGCAATACTGGGTGGTGTGGTGCATGATGATCTTGCGGAGCTTACGGAGGGCTCAATTTATACTAAGCGAGAGTGGTGGCCGGGAATTGGAGCGATGACACGCGGCGGTCGGAGGAGGGAAAGTTCACTGGCACGTGTGATTGGTGGCAAACCCCGTGGCAAGGCCTTAGGTAATAGAAGGACGGTGTGTTGCGATCGACTGCGACGTGGTAAGATGGCTGACGGCGTGGCATAACTGCGAAGAACAGCGGCACACCGGTGATGGACATGCGGCCACGTCGCCGGTAAGTGGAAGAGCGATAGAGTGGCTACTGTGCTCCAAGATCATCCACGGTGAGATCTTTTCTCCAAAGGATCGTTATCCATGTTTAGCTGGGTGGGAATCACGGCACCAGCGTGAATCCAAGCGCACGATCGCCGGCGACGAGGGGCTGAGCTGGCGACCTGATCCCTTCACTGTACCATCGAATTCTTCTTCAGTGCGCCTGACAGCCAAGGTTTAGAGTCAAATCTCTCTCAATTTTCTATGGCAACCAGTTGATCGACCAGTAACAAAGTTGTTGTCTGATGATCCAACAACAATCTTGCTATAGCAATCATAACCAGATAATGATTGGATCATGATCAAATTTAAGCTCAAAGATGGCTTCATCACACTGTCACACCAGAATTCAGTCCGCAGGCAGCCCGACAGCCCATCTTTGGGTGTATTTTCTCCAATTTTTTCATCACAACCATGCTTACTCTCTTAAGCAAAGTTATTCTCCTTTGATAGGTCTACAATATTGGTGTGGGGACCTAGGGTAAATTCTCAATAATTTGGAAGATATAGAGCTCCAAAGTTGAGTCAATGTCACTGAATTTCAGACTTGAGCATAAGTATCTTGCTTCCTTGATCATCATACGCCCGCTTACAAACTTTCCGAGTATTTCCTCGGTCGTCATCTTTGTATACCTAGGATTCTCACGGATTGAGTTCACAAGATGAGGATCAAGAACAGTGAAGGACCTGAGCATAAGTCGGACGACGTCATGGTCCATCCATCTCGTGCTTCCATAGCTCCTGATCTTGTTGACCAGGGTCTTGAGCCTGTTGTATGTTTGCGTTGGCTCCTCTCCCATGATCATTGCGAACCTTCCTAGTTCGCCTTCCACCAACTCCATCTTGGTGATCATGGTGGCGTCGTTCCCCTCATGAGAAATCTTGAGGGTGTCCCAAATTTGCTTGGAGTTATCCAAGCCGCTCACCTTGTTGTACTCGTCCCTGCACAAGGATGCTAGCATAACAGTGGTAGCTTGTGCATTTTTATGGATTTGTTGATTAATGAAAACGGGGTTGTCAGTACTATCAAAAAGCATTCCGTTTTCAACAATCTCCCAAATACTTGGATGGAGAGAGAATAGGTGACTATGCATTTTGTGACTCCAAAATGAGTAGTCTTCTCCATCAAAGTGCGGAGGTTTCCCAAGTGGAATTGAAAGTAAATGAGCATTGGAGTTAAACGGAATACGAGAATAATCAAATGAAAAATTTGAGTTAACCGGTTTCTTTTTCTCGTCGTAGTCGTCGTCTCTTGGGGAAGAAGACTCATCATTGTCGTAGTAGATGATCTTCTTGATGTGCCTCTTCTTCTTCCCGTCCTTCTTCTTATGACTCAAGCGAGAGTCAGTGGGCTTGTCGTCCCTTGGCTCGTTGAAGATGGACTCCTTCTCCTTATCGTTGACCACCATCCCCTTTCCCTTAGGATCCATCTCTTCGGGCGATTAGTCCCTTTCATGAAGAGAACGACTCCGATACCAATTGAGAGCACCTAGAGGGGGGGGGGGTGAATAGGTGATCCTGTAAAATTCAAATACTTGTTAAGTGTTAGCTCAATAGAATCAAGTGGCTAAGGACCAAGCTCTTGTGAAACACAATGGTCACGAAGAAAACAAGCACAAGAGACACGACGATTTATCCCGTGGTTCGGCCAAGTATAACACTTGCCTACTCCACGTTGTGGTGTCCCGCTGGACGAGGGTCACACTCAACCCCTTTCAAGCGATCCAATGATCAACTTGAATACCACGGTGTTTTCGTTTCTTTTATTATCTCCTATTTGCGAGGAATCTCCACAACTTGGAGCCTCTCGCCGTTACAATTGATGATCACAAAGAAGCACGAAAGTAAGGGAGGGGAGAGCAACACAAACAAGACTCAAAGCACGAGCACAATCACGCACACAAGCCACAACTTGAGCTCACAACACAATGCGAGGAGTTCTCTACTCAAATAGAGCTCAAGTCACTATCACAAAGAATCAAATGCGCGAGAATGGAGTCTTGGTGCTTAGAGATGATCAAAGAATGCTTGGGTAACTCCTCTATGCTCCTAGGGGTCCCTTTTATAGCCCCAAAGCAGCTAGGAGCCGTTGGAGGCAATCTGGGAAAGCAATTCTTGCCTTCTATCGGGTGGCGCACCGGACAGTCCGATGCACCACCGAACAGGCACTGTTCATGGTTCGGTCCAGATCGCCTTCCTGAAATGGCACAGCCGACCGTTGCAGAATTGTAGCCGTTGGCGCACCGGACACTGTCCGGTGGACATCGGACAGTCCGGTGCCTCCTG
Organism: Zea luxurians; assembly: GCA_029449295.1. NCBI lineage: Eukaryota > Viridiplantae > Streptophyta > Magnoliopsida > Poales > Poaceae > Zea > Zea luxurians. The sequence goes on along the minus strand of JAOPSE010000011.1, from coordinate 64,643,424 downwards.
CCGACTGTTAGAGCGGGCCACGCATCGCCTGCGGATTTGGCGACCGACCGTTGCGCTGGTGGCCGTTGGCTCACCGGACAGTCCGGTGCACCACCGGACAGTCCGATGAATTATAGTCGTACGCCGCCGATGAATTCCCGAGAGTGGCCAGTTCGCTAGAAGCCAGCCTGGCACACCGGACACTGTCCAGTGCACCACCGGACAGTCCGGTGTGCCAGACTGTGCTGAGTCTTGGCTGCTCCAGCCAAGTCTTTTCCTTTTTCTCTTTTCTCTGATTCCAGCACTTAGACAAATATATTAGTACACAAAAACCAATGTACTAAGTCTAGAATCATACCTTCTTGTTGATTTGCACTTCATCCATCATTTGGCACATAATTACTCACTCAATATGTGTTGGGCACTTAATCACCAAAAATATACTAGAAATGGCCTAAGGGCACATTTCCCTTTCACCCCTCCCATCAGCCCATTACCCCTTCTAATGATGCCAGCCCAACTTGGTTCGCCGCCCATGCGCGCCGATATGGGCGTCGCTGGCATGGTGGGCCCCACTTGCCATACTCACACACTCGGGCGTGACCCATGTATACTCGGGCGTGACCCGTGTATCGCCGACTAATGGGACACCGTGCGGGTACCTCTCTTGAGATCTCTGATGTGTGGGCCACCGATGTCAGCATCACCCCCTCCACCGTAACCAACTGCGCAACAGACTCTATTTTCCTAGGCGCTAATTGTACGGATGGCGCTGGCTTGGGGCTTGGTCGTCCTCCCTGCGTGCCCCATATAAACCCCAGCCACACCCTTCTCCATCCGTCTGGGTTTGTGCCGCTGTGAATTGCGGGAAGGCCAGGGCGAGGAAGTCCGTCACCAGTCACCACCCCATCGGAACCGAGCTCAGCTGAAAAAGAAATGGGACAGAGAGAGAGAGAGAGTCTCAGGCCGAAGAGGGAGGAACCGTCGTGTCTTGGCTTAGGTTCGTGCCTCGTGCTTGCGGGATTACATGCGCCATGCTGCGGGTCCCCAGCGAGTTGCCGGGCGAGGGCACCCACCACAGCTTCTAGGCGCGCTCACCAGTGCTGGTGGTTAGCGCCGCGCCGTGGAAAGGACCCATCAACATCTCCCTTACCGGTAAGCTCATGAACTTGGTTTGTTTTGACCCTCGCAACGCTGATCTAGGGTAGGCTTTGTGGGTAGACGCCATGGCACCATTGGGCCGCGTGCTACAAATGGCACCGCCGTGGGAGGGTGGTCGTCACTGTAGCTGGCGTCGGTGACACGCGAACCGTCGATCACTTGTGCAACGGCCAGGATTAGAACCAGGCATATCCACTCGGGTACCAGGTCTTCGCCATTGATCAGTAATCCAACGGTGGTGGATGGAAACCGATTCACTTAAGGTTAAAATCTAGGTTGGATTATTCGATTTAGATCAAGCGGCTCAGGATCGCACGTATCCTTTCGAGCTCGCAGGTTTGTAAAAGAGCCCTCGGGGTTCAGGGTATTTAACCCGCAGTCCACCACAGGTTAAGTCTGAGTCTGGTAGACTTTTGCAAGTTAAACCTCAAGCTTCTTAATAATTGGTGCGCAGGCTAGTAAATTGGTAAATCAGAGAAAGAGATTTAGAAATTAAGTTTTGAGTATAAAAATAATTGCAGAACTTATATAAATCATAGAAAATTCATATTTAATCCTTTTAATCCATTTCAGTTGCAATAAATTCATATTAATATTGTTTATCATCTAGTAACCTCATTTTAGTATGAAACATATGGTTAAATTTAGGCGCTTGATTTGTTTTGTGTCTACCACTTAAAACTTCAGAAAAATCATAACTGATTCATTTTAATTCTGTTTCAATCTGTTCAAGTTGCATTAGCTTCATAATAAAACTATCTACACTTAGGTAACCTTATTTTATCATGAGAAATGTTTGTAAATAATTAATTTGTTTACCCTATGTTAATTGGATTAATCTATGTTTATCGGATTAGCTTTTCTAATATTAATATAGCATTCTGATTTTATGGCTATAATTTAACTAAGACATGATGTATAACTAATTTATAACTTAGAACGAGGCCCACTTAAGTTATGTATTTATAATATCTCTATCACATGAATTATAATCAACATAGAACATAGTTTATTATTTAAATCACCCAAATCTTTAGAAAATCATGACTCTGTAACCATAACTCTGATTTTAGTGGTTCGCGAACCCACTATCTCGTAGCAACGCGTAGATTATAATTATGCAGTTTGTTCTTATATTTGGTGTGATGTTAATTTTGTCTCTACCATGTGTGTTGGTACTGCTACGACCAGCAGTGAGGTCACGAGAATCTGAAGATCATCCTGGAACCTGGAATCTCAAGTCCGAGGCAAGTTGTGCCCTTGATCACTTTTATTTACCCAATAATGTTCTTTACAATCATTTATTCATGCATAGGTTTAATTTTTATGGGACCCAATAGGTCACCATAGACTGGCTATCTTTATACCTTGTTTACCCCTGAACTACTTGGGTAGTTTTGCTATAGCTCTATATGGTTTTGGGTTTAATATTACATTATGTTCATGTTCCAATTTGACTGTTGTTTTATTTATTGTTCATTACAAGATCATTATTTTAATTGGAACATGGAGCTTAACTTGAGAAACATGTGCCACCACAAGGGTGGAATGGGACGCCCTTGGCTGACTAACTAGTGCCTCCAAATCTTTAAATCGTGTACTACGGCTGATAATTCCAAGTCATGTGTAGGGTAATTCTTTTCATGCTTTCGTAACTGCCTTGAAGCATAGGCAATCACTTTTCCTTCTTGTATTAACACACATCCAAGTCCTAGATGTGATGCATCGCAAGACACATCAAATCCTTTATGAATATCAGGCATAATTAACACTGGTGCAGTGATTAGCCTTTCCTTTAATTCCTCGAAACATTTCTGACATGCTTCATCCCACTTGAACTCTTTACCTTTCTCCAATAGTGAAGTAAGAGGTTTCACTATTTTTGAGAAGCCTTCGATAAATCTTCTGTAGTATCCTGCTAATCCAAGAAAACTCCTGATCTTGGACACATCTGTGGGTTGTTTCCAATTTAGTATTTCACTTATTTTACTGGGGTCTACTTTGATTCCTCCATTGTTGATAATATTACCTAGGAAAGCAACTTCCTTTAGCCAAAAATGACACTTTGAAAATTTCACATACAGTTGATTGTCGTGAAGCTTCTGTAGAACCAATCCCAGATGATCTTCGTGTGCTTCTTCATTCTGAGAGTATACTAGTATCTCGTCATTGAATACCACCACAAACTAGTTGAGGTATTCCATGAATACTTTATTCATCAAGTTCATAAAGTATGCTAGTGCATTAGTCAGTCCAAAAGACATGACTAAAACTCATATAGTCCATATCTTGTAGTGAAAGCTGTTTTAGGTATATCTTCAGTCCGAATCTTCAACTGATGATAGCCTGATCTTAGATCTATCTTTGAGAATATTGTCGCTCCTCTCATCTGATCAAACAGATGTTCAATCCGAGGTAATGGGTACTTATTCTTGATTGTTACTTCGTTCAAACTTCTATAATCCACACATATTCTTCTTGAACCATCTTTCTTGTTCACAAATAGAACTGGGGCTCCCCATGGTGATGAACTGGGGTGAATAAAACCTTTTTCTAGTAATTCTTCTATTTGTTTCTTCAGTTCAATTAAGTCTTTGACATCCATTCGATAAGCTCGTTTTGAAATTGGTGCGGTTCCAGGTAATAGTTCAATAGAAAACTCTATATCACAATCAGGTGGCATACCTGGTAATTCCTTTGGAAATATGTCTGGGTATTCACGCACTATCCTGATGTGCTCCAAAGATTTCTCTTCCAACTGATTTACCATTGTCTCTACTGTTGCTGGCATACTGACATTGACTTCAATTCTTTCTCCTTGTGGACTGGTTAATGTAACCATCCTCTTGGCACAAGATATCACTCCATCATACTTGGTCAAGTAGTCTATTCCAAGTATCACATCGATTCCACTTGATTCCAAAATTATCAGCTCTACTAGAAAGCTTAGGCCTCTAATTTCAATCTTAGTCTGAGGACATGAGTGAGTGGCTCTAAGTTCACCTCCTGGTGATCGAATTAATAGTTTCCTCTTCAAGGGATAGTTTGGTATATTATGTTTTTCCACGAATGACTTTGTTACGAAGGAATGAGATGCTCCAGAATCAAATAAAACTGATGGATGCATGGAATTAATAAGAAACATACCATACACCACGTCGGCATCCTCAGGAACTGATTCTGCTATCACATGGTTGACTCTTCCTCTACTTTGGTTCTGCGAAGTCTTGTTCTGTGCAGATCTACGAGCAGGGGTGTTCTAGTCATTCCTCTAGTTTTTGCTCTTCTAGGGTGTGTGTGGGTTACGCCTGGGGCAGTTGTTGGCATAGTGGCCAAGTTCGCCACACTTGAAACAGCCATTAGGTTGAACTAGGGTAGTTGCATTGTTATTCTTGGCTGGTGTGTTCACTATGCTTCCGTGATGATTCTGCTGTTGACCACTATACCTTTGACTGGTCTGAGTGCTGGTTCTCTGTTGGTTCTGGTATTGGCTGCTCCTCTGACCTTCTTGTCCAAAGTGCTGTGCTTGATAGTTGTTGTTCCCACTCTGGCTTCCGGAGTGGAACAGAGAACCTTGGGAGTTGTTTTGTCGGGTGTTTCTGCTGGTCTGCCCTTGGTACTTCCTCTTGTGGTCGGACAGTTCTTTCCTTTTGTTTTCAAGGCCAATTGCCTTGTTCAGTAAAGTCTAGAAATTGGGAAACTGTGGCTCTGTAGCTGGTAGTTCAATGGCCCAATCAAGACTTCCAAGAAACATTCTTGGCGCTTCTCATCGGTGTCCACTTTCTCTAGGGTAACGTGAAAGCTGGGTGAAGCGATCACGATACTCACTGACGGACATGTTCTCTTGAGTGAGGGAAAGGAACTCCTTCTTCTTAAGCTTCATAATTCCTGAGGGAATATGATGAGCATGGAAGTTCAGTTGGAATTGATGCCAAGTTATGGCATCAGCATTGGCATGTGCCGCAGTGAAGGCATCCCACCAATCGGACGTGGCTCCTTCAAGTCTTCCTAAAGCATATAAGACCTTTTATCGGTCATTGCACTGGGTGATGTCTAACTTCTTTCCAATGACCTTAAGCCAGTCATCGGCATCCAAAGGGTCTACTGCGTGCGAGAAAGCAGGCAGGTGATGATTCATGAAGTCCTAATGCTTGTCTCTAGCCTAGGGTGCGTGCTGCTGTTGTTGTTGGTACTGTTGGTTTTGCTGATTCTGCTGAATCTATTGTACCGACGCTGTAAGTCCTTGCAGAAGTTGCATCTACGCTGCGATGAACAAATCCATCGTGGAATTGGGTGGTGGTGGTGGCAACTGCTAACCACGCTGATTCTGGTGATTATTGGGACCTGATCGAGTGTTCACCATCTGTTCAGTTAGAAAGTGCACTCCCAGGGTAAGTGAGGAGTAGAGAAGATTCTAAGGGGAATAGCTTATTATTAATATTAAGTTTGTTGTTATTTTTTTATATGCTCTTATAGCCATCATTCCATAAGACCATCACACTCAAGCAAAAATCCAAATCAAACATTTCAAACAACACCATCACATGGTTGTTATTATTAGTATTGTAATAATATAAAAGATGTTTTTCGTCTATCACGGAAACTAACTTATTACAATATAAATTTAAAATCTAAAGCAGTCTGGTGATGGATGCTGGTTCTCCCTAGCGGACCCTCTTACGGGGAGGGGATAACGCCATAGCAGGGACTTGAACTTCTAGGGGATTCCTTCCATCAAGTTGAGCTTCTAGGGATGCGATCCTTGCATGTGCATCCTCCAGCTCCAAGTGTACCCTAGAGACGTCCAGGGTAGCACTATCCAGGTCGGTGTTAAGACCTGCCACCACACCAGCTAGGGTGTTGAGGTGATCTTCATTTGCTCCACCTATAACAATGCTGGCCTGGTTCTCTCCATGAATACGTAGAGGAAGATGCCTGTACTTCATGTTGTGCAGCTATTGCCAATAGGTGTGGCTAAGAGACCACATCGTTCGCCTAGCAGCATCGCTGACCGAAGCAGCGTAGGTGGATAGCGACGTTAGAGACTCATGTGCTGACAGAGTCCTGAACCCTCTATCACCTACATCCATTACCCTGACATGAATGCGAGTGATGTAGTAGCAAGCCCGAGAAGGCTCGTACACTTGCCTGGTCTCGTACAGGGGTCGGACGTAGGTTCCCAATGCGTGTAGAACATCCTGCAGCAGGTTAGGGAAGTGCCCTGTCTCGAACATTGAGGTGTAATGTTCAATGACACGCCATAACCCCACGTAGTGGTCCTACTGTTCTTCATTGGCTTCATCGTTGAGGTTTTCCTCATCTTCTTGTTCTTTGTCGTCGTCTTCATCATTGTCACCAGAGTCGTCTGGGTCGTCGCCTCCAGGAGCAGGGGCTTGGACTGCTGGTGCTGGCGGTGCTGAAGATGACGATCTAGCTGCGAAGGCTAGAGATTCAGCCAACAACGTGGGCGTAGGTAGAAACTCCTCCGAGCTGTCCTCCAGAATGACTCCGTGCTCCACCCGAATGCGAGGGAGATCCACAGGAATTTCCTCGACTACCACTGGGTAGATAGGAACTTGCAGTGGAGGAGGGATGAAGTTGGTGTTGATCCGAGTGTTTTGAATGGTACGGACCATCTATAAGAGAAAATGTCAACTCAGTTGATGTTTAAAGAGGTAAGATTGATAAATTAATTTTGTAAGAATGAAATTAACATGTTTTGAACAAACTAGGCTTTTCATTTCTAACTAATCTAACGACCTAGAGTCAACATTGGTTTGGTACCACTTCTGTCACACCTAGTTCTGGGGATAAAACCGAATGCATAGCATATGTGGGCCAGGATCCATTTCCCACACATATATTGACGTCACAAGTGTAAAATATATCAAAAGACAATGCAATAAAGGCATAAAGAGAGTAGAGTACTTTATCACATCATATGAATCATTGTATCTTTAATAAGTATCAACATCAAAGTATGGCGGAATTTAAATATGGCCACTCTTCCAGTGGAAGGTGACTGGCGCATCGTTAGACTTAAAACTCATCATCGTCATCAGCGAAGTCTCCAGTATCACCCTCTGATCAAAATATTAGCAAGGGTGAGCTCACTTATGGTCGGGGCTCAGCAAGTGGGGGAAAATTAATGCAAGTTAACAAGGTAGGCTATGGATAAACGGTAAGCATTTTAGTTGGTCAATATTTTATTAGCAACACATGTCTTACTAATAAGTGTGTATCCCAAGTATCCCAATTAAACAAAGGTATGAGAGTATATCAAAAGCACTTAAGTGAAACAACTTAAGCAAACAATTGGTAGATCATCAGATCTCGATTTATTGTCCATCTTTAAGTTTCATTAACATGTGAGGGTCGAGGTTGCTCTTAACCGTGAGCATGGCTGACATATCAGTTTTACACTCTGCAGATGTGGTACAACTTTTCCCACAAGCCATGTATCCCATCTATCTTGAGTTGATCGGACCCGTAAACATTGTCGATGTGAATGGCTCGGGATCCATTATGAGGCTTTCACAAAATATCCTTAGTACAAAGCCACCCGCTAAGGTTTCCACGTCAGTATTGATGGCCCTCTAGGTGAGGTAACTTAGCCAAGACTACCACCCCATGTTAACATGAGCTGCCATCAAACCACTGTCACAACCTCTTGCCCATCTTTCAGGTAGGGTTGTTAAGCACTAAGGCTATATAGCTAATTACCAAAGCTAGAGCCATGATAGCACTCGTGGTTGCATTGTTATCCTGGGTGGTCACTCCATGTTCCATTTAACACAAAATGTTCTTGTTTAACCATCGGGTTAACAACAATAAAACTTCATTTCCGAAACATAGTATCATCAAAAGAGTGACATCATCTTCATCAAGTTGAGCAATAGCAAAAATTGCTAAGCATAGCATTTATCCTAGGGTAATTCAAGGAATAGGGTTGGTAATTCTTGGAAATTTTTAATTAGGAAAATCCCATCAAATTATGCAATAAGTAAACATTATTATATGCATTACTTGGGTACAAATAGAATATGCAGAAGGAGAATCCACTTGCCTTGCTCGAAAGTGTCCTGTGGGTCGTCCTCGAACGAGTTTGGTTCGTCAACCTCACAATCAACTTCTAGCATCGATTTGTGTATCGTACATACAAAAGGAATACGTACGCCAAATAAATAAACATACACTATTACAGAAGTAATCATTCACCATTACATACACGTTCATACATCACACAATTATACTCATAAATACGTCTTAAAGCGTAAATACTTATTAATCCATTATGACTATTACGTGAGTCATTATTGGTGAAAATATGAGTGAGTGACTATAACACTAGTTTCATCTATTATAATATAGATAAACATGTATTAACAATCTTTATGAAAAATAATTGCTAATTATTTTTTTGTTACTAATAATAGACTTTTGAGTTTTATCCCTTTTATTTCTAAATAGAAATATTACGTATAGCTAAAAATTGTTTATTTATAATTCTTCTAACATTAATATTCTAAGAATTAATGTAAATTACTAATTGGACTTTTAATAACATAATCGTGATTATTATGACATAAATAAGTGTTTTTACTAATTCTAAGTAATTAAGTGATATACTTATGAACACATTTATCATGACTAATAAAGATCTATTTTCATTTGACCGAAAATACGTGGTCTAGTATTTTCTTGTACTTCCTTATCTCAATAAAATTACACTTAAAATACTACTAACAGTTATCGTTCGCGTGCTAAAGCGAGATCAATCATAATCATTTGTAGTATAAAAATCACCAAGTTAGTGATTAGTGACATAATTTATTTTTGAAATATAAATTCATACACTTGTCAAAATATTGTTATGAGGCTTGTTTACGATTACACGTATACGTCGGAGTCTCATCTTGATAATTTCTAAACTGAAAATTTTGGAATTAATTTAATTTACAAAACTAGGGACAAAAATGTAAAATATCCTTCTTCTACCTTGAGGTAGTGCTCACGAGCAAGAATGGGGATCGACGGGGAAGGGAGTTCGGCTGGGCAGGGGAGCAGGGGCTTGCCCGAGTGGCTGGGGACGGGTGGCGTTGGGCACGGACGGTCTGGCCAGGGAGCGGACGACGGAGCTCCGGTGACGTGGCGGATGGTCCGGTCGTTGGTGGCGCGGGCGAGTTCTGGATCGAGGAGAGCGAGAGAGAGAGAGGGCGAGCCCGGGGAAGGAGAGAGAGGGAGGTGCTCGACTTTTTTAGAGAGAGGAGAGGGAGAGGAGAGGGCACCGGCCATTAACGGTGGCCATTAATGGCGTCGTTAAGGAGGAGAACGCGGGGAGGCAGAGGAGGAACGACCGGCGATTTCCAGCTACGGGGGAGGTGAGCGGGCGCGAGCTAGGGCAGGGCTCGGGCGCGGACGACGAGCGAGGGACGGCTGGGCGCTGCAGCGCGCGACACACAGGTGCGCGGGCACCACTGGCGGTGTGGCCAGAAGAAGGAGAGGAGAGGGGCCGCGGTGGGCCCCACGTGTAAGAGAGAGGAGGGAAAAAGGGTGGGTTGGGCCGCCTGGTAACCCTAATGGGCCTCGGCTGGGCCGAATTCGGCCTGGCTGAGTGATTAGGTTTTTCTTTTCTTTTCTATTTAAAAATATAAATAAATATATTTTAAAAATTCTAAAAATCATACTAATTATACCAAAAAATTTTATAACTAAAATATTTATTTTTGGACAAATATTTTTATATTATTTAATTGGATTTTCAATATAAAAGAAATTCCACTAAACATCCAAAAATCAATAATGAGCAAACAAAATTATTCTAAATGTAAATAAAAATCAAACTCTTGAAAGAAAATTCATTACCATAATTACCACTAATAAACTAAAATGCATTTTTTTAGTTGATGTTTTTTATAGTGTTATAGTTACTGTATACCTTGTTGTACGAGTTAGGCACATCAGTGTCAATAGATTCATCTTGAGTACCATCGATTTCGATGTCCTCTTCAGTCTCCTCATCTGATATTTTTTGGAAAACAAAGATTAAGACATGGGTATTTATATAAGCCTTGGTATCATAATCATAATAAAAATTGACATAAGTACATTGGCCAATGAATATGTTTCCCTCGTCGTCATCATCATCTTCTCCGAATATGACAGCCTCATCATCATCATCATCTGGATCGTGAAAATACAAGCCACGTAAAAGACAAAGGCATTCAGGGTGGGGAAAATATGTAATCTAAATAAATATTTTTTAACAATTACCATTGGAAATGACCCTTGGCTTTGTTTGTGTATGCTCCACCCCACTTCCTTGTTTGGTTATGCCTTCACTTCCATTTGTTGGCAAGGTAGCGGCTTGGCGAGGAACAATATATTGTGCTAATGGAAACACATGTTTAGTCTGACTACATGCTATTGCCGTCGTGCAAGATACATTTAAGATTGGATAGTAATTACCATTGTTATTGGCGTCACCGATAGTATCCCCATTCAAAGTAGTCATGTTCCTTGCAATGGATGCTTGAAATTGTTGGTCTCGACGGGCTAAGATAGCTTGTCTTTCCCCACGCAGCACATGATGTTTACGTCTTATTGCTTCAGTAAACATATCGAATGAACTGACATCCTTGGTCTGTGTTTGAGCTGGCAGGAAAGGTGTCCTAACGAATTCAGGGATAACCCAGTCGCAGGCGGTAACTGAGGATCCACCAGGTTCTGTTGCATCTGATGTAGGGTGTGCAACCTCAGGGGTATATGTTGGGTCCTCCATGGCGATGGATGCAACATTCAAAGTTTTAGCCTGTAGCGCTCTACGTTTTCTCATGTACTCTATCTTTGCCTCTTTCTGCTTTGGTGTTTGATTATACAACCTAAGGCATTCAAGCCTATACTCCCTCACACCGATACCCAGTTCCCCAATGACACCAACATATTCATGCACACTGCCTAGAATAAGGCATGTCTAGGTTCAATCGCTTGAAATCTGTTGTTTTTTTCCTATTTTTAGTGTAGTGAACAGTCATGTAACTGGTGTCAGAAGGTCTGTTGTTGCGACATAGTCGTTTGACTGGAATGTCTCATTCTGATGCAGCCAGTCGCTATCATCATCTGGATCCACGTTTACTTTTTTGTTGCCATCTATGACATATGAATACAATTACTTTATGATTTTAGGTTTATGAACAGACATATTTAATTTAAATTTGACGGGTTTCATCACCTCCTGACACATTGGACATCACATTTTGTCCCTTATTTCGTTGACGCATTTCACGACGCTTGTTATTGTACTCATTCCTTTGTTCAACCGACATTGTTGCACGCCTTTCTCTATCCCTTTGCCTCTTTCGTTCGATAGAATCACCAGCCGATGGAGTGTTTTTAATATGACCTACCATAATCATCCTAGCATTAGCCAAATCAACAATGCTACAGAAGGCAACAACAATTAAATGAAAATTATGATTGTTATACTTGTAATGTCATGTGTTGCAAAATTTGTGAGATCAATGGTGCTACAGTTAACTCCGAATCACGACGAAAACCAAAATATATAGGCTTAATGCATACTAATCAGCAACATGATTTATTTAAATTTATGGTAAAATGTTTGTATACCTGAACCAAGATGCACATCTTGGCTTATTTCAACGTTAACCGCCTCACATGTCTGATTCATATTAATGTCTTCTTCATATAATTACCCATATAGAAAAGCTACATGTCAACTTTGATTTTTAGGGACATGTAGGTATAACAATTAAAAAATTTAAATTTGCATCACCTCTAGATGACTCGAACTTTATCGGTAGTCCTTTATTTCGTTGACGTGCTTCACGACGCTTCCTATTTTTCTCATTCTTTTGTTCAATGGGCATCGAGTCATATCTTTCCTTATCCCTTTGCCTCTTACGTTCATTAGCATCGACTATTGGTCCAAGCGAGCTTGATCCATTTTGATCACCTATAATGTAACTTTTTGTATTAGTGAACACATACTTATTAAGTTTCAATAATTAATTGACACGTGTGAACAAAATTTTACCTGTAACGCTTGTGTTTGAGATGTCTATGAATGGCGTGCGACCAGCATTATGCCCTGTTAGATTTGTTTATGTTGCTTCTTCGTTTTCACATCAGGAATTCTGCTAGTTCAGAATGAGCTGGTTTAGTTAGTTTGACACACAATCCTATGCATATTGTTAGCAGGTATCGGTTTGCACACATTTTTTACGAGAAACCAATTTGTGGTTGTCACACACTTCTACACAATTTATACAGTTCTCAAGCACACCAAGGTTTAGAGAATGTTGTAACATAACAATCAGGTTCATAGTGAGATAACAAATATCAGTGTCTGATGTGCTCTTTTTTGGTCTTCCCAATTTACATTTGAGAAGAAAATATACATTTTTTTATTACAATGCATTGACATGTGGTTAGCTTTTTTAGTCGTTCCGTCTTCGGAACCATTGCACTCACTTTTTCACTAGTAGAAAAGAGCTCTAAGGTAGCAGCACGCAGAAATTTATACTAGCGGTTTTAGTTACAACACGCTAGTGAAAAAACAGGTGGGTCCACCTTAAGGAACCGCTAGTGTAAATATATATACACTGGCGGTTCACTTTACTGAACCGTCAATGGAAAGGATATATTTACACTGGCGGCTGTATTAAGTACACCGCCAGTGAAAATATCATATACACTGGTGGTTCACTTAACTAAACCATTAGTGGAAAGGATGTATTTACACTAGCGGCTGTATTAAGTAAAGCGCCAGTGGAAATATCATATACACAGCGGTTCACTTAACTAAACCGTTAGTGTAAAATAGATATTAACACTAGCGGTTATATTAAGTGAACCGCCAATGTATATATATTTACACTGGTGGTTTACTTAATGAAACCATCAATACATTGCATGAATACTCGGTACCAGAGAGGAATCGGTACCCCAATACATTGCATGATTACTCAGTGATCGGTACCCCAATACATTGCATGATTACTCAGTGATCGGTACCCAAATACATTGCATGATTTCTCAATACAAGAGAGGTTATCAATACATTGCATGATAACACAATCTATATACCCAGCAATTTGAGATACACTATATATCACTAACTACTTCATTACATCTAACTACTTCATTACATACACTACATCAATGATACTCCAGCAGCGATCCAATCTCTCATTAATGTCATTTCTTGACTCGCATTTACATTCACCCAATCTGACACATCGTAATCAGCTTGGCCATGCGAACTACTCTGTGATCCTCCTATGTGGCCTCGGTCCAACAAATAGTTATGCAAAGCAAAACAAGCAATTGTAATCTTCACTTGCATGCTTCTTTCGTAAAATGGCAGTCCTCGTAGCACATGCCACCTTGATTTGAGTTGTCCAAAAGCCCGTTCAACTACATTTCGTCGACTCGAGTGGTGGAAATTAAACTTTTCCTGCACACTCTCTACTACTTTTTGATTAAAATCCTCTAAGTGATGTCTCTGATTCCGATATGGTGGCAAGTAACATTCGCAAATTGAGTAACCAGTATCAACTAGATAATACCTTCATGTACACAAACAAATAAACTCAGAAAAAGATGTACTAGATCGTAATGCATGAATACAATGTATGCAATGGCGCCAACATAACAGGCATGCCACCATTCCTGCTGGTGGGTGTGGATAGTTCGCTTCTCCCATACAACTCTTGAGCACTGCCATGTCATGGCAAGAACCAGGTAACGCAGCACCTACAAAAGTGAACCGCATATCCATGTCCACTATAGCTAATACATTGTAGCTAGGCCACCCTTTTCGATTTATGTGTTCAAGCCTCAACTCATGATATACGTGAGCTAGAATCTGTGTGCCATCTAAGGCTCGTATGCACCCATCAAAGAAAGGGGCATAAGGTCTAAGCTTGTTATGCACTTTAGAAAATGTTGGATCCTTTGGACATATAATGGTTTGTGCAAAACCATACATAGCATCTACCACCATAGCCATTTTTCTACTGATGGTATCCAAAGACCTTTCAAATCTGTCTCTAATTTGTCGTGTTACTTGTTGTGTCCCACATGCTCATAAGAACATCCCTAATGCCTCACATGACTCCACCTCTTGTGTTGACCTTAACTCATTACCAAGGAGCCATATTTAATTACTTATTTGTCATACAGTAAGTTCGACGAGGAAAATTGGATTTATTCCCATCAGCCTACAAGCAAAGAACTAGATACGATGCGACGACATGGGAGGTAAGGAAGACCTAATTTTGTTGAGTGGTTTCGGGAGCATGTAAACTCTTTATATTCCTTACATTGATGTCATTTAGCCTTTTATGAGAGGTAGTCATTTTAACTGTATATTATTTGCAGTGCACAAAGACTCCAAACATACACGAGGACTTGAGACAACTATCTTATGGGACGGTGACTTGCAGAACCTTTGGTCGGTACGATGTGAATGGCTTCTGTTTTCGTTCAGACCTATTTGAAAAGTCTCATCCTCATGCAGCCACATGTAACACTGGAGTTGTGACTAGGGCACTTGATGCACTCGTAAGAGAAACTAATTATTATGGCATCATTCAAATCATCCTAGAGTTTAATTTTATAGGGAAAAAACTTTAAAAGTAGTATTCTTTCTATGTGATTGGTTTGACAGCAATAATGGGATTAGACAAAGTCAATATGGCATAACTGAAGTAAAGCACAAGGAAGGACTTCAAGGCCATAATAATTTTATCCTTGCACACCAATGCGAGTAGGTCTACTATATGTCGTACCCAAATCCAAAGTTTAAAGCATGGTGGGTAGTTCACAAGGCGAACCCTAGGGAATGTTTACATACTCCATGCAATGCTGGTTATCAATTCAAAAACGAATAGGCCGATGAGGTTTATCAGGAAGAATTGCCAACCACTATTACTGTCGATGACGGTGTTGCACTCAACTCACTAGTTGGAGACCGTAACGATATCACTGCTGATGAGTGTGTTGCACCGAAACAAAAACGAAATCCAAGGAACAAAAAAACCACATTACGAGCTTTGGATCGAAGAAGACTCATTGATTGTGTTTCCGATGAATTTTGATGTGTAATGCATAATTTAATTTTATGTGATGTATTATTTTTTTTATTAATTATATTTAATTTTATGGAGCTAATACTTTTAATGTTTTCTATTGAATAGGATGAGTGGTAGGAAAACAAAGCACACTGCGAGGGGGTTTCTTAATGCGGCTAGCATGATAGTCCCTGGTGCATGTTCCCTTTTCCAAGGGAGTTCTTATAGCCACAGCAGACAGGAGGCGTTGCTGTGACATGCTCGGCCAGAACTGTGTGATAGACCTATCGCTCTACAAAGGAGTACCGATGGAAATGTTTATGTAATTGATCTTATTTTTCATTCACTTATATATAAATGTATCTTACATGTCTCTATTTCATGTCCATAGGAAGAGGAGGACGAGGAGGAGGAGGTGCAGCACCACGAGGAGGAGGTTGCAGCTACAGATGTCGGGTGTATGTAACACCTCGTCCAATCCATGGACTGGTGGTACTTAGTCATGGCAGCTCTGTAGGGTCATATATTGTCCCCCACAGACAAACACGAGTCTTTTGTACGCACTTTGTCCTCACACATGCGCACCCGAGAAAACTTCATAATTGGTCACCCATCCCAAATTACTCCAAGCCAAACATACTTAACTTGGAGGTTCTTTCGAGATAGGCTTCCAAAAAAGAAGATGCACCTTGTTGGTATGGATACTCTATTAGTTATATTAAGCCTTGGGCCAGGATACACCATCCCAGGGGCCAAGATATCATAGTGTAGGGCCATGAGGAGGAGGAGGTCATGGGCATATGTAGCATCCCAAAAATTCAAATCTTGAAATTTTCTCAAACTTGCTCTAAATTCAAAATGAATTTCAAATTTCATTTCAAAATGTTTGTTTGCATGTTGATATCAACAAATAAAATATAGTGGTCTATATTCTCTCCAAAATCCTCCTCAAAATATCCTACAAATATTTCCCCAGTGATCCCCCTCAAATTCTTTCCAGAAATATTACCCAGATATTTCCCCAGTAATCCCCCTCAAGTTCTTTCCAGAAATACTGTCCAAATATTCCACCGATATATCTCCAAGTATTTTCCTCTTGAGAAATACCTTCAGAATCATTTTTGAAGTCCCTACAAATATTTTCTTCATAACTTTCCTCATGCTCATACGTATATGTACGCCTCCGTGTCATATGGTGAGCTCTACAAGCTAATTACACTTATATAAGACAAATACATGCTAATCTCCCACTAATCCTCTCATCCCTCCCACTAATCCTCTCATCCCTCCCCCCTAATCCCCCCACCATGGCTATAAATAGAGGGGCAAGGTTCTCCTCTCATCCCACCCCAAGCCATTTCATGGCAACTCTCTCCCCCCACACACACACCCACTCCATGTTCTACACAAGCACACACTAGCACAAGGATCGTTCGGTCGTTCTTCGATCGTTCGTCCCCCTGTTCTTAGTTTGTTCGTTCATTCGTCCGATCGTTCGTCCAATCGTTCATGGTTCATTCGTCCGTTCGTCCGATCATTCGATCGTTTGTCCGTTCATACGTCCAAATAATCTTTTCCCTGCCGTTATGCTGCCAAAATTCCGATCGTTGGTTCGTTCGATCATTCGATCGTTCATCGTTCGTTCATAGTTCCTATTCATCGTTCATCGTTCGTTCATAGTCCCTATTCATCGTTCTTCCAGATAATCTTTGTCGTGCCATTATGCTGCCAAAATTCCGATCGTTCGTTCGTCCGATCATTCGATCGTTCGTCCGTTCGTTCGTCCAAATAATCTTTTTCCTGCCGTTATGCTGCCGAAATTCCGATCGTTCGTTTGTTCGATCATTCGATCGTTCATCGTTCGTTCATAGTTCCTATTCATCGTTCATCGTTCGTTCATCATCACTATTCATCGTTCATCGTTCGTTCATACGACTATTCACCATCACTATTCATCATCACTATTCACCATTACTATTCATCATCGTTACTATTCATCGTTCATCCGATCACCCCAAATTTCAACTACTCATCCATCATGCTGTCCAGTCCACTTAAGACCAGCCAGACCCATATTCCAGTCATACGGACTCCGGTGACTGTGATTTTCCTTCCAGTAGGGAACTTCCCATCTGGTTACCCATCCTAGGTTTCTCCAAGTTGAGCATGCTTAACTTTGAGATTCCTTTGAACCAGGCTTCCAAACTCAGATTCCAATAATTCTCGTTTCTAAATTCTTATCAAAAAATTCCCTATCCAACAATGTCATCCCTTAAGCATGGTTCATGTTCCAGAAAACTCCCAAAATACTCTTGTCCCATATTCTGCCTATAACCCTTCTGTTCATACTAAGTGAGACGATTCATTCGTCACTATTCTCACCAACAGTGAACTTCACTGTGCTACACCACATACACTCAGCTATAAATACACCCAGCTACCCTCTCCCTCTCCACACACACTCAACACCCTCAGCCAAGGCAAACACCCCACCCACTCAGTTACTCCGCTCTGCCGGCTACACGCATAGTGTCGCTTCGCCTCTAGTCCACCCTCCTGGTAAGCACCTCCGCTCCACCACCAGTAATATCACAACACCACATGACACAGATTCTACTCAAGACTCTACCCATCCATATATCGCTATTCTGACCACTATACTAAATATTTGTTGGAATACATGCTGGTTTGTATGTTTGCTTGTTCACGTTGCATAGTTATCGGAGCGTTCGTGCCGTCTCGTGGAGGCTAGATCTGCAAGTCTACGCTAGGCAGTGGAGCTAGAAGCCAGTTCCGCGAGCTCCCCTTCCCCCTTCGCCGAATAAGCACGACAAGCTCACTGGATCCCTTTGATGCATAAATTACCTATGATTTTTCAACCACAACCCTCATCCTGTTATTTTATGCATGATATGATTTTGAGACAAGTTATTATGGCCACCCAGCCGCTTGCCGCAATCAATCCTTGATATATTTGTTACAAATGATTTGAGAAAAGGTGTGAGTTTTCAAAAGAAAATGCTTTTCAAAATGTGTATGATGAAGGGTTTTCACCCTTATCACCTTTGAGTAGGGATGATCAGGGACTCCCTGGTTTAGGGGAGGGCCTAAGATGATGGCTCAGCTGGTTTAGGCGTGAGCAGAAGGATTGTCCCCCCATATAAGGACCAATTTGTCATCCTTCACTACCTGTACTCATGATAAGTACAACCACTCGAGACTGTGTGGGCAGTCACTCAATCTAAACTCGTACGGTCCAACCCCAGGGTTATGAAGGCTGGGGAGCACCGGGAGGATAAGGAGGGGGAATGTTTTGTCCGGTTTGGGCATGGTGGTGGCCTGACTCCTTTCGGTATAACCGTTAAGGTTAGGACGTGCGAGGAAAGAAAGAAATTCGGATTCGGATCTCATTGATCATGAGATTGCAGAGCCGGACTAGTGGGTAAAGTGTACACCTCTGCGCAGAGTTTGAAAACCTATTCGAATAGTCTGTGTCCATAGGAATGGACGAGTCTGGTATGGTATGGCAATTAGTGTTTTGTTTTCAAAAAAAGAGGTGCTTTTGAGAAAAGTGGTCTTTAAAAGGTCCAACGGTTGAGCCGTGAGCTATGGTGGACGGGAAGTCTAGTAGCTGTTTTTGAAAACAAAAACCAGTGGGAAACTGCTGAGATACCTGGATGGTTTAGTCTAGGGGATTTTGTTCTAATATTGAAAAACTTCCTGCTCCTTTTGGAGAGGATGCGCTTTGCAAAAATACAAAATGTTTTTCAAAACAACCCTGCATAAAATATTGTTGTTTCTGCAAAATATCCTGAGCTCTACATATTCCATGCATTATATCTGATTTCCCCATTCCGCGGGTGAAGGTGGGCTGCTGAGTACGTTTGTACTCACCCTTGCTTATTTGTTGTTTTTCAGAAAAAGGAGATCGGGTAAGAGTTACGACTGTTCCCAACATTGCCTGTGGCTATTGGACCGCTGATTTGCTTCGCTGCGTATATCGGGCTGCTTCAGCCCCACTCTGATGATATGTCCCGAGTTGTGGACCAACTCTTAAAGTTGTTCGCCACCTATGTAGGTTTGTCTCGTTTAAGCAGATTTGGTATCATCTGATGTATAAATGTGTTTACTAGCCTCCTAGGACTAGTAATTGTATCACATTTGAGTCCTAGAGGATTGGGGACGCTTCAGGTGGTATCGGAGCTATTAGGTTGGCCGCAGGACGTAACCCTTAGCGTGATCCAAAAGTTTTTGAGTCAAAACTATTTTCTTAAAAAAATTCTTGCTCTCATCTCTTCATTTAAAAAATGCTTTCCCCCTTTCCTTCTCTCAGAAGTCAGATGGAGGTCCGCTGCCAAACCAGCCTTTGTCAGAATGAAGATGGTTTCCCCAAGTTGTTGAGAGCATGCACAGTTCGCCTTGGAATCAGGAGTCAGCCAGAGTATGATGGTCGTGAATTCGTCGAGCATGGCACAGAGAAGTGTGTCATGACTGTATACATTGGATCCAGTCCGCACCATGTGGAATGGAGTGTCACTGCTGCTGGGCACAGATTCAAAGACACCTGCCAAGTCGTCGCTCGCAAGGCATTGAGGGCCCTGTGTCAGATCTATGAAGAAGAAGTGGCTGACACACCACTCAGATTCTTTCTGCCCTTTCAGAGAGACCGTCCTGTTTGGATGACGAGAATGCGTGCATTGGAAGGGCAACAGCTGCTTGAGGACGACCCCTCAGTCGTGTACCTCACTGCATACCTGCTCACCCTAGATGCCCGGTATGATTTCTTGGCTCGGCACCACCATTAGATGATTGCCCGAGCAGAAGATGCAGAGAAGCTTAACCGTAAGCTCCATGTGGATCTCACCACAACTCAAGCCCGTGCAACTGCATTGGAAAGTCGTGAAGTCATTGCTGTTGAAGCCCTGAGGCAAGCCAAGGATGAGCATGTCCAGAAGCTGATGGATGCCTACTTGGTAACCCATAACCAACGTAGAGCCCTACGGAACCAAGAGCCCGCTTCATCCAACCCTGTTCAACCCATGAGAGCCGAAGATCCCCAGATTCTTGATGGTCACCCGGTCTCTACCAGAGGAGAAAAGAAGGCTTGGGAACTACCGGAAGGAGCCACAGTCTTGGAAGGAATTTCAGTCTCCCCTAAGGCTATGGATAAGCAAGAGCACCTCGAATCCTCCCAAGATTCCCCGCTAGAGTTGTTTGAGCCCCTCACCTTGAAGAAGATTCTAGCACCGTCCCGTGAGATCAAGGAAGAAGCTGCAAGCACGCCACCAGCACCACCGCCCTCTAAGGAGCTACAAGAGCCAGTTCCGCGTGAAGAAGAGTTTGACCCATTCTTGCCACCTCAGTCGCCGCCAGAAGAAGTCATCAACATCAGCTCCCTCTTGACCCATACAGGAGATGTCTCAGATTGAAGTTGTGCACCAGCCTTGCCAGAAGAAAAGCTGTCTAGTTTGAAGTTAGTTATGCCCAGTCCTCTGCATGCATTGGATAGTGAAGTTTTTCTTCACTTTGGCTAGAGCCCTGCATGTATGAGAGGTAATCGTGTAGACTCATGTTTTGCAAAACTCTAATTGTGTGGCCCCCTAGGGCATTTCAAAATTAATTTCGCTTGATGTTTTCTCCCCTTTTGAGTGCATATGTGATGCTTTAACGTTAGTGCTCATAAGTCGTATTTAGCATAGTTCTTAGTTCAGGAGTCGAGCAATAGTAGTTATGCTTGGCCCTCAGAACCGAGTAGTCTGTGCTTTGGAAAAACTCTATTCTTCCATTATTCAAAACATTTGATTTGTTTGTGCTTATCATTGCTGAGCTTGTGTGTTTCCTTTCTTTTTAAGAAAGGTTTTCTCTAAAAACATAGATCACAAATTAGAGCTAATCCTCACCTTATGCTTCCATTCTCATCTTAACCCATCTCAAGAGAAAAGCACCTTACCCAAGAAGATACTGAGAATCTTACCCTTGAAGCCTGGAATAATCTACAGAAGCAACCAGTCCAGCCGCACATTGAAAAGGACCAACCGTGAGAATCAAAGCACTGCCCCTGAGTCAAAGTAAACAGGAAAAGAGGACAGAAGGAGTTATTACCATACAGAGAGGCAAAGATTCTTGGAACCAGAGACCACAAACATCAGGGTCATTGACCCCACCACTCACCCGTGCCCCTCGCACGTGTACACGCCTCCATGCGCACTACCACCGCCCCACGCCCCCTTTGCAGCGCACTACCGCCACCCACCCCCCTTTGCAGCGCACCCACCGCCATCGTCGCCGGCAACAGGCCCACCTTTCCCTTGTCGCACCTGCTGCCACGTGTCACCTGCTCCATCACCACCACTCCACGCCCGAGCACCCCCACTCACCTATAAAACCCCCCATTAGCTCCCTCAACTCCCATCTCGCTCAAAGCAAAGCACACTCCAGATAAATCCCCTCTGCCAAATCGCAAGCAACTCCATTTTCCACTCCATCGTCCTTGAGATCACAATGCTTGGTGATTCTTGGATTGAAGACTGTTGTACATGGTTCATAGTCTTCGGTTTCCTCCTCTGTATGATGGTAATACTCTTTGATAGAATCCTCCAGTGGGAAGAGCAAAAAGAAAGAAAGGATCAGTGAAAAGAAGATAGTGAAGAGAGGATAAGAAGAAGGTTATCCCAAAATCAACCCTGTGTCAGCCATCTCTCCACAGCCAGATCAAGCAAAAAAAACAGAAGAAGGCCCCATAACACCCTTATTATGAGATACTTCAAGGAGTTCAAATCCCCAAGATTCAAGAGTCCTACCCTCATTCATTTTAAGTGGGGTAGTGTTCCAGTAAGGTTGTTGCTATGGAGTAAAAGAAGAAGGCCTATAGCAAGCTTGTGGAGTACCAGATCATCGAAGGATATAAGTTTCTGGATGAGAAGTGGTCACCCAAGTTTTGTTGATGAAGCACCAGGAGACCAATCAAGGAAGGAATCCATGTGGAAGTTCGCAAGAGGAAGGTTTGCGTGTTGACATCGATGCTTCTTCAATAAGCTAGCTGCCAAGCGAAAGCAAGAAGCCTGAAGATGATCTAGAGTAGCCAGAATCAGCGTTTGTAATCGGCAACTAGATGCTCCGCAAGGGCCAGATTTTGTTGAAGTTCCATCTCCTCGAAGAGTCTGCAAAGTGAATATTTGTAGCTGAAGTAAAGCTATACCCATAACCCTTCTAAGCCGAATCTCGAGGACGAGATTCATTTTAAGTGGGGTAGATCTGTAGCATCCCAAAAATTCAAATCTTGAAATTTTCTCAAACTCGCTCTAAATTCAAAATGAATATCAAATATTATTTCAAAATGTTTGTTTGCAAGTTGATATCAACAAATAAAATGTAGTGGTCTATATTCTCTCCAAAATCCTCCTCAAAATATCCTACAAATATTTCCCTAGTGATCCTCCTCAAATTCTTTCTAGAAATATTACCCAGATATTTCCCCAGTAATCCCCCTCAAGTTCTTTCCAGAAATACTGTCCAAATATTCCACCGATATATCTCCAAGTATTTTCCTCTTGAGAAATACCTTCAGAATCATTTTTGAAGTCCCTACAAATATTTTCTTCATAACTTTCCTCAAGCTCATACGTATACGTACGCCTCCGGTGTCATACAGTGAGCTCTACAAGCTAATTACACTTATACAAGACAAATACATGCTAATCTCCCACTAATCCTCTCATCCTCCCACTAATCCTCTCATCCCTCCCCCTAATCCCCCACCATGGCTATAAATAGAGGGGCAAGGGCCTCCTCTCATCCCACCCCAAGCCATTTCATGGCAACTCTCTCCCCCCCACACACACCCACTCTATGTTCCACACAAGCACACACTAGCACAAGGATCGTTCGGTCGTTCTTCGATCGTTCGTCCCCCTGTTCTTAGTTTGTTCGTTCGTTCGTCCGATCGTTCGATCGTTCGTCCGATCGTTCATGGTTTGTTCGTCCGTTTGTCCGATCATTCGATCGTTCGTCCATTCGTTCGTCCAAATAATCTTTTCCCTGCCGTTATGCTGCCAAAATTCTGATCGTTCGTTCGTTCGATCATTCGATCATTCATCGTTCGTTCATAGTTCCTATTCATCGTTCATCATTCGTTCATAGTCCCTATTCATCGTTCTTCCAGATAATCTTTGTCCTGCTGTTATGCTGCCAAAATTCCGATCGTTCGTTCGTCCGATCATTCGATCGTTCGTCCGTTCGTTCATCCAAATAATCTTTTTCTTGCCGTTATGCTGCCGAAATTCCGATCGTTCGTTCGTTCGATCATTCGATCATTCATCGTTTGTTCATAGTTCTTGTTCATCGTTCATCGTTCGTTCATCATCACTATTCATCGTTCATCGTTCGTTCATACGAACTATTCACCATCACTATTCATCGTCACTATTCATCGTTACTATTCATCGTTACTATTCACCGTTACTATTGATCATCGTTACTATTCATCGTTCATCTGATCACCCCAAATTTCAACTACTCAACCATCATGCTGTCCAGTCCACTTAAGACCAGCCAGACCCATATTCCAGTCATACGGACTTCGGTGACTGTGATTTTCCTTCCAGTAGGGAACTTCCCATCTGGTTACCCATCCTAGGTTTCTCCAAGTTGAGCATGCTTAACTTTGAGATTCCTTTGAACCAGGCTTCCAAACTCAGATTCCAATAATTCTCGTTTCTAAATTCTTATCAAACTATTCCCTATCCAACCATGTCATCGCTTAAGCATGGTTCATGTTCAGAAAACTCCCAAAATACTCTTGTCCCATATTCTGCCTATAACCCTCCTGTTCATACTAAGTCAGACGATTCATTCGTCACTATTCTCACCAACAGTGAACGTCACTGTGCTACACCACATACACTCAGCTATAAATATACCCAGCTACCCTCTCCCTCTCCACACACACTCAACACCCTCAGCCAAGGCAAACACCCCACCCACTCAGTTACTCTTCTCTGCCGGCTACACGCATAGTGTCGCTTCGCCTCCAGTCCACCCTCCTGGTAAGAACCTCCGCTCCACCACCAGTAATATCACAACACCACATGACACAGATTCTACTCAAGACTCTACCCATCAATATATCGCTATTCTGACCACTATACTAAATATTTGTTGGTATACTTCCTGGTTTGTATGTTTGCTTGTTCACGTTGCATAGTTATCGGAGCGTTCGTGCCATCTCGTGGAGGCCAGATCTGCAAGTCTACGCCAGGTAGTGGAGCTAGAAGCCAGTTCCGTAAGCTCCCCTTCCCCCTTCGCCGAATAAGCACGGCAAGCTCACTGGATCCCTTTGATGCATAAATTCCTATGATTTTTCAACCGCAACCCTCAGCCTGTTATTTTATGCATGATATGATTTTGAGACAAGTTATTATGGCCACCCAGCCGCTTGCCGCAATCAATCCTTGATATATTTGTTACAAATGATTTGAGAAAAGGTGTGAGTTTTCAAAATAAAATGCTTTTCAAAATGCGTATGATGAAGGGTTTTCACCCTTATCACCTTTGAGTAGGGATGATCAGGGACTCCCTGGTTTAGGGGAGGGCCTTTGATGATGGCTCAGCTGGTTTAGGCGTGAGCAGAAGGATTGTCCCCTCATATAAGGATCGGTTTGTCATCCTTCACTAACTGTACTGATGATAAGTACAACCACTCGAGACTGTGTGGGCAGTCACTCAATCTGAACTCGTACGGTCCAACCCCAGGGTTATGAAGGCTAGGGAGCACCGGGAGGATAAGGAGGGGGAATGTTTTGTCCGGTTTGGGCATGGCGGTGGCCTGACTCCTTTTGGTATAACCGTTAAGGTTAGGACGTGCGAGGAAAGAAAGAGATTCGGATTCGGATCTCATTGATCATGAGATCGCATAGCCGGACTAATGGGTAAAGTGTACACCTCTGCACAGAGTTTGAAAACCTATTCGAATAGTATGTGTCCACAGGAATGGATGAGTCTGGTGTGGTATGGCAATTAGTGTTTTGTTTTCAAAAAAAGAGGTGCTTTTGAGAAAAGTGGTTTTTAAAAGGTCCGGCGGTTGAGCCGTGAGCTATGGTGGACGGGAAGTCTAGTAGCTGTTTTTGAAAACAAAAACCAGTGGGAAACTTCTGAGATACCTGGATGGTTTAGTCCAAGGGTTTTTGTTCTAATATTGAACAACTTCCTGCTCCTTTTGGAGAGCATGCGCTTTGCAAAAATACAAAATGTTTTTCTAAACAACCCTGCATAAAATATTGTTGTTTCTGCAAAATATCCTGAGCTCCACATATTTCATGCATTATATCTGATTTCCCCATTCCACGGGTGAAGGTGGGCTGCTGAGTACGTTTGTACTCACCCTTGCTTATTTGTTGTTTTTCAGAAAAAGGAGATCGGGTAAGAGTTACGAATGTTCCCAACCTTGCCTGTGGCTGTTGGACCGCTGATTTGCTTCGCTACGTATATCGGGCTGCTTCAGCCCCACTCTGATGATATGTCCCGAGTTGTGGACCAACTCTTAAAGTTGTTCGCCACCTTTGTAGGTTTGTCTCGTTTAAGAAGATTTGGTATCATCTGATGTATAAATGCGTTTACTAGCCTCCTGGGACTAGTAATTGTATCACATTTGAGTCCTAGAGGATTGGGGATGCTTCAGCATAGATGCTGAGGCGAATGACGATACCATCAAGGCTCTTGCCTTTCGACGGAGGGGCACTCGGAAGGGCCACTTTGTCCTACCTCTGTCAGCGCCTGCACAATCGGAACCTCGGGTACTGATCATCCCGGTTGGTGATAGGTACTCATGTTTGGGCATTTTTGTTCTTACTTATTTACTTATTTTACTGTACATTATATATATGACATGACTTCCTTATTTTTTTGTCATGCAACCAATGGGATGACACGTCTTTCGACGGTCGAGGTCACCATACACAGGTTAATCAAGTCTTAGGTATTTGTGTCGTCTACATAATCCAGGAATTGTGACCGACTCGAAAGGTGTGGTGGTTACTTGCACTAGCTAGCCGCACTTCGCACTAGCTCCACATGCTACATATGTAACAGCTCAAGGCGCCGTCAAGCACGACTTTTTGGGTAAGAGTATTGTTTTAAACTAACATTTTATGATTTGTTTCATACTAACTTTATTTTCGATGTTGGACAGAGATGATATCATGTGGAACCTGAGGCTCAAGAGCATGCAGACCGATTATTAGAGAAAAGTGCGAAGAAGGTGTGCAAGGATGCATTTTCCAATGCTCATCTATAGGTTGTGACCGCGTACATGAAGCGCCGCGGGCATTCTATCAACAACTTTCGACAATATTCGGATGTCTACTTGACTGTGGACCAGTACATGGATGTAAAAATCTAATTTAGCAGCTCATTCAGATGTTAATGCAATTTTGTGCTAATGCTTAGATGCAGGTAACTATTCCATGTTTGGAACACCGGTCGCGCGCTTACAAGGCTTTATGTGAGATATGGGCTTCACCGGAGTGGATTGAGAAGTCAAACAAGAATCGACATAGGCAACGCCATTAGCAGGGTAGAGACGATGATGAGGTCGTAGTCAACCATACCTATGGGGCCGATAGACACATTCGGTTGGTGAAGCGAATAGAGAGTATGTAGTATTCTGTTTTTACACAGAAATGGAATCGATTTAAACTCATATATTTGCAGGAGGCTCAAATTAGAGTTGTCCCGAGCCGAATCGATGTTTATAGGCGAGGGCATAGAGCAAAAAACAGTGAAATTTCGAATGAGCTATGTAGTCAAGCGGCCGTTGAGCGTATGGTTAGTTGTTGTTAGGATTAATGTTTTCTTGCCATATAGCTATAAATTACATGTGTGTTGAACCTTCATATTGTATTGTAGGAGACTTACGGGCAGGAGATGGTTAGGAAGTATGGAGAAGACTGATTGGCGAGGAGCTCCTACAATCGACGCTGAAGTTGTGCACTCTATTGAAGGAAAGGCCCATAGACGGTATTAACTTGTGAATTTTTTCAATAATATTGAAACTATGACCGAATAGCTAATTTTCTTGTTTTTCAAGATATTCTATGTTTACCGGTGTGATCAATTCGATGGAGTTGCGGTCTCGTGGCGGCTCTTCGTCGCAAGCGAGTTGTGGTAGCAGCCGTAGTCGGCGCTCTAGCATGGACGACGCTATGAGAGAGCAGCAAGAAAGGTTTCATGAAGTGATGCGGCAACAACAAATGACATTCTTCCAACAACAATCAGAGTACATGGCTGCTTATAACACACAGGCGCAACAAGCAATGAACATGAGTGTCTTATTTATTCTCAATACGGTCGATATTTGTCCTATAACTAATATATTGTATTTGCAATAGTATTGGTTTCCAGAGCAGGCACAACAGCAACCTTTTGTTTTCCCTCAATTTCAGTCGTCGATGCCTCAGTGGGGATTACATGCTCCGCCACCTCCACCTTAGGCGCTTCAATTTAGTTTAGACTTGTGGTTTGTATTAACCTTTCAAATCTTGACTAAATTTGATTTTATAGGGATCCGGGGTTATGGGCCACAACACGCCACCACCGGTGATACCAGCACCAGGAGGAGCTTATGCAGGGAAGGGAGCTACTACAGGAGAGGTTAGTTTGACAAACAATTCGTCTGAATAGTGGTCATATAAATACTATAGTTATTAATGTCTTCTTTTTTCTTTAGAATCCAAACCAGTTAAACGACTTCGTTAACGACTTGTTCGCTTCTGGAGGTTGTGGTGACAACTCAAACGACCCCGATATGTGTAGATTTGACTCTTGTAGTGAATTGTGAGTTTGTGTTATGTTGTAATGGACTATGTGATGTATTTGTGAAGAGTTGTGAACTTTGATGGTATTTTGGTGAACTATGATGTATTTATGTAGAATTGTGATATTTTGTGTTAAATGTGTGTAATTCTGGTATTACTGTTTCTGTCATATTATTTTGATTATATTGTTGTTGAAATTGTGGGTTTTATCATTTCTTTCGTATTTTTTCTGAAATTGCTTATTTTCGACGGCCGCCGAAAATAACCCTAGGAGAATTTCAGCAGCCGTTAATTTTCGGCAGCCCGATCTCGACCGTCAAAAATACGTTTTTTTCGGCGGCTTATGGGCTGGCCGCCGAAAATTAACCTTTATTTTCGGCTAATTTTTTGGCGGCAAAAAGCCGCCGAAAATAAGCTATATTCGGTGGCAAAGGGCCTATTTTCGATGGCTTCTGGCCGCCGATAATGACTATAGCTGTTGTAGTGGAGTTGACGACCTTACTGATTTTTTTTCTGCCAGATTATAACCGAGTTCTCAGAGTAAAGCACTAGATGATCAATTGTCTAACAGTGCCTAGTGATGACAGGTGAGACCTACACAAAGAAAAGAACTGTGGCAAAAGCTGCAAGAGAAACTAAATATGCATTTACTATCTCGTTTATGCCTCCATGCATTGCAAAGAATTTCACCGTGTTTCCATGCACCAAGTCCCCGTGTTTCAAACCTCCAATAATCCTCTATAACTCCCAAACAGATCCTAAGTTTGCATTCGATCAACAAACGTCGGCTCCTTTGTCTTCCACTCTAGAATATCAGTTGTATCTGTGCCTGACACTGAAAGTGTATTTAACATCTTTCTCCCCTTTTGGACCCAACTGCCCTGGCTGGTCTGTTCGGGAAAAGCTGTAGATTGGCAAGAGCTCAAGTGTATTTAGAATGTGATATAACACCTGGAGTGGAGTCAGATATGCACATGAGGTGGTCTTACTTCAACGTGAAAAAAAATGTGTTTTTAAGGTTCTCCATACAAAACATAGGTCACTGTATGACAATTTCTAAAAGAACTGGACCGGATGAAAGCTCCCATAGCTGCAGCGCCTTTAATGTAGTTGTAGAGATGCTGGGGTCTAATTTGCTGGACCACGACCACGATGCACGATGCCGATAAGAAATTGTCGAGCAAGTTGTTTCAACCAGCAAGCACCGCCGTCGGCCGTCCTAACTGAAATTAATGTTGGCAAAGGCTGTAGCCTATCGACATGTCCAGTCTCCTTCCACAACAAACAAAGGAAGCTGCTTCTTAAAAACTCAGGACCCTACATGCTGCCCTTATGTCTCTCGGCCAATGTACCATCAGCTGAGGAAGGACCCGCGAAACATCATACTAGAATCATTGCCCAGTTCTTACATTCTACACGGAGCCACTGCTACAGTACAGATCCGATCGTCCAACTTTTCGTGTGGCCTCTGCAAGGACCGCGGTGCACCTACATGCATTTGGCCCAGCAACGTCAGATTCACAACCACACTGCCTTCATTGTAGAGAACATTGGATTAAGTCTTGCCGCTTGCCAACTAGACACACCAATAACTACTATGCAAAATTCATGGGCCATTTATTTTATTTTATTGAAACGACGACATATTTGTTTTCACCTGTCTCCATATCCAACAAAATAATGACTATTGACTGTCCTTGGTTACCAAAATTATACACACATAGACCTGTATTCTTAAACTGATCTTCTAGGCAGCATATAAGCAAAATATACACTCGGGTCTAAGTGTCTAATCAGGAGCTTTATGCAAGAACATATAGCTAGACTAGAAGCAAGGTAGCAAAACTGGTCAGGCATGCAATTTGTACATTAGATATAAGCATTTTCCAATAAATTGTGTTGGTTTATCTTGTTGCGGTTGCGCTGAACACACTGGACAAGGGACAAGATGGAATTCTGCAAATGCAGAATAATCTGGAGATAACATAGGAATTCATCATGGAACAACATAGAATTTGTCCATCCAATTTTGACGTACTACTGGAAACGGCACTAAGATGGATCTATCCTAACCCCTGACACTGAACCAAACAATCTTATCTAAGGGGTCGTCTCATCCCCTTTCGTCCCGTCATTGCAACCAAACACACCCCAAGTGGCGGCGATTAGGTTCCGTTGCACTAGGAAGGATCACAACAGTGCACAGGGAGATCAATCCATCTTGAGCGCAGCAGTGTAGTTGCACGGAAGGGCAACTGCGTTGTCTACTCTTCTGATGGGAAGGGGTTTGAGATCCCTCTCACTTAGCTCCGCACAAGAGTCTTTGTAGAGCTCCTCAAGCTGTCACACGAAGAGTTTGGGTACACCAGTGATGAGAGGGTCACGCTTCCTTGTGTTACAGCCGTCATGGAGTATGTGATGTGTTTGCTAAGGAGAGATTGAGAGAAGGCCAAGCTAAGGCCTAAAACTAAGGCAACATCCTCTCTCCTCTTCTTTTCTCTCATTCCATCTTTTTTGCCTAGTTGTGCTTGGTGGAGCACGATTTTTATGTAACGTTTTTCCACGGTATGCAGTGGTTGTGCAAGCAAGATAGATCTGATTCAGTGGTGAGAGTTATGTCTTCAAAACAGCCTTTCCGCTTTTACTAAGACTTATCTTTTTTTCTAGACCCTACCTATGTGAGAGCCTTTGGTACTAGAAATGCCCCTTTTTATGTTGTGGTTGTACAAATGGAATGTAAAAACAATTAAATTGTGATCAAAAAAGGAGGAATCAAGCTTGCATTGAAATAAATATTGACTCTAGTTAACGAAAGATCTAGCGAAACTCTTGTTTCTTGACTCAATTTATTCAGACCAACCAGTCTCATCTTACAAAAAATATGTTTACTGACAAAACTTTCTTGACTCTGTTAGAAGTAATAGATAGTTATGAATAGGAATAGAGATAAAATTCTAGGCATAATAGGATTAGGAACAACATAGAGTCCTACTCAATCATAAACCAAATCTTTATATCCACCGGATCAAACTATATAAGAAAAAGTAAAGTGCATTTCCGGTCCTTAAACTTGTGCGGTGTGTCAACCCGGTCCATAAACTTTTAAAATGTAATTTGTTAGGATAACTGTGTCACAATGTATGTATGCACTAACTGTGCATACAATTCCAACATGTAAGTTGGTAGGATCCATGTGTTATTGTACTAACCATTCTAACATATGATTCATAGAAACTAGCCATCTTAATCCCTTCATAATATTATTCCACTTGAGATTTACCGACAAACTTCCTAAAATGTTGGAAAGAAGAATTATACATTACTGGATTAAAATATGTTATGAAGTATTATCTGAAAACTCTAAAAAATACACTTTTTACAACACAAAAGGGCATAGATGAGTTTAGAGCTGGAGTGGAGTTACATATGCACATGAGAGAAGCTTATTTCAAAAAAAAATGTCACAACACACAAGATATATCATACAACACTGGTCAAAGTGCATACGTTTTACAAAAGAAATAGCCAAAGTGGTATTCAGTTCAGATAACTGCAGTCTTTTTGAAGAGATCTACTAGGAATGGAAGGAAGAAATAAGGAAATGGAGGGCTTGTGAGATGCTATTGACTCACTAGGACATAACGTACAATGGAGATGGGATTATTGAGCAAGTTATTTGAACCTTCTAGCTTCCAATACCGTCCTAACTGAGAATTAATGTTGCCAAAAGCATGTAGCCTCCACTAGTAGAAAAGAGTTTTAAGTGGAGGTACGCACAAATTTTTACTAGGGTTTCTATTACCCTGCGCCAGTGAAATTACACAGATGGGGTTGGCTTAAGGAACCGCCAGTGAAAACTTATTTCTACTGGAAGTTCACTTAACCAACCGCCAGTGGAAATGCCCGTGGTAGGGCGTCTAGAGCGGCGGACTGCGAGGAGACACGCGCAAGTTGGCGGAGTGAGGCGTGCAGCGTCTAAGATAATTTGTAATATATATAAATATACTAAAATCATTTGTAATGGCGATTCTCATATAAAACCGCCAGTATAAATCGTTTCTACTAACGGTTCTCATAAAGCACCGATAGTAGAAATGATTTTACTGGCAGCTCTGTTATACCAACCGCCAGTGGAAATACTTTATTTCCACTAGCAGTTGTGTTAAGAGAGACGCCAGTGAAAATAGGTTTCCACTGGCGGTTCCTTAACACAACCGCCAGTGACCTTGGTAGTATAAATACCCCTTCATCCTCCTTCGACAGGAGCTATAGCTCACAGCCAACTTTCATTGGAGGCGATTTTGCAGATCCAGATTTCACAAAATACAGGGGGCAGGTTTTTATCTTCATTTTTTGGAAGAACATTGCTAAAAAAGTTTGGTTTATGTTTCTCTTATCAATTTTTGTTCATTCTTGCTCAATTTAGCCACATTTTAGATCTAGGGTTTTACCATGTGAGAGAGAAGAATATAGTTAGGTTATTTTCTCTATTTATTCAAATGGGTTGTTTAAGATCATTAGATTTTGTCTATCCTCTCTCCTTTTCATGTTTATTTGTCAAATTAGTTTATCCATGAGACATAATTAGTTGGTTAATGAATGATGCATGTGTTAATTTGTATGAATAAAGTAGAAGATAGGTTTGGTAATTATGTTTTTTTAATTAGTTGTTATGAATGGTTGGTTTAATTATGTTTCAATTGCCAATTATTGTTCATTTTTGCTCAATTTTAGCTACATTTTGGAACTAGGCTTTCACCATGTGTTAGAGAGAAGAGTATAGCAAGGTTATTTTATCTATTTTGTCAAATGAGATTGCTTAAGATGGTTAGATTTTGTATGTCCTTCCTCTCCTTTTCATATTTAGTTCTCAATTTTTGTTCAATTTTCCTCAATTTTAGCCACATTTTGGATCTAGTGTTCCAAAATGTGTTAGAGATAAAAGTAGTCATGTTGCCTCATCCAACCGTATGTGACCTTTGTTGTATAGATACTCATTTATCCTTTCCGATAGGAACTGCGGCTTACAACCCAACTTCCATTGGAGGGCCAAATTTCACATAATACAAGGGGGTTTGATATTTTTTTAGAAAAATGTTGTTTTTATTTCTACTAGCGGTTTTGCCAAATTTTGTTTATCCATGATATATTTAGTTGTTAGGAAATGTTGGTTTATGTTTCTTTTTCCAATTTGTGTTCTTATGTGTTTATGTTACTTTTTTAAGGTGATGATGGAGAGAACAACCTAGATGTATAACTTATCAAGGCTATATGTGTCATATGTATCCGAGGTCCATAGGTTTATTGATGTCGCTACGAACCATGCTTGGAGAACAAAAACAAAGCACATATATTGTCCATGTATGGACCCTAGCCAAGTATTATTAGTAATAGTCATGTATGCATTTATGTTATTAAAGATGCAAATGTGTTATCGAGTGTAAATAGATTATGTTTATAAACTTTCTTTATAGGAATTTCAACGAGGAAAGTTGGAGAACTTGACCGAAGGTGCATTGTATGGCATAGTTGAGGACCTATGCACATTCATAATAAAAGAGGTTTTTCCCGTTGAAGGGAAATATCACGATCCTACCGGTACAATAACTAGGCCAGAGTTTAGAATACTCACATAAATTAGTAGATTATCTCTTAGCCGAGATAGTTATTAGAGATTAGGTGAAGACTTTGATGTATAGAATCGGTGATGGTTGTAAACACAAGACTTTGATGTATATAAATGTATGGTAGAATCTAATTCCATGTTGCTTTCAATATGAATATGAATTTATATATATATATAGTTTATATATTAAGAGCCCTGGGCTTCCAATAACTAGAGGAAGCCCAGGTCGGACGGTGCAATTCGGTCGAGCCGGACCAGGTCCGGACGTCTATAAAACAAGACCCAGAGTGCTAGGATTCAGCTTTTTATGCTCCACCCCGATTTATTAGCGACGCCGTGTGCGATGATGGCGGTTGCCACAGAGCGTGCGCGGTGGTGGACCCCCAGCCGGTGGCCGCAGCTCCATGACCTCGATGCGTGGTGGCGGAGGTTCCTCGATCTGAAGTAGTGGCGGCGGTTCCCAGGTCGGTGGCGGTGGCTCCCCGATCCAGAGAGCGAGCGACAGCGGGGCCCTTGTGCGGGCAAGCAGCGGTGTCCCTAAGGCCCCGAGGAGGCGGCACTTCCAAGGCCGACGAGCAAGCGGCGCCCGTCGACGTGCCAGTAACGACAGCGACGCATGAGGCGCGAGATTCGAACGAGCGGCGTCACGGAAGGCGTGAGATGCGCGCAGTGATGATCGCGTGTGACATCCTCCGATCTGACGTAGTTTGGGCGGCCCGAGTGACGACCTACATTTGTGCTTATGTCATCGACGACGTCCTCCGGCCACTACCTCTTTCGATTCGTGTTTTCTTTTCGATTATTGTGATTTATGCCTACCACATGTATTATTTACGCTAAAAATTGTATGATTTTATGCTTGAACACAGAGTTCGTATATCAGTTTACTGCATGCATATTTCTTGCATGCACATTAGTAAGGCAATTCCTTGATTTATGATGTTCGTAATTTGCACGCATGCAATGAAAACTCCCACGATTTTGCCATAATTTTTGGATCTATATAAAAATAGAAAACCGCATGCATGCGGCTGTCATGTTTTTGGATCTGTCATAAAAATAGGATCGTAATAACAACCTACTAGAGCTATCAACCTCTCATATTGACTTGGTATTTACGCTTATAATTGAGGGATTTTATGCTCAAAACTTAAGGTTTTTGCGCTCCAACCCGGAGATGCGTCCACCAGTGAACAACATGCCAGATTTTTACGCAGCGTAACGAATTGCATAAATACATACACCGTGTAGTATAATTTGTATCAGTATATATCATAAACTAGTTTTAATGCGTTTAGCTGCATGGCTGTTGGAGGGGTCATATATTTATGGAGGAAATAAAACATTAAATGCAATTTTTTGTTTCTATGCATGCAATTTATTTCCTTTTATTGCATATTCTTTCCATCATAAATTCGTGCGCATGGAGCTGGTAACAGATTTTTATGTAGTATACCGAATTGCATAATTATCTACACAGTAGTGTAGCATATTTAGTATCAGTATATATCATAAAATGGTCACTACGAGTCTAGCTGCATGGCTGTTGCAGCGATCCTAAATTTGTGGAGGAAATAAAGCATTTAAAATAGAAACCGCCACATATATCTTTCCTAAATTTATGCACATGCAAGGGAACATGTTTGATTCATGCATGCATTTTGCCATAATTTTTGGATCTATATAAAAATAGAAACCGCATGCATGTGACTGCCATGTTTTTCGGATCTGCCATAAAAATAGGATCGTAATAACAACCTACTATAGTTATCAACCTCTCACATTGGCTCGGTATTTACGCTTATAATTGATGGATTTTATGCTTAAAACTTAAGGTTTTTACGTTCCAACCCGGAGATGCGTCCACCAGTGAACAACATGCCAGATTTTTTACGCATTGTACCGAATTGCATAAATACCTACACCGTGTAGTATAATTTGTATCAGTATATATCATAAACTAGTTCTAATGTGTTTAGCTGCATGGCTGTTGGAGGGATCCTATATTTATGAAGGAAATAAAACATTAAATACAATTTTTTGTTTCTATGCGTGTAATTTATTTCCTGTCATTGCACATTCTTTCCATCATAAATCTGTGTGCATGCAGCTAGTAACAGATTTTTATGCAGTATACCGAATTGCATAATTATCTACATAGTGTAGCATATTTAGTATCAGTATATATCATAAAATGGTCCTTACGAGTCTAGTTGCATGGCTGTTGCAGCGATCCTAAATTTATGGAGAAAATAAAGCATTTAAAAATAGAAATCGTCACACATATCTTTCCTAAATTTACGTGTATGTAAGAAACATGTTTGACTCATGCATGCATTCCTTTTTTGTGCGCACAGATGTGGGGCGGGTGGCGCACCCGACAGCCTGGTTGAGTCGGCGCGCTGGGTTGAACCACGTTGCAGGGGTGGTCAGCCTGGGCTTCCTTTAGCTATTAGAAGCCCAGGGCTCCCGTTAGACCTGCCCTATATACATATATATATATATATATATATATATATGTGTGTGTAAAATTCAAATTTGAAAAATGGCAGGAAAACTACCACTGGCCGCCTAATAAAGAAAACCATTAGTAGAAATGTCATTTCCACTAGTGGTTGTGTTGGGGACTTGTTCTCAAATGCTTCAAATTAAGAACAAGACAACACAAAAAGATTAATGGTTAAAGTCCTTCGTCCTTCGAAGCATTATCTTCCTTAGGATATAATGATCTTCAGACGAAGGTTATGGAGGACGTACCTTCATCATCGCGGTGTATATTAATGGAAGTAGAAGCATATAAAACATGAGGAATAACATGAATAATCATATAACACCATTAATATATCTTTATTATATTATCATGAATGAACATAAACTATATTGAATTACATTCATACCTTCATCTTGACAGATGGCAGAAATCTAGGCGTGATGCACAAGTGAATACAAGCCAGCGTGAACAGTACGGGGTACTGTTCATCTATTTATACGCACGGGATGTAGCCTGGTCAAAATTACATTTATATCCTTGATGACTAGTTACAATCATGACACAAATTATCATGGGTTGATCGGTCTTTTCCTCTTTAAGTCGGTGCAGCCCTTCGTCTCAATGCATGTCACTATGCCGAAGCTCCCTGGATCATAGCTTCGGTGTGTACCTTCGTGCTGTGTTTGCTTATATATTGATCTTTCGAAGGTGTTTCTGCTTAGAGGACCTTCGGCGACGAAGCAGGCCCCCAACAGTAGCCCCTTCGTGGTGCTAGATCGTTTTTCATAACGAGCTTGATCCGTGAAAAATCTCCAAGGCTTCGGAATGCCGAAGGTCCGAAAAACACCTTCCCTGAGCTCATTGCCGAGAAACGATTAAAATATTTTGAGCACGAGGTGGCCCACCACGCAGCGAGTACGAATGATCTGGCGATTCACTTCCCAAGTGTCGAGTGGTCCACCATTCAGCGGGTGCGGGTGACTTGGCGATTCACCTTCCCACCTGCAGCACTATATAAACAGACGGGTAGGTGTGTATTTACCACAGCATTCATTGCCATTGCACTGTTGTGCTGTTAAAAAAATTTAACCATAGCCGAAGCTTTTTCACTGCATTCTCGAGTGAACCATTATTTTGAATTAGCTTTGTCAAAAGAGACAGCTTCATCAAAACTGTAAAAAACATTAGCTTCATAAAAACCGCAAAAGATTCATCAGATGGCCAGAGTATGCTCGACTGTGCGGGTGACTTGTGAAGGAGAGGAGACTGAGGCCATCGAGACAGCTCCGATTTCTAAAGTCATGAGACAATCGAGCTTAGTTGTAATGGAGGGAGCCATTGACGAAAGTGCACCTGCTCCTGAAGCTGAACAAGCTGATATTGAGGAAGAAAATGCTGATGAAGAAGAGGAGGATTATAGCATTTTGATCCCATCAAAACCCAGCCACCTTGATTTTGAGAAATCTACAGTGTCTAAAGCCGACGTGCCCATGATGATGAAGTTGGGCTACTTCGGAGGAGCTGAGAAGAAGCTTATTTGTTTTGCCGGAGAAGAAACCACTCCAACACCAAAGGATGATGAAGTAGTGGTTTTCAAAAGCTTTTTCAGAGTAGGATTACGGTTTCCTCTAAACGAGATGATAGGAGAAGTTTTGGATAATTTTGAAATTTATCTTCATCAGCTGACCTCTAACGCTATTGTTAGGCTTAGCATCTTCATCTAGGCCCTTCGAAGCCAAGGGATGGACCCAAATGCTGAAGCTTTTTACCGAGTGCATGAACTGCATTATCAAATGAAGGCCAAAGAAGACGGGCTACATGAAAATTTTGGTTGTTACAACTTCCCGTGTCGCAAGGATTCAAAAGCTCCGGTCCTCAGCTATCGCACCAAGTGACCAACTGGCTAGAAAAGTGAGTGGTTTTATATTAAGACAGATGAGAAGAAAAGAGGGAAACTGATGACGATGGTGATGAGTCCGCTAGCTTTAAGCTTCGGGATGACCAGACCCTTGTGCAACATGAAGCCAGGGTCAGCATGTCAGCTGGCCGTAGCAGAATTCAGAGTGGTGTCTGAACAAATCAGCACCAGGGATCTACTGCAAGAATACCTGGTGATGAGGACATCACCTACAACACGAGTACGACTACACCAGCAGCACCTCCACATCAAGCGCAACTTCCTTCATTAGCTGGGCCAATCACTCGGGCCCGTGCCGAAGATCTTAACTTCGTCATGCTACTGAAGAATGAGGGCTCAGAAGAATAGACGACCAGCCCAACTGCGGCCCATAGTGGACAACCTAGGGTTGTGTTTTCCCCTTTGGCCGCCACTAGGGGCTACGCCCCCTCTCTCTATTTATCCAGGAGCTGCGCCTCCATTGTTCTTCGAGTTCTGTTTTACGTTAGCTTTAGCTACTCTCGAACACGCGCAAATCAGCGCTGTCTTCGTGTATTCAGAACTCCACCCTCGAAAAATAAATTAGATTGCTTGCATCTTTTTCTTGTTCGTTCTTCGATTGCGCACAAGAAACGATCTTCGTGATCAGGCCGATCTCGCATCAGCAAGGTCAGTAACCACAGGGAGTTGGTTCAGCGATTGCATTGGCGCCTCAGGCTTGGTCGGCGTAGTCGGATCACAAGGGTCATCTTTTGCCAAATCGGAATTATCTCCACTCACCGAAAGATTGGGCACCTCAACTCTATCAAGTGGTATCAGATTTCCAGATTGATCGGTGAGTTTATCGAGTGTTTTTTTTTCTCCTACAGTCCACAAAACCACATAAAAATTCAGGTTAGACCTTATCCCAGCACCCTTTTGAGCCTCGCACTTTCTTTCAATAATCTGCATTGTTGAATTTGTGTGCTTTCGCGTTATTTATTGCTGGTCGCATTGTGTTTTTTCTCACCATCCTTCTTTCTTCCACCATTCAAACCCTAGCGCGCCGCCACCATCTTCCGTTTGATCATGCCACAAACCGAGTCAACGCCGCTTCCTTGTTTTTCTCCTTCGATGACGTAAAAAAACAGAAACAAAAGAAAAAAAGAAAACTACAGAGAAAGAATAGAACCAAAAAA
This sequence comes from Zea luxurians, assembly GCA_029449295.1. Lineage (NCBI taxonomy): Eukaryota > Viridiplantae > Streptophyta > Magnoliopsida > Poales > Poaceae > Zea > Zea luxurians. The sequence goes on along the minus strand of JAOPSE010000011.1, from coordinate 64,604,187 downwards.
CAAACAAAAAAGAAAGGAGAAAGGATACAAAGCGGTTGTCTCATCTCGGTCTTTTTTAAACATAACTTGAGGTACCTTCCTTAAACCGGGCATAACTTTTCGCTCGGTTGTTCAAAAAATCTGAAATTTTTACAGGAGCTTGTTGACACCATTCTGAGGCCAGGCAAACTCGCCTACGGCCTGTTTGGTTTCGATAAAATTGCCAAAAATTCAGGAAAATAAAGAAAAAAAATCGTCAAAGCTCTTGCACACTTTTCAGAGAATTTGCTCTTTTTCTATAGACCACATCTGATCTCTGTTTTAGGTGAAACTTGGTGTAGCTCCTGTTTTGTTGCTTCTTGTGCTGAGAAAAATATCAAAAAAATCATACAAAAAAGAAAAAAATCACCTGTGATTCCTACTAGTGCCTTTTTGGCCTCGCTAGTAGAATATTTACGGTACTGCCATTCTGCTTGTTCCATCCGTCCTTTGCACTTGTGGCTAGCAATATAGTTTCGTGTTTTGCACTATAATTCAACTTTGCATTATTGTTTGATCGTGCTAATCCTTGACTTGAGTGCAGCCTACCCAGAACTCCACATATTTCTACGATGAGCGGGTTTCTGTTTCTCCAGGCAATCGCTCATCCAATCTTTCACCGGTTCCACCTGTTGGTTGCAGTTCACCACTGTGGCTTGGTAAGAACGGATAAGAATTTGATAATAGCATTCCATTGAGCGAGTTTTCACCACCATTCCCCTATTGTCGTCGGTTTTTCTCCTCTTGGTGTTTTGGTGTCTGCGCTAACTATGGCAGGAGCACACGACACGGTGGATGTCCAGTTGCAGGAAGTAAGGGGACAAGTTGATGGACTTGTTGCTGACATTAGGACGATGCATGAACGGCTTGATTCAACGGTCACTTCGATGACCGCGCGTTTCAACCAGCTTGACCTTGCTCAAACGGCGACTCGCACCACACTCGACACCATCCTGGCATGCCTTGATGCGTTGACCACAATGATGGAGCAGGACTACGGTGGTGACCTTGAGCAAGACGATGGAGATCGCCGTGGTCGTGCACGCCGTGTGGTTCGTCATCCTCCTAATGACTCATTTGCTAAGATTAAATTTAAAATTCCATCTTTTAATGGTAAATATGATCCTGCTGCATATCTTGATTAGGAATTGGAGGTAGAACGGAATTTTTCATGCCATGATATTCCAGCTAATAGCCAAGTGAAGGCTGCCATTAGTGAATTTACTGATTTTGCTTTAATTTGGTGGCGTGAGTATAAACAAAAACTTCCCATTAACAGTGTCACTACTTGGACCCAATTAAAAACTGCCACGCGCCACAGATTTGTTCCTTCTTATTATGCCCGTGATTTGCTTAACAAAATGCAGCGTTTTCAACAAGGTTCACAATCTGTTGAGGAATATTACCAGGAGTTACAAAAGGGTATGCTTCATTGTGGTTTGGTTGAGTCGGATGACGCTGCTATGGCGTGTTTTCGTGGTGGTTTGAACAGGGAAATTCAGGATATACTTGATTATAAGGATTATTTTGATACAACCACATTATTTGAATATGCTTGCAAAGCTGAACGTGAAGTGCTGGGACGACGATCAAAGACATATACTAACTCTTTTCTAGGCCGGGGTTCGACACACAGCTCAACTCCTTCCAGCCTTGCCAAAGGCGCCGTTTCTTCCATAGGACGTACACGGGATATTCAGTGCCATCGTTGCAGAGGGTTTGGGCACATGATTCGGGACTGCCCAAACAAGCGTACCTTGCTTATACGTGACAATGGTGAGTACTCTTCAGCCAGTGATTCTAAGGAAACTAGTTATGCTATGATTGCCACTAACCATGCAGAAAATGAGGAAGTCCACGTTGATCCCATCGATGCTGATAGGTATGAGAGTCTTGTTGTGCAGCGTATTCTCAGCACACAGGTTGCCCAGGCCGAAAAAATCAGCGACACACTCTATTCCATACCAAGGGCGTTGTGCACGAACGGTCGATTCGCATCATCATCGATAGTGGCAGCTACAATAATTTGGCAAGTACAGCTTTGGTAGAGAAATTATCCTTGCCCACTCGCCCACAACCACATCAGTATCACATTCAATGGCTTAATGATGGTGGTAAAATAAAGGTAACACATTCGGTACGTGTCCCCTTTTCGCTGGGTTCTTATTCTGATTATGCTGATTGCGATGTTATTCCTATGGAAGCATGCTCTTTGTTATTGGATCGACCTTGGCAATATGATACTGATAGTTTACATCATGGTCATTCAAATCATTATTCTTTCATGTTTAAAGGCGAGAAAATAATTATACATCGAATGACCCCTGACCAAATTTTGAAAGATGATCTTACTAGGGCTGCTAAAACTACACAACAAGTCAAATTGACATCAGTCGCACCTATTAAATCTGAAATCAAGTTGCACTCTCCTGTTTTACTTGCTACACGTGCTGATTTTGATGATCTCCATGAAGCTCATATGCCCTGTTATGCACTTGTATGCTCGCGCATGCTTGTTCCGCTTGATGATGCACCATCTTTGGATATACCCCCTGCTGTTGTTAACCTTTTGCAGGAGTATGCTGATGTTTTTCCTACGGACTTACCACCGGGTCTTCCTCCGCTCCGTGGCATTGAGCATCAGATCGATCTCATCCCGGCGCTTCTCTTCCAAACCACGCCCCGTACCGTACAAATCTAGGTGAGACGAAGGAGATCCAACGCCAGGTGCAGATGCTGCTTGATAAAGGTTACATTCGTGAGTCTCTTAGCCCTTGCTCGGTTCCTGTTTTACTCGTTCCAAAGAAAGATGGGTCATGGCCTATGTGCGTTGATTGTCGTGCTATTAATAACATCACAGTTTGTTATCGATATCCTATTCCATGCCTTGATGATATGTTAGATGAGCTTAGTGGTGCTGTTATTTTCTCTAAGGTTGATTTGCGTAGCGGTTACCATTAGATTAGAATGAAACTCGGTGATGAATGGAAAACAGCTTTTAAAATGAAATTTGGTTTATATGAATGGTTGGTTATGCCATTTGGATTGACTAATGCTCCCAGCATATTTTTGTGTTTAATGAACGAAGTTCTACGGGCCTTCATAGGTTTGTTTGTTGTTGTTTATTTCGATGATATTCTTATTTACAGCAAGTCTATAGAGGAGCATTTAGAACATTTGTGTGCTGTTTTTGATGCTTTGCGTACTGCTCGCTTGTTTGGTAACATGGAAAAGTGCACATTTTGCACGCAACGTGTCTCGTTTCTTGGTTATGTGGTTACTTCGCAGGGCATTGAGGTGGATAGCAGCAAGGTTGAAGCCATTCAGGACTGGCCTACACCAACGACGGTCACCCAAATTCGGAGTTTTCTTGGACTTGCAGGATTTTACCATAGTTTTGTGCGTGATTTTAGCTCCATCGCTGCCCCTTTGCACGAACTCATAAAGAAAGGTGTGTCTTTTGCTTGGGACCCCCCACAAGAAGAGGCATTCAACACTTTGAAAGATAAGTTAACCCATGCTCCACTCTTACAATTGCCCGACTTTCAGAAAGTGTTTGAACTTGAATGTGATGCTAGTCGTATTGGGTTAGGTGTTGTTTTGTTACAAGAAGGAAAACTGGTTGCTTATTTCAGTGAAAAATTAAGCGGTGCTAGCTTGAGATATTCTACTTATGATAAGGAACTTTATGCTTTAGTTCACACTTTGCAAACATGGCAGCACTACCTTTGGCCTCGTGAGCTTATAATTCATTCTGATCATGAGGCTTTAAAACATATTCGTACCCAAACAAATCTGAACCGTCGTCATGCTAGTTGGGTAGAATTCATCGAGTCTTTTCCTTACATCATTAAACACAAGAACGGGAAGGAAAACGTCATTGCTGATGCGTTGTCCCGTAGATATACCATGCTTTCACAGTTAGAATTTAGAATCTTTGGCTTGCAAACTATGAAAGATCAATATGTGGATGATGCTGATTTTAAAGATTTCTATATACATTGTAAGGATGGCAAACCCTGGGGAAAATTTCACATACAAGATGGATTTTTGTTCCACGCTAACAAGCTGTGTATTCCAGCAAGCTCGATTCGTCTTTTGTTGCTGCAGGAAGCTCATGGAGGCGGTCTCATGGGGCACTTTAGCGTTTACAAGACACATGAGGTGCTGGCCGCACACTTCTTTTGGCCTCGGATGCGCTGTGATGTTGAGCGTCTTGTTGCACGTTGCACTACTTGCCAGAAAGCTAAGTCACGTTTGGGCAACCATGGTTTGTATATGCCTTTGCCTGTCCCTTCTTCTCCTTGGCTTGATATTTCTATGGACTTTGTTTTGGGCTTGCCTAGAACTAAGAAGGGGAGGGATAGTATTTTTGTGGTTGTCGATAGATTCTCTAAAATGGCTCACTTTATACCTTGTCATAAAACTGATGATGCTAGCATTGTTGCTGAATTGTTCTTTAGAGAAATTATTCGTTTACATGGTATTCCACTGATCGCAATGCTAAGTTTCTAAGCCATTTTTGGAGATCTCATTGGAATAAATTTGGAACTAAATTGCTGTTTAGCACTACTTGTCACCCTCAGACTGATGGACAAACTGAGGTAGTAAATAGAACTTTATCTACCATGCTTAGGGCTGTTTTAGACACGAATTTGAGACGTTGGGAGGATTGCTTGCCTCATGTTGAATTTGCTTACAATCATGCCACGCATTCTTCTACAAAGATGTGCCCTTTCCAGATTGTTTATGGTTACATCCCTAGGGCACCTATTGATTTGATTTCACTTAATGCTGTGAATGCCCCACATGTAGATGCTGCTGCACATATTGAACAAATGATTACCATACATGAACAAAAGAAACAGAACATTGCTGCTACTAATGCAAAAAATCAGGTTGCTGGTAGTAAAGGAAGAAAACTTGTTACTTTTGAGCCAAGTGATATGGTTTGGTTGCACTTGAGAAAGGATCGGTTTCCTACTTTGCGTCGTTCTAAATTAATGCCTCGTGCTGCTGGTCCTTTTAAGGTGCTAACAAAGATTAATGATAATGCTTATATCCTTGACCTGCCTGCGGAATTTGGTGTTTCCACTAGTTTTAATGTTGCAGATTTGAAACCTTATATGGCCGAGGATGAGGAGTTGCCGTCGAGGACGACTTCACATCAAGAAGGGGAGGATGATGAGGACATCACCTGCAACATGAGTACGACTACACCAGCAGCACCACCACATCAAGCGCCACTTCCTTCATTAGCTGGGCCAATCACTTGGGCCCGTGCCAGAGATCTTAACTTCGTCATGCTACTGAATAATGAGGGCCCAGAAGAATAGACGACCAGCCCAACTGCGGCCCATAGTGGACGACCTAGGGTTGTGTTTTCCCCTTTGGCCGCCACTAGGGGCTGTGCCCCCTCTCTCTATTTATCCAGGAGCTGCGCCTCCATTGTTCTTCGAGTTTTGTTTTATGTTAGCTTTAGCTACTCTCGAACACGCGCAAATCAGTGCTGTCTTCGTGTATTCATAACTCCACCCTCGAGTAATAAATTAGATTGCTCGCATCTTTTTCTTGTTCGTTCTTCGATTGCGCACAGGAAACGATCTTCGTGATCAGGCCGATCTCGCATCAGCAAGGTCGGTAACCACAGGGAGTTGGTTCAGCGATTGCATTGGCGCCTCGGGCTTGCTCGCCGTAGTCGGATCGCAAGGGTCATCTTACGCCAAATCGGAATTATCTCCACTCACCGAAAGATCGGGCACCTCAACTCTATCACTTGGCCAACAGGATATCTCCAACGTTGAGTGACTAGAGCATACCTAAGCTAAAGGGAACAAAGAAGAAGAATGAACTTGTTCGATTGCCCTACCGCTTTAAGTTTGAGAAACAGTTCAAAGAGCCTTTCCAAGAATGGCTGGAGGTGATTGAGACTATGTGCAATGAAATTCTAGGCAATTATACTAAAAAAGAAGATCAATTAATGACTGCAGCCTTCAGCACCCGACTAAAATGAAGGTTGAATCGGGTAATGGACGCTTTAAATTTTGAATACCCTGATTATGAGCGAATCAGCAAGGGTGCCGAAGGGACAAAGAGAAAAAGGGTTGTTAGTGTTTTGAGCAGGCAGGCTGCTAGGATGGTGAAACAGAACAAAAAAACTTTGAAGAAGAGAAAATCCAGTCCTAAGCCGAAGGCGGCGACTTCGAAGAAGAGAAAAGCTGCGACTCCGGAGCCGAAGGTGGCTGAGACGGAAGAGGAGACTCCTTCAATGCCTTCTGCTGCTGAAGTAGAGGAAATTTTAAAGGTAATGACTGAATCCTTACCTATCAAGCTGCTAAGTCCTATGGGACCGCACCTAACGAAGCTTTTACAGAAGAATGATGAGCCTTCGGCAACGAAAAAGGCGGTTGGGCCTAAAAAGCAAAGAATTATTACTGTTATGCAAGCCATTGAGGAAACGCCACCGCCGGCCTCAGCATCAAAGATAACACCAACTACTGAAGCAATTACTTCTGCCGAAGCTGCGGCTGCCGAAGCTACCAATCTGGAGAGTACGTTATCTGCTATTGATAAAGTGCTCTTAGATATAGCCGGAGAGGAGACTGTTGCGGCTACAGAAGAAGTCCTGGCCGCAGTGCCTGAGAAAGGGAAAGAAATTGCCGAAGACACTTCGAAAGAAAAAGGCTTCAGCTTTCAGAATCTAGTTGGTCAAGAATTATCCAAGGCCGAGAAGGAGGAGCTGCAGGAGTATGCTATATCCTGTGGCTACCAACCAACAGCCATGCTCTTTGGTGGAATCAACGAAGAAGCCTTAGTATGCATTTGAGACTACACTGGGGCGAAGATTATCAGCACTCTATCGAAGAGTGTTGGTTTTCCGAAGCTTGAAGCTGACATTAGCAGTTACCGGCGACAGCATATCGTCGGCAGCTTATTCTATTCCAACTTTAAGGTAAAGCTTTTTTCCTTATCTTTTTAATTTTTGTGATGAAGCAGAAAATTTCTGATGAAGACATTTTTGTACAGAGTATGCTACTAAGAAAAGCGCTGAGAATGCAGCAAGATCTTGAGGATAAAAAGAATGAGATTATAATCGAGGGCCTAGAAAAGAAAATCAAAGATCATGAAGCTTCTCTAGAGAAAAAGGACTTCCTTCTTTAGACAATGGAGGGTTCATTGGTAGAAGCCCAAGCCGAAGTTGTTAGATTAAACGATTAACTCATCCAAAAATCAGAAAGCTTCGAACAAGAAAGAAAGAATTTTTATGCAAGGCTCAAAGCTAAAGTAAAGAGAAACTCAAATCTGCAAGAATCCCTAAAAGAGCTTCGGAATATTTGCTTAAACTTCGGCAACCGCTGCGTGCAACGGCTACGACAGGTCTTCAACTCAGTGGGAGCCAGCTCTGAAAAATTTGAACCTTCGGTTGAAGACTTGCCAAGCACCTTTGAGCATATTGAAAGCGAAGTTGAGGCGCTTGACAAAGTAATAGCTGGGCACAGTGACTTCTGTGCCCTGCTAGCTTCTTGCAGCATAGCTGTAGCTTTTATGAAGGCTGGTTGCACGCACGAAAAGATAGTAAACAGACCAAACTTCAGTATATCTCTAGCGGACCTAGCTGATATCCCTAGCCTAGCCCGAAGTATTGGGAATATATTTATAACACAAATTTGGACGAAGGGTGGGCGGAACTTAGCTGGTGATGAGGCACGAAGTCATCTTAAGCCGGTATAAAACTTATACCTGTTGCTTAACTTCTCTTGTAATTACTTTTTACCTTATACTGCTTTGTTGTGTACAGGATGACGATGCCGAAGGTCAATAGTCCGAAGCTCATTTCGAAGATTGATGAAGCTATTCCACAAAGCTTTAGAGACATTTGAATTATCTTTGTAAAATATATTGTAATTTAGAAATCAAACATTACTCTGTAAATTTGTCCATACCTTGTAATATATTTTACCTTTCCAACCGTGTGTGAATTGCTTTGATGTGGACGAAACTTGTATCTTTTGAGCCGAAGGCGAAAAACACCTTCCCTTCTTTTCGTACACAACAAAGCATATCTTTGCTTTTTTATGCTCATCGAAGTATTGTCATCAAAGCCGAAGTATCTGCTTGTACTTTATGTTATGATGATGATGATCCTATGGATGTCTACATGAATATGATGAATGCAATGAATGATGTAATGTAATGTGCAAATGAATGTTCGAACACACGCACACGAAGCCACACCCAGACTCTACATCCCCTTAGGAACATCTTTTGAGTCTTAAGCTCTACATCCCCTTAGGAACGTCTTTTGAGCTTCTTCACCTTCTATTCGGTAGTATAAGTTCTGCATCCCCTTAGGAACGTCTTTTGAACTTCTTCGTCTTCTATTTCGGCGCTATAAGTTCTACATCCCCTTAGGAACGACTTTTGAACTTCTTCGCCTTATATTTCGTTGGTATTTGGCTCTGCATTCCCTTATGAACGACTTGTGAGCAGAAAACTTACGCTGTGCTCCCTTAGGAACGACTTTTTGTAGCTTCGTCATGCTCTGCATCCCCTTGGGGACGTCTTTTGAGCTTCTCCCTGTTTTTCTTTTTTGCACTTGATGGTGCATGCTTAGATTTACATATTACATCTTTTGGGGGATTTGGCCCTCATGGGGCTAAATAAGAATGAAAAATTACAAGCTATGGCCCCATTAAAAACCTTTCTCCCCTCTTGAAAGGAAAAGGGTACCATAGAAAAAATGAAAAAAGATTACATCAATATTACACATAGTATCACCGAAGCTCATCTGCATTCCAAGATCTGGGTATGTCGTTGACGTCCATATCCTTCAATCTGTAAGAACCGAGCCTTGACGAAGATACCACCAGAAAAGGTCCTTCCCACTTCAGCTGCAATTTGCCTACTGTGTCTGGATTGGCTACTCTCTGAAGCACCAAATGTCCTAGCTTGATATTTTCCCATCGAACTTTTCTGTCATGCCATTTTATTGTTTTAGCTTGATATTTATTGATGTTCTCTACGGCCTGAAGTCTGGTCCCCTCTATAGTATCTTTTATTATGTGATAATCAGCTCCGTCTTCTGTCGAAGCTACTGTTCTTATTGATCCTGCTTTAGCTTCTTCTGGAGTTATAGCTTCGTCACCAAATAATAGTTTGAAAGGTGTAAATCCTGTTGATCTTGACATGGTTGTATTGTGGCTCCACACCACTTTAATCAACTCATTTAGCCACTTTCCTCTAGGCTGATTGAAGATTAGCTTCATTATTCCTATCATTATAATGCCATTTGCTCTTTCTACCAGCCCGTTTGACTCCGGATGCCTAACTGATGCAAAATGGATCTTCGTACCCCAATCTGGTCACAGAACTCTTTAAACGTTTCGGCATCAAACTGTGTTCCATTGTCCACAGTTATAGCCTTCGGCACGCCGAAGCGACAAACAATATTTTGCCAGAAAATTTTTGAACTGTAACCGAAGTTATTGTAGCCAACGGCTTTGCTTCAATCCACTTAGAAAAATATTCTACAGCCACCACAACATATTTCAAATTACCTTACACTGGTGGAAGTGGGCCTAACAAATCTAGGCCCCATCTTTGCAATGGCCAGGTAGGATGTATCAGCTGCATGAGAGACAAAGGTTGCTTCTGATCTCTTGCACATTTTTCACAATTCTCGCACTTTTGAACTAGCTCTGCTGCATCCGAAGCTACCTTCGGCCAATAAAATCCTTGTCTAAACACTTGTCCCAGCAAGGGCCTAGACCCAATATGAGATCCATACAGACCTGCATGTATCTCCTTCATTAATTCTATACCTTCGGTTCTGGATAAACACTTAAGGAGTGGAGAACAGACTCCATGTTTGTATAATTCCCCTTCTATTATCACATATGGTCTTGTGCTTGCTTCCATTCTCTTATTATAAGCTTCATCATCCGAAAGACAATTACCTTGGAGGAAAGATATAATTTCAGTCCTCCAATCTTCACTATGTACAGGGGAAATTGTAAGCACTGCTCTCTCCATAAGTTCAACCGAAGGTGTTTTTATTGTTTCAAAAAATACTTCCGAAGGTAGAGAGAGCCCCTGTGTCGCTGATTTGGCTAACAGATCTGCAAGCTCATTTTCTCCTCTTGGAATATTCTTGATAGAAAAACCATCGAAAGAAGCCTCCAGCCTTCGAACTCTATCCAGATATTTTTCAAGCTTCGGATCTCTCGCCTTACTACTTTTGTCTACATGACCAGAAATGACTTGAGAGTCAGTTTTAAGGATGGCCCTTCTTATTCCCATTGCCTTTAACTTCTGAAGCTCCAACAGAAGTGCTTCGTATTCAGCAATATTATTTGTACAACTGAAGTCAATCTTTGCTGCATAACATGTTCTGACTTTAGAAGGCACAACTAGGACAGCAGCCGCTCCTGCGCCGAAGGTTCCCCAGGAACCATCGCAGAACACTGTCCAAGCTTCGGCGTCTTTATTTGTTTCTTCTTCCTAAGCCCCTGGTGTCCAATCAGCAATGAAGTCTGCTAACGCCTAGGACTGAATTGAGGATCTATGTACATAGTCAATACTGAATTCGTTAAGCTCCGCAGCCCATTTTCCAATCCTTCCAGTAGCTTATCTGTTCCTCATTATGTCCTTCAGAGGCTGTGATGAAGGAACAATTATGTGATATGCTTGAAAATAATGTCGAAGCTTCCTGGAGGCCATTAACACAGCATACAACACCTTCTCCAATTCTGTATAATTTTTCTTTGATAAACTTAGAACTTCGGAGACGAAGTATACTGGGGCCTGCTTCTTGATTTGGCCTTGTTGCTTCTCCTGTACAAGCGCCGCACTAACTGCAGAGTGAGAAGCTGCTACATACAGGAGTAATGGAGCCCCTAGCGAAGGTGGAGTTAGAGTTGTCAGATCTATCAAGTATTGCTTTAATTCTTCAAAAGCCTTTTGCTGAGCCAGACCCCACTGAAAAACTTCGGCTAACTTTAGAATTTCAAAGAATTGTAGATTCCTCTCTGTTGATCTTGATATGAACCTATTCAATGACGCAAGCCTTCCTGCCGATCATTGAGCCCCCTTTTTTGAATTTGGTGGCTCCATCCAAAGGATAGCTTCAATCTTACTCAGGTTGGCTTCAATTCCCTTCGTTGATACCAAACAGCCATGGAACTTGCCTTTCTTCACTCCAAAAACACACTTTTCTGGATTTAATTTCAGGCCAGCTTGTCTGAAATTAGCAAATGTCTCTTGCAAATCAACAATGTGATTTTCTTGCTTCGTGCTTTTCACTATGATATCATCAACATAGGTCAGTACATTCCTGCCTATTTGAGAATGAAGGACCTTGGTTGTCATTCTGCTGAAGCTTCCTCCAGCATTTTTGAGCCCCTCATGCATCCGAAGATAGCAATAGGTGCCACTGGGAGTTATGAAGCTAGTCTTCGGCTCGTCTTCCTTCTTCATCCAAATTTGATGATAGCCTGAGTAACATTCCAGTAGACTCATGATCTCTGAAGAAGCTGCTACATCTACAAGAGAGTCTATTCTTGGCAATGGGAACTCGTCCTTTGGATAGGCCTTGTTGAGATGTGTGAAATCAATGCACATTCTCCATTTACCATTAGCCTTCTTCACCATAACAGTGTTGGCTAGCCATTCTAGATATTTCACCTCTCTAATGACACCGGCACTAAGAAGTCCCTTCACTTCGTTTCGAGCACCTTCAGCTTTGTCTTCAGACATCTTCGGAAGCCTTTGTTTTCTTGGCTTGAAAGATGGATCCACATTGAGTGAATGTTCAATAACATCTCTGTTGACACCAAAGAGATCATTGGCTGACCAAGCAAAGACATCTTTGTTGTTGAATAAAAATCTTAGCAAAGTCTTCTCTTGCTCATCAGATAACTGAGACCCCAGCAGTACCCTTTGTTCTGCTATATCTTCGCATAGAAGCATAGGCTTCGGCTGATCCACCGAAGCAGCCTTCTCTCTTTTGTATTTATACTACTGACAGGCTTCATCTCCATCTATGTTATGGATTGTATTTGAATCTGTCCAGTTCCCTTCAGCCCTTCTGGCAGCTTCTAGACTCCCATGGACAGCAATGGGCCCTTGTTCTGAAGGTATCTTCATGCATAAATATGCTGGATGAAGTATTGCTTGAAGGCATTAAGTGTCCCTCGACCAATGATTGCGTTGTAGCGGTACTCCATGTCAACAATGTCAAAGACAACCTGTTCAGTCCTTGTGTTGTGGACGTAGCCGAAGGTAACTAACATTGTGATTTTACCAAGTGCGACAATCTGCCTTCCTCCAAAGTCAAAGAGATGGTGTGTAGCATCATGAATCTTGTCCTCTGGCTCTTGCATCTGTCTGAAGGCCTTAGCAAATATGATATCCGCTGCACTGCCTGTGTCAATCAGAACATTATGGACCAGAAATCCCATGATGACACAAGATATGACCATAGCATCATTGTGAGGGTAATCTTTGAGCTGAAGGTCCTCTTGGGAGAATGTGATTGGAATGTGGGACCACTTGGACTTGATGAAGGGTCCCTGCACCCAAACATGCTGCACCCTTCTCTGTGCCTCCTTCTTCTGCTTCTTGTTAGCCGGCTCTAAACTTGAACCGCCCGTGATTGAAAGCACCAGCTTCGTAGCCGAAGGTGCTACGACTTGGTTGTTGAACGAAGCCATCAGCTCAACAGTGGAAGTGAATTCACCGGAGGTTGGCGCTAATGTTAGGGACTTGTTCTCAAATGCTTCGAATTAAGAACAAGGCAACATAAAAAGGTTAATGGTTAAAGTCCTTCGTCCTTCGAAGCATTATCTCTCTTAGGATATAATGATCTTCAGACGAAGGTTATGAAGGACGTACCTTCATCATCGCAGTGTATATTAATGGAAGTAGAAGCATATAAAACATGAGGAATAACATGAATAATTATATAACACCATTAATATATCTTTATTATATTATCATGAATATACATAAACTATATTGAATTACATTCATACCTTCGTCTTGACAGAAGGCAGAAATCCAGACGTGATGCACAAGTGAATACAAGTCAGTGTGAATAGTACGGGGGTACTGTTCATCTATTTATAAGCATGGGACGCAGCCCGGTCAAAATTACATTTATGTCATTGATGACTAGTTACAATCATGACACAAATTATCATGGATTGATCGGTCTTTTTCTCTTTAAGTCGGTGCAGCCCTTCATCTCAAGGCATGCCACTATGCCGAAGCTCCCTGGATCGTAGTTTCGGCGTGTACCTTTGCGCTGTGTTTGCTTATATGTTGATCTTTCGAAGGTGTTTCTGCTTAGAGAACCTTGGACGACGAAGCAGACCCTCAACAGGTTGTATTAAGCAAATCGCCAGTAAAAATATCATTTCTACCGTGGTTAGTTAAGAAAACTGCCAGTGGAAAGTTAATTTCCACTAGTGACCTAATAAAGAGAACCAAGAGTGGAAAGTTTATTTCCACTGGTGGTTGTATTAAGAAAACCGTCAGTGAAAATAATATTTCTACTCGCGGTTCCAAAATGACTGCCAGTGGAAATATCGATTTTTACAGCGGCACTGAAAAATACAGAAATATCTTTAAGACCGTCGCTATAAAGCTTCTGTGTACTGTTGATATATATCTCGAGTTCTCCTTGCAGAACTAACAAGGAGGCTACTTCTTGAAGCTCAGGACCCTACATGTTTCCCTCATGTCTCTTGACCGTTGAATAGCTCCCTCATGACCTCATCATCAGCTGAGGAAGGACTCATGAAGCATTCTAGATAACCTTTTCGGTGGTCGTCCTCAAAATGATATTTCTATAAATATCTCCATATGTTCACAAGAGCTGGCGCCAAGTGATTGCTGAATGCTTATATTAAGCATGGAGACAATAGAACAGAATACCGATTCAATTATTCAACTATACCGAGTCCCTACTATGACACCTGCAAGGACCACGGCGCACCAAAATTTGGCCCAGAAATATTTTAGATTCATAATCACATTGCCTTCATTGTAGCAAACATTGAGATTCATTGCCTTGCAGCTTGCCAACTAGACACATCAATAACTATTATTACTCAAATGTCATGAACCATTTTTTATTGAAACCGACACCATCTCCTATAAATATTACCCAAGGCAATTATATATTTATAATATCCATAACCCTAACCTTACCAACAGGCCATCAGTTTTAATCCGGACATCTAGATAGCAAATTAGCGAAATATGCTCTAGTCTAAGCCGGAGCTTTAAGCAAGAAGTTTATATAGGTAAACATAGGAGGGCGGTATTCTACATGGATGTAATGAAATTTCAAGAATGTATTTGCTCATTCGCAACTTTGTTATCTTGTTTCCGTCATGTTGCAAATGCTGGAAAAGAGAGGAGAAAATTAAGCAAAGCTAGCATCAAATAGTTTCTGCAAACAACCCCCCCCCCCCCTCCCCCCACACACACACACACACACAAATGGCAGAGAAATTTACGTCATTTGATGATGTAACCCTTATCAAACAACACAGGATAGAGTGAATTGAACCTATATAACAAGGGAAAATATGTTGTTATAACATTCAATCTCTCACTGGAAAAACTGGACTCAGTGTTTTGTAACATTTGTTATGAACAGATCTTCTATAGGATAATAGTCCCATGGGGGCAATATACCTGTACATGAGTGCGTAAAAAGGGCTTTACTAATGTAAACATGAAAAACTATAATCCTAATACCATTGAGTCAAAATTAGGCCACTCCTGTAGACAGAAACAATCACGTACCAAGCCAGTAAAGATGGCTCCACCATGTGAGAAACAATGGTCCTTTGCATTGAATCTCCCAACTACCGATATGAACATCTCACCAAAGAAGCTCATGGGCTTGTCCCTTGCCAGCTTGCCATTTGTGATAACTGAGACCACGATGCAAACCCTCACAAATCCTACCACACACGTGCCCTATAAATACTCGAGCACTGACACAAACCATCACCACAGACAACTCAGATCGTTTCTAATCAGTCCATCTCAAAGACAGGAGTTCGTCTCCTTGTTAGGCAAAGACAGGTAGGTAGCAAAATGATCAGCTCCAAGAAGCTAGCTCAGTTGTCCAAGAAGATGCAGGGAATGGGTGCAGTTGGGCGAAGAAGGGTCACAGCAGTGAGAAAGGAAATCAACCCATCTTGCAGCAGCATAGTTGCAGGGAAGGGCAACTGCATCGTCTACTCTTCTGATGGGAAGCGGTTTGAGATCCCCCTTTCTTACCTCCACACGGCAGTGTTTGTAGAGCTCCTGAAGCTGTCGCAGGAAGAGTTTGGGTTCACAAGTGATGGGAGGATCACACTGCCTTGCGATAAAGCAGTGATGGAGTATGTGATGTGTTTGCTAAGGAGAGAAGCCTCTGAGGATGTTGAGAAGGCGCTCCTCAGTTCCATAGTGATGTCTTGCCACCACACAAACAGGATGGTGCAACCACCAAGTGGAGTGAACCACCACTTCGCTGTGTGCAGCTCCTGAAGATGAAGATATCCATGGCTTGGAGCTTGTTTCAGCACTTCCCTGTGTGCAGCTCCTGAAGATGAAGATATCCATGTCCTGGAGCTTGTTTCCCTTCTTTTTTTCGCTTCCATCTTTTTTCCCAGAAGTACCTTGGAGCACGGTTTTTGTGCGATGTTTTTCCAATGGTACGCTGAGGATGTACAGATGGATGCGTGTAAAGGCAATCACGTATTCACGTTGTGATTAGAAAAGAAGGAATCAAGATTGCCACTGAGACAATAAAGTAGTGTTGATTTAGAACCTACCAAAGAAGATACCATGATGTTTGCACTGTAAAACCAGAGCTGCCAAATGGTCTAGTACTGTAGCGAATAGCATCTTTCCTTTTTCCTTAGCTCTCTACATGCAAGGGCAACAGTAAATCAAACTATTTACATGGGGTGCGACAGCGTGCGGAGTTCGAATCTGTAATGAAGAAATTTTGTTCAGATGCAGCTCCAGCGCACGAAAACGCAACTGTCATAGTCTGGCTGATTCAGTTTGGTGCTAGATAGTCCCAGTGGCCAGTTCCTAGTCCATACCGTAACACACTGCACTAACTGCTGAATGTTCAGAAAGTAAACCGGAATCAGAAATAACTGATGGAGGTGGGGGCTGTAAATATGTGAATGATTGATTGTATTCCAATACTGGGAATAGGATTACATATATACAGCACACAGGTAGCATGCAAGGCAACCGTAGATAGCGCAATTACATCCACAAATCAAGGCCTAATTACATCATGCTAACACTCCCCCGCAGTCTAATCTGGAGCATCGCTAACAGTTAGGCTGGACCTAAACTCCTGGAACAACGAAGTGAGAAGACCCTTGGTGAAGACGTCGGCGTACTGAGATGTTGTAGGGACATGGAGAACTCGAACGTGATCGAGGGCGACCTTCTCTCGAACGAAGTGGAGATCGATCTCAACATGTTTTGTCCGCTGATGCTACACAGGATTGCTGGAGAGATATACAGTGCTAATGTTGTCACAATAGACCAAAGTGGCACAGCGAGGAGGGTGCTGAAGCTCGAGAAGCAACTGTCGTAGCCAAGTCGTGTCAGCGACACCGTCTGCAACAGCGCGGTACTCGGCCTCGGCGCTGGACCGTGAGACCATGTGCTGTCGCTTGGAGGACCATGAGTCCATGACACCAGGTTATCTCCAAGGAACACAGTATGGCCAGAAGTCGACCGTCGAGTGTTGGGACATCCAGCCCAGTCGGCATCAGTGTAGACAACCAGCTCCGATGGGGGAGAACGACGCATAGTCAA
Source organism: Zea luxurians (assembly GCA_029449295.1). Taxonomy (NCBI): domain Eukaryota; kingdom Viridiplantae; phylum Streptophyta; class Magnoliopsida; order Poales; family Poaceae; genus Zea; species Zea luxurians. The sequence goes on along the minus strand of JAOPSE010000011.1, from coordinate 64,587,321 downwards.
ACCAAAGTCTGTGGTGCCTTGAAGATATCTCAGAATGTGCTTAAGAGTAGCAAGGTGAGGCTCCCTGGGATCATGCATATAGAGGCAAATCTGCTGAACTACAAAAGCAATGTCAGGACGTGTAAAGGTCAGGTACTGAAGAGCTCCTGCCAGACTACAGTACTGAGTAGCATCACCAACAGGAGGTCCATCTGCAGATAGTTTGGAGTGGAGATCAATAGGCGTGGTACAAGGTTTGCACACACTCATCCCAGCGCGCTCCAAAATATCCTGAGTGTACTACCGCTGAGAAAGAAATAGGCCATGTGCTGAGCATGTGACAGAGATGCCCAAGAAATGGTGAAGCTGACCCATGTCTGTCATTGCAAACTCATGCTGGAGAGCCCCAATAACTTGACGAAGAAACTTGGCAGAGGAGGCAGTGAGAACGATGTCGTCCATGTAGAGCAATAAATAAGCAGTGTCGGACCCTCGGCGACAAATAAACAAAGAACTATCCGACTTGGTTTGAATAAACCCAATGGAGGAGAGATATGAGGCGAACCTGTGATGCCATGCACGGGGAGCCTGCTTCAGTCCATACAGAGATTTGTTTAGCCGACAAACCAAATCTGAGCGAGAGGAGTCCACAAACCCAGAAGGCTGCACACAGTACGCTTTCTCGATGAGGGTGCCATGTAGGAATGCATTCTTCACATCTAACTGATAGATGGGCCAGTCTTGAGAGAGAGAGCCAGAGAGAGAACAACGTGAGCTGTCGCTGTCTTAACAACTAGGCTGAATGTCTCATCATAATCAAGACCAGGTCGTTATGTAAACCCCCGAAGAACCCAACGAGCCTTGTAGCGATCGAGAGACCCATCTGCATGATGTTTGTACCAGAAAATCAACTTGCCAGTAACCAGATTGACGCCATGAGCACGTGGTACCAAACTCCAGGTGTCATTAGCTATGAGGGCATCATATTCAGCTTGCATAGCTAAGCGCCAATTTGGATCCGCAAGGGCATCCCGAACGGAGCGAGGCAATGGCGACATTGGCACAACGTGGAGGTTGAGACGATCCACGGGATGTGTAATGCCGAATTTACCACAGGTGCGCATGGAGTGCTCGTTGACGAGGGGCAATGGAGACCGGCTTGGTGAAGACCGTGCGCCTAGTGGCCGTGGCGCTGCTGGCAATGACCTATGTAGGGGGCACAGGGGCAGCATCACCGTCCGAGGGCACAGGGGGTGCGCTACTGGGGGCAGCGCTGGTGGATGGCACAACGAGGCTAGGTGCCCCATGCCTAGCACGTAGCTATGGCGACCGTGGGGCAGCACTCGGTGGCAAGCGAGGGGGCGCAGGAGCCCCAACCGCCCTATCAGCAGTACCTGCACAGGCAAACGTTGCTCCAGGAAGAGGAGCGGTGAGATCACTGTCATCTAGAAGAAAATCCAAGGTGGAGGATGTTAGGGGTGAGGTAGACATGTTGGCGAAGGGAAAGGAGGATTCATCAAAAACATGTCTAGAGGTGAGAATGCGATTCGACTCAAGCTCGAGACACCGATAGCCTTTGTGCTCTGAGGAGTAGCCGAGGAAGACGCATAGAGATGAATGAGGAGCGAGTTTATGGGCTGCCGTAGAGGACATGTTTGGGTAACAAGCACAGCCGAAAACTTTGAGGTGTTCATAGGAAGGTGTAGCGGTGTGGAGGTGGAAGAAAGGGGTGGAGGAGGCGAGAGTTTTGGTGGGGAGCTGGTTGACAAGGTATGTGGCAGTGTGGAGTGCCTCAACCCAGTAGACCGGAGGAAGACTCGCCTGAAATAAGAGTGAGCGCAAGGTGTTATTAATGGTACGAAGAGAGCGCTCAGCTTTGCCATTTTGCTGGGATGTATAAGGGCATGACATGCGAAGGGCAACACCGTTGGAAAGAAAGAACGTGCGGGCCGAGGAATTATCAAATTCACGGCCATTGTCGGACTAGACGCTTTTGATGGTGGTGCCAAACTGCATGCAGACATAAGCAAAAAAGTGAGAGAGAGTGGCAAACGTGTCGGATTTTAGGCGAAGCGGGAAAGTCCAAATGTAGTGTGAGCAATCATCTAAAATGACAAGATAATATTTGTAGCCTGACACACTAACAATAGGAGATGTCCAAAGATCACAATATATTAAATCGAAATTATTTGTAGCTCGAGAATTTGAGGAACCAAAAGGAAGTCTAGTGGTTCGACCGAGCTGACACGCATGACATAAATGGTGACTATCATCTTTATTAGACAAGATGGCTTTGGAACTAATGAGTTTGGACAAAACTTCATGCCCAAGATGCCTAAGATGACGGTGCCATAGCAAGGTGGGTGCAGCGAGGAATGCAGAGGTGCTGGTGGCTGGAGGAAAAAATGGGTAGAGGTCACCAGAGCTATTGCACCTGGCGATCACGTTCCTGGTTTCCAAATCCTTCACAGAAAGACCAAACGGATCAAATTCGATGGAGCAATTATTGTCGGTGGTAAAACAACGAATGGAAATCAAGTTCTTAATAATGTGAGGTGAAACTAAGACATTGTTAAGAACTAGATTGCGATGTGGAAAAGAAAAAGTATGTGATCCGATGGCAGTGATAGGAAGTAAAGCACCATTGCCCACAATGATAGACGAAGGTGTGGAGAATGTGGGCGAGGATAGGGTGAAAATTTTACCAACATCCGCAGTCATATGCGAGCCGACACCAGAGTCGGCGTACCACTCCGATGGTGCCGGGGGGTGAGAGTCATGGTGTTGAAGTTCTGCACCAGGGTGGTTCCATGCACCTCCATGTGCGGGATTCTAGGGGGCGACCGGCAGCTGGTATGATGCCACCTGAAACATAGGCGTCGAGGGTGCACCTCCTCCCCCGTAGACATACGGGTGGCCGGGGCCGTTGCCGTAGAGGTTGCCGCTGGGGGCACCACCGAAGGGTGCCCCGTACTGGGGGACAGCGGCGAAGGCCGACAGTGCCGGAGGTGGACGCCCGTAGGGCCACATCTGGAGTGTGCCGTCCCATGGGTGTGCGAAGGAGGGGTGCACGACACCCTGACCAGCCGGTGCGTCGTGGCCATGCGTAGCCAGGGCGCCGTGGCCGCCCGTAGGAGGACCGTGGCCACCTTGGCCAGCGCCAGGATGGCTGCCTTGCCCGCGGCCACCCTTGCCACGACGGCGGCCGTTTCATTGGCCTCCTGGCTGGCCGGGTTGACTAGAGCACGGTGGAGTATAGGCCTGCACATGGCGGCCCTGGCCACCAGTAGGCGTCATGGGCGACGAGGCGATGAGGGCCGCAGGCGGGGACGGTGGGAGGGCGTCGACGTCGACCTCCTCAAGGAGCAGGTGCGTGCGGGCCTCGGCGAACATCGGAAACGGACGCTGCATCTTCAAAATGGACACCATGTGACGGAATTTACCACTGAGTCCGCGAAGGAGGGTGAGCACCATCTGGCGGTCACCGATGGGATCGCTAAATTCGGTGAGAGATGCAGCCATGGTCTCCAACTTGCGGCAAAAGTCGGTGATCGTCATGGAGTCTTGGTGGAGGTTGCGGAACTGTGTTTCCAGGAGAAGGGCACGAGACTCCTTTTGGCCGAGGAATTCATCCTCAAGGTAGCACCACACCTTGCGTGCGTGGCGCGGATGGATCATGAGCAACTACTGGAGGTCGCCGGAGACGGTGGTGAAGATCCATGACAAGGCGACGCAATCCGTTTAGACCCAAACGGGGCGATCGGGATGTGTCATGTCCTCGAGGACGTGCGGGGTAAGGGCGTACTTGCCGAGCGTGGTGAGGAACATGCCGCGCCATTTGGTGTAGGTGTTGGTAGCCTTGTTGAGGATGATGGGGATCAGCGCCTTGACGTTGACGATGGCAGTGGCCTGTGCCCAGATAGCCTCATGGGCTGCTTCGAAATTGGTGAGGGCTGCAGCGTGGAGGCATGCCGCTTTGGTACGGTGCTCAGCCTCAGCACGGGCTTCGGCTTCCTGAGCCGCCACGGCGGTGGTAGTCGCATCGGCGTCGTCCGCCATGAAATCCCTGGCGAGCAGAACAGGCGAAGTTTAAACGCCAATGGAGCAGCAGCAGCGCAGCGGTGGAGACGCTCGAATGAGACGAGCTCGCGCGCAGACAACACAGCACGCGGCTGCGCGCAGACAGCACAGCACACGGCTGCTCGCTCGGTTGAGGACGTGTCTGGACGTCCTGCGCGCGATGGAAGCGGGGGTAGTGCTCGGGTGAGGACGCGCCCTTGGTTCCGGCTCGAGATGATGGTGGAAGCTCTGCGTGCGATGACGACGGCGTAAATCCTGTGCGCGATTCGGCACAGGACAGCGGCGGAAGAGCTGCGCGCTATTGGAAGCGGAGGCAGCGGCGGCCGGGAGTCCTAGGCACTCGGATGAGATGTGCTCGCGCGTAGATGACACGGGACGGACGCGGTCGAGAGTCCTGCACGGCGTATAGCGGACGCAGGAACGGATCAGCAGTGTGGGCGATGAGACCGGCGACACCCGGCGACGTGTGGTCAGCAACGGTGGTGGCGATCAGATCGGCGGCGGGCACTGGTTAGGGTTGCGGAAGCGTAGCGGATTGGAACCGCGATAGATACCATGTAAATATGTGAATGATTGATTGTATTCCAATACTGGGAATAGGAGTACATACAGTGCACATGTAGCATGCAAGGCAACCATAGATAGCGCAATTACATCCACAAATCAAGGCCTAATTACATCATGCTAACAAGGGATGCCTAATTTGACTTTATGTTACTAAATCTCCATTTCTAAACAGCTGGGCCCATGTGTGCAGATATCAGTTCATTATCCTAGAAGAGTAGTACATGCACATGATCGCCACTTGAGGAGACAATGCGAAGACTTAGCCAAGACCAGAGGAATTGTAGGAATAGTTCCACACGAAAGAAGGAAGGAGGGAGGGAAGGGCGCCCTCGCATTGGTATGCATAGTCACAAAGACACTTCGCCCCTTCCTATCCACCCCTTCCCGCAGATGACAATCGTGAAGCATCGCCGCTACCGCCGCAAATGCAAGTATCGAGCCTCTTCCAACGGTGTTCCAGGTCTAGGAATCTAACTTGGGCTGAAATGGAAATAGAAAATTACGGAGGGGGCTTCCACGGATTCCTTGGTTAATGGGCCAGCCACTTTAGGAGGCCCAATAGAGCCCTGGTCCTTCTTGGTATCCTAGATTACAAAAGATGCAGAGAATAAAAATGTTTTGTCCTTTTGTTTGGTTAGAGCATCTCTAATATTTCTCTATTTACTCGTAACTATTTTTAAATTATCTATGTCAACAAAAAAAATTGAACCTTCTTTCTATTTGTAATTGAGCTCGCAACAAAAATTCATATCAACAACCTTTCCCAACGTCTTTGGAAGTTAGAACTGTCGATAGAAGACTAGACTGTCGTGATAATAGCCACACGCCACCCAAGGAGGTCCTCGTGGCAATACTGTAGTGGCAGTACAAGAGGTGCTTTAGCGGTGCCTCGTCACTATAGGTTGTCTGGCGGTGGCATCATTAAAGCATCTAGGGCAATAGAGATGGATTTATGTTCAACAGGACGTTGGGACGGTGCGAAATGGTGGCTGAAGTATGCTTTCACGGTGGACTTAGGGTGTGTTTTGTATCGCTTTTGGCTTTGTCTTTTGCCCCATAAAAGCCAAAAGCCAAACCAAAGGGCTAAATCCATAAAGCAACTTTTTCTAAAAACCGACTTTCTCGCAGTGCAAAACTAAAAGCACCTCTAGACCTGCTTTTAATATCTTTCGGGTGGAACCGTGAAAATATATATGAAAGAACTTTTGGCCACTTTTAGTGGTTTCCACCAAATGGTTTTTAGATTTTCAAGAGCTCATAGCCTACAATATCTTTTTTCACAACCTACAACATCATTTTTCAGAGAAACAGCCCAACCAAACAGACCCTTAGTATCAATGTTGATTTCAAGAGTCCCAACGAGCCATGTAGGGACGAAATTGAGTTTTATAGGGAGTTTGTAAATTTAGGTGAAAGCATCTAGGCTCATGATTGATTTTAGTGACTAATGACAACATAATATTTTTCTGACTAACGTGTGTTTTACAGAACAAATGGTAAGTTAGGTCACAATGCATGGGAGTTGCACTACAACCGTGAAAATGATCCCTCTGATGAGAACTTGAAGCGACGAATGAAAAAGGCGAATCAAAATATGAAGGCCTTCATATGCTAAGTGTCGAAGGAGTTGTGTGACACTTGTGTAAGGAAAATGGACCCCGGCCATTTGGCTAATTAAGTTTTGGTGTTTGATGATTAACACAACCTGTGGACTAATATGTTTGCTAGTGTTTATAATTATAGTTCACAGGATGCGAAGAAAATTGGACCAAGGCAATGAGGATGCAACACCTCAAAAGAAGACATAAAAAGATGCATAGAAGTCCAAGACTCAAGAACAAAAGAAGCCCGAAGAAATCAGTGAAGAAATCTAGGAAGAGGGCTGTCAGCCAACGCCTGGTGGTGCACCGGACAGTGCTGTCCGGTGTGCACCGGACTGTCCGGTGTGGCACCAGACAGTCTGCGCAGAGAGGCCCACAGACAGGTGCTCTCTGGCTGTAGCACCGGTCTGTCCGGTGGAGCACCGGACAGTCAGCACCGGACTCTCCGGTGTGCACCGGACAGACGGCAACGGTCGGATCCAATGGTCGACTGCTACAGGCGCCAACGGTCGGCTGATGTGGCGTGCACCGGACACTGCACAGTGGTTGTCTGGTGCACTCGACGATAGAAAGCTGCTCCTTTCTGTCCAACGGCTAGTTTGGGGATTGGAGGCTATAAATACCACCCCAACCGGCCATTCTCAAGTGTGAGAGCCCAATCAACTTACCAAGGCACATAGTGCATATTTCCAAGAGCTCAAACACCCAAGTGCTTAATAGAATCACTCGGTGATTAGCGTAGGTCCTTTGCGAAGTGCTTAGGTTAGTTAGACCGCTTTAGCGCTTGCTCTAGGTGAATCCTAGTTAGTTGAGTGAGTTTAGAAAAACCACACAATCCCTCGGCTCTTGCGTGAGCCGTTGTAATTGTACCGAGTGGGGCGAGAGTCTTGCGAGATCGTGACAACCGTGTTTGTGTCACGGCCGCCACCGTGTACCGGAGGGAACGAGGCCCACGCCGTTTCTGCCGAAAGCTTGATAGTGGAGACGGCGGGGAGCGTCCGAGAGGAGCTGGAAGCGGAGCACCACTTGCGCGTGGAGAAGGCCCGCGGCTCTCTACGGAGTTACTCGACCGAGGTGCTTGTCCCTCGCGTGGGCTTCCCTTTGCGTAGGGGCACCAACGAGGATTAGTCGGAACCTTGCGCGGTTCCGGATACCTCGGTAAAAATACCGGCGTCATCCACGAGAGTTTGCTTCTCTACTTTGCTCTTTAAGTTTCCACATTTACATTAAGCATTTAAGTTTCAATCTTGTGTTCATACTTATCTAGTGTAGATTAAAACTTAGCCTTTGCGGTAGAGATAGCAACACTTAGACAAAACCTAGTTTGCACATTCTAGTTTGATTATTTGCATAGGTTTTGCTCTAGGGATTTTATTGTGGCCTAGATTAGTAAAAGTTTTAGAAGTCCTAATTCACCCCCCCCTCTTAGGCGTCACCCGTTTCCTACAACTTAGAATATAGTTAGGACTTCTATTTTTATTTTAGTCGTACTATAATGAGGGGTTGCGGATGAGTCGATTGACCAAGAGATAACTAGTGTAGTGTCGGTGCATGTTCACACTCACAACTAGTGCTCGGTGTCACTCTAGAACCCACTCACAAGTTAGAATCGAAAGCTGGTTAGAAAATCTCATAAAAAGGAAGTGTGTAGTTGTCCTAGGGGCACCAGACTATTCGGTGTGTACCAGACTGTCTGGTGTTCCCCCTAGATAGCGGACCCAAGAGCGCCCGAGAGCTAACCCTGAGTGCCCTAAACCTGAGAGCAAACAGTTCGCAACAGTTGAACTTTAGCTAGACACTAGATTGTCTGGTGTGCATCGGACATACACTGTTCAGGAATGCATAATTGGCACACTGGTGGCACATCAGACTGTCCGATGCGCCCATGCGCAGGAAAAGTTTGCAACAGCTAGTTTTGGTGGGTGGTGTATTTATACCCCTCCACTAGCCATCATAAGCATCTTACTGCCCCAACCACCTAGAATTTATTGCTAGAGCATTGCAAGGCCACAAAGCCTAGTGAGGTGATTAGCAAAATCATAATTCCATATTAGGACCTCATTAGTGTCCATGAGAGACACCTAGAGTACACACCACATGCATTAGGCTTCTCTTGGTGAGGTGAAAGTCTATGGCTTAGTACTATTGGTGATCGGCATCACCTAGATGGCTCAATGGCGATTGGAGTTCAGTGATCACCTCAATGGATTTGTTGGTGACCCGACTCGATGGTTGTACGCGGTCGGGAGGGATCCTCCGCGTCGGAGAGGCAAAGGATCATCTCATATTGAGCACTTGGTTCTTGCGAGGACTAAGGGAGAGCAATACCCTTGTGCGGGTGCTCCAACGAGGACTATTGGAGAGTGCCGACTCTTTGATACCTCGAAAAAATTGGAGGAGTCTCCTTGTCCATACTTTACTTTCCGTATTTACTTTGAGCATTTTACTTTGTGTATTTGCTTTGATAGTATTTGCCATAATAACTTAGGGTCATTCTTCATTTCATAACTTTTACTTCGTGCTAGTAGATTGGGTGAAGTTGGGCTCGTTTTTAGGGTTTAATCTTTGTAAGAATTTTAGAAATGCCCAATTTACCCCTCTTAGGCATCGTGATCCTTTATCAAAGTCGTGTTGCTCCTAGTTTAGCTAAACTGCTACAGTAACAATGTCCGGCAGGGATGGACCTCCTCCCGTTTTTTATGGTGATGATTTTCGTTATTGGAAAATTCGTATGAAAACTTACCTAAAGGCTATAGACATTGGAGTCTACAAAGCCGCTATCTAAGGGTTCCCCCAGCCTAGAGATGCCACAAACCTTTTGGGTGATGAAATCAATTATGAGAAATGGAACGCAAAGGCCAAAAACACTCTTTTTATGGGGTCTTTGTAAGGAAGTGTTCAATAGAGTTAGAAATCATAAAAAGCTCATGATTTATGGTTAGATATTTGTGCTTTATATGAAGGAACAAAGAGTGAGTGTGAGGAGAGATATCATATTGCTATGAGAAAGTTAAATTCTTTTGAAATGCTTGCTAATAAAAATGCAAATGTTATGAACTCGTGACTCAATATTCTTATAGAGGAAGCGAATGGCTTGGGACTCACTCAAATCTCTCAACCGGATGTTGTGAGGGAAATTCTTAGTGTGTTGTCAATTGAGAAGTATGACCATATTGTCATCGTGTTACATCAAATAGATCTTTCCGCTGCTACACCAACTCAAATATTGGAGAAGATTAATAGATTGATATGAAGATCATGAGCTGCCCCATAATGAAACCGCCAGTAGTCGCAAATATCTCCTTCTTCCCTAACCCAAGATTGGAGAAAGAAGATCTAAGAGGGACCTATGGATAATGTGGTCAGAAATCCATAATAGAGTCCGACCACAACGACCGAATTAATTATCCTCATCGAGAAACTTAGACTACTTTAGACTACTTAAGTAGAAAAGATTTGAAAATCATGGCATGGGTCTCCTTTTTTCTTTCTTTTAGAGTTTTTTATATGCACAATTTCTCAATGTTTCAATGTCTATGAAATATATATGCACATCAATGACAAAGATGGATCTTCCTCCAAAAAGAAAGACTTGGCTGTCAAAGCTAGTTAACGGAAGAAAGACAAGGTGTAACACTATAAAAACCATTAAATAAAAATAATGCAGTTAGTTTATTAATGGCAATTATGGCAATAAATTTTCATTCAAGTGTTTGTTATTTATTTGCATATGGAATAATTTTTGGTTGCTCATGATTGATTTTGGATATTTAATAGCATTTCTTCTTAAATGAAAATCCAAATAAATAATATAATTATTAGTCCAAAAATAAATATTTTATTTATAAATAATTTTGGTATAATTATTATGAATTTTAGGGTTATTTAAAAATATATTTTGAAATTAGAACAGAAATAGAAGAAAAAACCCTATGCTTAATTGGGTTTGGTATATACTTATACCTAGTAATCAGGTGTTGATAATAAAATGTTGACCAACTAAAATGCCAATCACATTAAACTTTAGCCTTACCTTGTTACCTTGCATTTTTTCCCCACTTGCTGAGCCCCGACCATAAGTGAGCTCACCCTTGCTTAAATTTTGATCAGAAGTTTGGAGATGAAGATATGGTGCAGAACTCCAGATGCTAGTCTAGTGATACCCCCGGTCATCTTCCTATGGATGGATGTCCATGTTTTGCTGTACTTTGATGAATAAAGGTTAAGACATTATGTCTGTTCGAAGTGTAATATGTCAATATAATTGTTATTTACGCTTTTATGCATTTTTCTTTTGATATATTACACTTGTGATGTCAACATATGTGTGTAAATAGATCCTGGCACACATATGCTATGCATTCGGTTTTGCCCCTAAAACCGGGTGTGACAGAAGTGGTATCAAAGCAATGTGACCATTGGTCGCTAGATTAGTTAGACATGGAAAGCCCAGTCAGTCGTTCAAAACTTGACTTAATTGTCTCCATTAAAAAAACTTACTCGTCTCTTTTATCTTCAACCCTTCTTGTCTGATTCTTCGTCTATTAGAAGGCTCTCCTCAGAAGCACTTGCAAGATGGTCAAGTAGGATTATGGAACTTGAAGCGAAGATTGCCAGAAGAAACCCTTTCGACGCTATCGACGATTCCCCATTCTCTGTCTTATCCCCACTCTGCAAGAAGTTTTGCTACGGATCCTTTGGATCTATTACCAGACTTCTTGGTTAGGTTGATAGGATTGTTCTTTAGTATTAAGATTTTCGACTAGATCGGTAAGGGCGATATTATATTATAGCGGTTTTCTAATCCATAATATTGCTATATAACCCTTGACTTCTTATACTTTTGTTTTCTTGCCATTGCATTGCCACCCTTGCACAATATCTACCTTGATAATGCTTTCTCCCTAACTCACTTCATATCCCTAGTGGTATCATTTATCCTCACTTTAATAGTTCATGGTTATCTTATTTCACTCTTGGCCACCAACAAATATGTCTTGTCTAACTCCTTGACAATTCTTACTCAACTCATTGATGTTATAATATCTTTCTTATTCTAAACCTTGTGTCACCTTTTGTTTTGGTTGAATGAGTAGAATTGGATTGTGTTGTGCTGGTATGCTTGAGCTCATTGTCCTTTGTGTTCATGTTTGATTTGCTTCTTTGAAATGATTGTTGGTGTATTGTGTGACTTTTGTCCACAATGGCACCAGTTAGCTAGGTAAAACCTTAGATAGATGGGTTTTCTCTGCTCACTATAATCTATCTTTGCTCAACCCTTTCGTCCCTTCCATTCTTCCATACCCATACAAGTGATGTCAACTACAAGTGATGTCACTAATTGTAAAGAATGCAGTGTGTTGGCAAGTCAAAACAACACTACAAATAAAATAGCTGATGAACAAACATTCAAGACACAAAAGGATGCACAACCAAACCAACAAACAAGTGACCTTGGAACATGTTGTTGTTGTGAGTACTATGGAATTCCTTGTCGCCAAATCAATGCAAATGAAAGTGAAACTGCAAAACAGAAGAACCAGATTTTATTTTCTGGCATAAAAAGGCAGATGTCTCCCCCTGAACAACTAATAGCAGAGTCTCTCATACCTAATGCAGTGTCAGTTGATGAATTGCAAAGTATTCCAAAAAGGAAACAACACAAATTCACAAGGATGCCCAGCTCCAAGAAGAAACATAGGAGTGTTACATTGATGGATGGACTATTACTTGCACACAGTTTCAGCCTCGTGGTCACATCAGGTCCAAGAAACAAAAAGGGAAACATGGAAAAAGTCAAGAAATAACTTCAAGAAAAGCTTGCTATCAATGTGGACGTGAAGGTCATTACTTCTGTAACTGTCCTGAGAAGAGTTCACTACAGATCACCTCTGAGATGAAGCTATTTCAGTCTTCAGACATGGAATACGAACAAAAATGCATAGAAACTTCTACCAACAACGTAAAGACAACTCCACCATGTAACTCATCAAGACGTGCTTGCTTTGGCTGTGGTGATACTAGCCATCTTTTTAATAGTTGTCCTAAGAATGATGTGGAGATCAATAAGTTCCAAAAGAAAAGACAACACCCTCAAACTCATGCATCAACAAAGAATAAACAACGAAAGAAGTCCATGGGAAGGATAAGTTATGCAGTGATAGGAACCATTCCATATGATAATGCAGTAATTTTTGGAACACTAGTCATTCACACAACTACCGCCATCGTGTTGTATGATCCTCATACAACACATTCTTTTATCAGTGCCTAGTTTGCAACAAAGTATGGTATCTTTAAGTGTCCCTTGAGATCAAGGAAGACCATCAGTGCACTCGAAAGAAAAATGTTAGTAAAATACATATGTCCAAAAGTAAGTGTTAAAATCAATGGGATAGATTTTCTAGCTGATCATATAGTGATAGAATCAATGGGAAAGGATGTGATTCTTGGAAATAATTGGTTACAAAGAACTAAGGTAGTAATCCAACATACTGAGAGAACCATGTGTTTGGAAACTCCATCTGGAGAAAGAATAGTAGTTGAAGACAACCGACCTCCAGCTCTGAATATTAGTACATCAGATGAGGTAGAATAATATGTCATCCAACTAGAAAGATCAGTATGTCTCACAGAAAAAAATGTGTCAAGGTGTTGCTCTCTTAAAGGATTTGTAATTGTGCTAAGGGATATATGAATAAATTTAGAGAATCTTTCGCACCTATTGTGTTTTGCCTCTTTATAAAGAGAATAAAGTGTGGTGTCATCGGCTATATGCAAACAATGTGATGCTCTATTCTAGTTGCCCTAAAGTCCTGCTCAAGTCTTTCTCTCAATTTATGCTCAAAGAAATACTGTTGGATCAAAAAGATGATTTGGATATCAGGCTCTGAAATCTATAAAGTTCAAAAGATCTTTGTTAAGGATTATAACACTTGTACACTCTTGTAGTATGATGAAGCTAGGCAGAATTGGAAATCATCCTTAACTAATCTTATTTTGGAAATAAAAAATGTTGTGTTAAGCTCTTTGTCTTAATGTCATGCAAGCCACTTATGCAGTCTGTCTCACTAACTAGATGATGAACCCCAATGGAAATGAAGTAAATGATGCCAACGACAATATTCCTACCTTAACAACTACGAACGAGAAAAATGAGTCACAAAGATATTGGATGAATGAAATGAAGAACAACAAAAGGAATAGAAAAATGTTTGGATACATGATTAGTCCACCTCAACCACAAGCAAAAGCCACGAAACACATGGATACCCTAATAGAAGAATCAAGTCAGGCTCAGTTATATGAGATACAGACACCCAATCAACCCTCACCCCCTATTGGTCAAGCAAAGTTGACTTGCAAAGAACTCAAAGCAAGAGGTGCTTGCTACTACTGCAAAAATGAAGGACATTATTCGCGAATGCCCTAAGAAGTGTCTAGACCGACTAAAGAAGAAAGCTGCAAAGTAGGACCTAAGCAATAATTCAGAAGACCAACAATTTTATAAGTACGGTGATGAAGGTCGTCTGATTAGTATTCATTGCGGAGCAATGAAGAAATGAAGTTCCTTAATATTAGAAGAGTTCAATGTGAACTAAGAACCTACAAATAACCATGTATCTTTTTTGCTTTCGTGCTAACCTTCCTTAATCTTGAGGACGAGATTCTTTTAAGGGGGTAAGTTTGTAACACTATAAAAACCATTAAATAAAAATAATGCAGTTAGTTTATTAATTGTAATTATGGCAATAAATTTTTCATTCAAGTGTTTGTTATTTATTTGCATTTGGAATAATTTTTGGTTGCTCATGATTGATTTTGGATATTTAATAGCATTTCTTATTAAATGAAAATCCAAATAAATAATATAATTATTAGTCCAAAAATAAATATTTTATTTATAAATAATTTTGGTATAATTATTATGAATTTTATGGTTATTTAAAAATATATTTTGAAATTAGAAAAGAAATAGAAAAAAACCCTAACCTAACCCTAACGGCCCACTAGGGCCCATGAAGCCGCGTCGCACGCAGTCCCCTGTCTCCGAGCCGACACCGCCACACTTCTTCCTTCTCCCCTCACCTCCTCTCTCTTACGCGCGGGCCCCACTCGGCCCATCTCTCTCCTTCCCTCTCTCCTTCTCTCTTCCAGGCACGCCGCGAGGAGCCCGCAGGACGCCGCGCCCTGACCCCGCGGCCGAGCCTCCCGCGACCGTGCCTGGACCCGACCCCGGCCGCGCCCAGGCTACCCCGCGCCGTGCCAGGATGGTTGAGCCCCGCACCTGCCCCGCGCTAGGACGTCGCCCTGCACCGAGCCGATCACGCACCATGCCCCTCTGTTGGGAATAGTCCCACATTATCTGGTGAGAGTGGAAAAGCATGGTTTATATGGTTGAGGATGCAACCCCCTAATAGGCTAGCTTTTTGGGGGGAGTGTTGGCCCAAGAGACCTAAAGCCCGCTGCTATACGTACGGGCACGTGTGTTGCGGCCCGATAGTCTGGATGGGCGCGCCGTGTGTGCGGGCGGCCCCGACAGACACGCCGTGTGTCGGCGGTCCGGTTCCAACATTTGGTATCAAAGCTAGGTTGGTCCAGTGTATTCTCAGACAAATCTCGGCTCACAATGTGTGAGGGGGAGATTGTTGGGAATAGTCCCACATTGTCTGGTGAGAGTGGAAAAGCATGGTTTATATGGTTGAGGGTGCAACCCCCTAATAGGCTAGCTTTTTGGGGGGAGTGTTGGCCCAAGAGACCTAAAGCCCGCTGCTATACGTACGGGCGCGTGTGTCACATCTTGACAGTCCGGATGGGCGCACCGTGTGTGCGGGCGGCCTCGACGGACACGCCGTGTGTCGGCGGTCCGGTTCCAACACCTCGCATCCGTTCTTCTCCCCTCGTTATGGAGCTTCAGCGCGTCGGTTTCTCTCTCCCTTCCCCCAGGTTCTTCCCCCATTGATGAACGCCATCAATGGCCTTGAAGCACCGACTGGCCGCCTCTCTCTCTCCCCGGCGACCTCTCCTCTCCCCTCCCTCTCTCTATAAATACAACCAAGCTCTTCTCTCCCTCCTTCCAACCCGAGCTCGCCCCTACTCTCTCTCTCTCACTCTCCTCACCGTTTGAGCCACCGCCGCCATCGCCAGAGTTTGCCCATGCCATCGCCGGAGCTTCGTAGACCGCCTGAGCCGCCCGACACCGAGCCCCTGCTCTTATCCACTCGACCGAACCCCCTGTCAAACTCTCCCCCGTCACACGAGCAAGCTCAAGGTTGAAGACGACCCAAAATAATTTTATATATTTTCGAAATCACTTTTTGATTCAGTTTGTGATATTTTATAATTATTGTGTTGTTATATGAGAATGTTGTGATTCGGAATTCATGTGTATGTGCGCTATGGATTTTTGGTAGATATATGCGATAAATTAGTGCGCTATGATTATTCATGTTATTTGTTTATGATAACTTTTAGAAAGTTGGATTAGAGAGAGGTATGACAAAAATTGGTAGACACATGTTGGTGATAAAAATACTAGATAAGTAATTTCATAGTTAATTTTGTTTACGATGAATTGTAGAATTTATCTAGAAGTTAATCATAGGTTCATCTAAACCCACTAAATAGATAATAGAGGTTGTTCTTAACATAGAATTAGTAAGTGGTATAGAATTCATAACAATACAAATATTATAGTATAAACAGTGGTTTAATTTATTATTAGATGTTTTGGTCTCTGATTATTATAAGGACATTTTTCTTTTAGAAAGAAAAGATAAAACTAAAATGAGATCATTATTCATAGTATAAATAATTAGGTAATAATTAGTTTATTCCTATAGAATTGGTTAAATCATTACATCTAGGCCAGGTATTTGTGGTCAGATAAAAATATAGATTTTACTAGTCAGGATAAATGAAAGTATAGCCCTTAATTACTTAGAATAGTAAAATGCTTATTTATGTCATAACAACCATGATTATGTTACTAAAGTCCAATTAGTAATTTACATTAATTCTTAGAATATTAATGTCAGAAGAATTATAAATAAACAATTTTTTGTTACACATATAAATCCTATTTAGAAAAGAAAGGAGAAAACAGAAAGAATAGAATTTTATAATATTGATAAAATGGCTTAATTTAGTGCTCACACCGACATAACTTAAATGATAGTTAATGAATATAGTATTTATTTTAAATATCTAGGTCATATGTTCCTAGACTAAAGGTAAAGATAAGTAATAGATTAATTATGTTTTCTCATAATCTAGTTAATTAGATTTATATTTCAATTTATTCACAACTGGTTATATAGGCTTAATTAATTATTTAATCAAACTTAGTCCATGTCATATATATATATATATATATATATATATATATATATATAACAATTAGTTTTCTAGACATGATTAATATTATCCATCAAATTAGTCCATATTATTTATATATATATATATATATATATATATCACTTAGTTTTTCCTAAAGGATAAAATACTTAAATTAGTGTTCATGTTCTTTTTATAATTAAAATGTTAGTTTACATATTATTTTATATATAGCTTTCTTAATAAGAAATATAGACCATGTACTTTCTAATAAAAATAAAAGATAGTTAATTGTCCATTATCTTTTGCATGAAAATCCACTTAAAGGCCTATAACCTAGCTTTTCATAAAATAGGTGTTTAATAATAATGATCTTTTCACATAAAACCTATTTAGACTTATATCTTAATTTATCATAAGTTAAGGTTTAACAATGATTTATAATATGTTCCATAATGCTTCTAAAATTAATAACGTGTTTCGTAGCCCATTAACCTTAGATATATAATATATATCTTTTCTAAAAGTTTAAAAAGGTTTAATATCATTATAATGTGTTTTATCATATCACATATGACGTTTTGTAAAAGATTAAATTGGTGAACCTAATATTGTATATTTTAATTAAGATATTTTTAAGCTCATGTCTTATTCTATAAAGTATAGATCACATATTTTTTAAAAGAATATCTTTTTATTATAACCATTGCTTGCAAGGTTTTTGAAAAGCAAATGCTCTTTTCGTTAAGCTTTCTTTTAGCTTTACGTATGGTGAATGTTGTATGTTATTGAGTGATGTTTGTTTCTTCTTGTTTGTTTGTGTGATATTCAGTGGTTGATTTAGTAGTTAAGAATCAAGATCTATTTCGATCCGTGGAAGAAACTTAAGTTTTCAATAAGCAAGGCAAGTGGACTTCTCCCTCTGCATACTATGTTTGATCCCAAACAATACATTTAATAAAGTTTATTCTTGGATATATATGCATAATTTGATGGGTTACCTATTCGGATACACCTAACATTTTCAACTGTATTCCTTGATCAAACTTGGGTATTATACTTTACCTTCGTAGCTATGCTATTGCTATAACTTAACTTTATGCAGTCACTCCTCTTTGTGATATTAATGTTCCAAATGATAAGTTTACATTACTGTTGCTAATCCGACGATTAAGCAAGATCATATGATTTAATTGGAACATGGAGTGACTACCCAGGAAAACAGTGCTACTATGAGGGTTGAATAGGACGCCCTTAGCTAAATAACTAGGGAAGTCTTATGTTGGGTGCTGGTCGTGGTCGACCGGAACGGGTGCATCTGCCAAGCGCTTATATTTCTGGCTCAGGCAGATTGGATACGAGCATAGTTCCCAAGCTTTACCCTACAGACTGGTCTATAAGTTGGTTACGTCAGGTGTGCTTTATGCAGTTTGACCATTTCCAGCATTTGCATAATGAGGACTCTAGGGAAAAGCCTCGTAGTGAGACCCTAGCCATTCACCTCGGAAGTGAATACGTGTCTAGCTAACCCGGGCTAGAAGGGAATCGTGACTCATGGGTAAAGATGTGCCACCTATGTAGAGTATAAAACTGATATATCAGTCATGCTCATGGTTAAAACAGACTGGACCCTCAAATGATAATTGAACTTGAAGATGAAAATAAATCTTGATTGGTTTTGTTTAAGCGGTATGCTTAAGTGGTTTGCTCAAGAGGTTGAGCTTTATGTTGATGGTATTTGCTCAAATGGTTTAAGTTCATGCTGATTATGAATTATGCTTAATTGGGTTTGGTATATACTTATACCTAGTAATCAGGTGTTGATAATAAAATGTTGACCAACTAAAATGCTAATCGCATTAAACTTTAGCCTTACTTTGTTACCTTGCATTTTCCCCCACTTGCTGACCCCCGACCATAAGTGAGCTCACCTTTGCTCAAATTTTGATCAGAAGTTTGCAGATGAAGATATGATGCTGAACTCCATTGATGCTAGTCTAGTGATACTCTCGGTCATCTTCCTGTGGATGGATATCCATATTTCGTTGTACTTTAATAAATAAAGGTTAAGACATTATATCTGTTCGAAGTGTAATATGTTAATATAATCGTTATTTACGCTTTCATGCATTGTTCTTTTAATATATTACACTTGTGACGTCAATATATGTGGAAATAGATCCTGATATACATATGCTATGCATTCGGTTTTGCCTCTAAAACCAGGTGTGACACAGGGCCAAAGTTCTAGTTGAAGAAGAGTCCTCAAGTGATGATGACCTTGATATAAATACTGCTTTGATGGTGAAAACAAAGATGTTAGAGAAGAGTCCTCAAGTAACCGTTTTCTTACAATGATACAAATGCCACAGTACAACAAGTCCAATATGTAGAAGGATATCCACTACTCTTGAAACTGACCTGAAAGGGCATCAGAAGAAAATCCATTTTTCCTAGTCCAGATATCTATCACAAACCGTTCTGCTGCTGTCCTGTGAAATCTGACATTATTGGCTTGGCGGCGAGAGCGCCACCGTGTGCTGCTGCATGACGAGCACGGAGCCCATCTCTAGCGACTCGTGGGACGCCAGGATCTCTCCCACAGGCCCTATTTCGCTGCCGGCCTCCGACCACCGCTCCAGCCCGGCCATCAGCTCCACCGGCTGCCGACCGCCCCGCCCCAGCACCACCAGCGAGAACATTCCGGTCATCCCTTCTAGCGTCTCTACCACGTCCGCGGGGCTCTCCACCACCTTCTCCACGTACATGGCCAGCTCTCGCGACGCGTAGTTCTCGTAGAACCGCCACAGGAACCGCTCGTCCACGTGGCCTTCCTTGAACGGCACGTCAAGCTCGTCGCCGCCGGCCGCCACGGCCGCGGCGGCGCGTGAGGTGGAGGACGTCACGGTGTCGTACGTGCTGCGCTTCACGAAACGGAACACCGTCAGCCCGATGGCCGGGTGCTCCGCAAGCCGGCACGCGAAGGACACCGCCTCGCGGTCGTCGGGCCCGCCCAGGAACACGGCCGCTATCACGTGGGTCACCGTACGGTCGCTGCACGGATGCACCAGCGTCCTCCCGGTCTCCGGGGCGATGTCGATGGGCGTTTGGAAGCTAGTGCCGCCGCCACGGTACGGGCGGTCCACGAGGAGCCCCACGGTGCAGGGCGCCCGCTCCAGCACGTCGTGGTTCAGCTTCCACCGCTCCTCGAGGCGGCACGCCATCTTGCCGTCGAACCGCTGCTCCTTGTAGCAGGGGAGGAGTAGCAGGCTGGCGTGCGCTTCCTCCGCGCCACGGCAGGCGACGGCCGCGTCCCGAGACGCGCCGAGGCTCACCACGTCGATCTGGCGGAAGGAGATGCCCGTCGTCTTGGAGAACACGTCGACCACCATGTTCATCTGCGTAACGGGATCGGGGCCGCCTTTGTCCTCGGCGCCTTCGTCACCCCGCGTCCGCTGGTGGTACGGCGTCCGGGCGGATCGGTCTCGGGGGGCCTCGAAGAAATGGAGGACTGGCACGGCCGGCTGCTCGTGGGGCGTGATCACCAGGAGCTCGACTAGGCTGAGGACGCCGGGCGCGGCGTGCGCGCTGTGGGCGCAGACGAGCATGCGCAGCTCTTTCTCTGCGCTCAACGATTCCATGGCTTGGTGCCTTGTCTTGTACTCTTCCTTTTCCCTGCTCAGAACCGCGGCGGCGGCCGGCCCGGCGATGATGGTGCTGATAAGGTTGCCGATGATCATCGCGTACAGCGCCTGCTCCGCCCACACCTGCATCGGCCGACCACAGCGATCAGATAGATAAATAACTGTACCTCCTGTAATACAAGGAGCATGATTGTACTAGGGCGGAGTAGCTACCAACCCCTTCCGATTTGGCGAACTTCATGTTCATGGTGTCGACGTGGCCCTTGACGTTGAGCAGTACGCTGTAGCGGAGCGCGTCGGAGATTGGGATGTTGAGGTACGTGGAGGCGGCCGTGGCGCCGATGGCCTTCGCCACCAGGCCGAGCAGCGTCAGTAGCAGGCCGGGCACGATGATGGCGCCGGACATGGAGTTGTAGTCGAGCCTCATCCCGATGGTAGCGAAGTAGAAGGGCAGGACCAAGCCGTTGACGGGGGGCATA
This sequence comes from Zea luxurians, assembly GCA_029449295.1. Lineage (NCBI taxonomy): Eukaryota > Viridiplantae > Streptophyta > Magnoliopsida > Poales > Poaceae > Zea > Zea luxurians. The sequence continues at coordinate 64,566,636 of JAOPSE010000011.1, read as the reverse complement.
AGCGCGTCGGCGACGGAACGCGCGGCGGGGCCTTCCCTCGGGAACGCCATCCCCAGCGCGAGGCTCGTCGGCATCCCGTCGAAACCCAGCAGCTGCTGTATGTTGCTGATGAACCAGATGCCCAGGAGTATGATCACCAGGTCGCGGCTCCTGACGTGGTGCTGCCCAACGTTGCGCTGGTTGATGCGCGTCACAACGGGGCGCACCTGCCACACAGCGACGCCTGCCACGGCGAGCGCCAGGAAGCCCTTCTTGATCTGGGGCGAGGTGTGGTACAGGTCCTGGCTCTTCTCCTTGGCCAGTGCCGTGGACGACAGGACGCTGTCGCCGACGACGCAGATGAGGTTCGTGATGATGGCCGCGGCAACGAGGAGCCGGCCATTCTCCGTCACTGTGAGGTTGAGCTCGCCGGCGATCCGCGAGATGGTGATGGATGAGGTGTTGGTGAGCGCCAGCATGAGAGTGGCGGCGAGCAGCTCGGGCGTCTTCACCGGGGAGTGCATCATGCTGCCGTATATCCCGCTGGACACGATGGCGGCCACGAGCAGGCTGGCGGCCACGGTCGCGTAGGCCAGGGCGACGCACCGGCGCGTGGAGTTCCGCAGCGCGGCGAGGTCCAGGTCGAGGCCGACGAGGAACATGTACACGACGCGCGCCAAGGTGATGTAGCCGCCGTACATGTCCTCGACGTCGTCCACGTCCACGTGCAGGATGGCGTTGCGCAGGCCCATGCCGCCCACCGCAACTCCGGCCTGAAATCATTAAAGCAGATAGCCATGCACGCCAGTTTCAGATGGAGCGTCTGGAAGTTAACCGCGGATCGGGATGGGGCGTCATGCGCGTACGTACGAGGATCTGAGAGACTGCGCTCGGCTGGTTGTAGCGTTGGAGGAAGAGGTGGATGAACTTGGCGAGGAGGATGACGGCAAGCGCTTGGATGATTACGAGGAACAGCATGTCGAGGGCCACGCCGGGGACGCGCGTGACCACCAAGGGGTCGATCTGCGGACAAATGTTGAACGATCTAGCCATTGTGCAGCCCCGGCAGTCGGCCGCCGCCGCCGAGGGCGCCGATCGAGTGCTAGATGGCCTTGCTACCTCCGGAACTTCTTCGACAGTAGGTACGGCGATCGGCAAGCTGGTTCGTCTCCTCAGGCAGGCAGTCGTCGACTAGACGGATTCAACTCCGGGCATACTGCGGTCTTGCATGCGATAGCTTGGTTCTGGGCATTTTCCGTCCATATTGGAGGGACGGCCATGACTTTCGTGGCCGAAGACACTCTGGAATAAGCCGAATGGGCAAACCACCGGCGCGCGCTTGCGTGCACGTGCACGTGCATATGTCACCTAAATTTGAAGTATAGTCCCTTTAAAGTACCTGCATTTTTAAAAGGGGACATATCTAATGCACATAGAAGACTCGTGCACATGTGTCACACCCGGATTTTAGGGGCTCCAAGACCCGGGCGCGAATATAAACACCAGGTATGCTGGGACCAAGTCTCACACATATGATGTATAGTGGCACAGGATCGAATGTCACATCTTTATATATAACAGGAGTTCTATACAAAATAAATAATTACATTATAAGGAGACAACGGTCCAGCAACCCAAAGTTGACTGGGAGACGACGGCCTAGACCTCTCACGAACACATCACGGCATCCTCCATGCGCCTCATCTGGTGGTACCTGTTCTTGACCTGTGGGGGTGTGTGAGACAGCAAGAGTGAGCTCACATACGTTCATCGCTCAACAAGTTGTGGGGAATAATGTGCATGTACTCGCCAAAGGTAGGAGTTCACGTGAAGTGTAAGGCTTACCAAAGAAGATGGTTAGAGCTGAGCATTGCTTTTAAAGTTGGTCAAAATTTTATTAGCAGTTACTAAGTATAAGTAAATACCAACCCAGTTAAATAGTAGAACAAAAGTAACAGCTTCACCTGCGATGCAATGCATATGACAAATTGAATTTAGTTCCATAATTTAATCATGTGAGGGTCCGAGCTGCTCATGACCGTGAGCACGGCTAGTATACCAGTTTTACACTCTGCAGAGGTTGCGCATCTTTACCCACAAGTCATGTTACCCATCTGCCAAGGGATCGCGACTTCCCATACACCTCTACCGAGGAGGCGAGGCAGGGTAACACTACGAGGCCTTTACAAAGTTCCACTAGCTTCAGAAAACCCGCTACAGTTTATAGGAAGTTCCAATGCAGGAATCCCTTGCAGGACCGCCATCGCAGCAAAATCCTCCCAAGGGCCTCCCTACACTGACCACTCCCCTACTGCCCTTGCCCCTTTCGGGTAAGGTAGTCTTCCACTAGCTTTCCTAATTAATCAGCCAAGGGGTCCCATTCCTCCCTTGTGGTAGCACTGTTTTCCCGGGTGGTCGCTCCATGTTCCAATTAACATAATGATCTTATCATGAACAGTAATAATAAACATATTATAAAAGTGTGATCATGAATAATATACCTTCATACCCAAAACCACATAAAGCACTAGCAAGTACTACCCAAAAAGTTCAGTGGTAAACAAGGTATAAAGATAGACAAACTAGGGTAACCTATTGGGTCCCATCAAAATTAACCTATGCAGATCATTATGATTAATTAGAACATGAGTGGGTAAAAGAAGTGATCAAGGGCACAACTTGCCTGGGCCTTGAGAATCCAGGTACCAGGATGATCTTCGGGTGACACGTGACCTCGCTCTAGTCGTAGCAATACAAACAAACATTGTATAGGCAAAATTAACATTACACCAAACATAAGTACAAAATACATATTAATAATCTACATATTGAAATATGATCAGAGGAACAAGAATCATTAATTTTGGAGTTATAGGTTTTAAGTTATGAATTTCTGAAGTTATCAAGTACTTTGAATAGCATAACTCATGTGAATAATTTTAGTTCAAGTTTCATGACTAGACAAATTTACTAAGTGATAAACAATATTAAAACAGAATTAATGCCACTGGAATTAATTAATTTGGAGCTAAAATGAATTTATTATCAATTATACAAGTTTCTAGTATTGTTTTTGTATTAAAAATCATTTCCCATATTTAATTATCTGTTTCTTTAGCTCTCTGGACGGCGCGCAATATTACCGAGAAGTTTGGGGGCTAAAACAGAAACATTCCTAAGACTCAGGCTTAACCACACAGTGGACCGCGGGTTCAATTCTAGTAAAACATAAGGTCTCTTTAGCAAATTGTGCACGGTGAAGCGGTATCGCGGTTTCTGGGCCGTCAGATCGACTACGGAGCGTCCCGATTAGATCGGCTAAGAAACGAATCGGTACGCACAGATAGCCGCAAGATTTCATTTGGACGGCACAGATTTTATGATGGTTCCATTCACCCAAACCGTACGATACACGATCTGTGGTCACGATTCGATTTTCCGAAAAGCTACGCCCGAACTAATCTCCACCGCTGGCCAGGATCCAACGTCCCTGGCTAATCGTCCTCCTCTCGACCGAGACGGCGGCTCGCCCGACATTCACGGCGGCGCGCCATGCCGGTGATTGCCCCGCCTAAGCTCCGATGCGCGATTCACGGCTCAGATAGGTCCTATGCGAAGCGGATGAACGGGTGAACTTGGAAACATAACTCTTACCAGATATGGTGGTAGATGTAATGCTACCCGCGGTCCCGCGCGGTACAGCGGCTGAGGAAGATGGCCAACGACGGATTACGCTGCGCTACGTCGATCACTCCACACGCCCGGGGCACCCACACCTTCCGCAGGCACAGGCGAAGCTCCCAATCCACAAATACGGACCCAGACGGGGCTGGCTACGAGCTGGTGGTTCCACGGCACCCAATCTGGTGAAGTCTTCCTCGGCACGCGCAGAGACCGAAACGCCTAATGCCTATGGGTGCGATTGGATGAGGGCATGGTTATATACAGCTTGGAATCGGACTCCGAAGACTTGATCTCGCCGCGAAGTTCGGGTCTCGGTTGCGCAGTTCACGCGAAGACGGCGGAATCCAGTTGGGACGGGTCTAAGCAAGCAAGGAGATGGCTCTGACAGCCGGGCCACGCAGTTCGGTGACCCACACGCACCCAGGTGAGCGCGCGCGCGGGCGAGGGACGGTCTGACGTGGGTGGCCCGCCCGTAAGTGACTGGCGCGCGAGGGAGAGGCTGGCCAGTGGGCCCATGATGTCGGCGCTTCGTTGGATGGTTGGGCCGCGCGCTGTGAAAGCTGGAGTGGGCCAGAATGAAGAAGCCGGCCCAGGTAAGGTTTTTTAATCTTTTTCTTTTTATTTTCTTTCCTATTTTCCATTCCAATTATCCAACTCAATTCAAATTTAAATTCTAATTTAAATCCAAAGTTTGTGGCGAATTTGTCTTCATTTAAATGTTCAATGTGAACATAGCATGGATAAATTTTATTTATTTATAGATTTATTTTGCTTTGCATAGTATTCTCTCTTGCCTTATATATATTATTTCCCCTTTCCTAAAGTGCACCCCTTTTGGGTTAACTTCAAATTCTCAATTCCATTATTATATTTTATTATTATTTTAAATGCACATACAATTAAAACTCCATCATGAGTGCCAAATATGGTTCTATTTATTATTTATTCACTTAAGCAAATGCTTTTAAATAGGGAGATGAGTCTTCAAATGTTATGAGAGTTCTAAAGAGAGAGAAAAAAAAATTCTAATGCAAGATCTTTGAAAATTTTTACTATAATCTCAAAATGAGATTTAGGGTGTTACAAATCCTACCCCCCTTAAATATAATCTCGTCCTCGAGATTTGTAAGAAGAGGGATGTATACTCATATTGTTCTCGGAACATATGCACAAACAAAGAAATCTCAGCATGAGGTATAATTCTTTAACAAAACATAGGGTCAATAGACCTTATTGTTCCTTCTAAAATAATATCATATCATCTACTAACTAAAGTAACATCTAGATCTTACAAATCATCATAATTTATATCTATGTAGCTTGGTGGAGCTGGTGGTGGTGGTGGAGGTTGTTGTTGTTGTTGTCTCTCCAACCGTGCTTGCCTTATTTCTTGGCGGACCTGACGTATTTCCTCGCGTTCTTGTCTTATCTGATTTTGCATCTCGGTCACCAGGTCTGTTAATTGTTGTATTACCAGTCTTTGGGCAGCAACCACTTGATCGATTTCAACAGGTGGAGGATTTGGAGGATTCATTTTCTGTTTGTTGTTACGTGATAATCTTTCCTTTCCTGGTATTGACCATGAAAGTTAGAAGCATATGGTAATAGTTTTGCAAAGGAAATTATTCAATAAGCGGAATGAATAAGCTAGTAGCTGGTTATAATCTAAAGATTCTTTGGTAGGGCTTAATCTTTGTTTTATGTCCAGATTGGGGTAACCAATCGTATAAGGTGAATATCCAAGGGTAAGATAGAATCTGTCAAGATGAGAGATATATATGGGTGAGATAGACTACAAGATGTAGGTTAAAAGTTTGTTTGTTGTTAGGTGGGAATAGAAAGGTTATACCATTCATCATGGCTCTATGGGTTGGGTTAGCTCATGGTTGAGTTGATCCAATGTGCTAAGTTAAGTTAATACATGGCTAGTGGGGTCTAATCTCTTCTACTAGTGTCATTAATCTGTTTAAGTGGACCACATTAAGTTAGATAACATTAGACCACACTAGATCAGGTCACATTAGGTAAGATAAGATCTAGATTAGATTGGATATGACAAGATTAGACTAATTTAGGTTAGATAGGTCCAACAGGGTAGAATATGTATTATTAAGATATGTTAGGATGTTTTGAGATTAGTTAGATATGTTATGATAAGATAGAATCTCTTCAAGATAAGATGAATTTATTAAGGTAAGAAGAACCTTCTAAGATGAGGTGGATCTAGTAAGATATGAAGGAATCTTATAAGATACGATGAATCTATTAAGATAAGAGAGAATCTTATTAAGATAAGATGAATTGGTTAGAATGAGATCTTTTAGGATAAGATGAATCTCTTAAGCTAGATATGTTCCAATGGGGATAATCTAAGTTGTTTAGTTATTTTATAAATATATTTTATACTTATGTGTATATGCAGATGCAATTGTGGACATTACTCCACAACTCATCACACTCAATCAAAGATCCAAATCAAACATGTATCATAAGAACAAACATTCAAACTCATAGATAAAAATAGTTTTGTTTTTGTTCCTAAGATTAGGTTTCCTATTCCTAAAAGTCACTTTAAGTACATGATTTCAAAGTGTGAAATCCACATTTGTCTTTAGAAAGAAAAGGTAAGAGTAATCAGAGTAAGGCGGAAATAGATGAGAAAAGATTAAGAAAAGTTTAGAAAGAATCAGAGTAGTAAAGGTAAGTAGATAATGGTTGTCCAGTTCTATCTAGGTTTCGTCCTACAGTCAACATTCCTCTGATACCACTTCTGTCACACCCGGATTTTAGGGGCTCCAAGACCCGGGCGCGAATATGAACACCAGGTATGCTGGGACCAAGTCTCACACATATGATGTATAGTGGCACAGGATCGAATGTCACATCTTTATATATAACAGGAGTTCTATACAAAATAAATAATTACATTATAAGGAGACAACGGTCCAGCAACCCAAAGTTGACTGGGAGACGACGGCCTAGACCTCTCACGAACACATCACGGCATCCTCCATGCGCCTCATCTGGTGGTACCTGTTCTTGACCTGTGGGGGTGTGTGAGACAGCAAGAGTGAGCTCACATACGTTCATCGCTCAACAAGTTGTGGGGAATAATGTGCATGAACTCGCCAAAGGTAGGAGCTCACGTGAAGTGTAAGGCTTACCAAAGAAGATGGTTAGAGCTGAGCATTGCTTTTAAAGTTGGTCAAAATTTTATTAGCAGTTACTAAGTATAAGTAAATACCAACCCAGTTAAATAGTAGAACAAAAGTAACAGCTTCACCTGCGATGCAATGCATATGATAAATTGAATTTAGTTCCATAATTTAATCATGTGAGGGTCCGAGCTGCTCATGACCGTGAGCACGGCTAGTATACCAGTTTTACACTCTGCAGAGGTTGCGCATCTTTACCCACAAGTCATGTTACCCATCTGCCAAGGGATCGCGACTTCCCATACAACTCTACCGAGGAGGCGAGGCAGGGTAACACTACGAGGCCTTTACAAAGTTCCACTAGCTTCAGAAAACCCGCTACAGTTTATAGGAAGTTCCAATGCAGGAATCCCTTGCAGGACCGCCATCGCAGCAAAATCCTCCCGAGGGCCTCCCTACACTGACCACTCCCCTACTGCCCTTGCCCCTTTCGGGTAAGGTAGTCTTCCACTAGCTTTCCTAATTAATCAGCCAAGGGGTCCCATTCCTCCCTTGTGGTAGCACTGTTTTCCCGGGTGGTCACTCCATGTTCCAATTAACATAATGATCTTATCATGAACAGTAATAATAAACATATTATAAAAGTGTGATCATGAATAATATACCTTCATACCCAAAACCACATAAAGCACTAGCAAGTACTACCCAAAAAGTTCAGTGGTAAACAAGGTATAAAGATAGACAAACTAGGGTAACCTATTGGGTCCCATCAAAATTAACCTATGCAGATTATTATGATTAATTAGAACATGAGTGGGTAAAAGAAGTGATCAAGGGCACAACTTGCCTGGGCCTTGAGAATCCAGGTACCAGGATGATCTTCGGGTGACACGTGACCTCGCTCTAGTCGTAGCAATACAAACAAACATTGTATAGGCAAAATTAACATTACACCAAACATAAGTACAAAATACATATTAATAATCTACATATTGAAATATGATTAGAGGAACAAGAATCATTAATTTTGGAGTTATAGGTTTTAAGTTATGAATTTCTGAAGTTATCAAGTACTTGGAATAGCATAACTCATGTGAATAATTTTAGTTCAAGTTTCATGACTAGACAAATTTACTAAGTGATAAACAATATTAAAACAGAATTAATGCCACTGGAATTAATTAATTTGGAGCTAAAATGAATTTATTATCAATTATACAAGTTTCTAGTATTGTTTTTGTATTAAAAATCATTTCCCATATTTAATTATCTGTTTCTTTAGCTCTCTGGACGGCGCGCAATATTACCGAGAAGTTTGGGGGCTAAAACAGAAACATTCCTAAGACTCAGGCTTAACCACACAGTGGACCGCGGGTTCAATTCTAGTAAAACATAAGGTCTCTTTAGCAAATTGTGCACGGTGAAGCGGTATCGCGGTTTCTGGGCCGTCAGATCGACTACGGAGCGTCCCGATTAGATCGGCCAAGAAACGAATCGGTACGCACAGATAGCCGCAAGATTTCATTTGGACGGCACAGATTTTATGATGGTTCCATTCACCCAAACCGTACGATACACGATCTGTGGTCACGATTCGATTTTCCGAAAAGCTACGCCCGAACTAATCTCCACCGCTGGCCAGGATCCAACAGCCCTGGCTAATCGTCCTCCTCTCGACCGAGACGGCGGCTCGCCCGACATTCACGGCGGCGCGCCATGCCGGTGATTGCCCCGCCTAAGCTCCGATGCGCGATTCACGGCTCAGATAGGTCCTATGCGAAGCGGATGAACGGGTGAACTTGGAAACATAACTCTTACCAGATATGGTGGTAGATGTAATGCTACCCGCGGTCCCGCGCGGTACAGCGGCTGAGGAAGATGGCCGACGACGGATTACGCTGCGCTACGCCGATCACTCCACACGCCCGGGGCACCCACACCTTCCGCAGGCACAGGCGAAGCTCCCAATCCACAAATACGGACCCAGACGGGGCTGGCTACGAGCTGGTGGTTCCACGGCACCCAATCTGGTGAAGTCTTCCTCGGCACGCGCAGAGACCGAAACGCCTAATGCCTATGGGTGCGATTGGATGAGGGCATGGTTATATACAGCTTGGAATCGGACTCCGAAGACTTGATCTCGCCGCGAAGTTCGGGTCTCGGTTGCGCAGTTCACGCGAAGACGGCGGAATCCAGTTGGGATGGGTCTAAGCAAGCAAGGAGATGGCTCTGACAGCCGGGCCCCGCAGTTCGGTGACCCACATGCACCCAGGTGAGCGCGCGTGCGGGCGAGGGACGGTCTGACGTGGGTGGCCCGCCCGTAAGTGACTGGCGCGCGAGGGAGAGGCTGGCCAGTGGGCCCATGATGTCGGCGCTTCGTTGGATGGTTGGGCCGCGCTCTGTGAAAGCTGGAGTGGGCCAGAATGAAGAAGCCGACCCAGGTAAGGTTTTTTAATCTTTTTCTTTTTATTTTCTTTCCTATTTTCCATTCCAATTATCCAACTCAATTCAAATTTAAATTCTAATTTAAATCCAAAGTTTGTGGCGAATTTGTCTTCATTTAAATGTTCAATGTGAACATAGCATGGATAAATTTTATTTATTTATAGATTTATTTTGCTTTGCATAGTATTCTCTCTTGCCTTATATATATTATTTCCCCTTTCCTAAAGTGCACCCCTTTTGGGTTAACTTCAAATTCTCTATTCCATTATTATATTTTATTATTATTTTAAATGCACATACAATTAAAGCTCCATCATGAGTGCCAAATATGGTTCTATTTATTATTTATTCACTTAAGCAAATGCTTTTAAATAGGGAGATGAGTCTTCAAATGTTATGAGAGTTCTAAAGAGAGAGAAAAAAAAATTCTAATGCAAGATCTTTGAAAATTTTTACTATATTCTCAAAATGAGATTTAGGGTGTTACAACATGGTGCACATATTAAATTATCACCACTCATTTTAGATCTAACGTCTATAGTTGATTATTCAATTTACAAATAACACCTTCTACCACTACACACCACCACGTTGAAGGGTGTCCTTAGTAAAATGTACCAAACAACTAGAGTCGTTAGATTTAAAATGAGTGGTGATGATTTAATATGTGCACCATGTGCACCAATGTTCCATGTACACCAGATATGTTGTCTTTTTAAAATACTTTGATTCTTTATCTCCGTGGCTACAACACTTTTGATTTGAGCACCCTAATTATCATTTTTCCAATATGTTTTGTTTGATGGGTTATTATTATTTTTTGATAGAGGTTGTTGAACACCATATGTGAGGAGAGGCTGGACGGTTCGACCATGCGGCCCGGACAGTTCGCGTCCCGGACAGTCCACATGTTAGCCTTTTTTCCATATCTAACTAATCATATGGATTCTATTGGAGAACGTCTAGTAATGGATCTAGACAACCTCTATATATATAAAGAGGTATGGTCGATTGCGCGCACACACAATCGATCCAATCAATCAAATCTATTTTATTTTCTTCGTTCTTCATTGCATTAGGAGTAGTAGTAATAGACTTAGTTTAGCTTTTCCTCAACACCAAATCTACATCCCTCTTCGACTCTACATCGTCAAGGAACATCCCAGGTGGCCTGTCGACCCTGAGGCACGCCTTGAAACTCTCCTCCCAGTCAAGGTCCCTCCCAGAAGGTGAGTTATAGGGTTTCTTCATGAGGAAGACGACCCTCTGCACACTCACAGGTCGTCTGGTCCAAAGCAAGGACTGTTCGGCACGTGAGTAGAAAGGAGATCCGCTCTAGCCGCAGGATTGCGAACCGTTCGAACTTAGCAGCAAATCGTCTGCGCTATCGTAGAGAGCACCACTAGAAGGTACACTGCGAGTGTTTGGCCCCAATTCGGAGCTAACATACTTTTTGGTGATGCTGCTGGGGACCCATAGGTATGACCTAATGAGATCGACCATAGATGGCTACGATCTGTAACACCCCAGGTGTTACCCAAGGCCCTGGCTCAATATATATACCTATGGTCTATTATCACATGTGTTTAATTGGGAAGAAGGGGCACCCAAAGCTTTAGAAACCCTAGCTTAATCAAATAATGATCATGATAGAAGAAATACCCTAGCTTTTCTTGTGTCTCCACCTTGGAAAAAGACGCTCAAGCCCTAGTTTCCCCTCTTGAGCCATTAGACCCCCCAAGCATTGGATTAAAGGGAAAACTATGCAAATGACCAATTCATGACTTGAACCCTTTACCAAAGTTGAAGTACATTAATATATCTATAAAATATAGTAAGGGAAGTATTATAAAAAGATCCCACAAAAACCCCAAATCATCCCCCAAGTGGAGAGCATTATAGAGTAACTCACATGTTCTCTAAGTTAAAAATCAGCCCACATCCAAAGATTGGAGATGTTCATTAAGTTGCTGGCGCCAAAACCTTAGGGTCCAAATAAAAAAAAGAAGCCAAACTACCCAAGGCACACCCCTGAAAAGTTTGAAACCAAACTAGGGTTGTTTGACACGGTTTGGCATCTGTTTTGTCGCGAGATGAACAGTGCAGACAAACAAGACTTGGCACCACTATATCTTCCATGCCAGACCCGATCTCCCCTTGGAACTCACATGAACTAGATAGCTCTAGGTGCAGGGAAGAAATCTTACACAAGTAATATGGCAAGATTCGCACGTTTGGCTGCTCAGTAGGCGCAAGAACTTGGGCAGAATGAAATGGCCACGTGTTCGACGCGCCCTGGCAACGCAAGAGCACGCCCCACGCTCGGACCCGCGCGCGCCACGCCGCGTCGCGCCCACACCCACGCCCGTGCCCGCAACTATAAAGCCAACCCCGATCTTGACAGTACACCCCTGCTCACTCCCAACCCCGCCCAAGCAGAAGTTCACCAGCGTTCACCCTGCGCACGGCGTGCTAGCGGCCGCCCGAGCCCCAACCACCGCAGACTGGCCACTCCAGCCCTCCTCCACCCCGTCTGACCCCTCGACTAGCTTTCTTAGAGCTCAGTGAAGCTCCCCGAACCCACAGACTAAGCATCACCTCACCGCAGGCGCCAGATTGACATCGCCGAACTTCAACCAGCCGCCGTCGCACGTAGACCGCACTACACGATAAGCCACTCGTCGATTCCTTGCACCTACATCATCCCTAACATTCAGTGAAGCTACTCGTGCGATTTAATTGAACCCTACCGCCGTGAGCAGGCCGGAGCACACGTCGCCGATGAGCCCGACCGCCTGCGCACGCGGCCAGCCCTATTCCGGCCATCACCGCCGGCGATCTGCCCCTCGACGTGACCGCCAAGACCTCTCGGACCTCACCCAGCCCTCCACCGGACCTCTCCTACCGCCGGTAAGCCGCGCCACCGTTTTTCCCCTCTGCGGCTACTGTTCCGGCGAGGAGGAAGCTCAGGTTAAGAGAAGGAAAAGCCAGGGGGTTATTGGAATGTCAGTGACTCGGGTGAATAGTTTCTAGGGGCACAGATTTAAGATTTTGGTTAATGAAAACCCTAGGGGTCTCGACGCAAAGTTGTTTTTCCTAAACCTTTAAGATTTATTCTTTTTAAATAAGTAGAGAACATGAAAAATTCATAACTTGAGCTTTATCCAAACAAATTTGGTCAAACCAATTTTGCTAGGTCCTAAATATTATGAACTATTCAGCAAAAATAATAAACACCTTAATTTCTGCAATACTTTTTAGAGTTTTAATTTAAATAAGCATACTTCCCAAAACTAAATAAACAGAAGGAAAATAAAATACTTTAGGTCTAAGGCTGATAAAAATTGGAGATGTCCTTAGCTAGTAACTACCCTGTTTAAAAATGTTAAACTCCTCAGTATACTAGGTTAACGAGGGATTAACCATTAAAACTTGTATTGGACCAAACCTTAATAAAATGAAAAAGGGAATTTAAAATGAGAAACAGAGGGCAACCAAATTTTTCCTAGCTTGCTTAGGTGATATTGTTTATAAGAAAATTTTGTTGAGCTATTTGTTAGTACAAAGAAAATGCACCACATTTTATTTAATAAAAACTGTAAGAACTTAGAAAAATCCTATAAAAATAACCCTAAGGAGGAACCACCCCAACTCTAGTGATAACTAATATTATGCTAGTATGAATCTAGGAAAAATACAAGTTCTGTTGTTTGATATTTTCAAATAACAAGTTAGTTATAAGTGTCTTTTTGACATTAAACATTAGAAAATCACAACTAAATAACCATTAAGTCACCTTCTGTGATTAGTTATAAGTGTCTTTTTGACATTAAACTTTAGAAAATCACAACTAAATAACCATTAAGTCACCTTCTGTGATTTCTAACATAGAAGTATGTTATTACCCATAGATGTTAGGAAAAATAATTTTAGTGTAGAAACCCCCACCTAAATCAGAGTTGTAGTACAAAGTGACCATCTACCCTCACTTTTGTTATTTTTGCCCAAAGTTTATCCTAATTATTTTAACCTCAAATTTATAGAACAGACTACAGAGACCAATGTTTACCCACTATAATTTTTTGCCACATTTTTGGAAAATTCTAAATCACTATGGTAGTTCAAGCTCACTTTAAAAAGCATAAAAAGGAAATAAAAAGGGAATTGTGGAAGAAATTAATATTATACAACTAGATCTCTCGTTTCCAATAAAACATAAAGGAGAGAATTAAATTATTAATTTCACTCAAGGCCCTAAAATAGGTGAGTATAAAACACTAAGAGCACCATGCGATAAAGAAACCCTAGTTCACCCACTGCCTTAATATTGTTTCACCATAAATCATGTTTACAAAATTTGCATATCATTAACATACATGTATCTTATTCATTGCATCTGATAGATTGTAACCTCGCCGACGCAGAGTATGCCCTCATTCCGGAGCAAGGAGTTGCTCAGGAGGTAGTCCAGGAGCCAGCACCAGAGCCTGCCACTGAGGATCTGCCTGCTCCAGCTGTTGAAGGCAAGCTCCGGTTTTATGCATAACCATTATATATGCTATTTTACTGCACTTAATGATTGTAGGTTTGTACTGTGCACTTAAGTGTAGGAGTTGTCTGAAAACCCTAGTTGCATGAACTCAGGATTCCTTTTGAGATGGATACTAGTATGCTAGGTCGAGTAGCTGCTTTACTAATTAGGGATCTCGGTAGAAGTCGAGTGATTTTTCTAGCACTCGCGCGAGGTCAGGAATTGGTTGTATCCATTTTTATATCAGAATGATGATGGTCTGTTGACAACGATCCATGGGGATGCGCTGTCTACGAGACAGAAATTGGAATAAGGATTAAGGTGTGGTACCGTGTGTCAAGCGTTTGAACGTACTAAGCACATGTCAAGAAATATGGTAAATCGACAAGCCTAGTACCTGAGTGAACCTGCCCGCGGATTGATCTCCTCACGCGACCTAAGACATGGTCTCCCACTCCGGTTATGGTGGGTACAAGTGCGGTCACTACACGATGGCCGTCGGGGTTAGTGAGGCATTGTACGCCAAGGCGGTGGGCCTCTTTCTGTTGCTAGGGAATCGATGGGGACGGTTGATGTGTGTGGGGACGGAGTGCCTCGCCACGTTGTGTGTTTTGGTTTACCTTGCAAGGTTTAAAACATGATTCGAATCGTCTGGTTCTCGCAGCTAATGAGACTACTTGATCTATGCTGCTACATTGAGTAAGAAGTGGAAAAAGGTGACATTTAAAGAGATGTTGATTGATAAAATGTTTGATACCATGTATGAATAGTTAGGTACTCATCTAGTTCAAAAGGATCATACTAAAACTTGAAAAGTTAAAACTTGATTATAGACTCAGCTAGTGCTTTTGGCAAACCAAACCCCTCAGCCAAACAGCTGCATGTCTAGAGGTAGAGGAGTAGACTCCTCACACCGGGTAAGTCTAGCTGAGTATTAGTATACTCAACCTTGCTTGTGGCACAATTTTACAGGTACTCTGGAGGATATGGTTGCTGGAGTGACTTGGCCGTCCACCTTGCCACCGGGTTGGACAGTCGAGTGGGACCCTACCTCCGCAGGAGAGGAGCATGAGGAGTGATGGGCCAGGCTTCCCCATCCTCCCTTTTATTTAATGTTAGTTAATTTCTGCTGCATCGAGAACAATGGTTACTACTTTTGCAAAACTCTGATGATGTTGTAACAACATTAAGTACTCCTTTAATTTATGGTTTTATACTTTATTGTATTTTCTCTGTGCCTCACCTTCGAGTGAGTATGTGGTACTTGATCCTGTTAGTAGCCTTGTCGGACTAGATCCGAGGGACTGACGGTTTATTCCTATTTAAGTGTGGTCTAGCCTTTAAGGCGGGACTTAGGCACTTAAGTTGGAATAATTTGGGCGGTTCTGCCACAGCTGGTATCGGAGCTTGTACCACCTCAGAGAAATCGATAAATCATATTTACCTGCCTTTTCAAAAGTAAAACTTGCTTAGAAACCAAGTTGGATAGCGGTCAGGACGATAAGGATAGACCTAGGATATGAAGCCTTAGGATATTAGATGGGTAGCTAGGTGGCTATTTAAATATGTCGTACAGGCTACTACAATATAGATAGGGGAATTCTGTACCCTACGTTTGATGTGAGGACGCTTAGGACGAGCATGCATGCATCATTTTTCTTATTTTACCATCTTAGTAAAACATCATTGTCTCCAATAAGCTACATAAATAAAGAGACACCATGAAAAGATTTAAAATCTATAACAAAGATCTCAACTCAGCTTTAGAAAAGCCAAGTCCACAGAAAAGTTATAGTCTTTTGCACCAGCTCCTTTTATTTTTGGTTCTTTTTCTTTTTGCTTATACTTGCCCTTGCACAGATGACTTCTCACGTACCCACTGACGAAGGGAACCCACAATCCCACAGAGACAGTCTCGCACGAGAGGGCTTTCCCCGCATTTTGTGGGAGGTACTGCAGGGAGCAGGCTACACTACACCTCCCCAATACGCGGTGCAGCTGTTCGAGGAGCACCGAGTGCCTCGCTGTAGGGTGAGGATGACCTTGGAGCCTCATCCCCTGCAGCCAGGCTGGCGTTCTTTGGACTCGGAGTCCTTCAGTTTCAGGGTTGATGACACTATAGAGTCCACAGCTCTGCATGTGCTGATGACCTTCTATGGATTTCACCCCATGGAGATGTCGACCCACCCCATTGGCTTGTTCTGAGAAGGAGGACGACCCAATGTGGAAGGATAGGGTTGAGCACGCCAAGGATGTGTGGGATCTCTACCCCAGGCACACCGCTCACCTGACGATTCAGTGCATGAGTGCCCTGTATCGTCTATTCGTCTGCAGGCCTTACAAGGAGAGGCGATGTCCCAGCTTATGGGCCTAGTGGAGTCCACCATGATCACCCTGGATAACTAGGAGGACCTTGTAGTGGATCTGTCCTTTGAGCTGGTGGAAAAGGATCTTCAAGTGGAACAAATGGCCAACCACATACAAGAACTCGAGGATCAGGTGGAAGCCAGGGAGAACACTATTGAGGTTCCGGAAGACCAGCTCCAGACCACCTAGCAAAAGCTTGAGGAAGCCAACCAACATTTAGATCTGCACCATCAAGAGATTGAGGACATGGAGGCAGAAGGGGCTGATGAGGACGTAGACATCAAGGGAGGAGAGGAGTCGGAGCCTGCATCTAGCTTGGACACTGCTGGCTCAGGAAGACCACCTTCCCCCGATTCTAGTGTTGCCTCGTCTGCTCGTTAGATTTTAGGGATAGGGTAGAATTGTTCAGCAGTAGCTTTCCTCGAAACTAGCTTAGCTTTTGGATGTACTAAGCTAGAAATTTGAGTCTTTTGGGCCTGCTGGAACTGGTGGAAACTCTTTTGGCAAAATGAATGATGAATGGTTTCAAGTTTCTTTAGATTTATGAATCAAATTTTATTCTGTTGGTATCAGTTGTGAAAAGTGAGGCAAAACTTGGAACCTTGCAAACCCTGCTGTTTAAAGTTATTTTATCATATGCAATCATGGATTTCAAGTATGATAATAGAACCTCCTAAATTTCAGATGGCAGGAAGAGCGCGCCATGGACAGAACGAGCGCATTCCTCCACCGCCACCGCAGCCTCCTACCATGCAGGAGCTGAAGGTGCAACAGAATGAGATTCTGCGGCAGCTCGCTCAGCGGCAGCCACCGCCTTAGCAGTATGGGGGTGGTGATCACCACCAGCGTGCCCCGGCAGCAGCCACCTACCAGGAGTTCCTCAGTACTCAGCCACCGTTGTTCACCACGGCAGAAGACCCACTCGATGCTGATGTTTGGCACAGGGTGGTGGAATCAAAGTTCCCACTACTTAATGGAGAGTGCTCAGATGCGGCCAAGGTCCGTTTTGCCGCCCAGCAGCTTCGTGGGCCCGCTAGGACATGGTGGGACCATTTCCTCGCCATGCAGCCAGCTGACCACATGGTTGAGTGGGGAGAGTTCAAAGCAGCATTCCGAGGGCATCACATACCAGTGGGCATCATGGACCGCAAGCTCTACGAGTTTTTGGCAATCACTCAGGGGAGTCGTACTATGATGCAGTATGCCCAAGCTTTCAATGACCTGTGTCAGTATGCAGGCTACCATGCTAACACTGATGAGAAGAAGAGAGACAGATTTAGGAGGGGCCTCAGCACTAAGCTCCGTGACCATCTCAACACAGTTAGGGCCCACAGCTACAATGAATTGGTCAACATGGCCATCTCTCAGGAGGATTGCATCATAGCCCGCTAGGCAGAGAAGAAGAGAAAGACCCCTATGGCAGGACCATCAACATAGCCCAGCACTTCAGGATTGTGTCCTACACTCAGAGCAGAGGACCTCAGTAGCAGCAGGGGCGATGGGTGATCCGGCCACATCAACAATAGCAGGCACCCAACCACTCTCAACCCCCACCTTAGAGGAACAACAATCAGCAGCAGCCGCAACAGCAATAGTACCACCAGGGCAATGATAATAGATGCTTCACTTGTGGCAGCACCGAACACTATGCTAAGAACTGTCCCAGAAACCAACAGAGGCAGGGTCAGAATGCAAATCAGAACCAAGGCAAGAGGCAGAGGGTGCAAGTAAGGCAGGGCAGGCTGAACTTCACCACATTGGCTGACATTCCAGAGGGAGCACCCGTCATGACTGGTATCTTTTCTGTTTTAAATTTTCCTGCAGTCATTCTTTTTTATTCTGGTGCATCACACAGCTTCATCAGCACAAAATTTAGTGCCAAGTGTCAGCTACCTTTTCACCACACAAAGGGGGCTATTATGATTGCAACACCAGGAGGCAGAGTATCCACCTATCAACTCAACCGACAGGTACCAATAAAGTTTGGTAGTATCATTGTTGGAACCACCCTCCTTATGATGGGATTGGAGAGCGTGGATATCATCTTGGGAACAAACTAGTTATCACGGCATCATGCATTAATTGATGTCACAGCCAGAGCCATTGAATTACACTCACCAATTTGTGGAGAAATCACCTTGTACCTACCAGACCAAGGATGTACCCATTCTTGTGCACTCACCAAGGTAGAATCACTTGTGGGGAGAATTCCAGTAGTCTGTGAGTACCCTGATGTCTTCCCAGACAAATTACCAAGAATGCCACCCGAAAGAGATATAGAGATTGCCATAGAATTGCAACCAGGGACCGCACCTATTTCTAAAAGGCCATATAGGATGCCTCCAGCAGAATTGGCAGAATTGAAGAAACAATTGCAAGAATTGCTAGACAAGGGGTTCATTCGCCCGAGTACTTCACCATGGGGATGTCCGGCCTTGTTCGTAAAGAAGAAGGATGAGAGCTTAAGACTATGTGTCGATTACCGCCCTCTCAATGCGGTAACCATCAAAAACAAGTATCCTTTACCTCGCATTGATGTTTTGTTTGACCATTTGGTCGGAGCCTAGGTGTTTTCCAAGATAGACCTTCACTCTGGCTATCACCAAATCAAGATTAGGGCCAGCGATATTCCGAAGACATCTTTCTCTACCAGATACTGGCTTTATGAGTACTTGGTAATGTCTTTCGGACTGATAAATGCTCTAGCATACTTCATGTATTTGATGAATTCAGTGTTCATGCAAGAATTGGACAAGTTCGTGGTGGTCTTCATTGATGATATCCTGGTATATTCAAAAAGTGAAGATGAACATACAAAGCATTTGCACACAGTACTTCAGCGGCTACACGATCATCGCTTGTATGCCAAACTCTCCAAATGTGATTTCTGGCTAAGGGAAATCAAGTTCTTGGGACACACCATTTCTCAGGATGGGATAGCAGTTGATCCTGAAAAAGTACAAGAAGTGATGGATTGGAAACCTCCTACCACCGTTCGACAGATTCAAAGTATCCTGGGTTTGGTAGGATACTATCGGTGATTCATTCTAGATTTCTCTAGGATTGCTAAACCAATGACTGAATTGTTGAAGAAACGAGTGAAATTTGATTGGAGTCAGAAATGTGAAGATGCCTTTCGCGCATTGAGGCAACTTCTGACAATAGCACCCGTGTTAGCACAGCCTGATAACACCAAACCATTTGATGTATATTGCAATGCTTTGGGTACTAGACTAGGTTGTGTTTTGATGCAAGACAACCGAGTTATTGCCTACGCATCCAGAGCCCTCAGGCCTCATGAGCAGAATTATCCCACACATGATCTGGAGTTAGCAGCGGTAGTTCATGCTCTAAAGATTTGGAGACATTATTTAATGGGGGCTCATTGTAATATTTATACTAACCACAAGAGTCTCAAGTATATTTTCACTCAGACTGATCTTAATATGAGGCAGAGGAGATGGTTAGGATTGATCAAGGATTATGATCTAGAAGTACACTACCATCCAGGCAAGGCAAATGTTGTGGCAGATGCCTTAAGTCGAAAAGCCCAGTGCAACTGTATAACCATGGATTCTAAGATCGCCGCTCTGTGCGACGAGTTGTGCAAGCTGAATATGGAAGTGGTTTCCCTAGGTACCTTGGATTATATCTCAATTGAGCCAACCCTACAAGAGCAGATAATCATGGCACAGATTGGTGACAAGGGTGTTCAAGTCATTAAGGAAATGCTCGATCAAAAGGTGGATAAGTATAAATGCTTTCGTTAGGATAGCAAGGGTATCTTATGGTTCGAAGATCAACTGGTTGTTCCCAAGAATCCCGAACTTAGGAAGAAAATTTTGGACGAGGCTCATCTCTCCAATTTTTCCATGCACCCCGAAAGTAACAAAATGTATCATGACCTTAGATCCTTGTATTGGTGGACCAGGATGAAGCGAGAAATTGCTAAGTACGTATCTGAGTGCGACACTACCAAAGGATTAAAGCAAGCCATTTGAAAGTAGCAGGTACCTTGCAGTCACTCCCTATACCATATTGGAAATGGGAGGACCTCAGCATGGACTTCATTGCGGGATTGCCCAATACCTCCTGGCACCACGATTCTATTTGGGTCATTGTGGATAGGCTAACCAAAACAGCTCATTTCTTGCCAGTGCATACCACCCACAGGACAGAAAAATACGTAGAGATCTATATTGACCAAATAGTGCGCTTGCATGGAATACCAAGGACTATCATGTCAGATAGGGGGGCACCTTTCATCGCACATTTCTGGGAACAGCTACAGAAGTCACTTGGAACCAATGTGATAAGAAGCTCAGCATACCATCCTCAAACCGACGGCCAAACAGAAAGAGTAAATTAGATTCTTGAGGACATGTTGAGAGCGTGTGTGTTACACTATGGCAAAAATTGGGATACGTGTCTTTCTCTGGCAGAATTCTCTTGTATGGCACCCTTCGAGGCCTTGTATGGGAGAAGGTGTAGAACACCGCTAAATTGGTCAAAAGCTGGAGAAAGGGAAATATTTGGACCTCACCTAGTGCTTGAAGTCGAGGATAAAGTCAGAGTCATTAAGAAGAACTTGGAAGCTGCTCAGGCCAGGCAAAAGAGCTATCATGATAAAAGAAGAAAGCCTCTACAATTCGAAGTGAGGGATCATGTGTTTCTCAAAGTGTCACCCACCAAAGGTGTTCAGTGATTTGGGATCAAGGGCAAATTAGCTCCTCGCTATATTGGGCCCTATGAGATCAAAGAGACTTGTGGGCCTATAGCCTACCAGTTAAGGCTGCCACCTCACATGTCGGCAATTCATGATGTGTTCCATGTATCTCAGCTGAAGAAGTGTGTCCGCCTACCAACAGAAGTGCTGTCAGAACCTGAACTGGAGATAGAACCAGACTTGTCATATCAAGAGCACCCCGTCAGAATATTGGATTGCAAGGAAAGGTCAACTCGAGCCTAGTCAATCCAAATGTATAAGATCCAGTGGAGCAACCATTCAGAAGAGGAGGCTACTTGGGAAACTGAGGATTTTCTGCGCTCGCACTACCTCGATTTTCTGCCCAAAGGAATCAGTACGTAACCCGAATCGAAACCCCCCACCTGCCCTTTGAATCTAAGTATAAGAGAAATAGAGTTAATAAGAACTGAGTGAGCTATGAGACTAAATCTAAAAGGACTTCCTTCTAAAGTTGCAAAGAGGATGATATTCGAAGAGTACGTTACTAGAAAATCTTGACAAAAGAAACCATACCGCTTAGGCATGCACCTTCTTAGCACCCCTCTGAAGGATCCCTACCCAATCTCAGGACGAGATTCCTTTAAGGGGAGGGCTGTAACACCCTAGGTGTTACCCAAGGCCCTGGCTCAATATATGTACCTATGGTATTATCACATGTGTTTAAGTGGGAAGAAGGGGCACCCAAAGCTTTAGAAACCCTAGCTTAATCAAATAATGATCATGATAGAAGAAATACCCTAGCTTTTCTTGTGTCTCCACCTTGGAAAAAGATGCTCAAACCCTAGATTCCCCTCTTGAGCCATTAGACCCCCAAGCATTGGATTAAAGGGAAAACTAGGCAAATGACCAATTCATGACTTAAACCCTTTACCAAAGTTGAAGTACATTAATATATCTACAAAATATAGTAAGGGAAGTATTAAAAAAAGATCCCACAAAAACCCCAAAATCATCCCCCAAGTGGAGAGCACTATAGAGTTACTCACATGTTCTCTAAGTTAAAAATCAGCCCACTTCCAAAGATTGGAGATGTTCATTAAGTTGCTGGTGCCAAAACCTTAGGGTCCAAATAACAAAAAGAAGCCAAACTACCCAAGGCACACCCCTGAAAAGTTTGAAACCAAGCCAGGGTTGTTTGACATGGTTTGGCATATGTTTTGTCGCGAAATGAACAGTGCAGACAGACAAGACTTTGCGCCACCATATCTTCCAAGCCAGACCCGATCTCCCCTTGGAACTCAATTAAACTAGATAGCTCTAGGTGTAGGGAACAAATCTTACACAAGTCATATGGCCAGATTCGCACGTTTGGCTGCTCAGCAGGCGCAAGAACTTATGCAGAATGAAATGGCCACGTGTTCGATGTGCCCTGGCAACGCCAGAGCACACCCCGACGCTCGGCCCCGCGCGCGCCGCGCCAACCTTGCGCCCAAGCCCACGCCCGCAACTATAAAGCCAACTCTGGTCTTGACCGTACACCCCCGCTCACTCCCAACCCCGCCCAAGCACAAGTTCACCGGTGTTCGCCCTGCGCACGGCGTGCCAGCGGCCGCCCGAGCCCCGACCACCGCAGACCAGCCACTCCAGCCCTACTCCACCCCGTCTGACCCCTCGGCGAGCTTTCCTGAAGCTCAGTGAAGCTCCCTGAACCCGCAGACCAAGCATCACCTCATCGGAGGTGCCACTACACTGCATGGTAAGCAACTCATCGATTCCTTGTGCCTACATCATCCCTGACATCCAGTGAAGCTCCTCGTGCGATTTTATTTAACCCTACCGCCGTGAGCAGGCCAGAGCATGCATCGCCAACGAGCCCGACCGCCTACGCACATGGCCAGCCCTGTTCTGGCCATCATCGCCAGTGATCCGCCCCTCGACGTGACTGCCATGACCTCCCGGACCTCACCCAGCCCTCCACCCGACCTCTCCTACCGCCGGTAAGCCGCGCCACCATTTTCCCCTCTGTGGCTATTGTTCTGGCGAGGAGGGAGCTCGGGTTAAGAGAAGGAAAAGCCAGGGGTTATTGGAAATGTCAATGATTCTGGTGAATAGTTCCTAGGGGCACAAATTTAAGATTTTGGTTAAGGAGAACCCCAGGGGTCCCGACGCAAAGTTGTTTTTCCTAAACCATTAAGATTTATTCTTTTTAAATAAGTAGAGAACTTGAAAAATTCATAACTTGAGTTTTATCCAACCAAATTTAGTCAAACCAATTTTTCTAGGCCCTAAATATTATGAACTATTCAGCAAAAATAATAAACACCCTAATTCCTGCAATACTTTTTAGAGTTTAAATTTAAATAAGCATACTACCCAAAACTAAATAAACAGAAGGAAAATAAAATACTTTAGGTCTAAGGCTGAGAAAAATTGGAGATGTCCTTAGCTAGTAACTACCCTGTTTGAAAATGTTAAACTCCTCAGTATACTAGGTTAAAGAGGGATTAACCATTAAAACTTGTATTGGCCCAAACCTTAAGAAAATGAAAAAGGGAATTTAAAATGAGAACCAGAGGGCAACCACATTTTTCCTAGCTTGCTTAGGTGATATAGTTCATAATAAAATTTTGTTGAGCCCTCTGTTAGTACAAAGAAAATGCACCACATTTTATTTAATAAAAACAATAAGAACTTAGAAAAATCCTAGAAAAATAACCCTAAGGAGGAACCGCCCCAACCCAAGGGATGACTAATATTATGCTAGTATGAATCTAGGAAAAATACAAGTTCTGTTGTTTGATATTTTTCAAATAACAAGTTAGTTATAAGTGTCTTTTTCACATTAAACTTTAGAAAATCACAACTAAATAACCATTAAGTCACCTTCTGTGATTTTTGACACAGAAGTATGTTGATACCCATAGATGTTATCAAAAATAATTTTAGTGTAGAAACCCCCACCTAAATTAGAGTTGCAGTACAAAGTGACCATCTACCCTCACTTTTGTTATTTTTGCCTAAAGTTTATACTAATTTTTTTGACCTCAAATTTATAGAACAAACTACAGAGACCAATGTTTACCCACTATAATTTTTTGCCACATTTTCGGAAAATTCTAAATCTCTATGGTAGTTCAAGCTCAATTTAAAAAGCATAAATAGGAAATAAAAAGGGAATTGTGGAAGAAATTAATATTATACAACTAGATCTCTCTAAGTTTCAAATAAAACATAAAGGAGAGAATTAAATTCTTAATTTCACTCAAGGCCCTAAAATAGGTGAGTATAAAACACTAAGAGCACCATGCGATAAAGAAACCCTAGTTCACCCACTGCCTTAATATTGTTTCACCATACTTTGTGTTTACAAAATTTGCATATCATTAACATACATGTATCTTATTCATTGCATTCGATAGATTATAACCTCGCCGATGGAGAGTACGTCCTCATTCCGGAGCAAGGAGTTGCTCAGGAGGTAGTCTAAGAGCAAGGACCAGAGCCTGCCACTAAGGATCTGCCTGCCCCAGCTGTTGAAGGCAAGCCCCGATTTTATGCATAACCATTATATATGCTATTTTACTGCACTTAATGATTGTAGGTTTGTACTGTGCACCTAAGTGTAGGAGTTGTCTCAAAACCCTAATTGCATGGACTCAGGATTCCTTTTGAGATGGATACTAGTATGCTAGGTCGAGTAGCTGCTTTACTAATTAGGGATCTCGGTAGAAGTCGAGTGATTTTTCTAGCACTTGCGCAAGTTCAGGAATTGGTTGTATCCATTTTTATATCGGAATGATGATGGTCTGTGGACAACGATCCATGGGGATGCGTTGTCTACGTGTAACACCCCACTGGTCACACACATTGGATGTTACCAAAACTTCTCCCACTAAACTTATTCAACACAAGAGATGTAATAAAGAGAGAAAATATTGCAAAATCCGGCAGCACCTCCTTTGAAACTAGCATAACAAGGGGGGGAAACATGTAGTTTATACAGGATATAAAGACAAATAATTCACGTAGTAGAATCTAAATACAAAAGTGGTAAAACACATTCATGACCCAACAGGAACAAAAAAATGAGATAAGTAACTCAGCCCACCCCAAAAAAACCGCTCAACCACCAAGAGAAGCTAGAACATAGTAATTCTCTAGACTTGACCCTCCCTGATTAACAACATTATTAAGTAGTGGTTCCTTTATTAAAGGTGTAGTGGCTGTGATGCTACATCCCTCTTTTCCCAAAGCAGAAATTAGGTGCCTGCATCAAACAATGCAAGAGTGAGATGACACATCTCAGCAAGTAAACATAGCAACAACAAATTGGACATTGTAAATCAACTGTGCTTAAACAACCACGTAGTTCAAAACTTTCTTCTTGAACATTAAATTGCAGCAAGTAAACAAGTAACTAATTACTTAACGCCAAGAAGAATCACCATGCAAAAATCCAGATTATCCACATCCACATAATAGATTCCACACCTCTCCCATGAATGCACATGGCTACAGATGAAATAATGACTTCTGCCTCCATATCTCTAAGAATATGAAGCTGCATCATACCCCTTCTCGGGCAACATATGATGCCCAATGTACCGGTACGGTCGGGCCATAAGATCACGACGAAACTTCAATGCAATGGATGGTGAATGCATTATGCAAGTCAACAACATGAGTTCTTCCCAAACAGAATGTGCTAGACAAATACTTCCACTCATCCACATATTAAACCACATAGGTAACATGATCAAACCACAAACCCAACATATGTAATCAATAAAACATGAATATCTTCCAACGATGATACTCAATTAAAAGTATGAATACGAACACAACATCACAACATAATAAAGTGTAAAACTCTTAATTCGACAGACAGAATAATCATCACTGTTTTACTTGCCTTCACCAGAAGTTTGGGCAAATCCCTAAGTACGGTCCGGAAGTCCACCACCTGTTTTTGACACCCAACTTAGTGCACCAATATCACATAATAAGCACAAAAACAACGCCGCACCTACGCGCAATCTCAAACCCCGCCGCGGGTAACAATTCTCCCCACACCCACCAAACTGCAGCGGCGCTGCTTAACAATACCATAACTTTAAAATTAAGGCAGCAGTGGTGACAAAC
Source organism: Zea luxurians (assembly GCA_029449295.1). Classification (NCBI taxonomy): domain Eukaryota; kingdom Viridiplantae; phylum Streptophyta; class Magnoliopsida; order Poales; family Poaceae; genus Zea; species Zea luxurians. The sequence continues at coordinate 64,540,646 of JAOPSE010000011.1, read as the reverse complement.
AAAAACTCCAGAGACAACTACATAAAATTCCCCACAAGTTTTGTAGACAATTTATGATTAAATTCTAAAATCTAATTACCCCTAAACGGTCCATAAGATAAACCTAGCAATCTGTTTTTTCCTCTTTTGGGTAGCGACATACCCGGATTCAAATAGCGGTAACTTTTAAAATATAATTCCGAATCGAGCGCATAAGTACTTGTTGGAAAGGTAAGACAAAGCCCTACATGATTCTCATAATGATTAACACTAATTACTCACGAAACATCCCCAGAAATGGCTAACACTGCTGCTGTTCGTCCACCTGAAAAATCTGTTTTTTTGGACAGCCACATACCCGGATTCAAATGGCGATATCTTTTAATTTATAACTCCGAATTGAGCGCATAAATACTCGTTGGAAAGGTATGCCAAAGTTCTACATGATTCCCAAATTGATTCCCATTAATTCTGTAGGAAACAGGTGACGCCTAAGAGGGAGGGGGTGAATTAGGACTTCTAAAACTATTACTAAACTAGGCCACAATAAAATCCCTAGAGAAAAACCTATGCAAATAATCAAACTAGAGAGTGCAATCTAGGTTTTGTCTAAGTGTTGCTATCTCTACCGCAAAGGCTAAGTTTCAATCTACACTAGATAAGTATGAATACAAGATTGAAACTTAAATGCTTAATGTAAATGCGGAAGCTTAAAGAGCAAAGTAGAGAAGCAAACTCTCGTGGATGACGCTGTTATTTTTACCGAGGTATCCGGAACCGCGCAAGGTCCCGACTAATCCTCGTTGGTGCCCCTACGCAAAGGGAAGCCCACGCGAGGGCCAAGCACCACGGTCGAGTAACTCCGTAGAGAGCCACGGGCCTTCTCCACGCGCAAGTGGTGCTCCGCTTCCGGCTCCTCTCGGACGCTCCCCGCCGTCTCCACTATCGAGCTTCCGGCCGAAACACCGTGGGCCTCGTTCCCTCCGGTACACGGTGGCGGCCGTGACACAAACGCAGTTGTCACGGTCTCGCAAGACTCTCGCCCCACTTGGTACAATTACAACGGCTCGCGCAAGAGCCGAGGGGTTGTGTGGTTTTTCTAAACTCACTCAACTAACTAGGATTCACCTAGAGCAAGCGCTAAAGCGGTCTAACTAACCTAAGCACTTCGCAAAGCACCTATGCTAATCACCGAGTGATTCTATTAAGCACTTGGGTGTTTGAGCTCTTGGAAATATGCACTATGTCCCTTGGTATGTTGCTTGGGCTCTCACACTTGAGAATGGCTGGTTGGGGTGGTATTTATAGCCTCCAAACCCCAAACTAGCCGTTGGACAGAAAGCAGCAGCTTTCTATTGTCGGGTGCACCGGACAGTCCGGTGCACCACCGGACAACCATTGTGCAGTGTCTGGTGCACGCCACGTCAGCCGACCGTTGGCGCCTGTAGCAGTCGACCGTTGGATCCGACCGTTGCTGTCTGTCCGGTGCACACCGGACAGTCCGATGCCGACTGTCCAGTGCCCCACCGGACAGACCGGTGCTACAGCCAGAGAGCGCCTGTCCGTGGGCCTCTCTGCGCAGACTGTCCGGTGCGCCACTAGGCGCTGGCTGATAGCACGTATCTTGGATTCCTTTGCTGATTTCTTCGGACTTCTTTTGTTCTTGAGTATTGGACTCCTATGCATCTTTTTATGTCTTCTTTTGAGGTGTTGCATCCTCATTGCCTTGGTCCATTTCTCTTCGCATCCTGTGAACTACAAACATAAACACTAGAACACTTATTAGTTCACAGATTGTGTTGTTCATCAAACACCAAAACTCAATTAGCCAAATGGCCCGGGGTCCATTTTCCTTACAATCTCCCCCTTTTTGGTGATTGATGACAACACAACCAAAGCAAGCAAATAATACAAGTATTTGAATGAAAATGTGCAATCTACTTGCTAGGATGCATGATTGTCCCCACAATGTGATATTATGGACTTAAGCCTCCTCCTAACTCCATAATTCACTTACTTCCTTTTTTTAGTACCAAATAACCAAAACCACTTGAAAAACCATTTGGAGATATAAAATTTTAAATTGGTGGTGTTTGGTGTTTGATATAGTTTTCATTGCTTTGGTCCCTAAACTTCTCCCCCTTTGGCATCAACCACCGAAAAGGAAGACATTAAAAGCCTGTAGGAAGTAAATAAAAGCTTGCCCTTATACCAGATGATACCATTTGAAGGATACTAAATTAAACCACATGAATGATATCAGTAGAAAGGATTACTCCCCCTAAACGAGTGTTCTCTTTAGAAAGAAATTTCTCCCCCTTTTTAGAGATGAGGAAATACTCCCCCTGACGGAGATCCTCTACTTAGGGAAAAGCATGTGAAAAATAGAGGTGCAAGACATGATTTGAAAAGACTGACTTCCCTTATGCATAGGTAACAGAATATGAGTTAAGTACTTATGCATTTTTAGCAACATGGAAGCATATGATATGAAATATAGTCTAATCAAATGTTGGAGAAGACATGTAAATGATATACAAAGTAGTCTCAAAAGATACCAATTGAAAGTCAATGGCGAGCTTGAGAGACATGAGAGATCTTGGAGATTTTGCAGTGGAAGATTGTTGTCTTTCTCCGGGGACCTTATTTTCCTTACAATGAGACTATTACATGAAATAGACTTGAAAAGGTGTTAGTCTCAAAGTGTTAGATTATAGAGTAACCTCCCCCTAAAGGTGTGCATACAAGTTTTGAATACTTGTAGGAGACATGCACTTTGATTTGATATCAAGAGGGGCAAATTATCCATAATCCGAACTTTGGCACATATAAGTTAACTGATACACTTTGTAGAAATCAAAATTTTCAATTGATGCATCATTTACTATGGAGTGATATAGAAGTTATGTGCCGTGCTTAAATAAACATTTTAAGCCATGTAGGTTTGCTTAAGTATATGAATTAAAAACAAGCAATCCTACCATATGGTTTACCTAGAATGCATGATTTTGAACAAAAGTACATAATAAATGTAATACTAGGCAAGAAAGGTAAACTAGATACAAGGTAAATAGATACGCATATCTAAAAACAAGAAATACAATAAATCTAGTTACCTTAGTCATGGGTGGGAAATTTGGGTCCAAAATTTTCACTAACCCACTTGGCAATAAACTTGATCCAATATGATGTATCCCATGATATACATCCCAACTTTGCCAAGTCTCCAAATTTCCCGAAGACCTTCGGTCCACTCACTTCCCTTTCGGGATCCAAACCTTCTTGGTGCTTTTCATGGTTGAAATTATTTCTTTTGGCACCCAGATGCGTTTGGCCCCTTTTCCTTTGTTGGCTTGCTTGTTGGCCTTGATTGCTATCACCTTTCCATTCTTTTTCTTCTTGATCAAATATGGTGAGCGTCCTTTTTGTTCACCTTTTTGATGTAGGTGTTGGAGATTTTGCTTGATGGCTTTTGCTTGAGCTTTTGCCTTTGTTTATCCCCGATCATCGCCTTGCATTGGAAAGACTTGTGGCCTTCCATGTGGCATAGCCTACAAATCACAGTTTCTCCCTCCATAGGCTTGTTCATTCCCGCAGTGGTGTTATCCTGTGGAGGTCGGATTTGTTTGGCTTTGCCTTTCTTGTCATACAAAGCCTTGACAAGGCGAGCCACTTCTTGCTTTAATTGTTCATTTTCCTTTGCAACCTCATCCGAACATGTCTCTACAACAATATTCTCAACAACGACTTGGTTGCAGGGGTTAGAATCATCAATTATATCAAAGCAGAAAGTAGAAGCATCTTTCTTAATTATTTCAGGTATTTCAACTAAAGATGCTGCTGGGGTGCTACCAATGTTTTCTAGCTTAGTAGTTAGCTCATTATTGTGTATGCTAAGAATTTCCATTTTCTCTAGCAAATTTTCAATAGCTTCTTGGGAGCTAGCTAACTTAGCCTTCAGTTTTTCATTCCTTTTAATAAGGCTATCATCGATAGCAGTGGATGGAGCACTAGATTATAATAGCTCAATTTTAGTTGATAGCTCACTATTTAAGTTTGCAAAAGTTTCAAATTTTTCTAGCAAACCTTTGTAATCATTTTGAGAGCTAACCAACTTATTTTTCAAAGTTTTAAGTTGAGCTTTTTCCTTAGTGCAAACATCCTGGAAAAATTCTACGGCTTCCGCAAGCTCATCTAGAGAGGCCTTTCCCTCACCTTCATCATCACTACTACTTTCATCACTAGAGGATGGAATGCTTTTATTACCTCTTGCCATAAGACATTTGTGTGATGACCGTGATGATCGTGATGAGGACCGGTGGCTGCGCGTCCTTGGAGGTTCATCTTCACTTGAAGAATCATCCCAAGTTCTAACACTTGTTAGCGCCTTGCCTTTGCTCCTCTCCTTTTTGGGTTTGACCATATTTGGACAGTTGTCCCTGAAGTGGCCCTTCTCCCCACATGCGAAGCATCCTCTCTTCCTTTGCTTTTTCCTATCAATGTTAAAGAGAAGATCCTCGACCTGCAGGGGCACACCCATTAGATTAATCTTGCGGATCATCCTCATTACCTTTCCGACGCGTCGGATTGTTTCTTCGTCCTCGGAGGATGATGTGCATGGTTGATTATCTTCATCATCATCACTTTCTTCTTCTTCCTCTTCTTCACTTGAGGAACTTGGAGTGGGAGCCTTCTTTTTGCCCTTCCTTTCATCACATGCAAAAGCATATGGTCTTGAGCAAGTTGGCTCCTCTCCCCGACTCATTTTTCGCGACATCTCAAATGCCGCGATTTTCTCAATCACAATGGTCGGTGTCATGTTGCTCAAGTCCTCTATGTTGTGAAGGATGGTGATGATGCTCCCATATCTTTGTTGTGGTAGCAGGGAGATAATCTTCCTCACAATGTCTGCATCACCTAGCTTATTTATGCCAATAGAGTTGAGCTCATTGATAATTATATTCAAACGTGAATACATGTCTCTAACAAGCTCATCATCTTTCATAGCAAAAGAATTATACTCATTTAAGACTAGGCAATGTTTTTGCTCACGGACATTGGATGTGCCGTCATGGAGCTCATGCAATTTTAGCCAAATCTCAGTAGCAGTTTTCAAAGTGAATACTTGATTAAAAATATCCATGCTAAGAGATTCGTACAAGCAATTTTTGGCTCTAGCATTTAAATGAATTTCTTTTTCCTCACTCGTGGTGGGTTTCTCGGGATTCTTGAGGGGTTTCATCCCATCACGAGCGACTCTCCAAACACCTAGATCAACGACCTCTAGGTAACAAGCCATTCTAGCACTATAATAAGGAAAGTTAGTGCTGTCAAAGTGTGGTGGCCTATGGGTATCCATCCCTTCCTCTAAAAAGTGTTGGCTCTTTTAGCGGTGAAGCTAAAGCGTTTCAAATGAGCCAAACCGGGCTCTGATACCAATTGTAGGAAACGGGTGATGCCTAAGAGGGGGGGGTGAATTAGGACTTCTAAAACTATTACTAAACTAGGCCACAATAAAATCCCTAGAGCAAAACCTATGCAAATAATCAAACTAGAGAGTGCAATCTAGGTTTTGTCTAAGTGTTGCTATCTCTACCGCAAAGACAAAGTTTCAATCTACACTAGATAAGTATGAATACAAGATTGAAACTTAAATGCTTAATGTAAATGCGGAAGCTTAAAGAGCAAAGTAAAGATGCAAACTCTCATGGATGACGCCGGTATTTTTACCGAGGTATCCGGAACCGCGCAAGGTCCCGACTAATCCTCGTTGGTGCCCCTACGCAAAGGGTAGCCCACGCGAGGGCCAAGCACCACGGTCGAGTAACTCTGTAGAGAGCCGCGGGCCTTCTCCACGCACAAGTGGTGCTCCGCTTCCGGCTCCTCTCGGACGCTCCCCGCCGTCTCCACTATCGAGCTTCCGGCCGAAATGCCACAGGCCTCGTTCCCTCCGGTACACGGTGGCGACCGTGACACAAACGCGGTTATCACGGTCTCGCAAGACTCTCGCCGCACTCGGTACAATTACAACGGCTCGCGCAAGAGCCGAGGGGTTGTGTGGTTTTTCTAAACTCACTCAACTAACTAGGATTCACCTAGAGCAAGCGCTAAAGCAGTCTAACGAACCTAAGCACTTCGCAAAGCACCTACGCTAATCACCGAGTGATTCTATTAAGCACTTGGGTGTTTGAGCTCTTGGAAATATGCACTATGTGCCTTGGTATGTTGCTTGGGCTCTCACACTTGAGAATGGCCGGTTGGAGTGGTATTTATAGCCTCCAAACCCCAAACTAGCCGTTGGACAGAAAGCAGCAGCTTTCTGTCGTCAGGTGCACCGGACTGTCCGGTGCACCACCGAACAACCACTGTGCAGTGTCCGGTGCACGCCACGTCAGCCGACCGTTGGTGCCTGTAGCAGTCGACCGTTGGATCTGACCGTTGCCGTCTGTCCGGTGCACACCGGACAGTCCGGTGCCGACTGTCCGATGCCCCACCGGACCGACCGGTGCTACAGCCAGAGAGCGCCTATCTGTGGGCCTCTCTGTGCAGACTGTCCGGTGCCACACCGGACAGTCCGGTGCACACCGAACAGCACTGTCCGGTGCGCCACCAGGCGCTGGCTGACAGCCCGTATCTTGGATTCCTTTGCTGATTTCTTCGGGCTTCTTTTGTTCTTGAGTATTGGACTCCTATGCATCTTTTTATGTCTTCTTTTGGGGTGTTGCATCCTCATTGCCTTGGTCCAATTCTCTTCGCATCCTGTGAACTACAAACATAAACACTAGAACACTTATTAGTTCACAGATTGTGTTGTTCATCAAACACCAAAACTCAATTAGCCAAATGGCCCGGGGTCCATTTTCCTTACAAATTCCCCACGAAAAAAACCCAAAAACTGCTAGAATTACTGCTGTTCGACCTCCACCTAAAATTCTGGACAACCCCTCTACCCAATCGCATATGCCACATCTAATCAATTGGATTGCAGCACAAATGAACCAGAGATAAACACAAAAATCACCTTGGGTTCTCCCCATTTCCTTCCTCCCTTCTTCCCTCCACCGAAAACAATTGAAGATTTGCACCATGCGACGTAGATCCGAGCGGCAACGAAAAGCACCTTGGGAGGAGGATATGGGGGGGGGCTAGGGTTTGGTGTGTGTGGCTGCAAGGGTTTGGAAAAAGAGGAGATGGGAGGGGGGCGGCGGCCAAAGGTAGGGAGAATGGGGGGGCGGCTGCACAAGTGGGGGGGGGGGTTATGGGGAAAAGGGCGGCTAGGGTTAGGGAAGGTTAGTGGGCCGAAACACGAATCGTGGCCCAACTCGCCCACGCGACAGCTCCCGACCCCGTCGCAAGCGCCCAACCAAACAAATTCTACTGCCCTACTGGTGAATGATTTTCCTCAAATTCCAAATTCCCAAAATGCAACAACCGAATGAGAAAAAAACAAAAAGAATAACCTCCCACTTCTATTCTTTGCAAACCGGGTATCACACTTTACCCCCCTTAAAAAGAATTCGACCTCGAATTCTGACGCTTCTATCGGAACGACAAAAGGAAAGATTAATGAATCAACAACACTTACCCACAACAAAAAGTTCCGGATACTTCTGCCGCATCAGCTCCTCAAGTTCCCACGTAGCCTCGCACTCAGATTGATTAATCCATAAGACCTTGACATACTTAATTGATCTCTTCATCAATACACGCTCCAAGAATTCCAATATACGCACCGGACGACACTCCAAAGTCAGATCCTGCTGCACCACAATTGGTTCCATTTCAATCTGATGGTCCAGATCCCGCAAGAACTTCCTCAACATAGAGACATGAAAAAATGGGTGTACCCCTGCCATGGAATCCGGCAGTAGCAAGCGATAAGCCAGGCTACCCACTCGGGCCAAGATAGTGAACGGTCCAATGTATCTCGGGCTGAGCTTTCCAAAGACACCGAACCGAACAACTCCTTTAGTAGGTGATACCCTGAGAAGGACATGGTCACCCATAGCAAATTCCAGATCCGGCCTCCTCACATCAGCATAACTCTTCTGACAGCTCTGAGCTGCCAAAATATTTTGATGAATTTCCCGAACCTTTTTCGAAGTCTACTGAACCCAATCAGGACAATCCATGGATCTCTCTCCCAAAGTCTCCCAACACAGAGGGGAGATACACTGCCTGCCATACAAAGCCTCATATGGTGCCATCTTGATGCTAGCCTGGTAGCTGTTGTTATAAGCAAACTCTGCCAGTGCAAGATGATCCTCCTAGCTACCCTTCCATGACAGAACACAAGCACGCAACATATCTTCCAAGGTTTGGATTGTTCGCTCTGACTAACCATAAGTCTGAGGGTGAAAAGCGACACTAAGCGAAAGCTTGGTGCCCAATGCACTATGAAGACTCTCCCAGAATTTGGATACAAATTTGGAGTCTCGATCAGAAACAATAGACTTAGGTACCCCGTGAAGCCTGACTACTTCCTTCATATACAAGGGAACCAAATCTGAAGCTGAATTTGTGGTCTTCATGGGAATAAAATGCGCAGACTTAGTCAAGCGATCCACTACCACCCATATAGCATCCCTACCACGAGGGGAACGAGGTAGACCCACCACAAAATCCATGGTGATATGCTCCCATTTCCACTCTGGAATTTCTAATGGCTTCAGTAAACCTGAAGGCCGCTTATGCTCGGCCTTCACGCGCTGACATATTTCACAGGTGGCCACATACTTAGAAATGTCAACCTTCATCCGCTTCCACCAGAAGTTTTGCTTCAAATCTTGGTACATTTTGGTTTTGCCAGGGTGGACGGTGTAAGGCGTTTTATGAGCTTCTCTCATGATATCCATCTTCACCTCTGATTTCTGAGGCACACAGAGATGGCCCCTGAAATGAACCAAATCATTCTCATGAATGGTGAACTCCCGTGGTTTACCATCACCAACCCTCTTTCGAGCTTCCTGCAATAGACGATCCTGCTGCTGAGCCACACGCACTCTCTCCATGAGAGAGGATTGAATAAGCATCCGAGTCTCCTCGCTAGTGGTGCTGACATAACACAAAGCGATCCCCAAACGGTCCAGATCAGCGATCAATGTCAAGGCCACCTTTGGAACCCCGGACCTGCTAAGGGCATCAGCCACTACATTAGCCTTCTCCGGGTGATAATGAATGGACAAATCATAATCTTTAATTAATTCCAGCCACCGACGCTGCCTCAAATTCAGCTCCTTCTAAGTAAAAATATACTTGAGACTTTTATGATCGGTGTCAATGCCACAAGCCTCACCATAAAGGTAATGTCTCCACGACTTTAGAGCAAAAACCACCACGGCCAATTCAAGATCATGAGTTGGGTAATTCCCCTCATGCTTCCTCAACTGCCTTGAGCCATAAGCAATCACTCTGCCTTTCTGCATCAACACACAGCCAAGACCAATACGTGAAGCATCTGTATAAACTGTGAAACGCTTACCGCTCTCAGGCAAAGCTAGGATAGGGGCGTCCACCAACTTGCTCTTCAATGTCTGATAACTGACCTCACAATCACCAGACCAGACGAAGGGAACACCCTTCTCCAAGAGTCTAGTCAAAGGCTTAGCAATGCTGGAAAAATTTGGTACGAAGCACCGATAATATCCAGCGAGCCCTAAGAAACTTCGGATTTCAGAGACACTAGAGGGTCTCTTCCACTCCACCACAGCCGCAACATTCTTGGTATCAACCGCAATGCCCTGTTGATTAATCATGTGCCCCAGGAAAGCCACTTCGGATAGCCAAAAGGCACACTTCTTCAACTTGCCATAGAACTGATTCTTCCTTAGAGCACCTAGAACAAGACGGAGATGCTGCTCATGCTCGGCCTCGGTCTTTGAATAAATCAGAATATCATCCAGGAACACGACCACAAAGTCATCCAGGAATTCATGCAACATCCTATTCATTGCTTCCATAAAGGCAGCAGGGGCATTCGTTAAGCCAAAAGACATGACTATGAACTCATAATGCCCATACCTGGTGCAAAAGGCGGTCTTCTAAATATCCTCCTCACGAATCCTCAATTGATGATAACCAGAGTTCAAATCAATTTTGGAGAACACCTGGGCACCCCTCAACTGTTCAAAGAGGACCTCAATACGGGGAAGCGAATATTTATTCTTGATTGTCACTTGATTCAAAGCGCGATAATCCACACACAGCCGCTTGCTTTTATCCTTCTTCTCAACAAACAATACTGGGGAAGCCCATGGAGACCTGCTAGGCCTAATGAAACCCTTAGCCAACAGATCATCCAATTGCCGCTTCAATTCAATCTGCTCCTTTGGGGCCATTCGATACGAGGCCTTATGAATAGGCTGCGTACCCGGGATCAGCTTAATCTCAAAAGCTGCATCGCGCTCCGGAGGAATGCCTGGAAGCTCTGCCGGAAACACATTAGCAAAGTCACACATCACTCGGATGTCCTGCACCCGCAAGGCAGCCTCACCCTCCACCACCATGGAGAAAAAGATCCCCGACTTCCTTGACCGGCGATCAGGAAGCAATTGTGCCAACAAGGATAACGTGAACTTCGGGGAACTTCCCAAGAATACCACCTCCTTACCCGACGGTGCCTGCAATAACACTGTCTTCCAAAAACATGATATAACCGCGCGATACTGGGATAACCAATCCATACCCAAGATAACATCGAATGCCCCCAAGGAAATCACTAGATTGGCCAAAAAGACCTCATCAGCAAGAATGACGGAACACCCCTAACAAACTGAACAGCTACTAATGGAGCCATTAGCAGATTTAACCAAAATTGGGTGACCCAACCTCTGCACCGAAAGACCAGCCCGCGACACAAAATCCTCCGAAATAAACGAATAGCTAGCGCCAGAGTCAAAAAGAGCATGGGCTGCAAACGAATCAACTGAAATCGTACCTGTCACCACGTCTCCTTGCTCCCTGCCATCCGCAGCGGGTAGCACATAAGCTTCAGAAATACCCACAGAAGAGGAAGCTCCTAGAGTGAAATTAACAGAAGAACCCCACTAAGCCGCCGGGTGAGGTAGACGCGGAGCTCCAAACTGAGACGGCATAGGAGTAGATGGTGTAGGAGTAGGGGTGGCCTGATACTGAGGAAAACCCTGCATCGGCACGAACTGCGAAGTCCCAGGCACATAAACTGCTGCGGAGGAAGAGGAACTGAAGACTGCTGCTTAGCACTTGACATCATGTTGATAGTGCCCTGAGAAGAGGAGGAAGTCACCGGCTCCCATCTGAGCTTCCCATTAGGATTCCTCCTACACACCACATCCTTATGGTCCTAACTGCAGATAGAACACCTGCCACTCCACTGGCACTCTGCACGGTGATGCGCATCACCACAGCGGAAACACACTAGCCCTAGCCTAGGCTTAGGAATAGCTCAAAACCTCTGAGTACTTCCTCCCGATGTACCCGACTCAGAAGATTTGCCATGGTAAGGATGGTGGCGCTGGTGCTGAGACTTGCCCCTCTTATGGGCTGGACCTCCCGTGTTGCCCCTCCTCACGTCCTGGCCACGAGGCTGATAAACACCCGAAGACTTCTGCGACTCCATGGTATACTGGTGTTGCATCTTCAATGCCTGCTCCACCGTGGTACGGAAGTCCACCAACGAAAAGGCTCCCAGAGCATGCCTGATAGAAGGCTTCAGACCCTGACGGAACTGGCTTGCCTTCTCCATCTCCTTATAAGCCACATGAGGGACAAAGCGGACCATCTTGTTGAAGCCCACCTCATACTCTGTGACAGACTTCTTCTCCTGCTTGTAGGACTGCAAGTCAATCTTCATTTTCTCCTATAAGGTGACCGGATAGAATCTCCTTTCAAACTGCCTGATGAAAACATCCCAAGACAGGACTCCTGGTGAGGAGGAGTGCGCTGCCTGCATGCCTCTCCACCAAATTTGAGCCTCTCCCTTCAGCAGATGTGTGCCAAAGCGAACCTGATCTCCATACGCAATCTCGAAGACATTCATCTTATCCTCCACGTAAGTCAACCAATCTGCCGCCTCGACCAGAGTACCACTGCCATCAAAAGAATCCAACTTCATGCCCATCCACTACATCAGAGAAAGACCAATGACTAGAAGAGGCACCTCGGCCCCGCCACCTAGAACAGCACCCACAGGGACAGCGCCCCCGGGCACTTCTCCACCACCAGCACCCTGAGCAGCACCCGCAGGGGCAACAGGAATGGCTTGCCTCAGAAGGGCCAACTCCTGCTGCATGGCCTGCATCGCGGCTAACATTGTCGCCGGACTCATCGAGTCCCCGCTAGGAGCTTGCGGACTACCCTGAGCCCTACGAGGCGGCATACCAGCAGCCACAGGGATGAGAATAATAAGTAAATAAGATTGGCATAGCATCTCTTCAGATAATGTCAAACTAGCATAGACAATAACATAACATATCAATAGCAAGACAGAAATCCCATCCTACATGTGCAGTGTGTCAATTTATTATTACTCCACTCGCTAGGACCTACAGCCTATTGCTCTGATACCTACTGTAACACCCCACTGGTCACACACATTGGATGTTACCAAAACTCCTCCCACTAAACTTATTCAACACAAGAGATGTAATAAAGAGAGAAAATATTGCAAAATCCGGCAGCACCTCCTTTGAAACTAGCATAACAAGGGGGGGAACATGTAGTTCATACATGATATAAAGACAGATAATTCACGTAGTAGAATCTAAATGCAAAAGTGGTAAAACAGATTCATGACCCAACAGGAACAAAAAATGAGATAAGTAACTCAGCCCACCCCAAAAAAACCGCTCAACCACTAAGAGAAGCTAGAACATAGTAATTCTCTAGACTTGACCCTCCCTGATTAACAACATTATTAAGTAGTGGTTCCTTTATTAAAGGTGTAGTGGCCGTGCTGCTACATTCCTCTTTTCCCAAAGCAGAAATTAGGTGCCTGCATCAAACAATGCAAGAGTGAGATGACACATCTCAGCAAGTAAACATAGCAACAACAAATTGGACATTGTAAATCAACTGTGCTTAAACAACCACGTAGTTCAAAACTTTCTTCTTGAACATTAAATTGCAGCAAGTAAACAAGTAACTAATTACTTAACGCCAAGATGAATCACCATGCAAAAATCCAGATTATCCACATCCACATAATAGATTCCACACCTCTCCCATGAATGCACGTGGCTACAGATGCAATAATGACTTCTGCCTCCATAGCTGCATCATACCCCTTCTCGGGCAACATTTGATGCTCAATGTACCGGTACGGTCAGACCATAAGATCGCGACGAAACTTCAATGCAATGGATGATGAATGCATTATGCAAGTCAACAACATGAGTTCTTCCCAAACAGAATGTGCTAGACATATACTTCCACTCATTCCACATATTAAACCGCATGGGTAACATGATCAAACCACAAACCCAACATATGTAATCAATAAAACATGAATATCTTCCAACGATGATACTCAATTAAAAGTATGAATACGAACACAATAGCACAACATAATCAAGTGTAAGACTCTTCAGTCGACAGACCGAATAATCATCACTGTTTTACTTACCTTCACCGGAAGTTTGGGCAAATCCCTAAGTACGGTCCAGAAGTCCACCACCTGTTTTTGACACCCAACTTAGTGCACCAATATCACATAATAAGCCTAAAAACAACGCTGCACCTACGCGCAATCTCAAACCCCGCCGCGGGTAACAATTCTCCCCACACCCACCAAACTGCAGCAGCGCTGCTTAACAATTCCATAACTTTAAAATTATGGCAGCAGTGGTGACAAACAAAAACTCCAGAGACAACTACATAAAATTCCCCACATGTTTTGTATACAATTTATGATTAAATTCTAATATCTAAGTACCCCTAAACGGTCCACAAGATAAACCCAGCAATCTGTTTTTTCCTCTTTTGGGCAGCGACATACCCGGATTCAAACAGCGATAACTTTTAAAATATAATTCCGAATCGAGCGCATAAGTACTTGATGGAAAGGTAAGACAAAGCCCTACATGATTCTCATAATGATTAACACTAATTACTCACGTAACATCCCCAGAAACTGCTAACACTGCTGCTCTTTGTCCACCTGAAAAATCTGATTTTTGGACAGCCACATACCCGGATTCAAATGGCGATATCTTTTAATTTATAACTCCGAATTGAGCGCGTAAATACTCATTGGAAAGGTATGCCAAAGTTCTACATGATTCCCAAACTGATTCCCATTAATTCCCCACGAAAAAAACCCAAAAACTGCTAGAATTACTGCTGTTCTACCCAATTGCATACGCCACATCTAATCAATTGGATTGCAACACAAATGAACAAGAGATAAACACAAAAATCACCTTAGGTTCTCCCCCTTTCCTTCCTCCCTTCTTCCCTCCACCGAAAACAATTGAAGATTTGCACCACGCGACGTAGATCCGAGCGGCAACGAAAAGCACCTCGGGAGGAGGAGATGGGGGGGGGCTAGGGTTTGGTGTGTGTGGCTGCAAGGGTTTAGAAAAAGAGGAGATGGGAGCGGGGGCGGCGGCCAAAGGTAGGGAGAATGGGGGGTGGCTGCACAAGTGGGGGGGGGGGGTCAGGGGGAAAAGGGCGGTTAGGGTTAGGGAAGGTTAGTGGGCCGAAACACGAATCGTGGCCCAACTTGCCCACGCGATAGCTCCTGACCCCGTCGCAAGCACCCAACCAAACAAATTCTACTGCCCTACTAGTGAATGATTTTCCTCAAATTCCAAATTCCCAAAACGCAACAACCGAATGATAAAAAAAAGAATAACCTCCCACTTCTCTTCTTTGCAAACCGGGTATCACACTATGAGACGGAAATTGGAATAAGGATTAAGGTGTGGTACTGTGTGTTAAGCGTTTGAACGTACTAAGCACATGCTGAGAAATATGGTAAATCGGCAAGCCTAGTACCTGAGTGAACCTACCCACGGATTGATCTCCTCACGCGACCTGAGACATGGTCTCCCATTCCGGTTATGGTGGGTACAAGTGCGGTCATTGCACAACGGCAGTCGGGGTCAGTGAGGCATTGTACGCCAAGGCGGTGGGCCTCTTTCTGTTGCTAGGGAATCGATGGGGATGGTTGATGTGTGAGGGGATGGAGTGCCTCGCCACGTCGTGTGTTTAGGTTTACCTTGCAAGGTTTAAAACTCGATTCGAATCGCCTACTTCTCGCAGCTAATGAGACTGCTTGATCCATGCTGCTACATTGAGTAAGAAGTGGAAAGAGGTGATATTTAAAGAGATGTTGATTGATAAAATGTTTGATACCATGTATGAATAGTTAGGTACTCATCTAGTTTAAAAGGATCATACTAAAACTTGAAAAGTTAAAACTTAATTTTAGACTCAGCTAGTGCTTTTGGCAAATAAACCCCTCAGCCAAACAGTTCCATGTCTAGAGGTAGAGGAGTAGAATCCTCATACCGGGTAAGTCTAGCTGAGTATTAGTATACCCAGCCTTGCTTGTGGCACAAATTTATCGGTACTCTAGAGGGTATGGTTGCTGGGGTGACATGGCCGTCCACCTTGCCACCGGGTTGGACAGTCCAGTGAAACCCTACCTCCGCAGGAGAGGAGCATGAGGAGTGATGGGCCAGGCTTCCCCATCCTCCCTTTTATTTACCATTAGTTAATTTCCGCTGCATCGAGAACAATGGTTACTACTTTTGCAAAACTCCGATGATGTTGTAACAACTTTAAGTACTCCTTTAATTTATGGTTTTATGCTTTATTGTATTTTCTCTATGCCTCATCTTCGAGTGAGTATGTGGTACTTGGTCCTGTTTATGGCCTTATCGGACTAGATCTGAGGGACTGACAGTTTATTCCTATTTAAGTGTGGTCTAGCCTTTAAGGAGGGACTTAGGCACTTAAGTTGGAATAATTCAGACGGTTCCGCCACAGGATCGCATCGATGTTTCTCCCAGCAACATCATGAAGCCAGCTCTTGAGAGTGTCAGTTCAGAATAAGCGGTAATTTGAGGACTACATGTGTCAATGAAGGGAAGAGACATTGTGATGAGAGGCACAAGAGCTCGAGGAGGCAAAGGAGAAGTACTCGATGCACTTCAAGATGGACTGACACTAGAAGATCGTCAAGCAAGGTGGGATCAAAATGGCATCTCTCCTACCTTCGTCAAACCCCAATGTAAGTATATCCAATGACATCTAGTCCCTCAACAATACGTAATCTACAAGGGAATCAGTTGCAACAACGCATTGGGGATATAAGACACACTTAAGAAACTTACATGTGCAATAGAAAAATCTATTGTGTCTAATTTCCCATCACACGAGGTCGCAATTGAGCCAAATTCACTAAAAGCATCTGTTGTAAATAGGTCCTTGTTGGAACTTACTGACACGTGGTCAAGCTAGCTCAAAAGTGGGAGAATGAAAATAGTTTGATGCCAGCTAACACAATGTGTTAGAGCAATAGTGTTTTTTTCCGTCCCCCGCAATGGTGTTGTACATGGGTATTAATAGGTAACTAGGGGATGGTTCCACCCTATCAAATACGGTTATGCCCCTGGTTACCTATGTTATCCCTAGAATATTCCCCTCCCAGGGGTTATCGCAGGTCATTACAACATGATTAAGTACATACATGGACAGATACACTATCAACTCTGCTCGCATAGTGGCTTACAAGTGGGACCTTGTGGCACGAGGTGGTTTTACATGGGCCCCCCATTACAATAACATGTGGGTAACTGTCGGTGTTTAGTGTCCGACCACGCACCCAGGGGTACCCTCGTGGTGCTTTTGGGTAGGATGGTGTCGTAGATCATAACTCGATGGTTCGTGTCGAGGTCACGAGGAAGAGAGTCGGACGATTTTCTGTAGGTTCGGGCCGCTTTGAGGAGCGTAATACCCTACTTCCTGGGGTGGCTTTGTATGTGGGGTGTGTTTACAAGTGGTGTCTCCCAAGTGGAGAGGTGCTAATATGATGAAAATGATGGGGATCCCCCTGGGCCTTATATACACGACCGTAGGGCACTACCAGCGCACATGTTGATCACACTCTTACAGCTTATCTCCTAGCTAATAGCGAACAAACTTTGCTTATCCCGAGGAAAAACCCGCACCTCCGTTTCGAGCTATCCCAAGCGTTTGAGGACGTCGGGTGCAGGAAAAATGAGCAGCTTCAACAGGATCACACCCAAGCCGCGAATAATCTGGATGTGAACCCATCGCCTTCCTGGGTCGGCCCATTTCCACCATTGTCTTTGCCCGACCCACGATGCGGCGACCTTGCGGGGCGACTGGCTTGTGGCCCCAAGTAGAGTTTTTGCCCTCTAGTGGACCCGGGGGATATCTGTCCCCCACAAGCCACCAATCTTTGAGTTGATTTTGAAATAATCGATTCAAAGGTTCTTGGTCCTTGCTTATGAGCCTATAGTATGACTTGAAATATTTATACCTCCATTGGGTGCACTTTTAGTGCACCCATTGGGTATAGCCCCTAAGCTTTGAGTGGATTTAGAAACAATCCATTCAAAGGTCTTCACCTTATGCTTTTGAAATCAGCACTTGGCTTCAAGGCATTGTGAATTTGTTGGGTGCACCTAAGGTGCACCCAATGGGTGTAGCCCCCGAGCTTTGAGTTGATTTTGAGATAATCAATTCAAAGGTCTTCATCTTATGCTTTTGAAATCAGCACTTGGCTTCAAAGTATTGTAAATCTATTGGGTGCACCTTCGGTGTAGCCCCCAAGCTTTGAGTTGATTTTGAAATAATCGACTCAAAGGTCTTCATCTTATGCCGCTTCAAAATGATTTTTCAAAATAACCTAGTGATGACATCTGTCCATATCTTGTTAGGTCTGGAATCAATTTGATCGGTGACGAGTTGGGAACCCAGTCGGTTGAAACAAAGAACCCTTGGCTGGACACCACTCAGCCTCGTACTTTAATGCTTCTGCTGATTGGACTTATGCTTTGGTAACCGCATTTGAACTTCTTACCATTCCAGCTGATCTTTCCTTTTTGTCGCGGTATATTCATTGTGTATATTTTGCAGGTCTCGCTGCTTCAAAAAATCTTGAAGATTTTGGGCGGTACACCCATTGGGGGTGCCTAAAGGGTGTCTACCCTACGAAAGGTGTTTATCGCGTTGTCCTGAAGTAGTAACTTGACATGACAGAGATGTGTCATCATTTGCCTGAGCGGTTCCCTGAAATCCAATAGGTGCCATGTTACGCAAAACGGTGCCAGACGCCTTACTCATTTTCAGACGGTTTGAATTGCTTATTGAATTCTTGTAACTGTTCAGCGAGCGGGGTAGGAAGTGGATGGTCACCCCTCGGCCTCTTTAAATAGCCCGCGTACCTTGGCTGCTTTCTTCACTCGCTCTTGATCACTTGCCTTCTTCCTCCTCTTCTCTTCTCCTCCTACATGACCATCGGCTAGGGAAAGAGAGGCAAGGGGTGGCCCTGTCGAGCTAACGGGAAACACAAGCATCCTCTGAGTCCTCCTTCAGAGGACTTCGGGGAGTCAGAGTATTCGGAGGAGGTTTCCTCCGAGTATGATCGATCGCCTGCTCCAGTGTCCCCCGTGGCGTCGTTCGAGGACTCGGACGACTCCATGGGGCTGTCCATTATGGCACGGGCGTACTGGCGATCCATCGAGCGTGCCGGGCTTGGTGGGTTGGATGACTCAGAGGAGGCCTCCTCGGAGGAAGTGGAGCGGCGGCTGCGAGTGCGATGGCAGCAGCAGCAACGACGATGGTAAGGGCAGCAGCAATGACGGTGGCGAGGGCAGCAGCGACGGCGACAGTGGCAAAGGCGGCAGCAGTGGCAATGACGACGACGACAGCAAAGGAGACGGCGAAGGCGGCAAGGGCGATGACAAGGGCGATAGCAAGGGCAACGGCAAGGGTGACAGCAGCGACGACAAGGCTGGCGGCATAATGCTGCTGGCATAAATATTATTATAGTGTACCAGTAGTAGTAGTAGTAGTAGTTAGTAGTAAAATATTGTAGTTTAGTTAGTAGTGTAGTGTAGTATAGTCTAGTAATGTAATTTAATCTAATGTAATAGTCGAAGCATGGGGAGGCCGACTCATGACAAGTCGGTCTCAATTTTGTAATGATCTCCTCCCTATGAATGAAAACATGCTTTCCTGCTGATCTATTGTTGCACACTCTGTTTTTGCATCTGATGGCTCATTAGCATTTTAGAGGTAATGCCCAAGTGATGCTTGCTTTTCTATGATCCAAACTTCTCCCGAGCTATCGGCCTACCACTTTGAGCCCGACTTAACATGCTAACCCACACTTCTATTGACGTCCTCTTGAGTTCTGAACCCTAGTTCTTGCTTTTTCCTCCGCCACTCTCTACCTTTCCGAGTTCCCGAATCCGTTCATGTCGTTTGAGAGATCATGATGGTGCCCAAGAAAAGAAAACAGAGTGCTGCTATTCCGGTCATCCCACCAATCGATCCCAATAGTCAACTCCCCTTTGCTGGCAACCATGTGTTTGTTGTTTCTGAAGTTGACCTTCTACACCTTGTTGAGATTGGTGTTCTGCCACCGAAAGAGTTGTGTTCCTGGCGGATCTGGTGCGGAGTTACTGTCCCGACAGAGGATACTAACTAGGCGGTTATCTTCGTTCCATTCATCATCCAGGGACTGGCCCTGCCAGATTCTCCCTCCTTTTGCGGCCTTCTTGACTTTTATTCTCTGAACCTCACCCATTTAAATCCTAATTCTGTGCTTCAAATTCTTGTGTTTGTTCATCTTTGCGAAGCTTTCCTTGGAATTTTCTTCCACACTTTAGGCTTTGGAAGTACCTTTACCACTATTGGCCTAGGATGGCTGGAGGGCACCATCAGCTCGTTGGCGTTGCTAGCCTGGAACTTCGCCGAGGCAGGAAAGTGGAGTATCTTGACATCCCCTAGAAAGACAGTATTAAGGGATGGCACCTCGAGTGGTTTACCATGGAAAACCATAACAAATCCCTTCCGGCTCGATCAGGGAGGTAGCCTGATGTCCGGACACCTAGCTAGACAGAAGTCCCTACAGATTTAGAGTTTGCTGAGTCCAGAGTGATGCTTGGAGAGATATGTGCATTGAAGGACAGAGGCTTGACTGCTGAAGCTGTTGTTGATTTTGTTTTCAAGAATATTCAACCTTTAAAGGATAGAGTCTATCCTGCCTATCTGTTCACTAGGGTCAATGACTCTACTCAAATTACCAGCAAGCAGATTTCTGAGGAAGACGTGTTGAGTCGAGTTGATTTGATGCTGAGAGGCAAGGTTTCGAATGTCGGTGCTCCCTTTTCGTATTCTGCCTAGAATCCTCCTCCACATAGTCCCTTTACCAAGTTTGTATCCAACCCTCCTGTTCAAGACGGTAGTTCAGGTCATATAGTGTGACCCTCTCCAGAGGATATTGAGGATTTCATCGCTCCATACCTAAACCTCCCTGAAAAAGAAAAACATACCCATTTCTAGATGCAAATGACTACTGATGAGTTTGTGGTGAATGCTATTCTCAGTATGCTGGCGGGTGAGTCGTTTGACTTTTCCCGCACTGAGTCAGCGAGTGCCATAGCTGGGCATGTCCTCGGCAAGGATGAAGGAACTCATAGTTTTGGAAGTGTTCGTCGCAAACGATTGCATCGAACAAGCCATATGGCCACGTCTAGCGAGGGGAAGAAAAGAAAGAAAAGACTTCGGCGATCATCTGGCTTGGAACTGGGTACCGACTCTACTATCTCAGTCCTTGGCGATGGCTCGGCGAGTGCCAACCTCATGGATTATATTGAGAATTGTGATGGTGCTAGGGTCGGTGGTCATGTGCTTGATGAGGATGAAGAGCAAGTCCTCCCTTTGATTCGTAAGAACAGTCGTAGAAACAGCAGCAACGACGTCCCAATTTAGGCTTTATCAGGACTAGTTAGTCTCCAGAGGTTAACGATGTCTACCATTGACCATGCACTGGAGGAGATTATCCCTGAAGATCTTTATTGGAGCCTCCTGAAACCGAAGGTGCTGTTATCCGTGCATAGTGATGAGGACATCACCTGCAACATGAGTACGACTATACTAGTAGCACCTCCACATCAAGTGCCACTTCCTTCATTAGCTGGGCTAATCATTCGGGCCTGTGCCAGAGATCTTAACTTCGTCATGCTACTGAAGAATGAAGGCCCAAAAGAATAGACGACCAGCTGAAAGCTCTCTTGTGGGTTTTGGTGTTTGGATGACAACTCAATTAAAGCACTAACAAGTGTGCTAAGTGTTGAACAGGTGCTTAATGTAAAGCTAACAAGGTTCAACACAAGTGAACAAGTGTGATAGTCCAAGGACTAGATTATGGATAGATAATGGACATCACAAGTAAGATGCACATTGCATAAAGTCAGACTCGGGTGCGTATCTCGGAGACAACTGATCAAGCCAAGGATGGAGGCAAGAAGAGCTTCGAGGTACCAAGTGCATGGAAGAAGGTCAAAGAGGCTGAGGAACCCAAAGCCAAGGGTGAAGAAGAAGACTTGCAAAGTCAAGGGTGATCGAGTTGAGAAGAGCTATGGAAAATCAAGGATCACTACATAAGGACGTGACTTACAACCAATGAGTTAACATCTATAGTTATGTGGTGTAAGTCATAAGGCTCAAGATCAAGCTCTATGAAGGAGAACAAAGTCAATAGAAGGAGAACAAATGTCAAAATCAGAACAGGAAGCAGCCCAAAAGAGCTAAGTGCACTTTGAACTTTAGTTCGGGTTGTTCCAATGTTTGGAGATATTCTATGTGACCTTTGCAGGATGTTGGAGCTCAAAAATGATAATCTAGAACAAGTCAAGCTGACTTGATAATTTATGAGTCCAATATCAATCTTAAGCATGTCAAGTGCTAGAAAAGTGAAAATCCAAGAGAAGGTATGTTTCTAGACTTAGTACATTGGTTTTTGTGTACTAACATATTTGTCTAAGTATTAGAAACAGAGAGAAGAAGAAAAGAAGAGACTATACGAAGTCTGGGTGCACCGGACTGTGTCCGGTGCGCCAGGCTGGCGTCTGGTAAACCGGCTGCTCTCGGGTCTCGACGGCGGTGTACGGCTATAATTCACCGGACTGTCCGGTGGTGCACCGGACTATCCGGTGAGCCAACGGTCGGCCGCACAATCCGCGTGTGACGCGTGGTCGAGCCAACAGTCAGATGGGGGCACCAGACTGTCCGGTGTGCCAACGGCTCCTAGTCTGCAACGGTCGACTACGCCAAGTTTGGAAGGAGATCCGCACCGGACCGTGAATAGTGGATGTCCGGTGGTGCACCGGACTGTCCGGTGCGCCACCCGACTGAAGGCAAGATTTGCCTTCCTGGATTGCTTCCAACGGCTCCTAGGCCCCTTAGGCCTATAAAAGGGACCTCTAGGCGCCTCAAACAATATACAAGCGCAGCCAATGATAGTATACATCACTCTGATCAATTCTCACTCTCCCTCTTGTGTGTATCTCTCTAGTTTTGTGTAGAAGGCAAAGCTATAAGCCTTTAGAGAGTGGAGAAGAGCTGCTAAGAGCTAGAGCAAGGTCTTGAGCATATCGTTACTCTGTCGGAGTGCTGCCAAGAAGATTGTAAGCAGCCGCAGTTTCGTTGTAACCATATCAACATAGTGGAAGGCTCTATCTGTCAGATTGACAGATTTGAGCAAACGGAGGAAGGAGTTGAAACAGACTCCAAGCCCAGGTGTGGCTAACTCCAACAAGGACTAGGCAAGCGTTTCAGGCTTGGCCGAACCTCGGGATAAATCCTTGCGTCTGTGTGCTCTGTTCTTTATTGTGTTCTGACTCTCTGTCTTACTCGCTTTTATATCTGCACTTCAACACTTATCTGTGGTACAAATTATATTTGAAGTGCAGGACATTTTGAGACAGGATTTTCTATTCCGCTGCAACCTACTTGAAGGGTCTTCTCATTCCACTGCGTTCTAGTCTTTGAGTAGAGTAAGAATTTAAGTTTTACAGTGATAATCTTTATTCGCCTATTGACCCCACCCCTCTAGGCGACATCCAGATCTTGTTCCCAGGGCAAAGGGAACTTTCACCAGCCCAACTGCGGCCCATAGTGAATGACCTAGGGTTGGCCGCCACTAGGGGCTGCGCCTCCTCTCTCTATTTATACAGGAGCTGCACCTCCTTTGTTCTTCGAGTTTTGTTTTACGTTAGCTTTAGCTACTCTCGAACACGCACAAATCAGCGCTGTCTTCGTATATTCAGAACTCCACCCTCGAGTAATAAATTAGATTGCTCGCATCTTTTTCTTATTCGTTCTTTGATTGCGCACAGGAAACAATCTTCGTGATCCAGCCGATCTCGCATCAGCAAGGTCGGTAACCACAGGGAGTTGGTTCAGCGATTTCATTGGCGCCTCGGGCTTGCTCGTCGTAGTCGGATCGCAAGGGTCATCTTCCGCCAAATCGGAATTATCTCAACTCACCGAAAGATCGAGCACCTCAACTATATCAAGTGGTATCAGATTTCTAGGTTGATAGATGAGTTTATCAAGTGTTTTTTTCTCCTACAGTCCACAAAACCACATAAAAATTCAGGTTAGACCTTATCCCAGCGCCCTTTTGAGCCCCGCACTTTCTTTCAATAATCTGCATTGTTGAATTTGTGTGCTTTCGCGTCATTTGTTGCTGGTCGCATTGTGTTTTTTCTCACCATCCTTCTTTCTTCCATCATTCAAACCCTAGCGTGCTGCCACCATCTTCCGTTTGATCACGCCACAAACCGAGTCAACACCACTTCCTTGTTTTTCTCCTTCGGTTACGTAAAAAAACAGAAACAAAAGAAAAAAAAGAAAACGAAAGAGAAAGGATAGAACCAGATAACAAACAAGAAAAAAGAAAGGAAGTTGTTGACTCATCTCGGTCATTTTAAACATAACTTGAGGTACCTTCCTTAAACCGGGCATAACTTTTCGCTCGGTTGTTCAAAAAATCTGAAATTTTTATAGGAGCTTGTTGACACCATTCTGAGGCCAGCCAAACTGGCCTATGACCTATTTGGTTTGGATAAAATTGTCAAAAAATTAAGAGAACTTTCTCTTTTTCTGTAGACCACATCTGATCTCTGTTTTAGGTGAAACTCGGTGTAGCTCCTATTTTGTTACTTCTTGCGCTGAGAAAGATATCAAAAAAATCATACAAAAAAGAAAAACAAAATCACCTGTGATTCCTACTAGTGCCTTTTTGGCCTCGCTAGTACAATATTTACAGTACTGCCATTCTGCTAGTTCCATCCGTCCTTTGCACTTGTGGCCAGTAATATAGTTTCGTGTTTTGCACTATAATTCAACTTTGCATTATTGTTTGATTGTGCTAATCCTTGACTTGAGTGCAGCCTACCCAGAACTCCACATATTTCTACGACGAGCAGGTTTCTGTTTCTCCAGGCAATCGCTCATCCAATCCTTCACCGGTTCCATCTGTTGGTTGCAGTTCACCAATGTGGCTTGGTAAGAACGGATAAGAATTTGATAACAACATTCCATTGAGCGAGTTGTCACCACCATTCCCCTGTTGTTGTCGGTTTTTCTCCTTTTGGTGTTTTGGTGTTTGCGCTAACTATGGCAGGAGCACACGACACGGTGGATGTCCAGTTGCAGGAAGTAAGGGGACATGTTGATGGACTTGTTGCTGACTTTAGGATGATGCATGAATGGCTTGATTCAACGGTCACTTCAACGACCGCGTGTTTCAACCAGCTTGACGTTGCTCAAACGGCGACTCACACCACACTCGACACCATCCTGGCATGCCTTGATGTGTTGACCACAAAGATGGAGCAGGACTACGGCGGTGACACTGAGCAGGACGATGGAGATCGCCGTGGTCGTGCACGCCGTGTGGTTCGTCATCCTTCTAATGACTCATTTGCTAAGATTAAATTTAAAATTCCATCTTTTAATGGTAAATATGATCCTACTGCATATCTTGATTGGGAATTGGAGGTAGAACAGAAATTTTCATGCCACGATATTCCTGCTAATAGCCAGTGAAGGCTGCCATTAGTGAATTTACTGATTTTGCTTTAATTTGGTGGCGTGAGTATAAACAAAAACTTCCCATTAACAGTGTCACTACTTGGACCCAATTAAAAAATGCAATGCACCACAGATTTGTTCATTCCTATTATGCCCGTGATTTGCTTAACAAAATGCAGCGTTTTCAACAGGGTTCACAATCTGTTGAGGAATATTACCAGGAGTTACAAAAGGGTATGCTTCGTTGTGGTTTGGTTGAGTCGGATGATGCTGCTATGGCACGTTTTCGTGGTGGTTTGAACAGGGAAATTTAGGATATATTTGATTATAAGGATTATTTTGATATAACCACATTCTTTGAATATGCTTGCAAAGCTGAACGTGAAGTGCAGGGATGACGATCAAAGACATATACTAACTCTTTTGCAGGCCGGGGTTCGACACACAGCTCAACTCCTTCTAGCCCTGCACCTTCTACGCCTAGCACTACACCGCGCACAGAGATGGCCAAGCCAGCGGCGCCCCTACCAAAGGCGTCGTTTCTTCCATAGGACGTACACGGGATATTCAGTGCCATCATTGCAGAGGGTTTGGGCACATGATTCAGGACTGCCCAAACAAGCATACCTTGCTTATACGTGACAATGGTGAGTAATCTTCATCTAGTGATTCCGAGGAAACTAGTCATGCTATGATTGCCACTAACCATGCAGAAAATGAGGAAGTCCACGTTGATCCCATTGACGCCGATAGGTATGAGAGTCTTGTTGTGCAGCGTGTTCTCAGCACACAGGTTGCCTAGGCCGAAAAAAACAGCGACACACTCTATTCCATACCAAGGGCGTTGTGCACGAATGGTCGATTCGCATCATCATCGATAGTGGCAGTTGCAACAATTTGGCAAGTACAACTTTGGTAGAGAAATTATCCTTGCCCAGTCGCACAGACCCACATCCGTATCACATTCAATGGCTTAATGATGGTGGTAAAATAAAGGTAACACGTTCGGTATGTGTCCCCTTTTCGCTGGGTTCTTATTCTGATTATGCAGATTGCGATGTTATTCCTATGGAAGCATGCTCTTTGTTATTGGGTCGACCTTGGCAATATGACACTAATAGTTTACATCATGGTCGTTCAAATCATTATTTTTTCATGTTTAAAGGCCAGAAAATAATTATACATCCAATGACCCCTGACCAAATTTTGAAAGACGATCTTACTAGGGCTGCTAAAACTGCACAACAAGTCAAATCGACATCAGTCGCACCTATTAAATCTGAAATCAAGTTGCACTCTCCTGTTTTACTTGCTACACGTGCTGATTTTGATGATATCCATGAAGCTCATATGCCCTGTTATGCACTTATATGCTCGCGCATGCTTGTTTTGCTTGATGATGCACCGTCTTTGGATATACCCCCTACTGTTGTTAACCTTTTGCAGGAGTATGCTGATATTTTTCCTACGGACTTACCACCGGGTCTTCCTCCGCTCCATGGAATTGAGCATCAGATCGATCTCATCCCCGGCGCTTCTCTTCCGAACTGCGCCCCGTACCGTACAAATCCAGATGAGACGAAGGAGATCCAGCGCCAGGTGAAGACGCTGCTGGATAAAGGTTACATTCGTGAGTCTCTTAGCCCTTGCTCAGTTCCTATTTTACTCGTTCCAAAGAAAGATGGGTCATGGCGTATGTGCGTAGATTGTCATGCTATTAATAACATCACAGTTCGTTATTGATATCCTATTCCATGCCTTGATGATATGTTAGATGAGCTTAGTGGTGCCGTTATTTTTTCTAAGGTTGATTTGCGTAGCGGTTACCATCAGATTAGAATGAAACTCGGCGATGAACGGAAAACGGCTTTTAAAATGAAATTTGGTTTATATGAATGGTTGGTTATGCCATTTGGATTGACTAATGCTCCCAGCACCTTTATGCGTTTAATGAACAAAGTTCTACGGTCCTTCATAGGTTTGTTTGTTGTTGTTTATTTCGATGATATCCTTATTTACAGCAAGTCTATAGAGGAGCATTTAGAACATTTGTGTGCTGTTTTTGATGCTTTGCGTGCTGCTCGCTTGTTTGGTAACATGGAAAAGTGCACATTTTGCATGCAACGTGTCTCGTTTCTTGGTTATGTGGTTACTCCGCAGGGCATTGAGGTGGATAGCAGCAAGGTTGAAGCCATTCAGGACTGGCCTACACCAATGACGGTCACCCAAATTCGGAGTTTTCTTGGACTTGCAGGATTTTACCGCTGTTTTGTTCGTGATTTTAGCTCCATTGCTGCCCCTTTGCATGAACTCACAAAGAAAGGTGTGTCTTTTTCTTGGGACCCCCAACAAGAAGAGGCGTTCAACACTTTGAAAGATAAGTTAACCCTTGCTCCACTCTTACAATTGCCCGACTTTCAGAAAGTGTTTGAACTTGAATGTGATGCTAGTGGTATTGGGTTAGGTGCTGTTTTGTTACAAGAAGGAAAACTGGTTGCTTATTTTAGTGAAAAATTAAGCGCTGCTAGCTTGAGATATTCTACTTATGATAAGGAACTTTATGCTTTAGTTCGCACTTTGCAAACATGGCAACACTACCTTTGGCCTCGTGAGTTTATAATTCATTCTGATCATGAGGCTTTAAAACATATTTGTACCCAAACAAATCTGAACCGTCGTCATGCTAGTTGGGTAGAATTCATCGAGTCCTTTCCTTACATCATTAAACACAAGAACGGGAAGGAAAACGTCATTGCTGATGCGTTGTCCCATAGATATACCATGTTTTCATAGTTAGAATTTAGAATCTTTGGCTTGCAAACTATGAAAGATCAATATGTGGATGATGCTGATTTTAAAGATTTCTATATACATTGTAAGGATGGCAAACCCTGGGGAAAATTTCACATACAGGATGGATTTTTGTTTCACGCTAACAAGCTGTGTATTCCTGCAAGCTTGGTTTGTCTTTTGTTGCTGCAGGAAGCTCATGGAGGCGGTCTCATGGGGCACTTTGGCGTTTACAAAACACATGAGGTGCTGGCCGCACACTTCTTTTGGCCTTAGATGCGCCGTGATGTTGAGCGTCTTGTTGCACGTTGCACTACTTGCCAGAAAGCTAAGTCACGTTTGGGCAACCATGGTTTGTATATGCCTTTGCCTGTCGCTTCTTCTCCATGGCTTGATATTTCTATGGACTTTGTTTTGGGCTTGCCTAGAACTAATAAGGGGAGGGATAGTATTTTGTGGTTGTTGATAGTTTCTCTAAAATGGCTCACTTTATACCTTGTCATAAAACTGATGATGCTAGCATTGTTGCTGAATTGTTCTTTAGAGAAATTATTTGTTTACATGGTATTCCAAAAACAATAGTCTTTGATCGCGATGCTAAGTTTCTAAGCCATTTTTGGAGATCTCTTTGAAATAAATTGGGAACTAAATTGCTATTTAGCACTACTTGTAACCCTCAGACTGATGGACAAACTTAGGTAGTAAATAGAACTTTATCTACCATGCTTAGGGCTATTTTAGACACGAATTTGAGATGTTGGGAGGATTTCTTGCCTCATGTTCAATTTGCTTACAATCATGCCACACAATCTTCTACAAAGATGTGCCCTTTCCAGATTGTTTATGGTTACATCCCTAGGGCACCTTTTGATTTGATTTCACTTAATGATGTGAATGCCCCACATGTAGATGTTGCTGCACATATTGAACAAATGATTACCATACATGAACAAACGAAATAGAACATTGCTGCTACTAATGCAAAAAATCAGGTTGTTGGTAGTAAAGGAAGAAAACTTGTTACTTTTGAGCCAGGTGATATGGTTTGGTTGCACTTGAGAAAGGATCGGTTTCCTACTTTGCACCATTCTAAATTAATGCCTCGTGTTGCTAGTTCTTTTAAGGTGCTAACAAAGATTAATGATAATGCTTATATCCTTGACCTGCCTACGCAATTTGGTGTTTCCACTAGTTTTAATGTTGCAAATTTGAAACCTTATATGGCTGAGGATGAGTAGTTGCCGTCGAGGACGACTTCACTTCAAGAAGGGGAGGATGATGAGGACATCACCTGCAACATGAGTACGACTACACCAGCAGCACCTCCACATCAAGCGCCACTTCCTTCATTAGCTGGGCCAATCTTTCGGGCCCATGCTAGAGATCTTAACTTCGTCATGCTACTGAAGAATGAAGGCCCAGAAGAATAGACGACCAGCCCAACTGCGGCCCATAGTGGATGACCTAGGGTTGGCCGCCACTAGGGGCTGCGCCCCCTCTCTCTATTTATCCAGGAGCTACGCCTCTTTTGTTCTTCGAGTTTTGTTTTACGTTAGCTTTAGCTACTCTCAAACACGCGCAAATCAGCGCTGTCTTCGTATATTCAGAACTCCACCCTCGAGTAATAAATTAGATTGCTCGCATCTTTTTCTTGTTCATTCTTCGATTGCGCACAGGAAACGATCTTCGTGATCAGGCCAATCTCGCATCAGCAAGGTCGGTAACCATAGGGAGTTGGTTCAGCGATTGCATTGGCGACTCGGGCTTGCTCGTTGTAGTCAGATCGCAAGGGTCATCTTCCGCCAAATCAGAATTATCTCCACTCACCGAAAGATCGGGCACCTCAACTATATCACATAGCTCCTGGATGACATCCCTTTAGCTAGTAATCCAGTCGGGCAAGAAATAACCCGAACGATTTCTCACACTTCTTCGACCGTTGAGGGTGGCCTAGTTCATGGGGATGTGTCGGCTCCTGACGTGGCAGGCCAGGGTTACCCGGCTCCTATGGGCACGGTCGAGGGTGCTTTAGCCCCTGAGGGTACTAACGAGGATGGCCCAACCCCCGAGGGTGCCAAGCTTGGCTCCTCCTCGGCTGCTTCCATGGAAGTTCTGCTAGATCATCGCGTGTTCAATCTGAGGAACCAGTGGTCACCTATCCTCCTACTACTCTTGTCAGTCCGGTCACTTTAGAGGCCAGTAACCCAAATACTGGGAATCCGCTGCATGCTATCGGAGCTGAAGTATCTCTAAGTGTTGCCTTGGGCGTGAGCTCTGATCCTCCTTTGTGGCTCGAGTCTACTCTCAATATTGCTTCTACCTATACTCCACCATCAGATAGCGCGTCGATGCCTCCGGCTCTAGGATTTCCCTTGTTCCTTTCTAACCTTCAGGTGAGCTTTTGCTCTGTGTTCCTTATGTCGGCAAACAGGCTCTTTTGATAACTTTTGTGTTTGCAGAATGTTCTGAACTCTGTGTCGGCCCAATTGAGGTCTTGTGGTGTTCCTATTCCCGATCAGGTTTTGTCCCTCTTGTAGTGGAATCCTCTCTTGCTCTAGAAGCAAATAGATGATCTAAAAGCCTCGAACATTGGTTAGTGGGTCGATAGCCATCTTTGTTGTTCATTGCTTCTCTCGTTTTACCTTCTATATTTTTCTTGTTGCTTTACCAGTTCTGACTCAATGGTGCTCCGACGTTCAGGAAAGGTATGCTTAGAGTCAAGCCGATCTGAACCAGGCTTCTGCGTACTTAGATGATGCTCAGACCCTAAACTCTTCCTTGAACGCTCAGCTTGATTCAGAGAAGAGGGCCCATGAGGTAGATCTTCTTAACTGTTTCAGATGCTTCTGTTTCACTTCTTTACCCTGATATTCAGTGCTCTTCTTGCCTATAGGAGGAAAGGCGTGCGCTTCTTGATTCCTGTGACAATCTGGATAGGTTGTACCGTGATGCCAGCAATTCCCTTACTATCTTGGAGAGGAGTCATCGGTTTACTATGTCAGAGCTTGATCATCATATGGATGTGCTGAGGGCCTCCTAGACTAAAGTGTCACGACTTAGTAATCTACAGTCTTCAAGAGATTCTGTGACAGAACCTCCCAAGTCATTAGGCCCACCTATAGTTGTCCTTGTCCAACAGACATTAGACAACCCTGTAGATGTTCCTGAATCACTTGACAAGTTCGGTATCTTTTCTCTTACCTTACCAGGAACGTCTCACCCGTCTGACAGACAATATGTTCATCGGAGGTGCGGAAATGCGGAAGTGATTACATAAACTTACAATTATTTAAAAAGTAAAGGTAAGTTATTTATTACAGACCAGAATATAAAGCGAGTGCTGAAAAGTATTATTACAATACCTGGGAGGCAAAAACATCTCCCACTAAGTTCTTTTACATAAAAGTTTTTAAGGAGGACTCGGTCCTCCAGCAGTGTTATTCTTGATTGTCTTCATTTTTCACCACCTTGGTACAAAAACAACAAAAGTTTGTTGTCTCCTCACCTAAAAACAACGGGGGAATAAAACCCTGAGTACAGAATTACTCAGCAAGACTTACCCGACTAAAGAAAAGACTCTCAAGGGTATGCTGGCTAGAGGGATTCAAGGAAAGGCTTATCAAGAATCAAGGACTCTGTTTTGTAGAAAAGCTTACTAAAGTGGATCCTTAAAAGTCCAATTTTATTTTCAGGTTAAGTAAGATTACCTGCAACTAGAGTTCTTTCTAGCCTACTTCAAACACTTGACCTGCACTAGCCAATTTCTTTATCAACCCGTCATCTTCACTGGAGTTCTACGTGTAAGTCAGTGACCAAGTCTTCATAACCGCGAAGGTACGGCGATCCGAATCGATTATACTCAGCTGAGGATCTCCGATCACACGACATATGTAGCACTTAACCCTTGCATATGTCAACCCGCCACCGGGGTTCTTAAGACCAGACCAGGTTCACGCAAACCGAGACCACGGATACACCACCGTCCAGCCTCTTTCCACGGAGGGTACACGCTACTCTCGCCACCGCTCCACGCCCATTTCGTGTTATCTTATTCTGGCCTTAGTCTGCCCGAGGTAA
The DNA here is from genome assembly GCA_029449295.1 of Zea luxurians. Lineage (NCBI taxonomy): Eukaryota > Viridiplantae > Streptophyta > Magnoliopsida > Poales > Poaceae > Zea > Zea luxurians. Next base: position 64,508,741 of record JAOPSE010000011.1, on the reverse strand, counting down.
AGCTTACCGATGACGAGGCATGTGACCAGTTAAAGGGTCCTCGATCATCAAGCCTACATCGACAAGGTCCTTAATCGACTCAAACGGAGACACTACACCGAGACTCTCTTCTCGTGCAAGTCACCCGCTCGGTCTCAGCTTAATCATTTTAAACCCAAAGCTTGGTATCTGGCAGAGGTACATCTTTTCCGATGTTGAATCCATCAAGGCCTTTGACAGATTCACCATCAAGTTTTATTTTGAAAACAACCCTCCCACTTTGCCAAACATCTTTTGTAATTCCTTTTGCTTTTCTAGAGCAATACTAAGCATAGTAAAACCTTTTTATAAAAACAGGGTTTCAAGGAAGGTAATCAAATTCAAGGAAGGTAATGCAGGAATTGTTTAATCAATCAACTCCTATTACCTAATGCATCAAGCAAGTGAGAAAGATTTTAAAAACTTCAAGGAGGTGGCAAATGCACCGGTGCTTGCCTTTGTTTATGGGTGAGTCAGGCTCAGATCCACAAATGTCGAAGTAGAAACAGTTCTCAGCCTGTGTTTCCAAAGGTGGTGGTGTTTGTTCTTCAGTGACTTCCACTTCTTACTCGTGTTCTAATTATAACCATATGGATATATATAAGAATGGATGCCATGTAATGCTCATGAGAGTGCAAAGATAATATAAATTTAGTATCTAAGTCTTGAATACAACTTTCCTTCACGGAACTCCGAGAACTTAGGGTTTCCGGAGTAAGTAAAGGAGTTCATAGGGCAGGGGGTGTGTTTTGGGGTTTGGTGATCAAACAAGGTCCAAATCAATCCAATTACTACCCAAGGCTTCTAAATAATGAGGGGAGTTTATATAAAAATTTTGAACATTTTTGGCATTACTATTAATTCTCTAAAATTCCAGAACTACTTCTTTAAACTATTTTAAATGCCCTAAAATTCCCTGTTTAAACTAAAAATCATGAATCTATTTTTATTAAATTATAGGGAAAATAATGTGCCTAGGAAAATTGGTTTCAAAATTTTAGGATTTTTCTATAATTTTTAACAGATTTCCAAAGTCTTTCGGAAAAAGAAAAAGAAAAAGATCAAATAGTGCTGGGCCGGTTTTGGCCCAGACGGCCCAGGTCCAGGGCAAAACGTGCCCACACTGGCAACTTTACAGGAAAGGCCTCGGGGTTTTCACTATCTGTGAACGGGTTCTCTCACTGTTTAACAGAGTCACTAACACTTTGCAAGAAAGTCCCTCAATTTCTATTCCTTTGCGTTTCGCGGTCCCCGACGGCGTGGAGCACGGCCGAGCTCCGGCGAGCTGTCTGTGCCGGCCGATTGGGGCAAGGACTAGTGCCCAGCTTTGGATTAAACCAAATTCGAGACCCAGAGAGGATTTTCCCCAACATAATTGCACGAATGGCGACCTATTAAGCTCTGTCCGCGTGAACCGAGAATGTTGCGGATGGGTGAAGGTGTTCCCGGTGATTGGTGGCGATATAATTCAATTAAGTGGGTCAGTGAGCATTGCGGACATATGAGAATGTACGAACAACACTAACAACGACAGGATTGGACCTGATTTGCGCTGGCCACGGAGAGCTGGAGTTCACGGTGTTCTTCGACTCGTTTGGGGAAAATCCCAAATTTGAGTACTCTGGTGGGGGGTTTGGGGTGTAGGTGGATCCTCTAGCTGCTTGAATACATAACGAAGACGATGATGCACTCAATTTATAGACTCTGGGGCGGTGGCCGGTGAATCGAGTGATTACGCGAGGCGGCCGTGGAAAAGATAGGTACTGACGCAGGCGCTAGGTGGCTTCTACCGTGGCGGCCTCACCGGTGATCACCAGACGACCTTAACGTGACTATCCGCGACGTGGTAAAGCGCCTGGACACGCGGCGGACGATGGCGGTGGCTCAACGGCGGTGAGTTTCTTTACCTACGGCGGTGAGCAAGGGGAGATGAACTGCGGTTAGCCGGAGTGGAGTCCAGCTCACCGGCGGCGAGGACTTTTACCACGCCAAACTTATCTGGTGACCACTGAGCACGAATCACGGCGAGTGGCGATCGACGGCGACGGGCTACCAGCGACGAGCAAGGGTGGGATCTTCTTCAGTTTACCAGGCACTGTACCATGGCGATGGTCACTCTAATGGACTGACACAGCAAGTTTAGGTCACATTTTCTCTTAAATTCAAATGGCAACTCATCAAGTGATCTATAGTAAAGTTGTAGAGTTACTAACCAGCTATAATTCGACTATAGGGATCAAACTAAGTTGAGCACTGGATCATGCTTAGATTTGAGCTAGAAGTTGATGTCAGTCTTCTGCTATTCTGAATTTCAGATCAAAACAGCCTCACAGCCAGATTTCTGGCTTGATTATCTCCATATTTCTCACAAGAACATGGCTTGCACCCTTAAGCAATAGTGTTCTCCTTTCATTGCTCTACAACTTTGATGTGATGCCCTAGGGCAAAAACCCTATATTCTGAAAGATACAAGGCTCCAAAGTTGAGCCAATATCACTGAAATTCAGACTTAGAATAGAACCTAATTGAGGTCCATTTTGCATTTAAGTCCAAAATCCAAAGTTTGGCTTATAAGTCCACACATTTGTGAACCAAATGACTTCAAATACTTATTTGACTTGGTTTTTGCACTTTAGTCCAAAAGTGGACTAATTTTGCACACAGGTCCCTAGGTTTTTGTTTTAGGGCTTTCCAGGGTTCAAATGGGGATTTTTGATATCCCAGGGGTATAAAAATAATTCAAGTTCATTGTTGGGACCATTTTGTGACCTTTTCCTTAAAGTTTTTAGGTTTTCTCAACTTGAGCTAGGTTTTACCCCTTAAATCCCTATTTAGGGTTAATTTCCCTATCCAGGGTCCTATTTGCAAAACACCAAAAACAATACACTTGTTTGAAATTTTTACCTAGTGAATGCACTCTAGGTGTGTCAAACATATGCAATGCCAATGTTTATGATGTCATGCTCAAGTTTTAGTTATAGTAACACCAGGGGTGTTACAGATTCTATCATCAAGGAGCTGCACGCCTCGAAGAAACTTGTGTCACAGGAGTTGGAAGTCGCTCATCACAACATTAAGGCCTTAGAGGGTGACCGTGTTGTCATGAAAGCAATGTGTGACAAAGGCGATGGACAAAGCTGTTCATGCTGGGCGAATCCTGATGAAAAGACATAGTGTTCTGGTTCCTGAGGACATTGTTGCTAACGTTCTCGCTGCATCTGCTGGTGCGAGGAAACCTTCTTCCTCTAGTAATCCTGTTGGTGAGGTCCCCTTCAAGAATGCTCCTACACAGTAATTTGCGTGATAAAGACAAACTTTGGATAAGAAACACTTTTCATTGAGTTAGTATTTTTATCAAGACGGTGTATCATAGAGTTCATGCGTGCGTGATCATGCTATGTTTAAACCAACTGTTCCGTTAGTAGGTGTTGAGATCGCCCTCAGATACACGAGTGTGAGCATGCTGTATTGCCCTAAGGCATTCCCGACTTGAGCTGATTGCTTTGTTAGTAGGGTATAGTAGTCACCCTAAGTCATGTAAGCGTGAGCATGTCACACCGACTTAAGGCGTTCCGACTTAAGCCGATTGCTCCGTTAGTAGGGTATAGTGATCACCCTGAGTTATGTAAGCGTGAGCATGTCGCACCGACCTAAGGCGTTTCTGACTTAAGCCGATTGCTCCGTTGGTAGGGTATAGTAGTCACCCTAAGTCATGTAACTGTGAGCATGTTGCACTGACTTAAGGCTTTTCTGACTTAAGCGGATTACTCTGTTAGTAGGGTATAGTGGTCACCCTAAGTCATGTAAGCGTGAGCACGTCGCACCAACTTAAGGCGTTTCCAACTTAAGCTGATTGCTCCGTTAGTAGGGTATAGTGGTCAACCTAAGTCATGTAAGCATGAGCATGTTGCACCGACTTAAGGCGTTTCCGACTTAAGCCAATTGCTCTGTTAGTAGGGTATAGTGGTCACCCTTAGTCATGTAAGCATGAGCATGTCACACCGACTTAAGGCTTTTCTGACTTAAGCCGATTGCTCCATTAGTAGGGTATAGTGGTCACCCTAAGTCATGTAAGTGTGAAGGTGTGTTCCGCCGGTTTTAAGTTGTATCTGACTTAGGCAAGTTGTTGATCGAGAATTTATATGCAGTAGAACATAGAAGCTTTATTGATAGTGAGACCTTTTGCTTACAAAGTATCGCTTGTCTACCAGAGTTTTAAGGTACTGCTATGGGTAGAATTTCTTGAGGTGCTCAATATTCCATGAATTCCTCACTTCTATGCCATCCATTTGAGTGAGTCGGTAGGATCCTAGCCGGGTAACTTTTGCAACGATGAATGGTCCTTCCCTTGGGGGTGACAGTTTGTGTCGTCCTTCTTCCGTCAATACTCGACGGAGGACTAGGTCTCCCACTGCGAAGGATCGATGTCACACTGCTTTGTCGTGGTAGCGCCTTAGGGTTTGCTGGTATCTTGCCAACTGAATGACCACATTTGGCCATTCTTCCTCTAATATATCAATGTCTTCCAGCCTGGTCGCTTCTGCCTCAGCTATGCTTTTGAATGTTAGCCTGGGTGCTCCAAAGATCAAATCCACTGGTAATAGAAAATGGGATGATAAATAAAACTAGATAGAATTAATATTCACAAAAGGATTTATGATGATATAATTTGTTCCCTTAAAATAGTGCCTTTTTGTGTATATGAGTTTCATATTAAGGGAACATTTGTTGAATAGATAAAACAAGATAATAAATAAATAAATAATAAAACTTTGCATTAGCATGCTGGATTTTTTGTGGTTGTGCATTCTAAATTCAAGCTTTATTTGAACTTGCTTTGAAATTTAGGAATGGAATTAGGGAAAGAAAATAGAATAAAAAAGGAGAAGAACTCCTCCCTGGCTCTCGGACCTAAAGTCCTTGCGGGCGGCCCATTTCCCCCTTTTCCCGTGCTCCCGCCGGCCCAAACAGACGTTGCGCACCAGCCCACTCATCCCATCCTATTTCCTTGTATGCCGCGACAATGACATGTGGGCCTGTGGTGTCAGCTGGTCCTTCTCCAAATTGTAACAGAACCAATAGTCAATGAACGACTGGGCCCGCATCCTAGAGTCCTATTCCGCAACAAACTCACGTGGTGCCCATACCAAACCCAGCGCCCGGCGCCTACATTCCCATCGACCGAGCCTCCGTTTTCCGAGAATCTTACGTTTCTTGGGTGTCTAAAGGTCGTGCCGGCCCTGACCATCACCTCAACAATCCTAGCATAAATCGATGGTGGATCTTGGCACTATTTCCGCTGAGGGGAGAAGAACAAAGTCCGCTTCGTCTGCCGCCATGGGTGCGCATACTCATTGTCGTTCGGTGCCAAGCTTGGCCCTGGGAGCTTTGTCGTGATCTCTGGGGCTCGGATGTGGTGTATCTGGCCCGGAGAAGCCTTGGTGCGTGGCGGATTGCTCGCCGTTGTTGCGCACGTTGGAAAAAACTGCACCTCACCGTGGACAGAGTGCTCCACTAGTCGAACATAGGTAATAACCCGCTTGCTAGCTCTACGTTCCTATCCTCTTCGTGTAGCTCTGTCCGATTGGGTTTTGGGTGCTCGGGGGTTCGATCAGCGTTTCATCCATGTGCTCCACCATGGGAGCATGGCGGCGGCGCTGCTGCTCTTGGAATGTTGAAGAACATGAGCCGAGGCCATCCGACTGCAATTCAACGCTGGGGATTAGGTTCCCATATACACATTCGCTCCATCCTAGCCATCGATTTGTGTTGAACGATTGAGATAGGAAGTATCAGGCACCCCTTCGGCCCACAAAGTCGTGACCATCCGCTCAAGTCTTGGCGGTCGGGATTAAATCTCATGTATCGGTTCAGCCAAGGATGATGTCGTCCGTCCGATTCAAATCTGACGTGTGGGATTAGATCGCCGCTTACCCCTTCGCTCCGTTTAATCGTAGACGCGTGATGAAGATCCAATGGCTCAACGCTGAGAATACCGCTTCAGCGGTGGAAACTTACAAAAGAGTCCTCAACTAACCCGCCATCCTGACTTATAGAAAGACAATTTAAAGTAGGTCCTGGAATTTATAGTTTTGACCATGAACTTATTTAAAATAGTGCCCGGCATCCATTGATACCTTTTTATTGATAAAGTTAATTCAAAAATAGTTTTAATACAAAAGTAATCCTAAAAACCCTGAGAAAATGCATAACTAATACATTTTAACTCCAAATTGACCCGTTCTAGTTGCGTTAGCTTCATAAAAATATTTTCTACGTAGTTGCAACATCATGGGTACCATATTCCATATATTTGTAATTAGATAAGTGTTCAATCTATACTCAGTAGATTAACTCTACTAATCTAGGTTAATCTCTCTATAATTATAATTTGATTATTATGATATAGGTTAATACTTAATCAGATAAACCATATCCTTATAACCGTAACCCTAATTCTAGTGCTTCTCGAACCCACGATCTCGTAGCAACACTTAGATTGTTATTATGCTACGATTAGCAGTGAGGTCACGAGAATCTGAAGGTCATCCTGGTACCTGGGATGTCAAGTCTAAGGCAAGTTGTGCCCTTGATCACTTTTCTTTACCCAATAATATTCCTATTAATCACTGTGACATGCTTAGGTTAATTTGATGGGACCTAATAGGCTTCTCTAGACTTATTTATCCCCCACCTTGTTTACCACTAAACTTTTGGGTAGCTTTGCTATTGCTCTACTTGGTGTTGGGATTAATATTACATTATGATCATGTTCCAGTTATATTGTTGTTTAATTCATGTTCATGACAAGATACATGTGTTAATTGGAACTTGGAGCTTAACTTGAGAAACACGTGCTACCACAAGTCTGGAATAGGACACCCTTGGCTGACTAATTAAGAAATGTAGTGGAGGACTACCTTACCCGAAAGGGGAAAGGGTAGTAGGGGAGTTGCGTATAGGGAGGTTCTCGGGTCGATCATGATGCGATGGCTTTTTGGGCGTGGGATTCCTATATTGCCCTTCTTAGAAATTGTTGTGTGTTTTCTGAAGCTAGTGGAACTTTGTAAAGGCCTCATAGTGGATCCCTAGCCATTCACCTTAGAAGTGTCTAATGGTCTGGCTAACCCTGCCTAGATGGGATACACGACTTGTGGATAAAGGGCGCAACCACTGTAGAGTGTAAAACTGGTATATCAGCCATGCTCGCGGTCATGAGAAGCTCAAGACTCTCGCATGATTAATCTATGGAACTAAACTTAATTTGTCATATGCATTGCATTGTGGGTGTTGTTATTAATTTGATCTCTTATTTAATTTGGTTGGTGTCTACTTATACTTAGTAACTGCTAATAAAATTTTGACCAACTCTAAAAGCAATGCTCAGCTTTAGCCATCGCCTTTGGTAAGCCTTACACTTCACATGAGCTCCCACCTTTGGTGAGTTCATGCATGTTATTCCCAACAACTTGTTGAGCGATGAACGTATGTGAGCTCACCCTTGTTGTACTCACATCCCCTAGGTCAAGAACAGGTACCATAGGATGAGGCGCATGAAGGATGCTGTGATGAGTTTGTGAGTGTCCTAGGCTTTCATCTCCCAGTCAACTTTGTGTGGCTAGATTGTTGTCTACATATGATGTAATTATGTAGCTATTTTGTACAGAACTCCTATTATATAGTAAAGATATGACATTCGTTTCTGTACCATGAGTCATCATATGTGTGAGACTTGGTCACAGCACACTTGGTGATTATTTCATGCCATCTAAGGCGCCTACCATCATCCTAGGGGTACAACGAAGGGCGATACAAGGACTTCGCTGGACCCATGGTTGAAATTTTGCACTACTGCTGATGGTGGAGGTGAAGTCGCCTCAGCTGCTGCTGCCGTTGGCGCAACGACATCTGTCACTCAGCAGCTGCGATATGTAAGTGTTTTTATTGATCTTGGAGCATTGTGATGTGAGGTGGCAGTCTTCGCTAACTAGGTTGCTTCCGGAGCGCTGACCTTGTAGCTACTTTCCGAGAGGAAACGACCTGAGGGGAGGATTGAACGCCTTCGGACGCAACATACCGAAACCTTCTCGATAAGGTGACGGTGCTTTAGAAGGAAAAAGAGGAATTTGGTCGTTGGCCCAATGATGAGAAGGAAGATGCGAAGAATGCCCGTGTGGAGGCCCAAGCTACCCACAAGCTTGTCGCCGACCTAGAGCTTGAGGTGAGGAACATGCGCGGCTATCGCGAGAAGATGGAGTCGGCCACCTGTGCCGGGGTGGATTGGGCACATACACTTTTTGTCGATGCGCAGACTACTCCCTTTGACAAGTTAGGGGAGGAGGTGGGGACCTGTTTCTTGGGGTGGCTGTAGGAGGAGTTAGAGTCACTCCCGTCCATTATGACGGGCCTTATGTCCTATGCGTTGCTTGTGACTTGTGAGGGGGCTGTGAGTGCCTTGTCCCGCAAGGGATGTTGGCACTTCAAAGCTTTTGATCAGGGCAATGAGGACTTTGATGCTAGTGTATTCCAGATCGAAGACGACATGCTAAAGCGCTCTGCTAGGTTGCTTTACTATAGGATGTGGGGTCCTCATGGCCGCGGCGTCGTTTGAGAGAGGGCCGACCGGGCACTTGCACATGTATGTTTGTCTTTAACAAAGGTGGTGTGTGTGTGTGTTCGTTGTCTGAAACGTTGTTGTGCTATCTTTGCAGGGGATGAGGTATGAAGAGGTGGAGGACCTCGCTGGACTTGAGAGCTTGGTGGCCCAAAAGGACGCCAAGGTGGAGACGAGTGGAAGAGCAATCCTCGCTCTAAGAAGGTGGCGCTGAGGGCCCGGCGGTGGTGAGGACTTCTGCATAGGTTTAAAGAATATAGTAGGAGTGGTTTGACGGTGTTCACTTTATATGATACTTAAGATTGCCTGCTGCGCATGTTTCGGCTTCTGGGCCTGCACAAGAAAACATTGATGATAGCGAGAATGATGAATCGTTAATGTGTCAAAGTGCAATAATTCTTAGTAGCGACACATCTGATGAATCTGATGTTGAGTTGTGGTCTTCAGAGGGTGAGGGGATGGTGAGCCTGTTCGTTGGGATGGATGATGAGTCTTCAGAAGATAATCTAGATTATTTTGTGGCGCTAGATTTGTCTACCACGGAGTCTCTGTCAAGGGTCGCCTCCCCCTACGATGGTGGGGACTTTGGCCAGGGTTGCCCTAGGTGAACAGCGGGGTCATAAAAGATTCGGGTGTCAACACAAAGTGTGGGAATGCTAGGTGAGACTTTGCAAGGTATTTGGAGTCCCCTAAAGACATTGCTGAATGGGAATGGAGAGGTCTCGTCTCTGGAGTGGAACACGATTGGAGCAGGGGACCCATCGGATCATACTGGCACCGATGGTCGGGTCATGTTTCGGGGAGGGGGATCTACGGGCTCTTTTTCGCAACAAAGAGTTAAGACTGATGTTGTTAAATTTCCGTGAAGCCGACCTTATCCCAAAACAGGAGCCAATGTAAGATGCATGTTGCCATTGCCGTTCTTTAGTGAATTTGAGCAGAAACGCTGCACTCGCCCCCCTTCGCCAAAGGACGGCTATGGGGACACTTGTACTTGAATATTTTTTTCCTGTGAGTATTGTTACACCTAGTTTTGGAGGGAAAACCGAATGCGAAACATGTACGTGCCAGGATTAGAAACTCATGTACACAACGGTTACATAATTGGACATTGTTGGTACTGTCTCTCGACAGCAAGGAGATCCAACACGGGTGAATGGTGATGGCAACAGGGCACTCGCGTGTGATGGCAAAAGCTCTGTTAATCTGGCCTCTCACGGGCACTGTGCGGGGGTATTTATAGGTATCCGAGTGCACAGCGCCCTGCGTTAAGGACGCATGTGCCCTCAGGTACCTGGTTTATCCCCAGAATATTCCCATGAAGCGGGGTTACAAGCTGTAATTACAAGTACGCCTTTACAAATTAGGCCCGTAACACAAACGCGGCCACGCAGGGCCCGTTACAATGGGCCTGATCTCATGTGGGCCTCGGAGCTGACCGAGGCCGCGCCGTGGGGAGGCGTTGCCGCAGGCCTTCGTCTGGTGCCGAATCGAGCGAAGGGTCTCCATGTTGTCTCTGGTGCCGATGAAGCGAAGGGTGTCCCTGCCTGCTTTGTCTGTCAGGGCAGGGGCTAAGCGGTGGAGACTTCGGGCGAAGGGTGGCGTTTCTGCCTTCGCTCCAACATTTGCCCTCCGAGGGACCAGTTCGACAAAGTCACCTGGTGCCGAAGACGTCGCTAGATGGCGGAGACGCTGCCCTCGCTCGAAGTGGTTCCGCGGGGGTTTTTGATGTGACTGTTGATGGACATCGTACTGTTGGACTGCGGGTTTTCCGAAGCGTCGCGCCCTGTGGGATTGCGGGTTTCCCGAGGAGCCGCGCCCTGCCTATAAAGGGGGGCGGGGGACGGCGCTGTTTGCAATTTGCCTTCCGCGCTCCGTGGAAACCCTAGCCGCCCGCCGTCTTTCTGCTCCTTTTCTTCTACTGCTCCCTTTGCTCGTCGGAGATCTGGCTCGAGTGAAGCAAACCGCCCGCCGCCGCCGACGGTACGTAGCAATGCCATCCTCTTCTTCTTCCGCCGACGCCACGCCGCCGGCCGCCGCCTCGTCTGAGGAGACGTTGAGTAGCGTGATGGTGGAGGAGCTGCGCGCCGGCGACTCTGTTGATTTTGGTGTGTCACGGATGACGTCGGCTTCTCTTCTTCATGCGAAGTAAGGTCTTCGCTGGTAGTGACTGTCTGCTTGGGCGTGGCCTGATCGAGGGGGACAGTCCTGGTCCCATCCTGACTCTGCAACTGAGCCTTGTCGTGGTGTTTGTCAGTTGGGCTGGCGGGCGCAGGGACCTCGCACTGTGCCGTGAGAAAGTGCACGTTCCTCTGACCCGGCACGAAGTCTCGCTCTATGTTGCGCGCTGTCTGCTGGTTACCGAAAACTGTAATTACGCCTAGCGGGCCTGGTATCTTCATGCACAAATACAGTCCGTGGATGGCAGCTTCAAACTTATTGATGGAGCCCCGGCCCATGATGGCGTTATATGGATATACCATATCCACAATGTCAAAAGTCACCTGCTCACTTCGGGCATTGGGTGCTACACCGAAGGAGAGGGGCAACTCTATTTTGCCGACGGGGAAGGTGCCTTTGCCGCCGAAGCCATACAACGGGTTGTCCGAAGGCTTAAGCAGGCTGTGGCTGATGCCCATGCGATCGAAGGCGTGGAGGAAGATGATGTCTGCCTGGCTGCCGTTGTCAACGAGGACCTTGTGTAGGTCCCAGCCTGCCACGCTGCAATTGATGACCATGGCATCGCAGTGGGGGGCGCTGCGCAAATCGACGTCCCGTGCGTCGAAGGTGAGCGGTACGTGGGACCACTTTGTCTGTACAACTGGGCCCGTGACGGCTACATGGTTTATGCTGCGGTAGTGGTCCCGCTTCTGCCGCTTGGTGTCGAAGTCGGTGCTGGACCCCCCAGTTATCATATGAATGACTCCGCGATAAGGTTGATCGGCGAAGTCCTCCTGCTTTGGGGCGTTGGGGATGTTTTGTTGTTGCTGGTGTGGTGGTGGAGGCGGAGGATGTACGATTTGTACTTCCTGATGCTGTTGGTAAGCGTGGTGCGGTGGATGCGGGGCGGGAGCGTGGATATATGGTGGAGGGGGTGGCTGGTAGTTATGCGCGACAATTCTGGGGTTGTCGGCTGGCTGCGCCCTCGCCATTCTGTCTCTGGTGGCCTTCACTTCGGGGCAGTCTTTGGTTGGGTGGGCGCAGTCTTCGCCATGGAAAAGGCAGTAAAATCGGCGCGGTGGAGGGGGTGGCTGCGCACGCCCTTGGCCCCTGCCGCGAGTTCCACTTCCGCGGCCCTGGGGGGGATATTCCTGGCGGCGAGGGGGGTCAGCGGCCGGCTGCTGGTTGGCAATGTTGTGCACTTGCGGCTGACCGCGGCCCTCTCGACCGGAGTCTGGTTGCGGAGTTCTTGTCCACGTGCGGCTGGATTGTGGAGCGTCTTTTGGCTGCCGCTGGGACTCAATCTTGCGCTGGTGGAGCTCCTCGGATCTGGCATACTTTTCAAACAGCTGGTACAATTCTTGGAGGTTCTTCGGCGGATCTCTGATGCAGTGGCTGTAAAAGACGCCAGCGCGAAGACCACTGATAGCATAGTGGATGGCAATCTGGTCATCGACTGAGGGTAGCTGTGACTTTAGTGTGAGGAATTTGCGGTAATATTCCCTCAGGGTCTCCCTCTCTAGCTGCTTGCAGAGCGAGAGCTCGGCCAGGGCGTCGGTGTCCGGGCGGTACCCTTGGAAGTTGAGGAGGAACTTGTCCCGGAGACTTCTCCAGGAATCGATGGACAGCGGAGGCAACCTGGTGAACCAGGTGAGCGCGGGGCCCTCGAGGGCGATGATGAAGGACTTCGCCATTGTGGCGTCGTCCCCCCCGGACGATGCGACGGCGACCTGGTAACTCATTATGTATTGAGCCGGGTCGGTGCTGCCGTTGTACTTGGGGTAGGTCCCAGCCCGGAAGTTAGCTGGCCACGGCGTCACTTGCAGGTGAGGCGCCAGGGGACTTCGCTCATCGAGATAATTGACCCCTTGGAATGGCGCGGCGTGCGGGAAAGTGAAGTCGCGCTGGGGTAAACGCGGGTCCTCCGGTTGCGCGCGGTGTTGCAGGGGTGGCTCATGCTGCAGGCCGGGGTGGCCTTCGCGCGTGTCTTCGTTTTGTGCGCGCTGCTGGAGGGATGACTCGTGCCGCGGGCCGAGGTGGCCTTCGCGCTGCATCAGCGCGATCTCCCGCTCGAGTTCCTGGGCCTTGTGCTCTTCGTCGCGTATCATCTGCCGCACTTTGGCGAGTGCGGACACACGCTGGCGCTTGGCCTCCAATATCTCCTTCTGCCTCTGGAGGTTGCGGTTCTTGAGGCGCAGAGCGCGCAGCTGTAGCTATTCTTCTGCGGAGATGCCGAGGACCTCACCGTCCTCGGCGAGGTCCGCGCCCTCTGGTGGTGCGAAGCCTGAGGGAGGTGCGAAGCCTGAGGGTTGTCCCTCAGGGTCGCAGGTGCGGAGGGTGTCGTCTTCAGTGGCCTCTTGGTGGGTGGATTGGGTGAGGGCGAGGGCCTTGCCCTTTCTTGCGGCGAGCAGTGCTGCCTTCGCAGCCTCGTCAGCCTTCGGGTTAGCTCTCTTGGGTGCCATCGCGGGTGGTTGTCTCGTAGCACGAACGGTGGGCGCCAAATGTTGGTACTGTCTCTCGACAGCAAGGAGATCCAACACGGGTGAATGGTGATGGCAACAGGGCACTCGCGTGTGATGGCAAAAGCTCTGTTAATCTGGCCTCTCACGGGCACTGTGCGGGGGTATTTATAGGTATCCGAGTGCACAGCGCCCTGCGTTAAGGACGCATGTGCCCTCAGGTACCTGGTTTATCCCCAGAATATTCCCATGAAGCGGGGTTACAAGCTGTAATTACAAGTACGCCTTTACAAATTAGGCCCGTAACACAAACGCGGCCACGCAGGGCCCGTTACAATGGGCCTGATCTCATGTGGGCCTCGGAGCTGACCGAGGCCGCGCCGTGGGGAGGCGTTGCCGCAGGCCTTCGTCTGGTGCCGAATCGAGCGAAGGGTCTCCATGTTGTCTCTGGTGCCGATGAAGCGAAGGGTGTCCCTGCCTGCTTTGTCTGTCAGGGCAGGGGCTAAGCGGTGGAGACTTCGGGCGAAGGGTGGCGTTTCTGCCTTCGCTCCAACAGACATCATCACACATTGCTCGAAGTAAATAGCGGAAAGGTACGTTTATTACAATAAGATGTCCAAGACATCCACATAGTCTAATACATAGCATAGTCATTAATATCATTAAAGTGCATAAATACGAGACGTAGTAGATAAGGCCTACACAGGCAGCTGACTGGGGGTTTGCCACTAAGAAAAACTAGAACTCGTCGTAGTCCTGGAACTCCTCAAAGTCCTCCATGTTGCTAGCATCTCCTCTCGAGCACTGAGTACAGTGGGGACAACCTAGGGTTGGACTGGTTTGTAAAGCAATGGTGAGTACACATCAACATACTCAGCAAATGTCCTGTTTGGCTAAAGTGGACTAGCTGTATGTGGAGTTAAGGTTAAGCAGTTGCTTTTGGTTGGTCAAGTATTAATCACTATTAGCAAAGCCAAGTTTTAGTAATAACCCAATTATTACCCAAATGTACCCCCTCCAAGAGGAAATACCAGAGATCAAAATTATAACCATCATTATTACCCATTATCATAAAAGTAACCAAAGTTCTTCTATTCAAAGAGGATCCCAAGGCCACTCTTAACCGTGAGCTCGACTGATATACTAGTTTCTAACACTCTGCAGAGGTTGCACACTTTACCCATGATCGTGATTCCCATTCTACCTGGAGATCATGACTCCCCATTGATCACTACCAAGGTGACCTAGCAGGGTCTCACTATGTAAACTTTACAAAGACTCTCCTGGTGCATAGCTGCTCGTTAGGTTTTGCCAGTCGTACAAACACAATACACCTCCTCAAGGTGGGTGACTAACAAAACCAAATCGAATGAACCTCTACACCCCCCTTGGCAGAGCGAGCACTATGCCCTGGCCCCCATTGACGGCCCTCAGGCAAAGCCAACTACACCCCAGGTTCATCTAATTAATCAGCTAAGGGCGTCCCATTCCACCCTCATGATTGCACTACTATCCCGGGTGGTCACTCCACGAACAGGTCCTTACGTACAGGTACTCTGGAAAATGGTCTGAGTCCTCTAAATTATCACATTATCATCATCAGGATAACATCATTGTATCATAAAAGTTCACATCATGTTCATTGATTAAGTTGAAGCAATAGCATAAGCTAACCATAATAACCCAAAAAGGTAAACAAGGATAAGTAAATACAAACTAGTCAATCCTTAGGTTTCAATAATGTAATGCAGGACAGTGAATTATAAAGTATGTAGGACATAATAGGTCAGAGGACACTTGCCTTCACCAGGTTGTGGCTCAGGAAGATCTTCGGCAACACACATAGGAACCACGGGCTGCTCGTTGTCTAAATAAAGTGATCATACATTCAATACATTTGGTAAATGACAAATGAATAGTACATCAATCATGTACAAACAATGGAACACATCTCAAAAGGAAAATTATAAAATCAAAAGGGAGTTTAAATTATAGTTTGAACTAATCTCATTTTGTAGTCGATTATTCTTTAAGTGTTGTCCATGATTACATAATCCAACTCTACTTATTTTAATGAGATATCAAATTTAAACCAGAGATAAGTTCATACATCACATATTATTATCTTCGCAATATTAAACATCCATTTACCACTAGGGTTTCCTTTTCATTTATCTTATTAAGTGAATAAATCAACACATACACTAACCTATAGTTTGACACAAAATTAGAGTGTATAGATTGTGAATGAACATAATTTATTTGAATAGAGAATATTCCTATGAACATTTTTGCAATTTGAATCACTAAATTTGGAGTTCATATGAAAAGATATGAAATAAATAATTTTTGAAGTTTGAAATATGAAAATATGTCCAATTCTGTAATTGTTTAAAAGTGCAGGGGTCTATTTATAAGAGTTCAGGGGCCTGCACGCTAAAACATAGGACGTCGGGTTGATTCATGGAAACCCGAGGGGTTCTTTAGCAAAACTACCGCGCGAAAGGGTATGGGGTTTCCTCAGCCGTCAGATCTACGTTCAACGGCCGGGATTAGATCCACGGGCGAGCGCGCGGACGATGGCGCGAGCGCGCACTGACTAGTGGGCCAGGGCGATCAGCGACCAGAGGCGAGGAAGGGACTCACCGGTCGGGCCCGGTGCCAGAGACATCAGCGGCCGACAGGTGGGGTCCAAGCATCGGGTGCGCGTGTGCGAAGCGGTATCCGGTGATCCGGTCTGCACGATAAAGATCGGATAGCCGAGATCGAGCGCTGGAGGGGTTTAGGGCTGTAGGCGGCTCCGCTCTTGCTCACGATGGTGAGGTCACCGGAGCCGAGGCGGGTGTGGGCTACGGCGGTTCCGAGGCCGCCGGGGTTGGCCAGAAATGATGAGGAGGGCTCAACGAAAACGCTGTGCGGGCTTCGACCATGAGACCAGTGTCAGAGAGGGGAGAATGGCGGAGGAAAAGCTCCGGGCGGGTCAGGGCAACTCCGACGAGGAATCATGGCCGGGGAGAGGGGATCTGGGGCACGCTAAGGCCTGGACTAACTACGACAGGGTGAGGGGAACATCAGGGACCAATGCAGGGGCACCGGACTGGCCTAAGTCGGCCAGTCACCGTGTGGGCACGGCGAACCGTCATGGCCGAACTACAGCAAAGACGAATTGGCCAAGGCAAAGCAAAATTGTGAGAAATCGAGCATGGGAACGGTTGTCTCACCTCAGGGCGAAGCTTGGGGTCACTTGGCGCAACTTCTGGCGGGTTGGATGGCCTACACAGCGGGCGTGGAACTCCAGCGAGGCTAAGCGGCGAGAGGAGAGCGCGAGAGAGGGTGAGCTTGCGCGAAATGAGGCAGTGGAGCGAGTGCGGGTGCGGGTGGAGCTCAAAAGGGAGCTGAGTGCATGGGCAGGCGATGTGGCCGGGAATCTCAGTGTGCATGCGCGCTGGTCCACGGCAGTTCACGGGGAAGGTGGAGCTGACAGGACGGTCCCACAGCGCAGCGAAAGGGAGCGGGCACGTGGGGGAAACGGCTCGGCGCGTTGACGAGATGGGCCCGCGAGGCAGAGATGGAAAGGGGCGCATGGGCGAGGGCAAATGGTGCCAACAGAGCGGCCCCATTAGGCAGAGGGAGAGGGGGAGGGAGCACGCGCGGAGAGAAACCGCTGCTGACAGGTGGAACCCACCTGTTAGGCGGCGCGGGCGCGCGGCCTGGCTGGGCCGAGCTGGGCCGGTTTGGGCTAAAATAGTTTTCTCTTTTTCGAGGAAATTTCTAATTGCTTTTATGTGACGGAACCTCCCAAGTCATTAGACCCACCTACAGTTGTCCTTGTCCAACAGACATCAGACAACCTTGTAGATGTTCCTGAATCACTTGACAAGTTCGGTATCTTTTCTCTTACCTTTCCAGGAACGTTTCACCCGTCTGACAGACAATATGTTCATCAGAGATACGGAAATGTGGAAGTGATTACATAAACTTACATTTATTTAAAAAGTAAGAGTACGTCATTTATTACAGACCATAGTGTAAAGCGAGTGCTGAAAAGTATTATTACAATACCTGGGAGGCAAAAACTCCTCCCATTAAGTTCTTTACATAAAAGTTTTTAAGGAGGACTCGGTCCTCCAGCAGCTTCATTCTTGATTGTCCTCATTTTTCACCACCTTGGTACAAAAACAACAAAAGTTTGCCGTCTCCTCACCTAAAAACAATGGGGGAATAAACCATGAGTATGGAATTACTCAGCAATTCTTACCCGACTAAAGAAAAGACTCTCAAGGGTATGCTAGTTATATGGGAGTCAAGGTAAGGCCTTTCAATAATCAAAGACTCTATTTGCAGAATTGCTTACTAAAGTGGATCCTTAAAATCCAATTTTATTGTCAGGTTAAGTAAAATTACCTGCAGCTAGAGTTCTTTCTACCCTAGTTCAATCACTTGACCTGCACTAGCCAATTTCTTATCAACCCTTCATCTTCACTAGATTGCTACGTGTAAGTCAGTGGCCAAGTCTCCGTAACCGCGGAGGTACGGCGATCCGAATCGATTATACTCAGCTGAGGATCTCCGATCACACGACATATGTAGCACTTAACCCTTGCATATGTCAACCCGCCACCGGGTTTCTTAAGACCAGATCAGGTTCACGCAAACCGAGAGCACAGATACACCACCGTCTAGCCTCTTGCCACGGAGGGTACACGCTACTCTCACCACCGCTCCACGCCCATTTCGTGTTATCTTATTTTGGCCTTAGTCGGCCCGAGGCAAAGCTTACCCATGACGAGGCATGTGACCAGTTAAAGGGTCCTCGATCAGCAGGCCTACATCGACAAGGTCCTTAATCGACTAAGACGGAGACACTACACCGAGGACCCTCGTTATATGGGAGTCAAGGTAAGGCCTTTCAATAATCAAAGACTCTATTTTCAGAATTGCTTACTAAAGTGGATCCTTAAAATCCAATTTTATTGTCAGGTTAAGTAAAATTACCTGCAGCTAGAGTTCTTTCTACCCTAGTTCAATCACTTGACCTGCACTAGCCAATTTCTTATCAACCCTTCATCTTCACTAGATTGCTACGTGTAAGTCAGTGGCCAAGTCTCCGTAACCGCGGAGGTACGACGATCCGAATCGATTATACTCAGCTGAGGATCTCCGATCACACGACATATGTAGCACTTAACCCTTGCATATGTCAACCCGCCACCGGGTTTCTTAAGACCAGATCAGGTTCACGCAAACCGAGAGCACAGATACACCACCGTCCAGCCTCTTGCCACGGAGGGTACACGCTACTCTCGCCACCGCTCCACGCCCATTTTGTGTTATCTTATTCTGGCCTTAGTCCGCCCGAGGCAAAGCTTACCCATGACGAGGCATGTGACCAGTTAAAGGGTCCTCGGTCAGCAGGCCTACATCGACAAGGTCCTTAATCGACTCAGACGGAGACACTACACCGAGACTCTCTTCTCGTGCAAGTCACCCGCCTGGTCTCAGCTTAATCATTTAATCCCAAAGGTTGGTACCTGGCAGAGGTACATCTTTTCCGATGTTGGACCCATCATGGCCATGATGGATCCACCATCAAGTTTTATTTTCGAAAACATCCCAACCACTTTTGCCACATCATCTTTTGTAAAACAAAACATTTTGTTTTTCTAAAGCAAGACTAAGCATCAAAAATCTTTTGTAAAACGGTGATCAAGGAAGGTAATCAAATTCAAGAAACGTAATGCAGGAATTGTTTTAGCAATCAACTCCTATCACCTAATGCAGCAATCAATTGAGAAAGATTTTAAAAACATCAAGGAAGGTGGCAAATGCACCGGGGCTTGCCTTTGTTTATGGGTGAGTCAGGCTCGGATCCACAAATATCAAAGTAGAAACAATTCTCAGCCTGAGTTTCCAAAGGTGGTGGTGCTTGCTCTTCAGTGGCTTCCACTTCTTCCTCGTGTTCTAATCATAACCATACATATGTATATAAGAATGAATGCCATGTAATGCTCATGAGAGTGCAAAGATAATATAAACTTATTATCTAAGTCTTGAATACAACTTTCCTTCACGGAACTCCGAGAATTTAGGGTTTCCGGAGTCAGTAAAGGAGTTCACAGGGCAGGGGGGTTTGGGGTTTAGGTGTCAAACAAGGTCCAAATAAAGCCAAACTCTACCCAAGGTTTCTAAATAATATGGGGAACTCATATAAAAAGTTTGAGCATTTTTGGGATTACCATTTATCTTTTAAAAATCCATAACCACTACCTTAAATTATTTTAAATACCTTAAAATTCCTAATTTAACCTAAAAATCATGAAACTATTTTTATTAAATTCTAGGGAAAATTAGAAGCCTAGGAAAATTGGTTTCACAATTTTAAGATTTTTCTACATTTTTCCATGGATTTCTAAAGTTATTCTGAAAAAGAAAAGGAAAAAGAGTGAATAGTGTTGGGCTGATTCTAGCCTAGTAGTCCTAGACCCAGGCAGAAACGCGCCCGCGCGCGCGCCTGCGCTGGCAGTCTTGCAGAAGGGCCCTCGGGGTTCTGGGTAACAGGAAACAAGTTCTTTTACTATTCCTATGTGTCGCTGACGGTTTACAGAAAGCCCCCTTGACTTCTATTTCTTCGCACGACCAAGTCCACGACGACGGCAGCGCGGAGGATGAACTCCGGCGAGGTTGGACTGGCCCGATTACGCAAGGATTGACGCTCTACTTTGACAGAGATCGAATCTGAGACCTAAGGAGGGTTTCCCCTCAACTAATTTCATAATTGATGAACTATCAAGCTCTGTCCGCGTGAACCGAATGGGTGGCGGACAGATGAGTGTGTTCCCGACGACCTAAGGTTGCTCCGCACAAATCAAAGGCTCGGTAAGCATCACCGAGCTGGGAAGGGACCCAAACGAAGTAGCAGAGGACAAGGGCTGACCTATGGAGGGCTGACCACGGTGGAGTGGATTTCACGGTGGCGGAGAGTTGATTTAGGGGAAACGAGCAATTCACCAGCGATGGGGGCTAATCGGAGACGGGAGTGGCGGCTATGGCTTCACGATGATCAAGTGCAGCTACCAGGGGGCTCAATTTATAGGAGGAGCGATCCACGGTCACGAATTCGGGCGAGGACGTGCGGCGGTCAGAGGTAGAAGAAAACACTAGCGCGTGTGGTTGTGTGGCCTCGGTTGTGGCAAGCTCACCGGTGGCGATGGGACTGCGGTAGGAAGTCACGGTGACTCGGTAAATGGACAGAGACACGCGGTGGACCCGGAGATGGCACGACGGCGGTGAGCTCCTTTATCCACTGCGGTGAGCAAAGGGAGATGGACTACGGCTAGCCGGGGTGGAGTCCAGCTCACCGGCGGCGAGGACTTTTACCGCGCGATGCTTATCTAATGGCCACGATGCACGAATCGCGGCGAGCAGTCGATCAACGGCGACGGGTCACCGGCGACGAGCGAGCAGCGGTGGCGTTCTGATCTTCATCAGACACTGTACCATGGGATACCCCATTCAGTCAACCTGACAGCGAAGGTTTGGACTCGATTTTCTCTTAGATTTCAATAGCAACCAATCCGAGGCTCTTCAGCAAAGTTGTAGTCCAATGTTCCAGCTACAATGTTGCCATAACAACTATACTCAAATTCCTAGTAAATCATGTTCAAATTTGTGCCCAAAGTTCCTGCAGTGCACTGTCAGTCTGAAAATTCAGACTAAAATGACCTGCCAGCCTGACTTTGAGTGTGCTTTTCTCTACTTTTTGTATAACAACAACAGGAGGGATCTGCATCAAAGTTGTTCTCCTATAATAGGTCTATAATTTTGATGTGGTGACCTAGGGAAAAAACCTTAGAATTTGAAAGATACAAAGCTCCAAAGTTGAGGCAATCACACTGAAATTCAGACTTCATCACATGAGTCAAGGGTGGCTCTTTTGCATTTAAGTCCAAATCTTAAGTTTTGGATTGCAAACTCTCATGATTGTGAACCATATGACTTAGGACCCCTTACTTTACTAGTTTTTGCACTTTAGTCCAAAAGTGGACTAATTTTGCACTTAACCCCCTAGGGTTTAGGTTTAAGGTCCTTTTAGGGTTCCAATTTGGGTTTTTGGTACCTTAGGGGTATAAATGTGATTTAAGTTTAATCTTAGGACTATTTTGTGACCTTTCCTTAAAGCTTTTAGGTTTTCGTAACTTGAGCTAGGTTTTACCCCTTGAATCCCTATTTAGGGTTAAGTTCCCTAACCAGGGTCCTATTTGCAAAATGCTATAACAATACAACTTGTTTGAACTTTTTACCTAGTGAATGCATTCTAGGTGTGTCAAACATATGCAATGCCAATGTTTATGATGCCATGCTCAAGTTTTAGTTGCAGTAACACCAGGGGTGTTACATCCTTTCCCCCATAAAAGAACCTCGTCCCGAGATTAAAAGTCCTAGGGTGAGTAATGGAAAAGGAAATGTGTCACATTTTTATTTCCTTATTTCTGGTACAAGGCAGGGGTGGTGTGGGGGTCACTTCTTTATTACAACACTAAATATACTTTACAAATTACATGAGGCTAAAAAGCCTGGGAAATTCTTATCTAAAAAGTCTTGAGTTTCCCATGTAGCCACTTCTTCAGAATGTTGGTTCCACTGTATCTTATAGAACTTGAGAGATTTTCTCCGGGTAACACTGTCCTTTTGATCCAGAACTCGAATAGGATGTTCCGAGTATGTTAAATCTGGTTCCAGGACAACATCTGTTACTTCAATGGTTCGATTGGGAACCCAAAGACACTTCTTCAATTGCGACACATGGAACACATTATGGATAGCAGACAGAATTTCGGGGAGCTGCAGTCGATACGCCACTAGTCCACATTGCTCAAGTACCGCGAATGGACCACTGTACCTGGGTGCAAGCTTCCCTTTAACCCCGAAACGCGATATTCCCTTCATTAGTGAAACTTTCAGGTAGACATAGTCCCCTTCATGAAAATACAAGGGCATTCGCCGTTTGTCTGCATAACCCTTTTGACGAGCTTGTGCTTTCTTCATATTATGAATAATTTTCAGAACCTTTTCCTCGGCCTCCTTCACTATATCAGGCCTAAAGAAGTGCCTTTCTCTAGGTTCAGACCAATTTAGCGGAGTTCGACACCGTCGCCCATATAAAGCTTCAAAAGGTGCCATCTTGATACTTTCTTGATAGCTATTATTATATGAAAACTCCGCAAAAGGCAAACATTCATCCCATTTCGGTGAGAAGTCCAGAACACATGCTCGTAACATATCTTTGAGTACTTGATTAATCCTCTCAGTCTGTCCACTGGTTTGTGGATGATATGTCGAACTATGGAGCAAATTAGTACCCAAGGATTTGTGAAGTGCTTCCCAAAATTTGGCTACAAATTGAGGTCCACGATCTGACACTATGGTCTTTGGAACACCATGCAGACTAAGAATACGAGCAATGTACAATTGGGCATAGACAGTAACCGGGTGATCTATCTTGACCGGCAGAAAGTGAGCAATCTTCGTAAGCCGATCAATTATAACCCATATAGAATCATACCCTTTTGCAGTCCTGGGCAATCCCACGATAAAGTCCATACTTATGTCTTCCCATTTCCATGTTGGGATCGGCAAAGATTGTAATGGACCAGCAGTTTTCATGTGTATGGCCTTGACACGTCTGCAAGTGTCACACTTAGCCACATAGCGTGCAATTTCAATTTTCATCTTCGTCCACCAGTAGTGCTGCTTTAGATCATGATACATCTTAGTGCTTCCGGGATGAATAGAATAGCGGCTAAGATGTGCTTCATCAAGAATTTGCTGGCGGATCTCTTCATTCTTCGGCACCACTATGTGGTTATTGAACCATATCACACCTTGATCATCTTCTTTGAAACATTTGGCTGTTCCAGCCCTTATCTTCTCCCGTATGTGCTTCATACCCGCATTATCCCTTTGAGCATCAATTATCCTTTGCAAGATGATTGACTCAAACTTTAGCTGATTCAGGGTTCCTTGTTGGACCATTCCCAGGTTTAGCTTTTCCATCTCCTGACATAATGTATTGTCAGAAGTCTTCACCATAAGACAGTGGCAGGAAACCTTACGGCTTAGTGCATCTGCCACAACATTAGCTTTGCCTGGGTGATAATGAATTTCTAGTTCATAGTCCTTAATAAGCTCAAGCCATCGCCTTTGTCTCATATTCAATTCTGACTGGGTGAAGATATACTTCAAGCTTTTATGATCTGTATAAATGTGATAGATATTCCCCAGCAGATAATGACGCCAAATCTTCAGGGCATGAACCACAACAGCTAGCTCCAGATCATGAGTTGGGTAATGCTCCTCATGTCAGCGCAACTGCCTTGAAGCATATGCAATTACTCGGCCTTCTTGCATTAATACACAGCCGAGTCCACTGCCTGATGCATCACAATATACATCAAAAGGCTTGGTGATGTCCGGTTGAGCCAATACCGGAGCAGTGGTTAATAATGTCTTCAATTGTTCAAAAGGTTCGTTACACTTAGAATACCAATTAAATTTACTATCATTTTTCAATAAACTTGTGATTGGCTTCACAAGCTTAGAAAAATCTGGTATGAATCTGCGATAATACCCAGCTAGTCCAAGAAAACTCCGGACTTGATGAACAGTGGTCGGGGGTTTCCACTCCAGAATATCCTTGACTTTGCTAGGATCTACCGCAATTCCCTTGGCAGATAACACATGCCCCAAAAATTGAATTTCCTCCAGCCAGAACGCGCACTTGCTGAACTTGGCATACAACTGATGTTCCCTCAGGCGCGTTAATACGATCCGTAGATGTTGAGCATGCTCCTCTTCATTCTTGGAATATATTAGAATATCGTCAATGAAGACCAACACAAACTTGTCTAGCTCGGGCATGAATACCGAGTTCATCAAATATGTGAAGTGGGCTGGAGCATTTGTTAACCCGAAAGACATTACCAGATATTCAAACAACCCATACCATGTAGTGAATGCGGTTTTTGGTATATCCTCGGGCCGGATACGGATCTGATGATAGCCTGATCTGAGATCAATTTTGGAGAATACCCTCACCCCCGTCAGTTGATCAAATAAGATGTCAATCCTCGGAAGATGGTACTTGTTCTTGATAGTGACCTCATTCAGGGGTCGATAATCCACGCACATTCGTAAGGTTTGATCCTTCTTCTTAACAAAAATGGCAGGGCAACCCCATGGAGACGAGCTTGGCCGGATGAATCCTTTATTCAATAGATCTTGTAATTGAATCTTCAATTCTGCCAACTCATTTGGAGGCATACGTACGATCTTCGAGAAATAGGAGCCGTACTGGGCTTTAGCTCAATTACAAACTCTACATCCCGTTCAGGTGGCAATCCCAGCAAATCCTCGGGAAAGACATCGGGAAACTCACACACTACCGGAATATCCTTGATCTCCGGTACAATGGCTTCATATATTCTACCAGAAGCTTTGGCTGGATTGGTTACGGGGATGGACAAAAGAATCTCTTCTTGATTATAGCTCAACCTGACGGTTCATAGCTCAGTGTTGAGAATTGCCTTATGTTGGGTTAACCAATTCATACCCAAAATTACATCTATATCCTGGCCTTTCAGAATAATCATGTTAGCAGGAAAGTTCCGTCCGGCCATTGTTACTGGCACTTGATAGGACACTTCTCTAGTAAAAATTTGTCCCCCAGGTGAATGAATTTTAAACCCCTCTTTTGATTCATGGCATGAAATGTGATGTTGGTCCACAAATTTCGTGCTAATAAATGTATGCGAAGCACTAGAATCAAAAAGAATAATTGCAGGGTGACTGGCCACGAGAAACGTACCCATCATCACTGGTTCACCTTCTGGTGTAGTGGCCACTTGAGTATAGTATATCCGCCCCGTCTTCTTTGTATTCTTCCCCAAATTGTTTCCCTTGGGCTGAGCTGATTTCCCAGATCTTTGCTGATTATTTGATTGATTCTGCTTGGGATATGGGCAATCCTTGATGAAATGCCCAAACTTACTACAATTGAAACATCCGGTTGAAGAGCTGGGCAAAGCAGGGAATCGAGTGCCTGGGGCACCCGGCTGACTTGGGGCAGTGGGGGCATTATTGGGACGAATAATTATTGGCTGCTTGAAAGGGAATGAGGGTGGCCGAGAAAAAGAGCGATTTTGGCTAGAAGGCCGGATCACAAACCGTTGCCTTTTTTCCTGGCCCTGATTAGACTTCTCACCTCCAAATCCCTTGTTTTTCCCGGAACCTGCATATTTTGCTTCAACAGATAGGGCTGTGCTGACAGCCTTTCCATATGTAAGATCTATGTAGGTTGCCATTTTTCTCTGCAATCGATCTTTTAGACCTCTCATAAAGCAATTCTTCTTTTTTAAATCAGTGTTCACCTGATCGATTGCATATTGTGACAGGTGATTGAATTTATTGAGATACTGATTGGCAGTATCTCCTCCTTGTTTTAGCTTCATGAACTCTTCTTGTTTCATATGAAGAACACCCTCCGGGATATAGTGTTCACGGAAGGCCACTTTAAATTCTTCCCATGTTACTTGATGATTAGCAGGTTGAATAGCCACGAAATTTCCCCACCAGGTGCTGGCAGGGCCGCGCAGTTGTTGCGCTGCAAATAAAGGCTTCTGTGTCTCTGAACAGCGCAGAAGACCAAATTTTTGCTCAATAAATCGTATCCATTCATCTGCTTCCAACGGGTCCTCAGCCTTGACAAATAGTGGTGGATGGGTTTCAGAGAAATCCAAATATGTGGTTTCACGGGGGCCCTGTTGATAACCCCTTCCACCCTGCTGCTGGAATTGTAGGCCCGCCATTTCTCTCAGAAAGCGGGTATTGTCTGCAGTTGCGTTCATCAAGGAGGCAATCGCCTCGGCCAATGTGGGAGGAACCGGAGGTGGATTTGGGGTAGCCTCCCTCCCTCCAGAAGTTCATGCTGCATCCTGTCCTCGGGTCCTGGTAGGCATCTGAGGCAAAGAACATTTGAAATAAATATAATATACCAGAGAAACCTTCCATTTTACATTACCATCAAGAGTAATGATACAGACTCGATGTTATACAACAGGATACATTACCCATTATACAATAGTTCAACCTATTATACAGCATACTACTTCTATTTCTACTACTACACTACTACTCCTGCTTCTGGTTGCTCTTGGCAGCTTCATCGTCGGGTGTGGGAGACCATTCATCGACCAGCCTCATAGAAGGAGGGGGCTGAAAAAGGTCTAACTCACCACCAAGCGCGTGTCCCATCACATGCGAGGGTCCGGCTTCCAACTCAACAGGATCTGTGGGCTCACTAGGATGGAGTTGTGAATACAATACATGAACTTCCTCATGTAAGGTATTGCAATATGTCTCCAGGTCTTCAATGGCCAAGTTGAGCTCGGTTATACGGGCCTGAGCCTTTTCCTCTTTGGCCCATGCAAGCAAACGAGATTGAACAACCCAGTCGAGTGCCAAATCCTGGTCCGCAAGCTGATCCTGCAGATGGCGGACGTCTCTTCTTAACTCATTTATGCAGTCGCCATCTACGACCCATATAGCCGTCCTGCAGCGGAGTTCCGCTTTGAGCCGATTTACTTCAGCTTCAAGATCCCCTATAGGATCATTGCTTCCGCTACTACTGTCCACATCTCGTGGGGCAAGTTGATGTCGAGGTACACCGATAGGCCCAGTATGCTTTCGCGCAGTTTTCCTTGTACGCGGCGACATTTTCTAAGGGGGAAAATTTATTAGTACAATTCTTAGCATGATGCATGAATAAGTACAGAATCAACCTTAGTTGATTCAACCTTCTATACATTGCACTCTTCCTATCTGGTCTTTGAAATAAACTCTTTAGAGATGCTTAGGTAAGAAGAGAAGAAATTTTCTAGATAAGTCTAAGAAAATCTTTTTGAAGATGCTACATAATATCTGCAAAGAAGGGCTACGCTCCGATACCAGCTGTGACGGAACCTCCCAAGTCATTAGGCCCACCTACAGTTGTCCTTGTCCAACAGACATCAGACAACCCTGTAGATGTTCCTGAATCACTTGACAAGTTCGGTATCTTTTCTCTTACCTTTCCAGGAACGTTTCACCCGTCTGACAGACAATATGTTCATCAGAGATATGGAAATGCGGAAGTGATTACATAAACTTACATTTATTTAAAAAGTAAGAGTACGTCATTTATTATAGACCAGAGTGTAAAGCGAGTGCTGAAAAGTATTATTACAATACCTGGGAGGCAAAAACTCCTCCCATTAAGTTCTTTACATAAAAGTTTTTAAGGAGGACTCAGTCCTCCAGCAGCTTCATTCTTGATTGTCCTCATTTTTCACCACCTTGGTACAAAAACAACAAAAGTTTGCCGTCTCCTCACCTAAAACAATGGGGGAATAAACCCTGAGTATGGAATTACTCAGCAAGTCTTACCCGACTAAAGAAAAGACTCTCAAGGGTATGCTGGTTATATGGGAGTCAAGGTAAGGCCTTTCAATAATCAAAGACTCTGTTTGCAGAAATTGCTTACTAAAGTGGATCCTTAAAATCCAATTTTATTGTCAGGTTAAGTAAAATTACCTGCAGCTAGAGTTCTTTCTACCCTATTTCAATCACTTGACCTGCACTAGCCAATTTCATATCAACCCTTCATCTTCACTGGATTGCTACGTGTAAGTCAGTGGCCAAGTCTCCGTAACCGTGGAGGTACAATGATCCAAATCGATTATACTCAGCTGAGGATCTCCGATCACACGACATATGTAGCATTTAACCCTTGCATATGTCAACCCGCCACCGGGTTTCTTAAGACCAGATCAGGTTCACGCAAACCGAGAGCACAGATACACCACCGTCCAGCCTCTTGCCACGGAGGGTACACGCTACTCTCGCCACCGTTCCACGCCCATTTTGTGTTATCTTATTCTGGCCTTAGTCCGCCCGAGGCAAAGCTTACCCATGACAAGGCATGTGACCAGTTAAAGGGTCCTCGGTCAGCAGGCCTACATCGACAAGGTCCTTAATCGACTCAGACGGAGACACTACACCGAGGACCCTCGTTATATGGGAGTCAAGGTAAGGCCTTTCAATAATCAAAGACTCTTTTTGCAAAATTGCTTACTAAAGTGGATCCTTAAAATCCAATTTTATTGTCAGGTTAAGTAAAATTACTTGCAGCTAGAGTTCTTTCTACCCTAGTTCAATCACTTGACCTGCACTAGCCAATTTCTTATCAACCCTTCATCTTCACTGGATTGCTACGTGTAAGTCAGTGGCCAAGTCTCCGTAACCGCGGAGGTACGGCGATCCGAATCGATTATACTCAGCTGAGGATCTCCGATCACACGACATATGTAGCACTTAACCGTTGCATATGTCAACCCGCCACCGGGTTTCTTAAGACCAGATCAGGTTCACGCAAACCGAGAGCACAGATAAACCACCGTCCAGCCTCTTGCCACGGAGGGTACACGCTACTCTCGCCACCGCTCCACGCCCATTTTGTGTTATCTTATTCTGGCCTTAGTCCGCCCGAGGCAAAGCTTACCCTTGACGAGGCATGTGACCAGTTAAAGGGTCCTCGGTCAGCAGGCCTACATCGACAAGGTCCTTAATCGACTCAGACGGAGACACTACACCGAGACTCTCTTCTCGTGCAAGTCACCCGCCCGGTCTCAGCTTAATCATTTATTCCCAAAGGTTGGTACCTGGCAGAGGTACATCTTTTCCGATGTTGGACCCATCATGGCCATGATGGATCCACCATCAAGTTTTATTTTCGAAAACATCCCAACCACTTTTGCCACATCATCTTTTGTAAAACAAAACATTTTGTTTTTCTAAAGCAAGACTAAGCATAAAAAATCTTTTGTAAAACGGTGATCAAGGAAGGTAATCAAATTCAAGAAAGGTAATGCAGGAATTGTTTAAGCAATCAACTCCTATCACCTAATGCAGCAATCAATTGAGAAAGATTTTAAAAACATCAAGGAAGGTGGCAAATGCACCGGGGCTTGCCTTTGTTTATGGGTGAGTCAGGCTCGGATCCATAAATATCGAAGTAGAAACAATTCTCAGCCTGAGTTTCCAAAGGTGGTGGTGCTTGCTCTTCAGTGGCTTCCACTTCTTCCTCGTGTTCTAATCATAACCATACATATGTATATAAGAATGAATGCCATGTAATGCTCAAGAGAGTGCAAAGATAATATAAACTTATTATCTAAGTCTTGAATACAACTTTCCTTCACGGAACTCCGAGAATTTAGGGTTTCCGGAGTCAGTAAAGGAGTTCACAGGGCAGGAGGGGGGGTTTGGGGTTTAGGTGTCAAACAAGCTCCAAATCAAGCCAAACTCTACCCAAGGTTTCTAAATAATATGAGGAACTCATATAAAAAGTTTGAGCATTTTTGGGATTACCATTTATCTTTTAAAAATCCATAACCACTACCTTAAATTATTTTAAATACCTTAAAATTCCTAATTTAACCTAAAAATAATGAAACTATTTTTATTAAATTCTAGGGAAAATAAGAAGCCTAGGAAAATTGGTTTCACAATTTTAGGATTTTTCTACATTTTTCCATGGATTTCTAAAGTTATTTTGAAAAAGAAAAGGAAAAAGAGTGAATAGTGTTGGGCTGATTCTAGCCCAGCCGGCCCAGACCCAGGCAGAAACGCGCCCGCGCGCGCCCGCGCTGGCAATCTTGCAGAAGGGCCCTCAGGGTTCTGGGTAACGGGAAACAAGTTCTTTTACTATTCCTATGTGTTGCTGACGGTTTACAGAAAGCCCCCTTGACTTCTATTTCTTCGCACGGCCAAGTCCACGACGACGGCAGCGCGGAAGATGAACTCCGACGAGGTTGGACTGGCCCGATTACGCAAGGATTGACGCTCTACTTTGATAGAGATCGAATTCAAGACCTAAGGAGGGTATCCCCTCAACTAATTTCATAATTGATGAACTATCAAGCTCTGTCCGCGTGAACCGAATGGGTGGCGGACAGATGAGTGCGTTCCCGACGACCTAAGGTTGCTCCGCACAAATTGAAGGCTCGGTAAGCATCACCGAGCTGGGAAGGTACCCAAACGAAGTAGCAGAGGACAAGGGCCGACCTGTGGAGGGCTGACCACGGTGGAGTGGATTTCACGGTGGCGGAGAGTTGATTTAGGGGAAACGAGCAATTCACCAGCGATGGGGGCTAATCGGAGACAGGAGTGGTGGCTATGGCTTCACGATGATCAAGTGCAGCTACCAGGGGGCTCAATTTATAGGAGGAGCGATCGGCGGTCACGAATTCGGGCGAGGACGCGCGGCGGTCAGAGGTAGAAGAAAACACTAGCGCGCGTGGTTGCGTGGCCTCGGTCGTGGCAAGCTCACCGGCGGCGATGGGACTGCGGTAGGAAGTCACGGTGACTCGGTAAATGGATAGAGACACGCGGCAGACCCGGAGATGGCACGACGGCGGTGAGCTCCTTTATCCACTGCGGTAAGCAAAGGGAGATGGACTACGGCTAGCCGGGGTGGAGTCTAGCTCACCGGCGGCGAAGACTTTTACCTCGCGATGCTTATCTAATGGCCAGGGTGCACGAATCGCGGCGAGCAGTCGATCAACGGCGACGGGTCACCGGCGACGAGCGAGTAGCGCTGGCATTTTGATCTTCATCAGACACTGTACCATGGGATACCCCATTCAGTCAAACTGACAGCGAAAGTTTGGACTCGATTTTCTCTCAGATTTCAATAGCAACCAATCCAAGGCTCTGTAGCAAAGTTGTAGTCCAATGTTCCAGCTATAATGTTGCCATAACAACTATACTCAAATTCCTAGTAAATCATGTTCGAATTTGTGCCCAAAGTTCCTGCAGTGCACTGTCAGTCTGAAAATTCAGACTAAAATGACTTGACAGCCTGACTTTGAGTGTGCTTTTCTCTACTTTTTGTATAACAACAACAGGAGGGGTCTGCATCAAAATTGTTCTCCTATAATAGGTCTATAATTTTGATGTGGTGACCTAGGGCAAAAACCTTAGAATTTGAAAGATACAAAGCTCCAAATTTGAGGCAATCACACTGAAATTCAGACTTCATCACATGAGTCAAGGGTGGCTCTTTTGCATTTAAGTCCAAATCTTAAGTTTTGGATTGCAAACCCTCATGATTGTGAACCATATGACTTAGGACCCCTTACTTTACTAGTTTTTGCACTTTAGTCCAAAAGTGGACTAATTTTGCACTTAACCCCCTAGGGTTTAGGTTTAAGGTCCTTTTAGGGTTCCAATTTGGGTTTTTGGTACCTTAGGGGTATAAATGTGATTTAAGTTTATTCTTAGGACTATTTTGTGACCTTTCCTTAAAGCTTTTAGGTTTTCTTAACTTGAGCTAGGTTTTACCCCTTGAATCCCTATTTAGGGTTAAGTTCCCTAACCAGGGTCCTATTTGCAATATGCTATAACAATACAACTTGTTTGAACTTTTTACCTAGTGAATGCATTCTAGGTGTGTCAAACATATGCAATGCCAATGTTTATGATGCCATGCTCAAATTTTAGTTGCAGTAACACCAGGGGTGTTACATTTTATATTTTATTTTCTCTAGGGGTTTCAATTCAAATTTAAACAAAGTTTCAAATTCAAACTAATTCAAACATGTGCAACAATTCAAAGAATATTTAAGCTCAACATGATGCAACATTTCATGACTCATAATGTTTTGACAAAAAATAAATAATTAATCCCTCACTAATTAATCTAAATCTACTCAAAAGGAAAAGAGAGATAGAGATACAAGAGTAACACCTAAATTTGGTAGATACTTAGAAAGAAATTTTATACCCCCAAATTTAGGTTGT
The DNA here is from genome assembly GCA_029449295.1 of Zea luxurians. Taxonomy (NCBI): domain Eukaryota; kingdom Viridiplantae; phylum Streptophyta; class Magnoliopsida; order Poales; family Poaceae; genus Zea; species Zea luxurians. Next base: position 64,476,596 of record JAOPSE010000011.1, on the reverse strand, counting down.
TATAGACCTATCCCCTTAAAAAGAATCTCGCCCTCGAGATCCAAGGTTGGCTAGAAAAGAGTTCAGGGTACTTGGCTTTCAAATCATCTTCTCTTTCCTAGGTTGCTTCCTCCTCTGAGTGATGGCCCCATTTAACTTTGCACATTCTGATGGTGCTTCTCCGAGTAACCCGATCTGCTGTCTCTAGAATCTGAGTTGGCTTCACAATATATGTCAGATCTTCTTGAACTTCAAGGTCCTCCATTGGCAACTGCTCTTCTGGCACTCTCAAGCATTTCTTCAACTGAGACACATGGAACACGTCGTGCACAGCTGATAGACTCCCTGGTAAGCTGAGCTGATATGCCACTTCTCCATGTCTTGCTTGAATCTGGTATGGTCCGATGTATCGAGGTGCTAGCTTGCCTTTACTCCAAATCTTTTGATTCCTCTGATCGGTGACACCTTCAAGTAGACATAATCTCCCACTTCAAAACTTAGTTCTCTTCTTTGGGTGTCAGCATAGCTTCGCTGTTTGGACTGCGCTGCCTTCAGATTCTCTCGGACCATTCTGATGTTCTCTTTAGCTTCAAGCAGAATATCTGGACCGAACACCTGCCTTTCATCGGGTTAGTCCCAATGCAATGGAATTCTGTAATTTCTCCCATAAAGTTCTTCGAATGGTGACATCTTTAGACTGGCTTGGTAGCTGTTGTTGTAGGAGAATTCTGCATATCGTAGCCTCTTGTCCCAACCTATCTTGTCTTGCAAAGCACAAGCCCTCAACATGTCTTCAAGAATCTTGTTGGTCCTCTTTGTTTGACCATCTGTCTGTGGGTGATAGGCTGAACTGAACTTCAAGTGTGTGCCCAATGCTTCATGCAACTGCTGCCAAAAATGAGAAGTGAACTGGGTGCCTCTGTCTGATAATATCTTCTTTGGAATGCCATGCAAGCACACAATCCGAGACATGTATAGTTCGACCAACACTGCACTGTTGTAGGTGGTCTTGACTGGTATGAAATGGGCCGCCTTTGTCAAATGGTCCACTACTACCCAGATGGAGTCATAACCAGTACGAGTGCGAGGAAAACCAACTATAAAGTCCATTCCAATCTCATCCCATTTCCACTGAGGAATCTGCAACGGCTACAACAAACCTGCGGGCCTCTGATGTTCTGCCTTGGTCCTCTGACAACTGTCACATACAGCCACATACTCTACTATCTCCCCTTTCATTCCATAGCACTAGAATCTTTTCTTCAGGTCTTGGTACATCTTCTCTCTACCAGGGTGTATAGAATACGTTGTCTCATGAGCTTCTTTGAGAATCACTTCCCAGATTGATTTGATGTCAGGAACACACAGTCTATCCTTGAACCATACCACTCCTTCTACGTCATCATGGAAATCCTTGCCTTTTCCATCTATGATCAGTTGTCGGATCTTGTTGATCTTCTCATCGTCCTTCTGGCCCTTCTTGATATCTTGCTATAGGGTGGGTTCTAGCTCAATTGTCACTCCTTGAGTGTTGTTCAGAAATCTGAGACTCAATCTATCGAATTCCTTTGCTAGCTCATGTGGCATTGGGTGAGCGGCCAACATATTGACTTGACTCTTTCTGCTCAGAGCATCTGCAACCACATCTGCTTTGCCTGGGTGATAATGTATCTCTAGCTCATAGTCTTTGATTAACTCAAGCCATCTTCGCTGCCTCATGTTCAGCTCTAACTCGGTGAATATGTACTTCAGACTCTTATGGTCTGTGTAGATATCACACTTTTGCCCATACAAATAGTGCCTCCAGGTCTTTAGTGCATGAACCACTGCTGCTAACTCCAAATCATGAGTAGGGTAATCCTTCTCATGAATCTTCAACTGTCGCGACGAGTATGCCACTATTCTACCTTCCTGTATTAACACACATCCCAGTCCGGTGTACGAAGCATCACAATATAGTGAGAATGGCTTGTGAATATCTGACAGAATCAATATTGGTGTTGTTGTCAATTTCTCCTTCAATGTCTCAAAGGACTTTTGGCATGCTGGGTCCACTTGAACTCAACCTTCTTTGCCAACAAGGCTGTCATTGGCCTGACAATCTTGGAGAAACCTTCAATGAAACGCCAATAATTACCAGCCATTCCAATGAAACTCTTGATTGCTCGGGCGTCTTTTGGTGCTTTCCAATCCAGAATAGCTGCTACCTTCTTCGGATCCATAGCCAATCCCTCTCAGTTTATAATGTGACCCAAGAACAGGACTTCGCTGATCTAGAATTTGCACTTACTAAGCTTGGCATACATCTGACAATCTTGTAGCCTCTGTAGTACTTTCCTCAAGTGCTCTTCATGCTCTTGCTCATTCTGGGAATATACAAGGATATCATCAATGAACACCACTACAAACTTGTCGAGGTAGTCCATGAACACACTATTCATCAAGTACATAAAATAAGCTGGCGCATTCGTCAAACCGAATGACATGACCATGAACTCACATAGCCTATACTTGGTGATAAAGGTTGTCTTCGGTATATCCTATGGCCGGATTCTAAGCTGATGGTATCCTAACCTCAGATCTATCTTTGAGAACACACCGACTCATCTCAACTGATCAAATAGGTCTTCAATTCTAGGCAGGGGATACTTGTTCTTGACAGTGACTTCATTCAAGGATCTATAATCAATGCACATCCATTTTGTTCCATCCTTCTTCTCCACAAATAGCACTGAGGATGCCCATTGCGAGGTACTTGGTCTGATGTAGCCTTTCTCTAACAACTCATCAATCTGCTTCTTGAGTTCCACCAATTCTGGTTCAGACACTCGATAGGCTCTCTTGGAAATATGGGCGGTGCTAGGTATGAGCTCTATGAAAAATTCAACTTTCCTTTCAGGTGGCATTCCTGGTAACTCCTCGAGAAACACATCTGGGAATTCGGATACTACGTTGATAGCTTCTGATGGTTCGATTTCCTCAATATGGGCAGTGACTTGGTGACAGCTTCCTTTCCTTGGTCTAGACAAGACCAACTCCACTAACACTTCTTCTCTTGGTAAGGATACTAACTTCACCGTTCTCTTGTCACAGCTAAGACTGGCTTGGTACTTGGTTAGCCAATTCATCCCAAGGATGGCATCTATAGTCGCATCCTGGTTACCCATAACTACCAGATCAGCGCGGAACTCTATCCCCCTATTTGAACTCTTGCACTAGGGCAAAATCTATCTGTTTGGGTTCTCCCACCAATTGAACTAACCCTCATAGGTGGATACATGGGTGCTACTGATATATTGTGATTCTACCCATGATGCAGCCACAAAAGAATGTGTTGCTCCAGTATCAAATAACACATTTGCAGAATGGTACTCGATTGAGAACGTACCTAGTGCCACTCTTGGGGTCTCCTAGACTGTGTCAGCCTCCAAGTGGTTCACCTTTCCATATTGGGCACGAGGCTGCCCATGGTTGTTGCCTCCTTTTTGCATTGCATTCTGCCTGACAGGGGCATTGGGAGCTGGCTGTTGCTGAGCTGCTTTTTTGGGCAATGATTCGCCTAATGGCCTTGTTCCCCACAGTGGAAACATGCACGACCTCCTCCTTGCGCTGGAGCTGCTTGGTTGTTCTGGTTGGTTGCTAGGGCAGGAAGGCGAGGTGCCTGGTTGCTCTGACGCTGATACTGATTTCCTCCCTATTGGTTGTTCTAACGGTACTGCTGCTGCTGGTTCTGACACTGATGCTAGTGCTGGTGACCTTGCTTGAATTACTGAGGTGGGTTGATTAAGTAGCGGGGATGGTTGCTACTCCTGGCTTGAGATCCACCAATCTTGCATTTCCTGTCTTCCATCTCCCGGCGCTTCCTTTCAGTCATAATGGCTCTGTCGATCAAATGCTGGAAGGTAGGGAAAGTGTGGTTCATCAGCTAGTAGTGAAGGGGATCATCCAATCCTCTCAGGAAATGGTACTGCCTCTTAGCATCTGTATTGACATCTTCTGGTGCATAACATGATAGCTGCAGAAACTTGTTCCTTTACTCACTGACGGATAGTGGACCATGCTTCAAGGCTAGAAACTCCTTCCTTACTATCATCAGTCCCTCGGGATCATGGTAACAACGGAAGTTGTCCCTAAATTCCTCCTAGGTGATGGCTTCAGGGTCAGCATGGGTGATGAGGTAGGACTCCCACCAAGATTGTGTTGCTCCTCTTAGCTGATGAGGTCCACACAACACCTTCTCACGATCGTTGCATTGAGAAGTGTGCAACTCACGTTCCACGGTACACAGCCAATCTTCGGCATCCATGGGATCTGCAGAATGGGCAAAGACAGGAGGATGGCTCCTCATGAACTCTGCATGCTTGTCTTTGGGCACCTATGGCATCTGGACTTGCACCTGAGGTTGAGGTTGGGGTGGCTGCTGATGCACCTGCTGCATTGCTGCTAAGGTCTGACCATTTGCTTGGACTGCTTGGGTCTGCATTAGGAACATCTGCTCAATGGTCATCAGGGGTGGCAGTGGCAACTGCTGCTGAGCTACATCTTCCTAGGGTGCCTGCTGCTCCTACTGAGCACGTCTTGCACCTCGGCACCTGTTCTTAGACATCTGTACAAAGCACACACATATCAGATCTGACTCCGTAGTCTTTCAGCATAAGAAAAGATATATGGAAAATCTTCATAGCCCTAAACAATTGATCATCTTCATCGACAACTTCTCAAATAAAGAGGAAAGTGGAAATAAATAGGTTGCCCAACTAAATAACTGACTTTATTAATAACTACACCAAGTTGCAGGGGATGCCCACACCTTGATGACAATCATTACAAAGATCCAACTTCATTACAAGTTCATCACGACAAGCATCAAGACATATGACAAGCAAACTAGCTCTAACAAAGACTAACTAAGACTAAGACACTAACTTAAGCATTATTACAGACTCCGACTCAGTCAATCTATGGATCCAAATCTATCTGGGTCCTGCAGTTAGGGGTATCGTAATTGAAGCGACCACGGGGCGGCGAACGGTAAGGGTGCTGAATCCCGACAGGGGCGGGATAACCACCATCCAGATAGTGGCGTGTTGCGCACTCAGCACGCAATTTCACAACCTCCGCCCAAACCTTGCCCAACTCGTCAAGGGCATGGTCCAGCTTGGTGTTGAGCACGACGACCAGGTTGTCCATGTTGTTTAGCCTGGGATTGCCCTCATCAACGGGTGAGACAATCACACCTCTAGCACTACCAATCGAACGACGAGGGTAGTACTTCAGGTCAAGGCCATCAGCTACCCCACTGAACAACGAGAAATACTGAGAAAGTGCACGTCGTGCTGCATCTTCCATGGCTGCCTCGGTAGTATCCCTCTCAGTGATAGAATAGTTCTTTGAGAGGACCTCTTTACCCCAAAGATTATTGTCCGAATGCCGCACCAAACAAGTAGCCTCCCACTGGTCTGGGTATAATCCGCGACTATGCTGGTAGTCTACACAACGATACTCGATGGACCAAGTGTGTCGGTCGAATGCCCAACACAGCAAAGGTGTCGAGAGCGTCGTGGAAGTGACAACTGCGAGCGGCGTCGCGAGTGATGGGTCTAGCGATCCATCCCTCAGGCTCCTGCTCCTCCGAGAGCTCCATGCTATGGCTCGAACTACCGCCGGCGTCGTCATCATCATCTCCGTCAGGGCCTCCTCCAGCAGCCAGGATGCCCTGTGGTGGTGCAGGGGGCATCTTTGGCTGAGGTGCAGGGGAAGGCTGCTTCCCAGACTCTGCCTCCTGCTGAGGCAAGGGGGAAGAGTCCTGCTGCTCCTGCTCCTGCTCTTGGCATCGGTGCTCCTGCTCCTCATGCAGGCAACAATGTAGTCTCTCCTGGTGGCTAGATTGACCTGTCACCGTGAGGCGCAGATGGCGCTCTGCCAGGCGAGAAAATAAAAAGGGGATCACTAACTTACGTGTAGTGCACCTAATACGAGCCATCTATAAAAGACATCGTCGCCTGCATGAGGGCGCTCTACTAGGCGAGAAGGCACAAGAGTGAGAGTAGAACTATATGACCAGCAAGTAAACAAAAAGAAAAGTGAGACAAAATTTTGTAAGGTGAGTAATAACATAGAATTGGTGAAGATGACAACCTTTTGAAATGACACTAAAGATCAAGGTAAGAGTAGGGGTCTATAGTCCTTAGGGCGACCATTCTAGTCTAGGTTAGCGGTCCTACAGTCAGCAAGACTTTGATACGATTTATGTCACACCCAGTTTTGGAGGGCAAACCGAATGCGAACCATGTACGTGCTAGGATCAGAAACTTACGTACACAATGATTACATAATTGGACATCTTCACACATTGCTCAAAGTAAAGAGTAGAAAGGTACTTTTATTACAATAAGATATCCAAGACATCCACAGAGTCTAATACATAGCATAGTCATAAATATCATCAAAGTGTGGAAATACGAGACGTAGTAGATAAGGCCTACACAGGCAGCTGACTAGGAGGTTTGCCACTAAGAAAAACTAGAACTCGTCGTAGTCCTAGAACTCCTCAAAGTCCTCCATGTTGCCAGCATCTCGTCCTGAGCACTGAGTATAGTGGGGACAACCTGGGGTGGGAGTGGTTTGTAAAGCAAGGGTGAGTACACATCAACGTACTCAGCAAATGTCTCGTTTGGCTAAAGTGGACTAGCTATACGTGGAGTTAAGGTTAAGAAGTTTCTTTTAGTTGGTCAAGTATTTACCACTATTAGTAAAGCCAAGTGTTAGTAATAACCCAATTATTACCCAAATGTACCTCCTCCAAGAGGAAATACTAGAGTCCAAAATTATAACCATCATTATTAACCATCATCATAAAAGTAAACAACGTTATTCAAATCAAAGAGGATCCCAAGGCCGCTCTTAACCGTGAGCTTGACTTATATACCTGTTTCTAACACTCTGCAAAGTTTGCACACTTTACCCATGAGTCGTGATTCCCATTCTTCCCGAAGATCATGACTCCCCATTGATCACTACCAAGGTGACCTAGCAGGGTAAAACTATGTAACCTTTACAAAGACTCCCCTGGTGCATAGCTGCTGAAAGTCGCCAAGAGGGGGGTGGATAGGCGGAAACTGAAATTTACAACTTTAAACACACTACAAGTCGGGGTTAGCGTTAGAATAAAATCCAAGTCCAGGAGAGAGGGGAAAACAAATCAACCAAGAAAATAAAGCTGATGACACAGTGATTTGTTTTACCATGGTTCGGTTCCAAAGAACCTAGTCCCCGTTGAGGTGGTCACAAAGACTGGGTCTCTTTCAACCCTTTCCCTCTCTCAAACGGTCACCTAGACCGAGTGAGCTTTCTCCTTAATCAAACGGGTCACTTAGACCCCACAAGGACCACCACACACTTGGTGTCTCTTGCTTTGATTACAAGTGTCTTAAGAACAAGAATGAGGAAGAAAAAAGCCAACCAAACAACAAGAGCAACAAAGAATCACAAGAACGGTCCTCTCACAAGTCCTAAAGACTAGAATTGAATTGGGGACTTTGATCGGATCGGTGGCTTTGATTTGTGTCTTGGAGTGTTTTGTTTTGCTCTTTTATTGAATCGAGTGTGATGAATGCTTGTATGGTTGGAGTGGATTTGGTTGGGGGTATTTATAGCTCTGAACCACCAAAACAACCATTGGGGTGGCTGATGTCGATGGGCGCACCAGACAGTCCAGTGCCCCAGCCACGTCACCCAACCGTTAGGGTTCTGACGCAGTCGACCGTTGGAGCGCTGACTTCAGGTGGCAGTCTGGTGCCACACCGGACAGACACTATTCACTATCTAGTGTGACTCTGACCTCTGCTCTGACTTTTGCCCCGAACTATAGCGCTGTCAGGGGCACTGTGCAGTCAACCATTGCGCCGAAGAGCCGTTGCTCCGCTGGTGCACCGGACAGTCCGGTGGCACCCCGGACAGTCTGGTGAATTATAGCGGAGTGGCGCTGGAGAAACTCGAAGGTGGCTAGTTTAGAGTTGTACGGTCCTGGTGCACCAGACACTGCCCGGTGGCACACCGGACAGTCCGGTGTGCCAGATTTGGGCACACTTGGGTTTCTTTGCTCCTTTATTTTTGAACCATTTCTTTAATCTTTTTATTGGTTTGTGTTAAACCTTTATGCACCAGTTGAATATGATCTAGAGCAAACTAGTTAGTCTAGTTATTTGTGTTGGGCACTCAACCACCAAAATTTTTTATAGGAAAAGGTTAGACCCTATTTCCTTTTCAATCTCCTCCTTTTTAGTGATTGATGCCAACACAAACCAAAGCAAATATATAAGTGTAGAATTGAACTAGTTTGCATAATGTAAGTGCATAGGTTGTTTGGAATTAAACCAATTTATAGTTTCATTAGATATGCATGGTTTGCTTTCTTTTATTTAACATTTTGGACCACGCTTGCACCACTTGTTTTGTTTTTGCAAATCTTTTTGGAAATTCTTTTTCAAAGTCTTTTGCAAATAGTCAAAGGTATATGAATAAGATTGTGAGAAGCATTTCGAAGATTTGAAATTTTCTCCCCCTGTTTCAAATGCTTTTCCTTTGACTAAACAAAACTCCCCCTGAATAAGATTCTCCTCTTAGTTTTCAAGATGGTTTTAATAGATGCCAATTGAAACTTATACTTGGGATGCTTTTGAAAATGTATCAATTGAAAATCAACATGCCAATTTGAAATATATCAACTAAAATTTTCATCATAAGATACCAATTGAAAAGACAACCATAAATCATCATTTCAAAAATTTTTGAAGTTCGGTGGTGGTGCGGTCCTTTTGCTTTGGGCTAATACTCTCTCCCTCTTTGGCATTAATCACCAAAAACGGAGACTTTGTGAGCCCTTTTTACTTTCTCCCCCATTGGTACAAGTAAACATGAGTGGAAGATTATACCAATTTTGAGAGTGATGTGGAGTGATGGCGAAGGGTAAATGATACCGACAGAGTGGAATGGAAGCCTTGTCTTCGCCGACGACTTAGCATAGAAATACACTTGAAAACACATTACTCGTAGACATAAAATAGATATGATCAAAGGTATATAAATGAGCTACGTGCGCAATGTTTTAATCAAAGTTCCGAGAATCAAGTATATTTATCTCATTCCTAAGTTTGCTAAAAGTTTTCTCATCTAATGGTTTGGTAAAGATATCGGCTAATTGCTCTTTGGTGCTAACATAAGCTATCTCGATATCCCCCTTTGTTGGTGATCCCTCAAAAAGTGATACTGAATGTCTATGTGCTTAGTGCGGCTATGTTCAATGGGATTATCCGTCATGCGGATTGCACTCTCATTGTCACATAGGAGAGGGACTTTGCTCAATTTATAGCCATAGTCCCTGAGGATTTGCCTCATCCAAAGTAATTGCACACAACAATGACCTGCGGCAATGTACTCGGCTTCGGCGGTAGAAAGAGCTACTAAGTTTTGTTTCTTTGAAGCCCAAGACACCAGGGATCTCCCCAGAAACTGACAAGTCCCTGATGTGCTCTTCTAATCAATTTTACACCTTGCCCAATCAGCATCTGAATATCCTACTAAATCAAAAGTGGATCCCTTGGGGTACCAAAGTTCAAACTTAGGAGTATAAACTAAATATCTCATGATTCTTTTCACAGCCCTAAGCTTAACTTCCGTAGGATCGGCTTGGAACCTTGCACACATGCATACGGAAAGCATAATATCCGGTCGCGATGCACATAAATAGAGTAAAGATCCTATCATCGACCGGTATACCTTTTGATCTACGGACTTACCTCTCATGTTGAGGTCGAGATGCCCATTTATTCCCATGGGTGTCTTGATGGGCTTGGCATCCTTCATTCCAAACTTGGTAAGTATGCCTTGAATATACTTTGTTTGGCTGATGAAGGTGCCCTCATGGAGTTGCCTAACTTGAAATCCTAGGAAATACTTCAACTCCCCCATTATTGACATCTCGAATTTTTGTATCATGATCCTACTAAACTGTTCACAAGTAGATTTGTTAGTAGATCCAAATATGATATCATCAACATAAATTTGTCATACAAATAAATCCTTTGCAATAGTTTTAGTAAAGAGTGTAGGATCAGCTTTTCCGACTTTGAAGCTATTAGTGATAAGAAAATCTCTTAGGCGTTCATACCATGCTCTTGGGGCTTGCTTGAGCCCATATAGCGCCTTTGAGAGTTTATAGACATGGTTAGGGTACTCACTATCTTCAAAGCTGGGAGGTTGCTCGACATAGACCTCTTCCTTGATTGGTCCATTGAGGAAGGCACTTTTCACGTCCATTTGATAAAGCTTAAAGCCATGGTAAGTAGCATAGGCAAGAAATATGCAAATTGACTCAAGCCTAGCTACGGGTGCATAGGTTTCACCGAAATCCAAACCTTCGACTTGTAAATAACCTTTGGCAACAAGTAGGGCTTTGTTCCTTGTCACCACACCATGCTCATCTTGCTTGTTGCGGAATACCCATTTGGTACCTACAACATTTTGATTAGGACGTGGAACTAAACGCCATACCTCATTCCTCATGAAGTTGTTGAGCTCCTCTTGCATTGCCAACACCCAATCCGAGTCTCTTAGTGCATCCTCCAACCTGTATGGCTCAATAGAGGACATAAAAGAGTAATGTTCACAAAAATGAGTGACTCGAGATTGAGTTGTTACCCGCTTATGAATATCACCGCAGATGGAGTTCACGGGGTGATTTCTTTGAATCGCTTGGTGGACTCTTGGGTGTGGCGGTCTTTGACCCTAAATCTCTTGATCATCTTCCTTGTCTTGATCAACTTTATCTCCCCCTTGATCATTGTCCTCCTCTTGAGGTTGTTCATCCTCTTAATCTTCATCTTTATTTTCTTGATCCTGTTCCTCATCTTGAGTAGGTGGACATGCTTGATTGGAAGATGACGGTTGATCTTATGCTTTTGTGGGCTCTTCAGATTCCTTAGGACACACATCCCTAATGGTCATGTTCCTTAGTGCGACGCATGGAGCCTCTTCATCTAGCTCATCAAGATCAACTTGCTCTACTTGGGAGCCATTAGTCTCATCAAACACAATGTCACAAGAAATCTCAACTAATCCTGTGGATTTGTTGAAGACTCTATATGCCCTTGTATTTGAGTCATATCCTAGTAAAAAACCTTCTACAGCCTTAGGAGCAAATTAAGATTTTCTACCTCTTTTAACAAGAATAAAGCATTTGCTACCAAAGACTCTAAAATATGAAACATTAGGCTTTTTACCGGTGAGGAGTTCATATGATGTCTTCTTGAGGATTCAGTGAAGGTAGAGCCGGTTGATGGAGTAGCAGGCGGTGTTAATCGCCTCGGCCCAAAACCGGTCTGGAGTCTTGTACTCATCAAGCATGGTCCTCACCATGTCCAATAGAGTTCTATTCTTCCTCTCCACTACACCATTTTGTTGAGGTGTGTAGGGAGAAGAGAACTCATGCTTGATGCCCTCATCCTCAAGAAAGCCTTCTATTTGTGAGTTCTTGAACTTTGTCCTATTGTCACTTCTAATCTTCTTGATTCTCAATCCGAACTCATTTTGAGCTCGTCTCAAGAATCCCTTTAAAGTCTCTTGGGTTTGTGATTTTTCCTGCAAAAAGAATGCCCAAGTGAAGCGAGAATAATCATCCACAATCACAAGACAGTACTTACTCCCGCCGATGCTTATGTAAGCTATCGGGCCAAATAAATCCATGTGGAGTAACTCCAGTGGTCTGTCCGTTGACATGATGTTCTTGTGTGGATGGTGGGTACCAACTTGCTTTCCTGCTTAACATGCGCTACATACCCTGTCTTTCTCAAAATGAACATTGGTTAGTCCCAAAATGTGCTCTTTCTTTAGAAGCTTGTGAAGATTCTTCACCCCAACATGGGCTAGTTAGCGATGCTAGAGCCAACCCATATTAGTCTTAGCAATTAAGAAAGTATCGAGTTCAGCTCTATTGAAATCAACTAAGTATAGCTGACCCTCTAATACTCCCTTAAATGCTACTGAATCATCACTTTTCTAAAGACAGTAACACCTATATCCGTAAAAAGTCAGTTGTAGCCCATTTTGCATAATTGAGAAACAGAAAGCAAATTGTAAACTAAAGAATCTACAAGAAAAACATTGGAAATAGTCAGGTGATATAGCAATTTTACCAAGTCCTTTGACCAAACCTTGATTTCCATCCCCAAATGTGATAGCTCGTTGGGGATCTTCGTTTTTCTCGTAGGAGGAGAACATCCTTTTCTCCCCTGTCATGTGGTTTGTGCATCCGCTATCAATAATCCAACTTGAGCCCCCGGATGCATAAACCTACAAAACAATTTAGGCCTTGTTCTTAGGTACCCAAACGGTCTTGGGTCCTTAAACATTAGAAACAAGCACCTTGGGTACCCAAACACAAGTCTTGGATCCCTTGTGTTTTCCCCCAACATATTTGACAACTATTTTGCCAGATTTGTTAGTAAGCATATAAGAAGCATCAAAAGTCTTAAATGAAACATTAGGCTCATTTGATGCAGTAGGAGTTTTCTTTTTAGGCAATTTAACATGGGTTGATTGCCTAGAGCTAGATGCCTCATTCTTATACATAAAAGCATGATGTGAAACAGAATGAGATTTCCTAGTATGAATTCTCCTAATCTCATGATCAGAATAACCAGCAGGATATAAAATGTAACCCTCGTTATCCTGAGCCATGGGAGCTTTGCCCTTAACAAAATTAGACAATCATTTAGGGGCATTAATTTTGACATTGCTTCCCTGTTGGAAACCAATGCCATCCTTGATGCCAGGGTGTCTCCCATTATAGAGCATGCTTCTAGCAAATTTAAATTTTTTCATTTTCTATCTCATGCTCATTGATTTTAGTGGTTAATTGAGCTATATGATCATTTTGTTGTTTAATTAAAGCAAGGTGATCATGAATAGCATCAACATTAGTATCTCTACATCTAGTACAAATAGTGACATGATCAATAGTAGATGTAGAGGGTTTGCAAGCATTTAATTCATCAATCTTAGCATGTAAAATAGCATTCTCATTTCTGAGACTGGAAATAGGATCATTGCAAACATTCAAATCTTTAGCCTTGGAAATTAAGCTAGCATTTTCAGTCTTAAGGCTAGAAATAGATTCATTCAATTTATCAATCTTAGCAATTAAACTAGCATTTTCATTTCTAAGATTGGTAATTGAATCATGGCATATGCTAAGCTCCTTAGTTAAGTTTTCATTCTTCTCTACTTCCTGAGCATAAGCATTTTTCACCTTAACATGCTTTTTATTTTCCTTAATAAGAAATTCCTCTTAGCTATCCAAGAGTTCATCCTTCTCATGAATAGATCCTATCAATTCAATCAATTTTTCTTTCTGTTGCATGTTAAGGTTGGCAAAAAGAGTAAGCAAATTATCCTCATCTTCACTAGAGCTACCCTCATCACTAGATGTTGTATATTTGGTGAAGGCTCTAGATTTTACCTTCTTTCTTTTGCCGTCCTTTGCCATGAGGCACTTGTGGCCGACGTTGGGGAAGAGAAGACCCTTGTTGATGGCGATGTTGGCGGCATCCTCATTGGAGGAGGAGTCGGTGGAGCTCTCATCGGAGTCCCATTCCCGACACACGTGGGCATCACTACCCTTCTTCTTGTAGTACCTCTTCTTCTCCTTCTTCTTTCCCCTCTTGTCGTCGCCCATGTCACTATCACTAGACATAGGACATTATGCAATAAAATGACCGGGCTTACCCAACTTGTAACACACCCTCTTAGAGCGGGGTTTGTAATCTTTCCCCCTTCTTTGCTTGAGGATTTGGCGAAAGCTTTTGATGATGAGCGTCATTTCCTCATTGTCGAGCTTGGAGGCGTCGATGCGGAGCCTACTTGATGTAGACTCTTCTTTCTTTTCCTCCGTCGCTTTGAATGCGACGGGTTGCACCTCGGGTGTGGGGGTGCCGCCTTCCTCCAAGTTGACGATTTATTTGGATCCTTTGATCATCAATTCAAAGCTCACAAACTTTCCTATAACCTCCTCGGGAGACATTAGCTTATATCTAGGTTCACCACGTATTAATTGAACTTGCGTAGGATTGCGAAAAATGAGTGATCTTAGAATAACCTTGACTATTTCATGGTCATCCCATTTGGTGCTCCCGAGGTTGCGCAGTTGGTTCACCATGGTCTTTAGCCGGTTGTACATGGCTTGTGGCTCTTCCCCATGGTTGAGGACGAATCGACCGAGCTCTCCCTCGATCGTCTCCCTTTTGGTGATCTTGGTCACCTCGTCCCCTTCGTGTGCGGTCTTGAGGACGTCCCAAATTTCTTTGGCGATCTCTAACCCATGCACTTTGTTATACTCCTCTCGACTTAAAGAGGCGAGGAGTATAGTAGTTGCTTGGGAGTTAAAGTGCCATATTTGGGCGACTTCGTCCGAGTCATAGTCCTTATCCCCCACCTGTGGTACCTGCGCTCCATACTCAACAACATCCCATATGCATTCATGGAGTGAGGTTAGATGACCTTTCATTTTAACACTCCACATACAATAATCTTCACCATAAAAAACTGGTGGTTTTCCTAATGGAACGGAAGGTAAAGGAGTGCATTTAGAAATGCGGGGATATCGTAAGGGGATCTTACTAAACTTCTTGCGCTCATGGCACTTAGAAGTGACGGACGCCGCATCGGAGCCGGAGGTGGATGGTGACGAAGAGTCGGTCTCGTAGTAGACCACTTTTTCATCTTCTTCTTGTCGCCACTTTGATGCGACTTGACTTGTGGAGGTGATTCCTCCCTTCCTTTGGCACCGGACTCCTTTGATGGAGCCTTCCATGGCTTATGCCCGTTTCCATCTCCCTCTTGGTGGATCCTCCCGACATCACTTCAAGTGGTTAGACTCTAATGAAGTACCAGGCTCTGATACCAATTGAAAGTCGCCTAGAGGGGTGGTGGATAGGCAGAAACTGAAATTTACAACTTTAAACACACTACAAGCCGGGGTTAGCGTTAAAATAAAATCCATGTCCGGGAGAGAGGGGAAAACAAATCAACCAAGAAAATAAAGCGCATGACACGATGATTTGTTTTACCGAGGTTTGGTTCCAAAGAACCTAGTCCCCGTTGAGGTGGTCATAGAGACCGGGTCTCTTTCAAACCTTTCCCTCTCTCAAACGGTCACCTAGACCGAGTGAGCTTTCTCCTTAATCAAATGTGTCACTTAGACCCCACAAGGACCACCACACACTTGGTGTCTCTTGCTTTGGTTACAAGTGTCTTGAGAACAAGAATGAGGAAGAAGAAAGCCAACCAAGCAACAAGAGCAACAAAGAAACACAAGAACGATCCTCTCACAAGTTCTAAAGACTAGAATTGAATTAGGGACTTTGATCGGAACAGTGGCTTTGATTTGTGTCTTGGAGTGTTGTGTTTTTCTCTTGTATTGAATGGAGTGTGATGAATGCTTGGATGGTTGGAGTGGAGGTGGTTGGGGGTATTTATAGCCCTCAACCACCAAAACAACCGTTGAGGGTGGCTGCTGTCGATGGGCGCATCAGACACTATCCGGTGCCCTAGCCACATCATCCAACCGTTAGCGTTCTGACGCAGTCGACCGATGGAGCGCTGACTTCTGGTGGCACCGGATAATCCGGTGCCGCATCAGACAGACACTGTTCACTGTCCGGTGCGCCTCTGACCTCTGCTCTGACTTCTGCCGTGAACTGTAGTGCTGTAGGTGGCACTATGCAGTCGACCGTTGCGCCGAAGAGCCGTTGATCCACTGGTGCAACGAACAGTCCGGTGGCACACTGGACAGTCTAGTGAATTATAGCGGAGTGCGCTGGAGTAACCCGAAGGTGGCTAGTTCAGAGTTGTACGGTCCTGGTGCACCAGACACTGTCCGGTGTGTAACACCCCTGGTGTTACTGTCACTAAAACTTGAGCATAACATCATGGGCATTGGCATATCATGTGTTTGTTACACCTAGAGTGCATTCACTAAGTAAAAATTTCAAATAAGTTGTACTGAGGTGTGATTAACCCTAGGGTAGAATGCTTAACCCTTAATTAGGGCTTATGGATATAAGTGAAGCCCAAATATGCAAAAACTTCAAAAGACATGAGAAATGATCATAAGGTATCACATTTAATAGACTTTAACGGCACCAAGACCCTAATGTGCCAAAAACCTAAAAACAAACCCTAGAAACCCTAATTGAAACCCTAGGGGGTAAATTATAAATTTTGTGCACTTTTGGGCCAAAGTGCAAACATCAAAGTAATAGGACATTACAAATCAAGTACTTTTCACTTTTGAGGATTTCAAAGTCAAATGATGAGGTTTGGACTTATTTGCAAAAAGTACCCATGGAACCCATATGCCTAAGTCTGAAATTCAGTGCATAGAGTCAACTTTGGAGCTCTATATCTCTCAATTCATAAAGAATTTGCCCTAGGTCAACACATCAAGATTATTGAGCTATTAAAGGAGTATAACTTTGTTTAAGTCGTAAGACATAAGTGCTGTACAAAAATTGGAGTTAAATGGACTCAAAGTGTGGCTGTCAGTCAGCCCTAAGACTGAATTCTGATTAACAGTGAAGTTGGATGAACTTGGATACCGGTTTTGAGTAGGATCCTATGACTATTTTATTGTGGATACTATAACAAAGTTAGAGAGGGATTTTAGGGCAACAATTTATCTACAGGCCCAAGATCATGTTGTCACATAGAAATTAGAGAATAAGACGCTTCATTTGGCTCTGTCAGGCGCTTTGAATGAAATCCCGATGGTACAGTGCCTGACAAATATCAGCAGATACGACGTATCTCGCCGTCGATGACCCCGCGCCTGGATTTGCGCCGGCCGCCATGATTCGTGCCTCGGGTCAGTGGATAGCGCTCGGCAGTAAAAAGATCTTCCCCGCGGATGAGTTCGGAGCACTGTGGCCGCTCTGTCACTCATCCACTTGCGTCGGCGATGTGGCCGAATGACCGTTGTCGAGGTATATGTAGTTCGCCGTGATCGCTCCATGCCGTGACCCTTTTACCACGTCGCTGCTAACCGTAGTAGCTCCCTTGTGACAGCCGTAGCTCCTCAACCAGTGAATGCAACGGTAGAACACCGCTTTGACTCAGTCCCTCTTTCCGGCCGCCAGCACGCCACTACAAAATTGGACGCCACCACTCTTGGAACTTATAAATTGCTGCCCCAATGAGCTCAGCTAAGTAATCACACACCCAACGCACCAGCCCTTGCCTCAGATTGTCCACCAGAGAACTCCAATTTTGATATTCCCCCCAAATCAGTCAAAACATCGCCGTGAGTGAGCTCACCATGGCCAGCTCTCCACAGGTCCGATCACGCCCTTCTAGCTCTTGTTTTAGCACTCTTGCATGCTCTTGATGCTTCTCGACCCGGTCAATTGAACTAGACAGCGGTAGAGTGCCAGGAACTCCTCGGTTCATCTATAGTTTGCGCTATAACAGTGGACAGTGAGATTAGGCGCTAGAACTTTGCAATTGATTGAGGGGAAATGGTCGTTAGGGGTAGAATTAGGTGTTAGCCACACCGGAGCACCGGTCGTTGCGTTTTCCGGCCGGTAGAGGCTCACCTGAGCCACTGCTCCGCCGTCCACTTTCGAGGACCTCACCTTGCAAAGAAATAAAAGGGAGGGGCCTTAGTGCAGATGTCAGTGAGACAGAGAAACAGTGGAGAGGATTCTTTACGGGTTTTTAAATGACTAGGGACCTCTGTGCAAAATGGACACATTGGGAGCACACGCGGGCGCGTTTCGCCTATCATGGGCCGGCTCAGGCTAGATTGAGCTCGTTACTGTTTATACTTTCTCTTTATCTTTTTCTGCCAGACTTAGGAAATCCATAAAAATTATAGAAAAATGATAGAAATATGAGACCAATTTTGTTGGGCTCCTAAATTTTTCTAGTATTTAATAAAAATAGTTCCAAGATTTTAGTCCAAACTAGGAATTATGTAGTATTTAAAAAGATCAAAACCTAGTCTCTTGGAATTTTAGAAATTATGTAATAACTCCAAAAATCACTAATCTTTTTGGATAAGCCTAATATGGTATTTAGATCCCATGAGTGAAGTTTGACTTGCTCTGGACATTGTTTGATTCCTATACCCAAAACCCAAGCTCCTAAGGGTAAAAATGTCTAACCCTCCTAAGGTACTGGCATAGAAAAACCCTATTTCCCAAGTAAACCATGAAGGAAAGTTGTATTCAAGATACAACTTGGTGTATCTTTTCTATTATTGCATTTTCATAAGCATTACATGAGCATTCATGGTTACATATGGTCTTGTATAGAGAACAAGGAAGAAATAACTATTGAAGAAGAGACTGCTCCATCGACAGAAAATCCACCTGCCGGGAACTGTTTCTATTTTGACATCTATGGAACAGAGCTCGACTCTCCTACAAGATAAGGCAAGCTCCGGTGCATTTGCCACCTCCTTGCTGTTTTAAACTCTTTATCACTTGAATGATGCATTAGGTGATAGGAGTTGGGTGTTAAACCAATTGCTGCATTTTCCTTCCTTGGAACTGTTTACCATTCCTTGATTACCTGTTTTATTGAAGGGTTTTTCTAATGCTTAGTCCTACTTTAGAAAATTTTGTTTTAAATCAAAAGGTGATGCTTCACAGAGGATGGGGTGTTTTCAAAAATAAAACTTGATGGTGGATTCATCATGGCCATGATGGGTTCAACATCAAAAAAGATGTACCTCTGCCACGTACCAAACTTTGGGTTTGCAATGATAAGGCTGAGACCGAGTGGGTGACTTGCACGAGAAGAGAGTCTCGGTGTAGTGTCTCCATTTGAGTAGCTTAAGGATCGTGTCGATGTGGGCCTACTCACCAAGGACCCTTTAACTGGTCACATGCCTCGTCATGGGTACGCTTTGCCTTGGGCAGACTAATACCAGAAAGGCCAACACGCAATGGGGGTGGAGAGATGGCGAGAGTAGCGTGTACCCCCCATGGCAAGAGGCTAGACGGTGGTGTATCTGTGCTCTCGGTTGGCATGAACCCGGTCTGGTCTTAAGAACCCTACTGGCGAGTTGACATATGCAAGGGTTAAGTGCTACATATGTCATGTGATTGGAGATCCCCAGCTGGGTATTAATCGATTCGGATCGCCGTTACTTCTCGGACATGAAGACTTGGTCACTGACTTACATGTAGCATTCCAGTGAATAAAAAGGGTTGATAAAAGGATGGCTAGTATAGGCCAAGTGCTTGAACTAGAGTAGAAAGAACTCTAGTGACTGGTAATGACTTAACTTGCTAATAAAACTAGATTTTTAAGGATCCATTATTAGTAAGCATTGTTGCAAACAGAGTCTTGATTCTTGATTAAGCCTTATCTTGACTCCCTTAAGCCAGCATATCCTTGAGAGTCTTTTATTTTGACGAGTAAGACTAGCGAAAGTACACTCCATACTCAGGGGTTTTTGAACCCATGTTGTTGTAGGTGAGGAAATAACAAACTTTTACTGTTTTTGCACTAAGGTGGTGCACAATGAAGAACCTCAGCAGTGAAGCCGCGGGAGGATGATAGCCTCCCACTTGAAAAAACAATAAACTTCTATGTGAGAGGGGTTTTTGCCTCCCAAGTTTCTAATAATAATACTTAAGCACTCATATACCCCTAGTTTTGTAATAACTATAACACTCTCTCTATATTTTGTATGAATGTAAATTAAGTTATTGTAATTCGCTTCCGCTTATTCGTTCTTCCAATGTGTTGTAATATCTGTATGACGGGTGAAACGCTCTTGGGCGAGGAAAAGGATACAGATACCGAACTTGTCAAGTGATTATGTGCATCTACAGGGTTGTCCAAGGCCCGTTGGACAAGGACAACTGTAGGTGGGCCTAATGACTTGGGAGGTTCCGTCACAGCTGGTATCGGAGCAAAGCCCATCTCTTCAGATATTATGAAGCATTTCAAAAAGAATTTTCAAAAACTTATCCAAGAAAATTTCTTTCATTCTTACCTTGCCACTTTCTGAAAGTTCTCATCTTGTAAAACCAGGTAATAGAGTGCAATATATACGAAGTTGGGAATCAACGGGGGTTGATTCCGTAATTATTGGGTTATGCATGCAACATGTTTAAAAAATATACTAATAAATATTCCCCTCTTATGGAGATATGCCACGTACGAGGAAAACTGCACGCAAGTCCACTGGACCTATTGGCGTGCCTCGTCACCATTTGGCTCCAAGACATGAAGGCAGCAGTAGAGGCAGCAACGATCCAATCGGAGACTTGGAAGCCCAAGTGGAACAACTTCGGACAGAGCTACGTCACAGAAACTGGGTGTGGGCATAGGACGATCAGCGTATAACTGAGTTGGCAGCTGACGTCAGACGCCTGCAAGACGAGCTTGCTGAACAGGATTTGGTAGTCGATTGGGCCATCAACTCACGTTCGGTTGCTTGGGAACGGGAAGCCAAAGTTTGCAGGTGTATTGCAATAATTTACATGAGGAAGTACATGTACTGTATTCGCGACTGCACCCGGACGTTCCTGCCGACCCTATTTCAATTGGAGCCAGACCATCAGGGACAGTAGGTGAAGGACCTAATGGGGAGCTAGACCTTTTTAGGCCTCCTCCTTCCATCAACCTGGCTGACGATCAGTCTCCCACAGCAGGGAATGAAGAAAACAAGGACGACGAAGACTAGACTAGTATGGTTTAGGAACTATACCTATGTAAAATAAGTAATGAAGTCATGTTGTACACTTGAGTCTGTATCATTACATTTTAGTAATGTAAAATGATGGTATGTATCGCTATGTTATATTTTTTCCCAAATGTTTCTTTGCCTCAGATGCCATCAAGGACTCGTGCGCATGATGTTGCGGGGACTTACCGTGGTCGGGAAGATACTCCTAATCCTCCACCTGTACCACCAACGCTGGCCGAGGCTATCACTACCTTGGTCAATGCTACTACCGATAATACCCGCTTCTTACGTGAGATGGCGGGTAATCAATTCCAGCAGCATGGTGGAAGAGCTCCTCCACAGGGACCGCGTGAAACCTCGTATCTAGAATTCTCTGAAACGTGTCCTCCACTCTTTGTTAAAGCAGAAGACCCTCTTGAAGCTGATGAGTGGATCAGGGTAATTGAGCAAAAGTTCGGATTAATCCGTTGCACAGAAACACAGAAGTCGTTGTTCGCTGCCCAACAACTGAGAGGCCCTGCTAGTACCTGGTGGGGAAATTTGGTGGCAGTTCAACCAGCCGGACATCAGGTCACTTGGGATGAATTTAAGCTCGCATTCCGTGAACACTATATTCCAGAAGGAGTGCTTCACATGAAACAAGAGGAATTTATTCGACTAAAACATGGAGGGGATACTGTGATGCAGTATCTCAACAAGCTTAATCATTTATCCTAATATGCGATTGACCGAGTAAACACTGACCTGAAGAAGAAGAATTGCTTCATGAGAGGACTCAACGACCGGCTCCAACAGAAAATGGCCACCTGCGTAGATCTTACCTACAGCAGAGCTGTCAGCACGGCGCTAGCAGTAGAATCCAAGAATACAGGCCAAGGAAAATCAAAGGGATTTGGAGGTGACAGGTCCAATCAGGGACCAGAGAAGCGAACCAGGTTGGTAATCCGACCTTTTAATCAGAATCGTTCTTCGCCTTGTCCACCCTCCTATCCATTCAAACAGCCTGTTTTCATTCGTCCTACCACTGCCCCCACTTCTACAAATCAGCCGAGTGCCCCTGGTGCTCGTTTCCCCGCCCTCCCTAGTTCTTCAACTGGCTGCTTCAATTGTAGGAAGTCTGGTCAATTTATAAAAGGTTGTCCATATCCAAAACAGAATAAGTTCAATAATCAGCAGAACTCTAGGAGTTCCAATCAAGGCAAAGGGAACATGGCTAATAATTTAGTGGGCAAAATGTCAAGAAGACTAGGCGAATTTATTATACTCAAGTGGCCACTACACCGGAAGGAGAGCCGGTAATGATGGGTACGTTCCTTATGGCCAATCACCCGGCAGTTATTCTCTTTGATTCTAGTGCTTCACATACATTCATAAGCAAGAAATTCGTAGAAAAGCATTGCATTCTTTGCACTGAATCAAGGGAAGGATTTGTTATTCATTCACCTAGGGGGCAAATATTTACTAAGGAAGTAGCCTTCCATGTGCCTGTAGCATTGGCTGAACGGGACTTTACCACCAACATGATTGTTTTAAAAGGCCAAGACATAGATGTAATTCTGGGCATGAATTGGTTAGCCCAGCATAAAGCTATCCTCAACACGAACTTAAGGACTATCAAGTTGAGCCATGGCCATGAAGAGGTTCTCTTGTCCATCCCTGTAGCTGTCCCAGCCAAACAAGTTGGACGAGTTTATGAAGCTATCATACCAGAAATCCAGGATATTCTGGTAGTATGTGAATTTCTGGATGTCTTTCCTGAAGATCTGCCTGGATTACCTCCAGAAAGGGATGTAGAGTTTGTGATCGAACTGAAGCCCGGTACAACTCCTATTTCTAGAAGATCGTACCGGATGCCACCAAATGAATTGGCGGAACTCAAGACTCAATTACAAGACTTGCTTGAGAAGGGATTCATTCGGCCCAGCTCATCACCTTGGGGATGTCCCGCAATCTTTGTCAAGAAGAAGGATCAAACACTTCGAATGTGCGTGGACTACAGACCCCTTAATGAGGTCACCATTAAGAACAAATACCCTCTTCCCCAGATCGATATCCTGTTCGATCAACTTACCGGAGCTGGGGTATTTTCCAAGATTGACCTTAGGTCGGGCTATCATCAGATCCGTATTCGACCCGAAGATATACCCAAAACCGCATTTACTACGCGATATGGATTATTCGAATATTTGGTTATGTCCTTTGGATTGACAAATGCTCCTGCCCACTTCACATATCTAATGAACTCTGTATTTATGCCCGAGTTGGATAAATTGGTGGTGGTCTTCATTGATGATATCTTGATCTATTTCAAGAATAAAGAGGAGCACGCTAAATATTTACGGATCGTATTAACGCGCTTAAGCGAACACCAATTATATGCTAAATTCAGCAAATGCGCGTTTTGGTTGGAGGAAATCCATTTTTTGGGACATGTATTGTCTGCAAATGGGATTGCGGTTGATCCCAACAAGGTCAAGGATATTCTAGAATGGAAACCGCCAACCACTGTACATCAAGTTCGAAGTTTCCTTGGGCTCGCTGGCTATTATCGTAGATTTATGTCGGATTTCTCCAAGATTGTGAAACCAATCACAAGTCTGTTGAAGAATCATACCAAATTTAACTGGTCCCCAAGATGCAACGAAGCCTTCGAGAAGCTGAAGGTATTGTTGACCACTGCTCCGGTATTGGCTCAACTGGACATTGAAAAGCCTTTTGATGTGTACTGTGACGCATCGGGCAGTGGTCTCAGATGTGTCTTAATGCAAGAGGGCCGAGTTATAGCATATGCTTCAAGACAGTTGCGCCGACATGAGGAGCATTATCCAACTCATGATTTGGAATTAGCTGTTGTGGTTCATGCCCTTAAAATATGGCGTCATTATCTGCTGGGAAATATCTGTCATATATATACAGATCATAAAAGTTTGAAGTATATTTTTACCCGGTCAGAACTAAACATGAGGCAGAGAAGATGGCTTGAGCTGATTAAGGATTATGAATTAGAAATCCATTATCACCTAGGAAGGGCCAACGTGGTGGCAGATGCACTAAGTCGCAAGGCTTCCTGCCATTGTCTTACAGTAAGGACTCTGGACACCACATTATGTCAAGAAATGGAGAAATTAAACCTAGGAATGATACAACATGGAACCTTGAACCAATTGAAGCTTGAGTCAATTCTTTTGCAAAAGATTATTGATGCCCAAAGAAGTGATAAGGGTATGAAACATATTCATGAGAAAATAGGAGCGGCAAAGCAAACTGTTTCAGAAAGGATGATCAAGGCATAGTATGGTTTAATAATCGCATAGTTGTGTCTAAAAATGATGAAGTCCGCCAGCAAATTTTGGATGAAGCTCATCTTAGTCGATATTTCATTCATCTCAGAAGCACTAAGATGTATCAAGATTAAAAACAACATTATTGGTGGACAAAAATGAAGATTGAGATTGCACGCTATGTGGTGAGATGTGACACCTGTAGACGTGTCAAAGCCATACATATGAAGACTGCTGGTCTACTACAATCTTTGCCCATCCCAACATGGAAATGGGAGGACATTAGCATGGACTTCATTGTGGGATTACCCAGGACTGCAAAAGGATTTGATTCTATTTGGGTTATAATTGATCGGCTTACCAAGATAGCCCATTTTCTGCACGTTAAGACAGATCACCCAGTTGATGTTTATGTCCAGTTATACATTGCTCGTATTCTTAATCTGCACGGAGTTCCAAAGACCATAGTGTCGGACCGCAGACCGCAATTTGTATCCATGTTTTGGGGAGAATTACATAAGTCCCTGGGTACTAAGTTGCTCCACAGTTCAGCATATCATCCTCAAACAAGTGGGCAGACTAAGAGAGTAAATCAAATACTTGAAGACATGTTGCGGTGTTCTGGAATTCCCACAAAAATGGGATGAATGTTTACCATTGGCAGAATTTTCGTATAACAATAATTATCAAGAAAGTATTAAGATGGCACCATTTGAAGCTTTGTATGGACGACGGTGCCATACCCCCTTGAATTGGTCTGAACCAGGAGAAAGGTGGTTTTTCAGGCCTGATACGGTGAAAGAGATGGAAGTAAAGGTTCAACAAATCATGCATAACTTAAAAAAGGCACAAGCTCGACAAAAGAGTTACGCAGACAAACGACGTCGACCCTTGTACTTTCAAGTCAAAGATTATGTGTATCTAAAAGTATCGCCAATGAAGGGTGTGACTCATTTTGGTGTAAAAGGAAAGCTTGCACCACGGTACATTGGTCCGTTTCTGATTCTTGAACAATGTGGGCTAGTGGCATACCAACTCCAACTACCTGAAACATTATCTGCAGTGCACAATGTGTTCCATGTATCCCAATTGAAGAAGTGTCTTTGGGTTCCTGATCGAACCATTGATGTGATGGATGTTGCCTTAGAACTAGACTTAACATATTCAGAACATCCTATTCGAGTCCTGGATCAAAAGGACAGGGTCACCTGAAGAAGGGTTCTCAAATTCTATAAGATACAATGGAACCAACATACTAAAGATGAAGCTACATGGGAAACCCAAGACTTCTTAGAAAAGAATTTCCCTGGCTTTTTAGCTTCATGTTACTTGTGAGATATGTACAAATGTTTGTAAAGATGGAATAGACCCCATACACCCCCTGCTTTGTAAGATAGTTAAGGGAATAAAAATGTGACGTGTTTCCATTTCCACTACTTGCCCTAGGACCTTAAATCTCGGGACGAGATTCTTTTATGGGGGGAAGGATGTAACACCCCTGGTGTTACTGTCACTAAAACTTGAGCATAACATCATGGGCATTGGCATATCATGTGCTTGTTACACCTAGAGTGCATTCACTAGGTAAAAATTTCAAATAAGTTGTACTGAGGTGTGTTTAACCATAGGGTAGAATGCTTAACCTTAAATTAGGGCTTATGGACATAAGTGAAGCCCAAATATGTGAAAACTTCAAAAGACATGAGCAATGATCATAAGGTATCACATTTAATGGACTTTAATGGCACCAAAACCCTAATGTGCCCAAAAACCTAAAAACAAACCCTAGAAACCCTAATTGAAACCCTAGGGGTAAATTGTAAATTTTGTGCACTTTTGGGCCAAAGTGCAAATATCAAAGTACTAGGACATTACAAATCAAATACTTTTCACTTTTGAGGTTTTCAAAGTCAAATGATGTGGTATGGACTTATTTGCAAAAAGTACCCATGGAACCCATATGCCTAAGTCTAAAATTCAGTGCATAGGGTCAACTTTGGAGCTCTATATCTCTCAATTCATAAAGAATTTGCCCTAGGTCAACACATCAAGATTATAGAGCTATTAAAGGAGTATAACTTTGTTTAAGTCATAAGACATAAGTATTGTACAAAAATTGGAGTTAAATGGACACAAAGTGTGGCCGTCAGTCAGCCCTAAGACTGAATTCTGATTAACAGTGAAGTTGGATGAACTTGGAGATCAATTTTGAGTAGGATCCTATGACTACTTGATTGTGGATACTATAACAAAGTTAGAGAGGGATTGTAGGGCAACAATTTCTCTGCAGGCCGAAGATCATGTTGTCACACAAAAATTAGAGAATAAGGCGCTTCATTTGGCTCTGTCCGGTGCTCTGAATGAAATCCGATGGTACAGTGCCTGACAAAGATCAGCAGAGACGACGTATCTTGCCGCCGGTGACCCCACGCCTGGATTTGTGCCGGCCGCCACGATTCGTGCCTTGGGTCAGTGGATTGCGCTCGGCAGTAAAAAGATCTTCCCGGCGGATGAGTTCGGAGCACTGTGGCCACTCTGTCACTCATCCACTTGCGCCGGCGACGTGGTCGAGCGGCCGTCATCGAGGTATATGTAGTTCGCTGTGATCGTGTCATGATGTGACCCTTTTACCACGTCGCTGCTAACCGTAGTAGCTCCCTTGTGACAGCCATAGCTCCTCAACCAGTGAATGCCACGGTAGAACACCGCGGTGACTCAGTCCCTCTCTCCGGCCGCTAGCACGCCACTGCAAAATTGGACGCCACCGCTCTTGGAACTTATAAATTGCCGCCCCAGTGAGCTTCGATAAGTAATCACACACCCAATGCACCAGCCCGTGCCTCAGATTGTCCACTAGAGCGCTCCAATTTTGAAATTCCCCCAAATCAGTCAAAACTTTGCCATGAGTGAGCTCACCATGGCAAGCTCTCCACAGGTCCGATCATGCCCTCCTAGCTCTTGTTTTAGCACTCTTGCATGCTCTTGATGCTTCTCGACCTGGTCAATTGAACTAGACCACGCTAGATCGCCGGGAACGCCTCGATTCATTAGTAGTTTGTGCTATCACCGTGGATAGAGAGATTAGGAGCTAGAACTTTGCAATTGATTGAGGGAAATGGTCGTCAGGGGTAGAATTAGGTGTCAGCCACACCGGAGCATCGGTCGTTGCGTTTTCCGGTCGATACAGGCTCGCCGGAGCCACTGCTCCGCCGTCCACGGTCGGGGACCTCACCTTGCTAAAAAAATAAAAAGGGAGGGGCCTTAGTGCAGATGTCAATGAGACTGAGTAACAGTGGAGAGGATTATTTATGGGTTTTTCAAACGACGAGGGACCTCTGTGCAAAATGAACACCGCGGGCGCGAGCGGGCGTGTTTCGCCTGTCGTGGGCCGGCTCGGGCTAGATTGAGCTCGTTACTGTTTATACTTTCTCTTTTTTTCTTCCAGACTTAAGAAATCCATAGAAAATTATAGAAAAATGATAAAAATATGAGACCAATTTTGTTGGGCTCCTAAATTTCTCTAGTATTTAATAAAAATAGTTCCAAGATTTTTAGTCCAAACTAGGAATTATGTAGTATTTAAAAAAACCAAAACCTAGTCTCTTGGAATTTTAGAAATTATGTAATAACTCCAAAAATCACTAAACTTTTTGGATAAGCCTAATATGGTATTTAGATCCCATGAGTAAAGTTTGACTTGCTCTGGACATTGTTTGACTCCTAAACCCAAAACCCTAGCACCTTAGGGTAAAAATGTCTAACCCTACTAAGGTACTGGCCTAGAAAAACCCTAGTTTCCCTAGTAAACCGTGAAGGAAAGTTGTACTCAAGATACAACTTGGTGTATCTTTTCTATTATTGCATTTTCATAAGCATTACATGAGAATTCATGGTTATATATGGTCATGTATAGAGAACAAGGAAGAAATAACTGTTGAAGAAGAGGAGACTGCTCCATCGACAGAAAATCCACCTACCGAGAACTGTTTCTATTTTGACATCTATGGAACAGAGCTCGACTCTCCTACAAGATAAGGCAAGCTCCGGTGCATTTGCCACCTCCTTGTTGTTTTAAACTCTTTATCACTTGAATGATGCATTAGGTGATAGGAGTTGGGTGTTAAACCAATTGCTGCATTTTCCTTCCTTGGAACTGTTTACCATTCCTTGATTACCTATTTATTGAAGGGTTTTTCTAATGCTTAGTCCTGCTTTAGAAAAACAAATGTTTTGTTTTAAATCAAAAGGTGATGCTTCACAGAGGATGGGGTGTTTTCAAAAATAAAACTTGACGGTGGATCCATCCTGACCATGATGGGTTCAACATCGGAAAAGATGTACCTCTGCCAGGTACCAAACATTGGGTTTGCAATGATAAAGCTGAGACCGGGTGGGTGACTTGCATGAGAAGAGAGTCTCGATGTAGTGTCTCCATCTAAGTCGCTTAAGGACATTGTCGATGTGGGCCTGCTGACCGAGGACCCTTTAACTGGTCACATGCCTCGTCATGGGTAAGCTTTGCCTCGGGCAAACTAATACCCGAAAGGCCAACACGCAATGGGAGTGGAGAGATGGCGAGAGTAGCATGTACCCCTGTGGCAAGAGGCTGGACGATGGTGTATTTGTGCTCTCGGTTGGCATGAACCTGGTCTGGTCTTAAGAACCCCAGCGGTGAGTTGACATATGCAGGGGTTAAGTGCTACATATGTCGTGTGATTGGAGATCCCCAGCTAGGTATTAATCGATTCGGATTGCCGTTACTTCTCGGACATGAAGACTTGGTCACTGACTTACATGAAGCATTTCAGTGAACAAAAAGGTTGATAAAAGGATGGCTAGTATAGGCCAAGTGCTTGAACTAGGGTAGAAAGAACTCTAGTGATAGGTAATGACTTAACTTGCTAATAAATCTAGATTTTTAAGGATCCACTATTAGTAAGCATTCTTGCAAACAGAGTCTTGATTCTTGATTAAGCCTTACCTTGACTCCCTTAAGCCAGCATATCCTTGAGAGTCTTTCATTTTGATGGGTAAGACTTGTGAAAGTACACTCCGTACTCAGGGTTTCCGAACCCATGTTGTTGTAGGTGAGGAAACAACAAACTTTTGTTGTTTTTGCACTAAGGTGGTGCCCAAAGAAGAACCTCAGTAGTGAAGCCACGGGAGGATGATGGCATAAGCTAACCATAATAACCCAAAAAGGTAACCATAATAACCCCAAAAGGTAAACAAGAATAATTAAATATAGACTAGTCAATCCTTAGGTTTCAATAATATAATGCGGGACAATGAATTATAAAGTATGTAGGACATAATAGGTCAGAGGACACTTGCCTTCACCAGGTTGTTGCTCAGGAAGATCTTCGGCAACACACTCAGGAACCACGGGCTGCTCGTTGTCTAAATAAAGCGATCATATATTCAACACATTTGGTAAATGACAAATGAACAGTACATCAATCATGTACAAACAATGGAACACATCTCAAAATGAAAAATATAAAATGAAAAGGGAGTTTAAATTATAGGGTGAACTAATCTCATTTAGTAGTTGATTATTCTTTAAGTGTTGTCCATGATTACATGATCTAACTCTACTTATTTTAATGAGATATCAAATTTAAACTAGAGATAAGTTCATACATCACATATTATTATCTTCACAATATTAAACATCTATTTACCACTAGGGTTTCCTTTTCATTTATTTTATTAAGTGAATAAATCAACACATACACTAACCTATAGTTAGACACAAAATTAGAGTGTATAGACTATGAATGAACATAATTTATTTGAACAGAGAATATTCCTATGGACATTTTGCAATTTGAATCACTAAATTTGGAGTTCATATGAAAAAGATACGAAATAAACAAGTTTTGAAGTTTGAAATATAAAAATAGGTCCAATTCTGTAATTGTTTAACAGTGCAAAGGTCTATTTATAATAGTTCAGGGGCTTGCGTGCTAAAACATAGGACGACGGGTTGGTTCCTGGAAACCCGAGGGGTTCTTTAGCAAAACTACCACACGAAGGGGTATGGGCTTTCCTCAGCCGTCGGATCTACGATCAACGGCCGGGATTAGATCCACGGGCGAGCGCGCGGACGCGAGCGTTAGCGCGCACTGACTAGTAGGTTTGGGAGGTCAGCGACCGGGGGCATGAAAACGGACTGATCGGCTGAGCCCGGTGCTAGAGACACCGGCGGCCGACAGGTGGGGTCCGGGCGGGTCGGGGCAAATCCGACGAGGAATCGCAGCCAGGGAGAGGGGATCTGGGGCGCGCTAATGCCTGAACTAACTACGACAGGGTGAGGGGAACATCAGGGACCAATGCGGGGGCACCATAATGGGCTAATTCGGCCAGTCACCGCGGAGGCGCGGCGAACCGCCATGGCCGAACTCCGGCAAAGCCGAATTGGCCAAGGCAATGCAAAATTGGGAGAAACCGAGCATGGGAACGGATGTCTCACCTCGAGGCAAAGCTCGGGGTCGCTTGGCGCAGCTTCTGGCGGGTTGGATGGCCAGCACGGCTATGATGGAACCTCCCAAGTCATTAGGACCACCTATAGTTGTCCTTATCCACCGGACCTTGGACAACCCTGTAGATGCACATAATCACTCGACAAATTTGGTATCTGTATCCTGTTTCTTTGCCCAAAAGCGTTTCACTCGTCATGCAGATATTACAACACATCAGAGGAACGAATAAGCGGAAGCGATTTACAATAACTTAATTTACGTTCTTCAAAATATAGAAAGAGTGGTATAGTTATTACAAAACCAGTGGTGCATAAGTATTATTATTACAAACTTGGGAGGCAAAAACCCCTCCCGCATCAACGTTTTTCAAGTGGGAGGCCATCCTCCTCCTGTGGCTTCACTGCTGAGATTCTTCTTTGGGCACCACCTTAGTGCAAAAACAACAAAAGTTTGTTGTTTCCTCATCTACAACAACATGGGTTCGAAAACCCTAAGTACAGAGTGTACTTTCACAAGTCTTACCCATCAAAATAAAAGACTCTCAAGGATATGTTGGCTTAAGGGAGTCAAGGTAAGGCTTAATCAAGAATCAAGACTCTGTTTGCAAAAATGGTTACTAATAATGGATCCTTAAAAATCCAGTTTTGTTAGCAAGTTAAGTCATTACCTGTCACTAGAGTTCTTTCTACCCTAGTTCAAGCACTTGGCCTATACTAGCCATCCTTTTATCACCCCTTTTTGTTCACTGGAATGCTACATGTAAGTCAGTGACTAAGTCTTCATGTTCGAGAAGTAACGACGATCCGAATCGATTAAATACTCAGCTGAGGATCTCCAATCACACGACATATGTAGCACTTAACCGTTGCATATGTCAACTCACCACCGGGTTTCTTAAGACCAGACTGGGTTCACACCAACCGAGAGCACAGATACACCACTGTCCAGCCTCTTGCCACGAAGGGTACACGCTACTCTCACCATCTCTCCACTCCCATTGTGTGTTGGCCTTTCTGGTATTAGTCTGCCCGAGACAAAGCTTACCCATGACGAGGCATGTGACCAATTAAAGGGTCATCGGTCAGCAGGCCCACATCGATACGGTCCTTAAGCAACCCAGATAGAGACACTACACCGAGACTCTCATTAAAAAATACTCCTTTCAACTTGCGTGTAACACCTATAAACCCTAAATATGGCATCAAGGAAGTTATTTAGCCCTTATCACTTGGGGGATTATGTTAAAAACTTATTTCAGTTTGTGTTTTGTTGTTGAGACATTCTACTTTAAACAAATTCTATGTAATTATATATAATGATAATGATAATAATAATTATTATAGAATGATGAATGCATCCATGTTGAGAGACTTTTATTTGTGCTTTCGATTTGTTGTCGAAATTTATAACCAAACCTGAATTTAAATTTTTGAAACTAGATTGGGAAAGAAAGAAAAATAGGAAAACGGAAAAGAAAAAAAGAAAAGAAAATAAACCTCCTTGGGCCAAATGCCACTCACCTTGGCCCATCCTGAACTTCCTGCGCGGATCACTTGCGCGCTGGCCTTGGGCATTTTTAGCGCCGATAGCAGGGTCCAGGCGCCAACCTCTTCCCCTCTTTTCTTTTCTCCTGTTTCACTTACGTGCGGGTCTGTGCCCGGCCATCGGTCACACTCGCCGGTGTAGCCTCTCTCTCCGCCAAGCGGGGCCCATTGCCCAGGGTTTTCTTCCAGCTAAGCTTGGTAGGACAAAATTCTTACCCCGTCGACGCGTGACAAACTCACCCCATAATCCTAACGGCCTAACTAAGGGCCTGTTTGTTTCAGCTTATAGATTATATATTTTGAATTATAATTTAAATTATACAATCCAGATTATAATCTAGATATATTATAATCTATATGTAGTTGTTTGGTAGTTTAGATTATACAAATGTAGATTACTCACAAAGACAACAATACCCTAATTTTTTATTTGAGGTGAGAAAAAAAGGAGGGTATATATTGTAATTTCTATTAACATAATCATGGGTAGTGGGTTTTTTGCCAAAATAATTTCAAATAAGCTACTCTTGAGGAGATTATGATATTATCATAATCTGGGGTTTAGATTATATAATGTGAACCCATAATTTAGGTGTTTGTTTATCTATTGGATTATTTGCGTTGGATTATATAATCTGGAGAGATTATAATCTGAAATAAATAGAGCCTAACTCGCACCAACTACGCGGTGCGGATTTTGTGAGCCGCCCGCGAGTATAAAACTCCCTAAACCCTTTCGGTTGCAAGCTCATTTTGTGATCCGATGCGTCTGTATCGGTTGCAGGCTAGGCGGAATTTTTCGTCGGTATCATCCTCCACTGTGAAGTTTTTCCCCTGCGTGAGCGGGGTCCTCAAACTAGTTCGCCTTGTTTCCCATAGCGTTCGACGCCTTAACGCGATTAAGTTTCTCTCACGGGGAAACCAGTACTCCTTGCCGGACTTGGGAGCACACCACCGTGCCGCCATCCTCAGTCGTTGGGAGTTTATGGAGCCCGGTGGCCGGTATTAGCACTTCCTTGTTGATCACCATGTCTTGCTCGTCGGGTGGCGTCGGTTAATCAAGAAAACAGGCACCGTGGGCTGGTGCGGGTATTCCGCCCATGGCTGGTGTTGACTATCATGGTAGGGAGAATAGCCGTAGAACGTCAATCTCGGTCTGAACGGTGGAGATCTGACCTCAGGCTTGGCGGTCGATCTGGGGATCTGTGCCATCGATCTAGTAATTAGCGGTGTAGACGGATCACGTGTAAATGGGATCTAGGCCATAGATCTCAGATCCAAAGGTCACCGTTGCATACCACTTCAATTTCTTTTAATAACCGACGATCGCGAATGTTTTAAATCTGAGCCGTTGGAGTTGAATGCAACATATAAAATAACATTCCAGTTCGTGGGGTTTCAGATCTAATCTGGAATGTTGGATTGTAATCGGGCGCTATGGTGCAAGGGTATCTCTTTATCCCAGCACAATTTCCTAATGAGTTCCTGAGATTTCAATAAATTAATGCGCAGCCCTGAGTAGTTATAAATCCCTTGCTCACACGTCCTTTTTTGTGAATAAGAACCTTACCTTTACTAAAATAGAAGCCGCCGTCCAATATTCTTGAGATTAATAAAATAAAAATATAAAGTCAATTATATAATAAAAATAATCCCAAATATATTAGAAAATCAATAACTTCATAGTCTTAACTTTGATTTAACTTGTTCCAGCTGCGTTAGTTTCATAATAATATTGTTCACACTTTTGTATCCTTATTCTATCTTATTACACATAATTTTTTGAACTTATTTTTATCAAAATAATCTGTCCAAACACCTGAATCTTCTGAAAATCATATCTTATCCATTTTAACTCCAATTTTAGCCGTTCTCGAACCTACGATCTCGTAGCAACGCATAGAACATTATTATGTAGTTAGTTCTCATGTTTCGTGTGATGTTAATATTTCCTATATCATGTTTGTTTGTATTATTGTGAGTGTTGGTGGTCTCCTTCTCTATCGAAGGTCCTCGGGATGAAGGAAACCTTTGTTATTCATTTTGCAAAGATACGTCAAAGGAACTTAGTGCCGAAGCTGTGATAGACACGCAGGAAATACATCAAAGCTTTGGCAAGAATTAAAACTTCGGTTTAAGTTGATCACGAAGGTCATACATGAAATCAAGTCAGCAACAAAAAGTTTTGCTTGGGCAATGTATAGATATCAGGGTCATAATGGTACTTTTGCTTGGGCTGTGTCACATGACTATAAATAGATGAACAGTACCCTCGTACTACTAATGATTTAATTGGAAAGTTGTACTCGCATTCTCTCCTTCGAGCAAGCCGAAGGTACAAATGTAATATGCAGCTTGTATCACTTTATTAACATGTAA
Organism: Zea luxurians; assembly: GCA_029449295.1. Classification (NCBI taxonomy): domain Eukaryota; kingdom Viridiplantae; phylum Streptophyta; class Magnoliopsida; order Poales; family Poaceae; genus Zea; species Zea luxurians. Next base: position 64,442,173 of record JAOPSE010000011.1, on the reverse strand, counting down.
TACAAATCTTGACATTATTCTGACATGCAGTATGAAATGAATGCCTTTTATAATATTACATTGTAATACTATTCATATGAAGAATGAAGACCTATTCTTCATGACCTTCGTCTAAGATCCATTATCTCTAAAAGAAGATAATGCTTCGAAGGACGAAGGTCCTTAACATTTAACATTTGTGTTGCCTTGTTTTTGATTCACAGCAATTGAAAAAAAGTAACCAACAGCGAGTAGACGAGCAAGTGACCGAGGAACCCGAAACTCATCAGGTGGAAAATACTGAGCATGAGCTCGTTGAATGCAAGTTGTACCCTTGATCACTCTTCTTTACCCAATAATGTTCCTATTAATCACTACGATATGCTCAGGTTAAATTGATGGGACACAATAGGTCACCCTAGTTTGATTTACTTTACACCTTGCTTACCACTGAACTTTTTGGGTAGTATCTGCTATTGCTCTATGTGATTTTGGGTGTTAAGATACATATGATTTATGATCATGCTTTACTATTGTTATTGGATTATTTAATGTTCATGATAAGATTATGGTGTTAACTAGAACATGGAGCTTAACTTGAGATAACCGTGCTACCACAAGGGTGGAATGGGATGCCCTTTGCTGACTAATTAGGAAAGCTAGTATGAGTTAATCCATTCTCAAAAGGGGCAAGCGGGGTGGAGGATGTAGGTGTAGGGAGGTCCTCGGGTCAAACTGTCTTTTTAGCTTTTCGGATGAGGGATAACTATACCGCTTTTGGCCCAGAAACTGTAGCGGGTTCTCTCTAGTGGAACATTTCTCACACCCTGGTGTTAGGGGGCCAAACCCGGGCGTGAGCTTCACCAAGTGTGCTAGGATCTAGTCTCACACATATGATCATGGTACAGAAACGAATGTCACATCTTTAATATATAAGGGAGTTCTGCACAAAATAATTAAATAATTACATCATACGAAGACAAGGATCCAGCAACCACAGTTGACTGGGAGACAACGACCTAGACCACTCACGAACTCATCACAGCAAGGGTGAGCTCACATACGTTCATCGCTCAACAAGTTGTGGGGAATAATATGAATGAACTCACCAAAGGTGCGAGCTCATGTGAAGTGTAAGGCTTACCAAAGGAGATGGTTAAAGTTGAGCATTGCTTTTAGAGTTGGTCAAATTTTATTAGCAGTTACTAGATGTAAGTAGATACCAAACCAAATAAGAGATCAAATTAGTAACAACACCCACAATGAAATGCATATGACAAATTAAGTTTAGTTCCATAATTTAATCATGTGAGTGTCCAAGCCGCTCATGACCGTGAGCATGGCTGATATACCAATTTTACACTCTGTAGAGGTAGCACATCTTTACCCACAAGTCGTGTATCCCATCTAGCTAGGGTTTGCAAGGCCCTTGACACTTTCGAGGTGAATGGCTAGGGATCCACTACGAGGCCTTTACAAAGTTCCACTAGCTTCAGAAAACCCGCTACGGTTTCTGAGAAGGGCAATATAGGAATCCCTCGTCCAAAAAGCCATTGCAGCATGATCGACCCAAGAACCTCCCTATACGCAGCTCCTCTACCACCCTTGCCCCTTTTAGGTACGGTAGTCCTCCACTAGCTTTCCAAATTAGTCAGCCAAGGGCATCCCATAGCACCCTTGTGGTAACACTGTTTTCCTGGGTGGTTCTCCATGTTCCAATTAACATGATGATCTTATCATGATCAATAATTAAAACAACAACATAACTGGAACATGATCATAATAAAACATTATTTTCCCAAAACCAGGTAGACTAATAGCAAATCGACCCAATAGTTCATCTATTTGCAAGGTGGGGGATAAACAATGCTAGGGAAACCTATTAGGTCCCATCAAATTAACCTAAGTATCTCACAGTGATTAACAGGAACATTATTAGGCAAAGAGAAAAGTGATCAAGGGCACAACTTGCTTTAGACTCAAGATTCCAGGTACTTCACCAAATTGGTCTTCAGATTTCTCAGGACCTCATTGCTACTAGTAGCAATACATACAAATAGATAAGAAGTACATAAAAATAACAATACACCAAATATGAGAACAAACAGCGTAAGAACACTCTACGCGCTGCTACGAGGTCGCAGGTTCAAGAATCACTAAAGCCAGAGTTATGGTTATAAAGTTATGATTTTCCGAAGGTTTAAGTGTCTACTATAAAACAAAGGAGGTACAAGATTTTAACCATAGGTTTCATGGTAATACAAGGTTACTAGATTATTGTAACGCCCTGAATTTGGGGGTAGAATTTTTTCTTCTTTTCTCTCACCAAATTCGGGCGTTACTCTCTTTTCTCTTCCCGTTTTGCCTCCTTTTTCCCTATTTCAAACCCGTATAGTGACAGGTGTCCATGTCGTGTATAAACAAAACCTAAGTGTCATGGGTGTTGCATCATGCCGAAGCGCATTTCTTTGTCTGATGTCGCGTGTTCGTCTCGTTTCGTCTCGGATTTCGGTTCGCGATTGATTTCCGTTTAATGGTCGTGCGTGTCGTGGGTTTCGATCCGCGATGTGGCCCGGCCTAGGCCGGCCCGGTCTGGCCCGCGCGCCCCTAGCGCCCCTGCCCACCCCCTGCGCCCCCTCCCCAGATCCGTTTGGTTCATTCGAATTCTCGCGCGTAGCAACCTCTCTCTCTCCCATCTCTCTCTCTACCTCCCGTGGTGCCCTAGGTTTTGGAGACGGTGATCGCCGAAATTGGATCCCGAGGTGAGCTCCCCTCCCCTCTCTTCTCCTCTCTCTCTCTCTCCCTCTCCATCCTCTTCTCTCCCCTGCGCGCGCCCTCCCTTCCTCCCCTGCGCGCGCGAGTCCCTGCCCATGGCGGCGCTCGCCCCCGCCCCGGCCCCCTGCGCGGCGACGCTCGTCCCCGCCCCGGCCCCCTGCGCGGCGGCGCTCGCCCCTCCCCTTCCCCGCGGCGGCGCGGCGGCGCCCGCCCCTGCTCCCTCCCCGGTGTGGCGGCCTTCGGCCCCGGCGACCCCGCTCGCCCCTGCTCCCTCCCCTGCGGCGGCCCTGCCCCCGGCGGCGGTCCCCGGCCCTGGCGTGGCACGCCCGTCCCCCTGCCCCTCCCCCGCGGCGGTCTGGCCCCCCGGCGCGGTGGATCTAGCCCCCGGCGTGGTCCCCGGCCACCCCCCCGGCGCGACCCCTGCCCCGGCGCACGGCCTCGGCCCCCTACGCGCGACGTCCCGGCACCGGCGCAACTCGCGTGGCTCCGTTTACCCCCCCCCCCCCTAACGCGTTCCCGCGTGCGTAAAACCCACGTGCGCGGTGATTATGCTTGGTTTTTAGTAAATTTCAAACTCCGTTAGTTAGCGTGCTGCGTCGCGCGCTTCGTCGCACGACGAATTTGTCTAATTTCAGATTCTATTAATGTGTTGCGTCGCGCGTTTCGCCGCACGACGATCCATTTTAATTTTAGGTTGTTTAATGTGCGACGTCGTGCGTCCAGTCGCGCGACGTTCCACTTTAAACTCAGCTCTGCTGACGTATGTCGTCGTGCGTTTCATCGTGCGATGCTTAACATCTCTTTATAAGTAATGCAAGTGTCTTGTTGCGCGCTCTGTCACGCAGTGAGTCGTTTACTTCTTAATTCAATCTAAATGTTATGTCGTACGTCTCGCCGTGCGACCACTCCCTTTCATTCATCTTCAATTGTTTATAATGATTAAATGTCGAACTTGACTTTACTTTATGCTAAAACGTAGTGTCCAAATTAATTCGCTTCTATTAAGCGAGTGGTTTAATTTATAATAATGTAATGTGATCGTTTCTCGACTGTCTTTTTCTCTTTCTCTCTTAACCTTAATTGCGAGCCCGCGTGGAACGTCTGTTTATTTACTGCCTTCTATTGTATGGTGTACTGTTCGTTTGTATTAAATGTGTGGATGTATGTATGTTTGCGCTCGCATAGAGAACGATCCAGTTGAAGAGCAAGAAGAACTCGCTGGAGAAGCCCCTGAGCAGCAGTCGGTTGGTGGAGGCAAGTGTCCCTTGACCTATCTATGTCCTATACATTCTTTAATTCACCTCCCGCATTACACATTTATACCTAAGGATTGACTAGCTTTTGTTATCCATGTCCTTGTTTACCTATTTGGGTTGGATTATTATTGCTTAGTCTTATGCTATTGCTCAACTCTAATCAATGAACATGATGAGAATTATCAATGATACGCTGTTTTCCCCTCTTTTATTATGATGTTATACTTATGACCTTCAAATGGGCTTGAGCGGTTTCTCGAGTGCCTCCCCATAAGGACCTGTTCATTGGATGACCACCCGGGAAAACAGTGCAACCATGAGGGTCGAGTGGGACGCCCTTAGCTGAATAATTAGAGGAACCGGGGTGTAGTTCGCTTAGCCGTCGTGCCGTCAATGGGGCTCGGTGTATGCGGCTCGCTCTGCCAAGGTTGATTTGTCCCTTGGGGAGGAGTGCGGTACATTTATGAAACCTAACGGGCGGCTACAGCCTCGGGGAATCTTTGTAAAGGCTACGTAGTGATGCCCTGCTGGGCCACCTAGGAAGTGGTCAATGGGGAGTAGCTCTCTCCGGGCAGAAAGGGAATCACGGCTTGTGGGTAAAGTGCACAACCTCTGTAGAGTGTTTGAAAACTGATATATCAGCCGTGCTCATGGTTATGAGCGGCCAAGGGAGCTCCAGTGATTAGTGGTACTTGATCAGAGATGTTTGGATTTGCAGGTGGCAATGAGATTGATGGTTCTTGGTACTGACTCTGGCAATGGTAAGTGGTACTCTTTCCGTTTGGAAAGGAGTACGTTTGGGTTAATAACGTGGGTTAATTCTAAAACTTGGCTTTCTCTACTAGTAATAATAATCTGACCAACTAAAACAACTGCTTGACTTACCCCCACATAAATCCAGTCCTCTACAGCCAAACAGGGTACTTGCTGAGTATGTTGATGTGTACTCACCCTTGCTCTACACACCAACCCCCCTAGGTTGTCCGCATTGCATCCACTGCTCAGGAGAAGATGAAGCCATGGAAGGAGACTTCCAGGAGTTCCAAGACTACGACGAGTTCTAGGCGTGGGTTAGCGGCAACCCCCAGTCGGCTGCCTATGAAGGCCGTGTTTATCTACGTTTATTTTCCGCACTTTGATTTATTGTAAAGACTATGTGGATGTCTCAGACATATGATATAATCGACTATTATTTCCCTTTTTAATACTATTTGAGCACTGTGTGATGATGTCCATGTTATGTAACTGCTGTGTACGTGAATTGCTGATCCTGGCACGTACATGGTTCGCATTCGGTTTGCCTTCTAAAACCGGGTGTGACATAGGTGGTATCAGAGCCGTGCTGACTGTAGGACAGCTAACCTAGAGTAGAGTGGTCATTCTAAGGATTATAGACCTCTGTCCCTGCCTTGACTTTGGTATCCCTTCAAAAGTTGGTCATATCGACCAAACCTATGTTCTACTATATATTATACCTTTCTGAAAATTGTGTTTTATTCTAATCCTTCATTTATTTATGGTTCATTACTTGCTGGTCATACTAGTTCTATTCTCACTCTTTTGCTTGCGGTGTCTTTTGTAGATGGCTCGTCTTAGACACACCGCACGGAAGTCTGTCATCCCCTTCTTAACCTCTCGTCTCGCGGAGTGTCCGCTTCGCCGTCCCGTGACCGGTCAGTCCAGCCACTTGGAGAGGCTGCACCACCGCCTGCATGAGGAGCAGGAACGTCGACAACAGGAGCAGGAGCAGCAGGTCTCTTCTTTCTCGCTCCAACATGAGATAGAGTCTGTGAGGAGCTGCTCCCCTGTGCTCCCCCTGGAGGCGCCCCCTGCACCACCACTGAGCGCCCCAGTCCCTGGAGTAGCTACTGGAGGAGACCCAGACGACGGAGGTGGCGATAGCAGCTCGAGCCACGACACCGACTTTTCTGCTGACCAGGAGCCGGTAGGATAGGTTGCTCGACCCATCACTCGCGACGCTGCTCGCGGGTGTCACTTCCATGATGCGCTCGACACCCTGCTACATCAGGCACTTGACCAGCGTACTTGGTCCATCGAATATCGTTGTGTGGTCTTCCAGGATAGTCCCAGGGTCTTCCCGAACCGCTGGGAGGTGACCTGCTTGGTGCGCCGTCCGGAGAACAGTCTCTAGGGTGCTGAGGTCTGCTCGGAGCACTATTCCATCTCTGAGCGGGACTCAGCTGAGGTGGCCATGCAAGATGCTGCCTAGCATGCGCTTTCGCACTACTACTCGGTTCTCAGTGGGGTAGCTGATGGTCTCAACCTGAAGTATTACCCCCGCCGTCCATCTGGCAGCATAGGAGGCGTGATTGTTTCACCTATTGGTGTGGACAATCCTAGGTTGAGCAGCACAGTCAACCTAGCCGCCGTGCTAAACACGAAGCTGGACCATGCATTAGATGAGCTGAGTAGTGCTCGTGCTGAGATCGCCTAGCTGCGGGCTGAGCGTGCGGAACGTTGTCACCTGGATGATGGCTCCCCCACTCCCGTCGGGACTCAGCACCCGTACCGCTTACCTCGGCATGGACACCAGTCTTATGGCAATCCCGACTGCAAGACCAAGATAGACTTAGAACCATAGATCGTTAGTGTTGATTCTTGTAATAAATGTTTAATATAGAAGTTTTAGGCTAGGCCTCAGTCTCAGTCCTAGCGTTAGTCTCGCTTTTAGTTAGTCTTAGTTAGACAGGGTAGTTTGCTATATCCTGTGCTTTTATGCTTGTTATGATGAACTATGCTGGATTTGGATCTTTGTAATGACTGTCACCAGAGTGTGGGCATCCCTTGCATTTTGGTTTACCTGTTATATGTTAATGGAGTTAGCTATTTAGATGGGAAGCCTTTTATTCCACTTTCCTCTTTATCTGAGAAGCTGTGTTGGTCGGTGTTGGAGATCAGTGAAGATGCTCATCTGTTCAGTGTTGTGGAGAATTCTATACCCTTTTCTTATGCTGCAAGATTTGCAAGATCAATTCTGATGTGTGGTTGCATTCTGCAGATGTCAGAAAACAGGCATAGAGGAGGAAGGCATGCTCAGCAGGAGCAGGCAGCTCAGCAGGATGAGGTACCCCAGCAACAACAACTACCGCCCCCGCCCCCGATGTCCATCGAGCAGATGTTCCTGATGCAGACTCAGGCAGTTCAAGCCATTGGTCAGACTCTGGCCGCCATTCAGCAGCAGCAGCAGCAGCCACCACCTCAGCCTCAGATGCCTCAGATGCCCAGAGACAAGCGTGCTAAATTCATGAGAGGTCATGCACCAACGTTTGCTCATTCTTCTGACCCCATGGATGCTGAAGACTGGATGCGCACTGTGGAGCGGGAGTTGCATACTACTCAGTGTGATGACAGGGAGAAAGTCCTGTATGGTCCTCGTCTGTTGAGAGGAGCAGCTCAGTCTTGGTGGGAGTCTTATCTTGCCACCCATGCCAACCCCGACACCATCACCTGGGAAGAGTTCAGAGGTAGCGTCCGTCAGTACCATGTTCCTGCAGGTCTGATGACAGTGAAGAAGGAGGAGTTCTTGGCCCTCAAGCAAGGGTCATCGTCTGTCAGTGAGTACCGGGACAGGTTTCTGCAGCTGTCTCGCTATGCTCCTGAAGATGTCATCACCGACACCAAGAGACAGTACCGTTTCCTGAGAGGCTTGGTTGACCCCCTGCAGTATCAGCTCATGAATCATACCTTCCCGACATTCCAGCATCTTATTGACAGAGCAATCATGACAGAGAGGAAGCATAAGGAGATGGAGGATCGTAAGCGCAAGATCAGTGGACCCTAGCCTAGAAGCAGCAATCGTCCTCGTTTCTCAGGCAATCAACCTCAGCAGTTCAGGCAGAACCAGCACCCACCTCAGCAGCAGCAGTTTCAAAGGCAGTATCCTCAGCACCAGTATCAGAATCACCAAAACAATCAGTCAGGAGGAGGTCAGTTACAGAGGCAGAATCAGCAGGAACCTCGTCTTCCTACCGCAGCAAACCAGTAGAACAGTCAGGCAGCGCGAGCTCCGGTTGGAAACAGAGCATGTTTCCACTGTGGAGAGCAAGGCCATTGGGTGATGCAATGCCCGAAGAAGGCAGCCTAGCAGCAGTCAGGCCCCAATGCCCCAGCAAAGCAGAATGCGCCTCAGCCAGGAGCAGGCAACCGCTCTCAGCCACGCTATAATCATGGGAGACTGAACCACTTGGAGGCCGAAGCAGTTCAGGAGACCCCCGACATGATAGTAGGTATGTTTCCAGTCAACTCCCATATTGCAGAAGTGTTATTTGATACTGGAGCAACACATTCATTCATTACCGTATCTTGGGTAGAACCACATAATCTTCCAATAACTACCATGTCAACCCCCATTCAAATTGACTCAGCTGGTGGTAGAATTCAAGCCGATAGCATTTGTTTGAATGTATGTGTGGAAATAAGGGGGATAGCGTTTCCCGCTAACCTCATAGTAATGGGTACTCAGGGAATAGATGTCATCCTAGGGATGAATTGGCTAGATAAGTATCAGGTAGTTATCAGTTGTGATAAGAGGACAATCAAGTTGGTGTCCCCACTAGGAGAGGAAGTGGTGACCGAGTTAGTCCTGCTTGAGCCAAAAAAAGGAAGTTGTTATCAGATGGCTGTCGATAGCAGTGGAGCAGACCCAATTGAGAGTATCAAGGTTGTGTCCGAGTTCCCAGATGTGTTTCCAAAGGACTTACCAGGTATGCCACCAGAGAGGAAAGTCGAGTTTGCTATAGAGCTTCTTCCTGGCACCACCCCCATCTTTAAGAGAGCTTACAGAGTATCTGGACCAGAGTTGGTTGAACTCAAAAAGCAGATCGATGAGTTGTCAGAGAAAGGTTACATCCAGCCAAGCACCTCGCCTTGGGCCACCCCTGTCTTATTCGTGGAGAAGAAAGATGGCACCAGAAGGATGTGTATCGATTATCGAGCTCTGAATGAGGTCACAATTAAGAACAAGTACCCTTTGCCTAGAATAGAAGATCTGTTCGACCAGTTGAGAGGAGCCAGTGTGTTCTCCAAGATAGATCTGAGGTCAGGTTATCATCAGCTCAAGATCCGACCTTCAGACATTCCGAAGATGGCATTTATTACTAAGTATGGGTTGTATGAGTTCACTGTGATGTATTTCGGTTTAACAAATGCACCAGCTTTCTTCATGAACTTGATGAATAGTGTATTCATGGACTATCTTGACAAGTTTGTGTTGGTATTTATTGATGACATTCTGATATATTCTCAAAGCGAAGAAGAACATGCAAGTCATTTGAGGATGGTATTGCATAGATTGCGAGAGCACCAGTTGTATGCCATGTTGAGCAAGTGCGAGTTCTGGATCAACAAAGAAGGATTGGCTGTGGATCCGAAGAAAGTGGCAGACATTTTGAACTAGAAAGCGCCAACATATGCTCGAGGAATCAAGAGCTTCATTGGAATGGCCGGATATTATCGGCGATTCATTGAAGGGTTTTTGAAGATTGCGAAACCGATGATAGCTTTGCTAGGCAACAAAGTTGAGTTCAAGTGGACCCCGAAGTGTCAAGAGGCTTTCGAAGCGCTGAAAGAGAAGTTGACAACAGCGCCTGTCTTAGTCTTGCCTGATGTGCAGAAGCCCTTCTCAGTGTATTGTGATGCTTGTTACACTGGTTTGGGATGCGTGTTGATGCAGGAGGGAAGAGTTGTGGCTTACTCGTCCCGACAGCTGAAGGTTCATGAGAAGAATTACCCAATCCATGACCTAGAGTTGGCAGCAGTGGTTCATGCACTGAAGACATGGAGGCACTATCTGTATGGATAGAAATGTGATGTTTACATAGACAACAAGAGTCTGAAGTACATATTCACTTAGTCAGAGCTGAATATGAGGCAACGAAGATGGTTAGAGCTGATCAAAGACTATGAGTTGGAGATTCATTACCATCCAGGCAAAGCGAACGTAGTGGCAGATGCTTTGAGCAGGAAGAGTCAAGTCAATCTGATGGTCGCTCATCTGATGCCTTATGAGTTGGCCAAAGAGTTTGACAGGTTGAGTCTTAGATTTCTGAATAATTCGCGAGGAGACACCATTGAGTTGGAACCTACCCTGGAGCGAGAAATCAAAGAAGCGTAGAGGAATGATGAGAAGATCAGTGAGGTCCGGTGACTGAATCTAGACGGCAGAGGCAAAGATTTTCGGGAAGATGCATAAGGTGTGATATGGTTCAAAGACCGCTTGTGTGTTCCCAATGTCCAGTCTATTCGGGAGTTGATTCTCAAGGAAGCTCATAAGACAACCTATTCTATTCACCCTGGAAGTGAGAAGATGTATCAGGATCTGAATAAGAAATTTTGGTGGTATGGAATGAAGAGGGAAATCGCAGAGCATGTGGCTATGTGTGATAGTTGTCGAAGGATCAAGGCAGAGCACCAGAGACCTGCTAGATTGTTGCAACCGTTGCAAATTCCTCAGTGGAAATGGGATGAAATCGGTATGGATTTCATAGTCGGATTGCCTCGCACTCGAGCTGGCTATGATTCCATTTGGGTAGTAGTGGACCGCTTAACCAAGTCAGCCCACTTCATACTTGTCAAGACCAACTACAGCAGTGCAGTATTGGCAGAATTGTACATGTCTCGGATCGTTTGTCTTCATGGTGTGCCAAAGAAGATAGTGTCAAACAGAGGAACATAGTTCACCTCTCATTTTTTGCAGCAGTTGCATGAAGCTTTGGGCACACATCTGAATTTCAGTTCAGCCTATCATTCGTAGACAGATGGTCAGACCAAAAGGACTAATCAAATCCTTGAAGACATGTTGAGAGCCTGTGTGTTGCAAGATCAGTCCGGATGGGACAAGAAGTTGCCTTATGCAGAGTTCTCCTATAACAACAGTTACCAGGCCAGTTTGAAGATGTCACCATTTCAGGCGCTTTATGGGAGGAGTTGTAGAACTCCGTTGCTATGGGATCAGCTCAGAGAAAAGCAAGTGTTCGGGCCAGACATTCTGCTTGAAGCTGAAGAGAACATCAAGATGGTCCGAGAGAATTTGAAGATAGCGCAATCAAGGCAGTGAAGCTATGCAGACACAAGAAGAAGAGAGCTGAGTTTCGAAGTTGGAGACTTCGTCTATCTAAAAGTGTCACCGATAAGAGGAGTCAGAAGATTTGGAGTCAAAGGCAAGCTCGCACCCCACTACATCGGTCCATATCAGATTCTCTCAAGGCGTGGAGAAGTGGCCTATCAACTCAGTTTGCCAGAAGGCTTATCCGCAGTGCATGATGTCTTTCATGTATCTCAGTTGAAGAAGTGTTTGCGTGTGCCAGAAGAGCAGTTGCCAGTGGAAGGTCTAGAGGTCCAGGAGGACTTGACCTACACAGAGAAACCAGCGCAGATCCTTGAGACGGCAGATAGAGTCACCCGAAGGAAGACCATCAGAATGTGCAAAGTCAGATGGAATCATCACTCTGAGGAAGAAGCTACCTGGGAGCGTGAAGATGATCTGATGGCTAAATACCCTGAGCTCTTTACTAGCCAACCCTGAATCTCGAGGGCGAGATTCTTTTAAGGGGATAGGTTTGTAATGCCCTGAATTTGGGGGTAGAATTTTTTTCTTCTTTTCTCTCATCAAATTCGGGCGTTACTCTCTTTTCTCTTCTCGTTTTGCCTCCTTTTTCCCCATTTCAAACCCGTATAGTGACAGGTGTCCGTGTCGTGTATAAACAAAACCTAAGTGTCATGGGTGTTGCATCATGTCGAAGCGCATTTCTTTGTCTGATGTCGCGTGTTCGTCTCATTCCATCTTGGATTTCGGTTCACAATTGATTTCCGTTTAACGGTCGTGCGTGTCGTGGGTTTCGATCCACGATGTGACCCCGCCCAGCCCGGCCCAGGCCAGCCAGGTCCAGCCCGCGCGCCCCTGGCGCCCCTGCCCACCCCCTGTCCCCCCTCCCTAGATCCGTTTGGTTCATTCGAATTCTCCCACGCAGCAACCTCTCTCTCTCTCCCATCTCTCTCTCCCTCCCGTGGTGCCCAAGGTTTTGGAGACGGTGATTGCTGGAATTGGATGCCGAGGTGAGCTCCCCTCCCCTCCCTTCTCCTCTCTCTCTTCCTCTCTCCCTCTCCCTCCTCTTCTCTCCCCTGTGCACGCCCTCCCTTCCTCCCCTGCGCGTGCGTGTGTCCCTGCCCGTGGTGGCGCTCGCCCCCGCCCCAGCCCCCTGCGCGGCGGCGCCTGTCCCCGCGCTGGCCCCCTGCGCGGCGGTGCCCGCCCCTCCCCTTCCCCGTGGCGGCGTGGTGGCACCCGCCCCTACTCCCTCCCCCGCGACGGCCCTGCCGTCAGCGGTGGTCCCCGGCGTGGCCCGCCCATCCCCCTGCCCCCGCCCCCGCGGCGATCCGGCCCCTGGCGCGGCCTCCCCGGCGCCCAGGGCAGCGGATCCAGCCCCCGGCGCGGCCCCCGGCCCCCCGGCACGGTCCCCGGCCCCCCGGCGCGGCCCCTGCCCTGGCGCGTGGCCCCTGCGCGTGACGTCCTAGCCCCGGCGTGACTCGCGTGGCCCCGTTTACGCCCCCCCTAACGCGTTCCCGCGTGTGAAAACCCACACGCGTGGTGATTATGCTTGGTTTTTAATAAATTTCAAACTCCGTTAGTTAGCGTGCTGCGTCGCGCGCTTCGTTGCGCGACGAATTTGTCTAATTTCAGATTGTACTAATGTGCTGTGTCGCGCGTTTCGCCGCGCGACGACCCATTTTAATTTCAGGTTGTTTAATGTGCGACGTCGCGCGTCCAGTCGCGCGACATTCCACTTTAAACTCAGCTCTGTTGACGTATGTCGTCCTGCGTTTCGTCGCGTGATGCTTAACGTCTCTTTATAAGTAATGCAAGTGTCTTGTTGCGCGCTCTGTCACGCGGCGAGTCGTTTACTTCTTAATTCAATCTAAATGTTATGTCGTACGTCTCGCCGTGCGACCACTCCCTTTCATTCATCTTCAATTGTTTATAATGATTAAATATAGAACTTGACTTTACTTTATGCTAAAACGTAGTGTCCAAATTAATTCCCTTCTATTAAGCGAGTGGTTTAATTTATAATAATATAACGTGATCGTTTCTCGACTGTCTTTTTCTCTTTCTCTCTTAACCTTAATTGCGAGCCCGCGTGCAACGTCTATTTATTTACTGCCTTCTAATGTATGGTGTACTGTTCGTTTGTATTAAATGTGTGGATGTATGTATGTTTGCGCTCGCATAGAGAACGATCCGGTTGAAGAGCCCGAAGAACTCGCAGGAGAAACCCTGAGCAGCAGTCGGTTGGTGGAGGCAAGTGTCTCTTGACTTATCTCTGTCCTATACATTCTTTAATTCACCTCCCGCATTACACATTTATACCTAAGGATTGACTAGCTTTTGTTATCCATGTCCTTGTTTACCTATTTGGGTTGGATTATTATTGCTTAGTCTTATGCTATTGCTCAACTCTAATCAATGAACATGATGAGAATTATCAATGATACGTTGTTTTTCCCTCTTTTATTATGATGTTATACTTGTGACCTTCAAGGGGGCTCGAGCGGTTTCTCGAGTGCCTCCCCGTAAGGACCTGTTCGTTGGATGACCGACCGAGAAAATAGTGCAACCATGAGGGTGGAGTGGGACACCCTTAGCTGAATAATTAGAGGAACCTGGGTGTAGTTCGCTTAGTCGTCGTGTCGTCAATGGGGCTCGGTGTATGCGGCTCGCTCTGCCAAGGTTGATTTGTCCCTTGGGGAGGAGTGCGGTACATTTAGGAAACCTAACGGGCGGCTACAGCCTCGGGGAATCTTTGTAAAGGCTACGTAGTGATGCCCTGCTGGGCCACCTAGGAAGTGGTCAATGGGGAGTAGCTCTCTACGGGTAGAAAGGGAATCACGGCTTGTGGGTAAAGTGCACAACCTCTACAGAGTGTTTGAAAACTAATATATCAGCCGTGCTCATGGTTATGAGCGGCCAAGGGAGCTCCAGTGATTAGTGGTACTTGATCAGTGATGTTCGGATTTGCAGGTGGCAATGAGATTGATGGTTCTTGGTACTGACTCTGGTAATGGTAAGTGGTACTCTTTCCGTTTGGAAAGGAGTACGTTTGGGTTAATAACATGGGTTAATTCTAAAACTTGGCTTTCTCTACTAGTAATAATAATCTGACCAACTAAAAGCAACTGCTTGACTTACCCCCACATAAAGCCAGTCCACTACAGCCAAACAGGGTACTTGCTGAGTATGTTGATGTGTACTCACCCTTGCTCTACACACCAACCCCCCCCCCCCAGGTTGTCCGCATTGCAACCACTGCTCAGGAGAAGATGAAGCCGTGGAAGGAGACTTCCAGGAGTTTCAAGACTACGACGAGTTCTAGGCGTGGGTTAGCGGCAACCCCTAGTCGGCTGCCTATGAAGGCCGCGTTTATCTACGTTTCTTTTTCGCACTTTGATTTATTGTAAAGACTATGTGGATGTCTCAGACATATGATGTAATCGACTATTATTTCCCTTTTTAATACTATTTGAGCACTATGTGATGATGTCCATGTTATGTAACTGCTGTGTATGTGAATTGCTGATCCTGGCACGTACATGGTTCGCATTCGGTTTGCCTTCTAAAACCGGGTGTGACAATTATAAACAATATTAATATCAGATTAATGCAACTAGAATGGGTCAAAAAGGAGTTAAAATGAATAAGATATGGATTTATTAGTTTCCTTGAATTACTTTTATAATAAAAATCGTTTTATATATTCAATTTTATAAAAATCCGAGCTGAATGGATTGCAGGTCCGAATATTGGCAAGGTCAAGGTGTTATTCACAAATAAAAGGATCTGGTTGCGATAGTTTTAAAACATGGTGGGACCGCGGGATGGTTTGTAGAAAGCATAGGGACTCTTTAACAATTTGCCCGCGCCGAAGGGGTATAGGTGATTTTGGGCTATTGGATTAAATTTGGACGGCCGCAACACATCCAAGCGTAGGGGTACGCTGTATTAAATCTGGATCGCATGATCGCGATCCAACCGCCCCACTTTGGTTCAGGGGTGATGTAATCATAGCCGCCCAACGTCGATCCAACGGATCGTGCTCGTCTTCTTCCTTGAGTCACGCCACAGCCTAGCGAGCACCTCGATAGTGGCGTTCAACACAGCCAGCGCGCTCGAACGATGTGTCCGTGCATATAGACACAATTGTGCCGCCAGCAAAGGGATCAAGTACCCGACTACTTTGATTTCGGTTGCCCTCTCCCCCTGCTTTGATCCTTCACCAAGCCTGATGGCACATGCTACTCGCGGTAAGGGCAGAGGTTTAGAGGATCACACAACAGAATATGCAGCACGAGCCCCGACGGCGTACACGGAGGAGGATGGTGGCCGCCTTCCATCCATGCAACTCTATGTTACGACCAAACTCCCAAGTGGCTGCACCTCCCCTGCTCTGTTCATGGTACTCCGGTGGTGGCTTCTATGGTGCACTCTAAGAGCTAAGCGGATGGACAAATCAGGGGTGGCTTGGGGTTTTATAGACATGGTTAGTTAGAGATCTCAACAAAACCCTACATTCCTAGTGAGTTTTTTAGGCCGGTGCATGATTCCACGCTTTGCTTTGTTTTGGAGGGTGTAGTGCGAGATGCTCAGTCGAGTCCCCACGTCAGCGGCCCCATGCAGGTTAGGATTTTTTCTCTAATTTGTGTTTCTTGTTTTATTCTAGTTTTAAATATCCAACTCTAAAATTGGGATTGATTTACCCATTCAAATGCAACATTCTAAGAACCCAACATGAGATGAAATTCCTATTTATACATATATATTTACTATTTATTTAGATTAATTTTTATATGTATATGGAATAAATAACTCACATAATTTAAATAAATTGAAAATATTTTAGAGGGCATTCATAAATACATTATTCAATAACTTAACTCATATAAGGATATTCTCATATTTATTATTTTTCCTTTTTAAAGTCCACAAAAGAAAATTCAGAATTATGTTTGATCCATTTTAGAGAGAAGCTTTGAAAAGAAAGGAAATTCTTATTTAGTAATTATTAATCTTTCTAGTTAGCATATAATAATCCCATAATGAAATTTTGTGTGCTACAAATTCTACCCCCTTAAATATAATCTCGTCCTCGAGATTACTAAGAGAAGGGAAGAGATATATTCTACAATTTTAGGGTTCAACATTAAAAGTTTTTTGTAATGATAACATTAATTAGTTGGTAGTAATAAAAGCATTTTTATCTTCTATGTTTGGCTATTAGGTAAAAGTAGAGAAGGTTGGGGTAAGAAAGATCATGGTAAGAAAAGCTTAAAGTGAGATGATGGATCTTGACTCCTTTGGAGAACTGTTTGACTCCCATCCTTCCTTTGATGAAGTTGATCTCCTCCTTTTTGGATCTTGGTGCCTTGGTGCTATCATCCGGGTTAGGGACATGTAGTTAAAGACTTATTTGAAGGTGAACACGATAGCTTAGTAGGTGGCTATAAGCTAACTGAGATTAGTCATAATGTGGTTTTGTTGTTTTGCTTCTAGATTGGCTAGATAGGTCATACAACCCACTATGTGTATTATGTTGTTGTTCATGTCCGAGTTGGTCTAAGGCACTAATATAGGTTAAGACATGTTTATAGAAGTAGGGTCTAATCTACTTTACTAGTATCAACTAACATGTTTAAGTAACTCACCTTAGACTAAATATGATCAGATTAGATAGGTTCTAGATTAACTTGGTATGACTAGATTAGACTTATATAAGATCTAATTAATTTATTTTGGACTAGATCATGGTTGTTACTCTAGAGTTGGATAAATATGCTTATTAGGACAAGATGAATCTATTAAGCTAGATATATTTTAATGGGGGATAATCTAGGTTGGCACGTTTTTTTTGTTTTATGCCTATATGTATATGCAGATGCAATAGTAGACATTACTCTACAACTCATCACAATCAATCAAAGAACCAAATCAAACAGTTATCATAAGAACAAACATTCAAGTGTATAGATACTTACAAAAATAGTTTTGTTTTTGTTCCTAAGATTAGGTCCCCTATTCCTAAAGGTCACTTTGGTATAGGATTCCAAGGTGTGAAATCCACATTTGTTTTTTGAATAGAAAAGGGTAAGAGTAATTAGAGTAAAGCAGCAATAGATGCGAAAAGATTGAGGTAAGTTTAGAAAGAATCATAGTAGCAATGGTAAGTAGGTAAGGGTTGTCCAGTTCTATCTAAGTTTTTTCCTACAGTCAACATTGCTCTAATACCACTTCTGTCACACCTAGGTTTTAGGGGGGCCAAACCTAGGCGCGAACTTCACCAAGTTTGCTAGGATTAAGTCTCACACATATGATGACTCAAGGTATAGAAACGAATGTCACATCTTTAATATATAAGGGAGTTCTGTTCAAAATAATTAAATAATTACATCATACCAACACAACAATCCTGCAACCATAGTTGACTGGCAGACGATGGCCTAGACCACTGTCGAACTCATCACAATATTATTCATGCGCCTCATCATGTGGTACCTGTCCTTGACCTAGGGGGATGTGAGTACAACAAGGGTGAGCTCACATACGTTCATCGCTCAACAAGTTGTGGGGAATAATATGCATGAACTCACCAAAGGTGGGAGCTCATGTGAAGTGTAAGGCTTCCAAAGGAGATGGTTAATGCTGAGCATTGCTTTTAGAGTTGATCAAAATTTTATTAGCAGTTACTAGATGTAAGTAGATACCAGCCAAAATAAGAGATCAAATTAGTAACAACACCCACAATGCAATGCATATGACAAATTAAGTTTAGTTCCATAATTTAATCATGTGAGTGTCCAAGCCGCTCATGACCAAGAGCACGACTGATATACTAGTTTTACACTCTCCAAAGGTTGCACATCTTTACCCACAAGTTGTGTATCCCGTCTAGCATGAGTTTGCAAGATCCTTAGACACTTCCGAGGTGAATGGCTAGGGATCCACTACGAGGCCTTTACAAAGTTCCACTAGCTTCAGAAAACTTGATACGGTTTTTGAGAAGGGCAATATAGGAATCCCTCGTCCAAAAACCCATCATAGCATGATCGACCCGAGAACCTCCATATACGCAGCTCCTCTACTGCCCTTGCCCCTTTCGGGTAAGGTAGCCCTCCACTTGATTTCCTAATTAGGCAGCCAAGGGCGTCCCATACCACCGTTATGGTAGCGCTGTTTTCCTGGGTGGTTCTCCATGTTCCCATTAACATGATGATCTTATCATGAACAATAATTAAAACAACAACATAGTTGGAACATGATCATAATAAAACGTTAGTTTCCCAAAACCTGGTAGAGCAATAGCAAATCTACCCAATAGTTCATTTGCAAGGTGGGGGATAAACAATGCTAGGGAAACCTATTAGGTCCCATCAAATTAACCTGAGCATGTCACAGTGATTAACATGAACATTATTAGGTAAAGAGAAAAGTGATCAAGGCACAACATGCCTTAGACTTGAGATTCCAGGTACTTCACCAAATTGGTCTTCAGATTTCTCATGACCTCACTGCTACTCGTAGCAATACATAGAAATAGACAAGAAGTACATAAGAATAATAGTACACCAAACATGAGTACAAAAAGCATAAGAATATTCTATGCGTTGCTACGAGGTCACAGGTTTGAGAATCACTAAAGCCAAAGTTACGGTTATATAGTTATGATTTTTTGAAGGTTTAAGTATCTACTATAAAACAAAGGAGGTACAAGATTTTAACCATAAGTTTCATGGTAATACAGGGTTACTAGATGATAAACAATATTGATCTGAGATTAATGCAACTGGAATGGGTCAAAAGGAGTCAAAATGAATAAGATATGGATTTATTAGTTTCCTAGAATTGCTTTTATACTAAAAATCATTTTATATATTTGATTTTCTAAATTCTAAGCTAAATGGATTGTAGGTTCAAAAATTGGCAAGGTCAAAGTGTTATTCGCAAATAAAAAGGACCTAGTTGCGATAGTTTTAAAATTAGGTAGGACCGTGAGTTGATTTGTAGAAAGCATAGGGACTCTTTAACAATTTGCCCGCGCCGAAGGGGTACAGGTGATTTCGGGCCGTTGATTAGATTTGGACGGCTGCAACACATCCAAGCGAAGAGGTACGCTATATTAAATCTGGATCGCATGATCGTCATCCAACCGCCCCGCTTTGGTTCAAGGGCGATCTAATCATAGCCACCCAACGTCGATCCATTGGATCACGCTCATCTTCTTCCTTGATTCACGTCGCGGCCTAGCGACTGCCCCGATAGTGGCGTTCAACACTGCCTGTGCGCCCGACCGATGCGTCCGCGCCCATGGACCCAATTGTGCTGCCAGCAAAGGGATCGAGTACATGACTACCATGATTTCGGTCGCCCTCTTCCCCTACGTTGATCCTGCTCCAAGCCTGATGGCACATGCTACTCATGGTAAGGGCGGAGGTTCAGAGGATCACATACCATAATACGCAGCACGAGTCTTGACGGCGTACGCGGAGGACAATGGTAGTCACCTTCCATCCATGCAATAGCTCTATGTTATGACCAAACTATCAAGTGGCTGCACCTCCCCTGCTCTGTTCATGGTACTCCGGTGGTGGCTTCTATGGTGCAGTCTGAGAGCTAAGCGGATGGATGAATTAGGGGGCGCCTTGGGGTTTTATACACATGGTTAGTTAGAGATCTCAACAAAACCCTAGATTACCAGTGAGTTTGTTAGGCCGGTGCATGATTCTGCGCTTTGGTTTGTTTTGGAGGGTGAAGTGTGAGATGCTCGGTCGAGTCCCCACGTCAGCGGCCCCGCGCAAGTCTAGGATTTTTTTTCTCTTATTTGTGTTTCTTGTTTTATTCTAGTTTAAATATCCAACTCTAAATTGGGGTTGATTTACCGATTCATAAGAAACATTCAAAGAACCCAGCATGAGATGAAATTCCTATTTATAATATATATACTATTTATTTAGATAAATTCTTGTATGCATATAGAAGAAATAACTCACATAATTTAAATAAAATGAAAATATTTTAGAGGGCATTCATAAATACATTATTCAATAACTTAACTCATATAAAGATATTCTCATATTTATTATTTTTCCTTTTTTAAGTCTACAAAAGAAAGTTCAGAATTAAGTTTGATCCATTTTAGAGAGGAGCTTTGAAAAGAAAGGAAATTCTTATTTAGTAATTATTAATCTTTCTAGTTAGCATATAATAATCCCATAATGAAATTTTGGGTGCTATAACATTGTAAAGGCCTCACGTTGTACCCTCACCAACTCACCTCGGCATTGTTTATGGGTCCAATCAACCCGAGGCGACAAAGGGAACATGTCTCGTGGGTAAAGTTGTGCAACCCCTGCAGAGTGTAAAACTGGTATATCAGTCGTGCTCGCGGTCAAGAGCAACTCAGGACTCTCGCATGATTAACTTATGAAATTAAACTCAATCTGTCATATGCATCGCATTGTGGGCTTTATTATTAATTTTGATATCTTACTTTATTGGGATCGTATTTACTTATACTTAGTAACTACTAATAAAATTTGACCAACTTATTAAAATCCATGTTGTGGCTTAACCATAATTTGTATATCAGCCTCACACTATACATGAGCCCCGCCGTAAGTAAGCTCATGCACATTATTCCCCACACTTGCTGAGCGATGAACATCTCTGAGCTCACTCTTGCAATAAAACTCCATGCCACAGGTGAAGAGCAGAGCAGGTGCCCCTAGGGGAGGACTATTATGACGAGTTCGACGAGGTCTAGATATCGTCTTCTAGTCTGCTTGATGGCGCCAAGGGATAATAATGATATTAGTTTGTTCTATTTATTATTAGTTATTTTGTAAGACATTTCATTATGTAATAATGTTTGTGACATTCGTCTCTATACACTGAGTCATTATATGTGTTGATCATGTTTAGCGCATATATGAGACGCACCCGGGTTTGCCCCTTAAATCCGGATGTGACAACACCCACAAAATTTAATTCAATATCTAAATAAAAAATATTCTAAAATTTATTTAAATTGGAGGTCTAATATTGTAAGACCTAAAATTGGAAAATAAATAAATAAATAAATAAATAATACATAAGAGTATATATAATAGGGTTGTGAGAATTTTGAAGACCTTTGAAAATCTATTAGGACTCTCTCTCCTCATCGTCAAAAAAAATAATATTAGCTTAAGGGACCAATAAATAGTTAAGAAAGGTTGATCTGTTGTTGATTTTGTGGTAATGTATTTTATTGAAAACATGTAATTAGATCTCCAATTTTAAAGGAAAACATATAAAGTGAGAAAAGGAATTTATCATGAAACCATTTATTCCTCCCATAAATACATAAAATATATATATATATTAAACAATAGAGTATATATTCACATTTGGTTTATATTTGAGAAATGAGAATTTGAAATCCAAAGTTGAAACATGTTTGATTTTAAAAATTTGAAAGAAATCAAAATAGGAGAAAAATACTACACAAAGGCAGAAAAATAAATTTAAATAATGGATCCATCCCATACTTGGGTGTTCAAACTTCATACTTGATCGGAATACAAAATTGGGCACAAAAATTTGAATTTGAACTAAAAAAGGAAAAGAATTAGAGAACGGGGAATGACCGCCTTTGTCGATGCACATGGTCGGCACCAACTGAGCCCATCTGATTCCCGTGCGATGTTTGCCGCAAATCGTCGCGCGTGCTCGTGGCTTCATCAGAGCATGGGGAGACCAGAGCCGAGGGGGATTTCTCACCGGAGTGGGTAGTCGACGGCACACCATGGACCGTGTCGGGGACCATAATTAGGGGTACCCCCAAGGCTCCTAATTTCAGCTGGTAACCCCCATCAGCACAAACCTGCAAAGGCCCGATGGGTGCGATTAAGTCAAGGCTCGGTCCACTCAAGGGACACGATCCCGCCTCGCCCGAGGCCAGCCTCGGGCAAGGGCAGCCGACCCCGAAGGATTCACGCCTCGCCCGAGGCACCCCCTCAAGCAACGGACACACCTTCGGCTCGCTCGAGGCCCAGTCTTCGCCAAGAAGCAACCTTGGCCAGGTCGCCACGCCGACCGACCGTATCGCGGAAGCATTTAATGCAAAGATGGCCTGACACCTTATCTGACGCGCGCCCCTCAGTCGACAGAGCCGAAGTGACCGCAGTCACTTCGCCGCTCCACTGACCGGCCTGACAAGAGGACTGCGTCGCCTGCGTCGTTCCGACCGCTATGTCGCTCGACAGAGTGAGGCTGACAGCAGTCAAGTCCGGCTTCGGGTGCCATAGGAAACTCCACCTCGCCCGACCCAGGGCTCGGACCCGGCCTCGGCCCCAGAATACAACGAACACCGCCTCGCCCGACCCCAGGGCTCGGACTTGGCCTTGGTCCCAGAAGACGATGGACTCCGCCTCGCCCGACCCCAGGGCTCGGACTCGACCTCAACCCCAGAAGACGACGAACTCCGCCTCGCCCGACCCGGGGCTCGGACTCGACCTCGACCTTGGAAGACAGACTCAACCTCGACCTCGGAGGAGCCTCCGCCTCGCTCAACCCAGGGCTCGGACCGACCACACCACTGGGGGGCCATCATTACCCGACCCCTAGCTAGCTCAGGCTACGGGGAACAAGACCGACGTCCTATCTGGCTCGCCCCGGTAAACAAGTAATGATGGCGCCCCACGTGCTCCATGACGACGGCGGCTCTCAACCCCTTACGGAAGCAAGGAGACGTCAGCAAGGACTCGACAGCCCCGACAGCTGTCCTTCCGCAAGGCTCCAGCGCTCCTCCGACGACCACGACATCACGTGAACAGGGTGCCAAAACCTCTCCGGCTGCCACGACGGCATGTACTTAGGGCGCTAGCTCCTCTCTGCTAGACACGTTAGCACCTGCTACATCTCCTATTGTACACCTGGGCCCTCTCCTTACGCCTATAAAAGGAAGGCCCAGGGCACTCGTACAATGGGTTGGCCACGTGGGGAGGACGGGACGGCGCGTGCAGGCCTCTCGCTCCCTCCCACGTGGACGCTTGTAACCCCCTACTGTAAGTGAAACGGAATTAGGCTTACACCTATTTTCCTAAATGATTTTGGTGGTTGAACTGCCCAACACAAATAATTGGACTAACTAGTTTGCTCTAGTATATAAGTTTTACAGGTGCAAAAGGTTCACACTTAGCCAATAAAAAGACCAAGAATTGGGATCAACAAAGAGAGCAAGAGATAACCGAAGGCAGCCCTGGTCTGGCGCACCGGACAGTGTCCGGTGCACCAGGGGACTTCACGCTGAACTCCTCACCTTCGGGAAAATCCAGGGGCGCTCCGCTATAATTCACCGGACTGTCCGGTGTACACCAGACAGTGTCCGGTGCCCCAGAGGAGAGCAGCTCTGGAACTCACCAGCTTCGGGAATTAGTCCGCTATAATTCACCGGACATGTCCGGAGCACACCGGACTGTCTGGTGTGACAGTGGGCAACGGCTAGTTCGCGCGCCAACGGTCACCTGCAGAACATTAAATGCGCGCCAACGCGCAGAGGAGCAGAGCATGCGTGGGTGGCACACCGGACAACCTACAGTGCTTGTCCGGTGTACCACCGGACATCCTGGCGGGCCCACAAGTCAGAGCTCAACGGTCGAACCCCAACGGCTCGCTGACGTGGCTGACGCACCGGACAGTGTCCGGTGGCGCACCGGACTGTCCGGTGCGCCATGCGCCTGTAGCCTTCCAACGGCCACTTTGTGGTGGTTGGGGCTATAAATACCCCAACCACCCCACATTCAATTGCATCCAAGTTTCTACACTTCAACACCTTACAAGAGCTCTAGCATTCATTGCAAAGCACACCAAAGAGATCAAATCCTCTCCCAACTCCACACAAAGCCTTAGTGATTAGAGAGAGTGATTTGTCGTGTTCATTTGAGCTCTTGCGCTTGGATCGCTTCTTTTCTTTCTCATTCTTTCTTGAGATTCATTCATTTGTAACCGAAGCAAGAGACACCAATTGTGTGGTGGTCCTTGTGGGGACTTTGTGTCCCGAGTGATTGAGAAGAAGAAGCTAACTCGATCCGTGGGATCGTTTGAGAGAGGGAAAGGGTTGAAAGAGACTCGGCCTTTGTGGCCTCCTCAACGGGGAGTAGGTTTGCGAGAACCGAACCTCGGTAAAACAAATCTGCGTGTCTCACTCTTTATTCGCTTGTCATTTGTTTTGCACCCTCTCTCGCGGACTCGTTTATATTTCTAACGCTAACCCGACCTATAGTTTGTGATTAAGTTGTAAATTTCAGATTCGCCCTATTCACCCCCCTCTAGGCGACTTTCAATTGGTATCGGAGCCCGGTGCTTCATTAGAGCCTAACCGCTCGATGTGATGTCGGAAGATCACGCCAAGAGGGAGATGGAGACCGGCGACAAGCCCACTACAAGCCACGGGAAGACTTCATCCGAAGAGTCCCGCAACAAAGGGAAGGGGAAGGAGAAGAAAACCTCTTCCCATAAGTCGCATCGGAGTAGCGTCAAGCACAAGAAGATGAGGAAGGTGGTCTACTACGAGACCGACACTTCATCACCATCCACCTCTGGCTCCGATGCACCGTCCGTCACTTCTAAGCGCTATGAGCGCAAGAAGTTTAGTAAGATCCCCCTACGCTATCCCTGTATTCCTAAACATACACCTTTACTTTCCGTCCCATTAGGAAAACCACCAACTTTTGATGGTGAAGATTATGCAAGGTGGAGTGATTTAATGCGATTTCATCTAACCTCACTCCACAAAAGTATATGGGATCTCGTAGAGTTTAGTGTGCAGGTACCATCCGTAGGGGATGAGGATTATGATGCGGACGAAGTGGCCCAAATTGAGCACTTCAACTCCCAAGCCACAACCATACTCCTCGCCTCTCTAAGTAGGGAGGAGTACAACAAGGTGCAAGGATTAAAGAGCGCCAAGGAAGTTTGGGATGTGCTCAAGACCGCACACGAGGGTGATGAACTCACCAAGATCACCAAGCGGGAAATGGTCGAGGGGGAGCTCGGTCGCTTCCGTCTTTGCCAAGGGGAGGAGCCCCAAGATATGTACAACCGGCTCAAAACCTTGGTGAATCAAGTGCACAACCTCGGGAGCAAGAAATGGGATGACCACGAGGTGGTTAAGGTTATTCTTAGATCACTTATTTTCCTTAACCCTACCCAAGTTCAATTAACTCGTTGCAATCCTAGATATACACTAATGACTCCCGAGGAAGTAATCGGGAATTTTGTGAGCTTTGAGTACATGATCAAGGGCTCAAAAAAGATTAACGAGCTAGATGATCCCTCCAAGTCTAAAGCACAACCGGTGGCACCTAAGGCGACGGAGGAAAAGAAGGAGGAGCCTACACCGAGTAGACAACCAATCGATGCCTCAAAGCTCGACAATGAGGAAATGGTGCTCATCATCAAGAGCTTCCGCCAAATCCTCAAGCAAAGGAGGGGGAAAGATTACAAGCCCCGCTCCAAGAAAGTATGCTACAAGTGTGGTAAGCCCGGTCACTTTATTACAAAATGTCCTATTTCTAGTGATAGTGACAGGGGCGACGACAAGAAGGGGAGAAGAAAGGAGAAGAAGAGATATCACAAGAAGAAGGGCGGCGATGCCCATGTGTGCCGCGAGTGGGACTTCGACGAGAGCTCCACCGACTCCTCCTCCGACGAGGATGCCGCAAACATCGCCGTCACCAAGGGTCTTCTCTTCCCCAACGTCGGCCACAAGTGCCTCATGGCAAAGGACGACAAAAAGAAGAAGGTAAAATCAAGATCCTCCACTAAATATGAAACCTCTAGTGATGAGGATGATAGAAATGAGGAGGATAACTTGCGCACTCTTTTTGCCAACCTAAACATGCAACAAAAAGAAAAATTAAATGAATTGATTAGTGTTATTCATGAGAAGGATGATCTCTTGGATTCTCAAGAGGACTTCCTTATTAAAGAAAATAAGAAGCATGTTAAGGTTAAGAATGCTTATGCTCTAGAAGTAGAAAAATGTGAAAAACTATCTAGTGAGCTAAGCACCTGCCGTGAGATTATGGACAACCTTAGAAATAAAAATGCTAGTTTAAATGCTAAGGTTGATTCTCATGTTTGTAATGTTTCAATTCCCAATCCTAGAGATGATAATGTTGATTTACTTGCTAAGATTAATGAATTGAACATTTCTCTTGATAGCC
Organism: Zea luxurians; assembly: GCA_029449295.1. NCBI lineage: Eukaryota > Viridiplantae > Streptophyta > Magnoliopsida > Poales > Poaceae > Zea > Zea luxurians. Next base: position 64,415,894 of record JAOPSE010000011.1, on the reverse strand, counting down.
TTAGATGTGAAAATGAAAAATTGCTTGCTAAGGCTAAAGAATTAGATGTTTGCAATGTTACTATCTCCAACCTTAGAAGTGAAAATGATATATTACATGCTAAGGTTATAGAATTAAAATCTTGCAAACCCTCTACATCTATATTGAGCATGTTTCTATTTGTACTAGATGTAGAGATGTTGATATTAATGCTATTCATGATCACATGGCTTTAATTAAACAACAAAATGATCATATAGCAATATTAGATGCTAAAATTGCCGAGCATAACTTAGAAAATGAAAAGTTTAAATTTGCTAGAAGTATGCTCTATAATGGGAGACGCCCTGGCATCAAGGATGGCATTGGCTTCCAAAGGGGAGACAATGTCAAACTTAATGCCCCTCCTAAGAAATTGTCTAACTTTGTTAAGGGCAAAGCTCCCATGCCTCAGGATAACGAGGGTTACATTTTATACCCTGTCGGTTATCTTGAGAGCAAAATTAGGAGAATTCATTCTAGGAAGTCTCACTCTGGCCCTAACCATGCTTTCATGTATAAGGGTGAGACATCTAGCTCTAGGCAACCAACCCATGCTAAGTTGCCTAAAAGGAAAACTCCTAATGCATCAAATGGTCATGATATTTCATTTAAAACTTTTGATGCATCTTATGTTTTGACTAGCAAATCCGGCAAGGTAGTTGCCAAGTTTGTTGGGGGCAAACACAAGGGATCTAAGACTTGTGTTTCGGTACCCAAAGTTCTTGTGTCTAATGCCAAAGGACCCAAAACCATTTGGGTACCTAAAGTCAAGAACTAAATTTGTTTTGTAGGTTTATGCATTCGAGGGCTCAAGTTGGATCATCGATAGCGGATGCACAAACCACATGACCGGGGAGAAGAAAATGTTCTCCTCATACGAGAAAAACCAAGATCCCCAACGAGCTATCACATTCGAGGATGGAAACCAAGGTTTGGTAAAAGGTTTGGGTAAAATAGCTATATCTCCTGACCATTCCATTTCCAATGTTTTTCTTGTTGATTCATTAGATTACAATTTGCTTTCCGTATCTCAATTATGTCAAATGGGCTACAACTCTCTCTTTACTGATGTAGGTGTTACTGTCTTTAGAAGAAGTGATGATTCAATAGCATTTAAGGGAGTGTTAGAGGGTCAGCTATACTTGGTAGATTTTGATAGAGCTGAACTTGACACTTGGTTAATTGCTAAGACTAATATGGGTTGGCTCTGGCACCGCCGACTAGCCCATGTTGGAATGAAGAATCTTCATAAGCTTCTAAAGGGAGAACACATTTTAGGATTAACAAATGTTCATTTTGAGAAAGACAGGATTTGTAGCGCATGCCAAGCTAGGAAGCAAGTTGGTGTTCAACATCCACATAAGAACATCATGACGACTGACAGGCCACTGGAGCTCCTACACATGGATTTATTCGGCCCGATCGCTTACATAAGCATCGACGGGAGTAAGTACTGTCTAGTTATTGAGGATGATTATTCTTGCTTCACTTGGGTGTTCTTTTTGCAGGAAAAATCACAAACCCAAGAGACTTTAAAGGGATTCTTGAGACGAGCTCAAAATGAGTTCGGCTTGAGGATCAAGAAAATTAGAAGCAACAACGGGACGGAGTTCAAGAACTCTCAAATTGAAGGCTTTCTTGAGGAGGAGGGCATCAAGCATGAGTTCTCTTCTCCCTACACCCCACAACAAAATGGTGTAGTGGAGAGGAAGAATCGAACTCTATTGGACATGGCAAGAACCATGCTTGATGAGTACAAGACGCCGGATCGGTTTTGGGCCGAGGCGGTTAACACCGCTTGTTACGCCATCAACCGGTTATATCTACACCGAATCCTCAAGAAGACATCATACGAACTCCTAACCGGTAAAAAGCCCAACATTTCATATTTTAGAGTCTTTGGTAGCAAATGCTTTATTCTTGTTAAAAGAGATAGAAAATCTAAATTTGCTCCTAAGACTGTAGAAGGCTTTTTACTAGGATATGATTCAAACACAAGGGCATATAGAGTCTTTAACAAGTCCTCAGGACTTGTTGAAGTTTCTTGTGACGTTGTGTTTGATGAGACTAACGGCTCTCAAGTAGAGCAAGTTGATCTTGATGAGATAGGTATTAAAGAGGCTCCGTGCATCGCACTAAGGAACATGTTCATTGGGGATGTGTGTCCTAAGAAATCCGAAGAGCCTCCAAATGCACAAGATCAACCATCCTCCTCCACGCAAGCATCTCCACCAACTCAAAATGAGGATGAGGCTCAGGTTGATGAAGAAGAAAATCAAAATGATGAGCCACCTCAAGATGACGGCAATGATCAAGGGGGAGATGCAAATGATCAAGACAAGGAGGATGAACAACCAAGGCCACCACACCCAAGAGTCCACCAAGCAATCCAATGAGATCACCTCGTCGACACCATCCTCGGCGACATTCATAAGGGGGTAACCACTAGATCTCATGTTGCACATTTTTGTGAGCATTACTCTTTTGTTTCCTCTATTGAGCCACGCAAGGTAGAGGAAGCGCTCCAAGATTCGGATTGGGCGGTGGCGATGCAAGAGGAGCTCAACAACTTCACTAGAAATGAGGTATGGCATTTAGTTCCACATCCTAATCAAAATGTTGTAGGAACCAAATGGGTCTTCTGCAACAAGCAGGATGAGCATGGTGTGGTGACAAGGAACAAAGCTCGACTTGTGGCCAAAGGATACTCCCAAGTCGAAGGTTTGGATTTTGGTGAAACCTATGCACCCGTAGCTAGGCTTGAGTCAATTCGCATATTATTAGCCTATGCTACTTACCATGGCTTCAAGCTTTACCAAATGGACGTGAAGAGTGCCTTCCTCAACGGACCAATCAAGGAAGAGGTCTATGTTGAGCAACCTCCCGGCTTTGAAGACAGTGAGTACCCTAACCATGTCTATAGGCTCTCTAAGGCGCTTTATGGGCTCAAGCAAGCCCCAAGAGCATGGTATGAATGCCTAAGAGATTTCCTTATTGCTAATGGCTTCAAAGTCGGCAAGGCCGATCCTACTTTATTTACTAAGACTCTTGCAAATGATTTGTTCGTATGCCAAATTTATGTTGATGATATTATATTTGGGTCTACTAACGAATCTACATGTGAGGAATTTAGTAGGATCATGACACAAAAATTCGAGATGTCGATGATGGGGGAGTTGAAGTATTTCTTAGGATTTCAAGTGAAGCAACTCCAAGAGGGCACCTTCATTAGCCAAACGAAGTACACTCAAGACATTCTAAACAAGTTTGGGATGAAGGATGCCAAGCCCATCAAGACTCCCATGGGAACCAATGGGCATCTCGACCTCGACACGGAAGGTAAATCTGTCGATCAAAAGGTATACCGGTCGATTATAGGTTCACTACTCTATTTATGTGCATCTCGACCGGATATTATGCTTTCCGTATGCATGTGTGCAAGATTCCAATCCGACCCTAAGGAATCTCACCTTACGGCCATAAAACGAATCTTGAGATATTTAGCTTATACTCCTAAGTTTGGGCTTTGGTACCCTCGGGGATCCACTTTTGATTTAATTGGTTATTCGGATGCCGATTGGGCGGGGTGTAAAATTAATAGAAAGAGCACATCAAGGACTTGCCAGTTCTTGGGAAGGTCCTTGGTGTCTTGGGCTTCAAAGAAGCAAAATTCGGTCGCTCTTTCTACCGCCAAAGCCGAGTACATTGCCGCAGGCCATTGTTGCGCGCAATTGCTTTGGATGAGGCAAACCCTGTGGGACTATGGTAACAAATTAACCAAAGTTCCTCTTCTATGTGATAATGAGAGTGCAATCTGAAAGGGAAATGTGCCCTTGGGCCATTTCTAAGTATTTTGGTGATTTAGTGCCCAACACAAGTGCCTAATTGTAAAACGGTGGACAAAGTACAAATCAAGAATAAAGGTATGTTTCTAATCCTTAGTACAATGGTTTTGTGTACTAATATACTTGTCTAAGTATTAGAAACAGAAAGAAGAAGAAAAGGAAAAGGGGAGAGAAAGACTTGGCTGTGTACAGCCAAGACCTTGCTCGGTCTGGAGCACCGGACTGTCCGGTGTGCACCGGACAGTGTCCGGTGCGCCAGGCCGACTCGGCGCGAACTGGCCGCTCTCGGGAATTCGCCGACGGCGTACGGCTAAAATTCACCGGACTGTCCGGTGTGCACCGGACTGTCCGGTGAGCCAACGGTCGGCCGGGCCAACGGTCGGCCGCGCAATCTGCGCGGGACACGTGGCGGAGCCAACGGTCGGAAGACGGCACCGGACTGTCCGGTGTGCACCGGACATGTCCGGTGCGCCAACGGCTCCAGATCTACCAACGGTCGGAAGTGCCAGTTAAGGAAAGAAATCGGGCACCGGACAGTGTCCGGTGTGCACCGGACTATCCGGTGCCCCCGTCGACAGAAGGCAAGGATGGCCTTCTAAAATTGCTCTCAACGGCTCCTAGCTGCCTTGGGGCTATAAAAGGAGCCCCTAGGCGCATGGAGGAGATATACAAGCAACTCTTGAGCATTCTTGATCATCCACACTTAGTCTTTGCGCATTCGTTTGTGATTCTAAGAGATTCGAGCTCCGTTCTAGTGAGAACTTTGAGATATTCTTGTGAGCTCGATTCTTGGCCGTGTGTGTGCGCATTTCGCTGTGGTTTTGTGTGTGTTGCTTCCCTCCCTTACTCTGTGTTTCTTGTGATCATATACTTGTAAGGGCAAGAGACTCCAATTTGTGGAGATTCCTTGCAAACGGGATAGTGAAAAGCAAAGCAAAACACCGTGGTATTCAAGTGGGTCTTTGGACCGCTTGAGAGGGGTTGATTGCAACCCTCGTCTGTTGGGACGCCACAACGTGGAGTAGGCAAGCGTTGGTCTTGGCCGAACCACGGGATAAACCACTGTGTCATCTCTGTGATCAATCTCTTGTGGTATTGTGTTTTGTTGAGACTTCTCTTTAGCCACTTGGCAATAATTGTGCTAACACATAACAAGTTTTTGTGGCCTAAGTTTTAAGTTTCACAGGATCACCTATTCACCCCCCCCCTCTAGGTGCTTTCAATTGGTATCAGAGCCGTTCTCTTCACAAAGGGACTAACCGCCCGAAGGGATGGATCCTAAGGGGAAGGGTATCGTGATCAACGACAAAGAGAAGGAATCCTTCGTCAACGAGCCGAAGGACGACAAGCCTACCGACTCCGGCTCGGGTCATAGACGGAAGGAAGGGAAGAAGAAGAAGACAAGGCGCATCAAGGAGATCGTCTACTACGACAGCGATGAGTCTACTTCTTCCCAAAAGGACGACGACCACAATGACTACGAGAGAAGGAAACCGGTTAATTCGAACTTTTCCTTTGACTACTCTCGTATTCCGCAAAGTTCACATTCACATTTGCTCTCCATTCCACTCGGCAAGCCCCCACACTTTGATGGAGAGGACTACGGATTTTGGAGCCACAAAATGCGTAGTCACCTATTCTCTCTCCATCCTAGTATATGGGAGATTGTAGAGAGTGGAATGCACTTTGATAGTTCGGATAGTCCCATGTTCATTAATGAACAAATTCATAAGAATGCACAAGCTACTACTGTTCTTCTAGCTTCCTTGTGCAGGGATGAATATCATAAAGTGAGCGGCTTGGATAACGCCAAGCAAATCTGGGACACCCTCAAGATTTCTCATGAGGGGAACGACGTCACCTTGCTCACCAAGATGGAGTTGGTGGAGGGTGAGCTTGGACGGTTCGCAATGATAAGGGGCGAGGAGCCGACGCAAACATACAACCGGCTCAATACTCTTATCAACAAGATAAGGAGCTACGGGAGCACGCGATGGACGGACCACGACGTCGTCCGCCTAATGCTAAGGTCATTTACCGTTCTTGATCCTCATTTGGTGAACAATATACGTGAAAATCCCAGGTACACCAAGATGTCGCCCGAAGAAGTTCTTGGGAAATTCGTTAGCGGGCGAATGATGATCAAGGAGGCGAGGTATGTGGACGACGCCTTGAATGGTCCGATCAACGAGCCGCAACCCCTTGCTCTCAAGGCAACACGAAGCAAGGAGGCGCTACCTAGCAAGGTGGCACAGATTGAGGCGGCCGGACTCAATGATGAAGAGATGGCTCTCATCATCAAGAGATTCAAGACGGCGCTAAATGGTCGCAAGGGGCAGCCAAGCAAGACCAAGACAAAGGGGAAGCGCTCATGCTTCAAGTGCGGTAAGCTTGGTCATTTTATCGCTAACTGTCCCGATAATGAAAGTGACCAGGAAAAGGGGAACAAAAGAGAGAAGAAGAAGCAATACAAGAAGGCAAAGGGCGAGGCGCATCTAGGAAAGGAGTGGGACTCGGATTGCTCCTCCTCCGACTCCGACAATGAAGGACTCGCTGCTACTGCCTTCAACAAGTCTTCCCTCTTCCCCAACGAGCGTCTCACATGCCTTATGGCAAGGGAGAAGAAGGTGAGTACTCAAGACTCCACTTATGCTTCCTCTAGTGATAATGAGTCTAGTGATGATGATGACATAGATTATTCATGCTTGTTCAAGGGCTTAGATAGATCTAAGATAGATAAAATCAATGAATTGATTGATGCATTGAATGAAAAGGATAGGCTTTTAGAAAAGCAAGAGGATTTATTGTATGATGAACATGATAAATTTGTAGAGGCACAAAAATCATATGCTTTAGAAGTGAAAAGAAATGAAATGCTTTCTTATGAACTATCTACTTGTCATGAAACCATTTCTACTTTACAAGGTGTTAACAATGATTTAAATGCTAAGTTAGAAGTAGCAAATAAATCTAATTCTTGTGTAGAACATGTTATGATTTGCACTAGGTGTAAGGATTTCGATGTTGATGCCTGTAGTAAACACCAAGTTTTAATTTCCAAATTAAATGAGGAATTGGCTAGTCTTAATGCCCAACTTAAGACTAGCAAGAGTGAAGTTGATAAAATAAAATTTGCAAGGGATGCCTACACGGTTGGTAGACACCCCTCAATTAAGGATGGTCTTGGCTTCAAGAGAGAGGCCAAGAACTTAACAAGCCATAAGACTCCCATCTTCGTCAAGGAGAAAGGGAAGGCCCCTATGGCTAGTGGTGCTAAAAAGAACCATGCTTTCTTATACCATGATAGGAGACATGCTAGAAATGCTTATAATTATTTTGATTCACATGTTTATGATTCTCATGCCATGTTTGCCTCTAGTTCCTCCCATAAGCATGATAGAGATATGAGTAGGAGAAATATTGTGCATATGCCTAGGAGAAATTTTGCTCATGTTCCTAGAAAAGTTGTGAACAAACCTTCTACCATTTATTATGCTTGCAATACTCCCTTTGCTATTTGTAGAAAGGGTAAGAAGGTAGTTGCTAGGAAATTAGGGGCTAGATGCAAGGGAGATAAATCTTGCATTTGGGTCCCTAAGGATATTTGTGCTAACCTTGCAGGACCCAACATGAGTTGGGTACCTAAGACCCAAGCCTAAATTTGCCTTGCAGGTTTATGCATCCGGGGGTTCAAGCTGGATTATCGACAGCGGATGCACAAACCATATGACGGGGGAGAAGAAGATGTTCACCTCCTACGTCAAAAATAAGGATTCCCAAGATTCAATTATATTCGGTGATGGGAATCAAGGCAAGGTAAAAGGGTTAGGTAAAATTGCAATTTCTAATGAGCATTCTATCTCTAATGTATTTTTAGTGGAGAGTCTTGGATATAATTTGCTATCTGTTAGTCAATTATGTCAAATGGGATATAACTGTTTATTTACAAATATAGATGTGTCTGTCTTTAGAAGATGTGATGGTTCACTAGCTTTTAAGGGTGTACTAGACGGCAAGCTTTATTTAGTTGATTTTGCAAAAGAAGAGGCCGGTCTAGATGCATGTTTAATGGCTAAGACTTGCATGGGCTGGCTGTGGCATCGCCGCTTAGCACATGTGGGGATGAAGAACCTCCACAAGCTTCTAAAGGGAGAACACGTGATAGGTTTAACTAACGTTTATTTCGAAAAAGATAGACCTTGTGCAGCTTGTCAAGCAGGTAAACAGGTGGGAGGAGCACATCACAGCAAGAATGTGATGACCACGTCAAGACCCCTGGAGCTGCTACATATGGACCTCTTCGGACCCGTCGCCTATCTAAGCATAGGAGGAAGTAAGTATGGTTTAGTTATTGTTGATGACTTTTCCCGCTTCACTTGGGTGTTCTTTTTGCAGGATAAGTCTGAAACCCAAGGGACCCTCAAGCGCTTCCTCAGGAGAGCTCAAAATGAGTTTGAGCTCAAGGTGAAAAAGATAAGGAGCGACAACGGGTCCGAGTTCAAGAACTTTCAAGTGGAGGAGTTTCTTGAGGAGGAAGGAATCAAGCACGAGTTCTCCGCTCCCTACACACCTCAGCAAAATGGTGTGGTAGAGAGGAAGAACAGGACGCTAATCGATATGGCGAGGACGATGCTTGGTGAGTTCAAGACCCCCGAGTGCTTTTGGTCGGAAGCTGTGAACACAGCTTGCCACGCCATCAACAGGGTCTATCTTCATCGCCTCCTCAAGAAGACTTCGTATGAGCTACTAACCGGTAACAAACCCAATGTATCGTACTTTCGTGTATTTGGGAGCATATGCTACATTCTAGTGAAGAAGGGTAGAAATTCTAAATTTGCTCCCAAAGCTGTAGAAGGGTTTTTATTAGGTTATGATTCAAATACAAAGGCGTATAGGGTCTTCAACAAATCATCGGGTTTGGTTGAAGTCTCTAGCGACGTTGTATTTGATGAGACTAATGGCTCTCCAGGAGAGCAAGTTGTTGATTGTGATGATGTAGATGAAGAAGATGTTCCGACGGCCGCTATACGAACCATGGCGATTGGAGACGTTCGGCCACAGGAACAAGACGAACGAGATCAACCTTCTTCCTCAACAACGGTGCATCCCCCAACTCAAGACGATGAACAGGTTCATCAAAAGGAGGCATGTGATCAAGGGGGAGCACAAGATGATCAAGTGGAGGAAGAAGCGCAACCGGCACCTCCAACCCAAGTTCGAGCGATGATTCAAAGGGATCATCCCGTCGACCAAATTCTGGGTGACATTAGCAAGGGAGTAACCACTCGGTCTCGACTAGTTAATTTTTGTGAACATTACTCCTTTGTCTCTTCTATTGAGCCTTTCAGGGTAGAGGAGGCCTTGCTAGATCCGGATTGGGTGTTGGCCATGCAGGAGGAACTTAACAACTTCAAGCGCAATGAAGTTTGGACACTGGTGCCTCGTCCCAAGCAAAATGTTGTGGGAACCAAGTGGGTGTTCCGCAACAAACAAGACGAGCACGGAGTGGTGACAAGGAACAAGGCTCGACTTGTGGCAAAAGGTTATGCCCAAGTCGCAGGTTTGGACTTTGAGGAGACTTTTGCTCCTGTGGCTAGGCTAGAGTCCATTCGTATCTTGCTAGCATATGCCGCTCACCATTCTTTCAGGTTGTACCAAATGGATGTGAAGAGCGCTTTCCTCAACGGGCCAATAAAGGAGGAGGTGTACGTGGAGCAACCCCCTGGCTTCGAGGATGAACGGTACCCCGACCACGTGTGTAAGCTCTCTAAGGCGCTCTATGGACTTAAGCAAGCCCCAAGAGCATGGTATGAATGCCTTAGAGATTTCTTAATTACTAATGCTTTCAAGGTTGGGAAAGCCGATCCAACTCTTTTTACTAAGACTTGTGATGGTGATTTGTTTGTGTGCCAAATTTATGTCGATGACATAATATTTGGTTCTACTAACCAAAAGTCTTGTGAAGAGTTTAGCAGGGTGATGACGCAGAAATTCGAGATGTCGATGATGGGCGAGTTGAACTACTTCCTTGGGTTCCAAGTGAAGCAACTCAAGGACGGCACCTTCATCTCCCAAACGAAATACACGCAAGACTTGCTGAAGCGGTTTGGGATGAAGGACGCCAAGCCCGCAAAGACTCCGATGGGGACCGACGGACACACCGACCTCAACAAAGGAGGTAAGTCCGTTGATCAAAAAGCATACCGGTCAATGATAGGGTCTTTACTTTATTTATGTGCTAGTAGGCCGGATATTATGCTTAGCGTATGCATGTGTGCTAGATTTCAATCCGATCCTAAGGAGTGTCACTTGGTGGCGGTGAAGCGAATTCTTAGATATTTAGTCGCTACGCCTTGCTTCGGGATCTGGTATCCAAAGGGGTCTAACTTTGACTTGATTGGGTACTCAGATTCCGACTATGCTGGATGTAAGGTCGATAGGAAGAGTACATCGGGGACGTGCCAATTCTTAGGAAGGTCCCTGGTGTCATGGAATTCGAAGAAACAAACCTCCGTTGCCCTATCCACCGCTGAGGCCGAGTACGTTGCCGCAGGACAGTGTTGTGCGCAACTACTTTGGATGAGGCAAACCCTCAGGGACTTTGGCTACAATCTGAGCAAAGTCCCACTCCTATGTGATAATGAGAGTGCTATCCGAATAGCGGAAAATCCTGTTGAGCACAGCCGCACAAAGCACATTGACATCCGGCATCACTTTTTGAGAGACCACCAGCAAAAGGGAGATATCGAAGTGTTTTATGTAAGCACCGAGAACCAGCTAGCCGATATCTTTACCAAGCCTTTAGATGAGAAGACCTTTTGCAGGCTGCGTAGTGAGCTAAATGTCTTAGATTCGCGGAACTTGGATTGAATTGTAGCATACATGTGTTTATGCCTTTGATCATGTCCATTCTGCATTTTGTTGCTTATTATGGTGCTCAAGTTGTACAAACACTCCCTGGACCTCACAAGTCCGTTGCAAAGTGATGCACATGTTTAGGGGGAGATGTGTTACAACTTGACCCTTTGAGACTAACCATATGCTTGAGTTTGCTTGTTTTAGTCTCAAAGGAGAATTGAAAGGGAAAAGGTGGACTTGGACCATAAAAGACTTCCACTGCACTCCGATGAGAGGGTAACTTATTCCAAGTTCATCTCATTACCTCTTTTTGCCATTTGCTCTTAATTGAAGATTTTGGTGAGGCAATGGGGTTAAAAGGGCCAAGATTGATCCCGTTTTGGTGCTTGATGCCAAAGGGGGAGAAAATAAAGGCCAAAGCAATAAATGGATCAGCTACCACTTGAGAGATTTTGAAAATAGTAGAGTAGAGCTTTTGGTTTGTCAAAACTCTTTTTGTTGTCTCTCTTATCAAAGTTGGCTTCTTGTGGGGAGAAGTAGTAATTATGGGAAAAAGGGGGAGTTTTTGAAATCTTTGATCAATCTCTTTTGGAATGACTCTCTTTATGCTTCAACATGTGTGTCTGACTTAGAGATAGAGATTTGAGTTTGATTTGCAAAAACAAACCAAGTGGTGGCATAGAGTGATCCATATATGTCAAAATTGAATCAAAATAAATTTGAGTTATTTGAAGTGTTTGTGTACTTGTTCTACTTGCTTTATGTTGTGTTGGCATAAATCACCAAAAAGGGGGAGATTGAAAGGGAAATGTGCCCTTGGGCCATTTCTAAGTATTTTGGTGATTTAGTGCCCAACACAAGTGCCTAATTGTAAAACGGTGGACAAAGTACAAATCAAGAATAAAGGTATGTTTCTAATCCTTAGTACATTGGTTTTGTGTACTAATATACTTGTCTAAGTATTAGAAAGAGAAAGAAGAAGAAAAGGAAAAGGGGAGAGAAAGACTTGGCTGTGTACAGCCAAGACCTTGCTCGGTCTGGAGCACCGGACTGTCCGGTGTGCACCGGACAGTGTCCGGTGCGCCAGGCCGACTCGGCGCGAACTGGCCGCTCTCGGGAATTCGCCGACGGCGTACGGCTAAAATTCACCGGACTGTCCGGTGTGCACCGGACTGTCCGGTGAGCCAACGGTCGGCCGGGCCAACGGTCGGCCGCGCAATCTGCGCGGGACACGTGGCGGAGCCAACGGTCGGAAGACGGCACCGGACTGTCCGGTGTGCACCGGACATGTCCGGTGCGCCAACGGCTCCAGATCTACCAACGGTCGGAAGTGCCAGTTAAGGAAAGAAATCGGGCACCGGACAGTGTCCGGTGTGCACCGGACTGTCCGGTGCCCCCGTCGACAGAAGGCAAGGATGGCCTTCTAAAATTGCTCTCAACGGCTCCTAGCTGCCTTGGGGCTATAAAAGGAGCCCCTAGGCGCATGGAGGAGATATACAAGCAACTCTTGAGCATTCTTGATCATCCACACTTAGTCTTTGCGCATTCGTTTGTGATTCTAAGAGATTCGAGCTCCGTTCTAGTGAGAACTTTGAGATATTCTTGTGAGCTCGATTCTTGGCCGTGTGTGTGCGCATTTCGCTGTGGTTTTGTGTGTGTTGCTTCCCTCCCTTACTCTGTGTTTCTTGTGATCATATACTTGTAAGGGCAAGAGACTCCAATTTGTGGAGATTCCTTGCAAACGGGATAGTGAAAAGCAAAGCAAAACACCGTGGTATTCAAGTGGGTCTTTGGACCGCTTGAGAGGGGTTGATTGCAACCCTCGTCCGTTGGGACGCCACAACGTGGAGTAGGCAAGCGTTGGTCTTGGCCGAACCACGGGATAAACCACTGTGTCATCTCTGTGATCAATCTCTTGTGGTATTGTGTTTTGTTGAGACTTCTCTTTAGCCACTTGGCAATAATTGTGCTAACACATAACAAGTTTTTGTGGCCTAAGTTTTAAGTTTCACAGGATCACCTATTCACCCCCCCTCTAGGTGCTTTCACAATCCACATGGCGGATAATCCCGTTGAGCATAGCCGCACTAAACACATAGCCATTCGGTATCATTTTCTTAGGGATCACCAATAAAAGGGGGATATCGAGATTGCATATATTAATACTAAAGATCAATTAGCTGATATCTTTACCAAGCCACTAGATAAACAAACTTTTACCAAACATAGGCATGAGTTAAATATTCTTGATTCTAGGAATTTATTTTGATGTCTTGCTCACATAGCTCATAAATATACCTTTGATCATGTCTCTTTTACATACTATGACTAATGTGTTTTCAAGTCTATTTCAAACCAAGTCATAGGTACATTGAAAGGGAATTGGAGTCTTCAGCGAAGACAAAGGCTTCCACTCCGTAACTCATCCTTCGCTGTCGCTCCGAGCCTCTCTTCATCCTTGGGGGAGAGAGCATGAAGCAAAAGGACTCCGGCTTTGGTATAATCTTCACTCATATTTTATTTGCCAAAGGGAAGAAAGTAGTTTAAAAGGGCTTATATTTCACTCTAAGTATCTATTTTTGGCGATTCATGCCAAAGGGGGAGAAAGTATTAGCCCAAAGCAAAAGGACCGCACCATCACCCTATTTTTAAAACTTATGATTTTCGATTGGTAAAACTTTCAAATTGGTATCTTATTAATTTAAAAGAGGAGATTTCAAAAATTGATATCTTAAAACCCTCTTGAACACTAAGAGGAGAATTTATTAAGGGGGAGTTTTGTTAAGTCAAAGGAAAAACATTTGAAATAGGGGGAGAAAATTTCAAATCTTGAAAATGCTTCTCAAAATTTTATTCATTTACCTTTGACTATTTGAAAAGGACTTTGAAAAGGATTTAGAAAAAGAATTTGCAAAAACAAAACATGTGGTGCAAGCGTGGTCCAAAATGTCAAAAATTAAAGAAACAATCCATGCGCATCTTATAAGTATTTATATTGGCTCAATTCCAAGTAACCTTTGCACTCACATTTGGCAAACTAGTTCAATTATGTACTTCTATACTTGCTTTGGTTTGTGTTGGCATCAATCACCAAAAAGGGGGAGAATGAAAGGGAATTAGGCTTACACCTATTTTCCTAAATGATTTTGGTGGTTGAACTGCCCAACACAAATAATTGGACTAACTAGTTTGCTCTAGTATATAAGTTTTACAGGTGCAAAAGGTTCACACTTAGCCAATAAAAAGACCAAGAATTGGGTTCAACAAAGAGAGCAAGGGATAACCGAAGGCAGCCCTGGTCTGGTGCATCGGACTGTCCGGTGCACCAGGGGACTTCACGCTGAACTCCTCACCTTTGGGAAAATCCAGGGGCGCTCCGCTATAATTCACCGGACTGTCCGGTGTACACCGGACAGTGTCCGGTGCCCCAGAGGAGAGCAGCTCTGGAACTCGCCAGCTTCGGGAATTCGTCCTCTATAATTCACCGGACATGTCCGGTGCACACCGGACTGTCCGGTGTGACAGCGGGCAACGGCTAGTTCGCGTGCCAACGGTCACCTGCAGAGCATTAAATGCGCGCCAGCACGCGCAGAGGAGCAGAGCACACGCGGGTGGCACACCGGACAGCCTACAGTGCTTGTCCGGTGCACCACCGGACATCCTGGCGGGCCCACAAGTCAGAGCTCAACGGTCTAACCCCAACGGCTCGCTAACGTGGCTGACGCACCGGACAGTGTCCGGTGGCACACCGGACTGTCCGGTGCGCCATGCGACTGCAGCCTTCCAACGGCTACTTTGTGGTGGTTGGGGCTATAAATACCCCAACCACCCCACATTCAATTGCATCCAAGTTTCTACACTTCAACACCTTACAAGAGCTCTAGCATTCATTGCAAAGCACACCAATGAGATCAAATCCTCTCCCAACTCCACACAAAGCCTTAGTGATTAGAGAGAGTGATTTGCCGTGTTCATTTGAGCTCTTGCGCTTGGATCGCTTCTTTTCTTTCTCATTCTTTCTTGAGATTCATTCACTTGTAACCGAAGCAAGAGACACCAATTGTGTGGTGGTCCTTGTGGGGACTTTGTGTCCCGAGTGATTGAGAAGAAGAAGCTCACTCGATCCGTGGGATCATTTGAGAGAGGGAAAGGGTTGAAAGAGACCCGGCCTTTGTGGCCTCCTCAACGGGGAGTAGGTTTGCGAGAACCGAACCTCGGTAAAACAAATCCGCGTGTCTCACTCTTTATTCGCTTGCCATTTGTTTTGCACCCTCTCTCGCGGACTTGTTTATATTTCAAACGCTAACTCGACCTGTAGTTTGTGATTAAGTTGTAAATTTCAAATTCGCCCTATTCACCCCCACTCTAGGCGACTTTCAGCAAGCGCACCCGACCAAGGCGCGGGACAAACACGAAGGCCGCGGGTCTCCCCTTTACGCCCGTCTCCTAGTTTCCCCCCTCTGTGCTCCATCTCGCGCCGACCCATCTGGGCTAGGGCACGCGGCGACAATTCACTCGTCGGTCTAGGGACCCCCCAGGGTCGAAACGCCGATAGTTGGCGCGCTAGGTAGGGGCCTGCTGCGTGTTGACGAACAGCTTCCCGTCAAGCTCCAGATGGGTAGTCTCCAGCAACCTTTCCATCCCGGGACGGTGCTCCGTTTCGGGAGTCTCGAGTTCATGTCCCTCGACGGCAGCTACGACATGATACTCCTTCCTCCGCCGCACGACAGCGACAATGGCGGCCGACAACCCGCCCGCCGGCGGTAGAATCGACGACGTCTTCCCCACGTGGCGGAAGAACAAAATTCGGGTTTGTCCCATCGCCTTCTCCGCCGACGGAGGAGGAGGCGGGGCAACCAAGGCCAAGCAGGAGGCGGCACCTCGTCGACTGTCGAGCGAGTCGACGGCGCTGGCGCCCCAACGGGGGACACGTCGAGCGTCGCCCTCGCGTCTGAAACGAAGACGAGCGCCGTTTCCCCGCGACACGCCAACTCCAAGCGGATGGACGACGCCAGCACGCTCGCAAAGGACTTGCTGGGCGTCACCCTCGTACCCGAGACGACGGTGCAGTCTACCCCTGACGCGACTTCGTCACCGCATGTCGACTAGGAGGTACCGACCGATTCCCATCTCATGCCTTTTGGATTCAGCCTCGACCCACCAAGCGACTTCGCTTCGGTGGAAGCCTTCATAGAGGCATGTCCAAGCCCTCCGGGGTACGGTATGCGGTCACCCTAGGACCAGCTGATAGCTATCTCAACCTACGGGCCCTCGGATCTCGAGGAAGATGACGAGCCCGACTTTTGTTGGGATTTCTCCGGACTTGGTAACCCCAGTGCCATGTGGGACTTCATGACCGCATGTGACTACTGCCTTTCCGACTGTTCCGACGGTAGCCGCAGCTTCGGCGACGAGAACTGCGGCCCAAGTCATGAATGTTTCCACGTTGATCTAGGGGATCCCGGCGAAGGCAACCATCTTGGTATACCAAAAAACGGTGATCCCCCTAGGCTTGCGCCTCGCGTTGACATCCTTCGGGAGCTAGCTGTGGTCCCAGTCCCTGTGGGGGGTCAGGACACACAGCTCGAGCAAATCCGCGAGATGCAGGCCAGACTTGACGAGGGAGCAGGAACACTTGAGCCATTCCGCCAGGACATCGGGCAGGAATGGGCAGGCCAAGCTCTGGCCGGAGAAGCGCGTCATCTACCCCAGGGCATCCAGCACCGCAACACCGACGATGTCAGGACGAGACCGCCACCGGCTTCCAGTGGGTGTGGTAGAACCTCCAAGTTATTGGGCCCACATGCACCTGTCCTTGTCCCAAAGACCTCAGACGGCCATGCATGTGCACCAAATAACTCAACAGGATCTGTCCGATTGCCCCAAGGACATCGGATAAACCACTTTCAACCAGAAACGCGGGATTAAGTAACACAAATCACACACACAATATTTTTTTTTGCAGCGGAAATCTTATTACCAAATTTTACAGGTTACAAAAATTTTACATTATTTTATCAGAGTGATTATAAGTTTGAAATATATGCTAGCTCAAATGACCATCCTCAATAAGAAGTATAAGGGAGTTACTTAAACTTATAAGAAGGCCGAGCCCACCGACACTTAACACCATCATCAGCAGCACAAAACTAGGACCTGAAAAACAACAGGGAATAAAACCCTGAGTACGGAATTACTCAGCAAGACTTACCCGACTAAAGAAAAAACTCTCAAGGGTATGCTGGAATTGGGAATCAAGGAGAGGCTTTAGCAAGAATCAACTTAGATACTTTTGCAGAAATAGCTTACTAAAGTGAGTCCTTACTTTCAATATTTTAACGCCAAATTAAGTATTAATAGACTCTGTTTGCATCTGGTCTAATTTCAACATCTCATCAATACAACATCATTTTTATTCATAATGTTCACATCCTGACTTAGGTTGTAGGGCAGTGACCAAGTCTTCATAACCGCGAAGGTACGGCTATCCGAATCGATTATACTTAGCTGAGGATCTCCGATCACACGACATATGTAGCACTTAACCCTTGCATATGTCAACCCGCCACCGGGGTTCTTAAGACCAGATCAGGTTCACGCAAACCGAGAGCACAGATACACCACCGTCCAGCCTCTTGCTACGGAGGGTACACGCTACTCTAGACACCGCTCCACGCCCATTTCATGTTATCTTATTCTGGCCTTAGTCTGCCCGAGGCAAGGTTACCCATGATGAGGCATGTGACCAGTTAAAGGGTCCTCGATCATCAAGCCTACATACGCATCCAATCCTTAATCAACCTGGGTAGAACATCACCTGTTCCTAGCCCAAGTCCCGATTTAAGTACTTCCATCCTTAGGATTGTTTGTGTTCCTTAGGATGAAAAGAGCATCACAGGGAACTTTGCAGTAAGATCCCACCATGCTCCCAATGAAAATATATTCTTGTAGGTAGAAGCCATCTTTCCTCAGGATAACCCCTGAGCTAGGCCTTAACGCAAAAGACAACCTCTATCCACAAGATCTGAGCAGGGCTAAGCATTTTTGTAAACCATGTTTTGATACTTCACCAGAAGTATCTATAAAGGTATGGATATCAAGGAAGGAAATGCATCAAAGGGTTCCAAGCAACTCCTATAAACCTAATGCACATTTCACTAGACTTAAAGTGTGCAAAAATTGTTTAAAACACAAGGAAGGGGTTGCATGCACCGGGGCTTGCCTGGGTAACACTATGTTAGTGTTTGTTAGACGATGCCCACTTGATGATCATCCTTGTCCTAACACTTGATCAGGCAGGTTTTTTCATCAGCATCTCCATGCGGAGTAGCCCGCACTTGGGGTCGACTTGGCTTTGGTTCTCCGCATCACGTGATCAATTATCATACCTAATTGAAATGCATTATACATATGAATGCTTATGAAAATGCTAAGATAATATAAGTTTATTATCTAAGGTCTTGAATATAACTTTCCTTCACGGATCTTCGAGAACTTAGGGTTTTCGGAGTCAAAAGTGAAGTTCAAAAGGCAGGGGTAGGGTTTTGGATTCTAGGTATCAAACATGGCCCAAATCATACCAAACTCTACCCAAGGCTTCTAAATATCATTTAGAGATTACCCTAAAAATTTTGTGAATTTTGGATTTATTATACATTCCTTAAAAATCTAGAAACATGGTTCTTGGCTATTTTAAATACTCTATAATTCCCTATTTGGACTAAAAATCATGGAACTATTTTTACTAAATACTATGGGAAATTAGAAGTCTAGCAAAATTGGTTTTATATTTTTAGAATTTTTCTGCAATTTTCTATGAATTTCTAAAGCTGCTTGGAAAAAAGAAAAGGAAAACTACTAACAGTGTTGGGACCAAACTGGCCCAACCTGCCCAGCTTTAATGGAAAACGGGGGCGCGCCCGCGGCAGCTCAACCAGTTTTGCACAACAGTCCTTGCCAGAGTTAATATTAGGAACGAAGTCCTCAACAGAACTCTGCGAGTCACTGACATTTTACTTCTGGCCCCTTCTAGGTTTCTTGTCTTTACAAAGTGAGTCCTCGACGTCGCCGGCGGCGCGGACGCACTCCCACCGTGACACTACGGCAGAGGAGAGCCCGGGCAGCCGTTGGATAGTGACCAGACCAAATCCTAACCTACCTCGAGCATCTACAGGCATGGATTTGAATCACTAACTTACAGAGTGCCATGACCACGCTCAAGGTGGGAGCTCAGTACCGCGGTGTTCACCCAAATGGCTCAAGCACAGGATGTTTCAAATTGAGGGCACAGGGAGCACGAGTAGGATGCACGCAACACGACGCTCACAAGAATTGCCCTCGAGCCAACTGAATTTTGAGTGGTTCATCACTAGGGCAGTTCACGTGGTGTCAAGCCCGTGTTCCGACCAAACTAAGACCGCAAGGACCAAACGGACTTCTCGGCAAGCTTTACCAGGGTACAGGGATGCTAGAACATCAGTTTGTGGGGGTTAAGACATACCACAGTCGCTTGGCCACGTGAAGCCGAGGTGTTGTTGAGGTGATCACCGGACACGCGCGGCGGTTTGATTAGTGGAACAGGGCATGTCTAGAGCAGGGTTTGAGGGAGGCAGTACTGCATCTGATGCTGCTCACCTTGGTTGCAAGTCGAAGCAAAGATCACTGGTTAATTCTTGCCTTTCCCTCCCCCTCCTGGTGGTTCCTTATATAGGCAGTAAAAAGATCAAGAAGCTGGATTCTTGAATTTGCAACCAAGGTAACTATGAACAAGAGATGCAGTCGTGGCTTCCTCCAACAAAACCACGCAACCACATAGAATCTAGCAATCCAGGGTGAAGATTATCCATAGGCAAAAGAAAAGAGGGGGTAAGGATGAGATGCACAGTACAGGATATTTACATAGGTGATATTTCAGAGATGCACCAATCTGAATACCCTGCCAGCACTTCATCCCAATCTTCATCTGATTCCCAGGTTGGTCACGGCAAGGAAAGCCAAAAGATCAAGGTTAGATATTTCTGTATTTGGAATCTACAGTTCTTAAATGGTCCATCCAACTTTAATTAGCCTGTTCTCTAAATTTTTAATTAAGACAGCTGCTAATAGAACTTGTTTCCCGATCAAGGGTCTACAAATTTACTATAAGTCTCTTGGACCTAATCCTTATAGATTACAAGTTATGGTACCCAAAAATCAGCTACAAAACACTGGTACCATTTCACTCCTCTGAATTTCAGTTTTCAGTTGCTTATTCCATTTCCTTCTTTCTGACAGAGGCAGTTTGGGCGCCATTATCTCCTAAATCTATACAACACCAGGCCAAAGTTTCTTAATAAAACTAGCTCATGAACACAACCTCTCCAACTTTGCTTAAGACATTTTGGCACAAAGTCACCCAGGACACTTTTTACAAGGCTTCAAAGTGGAGCAAACAAGTAATATTTAGAATCGACTGATTAGATTGACAGTCTGAACTGTGATTCTGACAGCTCGATTTTGAGTATCACTTTCTCCAATATTTGCACAGGATCAAGCCTACTTGTCTTAGGAACACTTAATCATCTTCTAATAGTCTCTAATTTATCTACACAGCTCACAACCTTTAACCCACTGGATTGGCCATAAAAAGGCTCCAAACCTAGCTTGATTCACTATCTTATAAGCTTCAGATTACTGTGCTCAATCTGAAAATTCAGAGTTCTGTTAGTTCTATTTTGGGTATGTTTTCATGATATTTCCATAAGTTTTTAGGGTAGGGTTTCTTAATTGAACTTATACCCCTATAGTAGATCTACCATTTTGATGCACTAACCTAGGACAGAATCCTCATGAGTGAAGAGATATACAGCTCCAAAGATGGTCTCAACCTGCTGAAATTCAGACTTAGTTACATAGCTTTCATGGGTCCTTTTTACAAAAAGGTCCAAATCCCACTATTCCTCTTGCAAATCCTTGAATATAAAAGTTAGTGGGTTTAAGGTGCCCCTTTTACTTTGATACTTACACTTAGGTCCAGAAGGGTGCAACATTTGCATATAACCCCTAGGGTTTCAGTCCAGGGTTTTCCAGTGGTCTATTCAGGGTTTTTGATATTTCTAGGGTTTGAATCCCACTTAAGTCCATCCATGGTGGCATTTTATGATTATTACAAATAAGTTTTGAGAACCTAACCCATTTGGGCTTTATTGACCTCCTGAGCTCAATTTAGGGTTAAGTACCCACGACATATCAATTCAACTCGTTTGAAATTTTTGCTTGGTGAATGTATTCCAGGTGTGACAAACACATTATAGGCCAAGGCTTACGATGTTATGCCCAAGCTTTAGTGGCAGTAACACCAGGGGTGTTACAGCCCTCCCCCTTAAACGAATCTCGTCCCGAGATTCAGAGCGAAAGACTTTCAAGAGTAGAGAAGCATGTAACCCACGTCCATATCAGCGGTAATCACAAGACAGTCTTGAGCGAAGGCGAGTGCCTCAAGATGTGGTTTCTCTAGCGGACATAACATGTATTGCCTTAGGCTAATTTAGAGATGTCTACCAATAGAGACGATGTCTGCCAGAGGAACATATAAGGTTCCATGTATGCAGTTTGCTTTTTCTGATGACACTGTACTATCTGAGTCTGTTTGAGCGAGCGGTGAATATGTGACTTTACCTAAATAGAAGCAGATGCAACCATCTTGGGTAAAATATACAAAAAGTGGTTTACCAACAAGTGGTTACGGTAAGCTCATAGCACACGTGACAAGTGCGGATGTCGAACAACCCCACAGTTGACCCGTGACTAGCCAGAAAATCCAAGTCCAAGAAAAACGATAAAGACTCGGAAAATATCAACGAAGAGATCCGTTGATGTTGACTTTGCAACCAATCCATTTTATCAAGCACTAGGCATGGCTCGACTTGATCACACATGCTGGGAAAACACACGTGAGGCAATCGAGGCATGACTAGAGCGATGATTAGGTGGTTATTAGTCGACTTAACTTGGTCTTTGTAAGTACTTTCGTAGGATGGGTTGAACTAAAGTGAGTTTAGACAATTCGATAAAACGATCTGTAAACTCAATCTTTGTTCATTGGGCAGTTACAAGTTAGGAAACCAACTTGTTGACTACTTTTGACATCGAGCAAGTCCTCTCAGTACCATCGGTAAGCCAAGGGTTGAGAGTTCATATTTGCTAGCAAAAGGTCCTGCATTTGGGTAGAAATCCATTTGGTTAGGTTGTTCATCCGTTTCTTCATGCGAGATGAACCGACTTGGTTAGGGAATACAGGGATTAAATAAGAGGGGAATGAACAAACTCCTGCATCTCAACAGCAGGGAAGTCCAATCTCCATTTTGAGAGCTAATAAGTTGTCTCTCAACACTAAAAAGCTCCAAGGACCTTTACACAAAGAATGTAAAGGGAACTTGTATGAGTAGTCACTACCAAGATCAAGGGAAAAGAGACCATACATGAAAGTGGTATGCCCGTTTGATCCAACAGAGATGATAGATGTTGCTTGATCAATTGACAAACAACATAGAAATTGTTTCTAGGGAGAAGTCCACGGAAGATCACACGTCAGTGTAATTCCATGATGGATCATGACTAGAGACTTTGATACCGACATGCGCCAAGAAGCAAAATCCTGGGTGCACATTCACAGGAGGCTCTCAGTTTCGCCGTGGTACCATAAGTCCTTAACCATGACACCATTACAAAACTGGCACCAATAATGAATCTCACATGGTAAGAACAAGTTGTGCAGAGATAACATATTGATATAATCTCATAATGGATTATGACTACTAACTGTGATACTAGCGTGTACCGAGCAGCACAACCATGTGTGCGCACACACAGAAGGCCCCCGGTTTCATCGCAGTATCATCAATTTTAGTCATAACGCCAATACCAGACGTAATCAATAAGAAATCTCACATAGCACAAATAGACTGGTCAAGGATAACAATTTACAAAGAGTTACTCCACCTGTAAGAATGGTTACAAGTAGAGAGTCAAAGAGATTATGGCCCAAGGAAATGAACAAGGCATGGCCATAACCTAAACTTGATGAAAGGAGTACGATGGGAGACTGTTAATTCAGCCAAAACATATTTCTATGCTTATCATAGGGATTTTAAGGTCAAGGATTAAGTTGGTATGCCTTTGATAGATATGAGGGAACCAAAGGCATCAAGTTCAAGGAAAAGATTGGGTATTCCCTTCCTAGGTTGGGTTGATAAGGCAACATGGCGATCCTTAAGAACAGGCAACTGGATAAGGGACATCAACTTGTGCCAATCGAAGAAGGGCATGATCTAGGATGGAGACATGACTCGAGATTCTTGTTTTAAGCCTGAGTACACCTTAGGTCTAGCAAAAAAAATATCTAAGCATTTATTTGTATGTGTTTGGTCATGGAGTGATAATGGACAATTCAAATTTGGGCATGGTTCACTAAATAAGAATATGGCCTGGTTTTGGGTTTAGGCAATCAAGTCACTAACCTTCTATCGACACATCAAGCACAATGGCAAACACATTTGCACTAATGGTCAAATTATGAAAAGCTAAAAGCAATCTAAACCTGTATCCCTAAGACAGCACATCATTTACAATCACCAAGTTTTGGAATAAAGGTGAGAGAAGCATTTTGGGTGTATAGGTAACAAACAGGATGCAACAATCAAGATGCATGCTCGTCCTATACGTCCTCACTGATTTTGCCAACATAATGTGGCAATAACGTTCTATATCGGTGGCATACGTTCTCTCTCGGTATTTTGCTAGTCGTCAGCTACACATACGTTTTCGTGGTTAGTGTACCTACAGAAAATTCCATTACAACCCATTTTCCCATGATGCAATTCACACATGACAGTTTATCACAGTTTATACTCCATATATTGCTATATGGAGGCCAGCTCATCATTAAGCGCCGAGCCACGCATAGGCGCCGTTGCCACACTTTAACCATAGGGCAACTCATTATGGTAACTCACCTTCTTACCTGAGCTTAGGTGTGTCGTTACAAGTACATTACACTTCTCAGTATTCCCATGTTTGTATACCCATACACATCCATGGGGTACTGAATCCCTGAAAATTAAATACTCCACATCGCAGCCTTCATATATACATATGTGGAACATGTATATAATCAAGCGCTTTTTACACTCTTCCCTAGACCGACGTTTGTTCGGTCATGCTCTCACATCTCACCTTACCTTGAGCGTCAATCCATTCAAAACTGAATGGCCTTAAAATAACAATACACATGTATGCAATACACACCCGGTTATGGGTTATGGTTTTTACATAAGCCACCTAATAGTCCTTAACTTAGGGCTTAACAGAGGATGTCGCTAGCATTATAGTTTTTTTTTAAAACTGTTTTTCAAAGCCAAATAATGTGTTTAGTTGAAAATAGGTTTTTCGAAACCAAAACTTTTGTTTTGAAAATACGTATGTGACCGTATATACTTAATCCAGCTCCGATACCAGCCTATGGCAGAACCTCCAAATTATTGGGCCCACATGCACCTGTCCTTGTCCCAAAGACCTCAGACGGCCATGCATGTGCACCAGATAACTCAACAGGATCTGTCTGATTGCCCCGAGGACATCGGATAAACCACTTTCAACCAGAATCGTGGGATTAAGTAACACAAATCACACACACAATATTTTTTTTGCAGCGGAAATCTTATTACCAAATTTTACAGGTTACAAAAATTTTACATTATTTTATCGGAGTGATTATAAGTTTGAAATATATGCTAGCTCAAATGACCATCCTCAATAAGAAGTATAAGGGAGTTACTTAAACTTATAAGAAGGCCGAGCCCACCGGCACTTAACAGCATCATCAGCAAGACAAAACTAGGACCTGAAAAACAACAGGGCATAAAACCCTGAGTATGGAATTACTTAGCAAGACTTACCAGACTAAAGAAAAGACTCTCAAGGGTATGCTGGAATTGGGAATCAAGGAGAGGCTTTAGCAAGAATCAACTTAGATACTTTTGCAGAAATAGCTTACTAAAGTGAGTCCTTACTTTCAATATTTTAACGCCAAATTAAGTATTAATAGACTCTGTTTTCATCTGGTCTAATTTCAACATCTCATCAATACAACATCATTTTTATTCATAATGTTCACATCCCGACTTAGGTTGTAGGGAAGTGACCAAGTCTTCATAACCGCGAAGTTACGGCGATCCGAATCGATTATACTCAGCTGAGGATCTTCGATCACACGACATATGTAGCACTTAACCCTTGCATATGTCAACCCGCCACTAGGGTTCTTAAGACCAGATCAGGTTCACGCAAACCGAGAGCACAGATACACCACCGTCCAGCCTCTTGCTACGGAGGGTACACACTACTCTCGCCACCGCTCCACGCCCATTTCGTGTTATCTTATTCTGGCCTTAGTCTGCCCGAGGCAAGGCTTACCCATGACGAGGCATGTGACCAGTTAAAGGGTCCTCGATCATCAAGCCTACATACGCATCCAATCCTTAATCAACCTGGGTAGAACATCACCTGTTCGTAGCCCAAGTCCCGATTTAAGTACTTCCATCCTTAGGATTGTTTGTGTTCCTTAGGATGAAAAGAGCATCACAGGGAACTTTGCAGTAAGATCCCACCATGCTCCCAATGAAAATATATTCTTGTAGGTAGAAGCCATCTTTCCTCAGGATAACCCCTGAGCTAGGCCTTAACGCAAAAGACAACCTCTATCCACAAGATCTGAGCAGGGCTAAGCATTTTTGTAAACCATGTTTTGATACTTCACCAGAAGTATCTATAAGGGTATGGATATCAAGGACGGCAATGCATCAAAGGGTTCCAAGCAACTCCTATAAACCTAATGCACATTTCACTAGACTTAAAGTGTGCAAAAATTGTTTAAAAACACAAGGAAGGGGTTGCATGCACCGGGGCTTGCCTGGGTAACACTATGTTAGTGTTTGTTAGACGACGTCCACTTGATGATCATCCTTGTCCTAACACTTGATCAGGCAGGTTCTTTCATCAGCATCTCCATGCGGAGTAGCCCGCGCTTGGGGTCGACTTGGCTTTGGTTCTCCGCATCACGTGATCAATTATCGTACCTAATTGAAATGCATTATGCATATGAATGCTTATGAAAATGCTAAGATAATATAAGTTTATTATCTAAGGTCTTGAATATAACTTTCCTTCACGGATCTTTGAGAACTTAGGGTTTTTGGAGTCAAAAGTGAAGTTCAAAAGGCAGGGGTAGGGTTTTGGGTTCTAGGTATCAGACATGGCCCAAATCATACCAAACTCTACCCAAGGCTTCTAAATATCAATTAGAGATTACCCTAAAAATTTAGTGAATTTTGGATTTATTATACATTCCTTAAAAATCTAGAAACATGGTTCTTGGCTATTTTAAATACCCTATAATTCCCTATTTGGACTAAAAATCATGGAACTATTTTTACTAAATACTATGGGAAATTAGAAGTTTAGCAAAATTGGTTTTATATTTTTAGCATTTTTCTGCAATTTTCTATGAATTTCTAAAGCTGCTTGGAAAAAAGAAAAGGAAATCTACTAACAGTGTTGGGCCCAAACTGGCCCATCCGGCCCAGCTTTAACGGAAAACGGGGGCATGCCCGCGGCAGCTCAGCCAGTTTTGCACAACAGTCCTTGCCAGAGTTAATATTTGGAACGAAGTCCTCAACAGAACTCTGCGAGTCACTGACATTTTACTTCCGGCCCCTTCTAGGTTTCTTGTCTTTACAAAGTGAGTCCTCGACGTCGCAAGCGGCGCGGACGCGGTCCCACCGTGACACTACGGCGGAGGAGAGCCCGGGCAGCCGTTGGATAGCGACCAGACCAAATCCTAACCTACCCCGAGCATCTACAGGCATGGATTTGACTCACTAACCTACAGAGTGCCATGACCACGCTCAAGGTGGGAGCTCAGTACCGCGGTGCTCACCCAAATGGCTCAAGCACAGGATGTTTCAAATTGAGGGCACAGGGAGCATGAGTAGGATGCACGCAACACGACGCTCACAAGAATTGCCCTCGAGCCAACTGAATTTTGAGTGGTTCATCACTAGGGCAGTTCACGCGGTGTCAAGCCCGTGTTCCGACCAAACTAAGACCTCAAGGACCAAATGGACTTCTCGGTGAGCTTTACCAGGGTACGGGGATGCTAGAACATCAGTTTGTGGGGGTTAAGACGTACCACAGTCGCTTGGCCACGTGAAGCCGAGGTGTTGTTGAGGTGATCACCGGACACGCGCGGCGGTTTGATTAGTGGAACAGGGCATGTCTAGAGCAGGGTTTGAGGGAGGCAGTACTGCATCTGAAGCTGCTCACCTTGGTTGCAAGTCGAAGCAAAGATCACTGGTTAATTCTTGCCTTTCCCTCCCCCTCCCGGTGGTTCCTTATATAGGCAGTAAAAAGATCAAGAAGCTGGATTCTTGAATTTGCAACCAAGGTAACTATGAACAAGAGATGCAGTCGTGGCTTCCTCCAACAAAACCACGCAACCACATAGAATCTAGCAACCCAGGGTGAAGATTATCCATAGGCAAAAGAAAAGATGGGGTAAGGATGAGATGCACTGTACATGATATTTACATAGGTGATATTTCAGAGATGCACCAATCTGAATACCCTGCCAGCACTTCATCCCAATCTTCATCTGATTCCCAGGTTGGTCACGACAAGGAAAGCCAAAAGATCAAGGTTAGATATTTCTGTATTTGGAATCTACAGTTCTTAAATGGTCCATCCAACTTTAATTAGCCTGTTCTCTAAATTTTTAATTAAGACAGCTGCTAATAGAACTTGTTTCCCGATCAAGGGTCTACAAATTTACTATAAGTCTCTTAGACCTAATCCTTATAGATTACAAGTTATGGTACCCAAAAATCAGCTACAAAACACTAGTACCATTTCACTCCTCTGAATTTCAGTTTTCAGTTGCTTATTCTATTTCCTTCTTTCTGACAGAGGCAGTTTGGGCGCCATTATCTCCTAAATCTATACAACACCAGGCCAAAGTTTCTTAATAAAACTAGCTCATGAACACAACCTCTCCAACTTTGCTTAAGACATTTTGGCACAAAGTCACCCATGACACTTTTTACAAGGCTTCAAAGTGGAGCAAACAAGTAATATTCAGAACCGACTGATTAGATTGACAATCTTAACTATGATTCTGACAGCTCGATTTTGAGTATCATTTTCTCCAATATTTGCACAGGATCAAGCCTACTTGTCTTAGGAACACTTAATCATCTTCTAATAGTCTCTAATTTATCTACACAGCTCACAACCTTTAACCCACTGGATTGGCCATAAAAAGGCTCCAAACCTAGCTTGATTCACTATCGTATAAGCTTCAGATTACTGTGCTCAATCTGAAAATTTAGAGTTTTGTTAGTTCTATTTTGGGTATGTTTTCATGAGATTTCCATAAGTTTTTAGGGTTGGGTTTCTTAATTGAACTTATACCCCTATAGTAGATCTACCATTTTGATGCACTAACCTAGGACAGAATCCTCATGAGTGAAGAGATATACAGCTCCAAAGATGGTCTCAACCTGCTGAAATTCAGATTTAGTTACATTGCTTTCATGGGTCCTTTTTACAAAAGGGTCCAAATCCCACTATTCCTCTTGCAAATCCTTGAATATAAAAGTTAGTGGGTTTAAGGTGCCCCTTTTACTTTGATACTTACACTTAGGTCTAGAAGGGTGCAACATTTGCATATAACCCCTAGGGTTTCAGTCCAGGGTTTTCCAGGGGTCTATTCAGGGTTTTTGATATTTCTAGGGTTTGAATCCCACTTAAGTCCATCCATGGTGGCATTTTATGATTATTACAAATAAGTTTTGAGAACCTAACCCATTTGGGCTTTATTGACCTCCTGACTCAATTTAGGGTTAAGTACCCACGACATATCAATTCAACTCGTTTGAAATTTTTGCTTAGTGAATGTATTCCAGGTGTGACAAACACATGATAGGCCAAGGCTTACGATGTTATGCCCAAGCTTTAGTAGCAGTAACACCACGGGTGTTACAGCTGGGTCGGCCAGAACCTGGCGGTAGCGGCAATACTTCTCCGCGCGATGCCGGAGCCATCAATCACCGAGGGGCGTCGCATCCAGGGAGAGCTCAAGAATCTCCTGGAGGATGCCGCGGTCCGACGGGCCGAAAGCTCTGCCTCCCGAAGGCAGGGGTGCCCCTCAGAGCATCGCGCCGCGACTTCCCGGTTCGTGCGGGAAGCCTCGGTCCACACCGGGCGCACGCGCAACACAGCGCCTACGGCCCCGGGACGCCTCGGCAACGAGCACCATCACCGCAACCGTCGAACCCACCTCGACGAGAGGGTGCGCCGAGGCTACCACCCCAGGCGTGGGGAACGCTACGACAGCGGGGAGGATTGGAGTCCCTCACCCGAACCACCTGGTCCGCAGGCTTTCAGCCAAGCCATACGACGGGCGCCGTTCCCGACCTGGTTCCGAACCCCGACTACCATCACAAAGTACTCGGGGGAGACGAGGCCGGAACTGTGGCTCGCGGACTACCGGCTGGCCTGCCAACTGGGTGGAACGGACGACGACAACCTCATCATCCGCAACCTCCCCCTGTTCCTCTCCGACACCGCTCGGGCCTGGTTGGAGCACCTGCCTCCGGGGCAGATCTCCAACTGGGACGACCTAGTCCAAGCCTTTGCCAGCAACTTCCAGGGCACGTACGTGCGCCCTGGGAACTCCTGGGATCTCCAAAGCTGCCGCCAGCAGCCGGGAGAGTCTCTCCGGGACTACATCCAGCGATTCTCGAAGCAGCGCACCAAGCTACCCAACGTCACCGACTCGAATGTCATCGGCGCGTTCCTCGCTGGCACCACCTGCCGCGACCTGGTGAGCAAGCTGGGTCGCAAGACCCCCACCAGGGCGAGCGAGCTGATGCCCCCGAGGCATAAACTCAGCGCGGCACCAAGAAGAAAGGTAAGAAGAAGTCGCAAGTGAAACGCGACACCGCCGACGCGGACCTTCTCGCCGCCGCTGAGTACAAGAACCCTTGGAAACCTCCCGGGGGTGCCAATCTCTTCGACAAGATGCTCAAGGAGCCGTGCCCCTATCATCAGGGGCCCGTCAAGCAAACCCTTGAGGAGTGCGCCATGCTTTGGCGCCACTTTCACAAGGCCGGGCCACCTGCGGAAGGTGGCAAGGGCCGCAACGACGATAAGAAGGAAGATCACAAGGCAGGAGAGTTCCCCGAGGTCCACGACTGCTTCATGATCTATGGTGGGCGAGTGGCGAACGCCTCGGCTCGGCACCACAAGCAGGAGCATCGGGAGGTCTGCTCAGTAAAGGTGGCAGCGCTAGTCTACCTAGAAGGGTCCGACAAGCCCATCACCTTTGACTAGGGCGACCATCCCGACCGCGTGCCGAGCCCAGGGAAATATCCACTCGTTGTCGACCCCGTCATCAGCACGTTAGGCTCACCAAGGTCCTCATGGACGGAGGCAGCAGCCTCAACATCATCTACGCCGAGACCCTCGGGCTCCTGCGGATCTACCTGTCCTCGGTCCGGGCGGGCGCGGCGCCTTTCCACGGGATCATCCTCGGGAAACGCGTCCAGCCCCTTGGACAACTCGATCTACCCGTCTGCTTCGGGACTCCCTCCAACTTCTGAAGGGAAACCCTCACGTTTGAGGTGGTAGGGTTCCGAGGAACCTACCACGCAGTGCTGGGGAGGCCATGCTACGCCAAGTTCATGGCCATCCCCATCTACACCTACCTCAAGCTCAAGATGCCGGGCCCCAATGGGGTCATCACCGTCGGCCCTACGTATCAAAACGCGTACGAATGCGACGTGGAGTGCGTGGAGTACGCCGAGGCCCTCGCCGAATCCGAGGCCCTCATCGCCGACCTGGAGAGCCTCTCCAAGGAGGCGCCCGATGTGAAGCGCCATGCCAGCAATTTCGAGCCAGCAGAGACGGTCAAATTCGTCCCTCTCGACCCCAGCAACGACGTCTCCAAGCAGGTCCGGATTGGCTCCATGCTCGATCCCAAATAGGAAGCAGTGCTCATCGACTTTCTCCGCGCAAATGCCGACGTTTTCGCGTGGAGTCCCTCGGACATGCCTAGCATACCGAGGGAGGTCGCCGAGCACTCGCTGGATATCCGAGCTGGAGCCCGACCCGTGAAGCAGCCTCTGCGCCGATTCGACGAAGAAAAGCGCAGAGCCATAGGCGAGGAGATCCACAAGCTGATGGCAGCAGGGTTCATCAAAGAGGTATTCCATCCCGAATGGCTTGCCAACCCTGTGCTTGTGAGGAAGAAAGGAGGGAAATGGCAGATGTGTGTAGACTACACTGGTCTGAACAAAGCATGTCTGAAAGTTCCCTATCGATCAAATCGTGGATTCCACTGCTGGGTGCGAAACCCTTTCTTTCCTCGATGCCTACTCAGGGTATCACCAAATCAGGATGAAAGAGTCTGACCAGCTCACGACTTCTTTCATCACACCATTCGGCATGTACTACTACGTTACTATGTCGTTTGGTTTGAGGAATGCGGGTGCGACATACCAAAGGTGCATGAACCACGTGTTTGGCCAACACATCGGTCGAATGGTCGAGGCTTACATCGATGACATCGTAGTCAAGACGAAGAAAGCCTCCGACCTCCTTTCCGACCTTGAAACGACATTCCGGTGTCTCAAGGTGAAAGGCGTGAAACTCAATCCCGAGAAGTGCGTCTTTGGTGTACCCCGAGGCATGCTCTTGGGGTTCATCATCTCCGAGCGGGGCATCAAGGCCAACCCGAAGAAAATCGCGGCCATCACCAACATGGGGCCCATCAAGGACTTGAAGGGCGTAAAGAGGGTCATGGGATGCCTTGCGGCTCTGAGCCACTTCATTTCGTGCCTCGGTGAAAGAGGCCTACCCCTGTACCGCCTCTTAAGAAAGGCTGAGTGCTTCACTTGGACCCCTGAGGCCGAGGAAGCCCTCGGGAACTTGAAGGCGCTCCTCACGAACGCGCCCATCTTGGTGCCCCCCGCTGCCGGAGAAGCCCTCTTGAATGGGTCGACACCCAGCTTCCAGCGGCTCCGATCCAACCGGAACTCTGGACCATGTTTTTCGATGGGTCGCTGATGAAAACAGGAGCGGACGCGGGCCTGCTCTTCATCTCACCCCTCGGGAAACACCTCCGCTACGTGATGCGCCTCCATTTCCCGGCGTCCAACAACGTGGCCGAGTACGAGGCTCTCGTTAATGGGTTGCGCATCACCATCGAGCTAGGGGTCCGACGCCTCGACGCTTCCGGTGACTCGCACCTTGTCATCGACCAAGTCATGAAGAACTCCCACTGCCGCGACCCGAAGATGGAAGCCTACTGCAACGAGGTTCGGCGCCTGGAAGACAAGTTCTACGGGCTCGAGCTCAACCACATCGCCCGACGATACAACGAGACTGCGGACGAGCTGGCTAAGATAGCATTGGGGCAAACAACGGTTCCCCCGGACGTCTTCTCCCGAGACCTACATTAACCCTCAGTCAATACCGACGACACGCCTGAGCCCGAGAAGGCCTCAGCCTAGCCTGAGGCACCCTCGGCCCCCAAAGGTGAGGCACTGCGCGTCGAGGAAGAGCGGAGCGGGGTCACACCTAATCGAAACTAGCAGACCCCGTACCTGCAATATCTCCACCGAGGAGAGCTACCACTCGACCGAGCCGAAGCTCGGCGATTGGCACGGCGTGCCAAGTCGTTCGTCCTACCGGGGGACGGGAAGGAGCTCTACCACCACAGCCCCTCCGGCATCCTCCAGCGATGCATATCCATCGCCAAGGGTCAGGAGTTATTACAAGAAATACACTCGGGGGCTTGCAGTCATCATGCAGCGCCTCGAGCCCTTGTCGAAAAAGCTTTCCAACAAGGTTTCTACTGGCCGACCGTGGTGGCCGACACCACTAGGATTGTCCGCACCTGCCAAGGGTTTCAATTCTACGCAAGGTAGACCCACTTGCCCGCTCAGGCTCTGCAGACAATACCCGGCCATCACCTGGTCGTTTGCTGTGTGGGGCCTGGACCCCATCGGTCCCTTGCAGAAGGCACCCGGGGGCTACACGCACCTGCTGGTCGCCATCGACAAATTCTCTAAGTGGATCGAGGTCCGACCCCTAAACAGCATCAGGTCCGAACAGGCGGTGGCTTTCTTCACCAACATCATCCATCGCTTCGGGGTCCCGAACTCCATTATCACTGATAATGGCACCCAGTTCACCGACAGAAAGTTCCTGGACTTCTGCAAGGATCACCATATCCGGGTGGACTGGGCCGCCGTGGCTCACCCCATGACGAATGGGCAAGTAGAGCGTGCCAACGGCATGATTCTGCAAGGACTCAAGCCATGGATCTACAACGACCTCAACAAGTTCAGCAGGCGATGGATGAAGGAGCTCCCCTCGGTGGTCTGGAGTCTAAGGACGATGCCGAGCCGAGCCACGGGCTTCACACCGTTCTTTCTAGTCTATGGGGCCGAGGCCATCTTGCCCACGGAATTAGAATACGGTTCCCCGAGGACGAGGGCCTACGACGACCGACACAACCGGACCGACCGAGAAGACTCACTGGACCAGCTGGGAGAGGCTCGGGACATGGCCTTACTACACTCGGCACGGTATCAGTAGTCCCTGCGATGCTACCATGCCCGAGGGGTTTGGTCCCGAGACCTCTAGGGGGGCGACTTGGTGCTTCGGCTGCGACAAGACGCCCGAGGGCAGCACAAGCTCACGCCTCCCATGGAAGGGCCGTTCGTCATCGCCAAGGTTCTGATGCCCGGGACGTACAAGCTGGCCAACAGTCAGGGCAAGGTCTACAGCAACGCTTGGAACATCCGACAGCTACGTCGTTTCTACCCTTAAGATGCTTTCAAGTCGTTTGTACACCTTATTCACGCACAAAGTCTAACCATCAAGGAAGGGTCAGCCTTGCCTCGGCAAAGCCCGACCCTCCCTCGGGGGCTAGAAGGGGGGGAACCCCCCCTCTGCGTCAAAATTTTCCTCGAAAAAAGTCTTCCATCAAAACAATTTTCGCGTCTCCCGGCTATATCAGTAACAGGACCCCAAGAAACGAATAAGAGTGTATGTAAGTGGCAAGGCCGATCGAGCCGAGGGACTCCTACGCCTCTAGGATACGGATACCTCACTCGTCGCCTACCGCGAAAAATAACTCTTACTTGGGTAAGCAATCCTGCTACTGACGAACGAGTCCGGATATGCAAAACAGAAAGAAAAAGACGCAGCTTCATATCACGTTGACAAAGTGTTCAGGCCTCAACGGCCGCGAAAGGCACACACATTTCCAAAACAAACTGCTCCGGCAGAAATAAGCATCGCCCGGGGGAGGAGCGACACCCTCGGCTTCATCTCCGACTTCAGCGCCGTCTCCACCCTCGGCAAGACCCGCCCCGGCCTCGAACGGCGGCGCAGGCGGAAGGATCTCCACCTCGAAGGTGGATGCCAGCACCGCGCTCAGGCCCACAGCGGCCGCGTCAAGCCTCTGAACTTCGGCCAGGGCAACTTCGTCTTCATCGGGAAGACAATACCCCTCGCTGACCTGCTCCAGATCCACGTCATAGTGGGAAGCGAGCACGGCGAAGGCCTGCCTAACGCCGTGATGCAGCGCCTCGCGGAGTCGGCGTCGCGCGCGGTCGCCCAAGGCCTGCAGGCGACTCTGAGGGGAGCTTCCCGAGGGGACGTCGTCAAGGCCTAAGGTCTGACCAAGGGCCGAGATAGCCTCGGACATGGCCGCGCGGTCGGCCTCCTTCTGCCCAACCGCCTGGGCAAGTGCCTTGGTGGACTCATCGAGGGCAGACTCGAGCTCTGAAAATAGCCAAAGCAGAAGACTTCAAACACGAGTTGAGGAATGAAGCTGAAACAAAATCTTAAAACAGCCAAGACATACCTTTGGCTCGGGCACGCTGCTCCGAGGATGTGGTTTGGGCCACGGCTAGGTCTACCGCAAGGGCTCTGGCCCTAGCAGACGCCTCGCCTAACTGGACTCCAAGAGCCTCAGCCCAGCTTTCAGCCTCGGTGGCCCGGCCCCGAGATTGGTCCCGCTCGCCGATGACCTGGCCAAGCTCCAACTGCTGCCGCTGCGCCTCTGTGCGTGCCGCCGCTGCCTCTGCTCCTAGATCGACACAGAGCAACCGAAGGTCCGCCACCTCAGTGCTCTGTTGGGAGAGGTGCTCGGTAGCCCCAGCAAGCGTGATCCTCAGGGACTGCAGCGAACCCCAGACATTGGTCTCGCAGCGGATGAACGACGACTTGGCGGCGCTCAGATCCGTCAGATCCTGAGGAAAGGAAGCGGGGCGTCACGAAGAATGCCTTGGTCACGTGAAAGGTATGCTTGAAATCATTACCTGGAGGATCTTGGGAACGTCCCTGCAAAGGACCTCCAAGGTCGACCGAAGCGACCCCACCGTTGCCTCGGCACACTCACGAAGCCCGTCCTATGACTGCTCCTCTCGCTCATCGTCAAGAACGAAGAGGGGATCCGAAGCCCCACTGGTCCAGAACTAGAGCGACTGACGCCGCCCGTCGAGACTACGCAGCGCGGGGACGAGGTTGCCGCTCCCTAGGACGGGTCGCGTTTCTGCGCCCCCCTCCTCTGAGGCATCAAGTAGTGACGCCTCGGCCATCTCAGCGTCGGCGGCGACGGGTGGCTCCACGGCTAGAACGGCCACCACCTCGGTAGAAGCCGGTGCCAGCGCCGGCAACGCGTCTTGTGGGCTCGAGGCCGCAGCCGTGCCAGCAGTCTCCCTCGGCACGATGGCCGCCTCCATGGAGGAGTCGGCCTCGAGAGCTCGCCCCACGGCAACTTGTGCCGACTGAACCCCCTGCTCGGGGGCACCTTGTGCAGAGGCCAGCCGGCCGCCGAGGCCTAGTGCGGCACTAGCTGCAGAAGCTGGCGCAGTCTTAAGGGCTTTTTGGGGAGCCAGACCGGTCGAACCGTGCCTCCGTTTGCTGGGAAGAAAGGGAAAAAGCAGGATCAGGACACACGAAGAAGGCGCCGGAACAGAAGTATCCTTAGATACTTACCCACTCCGAGCCACGACCAATCGTGCCTACTGGGAGGCCCCACGAGCCTTGGCCCCCGCGGGCACCGCCGAGGTTTGCCCCGCTGCCGGCTTTAGGACCATCCCTGCCTCGGGCGCCCGGGGCGCCGAAGGGACGGTCCGCCTAGGCACGAACACAACAACCCGAGGATCGGCCTCCTCTGCTGCCGGCACGGACAACGGCTCTGGGGGCACAGGCGGAACGACCTGATTCCCCAGGGTCACCTCAGCTACCTGGGCCAAGGGGTCAAAAACCCCCTCGGCCTGCCCCCGTTCTTTGGGTCAGGACCCTGATGCCCCCACCTCGGATACTGACAGCACCGGCCCACTCAGGGGCTAGCTCGACGACCCATGGCCCAGCCTCAGATCCGGGCTGAGGCCAAGGCGAGCGGCCATGTCGTCGTCTTCATCATCATCGTCGTCGTCATCATCAGGCGTCTCCGGCGACGGCTCCCTCGGGAGCCCGTCCCTCTCCTGCCATCGACGACGCTTCTCCAAGGCGTCCCGAGCCCGCATCCGCTCGTGGGCCCGAGCCTTCTTCGCGTCCTTCTTCTCCTTCATCCTCTCCACAGCAACCCTCCGCGTGGCTCGGTCCATCGCGTCCTCTAGGACCGGTGGCAGGGAAGGCTTGTGAGACCCCAGCTCCTGGAGACGAACGAAAGGTCTCGGCTGAGAGGACCAGGGGCAATCCGACACAAGAAAGAAGGAGGAGCGGACACTCACCAGGGATATGCACCCGCACTCTGCACGCATCGGAAGCTGGGTGAGGGCGCCGGCATCTAGCTTCCCTACCGTACTGGCCACCCGCCTGTGGAGGTCATCGGCGGAGAGGGGGACCGAGGACATCTGCGAACCCTCCAAGCCGACCCCCGGCGTCATCTCCGAAAGTAGCAGCCGTCGCTCCGTTAAGGGGAGCACCCTCTGGCGATGGATGGCGGCAACCACCCCCGTGGTGGTGAGCCCTCCCTTTCGTAGCTTCTCCAAGGCCTCCAGAAGGGCCTGAAGATTTTTCTGCCTCTCGCGCAGGGCCCCTTACGCCAATGGCTGCCGGCGGCGGTCACCACTCGTTGAGAAAACAACAGGAGCCTCCCATCGTCATTCCAGAGGTAAAACCACCTGCGCTACCACCCCTTGTTCGAAGACGCAAGGATGGCGGGGATATACTGCTGCGCACGCGCTTGCCTCAACTGGAGGATGCAGCCACCAGCCCGCACCGCCATGCGGACCCTCTTCTCCCCCGTCGCCGAGGCAAAAGGCTCCACAGAGAAGAGATGTGTCCACAGATCCCAGTGGGGGGCAACCCCCAAAAATCCTTCACAAACCGCCGCAAAGATGGCCGCTTGCGTGATGGAGTTGGGGCTAAGGTTGTGCAGCTCCACCCCATAGTGATGCAGGAGTGCCCGCATAAAACGGCTTGCTGGCACACCAAACCCCCGCTCATGGAAGGAGACGAAACTCAGCACATACCCCGGCGGCGGGTTCGGGTCAGCCCCGCTCGGAGGGACCATCCAATCCGGCCGCAGGACATCAGAGAGGGGGCGGAGCAAGCCATCGGCAACAAGGGCCTCTAGGTCGTCCACCATGATAGTGGAAGAAGGCCATGGGTCGCGCGGCGAAACGATGGTTACCCGGTCGGCCATCGCCAAGCGAAGTAGGTGGCGGCGGGGCGGACAAGGTGCGGGGTTTTCTCAGGTTGCGGAAACCTAAGCAGAGGCGAGCAGCAGAGTAAAGAACCACCACCAGACCCTCCTCTGAATATATAAAGACCCAGGCAAGACCTGTTCAACGCTCCGCCCGAACCCGCCGCGAAACCCAAAACTCGAAGGCAAAACGCCCGTGTTCCGTTCCTCGAACGGCTCACGCACGCGCAACGGCTGCCCCGTGAACCACTCGTCCCGTCGCATTAACTCTCCGGCAGGATAGGCGGCACCTTTGGCAGGTGAAGCAGGTGACGCTTCGCTTCCGCCATAATGACCGCGTCAAAAAAGGTGCGCCACGTCGTTCGATTTTGTATCCTTTCCCTTTTTCTCTTTCTCTCTCTTATGATAGGGACCGGTAAAGGGGATACCCCGAAAGGGATCCTTCTCCGCGAAGGAAACGGGCCTTGAGCCCCCCTACTGATCAGAGGTTCGAAGGCTGGCCCCTCGGAGGGGTTCAACAGCCGCCTCAGAGCACTTGGGCTCCGCGCCCAATACTGGTCAGAGGTTTGACGGCTGGCCCCTCGGAAGGGTTCAACGGCCGCCTCAGGCTACTCGGGCTCCGCGCCGACTACTGATCAGGGGTTCGTAGGCTAGCCCCCGAAGGGTTCGACAGCTGCCTCAAACAAAGAGTGAGGGATGACCCTGGGTACGTTCGATACACAACCGAGGCTCGGGCTACGCTCCCGAGGTACCCTAGGACATTTCCGAGACCGACGGGAACGATTTTGTAATGGAATCCCATCAGAGGGAGGCATCGAGCCCTCGGACCCCGTCAAAAGGGGACCGGGACCGGCAAATCACCCGCAGGTACTTTTGGAGCGCGCCTCCAGGCTACAGCCGACCCCTAACGGATGGGGCACGGGCGTCCACTCGGATCACCCGTTAGCAACCCACTGGAGACACCATGTTCGGCGCCCTCCGGGGCAACATGGCGCTTTCCCCCTCCTCCTTGCGGAAAGGCGACGCATGGGCATATGTAAAAAAGTCAAGTCTGTCCTTGATCGTCCTCTCGCTCTGTGCGGAGGCTCGGGGGCTGCTCTCGCAAACCCGGCTCCAGCCAAACCGTTGACAACGTCAACATACCAGCCCGAGAACTTGGGACTCGACTGTGCACCCGGGCTACGGCCAGTTCGCATGAGGGAATGACCAGACCGGCCGAAGCATCACGAAATGCATTAAGACCTCGAAGGAGTCTAACCACTCCTCCGAGGCCTTGGGGGCTACACCCGGCGGGTGCGCTCACGCGCACCCACCGGAACGAAACGCAACCGAGAAAGGTCGGTCCCCTTGCAAAAAAGTGGGACAAAAGCCTCCAAGCGAGTATTAACACTCCCTTTGAGTCTCGGGGGCTACTGTCGGGGACCATAATTAGGGGTACCCCCAAGGCTCTTAATCTCAGCTGGTAACCCCCATCAGCACAAAGCTGCAAAGGCCTGATGGGTGTGATTAAGTCAAGGCTCGATCCACTCAAGGGACACGATCCCGCCTCGCCCGAGGCCAGCCTCGGGCAAGGGCAGCCGACCCCAAAGGATTCACGCCTCGCCTGAGGCACCCCCTCAGGCAACGGACACACCTTTGGCTCGCCCGAGGCCCAGTCTTCACCAAGAAGCAACCATGGCCAGGTCACCACGCCGACCGACCGTATCATGGAAGCATTTAATGCAAAGATGGCCTGACACCTTATCCTGAAGCGCGCCCCTCAGTCGACAGAGCCGAAGTGACCGCAGTCACTTCGCTGCTCTACTGACCGGCCTAACAAGAGGACTGCGCCGCCTGCGTCGCTCCGACCGCTGTGTCGCTCGACAGAGTGAGGCTGACAGCAGTCAAGTCCGGCTTCGGGCGCCATAGGAAACTCTGCCTCGCCCGACCCCAAGGCTCAAACCCGGGCTCGGCCCCGGAAGACGACGAACTCCGCCTCGCCCGACCCCAGGGCTCGGACTCGGCCTCGGCCCCGGAAGACGACAGACTCCGCCTCGCCCTACCCCAGGGCTCGGACTCGACCTCAACCCCAAAAGACGACGAACTCTGCCTCGCCCAACCCGGGGCTCAGACTCGACCTCGACCTCGGAAGACAGACTCGACCTCGACCTCGGAGGAGCCTCCGCCTCGCCCGACCCAGGGCTCAGACCGACCACGCCACAGGGGGGCCATCATTACCCTACCCCTAGCTAGCTTAGGCTACAGGGAACAAGACCGGCGTCCCATCTGGCTCGCCCCGGTAAACAAGTAATGATGGCGCCCCGCATGCTCCATGACGACGGCGGCTCTCAACCCCTTATGGAAGCAAGGAGACGTCAGCAAGGACTCGACAGCCCTGACAGCTGTCCTTTCGCAAGGCTACGGCGCTCCTCTGACGGCCACAACATCACGTGAATAGGGTGCCAAAACCTCTCCAGCTGCCACAACAGCATGTACTTAGGTTGCTAGCTCCTCTCTGCTAGACACGTTAGCACCTACTACATCTCCTATTGTACACCTGGGCCCTCTCCTTACGCCTATAAAAGGAAGGCCAGGGCACTCGTACAAAGGGTTGGCCACGCGGGGAGGACAGGACGGCGCGTGCAGGCCTCTCGCTCCCTCCCACGCGGACGCTTGTAACCCCCTACTGCAAGCGCACCCAACCTGGGCGCGGGACAAACACGAAGACCGCGGGTCTCCCCTTTACGCCTATCTCCTAGTTTCCCCCCTCCGTGCTCCATCTCGCGCCGACCCATCTGGGCTGGGGCACGCAGCGACAATTCACTCGTCGGTCCAGGGACCCCTCGGGGTCGAAATGCCGACAGACCGGACCGGTCATCACCGTATTCACTGGTAAGGCACCGCAACCCCGCTCTCTACGTTCTCTGCATCATGTAGCTAGGTTTTGCAGTAGAGTTGGAGCATTGGATCGCTTGCTAGCCTTGCACGGCAATGGCTTTGCCGTGTCTGGTGAACGCCGTGGTGGGTGTAGGAGCGCCGCCGTCTTGGGGGAAAGAGAAAACGCGTGCACCGTCTGATCTCACGGACGGTTGCGATTAGCTAGCAGATCTAGCCGTTGATTATGAGTTGGGCGGTGGAGATTAGTGCATAGGTAACATTTGGGGTGGGATTGGTTGGCGGCTGTCCATTTTGCGATCAACGATCTCGATTAGACCTCGGGTGCATTAGATCTGGACCTTGGATCGCTGATCCAACGGCCCACCCACCGTACCGATTCATGCCTTGGTACGTTTAATCTGAACCGTTGAAACCCGATCTGACGGCTCAGCCAACCCCGTACCCCTTCACCCAAACCATTTTTCACATAAGCCCCTGCTTTTGTTTTAAATAAACCCACCGTCCTGTGGGATAGTTCTGTGTCTGGGGAATTTTCCTAGAATAGCCCTTGCACTTTTTGGTATGTGAGGCCCACTCCAGGGAATTATAAAACCAGAGAAAATAAATCAGAAATGTATTTTTAATACAAAAATAATTACTAGAACTTGTTTATTTTGTAGAAAATTCATATGAACTCCAAATTGGTCCATTCTAGTTCCTAAATTTTTGTAATATTATTGTTTATCCAATTGTGCCACTATTTTGGCATGAAGAACAAATTAAATTTATCTAGTACTTAATCTTGTATTAAATACATAAAACCTTCATAAATTCATATCTTAAAATCTATAACTCCAAAATTAATAATTCCAGTTCCTATGATCTTAATTTAATGTCTAGATTATTATTGTGTATTTTAATTATATGTTTGCTGTGATGTTAATTTTTACTATACTATGTATGTATTGTATTGATGCGAGTAGATGAGCAAGCTGCACAGGATTCTGAGGTTCAGCAAGTAGAAGTAGCTGAGCAGGAGCTCATTGAAGGCAAGTTGTGCCCTTGATCACTTCTTTTACCCATTCATGTTCTTGTTAATCATAATGATCTGCATAGGTTAATTTTGCTGGGACCCAATAGGATACCCTAGATTTGATTATCTTTGTACCTTGTTTCACCACTGGTTTTACTACTTAATTTTTGGGTAGTACATGTTATTGCTTTATGTGGATTTGGGTATAGAGATACTTATTACTCATTATTACACTTATTATCTGTTCATTACTTTCTGTTCATGATAAGATCATTATGTTAATGGGAACATGGAGAACCACCCGGGAAAACAGTGCTACCACAAGGGTTTAATGGGACGCCCTTGGCTGATTAACTAGGAAACCTAGTGGATGGCTACCTTAACCGAAAGGGGCAAGGGCAGTAGGGGAGTGGTCAGTGTAGGGAGGTCCTTGGGTTGATTTTGCTGCGATGGCGGTCAGGCGAGGGATTCCTGCACTGGAGCTTCCTATAAACTGTAGCGGGTAGTCTGAAGCTAGTGGAACTTTGTAAAGGCCTCGTAGTGGTACCCTGCCTCGCTTCATTGGTAGAGGTGTATGGGGTCTGATCAACTCCGTCGCAAATGGGTAACACGACTTGTGGGTAAAGATGCGCAACCTCTGCAGAGTGTAAAACTAGTATACTAGCCGTGCTCACGGTCATGAGCGGCTCGGACACTCACATGATTAATTTATGGAACTTAAACTCAATTTATCATTTCATTGCATTTGGGATTATTTTATTATTACTTTTATT
The DNA here is from genome assembly GCA_029449295.1 of Zea luxurians. Lineage (NCBI taxonomy): Eukaryota > Viridiplantae > Streptophyta > Magnoliopsida > Poales > Poaceae > Zea > Zea luxurians. The sequence goes on along the minus strand of JAOPSE010000011.1, from coordinate 64,373,744 downwards.
TATTATTTCTAAGGTTCGGTATTTACTTACACTTAGTAATTGCTAATAAAATTTGGACCAACTTATAAAAGCAATGCTCAGCTTAAGCCTTATTTCATTGATCAGACTTACACTTCATGAACTCCCACCTTTGGTGAGTTCATGCCACATTATTCCCCACAACTTGTTGAGCGATGAACATGTGTGAGCTCACTCTTGCTGTCTCACACCCCCTCCACAGGAGAAGAATAGGTGGTCGAAGAGGATTCGCCTAACACTGAGGCTTTCGACTTGATCTAGGTGGCGTCTCCCAGTCAGCTTTCTAGCACCTAGGATAAATTTTAGTTCTTGCGATATTCATATTTTATTTTTGTAAGACTTTCGCTATGTATTAAGTACTCTGATTTTATTATGACATTTATCTCTATACACTCTGTTATTATATATGTTGTCTTCTTGGCGCATGTATGAGATGCACCCGGCTTTATAACTTAAAACCGGGTGTGACAAATATGATTAGTACAAATGTAATTCCCACTTTGTAAGAAAAAAAAGGAGAAAGAAATTATGTCCCGATATACATATATGTGTTATCTATATTCGTCATTCCATGTGGACACCTCACTTACACCAATAAATAATCAACAAAAGACACTCAACTAAATTGTGCATCATGCTGGGATTTTATTGTGTGTGCATTACTTGTGACAATGTAAAAAAACAATATAAAAATGAATAAGTTAAAACTAGAGTGGAATTTGAGATCTAAAAGGAATTCAAGAATTTAGAAAAGAGAAGAAATGAATATTATGAGGAGAAAAATAATTAAATAAAAATATATTGTTCCAAAACTAGAGTTTGAAATGGTGTAATTAACTCAAGGGAGGAACTCATAACCAAATCCAAATTCAAGTTTGAATTCAAAAAGGAAATAAAGAGGAAAATAAAATCAGAATAAAAGAAAAAGAGAAATTCCACTGTTGGGCCACGACCCCCCAATTCAGCCCACTACCTCTTTTGACCCACGCGCCCACATGAACACCCACGCGCGCACCTGACCACTGGGTCCGCGAACCAGCCTCCGCGCGCGCGCTCCTCTCCGCTCTGTCGCTTACGCGTTGGGCCCGCATGTCATCCCTAACCGTGTCCGAGATCCGGCCGCAGCTGCGCTCAATGGAATCCGAGATTTCCTGGCCGCCATTCTCGCGCCAGTCGTTCGGGAAGCCGCGACCTCTACCACTTCTCCCCGACCTTTGGTGTATATAGGCGCCGTCAGCACGTTTGTATCGCCACAGCGCTGCTCGACAGGAGATAACCAACCGAGAGCCCCTCTTGCCGTCCTACCATTTTCGAGACTCACCGGTGTTCTAACCTTGAAGCTCAGCCGCCCGAAATCGCCTTGGTGCGCGGAGTGTGGGGCCCCGGTTGCGCGCGCCTAGGGAGCCTCGGCGGCGGCCAATTCCTCGATCTCCTGCTGGTGCCACCATCCCGCGCGAAGGACGACACCCACCCTGACACGAAGTTGGTGAGCAATTCCCCTCTTACTCATGTTTATCTCTGCGTTTCCTAGTGCGTAGCAGTTCTAGACTTAGGTTCCGATGGGCCGAACGGCCGAGCACCACCACCAACCATTCCATGGTCGCGGCCGGTGGTGGTCTGTGCTATAGCGACCGCAATCTGGGGCAATCCCCATCCCAATCGATTCGGGTGAAAGCGAATTTGGTTCTGCATGGGTTCTGGTGCGAATTATCCACTGGCGTGGTAGATTGGGATTCTCCGACGAGCTTCACCGCGGCCTAGTGGGCGGCGCCGCCATGCGTGCCTGCTCTGTTGGGGTGATAATCGTGCTCCATCGGATCAACGGCGGACGACCGCGATTAGAAGTTAGGTACCGGTTCGGTGGGATCTGGTCCGTGCCATGCGATCTTGATCCAACGCGCTAGGTTGCTCCGTGGTATTTTAAATCTTGACCGCGCTTGCTCGATCCGACGGCTCAAAACGTACATCTGTTTATCTGGGTTCCAATCTAATCCTGACCGCAGATCAAGATCCAACGGCCCAGGGCGTGCGATACCCCTTCGTTGGGTCGTTTTATACATGTGCCCCTCAGTTTTTAGAGATTTAACCCGTCGACCATTGCGCATTAGTCCCGTGTCTCGGTATTTTTAGCGCCGAGGACCCTGCGCTCTTTAATAATTGTGGCCCAGTCTAGAGCAGTGTAAAAAATCAGAGAAATTGAATTTAAATGGATTTTTAATACATAAATAAGTGCTAGAGCTTATAAAATTCATAGAAAATTCATATGATATCCAAAATTACCCATTCCATTTTCTAAATTTTTATAATATTATTAGTTATCACTTAGAGTCTCTGTTTTATCATGAAAACAATAAGAAATTTAATTTCTCACTTAATCCTATTTTAAACACATAAAACCTTTGAAAATCCATAACTTAAAAGCTATAACTCCAAAAATTATGATTCCTGTTCCTAGGATTTTATTTTAATGAGTAGTTTATTTTTATGTATTTTGTTTATATGTTTGTGTGATGTTAATTTCTCTTTATACATTGTGCTTGTTTGTATTGTGGCGAGTAGAAGAGCCCGTTACTGAGGATCCTAGTGAGTAGCAGGTTGAAGTAGCTAAGCAGGAGCTCATTGAAGGCAAGTTGTGCCCTTGACCACTTTTTACCCAATAATGTTCTTTAATATCATTTATTCCATGCATAGGTTAATTTTGATGGGACCTGATAGGTCACCCTAGATTGTTTATCTCATTACCTTGTTCACCTCTAAATCACTTGGGTAGTTTGCTATTGCGTTACATGGTTTTGGGAGAATCATTTATTATATCTATGTTCCAATTATTCTTTTGTTATTCTATTTATGTTCATGTCAAATTCATTAATGTTAATTGGAACATAGAGCTTAACTTGAGAACCACGTGCCACCACAAGGGTTTAATGGGACGCCCTTGGCTGACTAATTAGGAAAGCTAGTGGAAGACTACCTTACCCGAAAGGGGCAAGGACAGTAGGGGAGTTGCATGCAAGGAGGTTCTCGGGTTGATTTAGCTGCAATGGCGGTCAGACGGGGAATTCTTGCAAGTGCTCTTCCCATAAACTGTAGCGGGTTTTCGGAAGCTAGTTGAACTTTATAAAGGCCTCTTAGTGTTGCCCTGCCGCGCTTCCTAGGTAGAGGTGTATGGGAGTCGCGACCCCTTGGCAGATGGGTAACATGACTTGTGGGTAAAGGGTACAACCTCTGCAGAGTGTAAAACTGGTATACTAGCCGAGCTCACGGTCATGAGCGGCTCAAGACTCTCTGATGTTTAAATTATGGAACTTAAATTCAATTTTGTCATTTGCACTGCATGGGTTTATTATTAATTTGTTCTATTACTTTATTTAAGGTTTGGTACTTACTTACACTTAGTAACTACTAATAAAATTTTGACCAACTACTTAAAAGCAATGCTCAGCTTTAACCCCTATCATTGATTAGCCTTACACATCACATGAACTCACACCTTTGTGAGTTTATGTCCACTGGTTCCCCACAATTTGTTGAGCTATGATCATGTGTGAGCTCACCTGTCACACCCGGGCTTTAAGGAACAAAGCCGGGTGCATCTCATACATGCGCCAAAGAAGACAACATATATAACAACAGAGTGTATAGAGATAAATGTCATAAAACATTAGAGTATTTATTACATAGCGGAAGACTTAATACAAAATAAAAGAATAAACATAAAACGAACTAAGGATCGTCGGCGCCAATGTCAACTGAGAAACGCCACCTAGATCAGATCATACTCCTCGCCTTGTGGCTCCTCCTGAACCACCGGCTCTTCTCCTGTGGGGGGGTGTGAGACAGCAAGAGTGAGCTCACATACGTTCATAGCTCAACAAGTCGTGGGGAATAATGTGGCATGAACTCACAAAGGTGGGAGTTCATGAAGTGTAAGGCTGATCAATGAAATAAAGGCTGAAGCTGAGCATTGCTTTTATAAGTTGGTCAAAATTTTATTAGCAATTACTAAGTGTAAGTAAATACCAAACCATAGTAATAATAAGTAAAAGTAATAATAAAATAATCCCAAATGCAATGAAATGACAGGTTAAGTTTAAGTTCCATAATTTAATCATGTGAGTGTCCGAGCCGCTCATGACCGTGAGCACGGCTAGTATACCAGTTTTACACTCTGCAGAGGTTGCGCATCTTTACCCACAAGTCGTGTTACCCATTTGCCACGGAGTTGATCAGACCCCATACACCTCTACCTAGGAAGCGAGGCAGGGTACCACTACGAGGCCTTTACAAAGTTCCACTAGCTTCAGACTACCCGCTACAGTTTATAGGAAGCTCCAGTGCAGGGTTCTTGTCTGACCGCCATCGCAGCAAAATCAACCCAAGGACCTCCCTACACTGACCACTCCCCTACTGCCCTTGTCCCTTTCGGGTAAGGTAGCCCTCCACTAGCTTTCCTAGTTAATCAGCCAAGGGCGTCCCATTAAACCCTTGTGGTAGCACTGTTTTCCTGGGTGGTTCTCCATGTTCCCATTAACATAATGATCTTAACATGAACATTGAAGAATAAAACAGATAATAAAAAGTATAACAATGAGTGATGAATATCTCTATACCCAAATCCACATAAAGCAATAGCATGTACTACCCAAAACTTTAGTAGTAAAACCAGTGGTGAAGCAAGGTATAAAGATAGTCAAATCTAGGGTATCCTATTGGGTCCCAGCAAAATTATCCTATGCAGATCATTATGAATAATAAGAACATGAATGGGTAAAAGAAGTGATCAAGGGCACAACTTGCCTTCCACGAGCTCCTGCTCAGCAGTCTCTACTTGTTGAACCTCAGATTCCACAGTGGCTTGCTCGTCTACTCGCATCAACACAATACATACATAGCATAGCATAAATTAACATCACATCAAACATGCAAATAGAATATACAGTAATAAACTGGACATTAAAATATGATCACAGGAACTGGAATCATTAAATTTGGAGTTATAGATTTTAAGATATGAATTTCCGAAGATTTTATGTGCTTAATATAAGATTAAGTGCTAGATAAATTTTAAATCCACTTTCATGTTAAAACAGAGACACTAATGGTTAGACAATAGTATTATAAAAATTTAGGAACTGGAATGGACCAATTTGGATCAAGTATGAATTTTCTAGGGATTAAACAAGTTATTGGAATTAATTTTGTATTATAAATCTTTTTCTAGATGTATTTCTCTGTTTTATAATTTATCTGGACTGTGCCCCAAAATCAGAGAAGTGTAGAGGTGATACTATAAAACTTGAGCAGACTTAGACTACCACCGAGATGGACGGCGGGTTAATTCATCTAAAATGCAGGGTCTCTTTTGTAAATCGGGACGACTCAAAGGATACGGTGCACTATAGCCGTCGGATATGTTGTCAACGACCCAGATTAGAGTTCCCTATCCGTGAACCGGTACGCATTGTGAACCCACAGATCAGGGATCAATGGTTGTGGTTCAATGGAGCAAGATCTACATATAACCACACGATCTGTATCCAATGATCACCGTCCTACGCCCAATCCTGGTCGTTAGCTAGTCGATCAACGGCTCATGGGAGTCTTCCCCGTCACCAAACTCCACATCCCCATGCTCGGCAGTGCGCATCATCCACGACGGCGCGACGCCGGAGTTCGGCCGCAGGGGACTCGATGACCCATTCCGAAATTAAATGGGTCACAACGTAGTGGAGAAGGTGGCGAAACCGGTGAAGGTAATCTCACAACTAATTATGGCGCCAGATCATCGAGCTGCGAGAATGCGCGGACACACCGGCCGTGCACCGAGGCGGGCAATCACGAACGCCCAAAATGCCATTGCTTAACCACGATTGGTCTAATTAATCGTAGGGACAGTGCGTAGGGAGTGGAGCATACCAGTCCCGAAGTCGTGGAGGCGCCAGCCCTCGCTAGGAACGGATGCCACGAGGTGGAGTCATCGCCGGTGGGCAATCCCCATGTCCTACTAGACGTCGAGAGTCATCCACCGGCACCGGGCGATGGAGGAAATAGGGCAACGACGGCGGCAATCACTTGTCTAAGGAGTTGGCGTCCTGGTTGTATGGCACGGTGTCGAGCGTAATAGGGATAGGAGCAGTAGGTAGATATACGTGCGACCGAAGCCCACGACTCGCAACCGATCCCCCCGGATTCACGGTCGAGCGAAAATTGCTCCACGAACGAATCACGGGAGTCGTTGCGGGCAGGAAGAGCAAGAACAACATGGGGGCTTAATACCTTGAATCGCGGTGCGGAGGGCCACCACGGGACGCCCAGGCTCCCCGCCATGGCTGGGAAACGGCATCGAGGGCCGAGAAGAAAAAAAGGAGGCCCGGCCTGCAGGGAACCGTGAGGGAGGAGATGGCTGATAGAGAGGGGGCTCTGCGCGGAGGGAGGTGGGCTGCCACTGGCGAGGATCTCGGCTGCTTCTGTTGTCGCCGCGCGTGGGTCTTGAGCTTGCCCAAATCACGCGGACGCGGCGAAGAAAGAGGAAGGGATAGAGCTGACATGCGGGACCGACCCGTCAGTGTATGGCAGGCACACGCTAGAGGGGTGGATGAAGCGCGGGCCCCATCTGCAGTGAGCGCGGAAGTGGACTGCGCAATGTGCATGGAGTGCGGTAAAAATGGGCCTCCAGGATGGAATTTGGCCCACAGAGGCTTTTATCTTTTTCTTTTTTATTTATTCATTTTCCTTTCTCTTTTCTTTTATGTGTCTCTTTTTCCTTTCATTTTTAAATTTCCAATTGAATTCAAATATGAATGTGAACTTTGTACATAAGTTAAATATACAAAATAAGCATGCTAGTACTGTAGTCTTTTATTGATCCATATATTTTGTCTTGTATAGTATTTATTATTTCCAATCTTCCCCTAATTTGCACTTTTGGGATTAAATCCAATTCTCTTCTCATTATTATGTTTTCATGTTATTATTTATTTATTTTTATTGTCACAAAATGCACACCAAATAAAGTCCAGCATGATGCACAGGTTATTTATGTGTTCTTGGTTCTAATTATCCTCTTTTAACTAGTGTTGATCACATGTAATGAATAGTAGAGACCACAAACTATTGAGATTATCTCTATCCTCTTCTATTACACTTTTGAGTATTACAAATCCTACCCCCCTTAAAAATAATCTCGTCCTCGAGATTTAAGAAGATCTAGGGGAAAGATGGGGAAAATCTATGCGAAGCTCTTCCTCTCTCTCCCAAGTAGCTTCTTCTTCACCATGGTGACTCCATTGAACCTTGCACATTTTAATCACCTTATTCCTTGTAACTCGAGTGAAAGTGTCCAGAATCTTGATGGGGTACTCAGCATAAGTCAGGTCATCTTGAACACTAAGGTCCTCCATTGGTAACTGCTCCTCAGGTACCCTGAGGCACTTCTTTAGCTGAGACACATGGAATACATCATGTACATCTGACAGGTGATCGGGTAGCTCTAGTTGATATGCAACTTCTCCCACTCGCTTTAAGATCAAGAAAGGTCCAATGAAGCGAGGGGACAGCTTTCCTTTAACTTTAAATCTCCTCATACCCCGGAGTGGTGACACCTTCAAATAGACATGATCACCCTCCTTAAACTCCAGTAGTCTTCTCCTATTATCAGCATAGCTCTTCTGCCTTGATTGTGCGATTCTCAAATTTTCTCTTATCATTCGAACTTGCTCTTCTGCCTCTTGAATCAATTCAGGCCCAAAGAACTGTCTTTCCCCAGTCTGATCCCAATACAGGGGAGTCCTGCATTTCCTGCCATACAAAGCCTCAAATGGTGACATCTTCAAACTGGCCTGGTAGCTATTATTATAAGAAAACTCAGCATAGGGTAAGCTCTTCTCCCAACTACCACCATGTTTAAGAGCACAAGCTCTTAACATATCCTCTAGCACTTGATTAGTCCTCTCTGTCTGTCCATCAGTCTGGGGATGGTAGGCTGAGCTAAAATTCAACTTTGTATCCAAGCTCTCATGCAACTTCTTCCAAAATCGAGAAGTAAACTGTGATCCTCGATCAGACACGATCTTCTTAGGCACTCCATGTAGACAAACTATCCGAGTCATATATAATTCTGCTAGCTTGGCTCCCGTATAATTAGTCCTCACATGTATGAAATGAGCCACTTTTGTCAATCTGTCTACAATTACCCAAATAGAGTCATACCCAGCAGGGGTGCGGGGTAGTCCAACAATAAAATCCATACCAATTTCTTCCCATTTCCACTCAGGTATCTTCAATGGGTGCAATAGTCCAGCGGGTCTTTGATGTTCGGCCTTGACTCTTTGACACACATCACACTTAGCCCCATGAGCAGCAACATCTCTTTTCAGTCCATACCACCAATACTTTTGCTTCAAATCTTGATACATCTTAGTGCTTCCAGGGTGGATGGAGTAATTAGAATCATGAGCTTCTTTCAATATAGCCTCACGGAGGCTATCGATCTCTGGAACACATATCCGATCCTTGAACCATATAGTACCTTGCTCATCCTCCGTGAACTCCGGAACTCTTCCTTCAGTAATAAGATCCTTGATCTCTTGAATCTTAGCATCACCAATCTGACCTTTACAAATCTCTTGCTCCAAGGTAGGTTCCAATTCAATGGTGACTCCTTCAGTGTGAGTAACAATTCCCAAATTGAGTCTCTCAAAGTCTTTTGCTAATTCATCGGGTAGTTGGACAACAAAAGCGGAGTGAACATGTTCTTTCCGACTTAAGGCATCTGCAACCAAATTTGCCTTGCCTGGATGATAGTGAATCTCCAAATCATAATCCTTAATAAGCTCCAACCAACGACGTTGTCTAAGGTTGAGATCCTTCTGAGTGAATATATACTTCAAACTCTTATGATCCGTATATACTTGGCACTTAGTTCCCATAATGTAGTGTCTCCAAATCTTCAGTGCATGCACAACTGCTGCCAGCTCTAAGTCATGAGTGGGGTAGTTCAATTCATGCTTCCGCAACTGACGAGATGCATAGGCAATCACATGACCTTCTTGCATAAGCACACATCCAAGTCCTTGGCCACATGCATCACAGTAAATGTCAAATCCCTTCTGCAGATCTGGCATAATCAATACTGGAGGTGACATTAATCTCTCCTTCAACTGATCAAAGCTTTCTTGGCACTTCTCATCCCACTTAAATTCTCTTCCTTTTTCCAAAAGCGATGTTATAGGCTTAGCAATTTTAGAGAACCCTTCAATAAATCTCCGATAATATCCTGCGAGTCCCAAGAAACTCCGAATCTCAGTAACTGTAGTGGGCACTCTCCACTCCATTATCTCCTTCACTTTAGCAGGATCCACTGCTATTCCTCCATTAGAAATAATATGACCAAGGAATGGCACCTTGTCAATCCAAAACTCGCACTTGCTGAACTTAGCGTAGAGTTGATTATCTCGCAACTTCTGTAGCACCAACCTTAAATGTTCCTCGTGATCACTATCACTCTGAGAATAAATAAGAATGTCGTCGATGAATACCACAACGAATCTGTCCAAATACTCCATAAACACCTTATTCATCAAATTCATGAAATATGCCGGTGCATTGGTCAATCCAAACGACATAACAGTAAACTCATATAATCCATATCGAGTCGAGAAAGCTGTCTTGGGAATATCCGATGGTCTAATCTTCATCTGATGGTAACCCGATCGGAGATCAATCTTCGAGAATACTCTAGCACCTCTCATCTGATCAAATAAATCCTCAATACGGGGTAATGGATACTTGTTCTTCACCGTAACATCATTAAGAGATCTATAATCCACACACATCCGTTGCGATCCATCCTTCTTCTGCACAAATAACACCGGTGCTCCCCAAGGTGAGGAACTCGGACGAATATACCCCGCCTCTTGTAACTCAGTTAACTGCTTCTTAAGTTCCTTCAACTCCTCTACGGACATTCTATATGGCCGTTTAGAAATAGGGGCGGTTCCAGGTAAGAGATCAATAACAAACTCAACTTCTCTATCAGGTGGCATCCCTGGTAACTCCTCTGGAAAGACATCCAAAAAATCTCTGACTACCCGGATGTTGTCACCAACAAACTCCTCAGGTATAAAGAACATTGCACGCATGGATGAGGAGGTTACTGCAATATTAACTTGAAATCTCTCTCCTTTAGTGGTAGTGAGTTCTACGGTACCTTTACCACATGCTATAACGGCCTTTGCCTTTCTCAGCCATGACATACCAAGGATCAGATCTATACTGCTTGACTCTAATGTTATAGCAGTAGCTCCAAATTCTCTACCCATAATGGTCAATGTCAATCTATGTGTCATTTGATTCGCCTCAACAGGCCCTTTAGGTGTAATTACTCTCATGGGTTTTCTCATATTGTCCAACACATATGCACAAACCAAAATCTCAGCATGACGCATAATTTTGTTAGCAACACATGGGGTCAGATAGACCTTTTTATTCCTCCTAAAATAGTATCATACCGAATACTAACTAAAGGAACATGTAGATCTTACAAATAGTAGTAATTTATATATATGTTTATGTAGCTTGGTGGAGCTGGTGGTGGTGGAGATGGTGGTTGTTGTCGTTGTCTCTCCAACCGTGATTGCCTTATTTCTTCATGTATCTCCAGACGGGCCTGACGTATTTCCTCGCGTTCTTGTCTTATCTGGTTTTGCATTTCGGTCACCATGTCTGTCAATTGCTGTATTACCAGCCTTTGGGCTGCAATCACTTGATCGATTTCAACGGGTGAAGGATTTGGAGGATTCATTTCTGTTTGCTGTTGCGTGATAATCTCTCCTTTCCTGGTATTGACCATCTGAGTTAGATACATAAGGTAAGAAAGAGCAGTAGACAAGGCAGTAATTACAATCATGTTACTTTGGGGGACTTATTAGCTAAGTAGATTAGTGTGTCACCTACTAAAGCTAATACAGTACCTTATAGTGGTACATACTAAAATGTCCATCTATAGTAATTCAATCAATCAAAGAAGCAAATCAGACATTTTCCACCAGAACAATCAAACAACATTTTTAAATATAGAAAATAGTTTTGATTTGGTCTTAGGCCTCCTATCTCTTAAAATGTCATAGGGGTAGGGATTCCAAGATGTGAAATCCACCTTGTCTCAGAGTAGAAAAGGTAAAAATGATCAGAGTAGAACAGTAGAAGATGAGACAGGATCAAGATAAGTATAGAAAGAATCAGAGTAAGGTAAGTGTAGAATGAATCAGAATAAGATAAGTAGGTAAGGGATTTGTCCATTTCTATCTAAGTTTCGTCCTACAGTCAACATTTCCTCTGATACCACTTCTGTCACACCCGGGCTTTAAGGAACAAAGCCGGGTGCATCTCATACATGCGCCAAAGAAGACAACATATATAACAACAGAGTGTATAGAGATAAATGTCATAAAACATTAGAGTATTTATTACATAGCGGAAGACTTAATACAAAATAAAAGAATAAACATAAAACAAACTAAGGATCGTCGGCGCCAATGTCAACTGAGAAACGCCACCTAGATCAGATCATACTCCTCGCCTTGTGGCTCCTCCTGAACCACCGGCTCTTCTCCTGTGGGGGGTGTGAGACAGCAAGAGTGAGCTCACATACGTTCATAGCTCAACAAGTCATGGGGAATAATGTGGCATGAACTCACAAAGGTGGGAGTTCATGAAGTGTAAGGCTGATCAATGAAATAAAGGCTGAAGCTGAGCATTGCTTTTATAAGTTGGTCAAAATTTTATTAGCAATTACTAAGTGTAAGTAAATACCAAACCATAGTAATAATAAGTAAAAGTAATAATAAAATAATCCCAAATGCAATGAAATGACAGGTTAAGTTTAAGTTCCATAATTTAATCATGTGTGTCCGAGCCGCTCATGACCGTGAGCACGGCTAGTATACCAGTTTTACACTCTGCAAAGGTTGCGCATCTTTACCCACAAGTCGTGTTACCCATTTGCCACGGAGTTGATCAGACCCCATACACCTCTACCTAGGAAGCGAGGCAGGGTACCACTACGAGGCCTTTACAAAGTTCCACTAGCTTCAGACTACCCGCTACAGTTTATAGAAAGCTCCAGTGCAGGGTTCTTGTCTGACCGCCATCGCAGCAAAATCAACCCAAGGACCTCCCTACACTGACCACTCCCCTACTGCCCTTGCCCCTTTCGGGTAAGGTAGCCCTCCACTAGCTCTCCTAGTTAATCAGCCAAGGGCGTCCCATTAAACCCTTGTGGTAGCACTGTTTTCCCGGGTGGTTCTCCATGTTCCCATTAACATAATGATCTTAACATGAACATTGAAGAATAAAACAGATAATAAAAAGTATAACAATGAGTGATGAATATCTCTATACCCAAATCCACATAAAGCAATAGCATGTACTACCCAAAACTTTAGTAGTAAAACCAGTGGTGAAGCAAGGTATAAAGATAGTCAAATCTAGGGTATCCTATTGGGTCCCAGCAAAATTATCCTATGCAGATCATTATGAATAATAAGAACATGAATGGGTAAAAGAAGTGATCAAGGGCACAACTTGCCTTCCACGAGCTCCTGCTCAGCAGTCTCTATTTGTTGAACCTCAGATTCCACAGTGGCTTGCTCGTCTACTCGCATCAACACAATAATACATAGCATAGCATAAATTAACATCACATCAAACATGCAAATAGAATATACAGTAATAAACTGGACATTAAAATATGATCACAGGAACTGGAATCATTAAATTTGGAGTTATAGATTTTAAGATATGAATTTCCGAAGATTTTATGTGCTTAATATAAGATTAAGTGCTAGATAAATTTTAAATCCACTTTCATGTTAAAACAGAGACACTAATGGTTAGACAATAGTATTATAAAAATTTAGGAACTGGAATGGACCAATTTGGATCAAGTATGAATTTTCTAGGGATTAAACAAGTTATTGGAATTAATTTTGTATTATAAATCTTTTTCTAGATGTATTTCTCTGTTTTATAATTTATCTGGACTGTGCCCCAAAATCAGAGAAGTGTAGAGGTGATACTATAAAACTTGAGCAGACTTAGACTACCACCGAGATGGACGGCGGGTTAATTCATCTAAAATGCAGGGTCTCTTTTGTAAATCGGGACGACTCAAAGGATACGGTGCACTATAGCCGTCGGATATGTTGTCAACGACCCAGATTAGAGTTCCCTATCCGTGAACCGGTACGCATTGTGAACCCACAGATCAGGGATCAACGGTTGTGGTTCAATGGAGCAAGATCTACATATAACCACACGATCTGTATCCAATGATCACCGTCCTACGCCCAATCCTGGTCATTAGCTAGTCGATCAACGGCTCATGGGAGTCTTCCCCGTCACCAAACTCCACATCCCCAAGCTCGGCAGTGCGCATCATCCACGACGGCGCGACGCCGGAGTTCGGCTGCAGGGGACTCGATGACCCATTCCGAAATTAAATGGGTCACAGCGTAGTGGAGAAGGTGGCGAAATCGGTGAAGGTAATCTCACAACTAATTATGGCGCCAGATCATCGAGCTGCGAGAATGCGCGGACACACCGGCCGTGCACCGAGGCGGGCAATCACGGACGCCCAAAATGCCATTGCTTAACCATGATTGGTCTAATTAATCGTAGGGACAGTGCGTAGGGAGTGGAGCATACCAGTCCCGAAGTCGTGGAGGCGCCAGCCCTCGGTAGGAACGGATGCCACGCGGTGGAGTCGTCGCCGGTGGGCAATCCCCGTGTCCTACTAGACGTCGAGAGTCATCCACCGGCGCCGGGCGATGGAGGAAATAGGGCAACGACGGCGGCAATCACTTGTCTAAGGAGTTGGCGTCCTAGTTGTATGGCACGGTGTCGAGCGTAATAGGGATAGGAGCAGTAGGTAGATATACGTGCGACCGAAGCCCACGACTCGCAACCGATCCCCCCGGATTCACGGTCGAGCGAAAATTGCTCCACGAACGAATCATGGGAGTCGTTGCGGGCAGGAAGAGCAAGAACAACATGGGGGCTTAATACCTTGAATCGCGGTGCGGAGGGCCACCACGGGACGCCCAGGCTCCCCGCCATGGCTGGGAAACGGCATCGAGGGCCGTGAAGAAAAAAAGGAGGCCCGGCCTGCAGGGAACCGTGAGGGAGGAGATGGCTGATAGAGAGGGGGCTCTGCGCGGAGGGAGGTGGGCTGCCACTGGCGAGGATCTCGGCTACTTCTGTTGTCGCCGCGCGTGGGGTCTTGAGCTTGCCCAAATCACGCGGACGCGGCGAAGAAAGAGGAAGGGATAGAGCTGACATGCGGGACCGACCCGTCAGTGTATGGCAGGCACACGCTAGAGGGGTGGATGAAGCGCGGGCCCCATCTGCAGTGAGCGCGGAAGTGGACTGCGCAATGTGCATGGAGTGCGGTAAAAATGGGCCTCCAGGATGGAATTTGGCCCGCAGAGGCTTTTATCTTTTTCTTTTTTATTTATTCATTTTCCTTTCTCTTTTCTTTTATGTGTCTCTTTTTCCTTTCATTTTTAAATTTCCAATTGAATTCAAATATGAATGTGAACTTTGTACATAAGTTAAATATACAAAATAAGCATGCTAGTACTGTAGTCTTTTATTGATCCATATATTTTGTCTTGTATAGTATTTATTATTTCCAATCTTCCCCCAATTTGCACTTTTGGGATTAAATCCAATTCTCTTCTCATTATTATGTTTTCATGTTATTATTTATTTATTTTTATTGTCACAAAATGCACACCAAATAAAGTCCAGCATGATGCACAGGTTATTTATGTGTTCTTGGTTCTAATTATCCTCTTTTAACTAGTGTTGATCACATGTAATGAATAGTAGAGACCACAAACTATTGAGATTATCTCTATCCTCTTCTATTACACTTTTGAGTATTACATCACCCTTGCTGTCTCACACCCCCCCATAGGAGAAGAGTAGGTGGTTCAGGAGGAGCCACAAGGCGAGGAGTTTGATCTGATCTAGGTGGCGTTTCTCAGTTGACATTGGCGCCGACGATCCTTAGTTCGTTTTATATTTATCTTTTATTTTGTAATAAGTCTTCCGCTATGTAATAAATACTCTGATGTTTTGTGACATTTATCTCTATACACTCTGTTATTATATATGTTGTCTTCTTGGCGCATGTATGAGATGCACCTGGCTTTGTTCCTTAAAGCTGGGTGTGACAGAAGTGGTATCAGAGGAAATGTTGACTGTAGGACGAAACCTAGATAGAAATGGACAAACCTTTCCTACTTACCTTACTCTGATTCATTCCATACTCATCTCATCTTTATCGTGTCTCACCTTCTGCTATTCTACTCTAATTAATCTTATCTTTTCTACTCTAAGACAAGATGGATTTCACACCTTGGAATCCTACCACTATGATCTTTTTAAGAAATAGGGATCCTAAGACAAAATTCAAAAATATTTTCTTTATTTAAAAAAATGATTGGTTGATTGTGGTGATGAATAATGCCTGATTTGCTTCTTTGATAGATGGACATCTTAGCATGTACCACCATAAGGTATTGAATTAGCTATGGTAGGTAAAATATTAATCTGCTTAGCTAATAAATTCCCTAAAGTAACCTGATTTGTAAATACCTGCTTTGTCTGCTATTCTCTTACCATATGTATCTAACTCAGATGGTCAATACCAGGCAGGGTGGTGGAATTGATTTGCCTCCTAATCGACACACTAGGTGGATATATAGACAACCCCAGCCACAACCAGCAGAGATGAATCCTCCTAATCCTCCACCGTGCGGAGTTGACCCACTGGTTGCTGCTCAGATGAGGATGATGCAGCAAATGGCGGACACTAGGGCGGATATGCGTGCTCAGATGTAGCAAGAACGCCAGGAGATGCGTCAGGAAAGAGAAGAGATACGATAGGAGTTGCGCCAGGAGCGAGAGGAGATACGCTAGGAAAGGAGGGCACAACAGCAGCTGCAACAACAAATGCAACAACAACAGCAACAAGTACCACTGCCTTCACCTCCACCACCACTAGTTCCACCCCGAGACAAAGCATAGGGAGTTCATGAGTCACAAGCCACCTACTTTTGCAAGCTCTCCTAATCCACTGGACGCGGATGATTGGCTAAAATCTGTGGAAAAGATGTTGAATATTGCATAATGCACTAATCGGGAGAAGGTTTTATATGCTTCTAGACGTCTGATAGGTCCTGCTACTGACTGGTGGGATTCATACACTGCTGCCCATGATGCTGCTGATACTATCACTTGGGCAGAGTTCAGTACACAGTTCCAGAATTATCATATACCATCTGGATTGATGAAGATTAAGGAGAAGGAATTTCTGTCGCTGAAGCAAGGAAGCATGTCAGTTAGTGAGTATCACGATAAGTTCATTCAGCTCTCCAGATATGCTCCAGATGAAGTTGCTGAGGATGAGAGGAAGCAAGAACATTTTATTGAAGGACTTAATGGACCCCTGCAGTATGCTCTAGTGGCGCATACATTCCCATCATTTCAGAGGCTACTCGATAAGGCGCTAGCTATTGAACACAAGCGTGTTCAACTGGGAGATTTGAAGAGAAAGGCTATATCTCAGAGACAAGGAAGCAACAGTGTTCGTCCTCGCTACAGTTCACCCTAGGGTACACCAGTTCGCACTGGCGGAGGCCAGCGCCCAATTCAGCAATCACCTTTGAGGACTCCACCTCCTCGACAGGCTACCCCTACTGGCACCCCGACGAAGTTTTCAGGACAGAGTCCAGGCACTACTTGTTTCAAGTGTGGGAAGACTGATCATTATGCAAATGTCTGCCCATAGAGGATTGCTACTACTCCAGTTCAGAACAGGCAGCAAACTCCAGGATCTAGCAAGGGATATTCTATTGCCAAGGTTAATCAAGTCAGCGTGGATGCTACTCCGGATGGTGCTGACATCGTGCTTGGTATGTTTTATGTTAATGCTATTCCTGCAACCATCTTATTTGATTCTGATGCTACACATTTATTTATGTCTGCTAGATATGCCAACACAAATGAAATACCATTGCTAAAAATGAGAAAACCCAAGATAGTAATTACACCTAAAGGACCTGTTGAGGCGAATCAAATGACACGTAGATTGACATTAACAATTATGGGTAGAGAATTTGGAGCTACTGCTATAATATTAGAGTCAAGCGGTATAGATTTGATCCTTGGTATGTCATGGTTAAGAAAGGCAAAGGCCATTATAGCATGTGGTAGAGGTACCGTAGAACTCACTACCACTAAAGGAGAAAGATTTCAAGTTAATATTGCAGTAACCACCTCATCCAGACGTGCAATGTTCTTTATACCTAAGGAGTTTGTTGGTGACAACATCCGTGTGGTTAGAGATTTTCCGGATGTCTTTCCAGAGGAGTTACCAGGGATGCCACCTGATAGAGAAGTTGAGTTCGTTATCGATCTCTTACCTGGAACTACCCCTATTTCTAAACGGCCATACAAGATGTCCGTAGAGGAGTTGAAGGAACTTAAGAAGCAGTTAACTGAGTTACAAGAGGCTAGGTACATTCGTCCGAGTTCCTCGCCTTGGGAGCACCGGTTCTGTTTGTACAGAAGAAGGATGGATCACAAAGAATGTGTGTGGATTATAGATCCCGTAATGATGTTACTATGAAGAACAAGTATCCGTTGCCCCGTATTGAAGATTTATTTGATCAGATGAGAGGCGCAAGGGTATTCTCGAAGATTGATCTCCGATCAGGTTACCATCAGATGAGGATTAGACCGTCGGATATTCCCAAGACAGCATTCTCGACCCGATATGGATTATATGAGTTTACTGTTATGTCATTTGGATTAACCAATGCACCAGCTTATTTTATGAATTTGATGAACAAGGTGTTTATGGAGTACTTGGATAGATTCGTCGTGGTGTTCATCGATGATATTCTTATCTATTCCAAGAGTGATAGTGATCACGAGGAACATCTAAGGTTGGTGCTACAGAAGCTACGAGATAACCAGCTATATGCCAAGTTCAGCAAGTGCATGTTTTGGATTGGTGAGGTGCCATTTCTTGGTCATATCATATCCAATGGAGGAATTTCAGTGGATCCTGCTAAGGTTAAGGAGATAATGGAGTGGGGAGTACCCACTACGGTTACTAAGATTCAGAGTTTCTTGGGATTAGCAGGCGATTATCGGAGATTTATTGAAGGATTTTCTAAGATTGCTAAGCCTATGACTTCACTTTTGGAGAAAGGAAGAGAATTTAAGTGGGACGAGAAGTGCCAAGACAACTTTGATCAATTGAAGAAAAGGTTGATGTCGCCACCAGTATTGGTTATGCCAGACCTACAGAATGGATTTGATATCTATTGTGATGCATGTGGCCAAGGCTTAGGATGTGTGCTCATGCAAGAAGGACATGTGATCGCCTATGCTTCTTGTCAGTTACGGAGACATGAATTGAACTACCCCACTCATGACTTGGAATTGGCAGCCGTTGTGCATGCGCTTAAAATTTGGAGACATTATATCATGGGAACCAAGTGCCAAGTGTACACGGATCATAAGAGTCTGAAGTATATATTCACTCAGAAGGATCTCAACCTTAGGCAACGCCGTTGGTTGGAGCTTATTAAGGATTATGATTTGGAGATTCACTATCACCCAGGCAAGGCAAACTTGGTTGCAGATGCCTTAAGTCGCAAGGAGCATGTTCATTCAGCTATTGTTGCCCAGCTACCCGATGAGATTGTTGAGGATTTCAGGAGACTTAACCTGGGGATAGTTGCTCACACAGAAGGAGTTACTATTGATGTGGAACCTACTTTGGAGCAAGAAATCCGCAAAGGTCAACTTGACGATGCTAAAATAAAAGAGATTAAGGATCTGATTACTGAAGGTCGAGTTCCAGGATTCACGGAAGATGAGCAAGGCACTGTATGGTTCAAGGACAGGATGTGTGTTCCTGATATTGAAAGCCTTCGAGAGACTATTTTAAAGGAGGCCCATGACTCGGATTATTCTATTCATCCTGGTAGTACCAAGATGTATCAGGATTTGAAGCGGAAATATTGGTGGTATGGATTGAAGAGAGATGTGGCTGCACATGTGGCTATGTGCTATGTATGTCAAAGAGTTAAGGCTGAACACCAGAGGCCAGCCGGACTATTGCATCCACTGAAGATACCTGAGTGGAAGTGGGAAGAGATTGGTAGGGATTTCATTACTGGATTGCCTCGCACCAGAAAGGATATGATGCTATATGAGTGATTGTGGATAGATTGACTAAAGTGGCTCACTTTATTCCTGTGAAGACTACTTATAAAGGTTCTCAGCTAGCAGAGTTATATATGGCTCGGATTGTGTGTTTACATGGAGTACCAAAGAAGATCGTGTCTGATCGAGGTTCGCAGTTTACCTCAAGATTTTGGAGAAGCTTTCATGAGAATATGAGTACGAAGTTGAATTTTAGCATGGCTTATCACCCTCAGACTGATGGACAGACTGAAAGGACTAATCAAGTATTGGAAGATATGTTGAGAGCTTGTGCCCTTCAGCATGGAGGAAGTTGGGATAAAAGTCTACCTTATGCTGAGTTTTCATATAATAATAGTTATCAGGCCAGTCTGAAGATGTCACCTTTTGAAGCTTTATATGGGAGAAAGTGCAGGACTCCTCTATATTGGGATCAGACTAGAGAAAGACAGTTCTTTGGGCCTGAACTAATTCAAGAAGCAGAAGAACAAGTCCGTATAATTCGAGAGAATTTGAGGGTGGCTCAAACCAGGCAAAAGAGTTATGCTAACAATAGAAGGAGACCACTGGAATTTGAAGAAGGAGATTATGTGTACCTCAAGGTGTCACCACTTCGTGGAATGAGGAGATTCAAAGTCAAGGGCAAACTGTCCCCTCGCTATATTGGACCATTCTTGATCTTTAGGCGAGTTGGGGAGATGGCATACCAACTCGAGTTACCTGCTAGTCTATCGGATGTGCATAATGTGTTCCACGTGTCTCAACTTAAGAAGTGTCTCCGTGTCCCTGAGGAACAGTTACCAATGGAAGAGCTCAGTGTTTAGGGTGATTTGACTTACACGGAGTACCCGATCAAGATTTTGGATACATTGACTCGAGTTACAAGGAATAAGGTGATAAAGATGTGCAAAGTACAATGGAGTCACCATGGTGAAGATGAAGCAACCTGGGAAAGAGAAGAAGAGCTTCACATAGATTTTCCCCATATTTTCCCTCGTTCCTCCTAAATCTCGAGGACGAGATTATTTTTAAGGGAGGTAGGATTTCTAATGCCCACTTTGTAAGAAAAAAAAGGAGAAAGAAATTATGTCCCAATATACATATATGTGTTATCTATATTCGTCATTCCATGTGGACACCTCACTTACACCAATAAATAATCAACAAAAGACACTCAACTAAATTGTGCATCATGCTGGGATTTTATTGTGTGTGCATTTCTTGTGACAATGTAAAAAAACAATATAAAAATGAATAAGTTAAAACTAGAGTGGAATTTGAGATCTAAAAGGAATTCTAGAATTTAGAAAAGAGAAGAAATGAATATTATGAGGAGAAAAATAAGTAAATAAAAATATATTGTTCCAAAACTAGAGTTTGAAATGGTGTAATTAACTCAAGGGAGGAACTCATAACCAAATCCAAATTCAAGTTTGAATTCAAAAAGGGAATAAAGAGGAAAATAAAATCAGAATAAAAGAAAAAGAGAAATCCCACTGTTGGGCCACAACCCCCAATTCAGCCCACTACCTCTTTTGACCCACGCGCCCGCATGAACACCCACGCGCGCACCTGACCACTGGGTCCGCAAACCAGCCTCCGCGCGCGCGCTCCTCACCGCTCTGTCGCTTACGCGTTGGGCCCGCATGTCATCCCTAACCGTGTCCGAGATCCGGCCGCAGCTGCGCTCAACGGAATCCGAGATTTCCTGGCCGCCATTCTCGCGCCAGTCGTTGGGGAAGCCGCGACCTCTACCACTTCTCCCCAACCTTCGGTGTATATAGGCGCCGTCAGCACGTTTGTATCACCACGGCGTTGCTCGATGGGAGATAACCAACCGAGAGCCCCTCTTGCCGTCCTACCATTTTCGAGACTCGCCGGTGTTCTAACCTCGAAGCTCAGCCGCCCGAAATTGCCTTGGTGCGCGGAGTGTGGGGCCCCGGTTGCGCGCGCCTAGGGAGCCTCGGCGGCGGCCAATTCCTCGATCTCCCGCTGGTGCCACCATCCCACGCGAAGGACGACACCCACCCTGACACGAAGTTGGTGAGCAATTCCCCTCTTACTCGTGTTTATCTCTGCGTTTCCTAGTGCGTAGCAGTTCTAGACTTAGGTTCTGATGGGCCGAACGGCCGGGCACCGCCACCAACCATTCCATGGTTGCGGCCGGTGGTGGTCTGTGCTATAGCGACCGCAATCTGGGGCAATCCCCATCCCAATCGATTCGGGTGAAAGCGAATTTGGTTCTGCGTGGGTTCTGGCGCGAATTATCCACTGGCGTGGTAGATTGGGATTCTCCGACGAGCTTCACCACGGCCTGGTGGGCAGCGCCACCGTGCGTGCCTGCTCTGTTGGGGTGATAATCATGCTCCATCGGATCAATGGCGGACGACCGCAATTAGAAGTTAGGTACCGGTTCGGTGGGATCTGGTCCGTGCCACGCGATCTTGATCCAACGCGCTAGGTTGCTCCGTGGTATTTTAAATCTTGACCGCGCGTGCTCGATCCGACGGCTCGGAGCGTACATCTGTTTATCTGGGTTCCAATCTAATCCTGACCGCAGATCAAGATCCAACGGCCCAGGGCGTGCGATACCCCTTCGCTGGGTCGTTTTATACATGTGCCCCTCAGTTTTTAGAGATTTAACCCGCCGTCCACTGCGCATTAGTCCTATGTCTCGGTATTTTTAGCGCCGAGGACTCTGCGCTCTTTAATAATTGTGGCCTAGTCTAGAGCAGTGTAAAAAATCAGAGAAATTGAATTTAAATGGATTTTAATACATAAATAAGTGCTAGAGCTTATAAAATTAATAGAAAATTCATATGATATCCAAAATTTCCCATTCCAGTTTCTAAATTTTTGTAATATTATTAGTTATCACTTAGAGTCTCTGTTTTATCATGAAAACAATAATAAATTTAATTTCTCACTTAATCCTATTTTAAACACATAAAACCTTTGAAAATCCATAACTTAAAAGATATAACTCCAAAAATTATGATTCCTGTTCCTAGGATTTTATTTTAATAAGTAGTTTATTTTTGTGTATTTTGTTTATATGTTTGGTGTGATGTTAATTTCTCTTTATACACTGTGCTTGTTTATATTGTGGCGAGTAGAAGAGCCCGTTACTGAGGATCCTGGTGAGCAGCAGGTTGAAGTAGCTGAGCAGGAGCTCATTGAAGGCAAGTTGTGCCCTTGACCACTTTTTACCCAATAATATTCTTTAATATCATTTATTCCATGCATAGGTTAATTTTGATGGGACCCAATAGGTCACCCTAGATTGTTTATCTCATTACCTTGTTTACCTCTGAATCATTAGGGTAGTTTGCTATTGCGTTACATGGTTTTGGGAGAATCATTTATTATATCTATGTTCCAATTATTTTTTTGTTATTCTATTTATGTTCATGTCAAGTTCATTAATGTTAATTGGAACATAGAGCTTAACTTGAGAACCACGTGCCACCACAAGGGTTTAATGGGACGCCCTTGGCTGACTAATTAGGAAAGCTAGTAGAAGACTACCTTACCCGAAAGGGGCAAGGGCAGTAGGGGAGTTGCATGCAAGGAGGTTCTCGGGTTGATTTAGCTGCGATGGCAGTCAGACGGGGGATTCTTGCAAGTGCTCTTCCCATAACTGTAGCTGGTTTTCGGAAGCTAGTGGAACTTTATAAAGGCCTCGTAGTGTTGCCCTGCCGCTCTTCCTAGGTAGAGGTGTATGGGAGTCGCGACCCCTTAGCAGATGGGTAACATAACTTGTGGGTAAAGGGTACAACCTCTGCAGAGTGTAAAACTGGTATACTAGCCGAGCTCACGGTCATGAGCGGCTTAGGACTCTCTGATGTTTAAATTATGGAACTTAAATCACTACAAGAAATTTGTCCTTTTATGACAAAATACCTAATGACAAGGTCAGTTATCGTCATATAATGTCACATAATATGATGGAATTTTTTTGAGTCGTCATAATTTCATGAGGCCATGAAGATTTTATGACGGTAGTGTTTTTGTTGTCACATAAGGGTACGAAAATTCGTCATATATTGTCAGGTGCCAGGAGTTGATAGACGGTTTTACTTTTATGACGCTTAGATGTGTGATTTGGTGGCGTCACTTTATGTTTTTTCCAAAAAAGGACCGTACCCCTTTCTGTTGACTGCATTCACTTCCCCATCTCCCGCCCAAGATGACCAAAATTCCCCTGCCCGCCGCCATTCCAACCATCCGAGCATCCTGCTCAGCTCAGAGCGAAACAAAACCATCCTCCCTCACTGGCCCCTCGTAGACGAGCCACGTGTAGCTAGGGTTTTGGTCTCGCCGCGCACGCCTCCTAAAGCTTCTAGACGTTCGAGGAGGAGGAGGAGGGGAGGCTCCCGCCACCGCCGCAGCCATGGCGTCCACCAAGGTGCAGCGTATCATGACCCAGCCCATCGTAAGCTACCTCTCTGCCATCCGCCCCCTTCCCCTCTACGCTTGTTTGATCTTTTGTGTATTTTTTTCATTCACATCGTCATGATGTTCCTAATCAGGCTCGCCTTACGTTTCATGCTGTGGTTGGCGAATCCTTGGTGGGCGTGCGCGACGGCAGAACCTCATCTTCCGTTTCCTCCAGAGCGTAAGTGGATTGCAAAGTTCTGTCCTATAAATTGATTTGGTTCTTGCTTTATATATGTGTATTTTGCGGTGCTTCGGTCAGGGTTTGTAAATTGATTGGGTCCTTGAAACTTGATTTGTTGCAGAAAGCGCGCATCCAGATCTGGCTCTTCGAGCAGAAGGAACTCCGGATTGAGGGTCGCATCATCGTGAGTTTTCTTGCCTTGTTTCTTGTTCAAACTGCAAAATTAAGTACTAGCAACTATCTGCTAGCGCCTGGCAACTCCCTACTAGAGCCTGAATATGCTAATAGTTGTGTAGTTTTAGGGGACAAATTATCCTAACTAGATGTCTAGATCCCAAAAGAATGCAAAAGGGAGTAATAAACATGAGCCATCTCTCGGCTTGCTTTGTTACGGTAAAAAGGCCAGCTAGAAAAAAACACTTTACAGTTGGTGGGTTAAAATCACATGTGATGCACGCTCTTTGTTAGATCACAATACTTAAGCTAAGGCAACTGCAATTGTTGATTTCACATGTTTTGAAAGGATTACTATCTAGTTAGAGCAGAAGGTTAGAAAGTACTTGAGTTCCAACCAATACACGGGTTGGCAACATTGGTTGGTGCCACGCAAAGTCTTAACTTCAAAATTTTGCTGATAATCAAGTGCCTACTGACTTTTATAGCTGATTGAAATGTGATGTGTTCCAATATTGAGCATTTCTTTTCTTCAAGTTACAAAAATCCAGTAATCTGGTAGCATGCGTTCCTTTGTTTATCTCTATTTCAATATCATTTGTGTTTTCCTATATGTGTTTGTTATGGGATATAAATGCTGGACCTTTTGTTTCTGACGCCTATTTTCCCATTATCTGGTCTTCTATGTGACTGTCTGATCAGACTAATGTTTGGGTAAGCCTGTACTTCTGGGCATGTGTATAAATGTCTGTTTTTTGTGGGGCTATACAGATGTCTGTTTTAATGGGCAATTTCTGCTCCCGGCCTTGCAATCTAGCGTTCAATTCATTTGAAGAACTCAGGTGCGGCTTTCTGTTTCATTAGAGACGCCAGAGAATTGTATGTCCTTTGTTCTTGCTATTCCAGTATGAGATAACCCTTAGCTATGTACCTCCACAGAGATTTCAGTTCGGAAAGCTTGGCGAGATGATTGCTGCTCGATCTAGATTAAAGGAACATAGTCGTTTCTTATTCATTCTTGGACCTGATGATGCAGGTACTCCAAAACTTAGTGACACACTGATCTGATAGATGTTCACATCCACAAGCTGGATGCACTCCTATATTCATATTTGTAATCTATTTTCTATTTAAGATGGAGCTTGTTATGGCTATTAACTTGGACCATTCTTTTATATCCTAGTTTACCGTGCTATTTAGAACATTTTCTGTGATACTAATAGTAGTAGGACTATATATGAGCTTCTACGGACATATTGCTAGTTGTCTCCCCGGACAGCTGCAATGAGATGGCTTTATATGTTTTTTTACTTGATAACAAATATGCAGGTCCTTCTAAAGCCCTCCCAAGATGTGCACTTCCAAAATATCTAATTGAAGAACTTCAGAAGCACATACCAAATTCAATCTTCGTGAGCAACCCCTGCAGGTTCGACATGAAACTAATGCTTAAAATTCTAGTATATCAGCATTATACTAACGTAGAGTTGTACACCTTAAACACGCCATGAAAAGTTAGCAATAAATATTTTAGGGGCAAAGCTATTATGCTTTCCGATATTGAAATCAGTAAGTATTCAGCTGCAGAGAACTAGTATGCTCCAAATGATTGAACAACAGTGTTATTTCTTTTGGATGTCATGAATTCTGCTGAATCCTCAAGTATTATGTTTTTTCATGGTCTTCCAATGTAGTAACGATCAGCAGTCACTATGTGAAGCTAAGCTGTTGTTGTACTGTAGTATTTTGTAGGAAGTTATTGTGAATCTCGTACAGCTATGTTCTTTGTTATTTTGAGATCTCATTGCACAATCACATGATGTACAATGGCATTGGGTATGTGGATGCCTTAGTCGCCATATTTTCATACTCATATTATGCTTTTGGATAGGCAACATAATGCACGTATGCATGGACGGATCCAGCGGTGGTGCGGGCGGGACTCGAGTATAACTAGAGCCCCCTACCGCTTCCATGTCTAATAACAATGAACTATCATTTTTCAGGGTGAAGTTTTACACACAAGAAATTGTGTTTTTTTCGGCAAGATCTCCTTTACAGGATGCAGCGGTCATGTCTCATTCCACCAACAACGAAAGAAACATGTGACCCTTTTGAACACGTAAATCAGATGTCTTTTACTTCTTACTGTTCAACCTATCATATGATTTTCTGTTGAGCAGCAAAAACTAAATATAATTATTTTGTGGCAGTGGTATAGAAAATTCTGGAGTAGGCCTCATTCGGTTTGAAATGCTTTAGTGTAGTTCACAGATGGAAGCATAGCCCCGAAGTCCAGTTATATTAGAACATCACTGATTGATTATTTAGAGTGTCAAAATTGATAAGCTAAGAGAAACACAAAGAATATTAAAACTAGTGCTGCATGGACATCTAATATGGCCCAAAGATGAGCTGGCTGATAAGTTTGGCACACTTGCATGTATCAGTTTCTTTAACCAGTTTCTTGTAGTATCAGTACTAGGGTTTCTTTAGGCCATGTTATTAGTCTTGACCTGTCTAGGCAGCATTGATGCATGTTCATGTGTTCTTTTTCTTAAACTGTTAGTCATTATTTAACTATGTTGTATTGCTGTTGGCATGTACCAATATTTCATGGCAAATCTTACATCCCATGTTTTTTATATGCCGTAGAGGACTAAGTACATGAACATGGAGCCGGATGCTGTTGATTTCTTTGGGGAATGTAAGAATAGTCCCCGAAATGGTCGTACTCCGCTTGCAAATGAGATATATGTAAGTTACATGTACTACACTCAAGTAAATGCCTGGTTCAACACTTTTGTATGGCCTTGTTACTAAGTACATTCATTTTATGTAGGAGCAAATGGTTGCAGAGAAGGAAAGAGAGCTAGAAGAAGGAGAAGCACAAAAGTCACCCTCCAAGCTCAACAGGCCGCACTTGAAGAAAACCAAAGTTTGCTGTGCCAGACCCAAGAGGAAGTGTAGGGGATGCATACCAAGTTTGAAGAGACCAATGCACTGCTACGAGCTGTCCTGAAACTTCAGAAAGATTGAGGTAGGGATGCATACCAAGTCTGAGGATGATGCATTTGCTTAAGGGTTTTCTACCTTGCTAGAACATATATGTGGTTAGAACTTTGTCAGAACTACGTGCAATCTATTTGAATGCTTCGAACCTTTGTGGTGGAACCTTTGTATGTTTGAACCTCTATTGTGGAAGAACTAGTGTGCTGGAATTGTGTATGACTTGTGATGAGAATGTTGTGTATGATGTCTTTTCTGTGTATTATGATTCTGTGAGCTATCATGAGAGCTCAGTGTGTCATCACTGTATGGTCACTGTATGTGGGTGCCATATTAAACTAAACAAAACCAAGCTGTCACATTATCCCAACATTAGGTGACGCATTGACTGGAAAAAATGTGACAGATAACACCGTCATATATAGCAACAATATGTGACGGACGAACGCAGCCGTCACAAAAAGATGATGACATTATGTGACGATACTCTAAACAGTCGTCACAAGGTACATAATGTGACAGTCGTTATATGATGACCCTTATGACGCAGCATTTTCGTCATAAAATTCTTTTTATGACCAATTTTATACTAAACATGACACTTTACTTTTGTCATACAAAACCATTTTTTGTAGTGAATTCAATTTTGTCATTTGCACTGCATGGGTTTATTATTAATTTGTTCTATTACTTTATTTAAGGTTTGGTACTTACTTACACTTAGTAACTGCTAATAAAATTTTGACCAACTACTTAAAAGCAATGCTCAGCTTTAACCCCTATCATTGATTAGCCTTGCACATCACATGAACTCACACCTTTGTGAGTTTAT
Source organism: Zea luxurians (assembly GCA_029449295.1). NCBI lineage: Eukaryota > Viridiplantae > Streptophyta > Magnoliopsida > Poales > Poaceae > Zea > Zea luxurians. The sequence goes on along the minus strand of JAOPSE010000011.1, from coordinate 64,345,806 downwards.
GTCCACTGGTTTCCCACAATTTGTTGAGCTATGATCATGTGTGAGCTCACCCTTGCTGTCTCACACCCCCCCACAGGAGAAGAGCAGGTGGTTCAGGAGGAGCCACAAGGCGAGGAGTTCGATCTGATCTAGGTGGTGTTTCTCAGTTGACATTGGCGCCGACGATCCTTAGTTCGTTTTATATTTATCTTTTATTCTGTAATAAGTCTTCCGCTATGTAATAAATACTCTGATGTTTTGTGACATTTATCTCTATACACTCTGTTATTATATATGTTGTCTTCTTGGCGCATGTATGAGATGCACCTGGCTTTGTTCCTTAAAGCCGGGTGTGACAACAAATTAACAGCAATACTATTGGAATAAAAGTGAGAAGTTAGAGTTCCAAACAGATAGGATAATATTCTAACAGATAAGTACCAGATTTGATCTTTTGTGAACCTTAAAAAGCTGGCCAACACTACCACCTCCTCACCCCTCGAGGGCCTCGACTCGAATCTTGGGGCGAGATTCTTTTAAGGGGAAGGGCTGTAACACCCTAGGAGTTACTCAGGGTTTCTCCTCAGTACCTACATCTGTGACCTGTTATCACATGTGGTTTAGTTTGAGCAAAAGGCACTAAACTTGAGGAGCCAAGCCTTAACCAAGTCTTTATCACCCTAGAGATCATACCTTAACCATATCAAGCTTAGGGAAGAGGGTGAAGTGCTGAAACCCTAAAGTTCCCCTCTTTAGGACATTAGAGCACCAAAGAAAAATTCAGTCAAAAGGCTAAGTAAATCACATTTTCATGACTTGGGATAATTATAGAAGTTGTAGTACACTTAATACCCTACAAAAAATAGTCAGAGAGTTGTCCCAAAAAGGTTTTGCAAAACCCTCGAACAAGTCACTCGAGTGGAAATTCAAACCAAAAACTAGGATTTCAGTTTTTTTGAAAAACAGCCCCCTCACAAAGATCAAACGTGTTCACTCTATTTCGAAACTCAAAACCACTTGGCCCAATTGACAAAGTGGCGCCAAAAGACCCCTAGAACACCCTGGTTAAGTTTGGAAATGAACCAAATCCGTTTGACATGATTTGGCATGGATCCTTTCTCGGGATGGAGTAGACGGACATACCTCTATCTCTACTCCCATATCTCTTTGCTCAGTGTACAAAATTGTTGCACCCATACCAAAGATCTTGCTTAAGGTGAGAAGAGCACACCATGCATAGAAGCTTGGACAAAATCTGGTGTGGAACAGTGAATAAATGGGCAAGGGAAGCGTGCAAAAGAAAAACCACCGCGTGTTCGATGTCGTGCTCAAGTGATCGGACGCGCACTAGTTGTTCTCCGTGCGTGCCCCGAGCTGTAATCAGCCCCATCGCGTGCTTGTGCCTAGCCACGCTTGAGCGTGCCTATAAAGACTTTCCCCAAGTGCACGGCCACCCTGCCTCACTCCCTCGAACAAACCCACAACTCCGGTGAACTCCACGCTGCCCGCATGAGCTGCCTGAGCCTCGATCGCCGTGGCTAGCTCACCCTAGCCACCCCATCGCCCAACCAAGGTTGCTAGAAGCTCCCCAGCACCCTCCCGAAGCTTGTAGCCTCGCTCGATTGAACTCTACCATGCCAGGGAGGCCCCGCCACTCACTACCTACAGCTGGAGCACGAGGACCAGCCACTTTGAGCCTCCACCGCCCAATACGAGCCCGGGGACAGCTTCACTAAGGCCCCACCAAGCTCCTTGGGTGTTGCCGTGAAGCTCTACTACACCAGGCCCCCCGATTGAAGCTCGCCGACATCCTACACCCGCTTACGCTCGTGGACTGGCTTGCTCCGCTCGCCACTGGCCGATCACAGCCGCACTCAAGTTCGCCTGACCAACCTGAAGCTCCATGACCCAGCCCTCGACACGCTACCGTGCCATGTGAGCCACAATTTCTCGCCGTACTCTAAACACTATTCCGGCAAGGGGAGGATGGAGCGCAGGTTGAGAACCTTAGAAACCTGAGGGCCTTTTTGCAATGTCAGCGACCCAGGTGAATAGGAGCGTAAGGGCATAAGTGAAAGAGAGAACAGTGGAAAAAGCCAGGGGGCCGAGCGCAAAATAGTGTTTCTTTTCCCTTTTTAATTGGAAATACCTTTTAATCCTGCAGCAAGCTTCAAAAATCTGTAACTTAATGAATACTGACACAAAATTCATGATACCAATTTTGTTAAACTTTGTGTACTGCAAGTTCTCAACCAAAAATATAAAATCACCTTTGTATAGCAACTTGTTTAAGGTTTTTGATTTAAATAAGCAAACTTCCTAATCCAAGAAAAAGGAGACAAAAATAGAAAAGCTCTTATGCAGGATTGGAGAAAATTTGTGGAGACACTAATCAAGTAGTAACACTGTTTAGAAATGCTAAACACCATAGTCCACAAAGTGAAGCATGGTTTATTCACCAAAACCTATTTTTCCCAAAACTTAGAAAAAGGAAAAAGGAAACTAAAAGTAGGAGCCAGAGAGCCACACTATTTTTCCTGGCATACTTAAGTGATAAAGTTAGTGGGAAAAATATGTTGAACAGTAGTCCAGTACTGTTCTAGAGTTTATTATTTAATTTAGGTATTGAGTATTTGAGTAAGATAATGGTTAAAAATAATAGGACCTATGTACTAATGTTAAGAAAATTTTGGTAGTCACTTGACCATTGTTATACCACTATAAAAATATTAACCACCTCAGAACACCAAGGTAAGTGGGTTAAACAAATAGAGTTTGGTTTTTGCAAATACCTTTAGAAAATAAAAAGAGGAACCAAGAGTAGAAAATAGTGAGCAACCTTATTTTTCTCTAAACACCTAAGCTATGTGCTATGTGAGAAAAATATAATAATGAGGTAGTTGCATAGTAGAGCATGCCCCACCCCTGCCCCATGAGAAGGTTTATAAAACTTTAAGAAATCATACAACCCATACCCTATGAGTAATAATGACCAACTTTGGGAATGATTGCTCTTGCGCAAAGGAGAAACTAGAAAAATTGAGAAATCTGTTGTTTGACATTTTTGAAAAGGAGTGTTAGTATAAGCACCCACTAAGCCCCCAAACTTTAGAAATTCACAATTAAATAACCATTAGGTTTCCTTGTTTACAATTTGGCACAGAAGCATAATATTACCCATAAACATCAGCAAAAATAAGCTTTAGAGCAGAAGTCACTTCTACACAGGGGTTAGTTCAAAGTGCCCTTTCTGCCTAAACCTTGTCATTTTTGTACAAGGTAGCCCCCTTCTGCTCTACCTCCCAAACTTTTAGGAAAGCTTAATTAAGTCAGTAAGAAGCCACTGGAATTTTTGTAGAATTTTTGGAAACTTCTAGAATAGGAACGTAGTTCAACCTACGCCCATAAAAGCCTCTAAAAACAAAGGATGAAAGTAGCTTTTAATTTCTAGCATGCACAAGGGATATATATCGCATACGTGCTCATGCAAAGCATTCATTATATTGCAATCTCATCGACGGAGAGTACGTATTGATCCAAGAGAAAGAGGCACAAGAAGAAGAAGCCCGAGAACCAGCTCCCGAGCCCGTCATCGAAGAACCTTCCTCCGCACCCGCATTTGAAGGCAAGCCCTGGTTTTATGCATAACCGTTATATATGATATTTTACTGCACTTAATTTTGTAGGCTTGTATTGTGCACTTAAGTGTAGGAATTGCTTGAAACCCTAGTTGCATGAATTCAGGATTCCTTTGAAATGAATACTAGTATGCTAGGTCGAGTAGCTGCTATGCTAATTGAGAATCTCGGTAGAAGTCAAGTGATTTTTCGAGCACTCGTGCGAGGTCAAGAATTGATTGTACTCGTCTTGATATCGGGATCTATAATGGTATATGGGCATGGATCTTGGGTGGATGCCTTGTCTATGAGACAAGAATGGACTTATGGATTAATGTGCGGCTACCTGAGTCAAGCGTTTGAACGGACTAGACACATGTCTGGAAATATGGTAATCGATAAGCCTAGTACCTGATTGAACCCGCCCACAGACTTTATCCCTCATTGGTCCTAGGATGGGGTCTCCCATGCTAGCTATGGTGGGTACAAGTGCGGCCATTGCACAGCGTTGGCCGGGGTCAATGGAGCATTGTATGCCAAGGCCGTGAGCCCTGATCTGTTGCTGGGGAATCGATGGGGACGGTTGACGTGTGTGGGGACAGAGTGCCCCTACATGTCATGTGTTTAGGTTTACCTTGCAAGGTTAAAACTCAATTCGAACCGTCTGCTTCTCACAGCTAATGAGACTGCTTGACCCCTTGTACTGCACCGAGTAAGAAGTGAAATGAGGTTTCTTGAGAAAAGATGTTGATTCTATTAAACGGTTGTTACCATGTATGCTTAGAAGGGAGCACACCTAGTTTGAAAAAGTACTATAGAACTTGAAAAACTAAAACTTGTTTTAAAACTCAGCTAGTGCTTTTGGCAAACCAAACCCCCTCAGCCAAATAGCCTCATGGTCTAGAGGTAGAGGAGTAGACTCCTCACACCAGGTAAGTTTAGCTAAGTATTAGTATACTCAGCCTTGCTTATGGCATCATTTTTTATAGGTTCACTGCAAGACATGGTTGATGGTGTGACTTGGCCAGCCACCCTGCCACCGGGTTGGATGGTCGAGTGGGATGCCACCTCGGCAGGAGAGGACCGGGAGGAGTAGTGGGCTAGGCCTTGCCCCATTCCTCGTTATCGACGTTATTTATCATCTGCTGCAATCTTAAGAACACAGTTATCTTTTATCAAACCCTGCTTTATGTAATAACTTAAGTATTTTGACTTGTGGTTTCATGTTTATTGCATTCTCTCTGAGCCTCACCATCTAGTGAGCTAATGGTACTCAATCCTTGGTAAGTGGCTTTATTGGACTAGCTCCGAGGGACTGACGAGTTATTCTGATTTAAGTGTGTTGCTGCCTACAAGGTGCGACTCGGCACTTAAGGTGGAATAATCTGCGTGGTTCTGCCACACTAGCCTATTGCAGTCAAAGGAGAAGGGTGTTAAACAAAGCTTGGAAGGAAAGGAGACTACTTCGGCTACCGGGGGAAATGCCGGGGGTCCGAAAAAGTGGCGAATGATGGACGTGATGCAAGCCATCGAAAAGACCTCGCCCTCGACTTCAGCAGAAAAAATTGTTGTGGCTGCTAATGCCGAAGATACTGATGAAGCTAAAGCTAATGAAGCCAGACCTAAAGCTAAAAACCTTGGGACCACAATGTTAGAGATTGACAGGCTTATATCTGATGTGGCTCTCGAGAAAGACATAGTCGAAGTATCCACTGGTAAAGCTTTGGAGGACACAAATTTCGACCTACGACACCTGGGTGGCCAAGAACTGTTCGATGAAGATATTTCTGAGTTGAAAGAATTCACCCTTGCTGGTGGATACAAACCTGGATCCGTGCTTTCTGGTGGTGTGGACGAAGAAATTTTAGGGTGTATCCTTGATCGAGCCGGAGCAAAGATTGTCAACACTCTATCAAGGATTATTGGATTTTCGAAGCTTGAGTGAGATCTTAGTAATTATAGAAGACAACACATTACTGAGAGCCTATTCTATTCAAACTTTAAGGTACAAACTCTTATGTCTGGCCCTTTGAATTTTTTAACTGCTTAACTTTTAGATTTTGTGGCTAACTTTCGTTTCTTGGTAGAGTTTATTGCTGAGTAAAGCTTTGAAGCTTCAGCAAGAAGCTGAAGATCAAAAGAATGAACTTATTGTCAGCAATATGGAGAAAAGGGTAAAAGAGCTTGAAAATTCTTTGGCAGAGAAGGATTTGAAGGTTAAAAATGTTGAAACTAAGTTGGCCGCAGTTGAACTTCGTATCACAGATCAAGCTACTCGCATCTGTGATCAGGGTAAAGAGCTTGAAATAGAACATTAAAAATTGAAGGAAGCTAAAGATCATTATGATGACGAGGTCAGAATCTTGAGAAGCAAGGTTGAAGCTGAAGCAAAAAAGAGTTCCAAATTATCTGAAGCTTTAACGTCGCTTTGGGAAACATGCTTGAGCTTCATGGAACGAAACACCGCCCTCCTGCGCGAAATTTTTAACTTGGTTGGGACAGTGTCAGGGGAAAATAATTATTCTAACAAAGACATTCCGAAGGCCCTCGACTTTGTGGAGAAGGCGATTAACGAATTTGAAGAAGTAATAAAAGGGATGGAGACTTCTGGGCGCTGGTGGCCTCTCGTGGCACAACTGCTGCTTTTTTAAGGCTGGATGTAACCATATAAGAACTGTTAATAGGCCCAACTTTTGTCTCTCACCGTCTGACCTGGTGAATATTCCGGCTGAAGCCAACAACATAGGCAATAGGTTCATTACACAGATTTGGGCTAAAGGCGGTCGAGAGGTTGCTACGAATGAAGCTCGTGCCTTACTTGTATTCGAAATCTCTTACCTTGTTGCTTTTATTTCAAATTTTTATTCCTCAATACCTTTCCTTGTTGTTTTTAGGGTGATGTTGGTGAAGGCTGATGACCCAAAGCTTGATCTGGCGATCTGAAGAAAGCTTCGAAAGCTAATGATTGAAAACACTTTTTAGGGCTTCTTTGTACAGAAAAAACACTTTATTCAGCATGTAACAATTGAATGTAAAAAAATTGTAAATATCTATGAATACCTTGTAATGTTGCTTTTACCTTTTTGTCCCACTTTTGTTTGCTTTGCTGTGGACGAAACTAATGTTCCCTGCTTTTTGAGCCGAAGGTGAAAAATACCATCCCTTCTTTTCGTTCACATCGAAGCACCTTTGGACCAAAATGAGAAGATGGCTCTCTCATACATAACAAAGTTTTCTCCCTTCTATTCCTGCTAATGATCTTCATTTATAACAAAGCATCTTCGTTTACAACGAAACATTTTCACATTAAACACAGGAACCTTCTTTGCCTTATGTGATATGTCATGATGCGATGAAGCTATATATGTCTAATGTATGCTTGTATGAATGCAGAAGTTGATGTGATGGAGTATGCAAATGTATGCCGAAAAATAAAAAACACACACAAATACACACTCAGACTCTACATCACCTTAGGAACGACATTGGAGTCTCTTCAACTTTTACTTAGGTGGTATTTTAACTCGACATCCCCTTAGGAATGACTTTGGAGCTTCTTCACCTATGACTTAGGTAGTATTTTAGCTCTGCATCTCCTTAGGAACGACTTTGGAGCTTCTTCACCTTTGACTTAGGTGGTATTTAGCTCTGCATCCCCTTAGGGACGACTTTGGAGCTTCTTTATACTTTTTTACACTCGATGGTGTAATCTCAGATCTTTACATTTTACAAGTGTGGGAAGCTGACCCTTGTATTGCCCAGGGCTGCGCAAGAAAGATGAAAAATTACAACCTATGGCCCCATTAAAAACCTTTCTCCTCTCTTGAAAGGAAAAGGGTGCCATAGGAAAAGGTAAAAAAATTACATAGTTTACACATAATATCATCGAAGCTCATCTGCATTCCAAGATCTTGGAATATCATTGCCATCCATGTCCTTCAACCTGTATGATCCTGGTCTTGACAAAGATACTACCAAGAAGGGACCTTCCCACTTAAGTTGTAGCTTCCCGACTATGTCTGGGTTGGCTACTCTTCGAAGCACTAAGTGTCCTGGCTTGATATTCTTTAATCTTACTTTTCTGTCTCGCCACTTGACTGTTTCAGCTTGATATTTATTGATATGGTCTATTGCCTGAAGTCTGGTCCCTTCTATAGTGTATTTCGTTATCTTGCAAGCATCTTCGTCTTCTGTCATAGCTAGAGTCCTTATCGAACCTGTTCTTGCTTCTTTCGGTGTTATTGCTTCATCTCCAAATAAAATCTTGAACGGAATAAAGCATGTTGATCTTGAGACAACAGTGTTGTAATTCCATACCACTTTTAACAATTCATCTGGCCACTTTCTTTTTGGAAGATTGAAGATTGACTTCATTATTCCTGTTATAATAATTCCGTTAGCTCGCTCTACCAATCCATTAGATTTTGGGTGCCTCACAGATGCAAAATGTATCTTTGTACCAATTTGGTCACAAAAAGTTTTAAATGTTTCAACATCAAATTGGGTTCCGTTATCAATCGTGATAACCTTTGGCACACCAAACCGGCAAACGATATTCTGCCAGAAGAACTTCTAGACCATGGCCAAAGTGATTGTAGCTAGGGGTTTAGCTTTGATCCACTTTGAGAAGAACTCCACTGCTACCACGACATATTTCATGTTTCCTAACGCTGGTAGAAGTGGGCCTAGCAAGTCTAGGCCTCACCTTTGCAGTGGCCAGGTGGGTTAGGTTAGTTGGGTTAGAGACAAAGGTTGCTTTTGATCTCTAGTGCACTTCTGGCAGTTTTCACAATTTTGAACTAGATCTGCTGCATCCGAAGCTGCCTTCGGCCAATTAAATCATTGTCTAAATACCTTCCCAAGGAGGGGCCTGGATCCGATATGAGCTTCGCATATCCCTACGTGTATTTCTTTCATTAGTTCCTGACCTTCGGCTCTAGACAGACATTTTAATAGTGAAGAACAAACTCCTTGTTTGAATAACTCCCCTTCTATGATCACGTATGGTCTTGTCCGGGCTTGCATCCTTTTTATGTAAGCTTCATTGTCCGAAGGATGATTGCCTTGGAGGACAGAAACAATCTCGGTTCTCCAATCTTCGATGTGCACTGGTGAGATTGTAAGCATCGCTCGCTCCAAGAGCTCGACTGAAGGTGCTTTTGGGGTTCCAAAGAATACTTTTGACGGGAATCGGAGCCCCTGTGCCGCTGATTTGGCTAGTAAATTTGTCTGCTCATTTCTCCTCTTGGAATATTCTTCACTGAGAAGCCTTCGAAGGAGGCTTCCATTCTTTGGACTGTATCAAGATACTTCTCAAGCTTCAGATCTCTTGCTCTGCTGCTTTTATCAACGTGACCTGTGATGACCTGTCAGTCAGATTTGAGAACTGCCCTTCTTATTCCCATTGCCTTAAGCTTTTGAAGCCCCAAAAGAAGAGCTTCGTACTCTGCAATGTTATTTGTGTAGTTGAATTTCAATCTGGCCACATAGCAGGTTTTGACCTTAGATGGTGAGATTAGAATAGCAGTTGCACCTGCACCAAAGGTCCCCCATGACCCATCACAGAACATTGTCCAAGCTTCATTGTTTGTTATGCTTCCTTCGTCCTGAGCCCCCGGCGTCCAATCAGCAATGAAGTCTGCTAACGCTTGGGATTGGATCGAAGATCTATGGACAAAATCAATAGTGAATTCATTCAGTTCTGCAGCGCATTTTCCAACTCTTCATGTGGCTTCTCTGTTTCTTATAATGTCCTTGAGAGGCTAGGATGAAGGTACTATAATGTGGTATGACTAGAAATAATGTTGAAGCTTTCTGGAGGCCATCAATACAGCATATAGTACCTTCTCCAGCTCTATGTAATTTATTATTGATGGACTAAGTACTTCAGAAATGAAGTATATTGGGACTTGCTTCTTTGCTTGATCATACTTTTTCTCCTGCACTAGCCCTGTACTGACTGCGGCATGAGAAGCTACCACATATAGTAGCAACGGGGCTCCTATGAAGGTGGAGTCAATGTTGTTAGCTGTATCAGATATTGCTTCAGATCTTCGAAGGCTTTCTGCTGAACTGGTCCCCATTGGAAGTCTTCGGCTGATTTTAGCACTTCGAAGAATGGCAAATTCCTTTCTGCTGATCTCGAGATGAATCTGTTCAAAGAGGCCAGCCTCCCTGTTAATCTCTAGGCGCCATTCTTGTCCTTGGTGGCTCCATCTGAAGTATTGCTTCTATATTGCTTGGGTTTGCTTCAATCCCTTTGGTGGATACTAGGCACCCATGAAATTTTCCCTTCTTCACCCCGAAAACACATTTCTCTCGATTTAGCTTGAGGCTGGCCCTTCTAAAGTTAGCAAATGTTTCTTGCAGATCAGCAATATGATTTTCTTGCTTCGTGCTTTTTACTATGATATCATCAACATATGACAGAACATTCCTACCCATCTAAGAGTTGAGGACTTTGGAAGTCATTCTACTGAAGCTTCCTCCAACATTCTTGAGCTCCTCAGGCATCCGAAGGTAGCAGTAAGTCCCACTAGGGGTTATGAAGCTTGTTTTGGGCCCGTCCTCCTTCTTTATCTAGATTTGATGATACCCTGAATAGCGGTCCAATAAACTCATGAGCTCCAAAGTGGCTGCTGCATCTATGAGGCAGTCTATTCTTGGTAAGGGGAACTCATCTTTCGGGCATGCCTTATTGAGATCTATAAAATCAATACACATTCTCCACTTTCCATTGGAATTTTTCACACTCACAGTATTGGCTAGCCATTTTGGATACGTCACCTCTCTGATTACTCTGGCTCTAAGGAGTCTTTTGACTTCATTTCTTGCTCCTTCGGATTTGTCATCGAACATCTTCTTAAGCTTCTGCTTCCTTGGTCTAATGGCTAGATCTACATTGGGTGAGTGTTCAATGACATCTCTGTTGACACCACAAAGATCATTTGCTGACCAAGCAATGACGTCCTTGTTGTTGAACAGAAATTTTAACAGAGCTTTCTCTTGTTCATTGGAAAGTTGGGACCTAAACAACACCTTCTGCTCTGCTATGTCTTCACACAGAAGCATAGACTTTGGTTGATCTACCGAAGTAGATTTGTCTCTTATATGCTTATGTTGTTGATGAACTTCAGCTTCATCTATATTGTGGATGGACTTTGAATCTATCCAGTTCCCTTTGGCCCTTCTAGCAGCCTCTTGACTTCCATGCACAGCAATAGGGCCTTGGTCAGATGGTATCTTCATGCATAGATATGCTAGATGGAGTATTGCTTTGAAGGCATTCAGTGTCCCTTGACCAATGATTCCATTGTAATGATAATCCATATCGACAATGTCAAATACAACTTGTTCTGTTCTTGTGATGTGAACATAACCGAAGGTGATTGGCATTGTTATCTTTCCAAGTGGCACTATCTGCCTTCCTCCGAAGCCACACAAGGGGTGTGTTGCATCATGTATTTTGTCATCCTGCTTTTGCATCTGCCTGAAGGCTTTTGAGAAGATGATATCTGTTGCACTGCCTGTGTCTATAAGCACATTGTGGACCAGAAATCCTTTGATAACGCAAGATATGACCATTGCATCATTATGGGGGTAGTCCTTGAGCTGAAGGTCTTCTTGAGAGAATGTGATTGGTAGATGAGACCACTTGGATTTGATGAAGGGTCCTTGCACTCCAACATGTTGTACCCTTCTCTGTGCTTCTTTCTTTTGCTTCTTATTGGCTGGTCAGAGCTTGAGCCGCCTATGATTGGAGCACCAGCTTCATAGCCGAAGGTGTCACAACTTGGTCACCTTGTGAAGCCATCGTCGTGGTCGTGGAAGTGAGTTCACCGGAGTGGGCACCAATGTTGTTCACTTGTTCTCAAATGTTGTGAGTTAAGAACAAGGCAACACAATTGTAAAAGATTAAGGACATTCGTCCTCCAAAACATTATCTCCTTTCGGATATAATGATCTTCAGGTGAAGGATATGAAGGACACACCTTCATCATTTATGAGAATAAGAATTCATAGAGATAATTTATGTTATCTATTCATCCATTCATATATATTTATTTATTTCATAGTATATACATGAACATTAATAGGATTTGTATTACATTGATACCTTCAGCTTGCTCGAAGGTGTTGATGTGAAAGTGATTACAATCTAGCGTGAATAGTATGGGGGTACTGTTCACCTATTTATAGGCACAGGACGCAGCCTGGGTAAAACTACATTTATGACCTTGACTCATACACATAATGGTAACATAAATCATCAAGGATTAGCTAGTCTTTTCCTCTTCGACTTCAGCACCATACATGACCTTCGTCGCCACCTTAAGCCGAAGCTATCTTCCTTCGGTCGTACCTTTGGCATTCGTTGTTAACACCCTTAGATAACATCTTCGTCTTGAGGACCTCCGGCAGGGAAGAGGATCCTCAACATCTCTTTGTCAATGACACCTTCGTCTTGAGGACCTTCGGCGGAGAGGAAGACCCCCAACATCGATGAAGCACCACCGTGTTGGTGTTCGCGTCGCGGTGTCCGGCCATCGTGGGAGGAAGAATAGCTCCTTGTTGTCGATCATGAATTGGACGGCTGAGATTAAAACCCATGAACCCTTTCGTTCAATAATTATGGGTCATTGATCTCATGGCGTGCGGTCTAGATCAGAGCCTGAGCATACCTCTTTGGGGATGATCATGGATCGTTGATCGCGTATCTAATGGATTATATTGGATCCGACTTCATAGAATCCGAGAAGATGGATCTCAATATAGTGGCCCATGTTGAGTACCTATTTGGTGAATGCACAATCTAATCCTCAGCGCTAATTTTTGATCGGATGGCTCAAATATGTGCATACCCCTTCATCGAGGCAAGTTACAAAAGAGTTCCTGAATTTTAAAGCAATAAACCCGATGTTCATCCCTATTGAAGAACCATTACAAACAAATCCTATTTTTAGTAGACTCAACCCCTTGTTATTAAAATATATGAGTCATCGTCTATAGTGTGGATAAATATAAAGAAATTAAACAGGAAAATCTTTTTTGGCATAAAAATAGTTCCTAAAGACTTGGATAATTCATATCTTTCTTGTTTTAGCTCTAATTTGATCAATTCAAGTTAAGTTTACTTCATGATATTGTTTCCTACAGAGTAACAACATCATTTGTATCATATCACATACTTTTATAATTAGATAATTATTTAACCTATGTTTTAACTCTTCTAATCAAAGAATCTGTCTATAATTATAATTTAACTAAGATATGATTTCTAATCAAGTGATGACCTATATTAAATTTGATATAGTTACTTTCATATATTTCTCATAGGATTTATAAAATCAACATAAGACCTAGTTTTCATATTAAAATTCATAAATCTTTAAAAGGCCATATCTTTTTTCCACCATAACTCCGATTTTAGTGGTTCTCGAACCTACGATCTCATATCGACATGTAGATTACTAATGTGTGGTTTGTTTCCATCTTTTGTGTAATGTTACTCCATTATTTGCTTGTTTGCATTTATTCTTATGAGTACAAGCGAGGTGACGAGGAATCTGAGCCCAAATTTTAGGGCAGCATATCTGAACTAGGGATGAAAACAGATGGAAACGGACGGAAAAACCCCTGTCCCGTTTCCGTATCCGCATTTTATCATCGGAAACGGGATCAGGTCCGGAATAGTCGGGAACGGAAACGGGAGCGGGATAAACGGAATTGCGAAAACGAACGGAAACAAAAACTCATAATTTAATACATTTAGAAATGTTATTGATGTTTGACTAGTGATTGATTGGCATAACAATAACATAAAACAAATAGATATAGAGAGGCGACATTCTATTGTTGTTTGGTTGCTAAATATGTACATTTAGCTACATCCGATGTTGTTTAAGATTTTAGATCACTTGTCATTTGAAAAGAGCCAATGGTTACAATGACCAACTGTGCTATAATTTGTCACCTAAATACAAGAGGATTTAGTTTATATACTAATGCATATTAGGCTCGTCCCAGATTTGTCAAATACGGAATAAATACGGGTTCAATCCGAAAAAAACGGGATCTCGCAAAAACGGACGGAATAAGCCATCTCCCGTTTCCACTCCGTTTCCATATTTTTCCATAAATACGGAAACGGTCGGGTCAAATGTAGAAAATGGTACGGGTCGAGACGGAATTTTTCCTATCCGTTTTCAACCCTACTCTGAACAACAAGGTTATCACAAGTATATGGCAAGTTATGCCCTTGATCACTTTCTTTACCTAATAATGTTCATGATAATCACCATGGCATCCTTAGGTTAAGCTGATGGGACCTAATATGTTACCTAATTTTGTTCAACCTAAACCTTGCAAACAAATGAATCATTGGGTAGTTTTACTATTGCTCTACCTACTTTTTGGGATTAATATTATATCTGACTTATGATCATGCTTTATCATTATTGCTGGAGTATTTATTATTCATGATAAGATTATCTTGTTAATTGGAACATGGAGCTTAACCTGAGATAACAGTGCTACCACAAGGGTGGTATGGGACACCCTTGGCTGATTAATTAGGATAGCTAGTGGAGGACTACCTTAACCGAAATGGGCAAGGGCGGTGTGAGGAGTTGTTGGTATAGGAAGGTTCTTAGGTCGATCATGCTGCGTTGGCTTTTCGGACAAGTGGTTCTTATATCGCCCCCTTCTCGTAGAAACCATAGCGGGTTTCTAAAGCTAGTTGATCTTTGTAAAGGCCTTTTAGTGGATCTCTAGCCATTCACCTCATAAGTGTTTGAGGGCCTTGCAAACCCTGGCTAGACGGGATACATAACTTGTGGGTAAAGGGTTTCAACCTCTACACATTGTAAAACTGGTATATCAGGCGTGCCCATGGTCAAGAGCGACTCAGGACTCTCGCATGATTAAATGATGGAAGTAAACTTAACTTGTCCTTCATTACATTGCATTGTGGGAATTATTAGTTTTGATATCTTATTTAATTGAGTCGGTATGCACTTATACTTAGTAATTGTTAATAAATATTTGACCAACTTATTTAAAACCAATGCTCAGCCTTAACCATTTTCCTTGGTAAGCTTTAGACTACACATGAGACTCCACGGTAAGTGATCTCATGCACATTATTCCCCACACTTGCTACGCAATGAAGGTATGTGAGCTCACTCTTGCTATAATCATGCTAGGCCAAGAATAGGTACCATTGGAGGAACATGAAGGATGGAACGATGAGTTCAGAGAGGTCTAGACCGTTGTCTCCCATTCAACTATGGCGCCATGGAGATAGTTATCGTAGTTTGTTTTATTATACTATCAGTTATTTTGTAAGACATTATGTTATATAATAAAGTTGATGACATTCATCTCTATACATTGAGTCATTGTATGTGTGGATCTTTATTTGGTGCACATATGAGACGCAACCGAGTTTGACTTTAAATCCGGGTGTGACACCCAACCCAAAATCATCATCCCTCTTCGACTCCATGTCATCAAGGGACGTCTCGGGTGGCCTGTCGACCCTGGGGCACGCCTTGGAACTCTAATCACCATCGGGGTTCCCCCTAGGAGGTAAGTTTTAGGGTTCTTCGTGAGGAAGATGACTCTCTCCACACTCGTGGACCGTTCGGCCTATAGCGTGGACTGTCCAGCACGTGAGCAGAGGAGATCTGCTCATGTCATAGGATCACAGATCGATTGGTCCATGTTGTGGACTTTCCGTGCTACCGCATGTTGGGGGCCTTCGTCCTCCGAAGGTCCTCAAAAACATAATTTAACAATGTCTTCCATGTATGGTTTATGGACAGGTATCTTCGGATTTATGATAAAAGCATACACGATGAGGAGCTTGATCGTGACGAAGGTTGTCGTCGCTCCGAAGCTATGTGGAAGGGAGCTTCGGCTGAATCGCAGAAAAAGGGAACCGACTTAAAAGGGAAAAGGCTGTTCAGTCCTCATAGATTTTTCTATAAGCCAATAGTAAATGTAAAGGGCATGATTCTAATTTCTCATAGGCTATTTCCTGTGCCTATAAATAGATGAACAGTACCCCCGTACTGTTCACGCTGACTTGTACTCGCTTGTGCGTCACGCTTGGACTTTTGCCTTCTGTCAAGCCGAAGGTACAAATGTAATTCAATGTTGTTC
The DNA here is from genome assembly GCA_029449295.1 of Zea luxurians. Classification (NCBI taxonomy): domain Eukaryota; kingdom Viridiplantae; phylum Streptophyta; class Magnoliopsida; order Poales; family Poaceae; genus Zea; species Zea luxurians. Next base: position 64,330,045 of record JAOPSE010000011.1, on the reverse strand, counting down.
ATGTTCATTCATAATGATATAATAAAAAAATGTTAATGATGTCATATAATCATTTATGTTATTTCTCATGTCTCGTATGCTTCTCATTTCATTAATATATGTTGTGATGATGAAGGTACGTCCTTCATGACCTTCGTCTGAAGATCATTATATCCTGAGGGAAATAATGCTTTGAAGGACGAAGGGCATTAACTATTAACCTTTTTTGTGTTGCCTTGTTCTTAATTCATAGAATTTGAGAACAAGTCCCCAACACCGCATATAGCACCGCTAGGCGGTAAACCGCGAGTGTTTGTCCCCAAATCAGAGCCAACAAAGGCACACCCTATTTTTTTTAGAAAACAAACGAGTACAAAGTAAATAGACATAAACAAAGTGTCTTTTTAAATTTAATCTCTAAATTATTATTTGGAGAGTCATTTGCATAAAAACCACTTTGTATACCTTTCCAATCTCCAACAGTTTTCTATATGTTGTTTGCATTCTAGAGAACTATTCATGTTTCCATTTTTGACTAGTGAGAAACCTGGACAGAAGATGACTATATTTTGACAACCATTTAACTAAGGTGTTGGAGAGTATTTTTTTTCAAAAAACCTTTATTCATAATAATTAGAAAGAATATAGATAGTCTCTTGGTGTGTCTTATAGGCTAGAGCAAAACCTCACTATCGACATGTAAACTCATGTTTAACTCGTACTAGCCACACTAAGAGAGAAAACATAACCAAAAAGCCTCCAACAAAGTAAAAAAAAACATATATCCAAAAATTGCCTAGCTTCAATGGATGCCTTCTACATTAAAATATTCGATTTGCCTTGAGAAGTCCTTCAACCAAACATTCATTTTTCACTATTGGAAGAACAGGACTTCCATAGTACATGTTTTCTAAGAACCGATATTAAAATTAAGGTAAGGAATTCATGTTAATAGTTCCATTACCAGTTTTAATTGCTTGGAGCTTTTGTACCGGTTGGTGGTTTCAACCAGTATTAATGTCAAGGCTTTATTATTAGTTAATTAGACCAACTAGTACTAAAACTATTATTCCCGGGCGAAACCACCAAATGACACTAAAGCCATGACATTAGTGCCGGTTGGTAATTTCAATAATACTAATGTTCCTGCTTTATAAACCATTTTCTTCCTCGAGCTCACGCCAAGAACACAAAGTTATACGTTCATGTCGCCATAAGCTAAAAAGAGGGAAGGTGTTGTCCAATTTTTTGAAGCATTTGTTGAAGAATTCACTCATTGAAGTGTGAAATTGTCACACTCGAATTTAAGGACAAATCCAGATACATCTCACATGTGTGCCAGTATCAAGTCTCACACATATGGCGACTCAGTGTACAGAAAACAATGTCACATCTTTATTTTTGTACAAAATAGAAAAATAATTACACCATATGATGAAAACGATACTCCACAACCATAGTTGATTGGTAGACGACGGCCTAGACCTCTCCAAAGTCATCTTCATGATCCTGCTCTTGGCAGTACCTGTTCTTGACCTAGTGTGATTATAGTAAGGATGAGCTTCCATATGGTAATCGCTCAGCAAGCACGGGGGAAAGTGTAGTGTCAGGCTTACCAAGGAATGTGGTTATGGCTGGGCATTGCTTTTAATTAAGTTGGCCAAAATTTTATTAGCAGTTACTCATTATAAGTAAATATCATCCCAATTAAATGAGAAATCATAAATAATAATTCTCACAATGCAATGCATGACATATTAAATTTAATGCCATCATTTAATCATGCAAGAGAAACCGAGCCGCTCATGATTGTGAGCACGACTGATATACCAGTTTTACACCCCACAGAAGTTGCACATCTTTACTCGCAAGTCATGTTCCCTTTTTTGCCTCGGGTTGATCAGACCCTTAAACACTTCCAAGGTGAGTTAGCGAGGGCACACTACGAGGCCTTTACAAAGTTCTACTAGCTCGAGAAGACCCGTTGTTGGGGGCCTTCCTCTTCCGAAGGTCCTCAAAAACATGACTAACTATTGGGGGCCTTCCTCTTTCGAAGGTCCTCAAAAATGTGTCTAACCATATGTTTTCCATATGATTATGAATAGTTACAGGATGCTTTAGCTTTGGGATGAAGAACTTCTCTTTTGACAGAATGAAGGGAGATATAGAGTGGGCGACTAAGCCAAAAGCCATGGGCCTTCGGCTTAACATACTGACGAAGCTCAAAGCATGATGATGACTGAAAGGGGCTAAAGACCTTATAGTCCTCAATAATTCATGTTAGGATTATAGGCATTTACCAGGGATATAAATGTAATTTTATCCAGGCTGCGTCCCATGCCTATAAATAGAATAGATGAACAGTAACAATGTACTGTTCACGCTGGATTGTAATCGCTCTCGCGCCATTCTCGCCCTCTCACCTTTTGGCAAACCGAAGATACCATTGTAATATGAATATTGTTAATGCTTATTCATGTTTGATGAAGATAATAATAAATGAATCATTGGTATATAACAATTATTATCTTCATTCCTCTATATTCTTTCACTTTCTTATCTATATTCACGTTTATATGATAAAATGATGAAGGTGTGTCCTTCATAACCTTCGTCTAAAGATCATTATATCCGAGACAAAATAATGCTTCGAAGGACGAATGTCTTTAACCATTAATAGTTGTGTTGCCTTGTTCTTGATTTATAGCATTTGAGAACAAGTAACCAACATTGGCGCCCACCTCCGGTGAACTCACTTCCACAACCTTCGGAAGAGCATCCATCTTCGACATGCCACCGAAGAAGGCAATGGTGCCAGGGGATGCTCTGCAACCACTAGACATAAATCAAGATGCCCTCTTTCTGCGAGAGGCTAGGAACCAAAAGAGGAAGGCCACCTGCCCAACTCTTCAAGAGGAGCAAATTGATTAGGAAATTAGGGACCTAGAGGCCATCCATCATCAAGTGCAAAGGAAAAAGGAGAAGGTGGCCTAGTTGGCCGAACTTCAGAAGAAGATTGACGAAGCCGCTGAAGAAATGTGTCATCTTACTTAAGATGACCATGACCGAAGGCCTCAACACAGAGTGCTTCGTAAGGAGAGCTCATTCAACGAAGATGAATGGTACGATGACTTTCATCATGGTAACTTTGCTTTTGATGATGCTTCTCCTCTGGCAGCAGAATTGCAAGCTATCCCATGGCCACAATCCTATAAGCCATTGCCCATGTAATGGGCACTCAGATCCAAACAATTATTGATCAGCTAAAAGGCAATAATATCCTCGTATGGGGGTAATGCCGCTGTCACGGCAAAGTCCTCCGTCATGGTAGTCCGAAGCGTGGCCCAGACATGGTACTCCTCTCTTTGTCTAGGAACAATTACATCATGGCAGAAGCTCAAGGATATGCTGGTCACCATTTTCCAAGGTTTTCAGACAAAGCCAGTTATTGCTTAGGCCTTGTTTCAATGCACGCAAGACCATGAGGAATACCTTCAGGCATATGTCCAAAGGTTTTTGCGCCTAGGAGCACAAGCGCCCACAGTGCCCAATGAAATTGTCAGTGAGGCCATGATCAAGGGACTTTGGCCAGGACCTACAGCTCAATATTTTGCCAGGAAGCCTCCACAAACCCTGGAGAAATTTCTTTCGAATATGGATGAGTACATCCGGGCCGATAATGATTTTCACCAAAGAAGGGAGGAAGCCTACAGGTTTTCTAAGATGACCAGGGGCTTTGGAAGGAGACTTCATCCCAGGCATGTTCGATCAATTCATAACTCCAGTGGCAATGATGAAAGGGCCTGCAATGTTCAGCACATCATAGTTCTTAGTCTTCGAGCATGCAACAGACTTCTTTCAGACCACCAGCTCCGAGAGGCAGAGGAGGAAGAGGTTTCAATGGAGGTTCGGCAATCAACCTAGAAAGTTGTACTGTCTTTTTTGTGGCGAGGACAAGGGCCACACAACAAGGACATGCTAGGTCTGTAACACTCCAAAATCCTATTCTGGATAAATTAGGAAAACTCATTTCATGATTTAAATAAATGTGTTTTCAAATAATACATTACCTAAAAGATTCTTATGTGAACTATCCTGTGTGTTAAAGATTTATTTGCCAAAAAAAAGAATTAAGTTAAACTATCTCTTAATATAGATTTTACATAAGAAATTATATCCTTTTAAATAAATGTGGGAAGATTATAAATTTATGTTGGGGACTTGTTCTCAAATGCTATGAGTCAAGAACAAGGCAACACAAAATGTTAATGGTTAAAGACCTTCGTCCTTTGAAACATTATTCCCCTCAGGATATAATGATCTTCAGACGAAGGTTATGAAGGACGTACCTTCATCTCAGTATATAATAATGAAAGTAAAAGCATATGAAACATGAAAAATAACATGAATAATTATATGACATCCTCAGTATATCTTTATTATATCATCATTAATAAACATGAACAATATTGAATTACATTTATACCTTCGGCTTGATAGAAGGTAAAAATCCAGGTGTGATGTGCGAGTGAATACAATTCAGCATGAACAGTACAAGGTTACTGTTCACCTATTTATAGGCACGGGACGTAGCCCGGTCGAAATTACATTTATGTACTTGATAACAAATTACAAACATGACACAAATTATCAGGGGCTGAACGGTCTTTTCCCCTTTAAGTCGGTGCCGCCCTTCATTTCAAGGCGCGTTGTTATGCCGAAGCTTTCTGGGTTGTAGCGTCGGCATATACCTTCGTGTTATGTTTGCGTGCATATCGTCCTGCTGAAGGTGTTTTTGCTTAGAGGACCTTCGGCGTAGAAGAAGGGCCCCAACAGTAGCCCCTTCACGGTGCTGGATCATTTTTCTTAATGAACTCGATCTACAAAAAATCTCAAAGGCTTCGGAATGCCGAAGGTCTGAAAAACACCTTCCCTGAGCTCGTTGCCGAGAAACGATTAAAATACTCCAGGCATCAAGTGGTCCACTGCTCAGTGAATGCAGACGATCTGGCGGTTCGCATTCCGAGTACCGAGGGGTCCACCGTTCAGCGAGTATGGGCAGTTTGATGGTTCACCTTCCCACCTACAGCACTATATAAACAGACGGGTTGGTGCAGAGTTACCACAACATTCATTACCATTGCACAGTTGTGCTGTTAAAAAATTTAACCATAGCCGAAGCTTTTTTACTGCACTCTCAAGCAATCACTTCATCGTTTAGAGTTAACTTCGTCAAAAGAGTGAGCTTCGTCAAAACTGCACAAGAACCATCAATCTTCATAAAAACCAAGAAAAATCCATCAAATGGCTAGAGTACGCTCGACTACAAGTGTGACTCGTGAAGGAGAGGAGACCGAGGCCACCGAGACAGCTCCGATTTCCAAAGTCATGAGACAGTCAGGCTTAGTTGTGATAGAGGGAACCATTGACGAAGGTACACCTGCTCCCGAAGCTAAACATGCTGATATTGAAGAAGAAAATTCTAATGAAGAAGAGGAGGATTATAGCATTTTGATCCCATCAAAACCCAGCCACCTAGATTTTTAGAAATCTACTTTGTCTGAAGCCGACGTGCCCATGATGATGAAGCTGGGCTACATTGGAGAAGTTGAAAGGAAACTAGTTCGTTTTGGCAGAGAAGAAACCACCCCAGCGCCAAAGGATGATGAAGTAGTGGTTTTCAAAAGTTTTTTCAGAGCAGGATTATGGTTTCCTCTAAACGAGATGATAAGAGAAGTTTTAAAACATTTTGAAATTTATCTTCATCAGCTAACCCCTAATGATATCGTTAGGCTCAGCATCTTCATCTTGGGCCTCCGAAGCCAAGGGATGGAACCAGATGCCGAAGCATTCTACCGAGTGCACGAGTTGCACTACAAGACGAAGGCTAGGGCAGACGGTTTACATGAAAATTTTGGTTGTTACAATTTTGCGTATCCCAAGGATACGAAGGCTCCAGTTCTCAGCTATCGCACCAAGTGGCCAACTGGCTGGAAAGGTGAATGGTTCTATATCAAGGCTGATGAGAAGAAAAGGGGGAAACTGATGACGATGGTTATGTGCCCGCTATCTCTAAACTTCAGAATGACCTGGCCCCTATGCAACATGTAGCTAGGGTCACCATGCCAACTGGCCACAGTAGAATTCAGGGTGGTGGCTGAACAGATCAGCACCAGATACCTAGTGCAAGAATACCTGGCCAACAGGACATCTCCGACGTCAAGTGATTGGGGCATGCCGAAGCTAAAGGGAACGAAGAAGAAATATGAACTTATTTGATTACCTTATCATTTTAAGTTTGAGAAACAGTTTAAGGAGCCTTGCTAAGAATGGCTGGAAATGATTGAAACTATGTGCAATGAAATTTTGGGGAACTACACTAAAAAAGAAGACCAATTAATGACAACAGCCTTCGGCACCCGGCCAAAACGAAGGTTAAACCGGGTGATGGACGCTCTAAAATTTGAATACCCTGATTATGAGCAGCTCAACAAGGGTGCCGAAGGGGCAAAATGAAAAAGGATTGTTAGTGTTCTAAGCAGACAAGCTACCAGGATGGTGGAGGATAAAAAGGTTTTAAAGAAGAGAAAATCGTCTCCTAAGCCGAAGGTGGCACCTTTAAAGAAAAGAAAAGCTAAATCCCTATAGCCAAAGGAGACTGAAGAGGAAGAAGAGACTCCCTCAACACCTCCAGCTGCTGAAGTGGCAGAAATTTTAAAGATAATGACTGAATCTCTACCTATCAAGCTGCTAAGCCCTCTGGGACCAGAACCGACGAAGCTTTTTTAGAAAAAAGAACCTTTGGCTACAAAGAAGGCAGATGGGCTGAAGAAGCGAAGAATTGGTAGCATTATGGAAGCCATTGAAAAGACGCCACCATCGGCCTTGGCGTCTAAAATAGCACCTACTGCAAGTGCCGAGGTCACTACCGAAGCAAACATATCGACCGAAGCTGCAGCTGCCTCCAAAGCTGCCAACTTGGAGAACACACTATCTGGAATTGATAAATTGCTATTGTATATGCCTACAGAAGAAACAATTGCAGCTGCAGAACAGGTCATGGCCCCAGTGCCTGACAAAGGGAAGAAAATTGCCGAGGCCGCTCCGGAAGAAAAAGATTTTGACCTTCGGAACCTGGTCGGACAAGAACTATCTGAGGCCGAAAAGGAGCTACAGGAATATGGCATTTCTTGTGGCTACCAGCTAGGAGCCATGCTCTTTGGTGGAATCAATGAAGAGGCCTTGGGATGCGTTCGTGACCGTAACGGGGCGAAGGTAATCGGCACTCTATCGAAGAGTGTCGGTTTTCCGAAGCTCGAAGCCGATATCAGCAGCTACCGTCGACAACATATTGTCGGTAGTTTGTTTTATTCCAACTTTAAGGTAAAATTCTTGTGACAAAACAAAATTTTATTTTTTTTATTTTTGCGACAAAGCAAGTTTACTGATGAAGGTTTAATTGTACAGAGTATGCTGCTGAGCAAAGCATTGCAAATGCAACAAGACCTCGAGGATAAAAATAACGAAATTATAATTGAGGGTTTAGAGAACAAGATTTAAGAATACGAAGCTTCTCTTGAAAAGAAAGATTTCCTACTTCAAGCAATGGAAGGTTCCATTGCAGAAGCGCAAACTGAAAATGCTAGTCTAAACAGGGAGCTTCTCCAAAGATCAGAGAGCTTCGAACAAGAAAGAAAGAACTTGCAGAAGAAGTACGAAGCCGAAGCTGCCGAGAATATGAAGCTACAGCTATCTTTGAAGGAGCTTCGTAACATGTGTGTGAGTTTTGGCAGCCGCTGCGTACAACGATTAAAAAATGTTTTCAACTCAGTTTGAGCCAGTGCTGAAAAGTTTACTCCTTCAGCCAAAAACATATCAAGCACCTTCGAACACATTGAAGGCGAAGTTGAGGCGCTGGACGAAGTAATAGCGGGGCATGGTGACTTTTGTGCCCTGCTAGCTTCTCGTGGTACAGCTGCAGCATTTCTGAAAGCTGGTTGTACGCACGCGAAGATAGTGGATAGACCTACCTTTAGCCTATCTTCGACAGATTTGGTTGATATACCTGGTGAAGCCCGAAGCATAGGAAGCAGATTTATAACACAAATTTGGGCGAAGGGTGGTCGGATTTGGCTAGCGACGAGGCCTGAAGCTTACTTAAGCCAGTATGAAACTGTCGGTACCCTGAAACTAGGGTACCCCCTGCTACTGTATGAAGACGAAGTACCCATGCGGCTATCTCTTAGTCGCGTGGTAGAGTTGCTGTGTGTGGGACCAAGCCATGACTCGCCGCAGCCTCGGGCGATTACTCTAGGTCCACAACAACGCCTAACCCCGCCACATGGGCGGGTCCGGAGCCACCACGTGTCCAGAGAAGGTGATATACACCAAGGCATCAACAGTGAGTTCGGACCCACATGGAAGAGTGCCGGACCCTCGGATATACAGTCCAGACCTCCAAGGTTGGTCCAGGAGCTCCACGTGTGCAAGCCGGACCCCTAGAATAGGATCCGTACCCCTCCCTTCGTATGGGGTCCCAAGGTTCTAGGACAGAACATGCTCGGGCCTTGAATAGGACCCAGGCGGGGGTCCGGTGCCGACACATGTCCGGACCTAGTCTGGAGGGTTCCGGACCTGTCCGCATATACTCCTGCTCCCCACTCAGGCGGGACCCGTTGCTGCCATGTGGCATGCTGCGCACGGCTTAAGCCAATGGGCGGAACCTAGCATGACGCTTCTGGGCTACGCGCGCCTTCACATTCATTACGGATAACACATGCGCCTGTCCATCCCACTGACAGGTGTCGTGCGCAGTCCATGCTGTAATTCACCATTACTCTTACATTTCGGCTATCAATGCTGCATGGACTGTGGTCATCAAGGCTCCTGGTGATTACTCAAGCGTTACTAGCATTAATTACTCACATAATGTACTCCTTCCATTATGCTCCTAGGCCCGCATGTCGGGGCTCAGCATCCTTGTATGTGCCTCCCTTAAACTATAAAAAGGAAGGCACACAACGTTACAGGGACATGTTTTCCACATAGGCTCTCAGGCTCAAGTACACACGCTTACACACATACTCAATACAACATACACACAGTGGAGGTAGGGTTTTACGCTCTAGCAGCCTAAACCACTCTAATCCCTCGTGTGCTCCTATGTTCATCCTGAATCCACATAACAGGCAAAACGCTTAAGCCCCCCCCTCATCTTAGGATTAGGGCGGGTGCATTCCGCCACCCGCCCGGAGGATTTTCTCTCCGACATGTCAGGCAGCTGGAGTGCCGGTCTTCGAGTGCGAAAAAAGCGAACCGCCGCGCGGGGAGCGAACTACCGCACACGATCGTGCGCCACCTTGGGGCCGCTACGGAAGGATATTTTTACCCAAGGCGGCGGCAACGAGGCGCCCCACGCATGGCCCGACGAAACCACCAGACGTGGGGGCCGTGGGTCAGTCGGCCGTGGGGACATATATGGCAGTTGACGTGATCGAAGGCAGATTGACAGTGTGTACGTCGACAGATGCGCTGAATTGATGCGGCGCGTCAGCAAGCGTGCTAAGATGACGCCCCAATCACCACTTAGGCCATATTGAGGCAAGGAACAAGCTTTGGCCCCACCTGCAGGCTCGCATCCTCTCCTGAGGTGGGCCCGGGGGCCACTGTCGGTACCCTAGAACAGGGGTACCCCTTACTACTGTATAAAGACGCAGTACCCTCGCGACTGTCTCTTAGTCGCGTGATAAAGGTGCTGTGTGTGGGACCAAGCCATGACTCACCCTAGCCTCGAGCGACTACTCTAGGCCCACAATAGCGCCTAACCCCACCACATGGACGGGTCCGGAGCCGCCACGTGTCCAGAGAAGGTGATATACTCCAATGCATCAATAGTAAGTCCGGACCCCCATTGGAGAGCGCTAGACCCTGGATATACAGTCCGGACCTCCAAGATGGGTCCAGAACCTCCACGTGTGCAAGCCGGACCCCTAGAATGGGATCTAGACCCCCCCCCGTATGGGGTCTGGGCCGCCTACAATGAGGTCCCAAGGTTCCAGGACAGAACATACTCGGCCCTAGAACAAGACCCAGGCGGGGGTTCGTTGCCGACACATATCCAGACCTGGTCTAGTGGGTTCCGGACCTGCCCGCATACACTTCTACTCTCTGCTCAGGTGGAGACCCGTTGCTACCACGTGGCACGCTGCGCGCGGCTTAAGCCAACGGGCGGAACCTAGCGTGACGCCTCTAGGTTGCGCGCGCCTCGCATTCATTGCGCATAACATGTGTGCCTGTCCATTCCACTGACAGGTGGCGTGCTCAGTGCACGATACGTGGGCCGTGTTGTTATTCACCTTTACTCGCACGATTAGGCTATCAATGCTGCATGGACTGCGGTCATCAAGACTCCTGATGATTACTCAGGCGTTACTAGCATTAGTTACTCACATAATGTACTCCTTCCATTATGCTCCTGGGCCCGCATGTTGGGGCTCAACATCCTTGTATGTGCCTCCCTTAAACTATAAAAGGGAAGGGACACAACGTTACAGGGACAGGTTTTACACAGGTTTTTCAGACAGAGTCACAAGCTCACAAGTTTACACACTCTCTAAATACAACATACACACAATGGAGGTAGGGTATTACGCTCCGACGGCCTGAACCACTCTAATCCCTCGTGTACTCATGTGTTCATCCACCTTCCAATAGATAGGCAAAACGCTTAAGCCCCCTCCTCATCTTAGGATTAGGGCGGGTGCTTTCCGCCACCCGGCTGGAGGATTTTCTCTCCGACAGAAACTTATACATGTTGCTTACCTTTTCTTGCTATTACCTTTTACCTTATACGGCTTTGTTGTGTGTAGGATGATGATGCCGAAGATTAATAATCCGAAGCAGATTCCGAAGGCCGCTGAAGCTGTTTTTAGGCCTGCCTGCATAGATCTAAGAAGTATTTGTATTATCTTTGTAAAAAACATTGTAACCGAGAATTAAACATTACTCTGTATATTTGTCCATACCTTGTAATATATTTTTACCTTTCCATCCATGTATAAATTGCTTTGCTGTGGACTAAACTTGTATATTTTGAGCCGAAGGCGAAAAACACCTTCCCTTCTTTTCGTACACAATGAAGCATATCTTTGCTTCTTCATGCTCATTGAAGCATTGTTATCAAAGCTGAAGTATCTGTTTGTGCTTTATGTTATGATGATGATGATCCTACGAATGTCTACATGAATGTATATGAATGCAATGAATGATGTAATGTAACATCTAAATGAATGTCCAAACACACACACAAATCCACACCCAGACTCTGCATCCCCTTAGGAACGACTTTTGAGTCTTAAGCTCTGCATCCCCTTAGGAACGACTTTTGAGCTTCTACACCATCTATTTTGGTGGCATTTAAGTTCTGCATCCCCTTAGGAACGAATTTTGAACTTCTTCACCTTCTATTTCGGTGGTATTTGGCTCTGCATTCCCTTTGGAACGACTTTTGAGTAGAAATCTTACTCTGTGCTCCCTTAGGAACGATTTTTTTTATAGCTTCATCATGCTTTTGGCTTTGCATTCCCTTAGGAAGGACTTTTGAGCAGAAAACTTAGGCTGCGCTCCCTTAGGAATGACTTTTTGCAGCTTCGTCATGCTCTGCATCCCCTTGGGGACGTCTTTTTGAGCTTCTCCCTGTTTTTCTTTTTGCACTCGATGGTGCATGCTCAGATTTTACATATTACATCTTTTTGGGGATTCTGCCCTCGTAGGGCTAAATAAGTGAAAAATTACAAACTATGGCCCCATTAAAAACCTTTCTCCCCTCTTGAAAGGAAAAGGGTGCCATAGAAAAAATGAAAAAAAGATTACATCATATTACACATAGTATCGCCGAAGCTTATCCGCATTCCAAGATCTGGGTATGTCGTTGCCGTCCATATCCTTCAATCTATAAGAACCGGGCCTTGACGAAGATACTACAAGAAAAGGATCTTCCCACTTCAGTTGCAACTTGCCCACTGTGTCTGGGTTGGCCACTCTCTGAAGCACCAGATGTCGTGGCTTGATATTTTTTAATCGAACTTTTCTGTCATGCCATTTTATTGTCTCGGCCAGATATTTATTGATGTGCTCTATTGCTTGAAGTCTGGTTCCCTCTATAGTATCTTTTGTTACTTGATAATCAGCTTCGTCTTCTGGAGAAGCTATTATTCTTATTGACCCTGCTTTTGCTTCTTTTAGAGTTATTGCTTCGTCACCAAATAAGAGCATGAAGGGTGTAAATGCCATTGACCTTGACGCAGTCGTGTTGTGGCTCCACACCACTTTAATCAGCTCGTCTGGCCACTTTCCTCTAGGCTGGTTGAAGATTAGCTTCATTATTCCTGTCATTATAATACCATTTGCTCTTTCTACCAGCCCATTTGACTCCGGATGCCTAACTGATGCAAAGTGGATCTTCGTACCAATTTGGTCACAAAAATCTTTGAATGCTTCAACATCAAATTGTGTACCATTGTCCATGGTTATTGCCTTCGGCACACCAAAGAGACAAACAATATTCTTCTAGAAGAATTTTTGGACCGTAACCGAAGTTATTGTGGCCAAGGGCTTCGCCTCAATACACTTGAAAAAATATTCCACTACCACTACAACATACTTCAAGTTGCCTTGTGCTGGTGGGAGTGGACCCAACAAATCTAGGCCCCATCTTTGCAATTTCCAGGTTGGCTGTATTAGCCGAGTTAGCGACGAAGGTTGTTTCTAATCTCTTGCACATTTTTGACAATTTTCGCATTTTTGAACCAAATCTGCTGCATCCGAAGCTGGCTTCGACAATAAAATCCTTGTCTAAAAACCTTTCCTAGCAAAGGCCTGGACCTGATGTGAGATCCACACAAACCTGCATGTATCTCCTTTATTAGCTCTATACCTTCAGTTCTGGATAAACATTTGAGAAGTGGAGAGCAAACTCCATGTTTGTACAGCTCCCCTTCTATTATGACATATGGTCTTGTCCTTGCTTCCATTCTTTTATTATAAACTTCATCATCCGAAAGATAGTTACCTTGGAGGAAATATATGATTTCAGTCCTCCAATCTTCACTATGTACATGTGATATTGTGAGCACTGCTCTCTCTATAAGTTCAACCGAAGGTGCTTTGATTGTCTCAAAGAATACTTTTGAAGGTAAGGGGAGCCCTTGTGCTGCTGACTTGGCTAATATGTCTGCATGCTCATTTTCCCCTCTTGGAATATTTCTTACAGAAAAACCTTCGAAAGAGGCCTCCAGCCTTCGGGCTATGTCCAAATATTTTTCAAGCTTCGGATCCCTTGCCTTGCTGCTTTTATCTACATGGCCAAAGATGACTTGGGAGTCAGTTTTAAGGATCGCCCTTCTTATTCCCATCGTCTTTAGCTTCTGAAGCCCCAACAGAAGGGCTTCGTAATCAGCAATGTTATTTGTACAAATAAAATCCAGCCTTGCTGCATAGCATGTTCTGACTTTAGAGGGCGCTACTAGGACAGCGGTCACTCCTGCGCCGAAGGTTCCCCAAGAACCGTCACAGAAGACTGTCCAGGCTTCGCCGTCTTTTGTTACTTCTTCTTCCTAAGCCCCTGGGATCCAATCAGCAATGAAGTCCGCTAATGCTTAAAACTGAATTGAGGATCTATGCACATAGTCAATAGAGAATTCATTGAGCTCAGCAGCCCAATTTCCGATCCTCCCAGTAGCTTCTCTATTTCTCATTATGTCCTTCAAAGGTTGTGACGAAGGGACAATTATATGATATGCTTGAAAATAATGCCGAAGCTTCCTTGAGTCCATCAATACAGCATATAACACCTTCTCCAATTCTGTATAATTTTTCTTTGATAAACTCAGCACTTCGAAGACGAAATATACTGGTGCTTGTTTTTTGACTTGGCCATCTTGCTTCTCTTATACAAGCGCTACATTAACTGTAGAGTGAGAGGCTGCTACATATAAGAGTAATGGAGCCCCTGGCGAAGGTAGAGTTAAGGTTGTCAAGTCTATTAAGTACTGCTTTAACTCTTCAAAAGACCTTTGTTGAGCCGGACCCCATTGGAAAACTTTGGCTAACTTCAATATCTCAAAGAATGGTAGATTCCTTTCTGCTGACCTGGATATAAATCTATTTAATGATGCCAGCCTTCCTGCCAACCATTGGGCCCCTTTCTTTGTGTTTGGCGGCTCCATCCGAAGGATAGCTTCGATCTTATTTAGGTTAGCTTCGATTCCCTTCGTTGATACCAAGCAGCCAAGGAATTTGCCCTTCTTACTCCAAAACACACTTGTCTGGATTTAGTTTCAGACCAGCTTGTCTGAAATTGGCAATTGTTTATTGCAAATCGGCAATATGATTTTCTTGCTTTGTGCTTTTCACTATAATGTCATCGACATAAGTTAGCACATTCCTACCTATTTGAGAATGAAGGGCCTTGGTTGTCATTCTGCTGAAGCTTCCTCCAGCATTCTTGAGCCCCTCAGGCATCCAAAGATAACAATAAGTGCCACTAGGGGTTATGAAGCTAGTCTTTGGTTCATCTTCCTTCTTCATCCAAATTTGATGATAACCTGAGTAGTAGTCCAATAAACTCATGAGCTCCGAAGAAACTGTTGCATCTACAAGGAAGTCTATTTTTGGTAATGGGACTTCGTCCTTTGGGCATGCTTTGTTGAGATTTGTGAAATCAATACACATTCTCCATTTGCAATTAGCCTTCTTCACCATAACAGTAGCACTGAGAAGTCTCTTTACTTCATTCCAAGCACCTTCAGCTTTATCATTAGACATGTTTCGAAGTCTTTGCTTCCTTGGCCTAAAAGATGGATCCACATTAAGTGAATGTTCAATGACATCTCTGTTGACACCACAAAGATCATTGGCTATCCAAGCAAAGACATCTTTGTTGTTGAACAAAAACCTTATCAGAGTTTTTTCTTGTTCATTAGAGAGCTGAGATCCCAGTAGTACCCTTTGATCTGCTATATCTTCACATAGGAGCATAGGCTTCGGTTGATCTACAGAAGCAACCTTCTCTCTTTTGTGCTTATATTTTTGACAAGCTTCGGCTCCGTCTATGTTGTGGATTGCCTTTGAATCTGTCCAACTCCCTTCAGCCCTTCTGGCAGCTTCTTGACTTCCATAGATAGCAATGGGCCCTTGTTCCAAAGGTATCTTCATGCACAAGTATGCTGGATGAAGTATTGCTTCGAAGGCATTAAGTGTTCCTCGATCAATGATTACATTGTACGGGTATTCCATGTCGACAATGTCAAAAACATCTTGCTTAGTTCTTGTGTTGTGGACATAACCAAAGGTAACTGACATTGTGATTTTTCCGAGTGCCACAATCTGTCGTCCTCCGAAGCCACAAAGAGGGTGTGTAGCATCATGAATCTTGTCCTCTGGTTCTTGCATTTGCCTAAAAGCCTTTGCAAATATAATATCTGCTGCACTGCTTGTGTCAACCAGAATATTGTGAACCAGAAATCCCTTGATGACACAAGATATGACCATAGCATCATTGTTAGGATAGTCTTTTAGCTGAAGATCCTTCTCGGAGAAGGTTATTGGGATGTGGGACCACTTGGACCTGACAAAGGGTCCTTGCACCCCAACATGCTGCACTGTTCTCTGCACTTCCTTCTTCTGCTTCTTGTTGGCTGGCTCTGAACTTGAACCGCCCGTGATTGGGAGCACTAGCTTCGTAGCCGAAGGTGCTACAACTTCGTTGTTGAACGAAGCCATCAGCTCAACATTAGAAGTGAGTTCACCGGAGGTGGGCGCCAATGTTGGGGACTTGTTCTTAAATGCTATGAGTCAAGAACAAGGCAACACAAAATGTTAATGGTTAAAGACCTTCGTCCTTCGAAACATTATTCCGCTCAGGATATAATAATCTTCAGACGAAGGTTATAAAGGATGTACCTTCATCATCTCAGTATATAATAATGAAAGTAAAAGCATATGAAACATGGAAAATAACATGAATAATTATATGACATCCTCAGTATATCTTTATTATATCATCATGAATAAATATGAACAATATTGAATTACATTTATACCTTCGACTTGACAGAAGGTAAAAATCTAGGTGTGACGTGCGAGTGAATACAATTCAGCGTGAACAGTACAGGGTTACTGTTCACCTATTTATAGGCGCGGGACGTAGCCCGATCAAAATTATATTTATGTCCTTGATAACAAATTACAAACATGACACAAATTATCAAGGGCTGAACGGTCTTTTCCCCTTTAAGTCGGTGTCGCCCTTCGTTTCAAGGCGCGTCGTTATGCCGAAGCTTTCTGGGTTGTAGCTTCGGCATATACCTTCGTGTTATGTTTGCGTGCATATCGTCCTGCCGAAGGTGTTTTTGTTTAGAGGACCTTCGGCGCAGAAGAAGGCCCCCAATAATTTATTTTATTATACTTCTAAAATATGGCTATGTGTTTGAATTATTTTCTTTAATAATTATTATTGTAAAACATCTTACATGAATTATTCATACTAATTTTAATTTGCTTAAATGAATAAATTAATTAATAAAAATGCTTTGTATTCATGTTGAGTTTTTGTTTGTTGCAATTTATGCTTGAAATAGAAAATTTAACTCATCTCTAAATTAGACTTGAATTTTAAATTTAAAATAGAAATAAAAAATTATAAATATAAGCTAATATAATGAATTGATGTATGTTTGGCTGGTTTGTTTGTATACGACGTCCTTTAGGTAAAGTTGATATAAATTAGGGTATCACAATAAGATATTTAAGAAAATACTCTTTTCAGCTCGTGTGTAACACCCAAAAAATTAATTTAGAAATTTAAATAAAAATATATTCTAAGATTTATTTAAATTAAAGGACTAATATGATTAGTACAAATTAACAACAATATTATTGGAATAAAAGAGATAAGTCAGAATTTCTATTATATATGATATGGTTGTAACAGATAAGTACCAGATTAGATCTATCATGTAACAAATTTGGGTTCGAGTTTGTTAGAGTTCCTAATATATATGATATGATTGTAATAGATAAGTACCAGATTAGATCTATCATGTAACCGTCCACCTCCTAGCCTATATAAATGCATGCCATCATAACACCTCAAGCCATCAATCAAAGACTCATCTCATCCATAGCCTTGCAGCAGCCATCGCTCTCCGGTGGGCCTGCCACCGCAGACAGGATGCCACAGCCCCGTTCAGCCGTGAACAGGATCGTGCGAGGGAGAAACGGCCCTGCTCGTCGATCCAGTGATGAGCGCTCACGATTGAATCTCAAATACCCCATTGTGATAAAAAAAAGCATAGCCATTGATCTCGGATCTATTGGCCGAGATGAGCGGTCACGATTGAATCTCAAATACCCCATTGTGATAAAAAAAGCATAGCCATTGATCTCGGATCTATTGGCCGAGATCATATCGCTGGATCCTTTAATCTCGAGGGTTGGATGAAGATCTGACCGCTGACATTGGATTTTGGTTCACGACTTTGTGGATCTAATCTCGGGCATTAAAAACACATCGAACGACCCCTAGTGATGGATACCCCTTCGACCTCGGTAATTTGCCAAAGAGCCCCTCTATTTTATCATAATCAACCCGCCGTCCAGGGGAGTGTAAAAGTAATTCAGTTTATGCCCTGGAAATTTACAAATTGATCCTTGGAGCTAGTAAAATTAGTATTAAGTGATCCTAAATCTTATTTAATGCATATCTTCCACGTTTTAACTCCGAATTGACCCGTTCCAGTTGCGCTAGCCTTGTAATAAAATTGTCTATACTTTAGTAACATTATTTTATCATATAACATGTTCTCAAAATAGTTAACTAATTTGTTCACCCTATGTTTATTGGGTTAACATGTTAATATAGTATTTCAATTCGGAGTATCTATAATTTTACTGGAACAAGATTATATTATTACTTAGCCTAAAGTTGAATAAGTTATTTTTATATGTTTCTCACATGATTTATAGCATAGAATATATTATTATCATTTAATCACCTAAAACATCAGAAAATCATATCTTTATAATCATACCTCCAATTTTAGTCATTCTCGAACCTACGATCTCGTAGCATCACGTAGAATATTATTATACAGTTTGTGCTTATGTTTGGTGCGATGTTAATTTTGCCTATACCATGTTTGTTTGTATTGCTACAAATAGTTGTGTGGTCCCGAGAATTTGAAGATCATCCTGGTACCTGGAATCTCGAGTCCCAGGCAAGTTGTGCCCTTGATCACTTCTTTTACCCAGTCATGTTCTTATTAATCGTAATGATCTACATAGGTTAATTTTGATGGGACCCAATAGGTCACCCTAGTTTGGCTATCTTTATACCTTGTTTACCACTAAATTCTTGGGTAGTACCTGCTATTGCTTTATGTGGTTTTGGGTATTGAGATACATATTATTCATGATCATACTTTTATTATCAGTTTGTTATTTACTATTCGTGGTAAGATCATTATGTTAATTGGAACATGGAGCGACCACCCGGGAAAATAGTGCTACCATAAGGGTGGTATGGGACACCTTTGGCTGACTAATTAGGAAAGCTAGTGGAGGACGACCTTACCCGAAAGGGGCAAGGGCAGTAGGGGAGTGGTCAGTGTTGGGAGGTCCTTGGATTGATTTTGCTGCGATGGTGGTCAGACGAGGGATCCCTGCACTGGAGCTTCCTAGAAACTGTAGTGGGTTTTCTAAAGCTAGTGGAACTTTGTAAAGGCCTCGTAGTGGAACCCTGCCTCGCTTCCTTGGTAGAGGTGTATGGGGTCCGATCAACCTCGTGGCAAATGGGTATCACGACTTGTGGGTAAAGATGCGCAACCTCTGCAGGGTGTAAAACTGGTATATCAGCCGTGCTCACGGTCATGAGCAGCTTGACCCTCACATGATTAATTTATGGAACTAAATTCAATTTATCATATGCATTGCATTGAGGGTGTTGTTATAACTTTTGTTCTACTACTTAATTGGGTTGGTATTTACTTATACTTAGTAATTGCTAATAAAATTTTGACCAACTTTAAAAGCAATGCTCAGCGTTAACCATCTTCTTTGGTAAGCCTTACACTTCACGTGAGCTCCCACCTTTGGCGAGTTCATGCACATTATTCCCCACAACTTGTTGAGTGATGAACGTATGTGAGCTCACTCTTGCTGTCTCACATCCCCCACAGGTCAAGGACAGGTACCGCAGGATGAGGCACATGGAGGATGATGTGATGAGTTCGTGAGAGGTCTAGGCCATCGTCTCCCAGTCAACTTTGGGTTGCTGGATCGTTGTCTCCTTATGATGTCATTATTTATTTATTTTGTACAGAACTCCTATTATATAGTAAAGATGTGACATTCATTTCTGTACCACTATTCATCATATGTGTGAGACTTGGTCCCAGCACAACTGGTGATTATTTCGTGCCCGGGTTTTGGACCCCTGAAACCCAGGTGTGACAAGGTCATAATTCAGAAGCAAAAGGAAATTGCTGAAGCCGAAGCGCGGCAGAGTAAGCCGAAGCAAGTCCTCCACACTGCTTCATGTTATTCTCCATACATCCTAGAATACATAGGCAATCAACAACCTATGGCTTCTATTGCTTCCGCAAGGAATTCCCGAGCTTCCTGGCCTCAGTTGCCACCACCACCGCTGGTCCACAATCAGTAGCCAGAAGGGCACAATCATACTCAGCAACAGCGCGACTTTCGGGAGGAGTCCAAAGCTCGCACAGTCAATAGCACTATGCCTGAATCGAAGCATATTTACTGAAAGGACTACAGTGGCTCGACCAAGGAATATGTTAATCTGATGTATCTTAAATCTTTCTGCCTTTTATATTTTCTTGAAAGAAAAATAATACAGGAGGGATAAATTTTCAACTTGATGTAATGATATTGTTGTTACACCATCGAGTGTGACAGAATTAAGTTCCGAAGCTACAAAGCCGTTCCTAAGGGAGCACAGAGTAAGTTTTGAAGCTACAAAGCTATTCCTAAGGGGGCGCAGTGTAAGTTCTGAAGCTCAAAAGTCGTTCCTGAGGGGATGAAGAGCCAAACCGCCACCTAAATCAAAGCTGAAGAAGCTCCAAAGTTGTTACTAAGGGGATGCAGAGCTTAAATACCACATAAATCAGAGGTGAAGAAGCTCCAAAGTCGTTCCAAAGGGGATGCAGAGCTTAGCTCCAAAGTCGTTCCTAAGGGGATGCAGAGCTAAAATACCACCTAAGTAAAATGTGAAGAGACTCCAAAGTCGTTCCTAAGGGAATACAGAGTCTAGGTGTGTTTTCATGTGGGTGCTCATTTTAAACATAAACATCATATTGCATCATACCATCACATCATTTTGCATAGCATTACATCATACATCATATCACATCAGCAATAAAATTGTGGAGAAGGAAAAATACTCCTCCGAAAATATTTGATGGACTATGAAATAATGTGCTGAAGCACGAAGTATACCTTCAGCAGACATAATTTTACACAACAGGGAAATTTTCGTCAGCAATGTTATTATACAACAGCCGTGGCAAGGAATGACGTATACAATCAATAGAGGGGTGATTTTTCTATAACATCAAAAGAAGGGAAGGTGTTTTTTCGCTGAAGGCTCAAAAATGGTATGTACACAAATTTTATGCATCACAAAGAAACATAATACATTAATATACATATAAATATTTGATGTTTGACTCATACATAAATATTACATTTCCTAGTATACAAGAATCTAGTCTTCCTTCAGTATTCTTTCGGTGGCTTCATGTAAAAGTCTGTCGACGACTTCGTCAACAACTTCGTTAGCAATTTTCATCACATCTAAAGCCTCTTTCATAACTGGATCCGTTTCAGGGTTGTATGGCTCCGGTGGTGGCGAAAGACCGACTGTAATAAAGAGCATAATGATGAATTTCAAAGCTATAAACAAACAACGAGACAGCTTTTAAAAAGGTACATATAATCAATGCGCGTTCAGCAGCTTCTTCAGCTTCCTTTGCCTCCACTCGGGCATCGTGAGATTCTTTTTCACTCTTTTTTATAGCTTCATCGGCCATTTCACGGTCGCTCTTCATCTAAACATCGGAACGGAACTTCCCGCCCATTAAAGTAGCTTTGGTTGAAGGTTCCTTCGTATCGTCTACAGAGAAGATGGTTTCTGACTAGGCTGCATCCTTAACATGTTCACTACCAGTTTTCTCCAAAACTACTGCAATCCCTCGGGCACCGGCGAAGGCACAACAATCCTAGCGGTCACTGAGTATTTCTTCAAAAGCTTCGACCTCTTCGCCGATCCATGGAATAACTCCTTCGGGATCGCCTCGGATAAATTTCTACTCTGATGAGTATGCATCCACCTTTGCAAAACTATCTTTTAGTTTCCTCGCACAATCCATGGATACTTCGTAGCATTTTTCTCTGGAATCCCAAGTTCTTAAATATTTTTCTGCACCCTTGCTGTTTCTATTTCACTTATTTCCTTTTTCGCCTTCGCAACTTCGAAATCTTCATTCATTTCAGCAAGTTTCTTCTTTAAACCTTCAACCTCAGCTTCGTGAGCTTCAGCTTGTCCGTTCAGATGGGCTTCGCTGGTTTTCAGCCTATCCACTAAGGAGAGCAGTATTTTGTCTTTTTCAATAGCTTCATTCCTTAGTGTAATATCTTCTAATCGAAATTTCCAAGCGCTAGCTGACAGCTTTCATCTTCTGCTTTCTCCTGGGCCTTTAAAGCCTTGCTCAGAATTAAGCCCTACAAAAATAAATGATGAGCACATACTGAAAAGGAAATAAACTACAAAAATAATCTGCTTTTTAACAAGTTAAATTGTTCTCACCTTCAGACTGTTATAGGCAAGGCTATCTGCGAGTTGGTCCTTCGTCATTGTAGATAAACCTAACTCAAGCTTCGGATATCCTGTATTGTCTGCCATCTCCCGACAGACATGAATCTCTTTATTGTCAGACAAACAATAAAGGAAGTCATCTTCATCATCCCCACCATACACCAAGGACCCTCGAGGGTAGTGCAGATCCCTGGTATAATGCTGCGCTTCGACAATTTGCTCATTTGATAATTTTTCCATGAAGCATGATGCACTATGAAATCCAATTCCTCGGTAGGGGCTTCGGGAGTAGGGAACTCAGATTCTTTGGTAGCACCTTCTTTTCTTAACATTGATTATCCCTCGGCAGCCTTCGAAGGCCTTGTTTTAGCACCCTCCTCAGCGGCCCGTGAAGGTCTTGGTTCGCTGGGGGTTGAGGGCCCAGCCTCAACCGCAGCCTGCGCTGTGCCAGCTTCGGCATATCCCTTTACAATCTTCCCCTCTGCAATAGGCGCTGAGGCAGGAGTTGACACCTTCACTGATTCTATAACAGCGTCCAAAACGTTGGCCATCCTCCTTCTCTTCGGAGTTACTAAAGCAATCTTTTGTACCTTCGGCAGTTTTGTTTCTTGCAATGGGCTCAAGGCTTTCAGCTGCACCGCTGCTATCTTTGGTTTTGGCTCTTCGACCGACTCTGTCTTGTCTTCGACAGGAGTGGGGTAACTTGACTCAAAAGAGAAGACCCTTCAACAGGCTTCGGCTCTTCGGTTGTCTTAGTGCGTTTAGGGCGATGTGTCAAAACTTTAACCTTTTTCGGCTTCGGCGTAGTAGAAATCGCCGAAGCAGCAGCTCTTCTTTTCTTTCCTTGCTTTTGCAAAGGCTAGCAGTAATTTGGGTATATGAAGCCAATAACATCAAAAACCCTATTCAACCTTTTCTTGCCTCGACCTCTGAAGGCCGCTTTCATGGCATCATCTTTGGCCCTTGAGTAGGCACCAAGCAACTCATCGCTGGTTGTGTCAATGGCATCTAGCCAGTCGTTGTTTGGTTCATCAAATTGGCTCTTGTATTTGAATGTATACTTCAAGTAAATCAAGCCACCTTGGCTAGACCCAGCAGTAGCCTCCTTTGGCATCTCCCACCCACTCTCGAGTGGCCACACTTTGTAGGCAATATGCTCCTGAACTAAGTCACTAGTGCCTATGTAAGTGCATACTATGTTATAAGCAGCTTGGCACACTTGTATGTCGTTCCGAAGGGCAAAAGATGGTCTCCTAATGCCGAAGTGAGACCATAAAGGACGTTGGATAATCCCCTTAATGTCTTCTCTATCAACCAGATCATTCTTCATAGAACCATTCTTTCATCCAAGCTCTCGGCCATCTCTTGCAGAATGTTGGAACTGGATTGCTTACCTTAGAGCGAGTTATGAAGCCATAGCAACCAAAGTTGTTGTGATATTGTCCTTTTCCAGTGGCATTCGTCTCATAAGACAATTCATGCATGTTGCAGAAGCATTTCACATTTGGCTCTTGTCCTTGACTCCTCATGGCTGAAATATAAACCCCTATCTTGATGATGACTTCGGGGGTAAGCTAATGAAGGTAGACTTTGAAGGTTTTCAGTACTTCGACTAGCATACTATTCAAAAACGAAACCGAATCCCTGCTTTGATGAAACTTCTATAAACTACCACCTCGTCAGCTTCGGATAGAGGGACATTACTCTCCCCTCTAGCCCGCACAATAGAAATGTTATGGAAGTACCTTCCCTCATGGCATCAATCTATCCTTGTTTGGTTGTCGATTTCCTGAAGACAACATGACTTGGCCTCCAGGGCCGATCTTCGGCACCCTCATTCTCATTTTCCGCATCAAAGTTTTCACTGTCAATAGAACCCTCAGATATCCTAGCTAATGTCTCATGTGCAAACTTCTCTGCACTGGTCCTCTCCATAGCTTCATAAAACTCGGACAGCGCTGGGTCGACAAACTTCTTCTCACTAGCCATCAAATCAAAATTTGTTGAAATGCTGAAGCTTAAAATCTCGACAAAACAAGAAATTTTAAAATGGAAAGCATAGTGTAAACAACTGAAATAGCACAAAAACGGCTTCAATACGAGCTCATATTTATATGCATAGCACCCCACGGCTTGGTGGGTCCGACATGTTAGTGTCAATCACTATTCTAGCGAAGGGAAGGTGTTTTTTTGGACCCTCGACTAAAGGCCTTCGTCCACGTCGTAGTCTAAATTTGTTACAAGGAAACAAATTAATACATCATTGGGGGCCTTCCTCTTCCGAAGGTCCTCAAAAATATGTCTAACCACATGTTTTCAGCATGATTATGAATAGTTACAGGAAGCTTCGGCTTTGGGATGAAGAACTTCTCTTATGACAGAATGAAGGGAGATAAAGAGTGGGTGACGACGCCAAAAGCCATGGACCTTCAGCTTAACATACTGAAGAAGCTCAAAGCATGATGATGACTGAAAGGGGCTAAAGACCTTATAGTCCTCAATAATTCATTTTAGGATTATAGGCAGTTACCAGGGATATGTCACACTCGATTTTAAGAACAAAGTCGGGTACATCTCATACATGCGCCAAGAAGACAACATATACAATAGCAGAGTGTATAGAGATAAGTGTCACAATAACATCAGAGTATTTATTACATAGTGAAAGTCTTATTACAAAATAAAATATAAATATAAAACGAACTAAGGATCATCCTTGGCGCAAGAGTAAACTAGGGAAACGCCACCTAGATCAGATCAAACTCCTCGTTTTGTGGCTCCTCCTGAACCACCTGTTCTTCTCCTGTGGGGGGGTGTGAGACAGCAAGGGTGAGCTCACACATGATCATAGCTCAACAAGTTGTCGGGAACTAGTGGGGATGAACTCACCAAAGGTGGGAGTTCATGTGATGTGTAAGGCTAATCAACAACAGGGGTTAAAGCTGAGCATTGCTTTTAAGTAGTTGGTCAAAATTTTATTAGCAGTTACTAGATGTAAGTAAATACCAAACCTTAAATGAAGTAATAGAACAAAATTAATAAATAATCCCATGCAATGCAAATAACAAATTGAATTTAAGTTCCATAAATTAATCATTAGAGAGTCCTGAGCTGTTCATGACCGCGAGCACGGCTAGTATACCAGTTTTACACTCTGCAGAAGTTGTACCCTGTACCCACAAGTCATGTTACCCATCTGCCAAGGGGTCGTGACTCCCATACACCTCTACCAAGGAAGCAAGGCAGGGCAACACTATGAGGCCTTTACAAAGTTCCACTAGCTTCCGACAACCCGCTACAGTTTATGGGAAGCGCACTTGCAAGAATCCCCCGTCTGACCGCCATCGCAGCAAAATCAACTCGAGAACCTCCTTGCATGCAACCCCCCTACTGCCCTTGCCCCTTTCGTGTATGGTAGTCTTCCACTAGCTTTCCTAATTAGTCAGTCAAGGGCGTCCCATTAAACCCTTATGGTGGCACATGTTTCTCAAATTAAGCTCCATGTTCCAATTAACATTGATGATCTTGACATGAACATAAATAGAATAACAAAAGAATTGGAACATGGATATAATGAAAGATTATCCAAAAACCATGTAAAGCAATAGCAAAACTACCCAAGTGATTCAGGGATAACAAGGTAAAGTGATAAACAATCTAGGGTGACCTATCAGGTCCCATCAAAATTAAGCCTATGCATGAATAGTGATAATAAAGAACATTATTGGGTATAAAAGTGTTCAAGGGCATAACTTGCCTTCAATGAGCTCCTGCTCAGCTACTTCTACCTGCTGGTCACTAGGATCCTCGGTCACAGGCTCTTCTACTCTCCACAATACAAACAAGCACAGTGTATGGAGAAAATTAACATCACACCAAACATATAAACAAAATACACAATAATAATCTACGCATTAAAATAAAAACCTAGGAACAGGAATCATAATTTTTGGAGTTATAGATATTAAGTTATGAATTTCCAAATGTTTTATGTGCTTAAAATAGGATTAAGTGGGAAATTGATTTTCTTACTGTTTTCATGACAAAACAGAGACTCTAAGTGACAGGGAATAATATTACAAAATTTTAGAAAGTGGAATGAATTAATTTGGAGTTCATATGAATTTTCTATGATTTATTAAAGTCCTAGCACTTATTTTTGTGTTAAAAAGTAATTTCTAAAATTAAATTACTGAATTTACAGAGCTATGGACTGGGCGCACTATTTATAGAGAATCCAGGGGCTAAGTCGCAAGATTCCTAAGACTCAGTGAATAGTCAGAATGGACCGCAGATTGAATCTTACATTGACCAGGGACTCTTTAGCAAAATTACACGGCCGAAGAGGTATCTTGTAATCTCGGCCGCACGATCGCACATGGATGCTACATATTTGATCTGAGCCACGGCAAACCTGTACGCGCTAGGAGCCATCCGATCCCAACCCGATGGCCCAAATTTAAATGAATCCAATTCACCTGTGGCCATCGGATCTTATATCCACAGGCACGATTTAATCAGACGACACATCCTCTTCGGATTTAATCCGTGCCCTACATTCCCGATTGGACGGTGCACATTCCGTCTTCTACCTGAGGCCGGGTGACAGCGGTGGCCGTGCCCTTACGGCGGCACCATTGATGCGGACCGCACTTCTCCCAGCCCGCACGCCCTAATCAAATGCTACTAGGCATAATCAAACGCTAGTGCGGTTGTGAATTCGTTGGATGAAGACTCACCAACGATTGTGGCGCCGTTTGGTCCGACCACGGCGAGCAGTGGACCCGTGACGTTTTCGGTGCACTGGTGACAAATTTCCAACATGAGGAGAGGAGCAATGGCTATCCCCGTGCGATGACCAACCCACCGAGGTCACACCCAATCACAGACCAATTCCGGTGCGGCGAAGGTGATTCCTAGCTCAACGGAATCCCTAGAGCACAGGCGGCCGGTAACTAATAATTTGGTGGAGGAGTCGGCTCGGTCCAAAAGGCGAGGGTAAGTACACGGAGACTGAGAACCCCCCCCCCCCGTGCTTATAGGCACGCCGAGGAAGGAAATCACGGATTCGCAGCCGTGGATCACGCGAGGAAATGTTCCACTAGCTTCCGACAACCCGCTACAGTTTATGGGAAGCGCACTTGCAAGAATCCCCCGTCTGACCACCATCGCAGTAAAATCAACCCGAGAACCTCCTTGCATGCAACCCCCCTACTGCCCTTGCCCCTTTCGTGTATGGTAGTCTTCCACTAGCTTTCCTAATTAGTCAGCCAAGGGTGTCCCATTAAACCCTTATGGTGGCACATGTTTCTCAAATTAAGCTCCATGTTCCAATTAACATTAATGATCTTGACATGAACATAAATAGAATAACAAAAGAATTGGAACATGGATATAATGAAAGATTATCCAAAAACCATGTAAAGCAATAGCAAAACTACCCAAGTGATTCAGGGATAACAAGGTAAAGTGATAAACAATCTAGGGTGACCTATCAGGTCCCATCAAAATTAAGCCTATGCATGAATAGTGATAATAAAGAACATTATTGGGTATAAAAGTGTTCAAGGGCATAACTTGCCTTCAATGAGCTCCTGCTCAGCTACTTCTACCTGCTGGTCACTAGGATCCTCGGTCATAGGCTCTTCTACTCGCCACAATACAAACAAGCACAGTGTATAGAGAAAATTAACATCACACCAAACATATAAACAAAATACACAATAATAATCTACGCATTAAAATAAAAACCTAGGAACAGGAATCATAATTTTTGGAGTTATAGATTTTAAGTTATGAATTTCCAAAGGTTTTATGTGCTTAAAATAGGATTAAGTTGGAAATTGATTTTCTTACTGTTTTCATGACAAAACAGAGACTCTAAGTGACAGGGAATAATATTACAAAATTTTAGAAAGTGGAATGAATTAATTTGGAGTTCATATGAATTTTCTATGATTTATTAAAGTCCTAGCACTTATTTTTGTGTTAAAAAGTAATTTCTAAAATTAAATTACTAAATTTACAAAGCTATGGACTGGGCGCACTATTTACCAAGAATCCAGGGGCCAAGTCGCAAGATTCCTAAGACTCAGTGAATAGTCAGAATGGACCGCAGATTGAATCTTACATTGATCAGGGACTCTTTAGCAAAATTACACGGCCGAAGAGGTATCTTGTAATCTCGGCCGCACGATCGCACATGGACGCTAGATATTTGATCTGAGCCACGGCAAACCGGTACACGCTAGGAGCCATCCGATCCCAACCCGATGGCCCAAATTTAAATGAATCCAATTCACCTGTGGCCATCGGATCTTATATCCACGGGCACGATTTAATCAGACGACACATCCTCTTCGGATTTAATCCGTGCCCTACAATCCCGATTGGACGGTGCGCATTCCGTCTTCTACCTGAGGCCGGGTGACAGCGGTGGCCGTGCCCTTACGGCGGCACCATTGATGCGGACCGCACTTCTCCCAGCCCGCACGCCCTAATCAAATGCTACTAGGCTTAATCAAACGCTAGTGCGGTTGTGAATTCGTTGGATGAAGACTCACCAACGATTGTGGCACCGTTTGGTCCGACCACGGCGAGTAGTGGACCCGTGATGTTTCCGGTGCACCGGTGACAAATTTCCAGCATGAGGAGAGGTGCAATGGCTATCCCCGCGCGATGACCAACCCACCGAGGTCACACCCAATCACAAACCAATTCCGGTGCGGCGGAGGTGATTCCTAGCTCAACGGAATCCCTAGAGCACAGGCGGCCGGTAACTAATAATTTGGTGGAGGAGTCGGCTCGGTCCAAAAGGCGAGGGTAAGTACACGGAGACCGAGAACCCCCCCCCCCCCCCCCGAGCTTATAGGCACACCGAGGAAGGAAATCACGGATTCGCAGCCGTGGATCACGCGAGCCCGTTTCAACGATGATGGAGATTCCGCGCCATGTGCCCAGGTGGTTGACGCGGCAACTGTGAAGATGACACATGGGCCCCAGTCTACAGTGAGCAAAGGGACACGCGGGAGGTTGACAGTTGGGCCCCGCATGGAAGTCGGCCACGCGCGGGTGGATTAGAAGTTGGGCTGCGTGGTGGTGTGGGGTTTGTGGGCCGAAAATGAATCCCGCAGCCCAGGACACCATTTTTCCTTTTCCTTTTTGATTTTATTTTTCTGCTCCCTTTTATTCTTAATTCTTTTGAATCCAAATCTTCAATTTAAATTCAAACTTGTGGTACATCAGCATTTAGACTGAATGTTCTATTTGATCATACCCAAGTTGTGCCAAAGTTATACTTTTATAGATTTATTTTATATTATATGATATCTCTCTCTTTCCTTCTCCTTTCTAAATTCTACAATTACTTTTAGATTTTTTTTAAATTCCACTTTGTACTTTAATATATTTCTTGTCACATTTTTATTTTATTTTGTCACAATATGCACACAAAAGAAAATCCGAGCATGATGCATGATTTAATTGAGTGTTCTTTTGTTAATTATTTATTTGTGGAAGTGAGGTGTTCACATGAAATGATAGATATAGATGACACACATGTATATAAAGGAATATAATTTCTCCTTTTAGATTTCTCTTACAAAGTGAGTGTTACAAATCCTACCCCCTTAACAAGAATCTCGTCCTCGAGATTTAAGAAGGACTAGAGAAAAGATGGAGAAAATCTATACGAAGCTCTTCTTCTCTTTCCCATGTCGCTTCATCTTCTCCATGGTGACTCCATTGCACTTTGCACATATTTATCACCTTATTTCTTGTAACTCGAGTCAAAGTATCAAGAATCTTGACAGGATACTCCGTATAAGTCAAATCACCATGAACACTGAGCTCTTCCATTGGTAACTGTTCCTCAGGGACACAGAGACACTTCTTAAGTTGAGACACGTGGAACACATTATGCACATCAGATAGACAATTAGGTAGCTCGAGTTGGTATGCCATCTCCCCAACTCGCCTAAAGGTCATGAATGGTCCAATAAAGTGAGGTGATAATTTGCCCTTGACTTTGAATCTCCTCATTCCATGAATTGGTGACACCTTGAATCAATTCCAGTGGTCTTCTTCTATTATCAGCATAGCTCTTTTGCCTGGTCTGAGCTACCCTCAAATTCTCTCGAATTATACATACTTGTTCTTCTGACTCTTGAATCAATTCAGGCCCAAAGAACTGTCTTTCTCCAGTCTGATCCCAATATAGAGGAGTCCTGCACTTCCTCCCATATAAAGCTTCAAAAGGTGACATCTTCATACTGGCCTGATAGCTATTATTATATGAGAACTCAGCATATGGTAGACTTTTATCCCAACTTCCTCCATGCTAAAGGGCACAAGCTCTCAACATATCTTCCAATACTTGATTAGTCCTTTCAGTTTGTCCATCAGTCTGAGGGTGATAAGCCGTACTAAAATTCAACTTTGTATTCATATTCTCATGGAAACTTCTCCAAAATCTTGAGGTAAACTGTGAACCTCGATCAGACACGATCTTCTTTGGTACTCCATGTAGACACACAATCCGAGCCATATATAACTCTGCCAGCTATGAGCCTTTATAAGTAGTCTTGACAGGAATGAAGTGGGCCACTTTAGTCAATCTATCCACAATCACCCATATAGAATCATATCCTTTCTGGGTGCGAGGCAATCCAATAATGAAATCCATACCGATCTCTTCCCACTTCCACTCGGGTATCTTTAGTGGATGTAGTAGTCCAGCTAGCCTCTGGTGTTCAGCCTTAACTCTTTGACACACATCGCACATAGCCACATGTGCATACCACCAATACTTCTGCTTCAAATCCTGATACATCTTGGTACTACCAGGATGAATAGAATAATCCGAGTCATGGGCCTCCATTAAAATAGTCTCACGAAGGCTTTCAATATCAGGAACACATATCCTGTCCTTGAACCATATGGTGCTTTGCTCATCCTCCATAAACTCTGGACCTCTACCTTCTGTAATAAGATCATTAATCTCTTGTATCTTAGCATCACCAATCTGTCCTTTGCAGATTTCTTGTTCCAAGGTAGGTTCCACATCAATAGTAACTCCTTCAGCGTGAGCAACTATCCCCAGGTTAAGTCTCCTGAAATCCTCAACAATCTCATTAGGTAGCTGGGCAACAACAGCTGAATGAACATGCTCCTTTCGACTTAAGGCATCTGCAACCAAATTTGCCTTGCCCGGGTGATAGTGAATTTCCAAATCATAATCCTTAATAAGCTCCAACCAACGGCGTTGCCTAAGGTTGAGATCGTTCTAAGTGAATATATACTTCAAACACTTATGATCCGTGTACACTTGGCACTTAGTTCCCATGATATAATGTCTCCATATCTTAAGTGCATGCACAACGGCTACCAGTTCTAAGTCATGTGTTGGGTAGTTCAGTTCATGTTCCACAACTGACGAGACGCATAGGCAATCACATGCCCTTCTTGCATGAGCACACATCCCAAGCCTTGGCCACATGCGTCACAATAAATGTCAAATCCCTTCTGCAGATCTGGCATAACCAACACTGGTGGCGACACCAATCTCTTCTTCAACTGATCAAAGCTATCTTGGCACTTCTCATCCCACTTAAATTCTCTTCCCTTCTCCAGAAGCGAGGTCATAGGCTTAGTGATCTTAGAAAATCCTTTAATATATCTCTGATAATATCCTGCAAGACCCAAGAAACTCCAAATCTCTGTAACTTTAGTGGGTACTCTCCACTCCATTATCTCCTTGACCATAGCAGGATCCAATGATATTCCTCCATTAGAAATAATATTACCAAGAAATGACACCTCACCAATCCAAAACTCGCACTTGCTAAACTTAGCGTAGTGTTGATTATCTTGTAGCTTCTATAGCACCAATCTCAGATGTTCCACATGATCACTATCACTCTTGGAATAAATAAGAATATCGTCGATGAATACTATGACGAATCTGTCCAAATACTCCATAAACACCTTATTCATCAAATTCATAAAATAAGCTGGTGCATTAGTTAATCCAAATAACATAACAGTGAACCCATATAATCCATATCGGGTCGAGAAAGCTATCTTGGGAATATCCGATGGCCTAATCCTCATCTGATGGTATCCCGATCGGAGATCAATCTTCGAGAATACCCTTGCACCTCTCTTCTGATCAAACAAATCCTCAATACGGGGTAACAGGATACTTGTTCCTCACAGTAACATCATTAAGAGATCTAAAATCCACACACATTCTTTGTGATCCATCCTACTTTTGAACAAACAGAACCGGTGCTCCCCAAGGTGAGGAACTCGGACGAATGTACCGAGCCTCTTGTAACTCCATTAACTGTTTCTTAAGTTCCTTTAACTCTTCTACGGACATCCTATATGGCCGTTTAGAAATAGGGGCAGTCCCAGGTATGAGATCAATAACAAACTCAACTTCCTATCTGATGGCTTCCCTGGTAACTCCTCTGGAAAGACATCTAGAAAATCCCTAACCACATGGATGTTGTCACCAACAAACTCCTCAGCTATAAAGAACATCACACATTTGGAAGAGGTGGTTACTGCGATTTGAACTTGAAATCTTTCTCCTTTAAGGCTGGTGAGTTCTACAGTACCCCTACCACATGCTATAATGGCCTTTGCCTTTCTTAACCATGACATACCAAAGATCAGATCTATACTGCTTGCCTCTAATATTATAGCAGTACCTCCAAATTCTCTTGCCATAATTGTTAATGTCAATCTACGTGTCATTTGATTTGCCTCAACAGGCCCTTTAGGTGTGATTACTATCATTGGTTTTCTCATATTTAGCAGGGGTATCTCATTTGTGTTGGCATATCGAGCAGACATGAACGAATGTGTAGCACCAGAATCAAATAATATGGTTGCAGGAATGGCATTAACGTAAAACATACCAAGTAGAATGTCAGCACCATCCGGAGTAGCATCAACACTGACTTGATTAACCCTGGCAATAGAGTATCCCTTGCCAGATCTTGGAGTTTCCTGCTTATTCTGAACTAGGGTGGTACCATCCTCTGTGGGCAAACATTTGCATAATGTCTAGTCTTACCACACTTGAAGCAAGTGGTGCCTGCACTCTGTCCTGAAAACTTCATCGGGGTGCCAGTGGGGGTAGCCTGACGAGTCGGTGGAGTGCTCTGAGGTGATTACTGAACTGGGCGCTGGCCTCCACCAGTGCGAACTGGTGTACCCTGGGGTGAACTGTAGCGTGGACGAATACTGCTGCTTCCTTGTCCTTGGGATATAGCCTTCCTCTTCAAATCTCCCAGCTGAACACACTTGTGTTCAATAGCTAGAGCCTTATCAAGCAGCCTCTGAAATGATGGGAACGT
Source organism: Zea luxurians (assembly GCA_029449295.1). Taxonomy (NCBI): domain Eukaryota; kingdom Viridiplantae; phylum Streptophyta; class Magnoliopsida; order Poales; family Poaceae; genus Zea; species Zea luxurians. Next base: position 64,296,808 of record JAOPSE010000011.1, on the reverse strand, counting down.
ATGTGCCACTAGAGCATACTGTAGGGGTCCATTAAATCCTTCAATAAAATGCTCTTGCTTTCTCTCATCCTCAACAACTTCATCTGGAGCATATCTGGATAGCTGGATAAACTTGTCACAGTACTCGCTGACTGACATGCTTCCCTGCTTCAGCGATAGGAATTCCTTCTTCTTAATCTTCATCAATCCAGCTGGTATATGATGGTTCCTGAACTGCGTAGAAAACTCTGCCCATGTGATAGTGTCAGCAGCATCGTGGGCAGCAGTATATGAATCCCACCAATCAGCAGCAGGACCTGTCAGACGACTAGAAGCATATAAAACCTTCTCTCGGTCAGTGCACTGAGCAATGTTCAACATCTTCTCTATAGACTTTAGCCAATCATCTGCGTCCAGTGGATCAGGAGAGCTAGCAAATGTTGGTGGCTTATGGCTCATGAACTCCCAGTGCTTATCTTGGGGTAGAACTGGTGGTGGTGGTGGAGGAAGTGGTACTTGTTGTTGTTGCTGCTGTTGTTGTTGTTGCTGCTACACCCTCCTTTCCTGGCGTATCTCTTCTCGTTCTTGGCGCAGCTCTCGACGTATATCCTATCACTCATAGCGCATCTCCTGGCGTTCCTGCTGCATCTGAGCACGCATATCTGCCATAGTGTCCGCCATTTGTTGCATCATCCTCATCTGAGCTGCAACCAGTGGGTCAACTCCTGCTGGTGGAGGCGGTGGTGGAGGATCCATCTCTGCTTGTTGTGGCTGGGGTTGTCTAAATATCCTCTGAGTGTGTCGATTTGGAGGCAGATCAATTCCACCACCCTTCCTGGTATTGACCATCTGAGTTTGAAATATATGGTAAGAGAGAATAGTAGACAAGGCAGGTAGTTACGAATCATGTTACTTTGAGAGAATTTATTAGCTAAGCAGATTAATGTTTTTACCTACCATAGCTAATTCATTACCTTATGGTGGTACATGCTAAGATGTCCATATATAATATTTCAATCAATCAAAGAAGCAAATCAGACATTTATCATCAGAACATTCAACCAACATTTTTAAATAGAGAAAATAGTTTTGTTTTGTCTTAGGTCTCCTATCGCTTAAAAGATCTTGAATGTTGGATTCCAAGGTGTGAAATCCATCTTGTCTTAGAGTAGAAAAGGTAAGAATGATCAGAGTAGAACAACAAGAGGTGAGAAAGGATCAAGATAAGGTAAGTATGGAATGATTCAGAGTAAGGTAAGTAGATAGGGGTTTTGTCCATTTCTATCTAGGTTTCGTCCTACAGCCAACATTTCCTCTGATACCACTTCTATCACACCCGGTTTTAAGAACAAAGTCGGGTGCATCTCATACATGCGCTAAGAAGACAACATATACAATAACAGAGTGTATAGAGATAAATGTCACAATAACATCAGAGTATTTATTACATAGCGTAAGTCTTATTACAAAATAAAATATAAATATAAAACAAACTAAGGATCATCCTTGGCTCAAGAGTCAACTGGGGAAACGCCACCTAGATCAGATCAAACTCCTCGCTTTATGGCTCCTCCTGAACCACCTGTTCTTCTCGTGTGGGGGTGTGAGACAGCAAGGGTCACCTCACACATGATCATAGCTCAACAAGTTGTGGGGAACCAGTCAGCATGAACTCACTAGAGGTGGGAGTTCATGTGATGTGTAATGGTAATCAACAATAGGGGTTAAAGCTGAGCATTGCTTTTAAGTACTTGGTCAAAATTTTATTAGCAGTTACTAGATGTAAGTAAATACCAAACCTTAAATAAAGTAATAGAACAAAATTAATAAATAATCCCATGCAATGCAAATGATAAATTGAATTTAAGTTCCATAAATTAATCATCAGAGAGTCCTGAGCTGCTCATGACCGCGAGCATGGCTAGTATACCAGTTTTACACTCTGCAGAGGTTGTACCCTGTACCCATAAGTCATGTTACCCATCTGCCAAGGGGTCGTGACTCCCATACACCTCTACCAAGGAAGCGAGGCAGGGCAACACTACGAGGCCTTTACAAAGTTTCACTAGCTTCCGAAAACCCGCTAAAGTTTATGGGAAGCGCACTTGCAAGAATCCCCTGTCTTACCACCATCGCAGCAAAATCAACCCGAGAACCTCCTTGCATGCAAGCCCCTACTGCCCTTGCCCCTTTCGAGTAAGGTAGTCTTCCACTAGCTTTCCTAATTAGTCAGCCAAGGGCGTCTCATTAAACCCTTGTGGTGGCACGTGTTTCTCAAGTTAAGCTCCATGTTCCAATTAACATTAATGATCTTGACATGATCATAAATAGAATAACAAAAGAATTAGAACATGGATATAATGAAAGATTATCCCAAAACCATGTAAAGTAATAGCAAAACTACCCAAGTGATTCATGGATAACAAAGTAAAGTGATAAACAATCTAGGGTGACCTATCAGGTCCCATCAAATTTAAGCCTATGCATGAATAGTGATAACAAAAAACATTATTGGGTATAAAAGTGGTCAAGGGTACAACTAGCCTTCAATGAGCTCCTGCTCAGCTACTTCTACATGCTGGTCACGAGGATCCTCAGTCATAGGCTCTTCTACTCACCACAATAAAAACAAGCACAGTACATAGAGAAAATTAACATCACACCAAACATATAAACAAAATACACAATAATAATCTACGCATTAAAATAAAAACCTAGGAATAGGAATCATAACTTTTGGAGTTATAGATTTTAAGTTATGAATTTCTAAAGGTTTTATGTGCTTAAAATAGGATTAAGTGGGAAATTAATTTTCTTACTGTTGTTATGACAAAACAGAGACTCTAAGTGACAGGGAATAATATTACAAAATTTTAGAAAGTGGAATGAATTAATTTGGAGTTCATATGAATTTTCTATGATTTATTAAAGTCCTAGCACTTATTTTTGTGTTAAAAAGTAATTTCTAAAATTAAATAACTGTATTTACAAAGCTATGGACTAGGCGCACTATTTCAGAGAATCTAGGGGCTAAGTCGTAGGATTCCTAAGACTCAGTGAATAGTCAGAATGGACTGCGGATTGAATCTTACATTGACCAGGGACTCTTTAGCAAAATTACACGACCGAAGAGGTATCTTGTAATCTCGGCCGCACGATCGCACATGGATGCTACAGATTAGATCTGAGCCACAGCGAACCGGTACACGCCAGGAGCCATCCGATCCCAACCCGATGGCCCAGATTTAAATGATTCCGATTCACCCGTGGCCATCGGATCTTATATCCACAGGCACGATTTAATCGGATGACACATCCTCTTCGGATCTAATCCGTTCCCTACATTCCTGATCGGACGGCGCGCATTCCGTCTTCTACCCTAAGGCCAGGTGACGGTGGTGGCCGTGCTCTTACGGCGGCGCCATTGATGCGGACCGCACTTCTCCCAGCCCGCACGCCCTACTCAAATGCTACTAGGCATAAACGAACGCTAGTGCGGTAGTGAATTCATTGGAGGAAGACTCACCAACGATTGTGGCATCGTTTGGTCCGACCACGGTGAGCAGCGGACCCGCGACGATTCCGGCGCGTCGGCGACAAATTCCTAGGCGCCCGGCGCCTCCCGTGCACGAGGAGATGCGTGATGGCAATTCCCGCGTGATGACCGACCCACCAAGGTCACACTCGATCACAGACCGTCAGTGACTCATGAATTCCAGTGCAGCGGAGGTGATTCCCAGCTCAACGGAATCCCTAGAGCTCAGGCGGCCGGCAACTAATAATTTGGTGGAGGAGTCGGCTCAGTCCAAAAGGCGAGGGTAAGTACGCGGAGACCGAGAACCCCCGAGCTTATAGGCATGCCGGGGAAGGAAATCGCGGATGCCCAGCTGTGGATCATGTGAGCCCGTTTCAACGATGATGGAGATTCCGCGCCATGCGCCCAGGTGGTTGACGCGGCAACGGTGAAGATTACACACAGGCCCCAGTCCGCATTGAACAAAGGGACACGCGAGAGGTTGATAGTTGGGCCCTGCATGGAAGTCGGCCACGAGCGAGTGGATTAGAAGTTGGGCCACGCGGTGGTGTGGGGTTTGTGGGCCAAAAATGAATCCCGCGGCCCAGGACACCATTTTTCCTTTTCCTTTTTGATTTTATTTTTCTGCTCCCTTTTATTCTTAATTCTTTTGAATCCAAATCTTCAATTTAAATTCAAACTTGTGCTACATCAGCACTTAGACTAAATGTTCTATTTGATCAGACCCAAGTTGTTCCAAAGTTATTCTTTTATAGATTTATTTTATATTATATGATATCTCTCTCTTTCCTTCTCCTTTCTAAATTCTACAATTCCTTTTAGATTTTTTAAATTCCACTTTGGACTTTAATATATTTCTTGTCACATTTTTATTTTATTTTGTCACAATATGCACACAAAAGAAAATCCCAGCATGATGCATGATTTATTCGAGTATTCTTTTGTTAATTATTTATTTGTGGAAGTGAGGTGTTCACATGAAATGATAGATATAGATGACACACATGTATATAAAGGAATATAATTTCTCCTTTTAGATTTCTCTTACAAAGTGGGTGTTACAGGATATAAATGTACTTTTATCCGGGCTCTGTCTCGTGCCTATAAATAGATGAACAGTAACAATGTACTGTTCACGCTGGATTGTAATCGCTCTCGCGCCATTCTCGCCCTCTCACCTTTTGGCAAATCGAAGGTACCGTTGTAATATGAATATTATTAATGCTTATTCATGTTTGATGAAGATAATAATAAACGAATCATTGGTATATAACAATTATTATCTTCATTCCTCTGTATTCTTTCAATTTCTTATCTATATTCACGTTTATATGATAAAATGATGAAGGTGTGTCCTTCAAAACCTTCATCTGAAGATCATTATATCCGAGAGGAAATAATGCTTCGAAGGACAAAGGTCTTTAACCATTAACAGTTGTGTTGCCTTATTCTTGATTTATAGCATTTGAGAACAAGTAACCAACACTAACCATTTGTTTCTAGCGTACTATTGAATATTATTGGAGCTTCATCATAAGAAAAGCTTTGTTGTAACGAGGATCTTTTTCCCCGCCGAAGGTCCTCAAGACAAAGACATTGTCTAAGACCAATAACGGTGAATGCTGAACCTGCGGCCGAAGGACGATGGCTTTGGCTTAAGGCGACAACGAAGGTCAAACATGATGCCGAACTGAAGAGGAAAAGACTAGCTAATCCCTAATGTTTTATGTCACGATTGTAGCTATATGTTAAGGTCATAAATGTATTTTTACTCAGGCTGCGTCCTGTGCCTATAAATAGGTGAACAGTACCCCCATACTGTTCATGCTGAATTGTAATTGTTCTTGTGTCAACGCCTTCAAACAAGCCGAAAGTACCCATGTAACATAAATTCCATTAATGTTCATGTGTATATCATGAAATGAATATATAAATGAATGAATGAATAATGTATATTGTCTCTATGGATTTCTATTCTCATGAATAATGAAGGTGTGTCCTTCATGACCTTCGTCTGAAGATCATTATATCTAGAAGGAGATAATGCTTCGGAGGACAAAAGTACTTAATCTTTAATGATTGTGCCTTATTCTTGATTTATAGCATTTGAGAACAAGTTACCAACATTGGCGCCCACCTCCGGTGAACTCAAACGACCACCTTCAACAATAGCTCGAGCAGCCACCTTCATCATGCCGTCGAAGAAGGCAATAGCGCTAGGGGCAGCGCTTGCACCACTAGACATCAATCAAGAAGGGCTTCCTCTAAGAGAGGCTCGAAACCAGAAAAGGAAGGTCATTAGCCCAACACCAGAGGAAGAGGAACTAGATCAAAGATCTAGAGGCCATCCACCAGCAAGTGGAAAAAAGAAGTGAAAAAATGCTTCGGCTAGCTGAACTCCAAAAGAAGATTGATGAAGCTACCGAAGAAATGTGCCATATCACACAGGACAATGAGCAAGGACGAAGGTCACAACAGAGAGAGCTTCATCTGGAAAGCCCAAGCTATGATGATGTTTGGTAGAACGACTTCAATCATGGTAACTTTGCTTTTGATGATGCTTCTCCTCTAGCAGCAGAGTTGCAGGCTACCCCGTGGCCACCTTCGTACAAACCACCACAACTTCCCAGGTATGACAGACACTCTGACCCGAAGCAGTTCCTTATGAGCTACGAGGCGACCATATCATCATATGGTGGCAACACTGTCGTCCTGGCGAAGTCCTTCATCATGGCAGTCAGGAGTGTGGCTCAAATGTGGTATTCTTCCCTTCAGGCAGAAACAATCACGTCATGGCAGAAACTGAAGGACATGCCAATAACTAGCTTCCAGGGTTTCTAGACAAAGCTAGTGACTGCTCAAGCTCTGTTCCAATGCACTCAGGACCATGAGGAATACTTGCAAGCGTATGTCCAAAGGTTTCTGCATCTTAGAGCTCAGGCGCCAACGGTGCCAAATGAGATTGTTATTGAAGCCATGATCAAGGGGCTTCGAGTAGGACCAACAGCGCAGCATTTTGCCGGGAAGCCCCCATAAACTTTGGAGAAGCTTCTACAGAAGATGGACGAATACATCATGGCCGGCAATGACTTTTGGCAAAGAAGGGAAGAAGCCTACAGATATTCCAAGATAACCAGAGGCTCTGGAGGAAGACTCCACCCTAGGCATGTCAAGACGATCCAAAATCCTAGCTCAAGCGATGACAAGGGAAATCATTCTCAAGGGCATTAGCATAGCTCCCAATCATCAGGGACACAACAAAGCTCCTTCAGGCCACTAACTCCAAGAGGCAGAGGAGGTAGAAGCTTTGGTGGAAGATTCAGCTCCCAACCAAGAAGGTTGTTTTGCCTATTCTGTGGGGAAGATAAAGGGCATATAACAAGGACATGCCAAGTCACGATTCAGAAGCAAAACTAAATAGCTGAAGCCGAAGCATGGTAGAATCAGCTGAAGCAGGTCCTGCATACTACTTCGTGTTATTCCCCATACATCCCGAGTATGTGGGCAACCAACAACCCACAACATTAGTCGCTTCGGTAAGCTACTCACAAGTTGCATGGGCCCCGCTACCACCACCACCACTTATGGCTACAACCTCGTTTCACAATCAACAGCCAGAAGGGCACCGCCGGGCACAACAACAACGTGATGCACGCGAAGAGTCTGAAGCTCGAATAGTCAACATCACTGTACTAGAGTTGAGACACATTTACTAAAGCAATATAGGGGCTCAATCAAAAAAATTCATACATACTCAATGTAATCTTTGTTTCTCTTGCTTTTATGTTTTTACCCTAAAGACAATATAAGAAGATACAACCTTTGGCCTGTTGTAATAAATCTGGTGTTACACTATTGAGTGTAATAGAAAAAGTCACAAAGCTCCAAAGTCGTTCCTACGAGGATGCACAGCTAAAATGCCACCTAACTAAAAGGTGAAGAAGCTCCAAAGTCGTTCCTAAGGGGATGTAGAGCTTAGCTCCAAAATCGTTCCTACGGGGATGTAGAGCTAAAATGTCACGTAAGTAAAAGGTGAAGAAGCTCCAAAGTCATTACTAAGGGGATGCAGAGCTTAACTCGAAAGTCGTTCCTATGGGATGCAGAGCTAAAATATCACCTAAGTAAAAGGTGAAGAGACTCCAAAGTCGTTCCTAAGGGAATGCAAAGTCTTACTTTTATGAAGCATTTATGCATTAACATTAGTTGCATCATACCATCATATCATATTGCATAGCATCGCATCATTCATCATCCTACATCATCCGAAACAGTGGATGAAGAAGGAAAATTGCTCCTTCAAACATACTGACTAACCCATAAGGTTAAGTCTATCTTTGACAAAGAATTATGAAAGGATGTATCAACAATGCAAGATTTATGCCTTCGACAATGGTACTCTTATGCATGGTCTACAGCAGGGTTTTCGAGACCAATAATTTGCTTCGGCAGAAAAGGGAATTTTTTATAAAGCGTGAAAAGAAGGGAAGGTGTTTTTTCGCCTGTGGCTCAAAAACGGTACGTACGAAGATTTCACGCTCCACAAAGAAATATATTACATCATTAAATATATACATAGGTGGTAATTGTTTCTTACAAAAGGAAACTACATGCAAAAATTCTATAGTTCAAATAAACAAGATCTAATCATCCTCTTTTACATCATCTTTTAGAACTTTATCAGCGGCTTCATTTGGAAGCCTATTTATAGCTTCTTCAACAGCTTCATTAGCTATTCTGATTACTTCAAGAGCCCCCTTTAGAGCTGGATCGGCCTCAGGGTCATACAGCTCCAGAGGGGGAAAAGTTCGTCTGCACCATAGTATAAGTGTTTGTTAGTTCCGAAGCTAAAATAATTTATGAAGCTAAGTCATGACAAATATACCTATAAGTCTTTCACACTCTGCAGCTTCTTCAGCTTTCATTGCTTCTTCCAAAGTAGTATGAGGCTACTACTCATTTTTTTTCTACTAGCTTCATCTGCTATATCTTGGCCACCTTCGAGCCAGACTTCGGAATAAAATTTTCCACTCAGCGCGCTAGCTTTAGCTAAAGGGTTCTTAATGTCACTAGCTGAGACCGAGAATTCTGGCTTAATTATAGCCTTTGCGTGCTCGCAGCCAGCCTTCTCAAGGAGTGAGATGGCTCCTCGCGCGTCGGCGAAGGCGCAAAAGTCTCCTCTATCACTAAGAATTTCATCAAAGGCTTCAGCCTCGCCACTAATCCATCGGATAACCTGTCAGGATCACCACTGATAAAGTTTTGTTCCGAAGAGAATGCGTCAACTTTAGCAAAACTATTTTTCAAATTATTATAACATTCCATAGCAACCTTGTAGCACTCCTCTTTAGCCTGAAGAAGCTCCTCGACATTTTTCTCAACTCTTAATCGTTCCATATCAGATATATCGCGTTTTGTTTGTTCGACATTGAAATTTTTAGTCACTTCATCAAGCTTCTTCTCCAATCCTTGCACTTCGGATCTATGCAATCCCACCTGAATAGATAGCGCATATTCTAAATCAGCAATACGCTTCGCATCTTTTTTTTCTTCTTTTCAGACTCCCTCATTTTCTGTTCTGCTTTGTAAAGGCTAGACAGTCTAGCTTCACAAGACTTTAATCTCTCAACTAGGGAAAGCAAGATTTTGTCCTTCTCGAGGGCTTCATCCGAAGTGTTATGACTTCCGAACGCAGGTTCCCAAAAGCTATCTGAGTGCTTTAATCTTCTGCATCCTTCTAGGCTTTCAAAGCTTTGCTAAGGATAAGACCCTGACAAACAGATATATACAAATATTAATAAGTATTATCACAAATCCTTTGCTGTAAACTTGCCTAACAAAAATCACCAAATGCAAAAATAGAAACATACAAACCTTCAAGCTGTTATAAACAAGGATGTCTACAAGTTGATCCTTTGTCATTGCAAATAGTCCAAGTTCAAGTTTTGGATAACCCATATTATCCATCATCTCCCGACAGACATTTATCTCCTTGTTTCTAGTAGATAGTAAATGAAGTCATCTTTATCATTTCCTCCATATACCAAGGACCCTCGGGGGTATTTTAGGTCCTTTGCATAATGTTGTCCTTCGGCAATTTGCTCCTCTGATAGTTGTTTCCCCGAGGCATCTCGAACAATATATTCTAAATCACCTTAAGAAGATGCTTCGAGTATAGGCGATGTTGGCTTTTCTAGAAGACTTTCCTTCACCAGCTCTACTGGCTTAGTTCCCAAAGGTCCAACTTCAATGTGAATAGGAGAAGCGCTTGCAGCGGCTACTTCTCTTAGATCTTCAATTTTTTCTTCAGGAGCTTCAGTAGAAACAGGAGTTGGCATCTTCGTAGATTTCAAAACAACATCCAAAACATTGGCCATTCTCCTTTTCCTAGGAGTCATTGTTGCAGTAGTTGTTAGCTTTGGCAACCCCGTCATGGTTGGGGGACTTAGCAGTTTCGAACGCTCTTCTGCCTGTGAGCTCTTTGTTTCTGTCTCTTCTACCGAACCGACACTAGCTTCGACCGTCACAGCAGGAATTTCCTCTCAAGCCAATAGTATGGCTTCAACGAGTTTAGCAATCCCCATCTTCTCCATACCAAGCACTGCAGTTGTCTTTTCTAAAGAATGTGGCTTTGGCCTGTGAGTCAAAACCTTAGCTCTCTTCAGCTTAGGTGCGGCGAAAGACGATGAAGTTGCCATTTTTCTTTTTGACCCTTGTTTTCGGGCAGGAAAGCAGTAATCAGGATTAAAAAATCCGATCACATCAAAAACTTTGTTCAGTCTCCTTTTGTCGCGGGTGCCGAAGGCAATGGTCATGGCTTTGTCCTCTGCCATCGTATAAGCTCCCAACAGCTTATCACTGGTAGCCTCAACAGCCTCAAGCCAGTCATCATTCGGCTCGTCAAATTGACTTCTATAGCGATAGGTGTATCTTAGATAAACCAGACCACCTTCGCTGGAGCCAGCAGTAGTCTCCTTCGGCATCTCCCAGTCATTAACAAGCAGCCACACCTTATAAGCAATATGAGCTTGAACCAAGTCCCTGGTACCAATGTAAGTACACACCATGTTGTAGGCCATCAAACATGCATGCACTTCGTTCCCACTTGCGATCGATGGCCTCTGTGATACCCGGTTTGCAAAGAGGAGAAGTGGAGGTTATTCTTTTTGTTCTTTTTCCTCATTCGGGTGATGCGCTTTGGGAATTTGGAATTTGTGGAAAATATTCACCTGTAAGACAGTAGAATTTCTTTGGTTATTTGTTTGCGACGGGGTCGGGAGCTGTCACATGGGCGAGTTGGGCCTTGAACCTTGATCCGGCTCATTAGTCTCCCTAACCCTAGCCGCCCCCCCACCCTTTCCCCTTGGGATTTTTGCAGCCACCCCCTTCCCCTCCCCTTCCTCTTGGACGCCACCCCTCCTCCCCCCTCTCCCATCTTCTTCCTCCTCAAACCTTTGCAGCCCTCACCACCCAAAAACCCTAGCCGCCCCCCATTTCTCTTTCCCCCCCTCCAAGGTGCAGCCCTCCCGCGTGTTCTCCGTCGTGTGGCTGCGATCTCGATTGGAGTTTGGAGGGAGGAAGAAGGAAGGAGGAAGGGAAGAACCCAAGGTGAATTCATGTTTAACTTTGGTTGTTTTTGTGCTGCAATTAATTGGATTATGCGTTTATCTTTGCGAATCGGTAGAGGTGCTGTCTAGGAATTTTGTGAGTGGGTGGACAGCAGTAGTTCTTGGGATTTCTGGGAATTTTTGTGGGTTAATTATTGGGAATCAGTGGTATAATCATGTAGAGCTTTGTCATACCTTTCCAACGAGTACTTATGCGCTCGATTCGGAGTTATAATTTAGGAGATATCGTTGTTTGAATCCGGATATGTTGCTGTCAAAAAAAAACAGATTTTTCAGGTGGGTGAACAACAGTAGTATTAGCAGTTTCTGGGAATTTTTCATGGGTAATTAGTGATAACCAGTATGATAATCATGTAGGGCTTTGTCTTATCTTTCCAATGAGTACTTATGCGCTTAATTTGGAATTATATTTTAAAAGATATCGTTGTTTGAATCCGGGTATGTCGCTGTCCAAAAGAGAAAAAACAGATTACAGGGTTTATCTTGTGGACTGTTTTGGGCTAATTAGATGTTGGAATTTAATTATAAATTATATACAAAACTTATGGGGAATTTGATGTAGATGCCTCTGGAGTTTTTGGTTGTTACCACTGCTGTCCTAATTTTAAAGTTATGAAATTATTAAGCAGCGCCGCTGCAGTTTGGTGGGTGCGGGGAGAATTGTTACCGTGGCGGGGTTTGAGATTGTGCGTAGGTGCGGCGTCGTTTTTGAGACTTATTATGTGAAATTGGTGCACTAAGTTGTGTGTCAAAAACAGGTGGTGGACTTCCGGATCGTACTTAGTGATTTGCCCAAACTTCCGGTGAAGGCAAGTAAAACAGTGATGGTTATTCCGTTTGTCGAATAAAGAGTCTTATACTTGATTATGTTTGTGCTATTTGTGTTCATATTCATATTTCTAATTGTGTACCATCGTTTGAGGATATTCATATTATATTGATTACATATGTGGAGTTTATGGTTTGATCATGTTACCATGTGGTTTATTATGTGGAATGTGTGGAAGTATATGTCTAGCACATTTTGTTTGGGAAGAACTCATGTTGTTGACTTGCATGATGCATTCATCATCCATTGCATTGAAGTTTCGTCGCGATCTTATGGTCCGACCGTACCGGTACAATGAGCATCATATGTTGCCCGAGAAGGGGTATGATGCAGCTTCATATCCTTAGAGGTATGAAGGCAGAAGTCATACTGCATCTCTAGCCATGTGCATTCATGGGAAAGTGTGGAACCTATTATGTTGATGAGGATGATGTGGATTTTTACTTTGTGATTCATCTTGGTATTAAGTAATTGATTACTTGCTTACTTGCTGCAAATTAATATTGAAGAAAGAAGTTGTGAACCACGTGGTTGCTTATGCACGGTTGGTTTACATTGTCCAACTGTTGTTTGCTCTTTTACTTGCTGAGATGTGTCATCTCACTCTTGCATTGCCGAATGCAGGTACCTGATCTTTGCTTTGGGAAAGAAGGGACGTAGCAGCACGGCCACCACACCTTTAAATAAAGGAACCACTGCTTAATAATGATGTTTAACAGGGAGGGTCAAGTCTAGGGGATTATTACATTCTAATCTTTCATGGTAGTTGAACTGTTTAGTTTGGTGGGCTGTGTTGTCTATCTTTTGCCTGGTCATGAATGCTCTTTTCTATCATTGCAGTTCGATTATACTATGTCAATTATCTTTCTTTTATATCCTGTATAAACTCTAGGCTTCCCTTGTTATGCTACTTTCAAGGGAGGTGCTGCCGGATTTTGCAATACTTTCTTTCTCTATGTGTTGCATAAGTTTTGTAGGAAGGGTTTTTGGTAACATCCATTGTGTGGGATCAGTGGGGTGTTACAGTTGGTATCGGAGTAATAGGTTGTAGGTCCTAGCAAGTGGAATAACAATAAATTGACACACTGCACATGTAGGATGGGTTTTCTGCTTTACTATTGATATGTTATGCTATTGTCTGTGCTAGTTTGACATTATTTGAAGTGATGCTATGCCACTCTTATTTACTTATTATTCTCACCCCTGTGGCTGTAGCTATGCCACCTCATAGGGCATAGGGTAGTCCGCAAGTTCCTAGTGGGGACTCGATGAGTCCGGCGGCAATGTTAGCCACGATGCAGGCCATGCAGCAGGAGTTGGCCATTCTAAGGCAAGCTATTCCTGTTGCCCCTGCGGGTGCTGCTTAGGGTGCTGGTGGTGAAGGAGTGCCCGGGGGCGCTGTCCCTGCGGGTGCTGCTCTAGGTGGCGAGGCTGAGGTGCCTCTTCCAGTCAGTGGTCTTTCTCTGATGCAGTGGATGGGCATGAAGCTAGATGCTTTTGATGGCAGTGGTACTCCGGTCGAGGTGGTGGATTGGCTAACTTATGTGGAGGATAAGATGAATGTCTTTGAGGTTGTGTATGGTGATCGCATTCGCTTTGGCACGCAACTGCTGAAGGGAGAGGCTCAAATTTGGTGAAGAGGCGTGCAGGCAGCGCACTCCTCCTCACCAGGAGTCCTGTCATGGGATGTCTTCATCAGGCAGTTTGAAAGGAGATTCTACCCGGTCACCTTCCTGGAGAAAATGAAGATTGATTTGTAGTCCTACAAGCAGGGGAAGAAGTCTATCACAGAGTATGAGTGGGCTTCAACAAGATGGTCCGCTTTGTCCCTCATGTGGCTTATAATGAGATGGAGAAGGCGAGATAGTTCCGTCTGGGCCTGAAACCTTCCATCAGGCATGCCCTAGGGCTTTTCGTTGGTGGACTTCCGTACTACAGTGGAGCAAGCACTAGGTGTGGAGATGCAACACCAGTATACCATGGAGTCGCAGAAATCTTCGGGTGTTGATCAGCCTCGTGGCCAGGACGCGAGGAGGGGCAACACTGGAGGTCCCGCCCACAAGAGGGGCAAGTCTCAGCATCAGCGCCACCATCCCTATCGTGGCAAATCCTCTGACTCGGGTACTTCGGAAGGAAGTACTCGGAGGTTTCCGGCTGTTCCTAAGCCTGGGCTGGGGCTGGTGTGTTTCCGTTGTGGTGGTGCGCACCGCCGTGCAGAGTGCCAGTGGAACGGCAGGTGTTCAATCTGCAGTCAAGACCACAAGGATATGGTGTGTAGGAGGAATCCCAATGGGAAGCTCAGATGGGAGCCAGTGACTTCCTCCTCTTCTCAGGGCACTGTCAACATGAGGTCAAGCGCTGAGCAGCAATTTTCAGTTCCACCTCATCTGCAGCAGTTTTATGTGCCTGGGACTTCTCAGTTCATGCCAGTGCAGGGTTTTCCTCAGTATCTGGATGCGCCTACTCCTGCACCGACTACTCCTATGCCGTCTCAGTTTGGAGCTCCCGCGTCTGCCTCACCCGGCGGCTCAGTGGGGTTCTTCTGTAAATTTCATTCCAGGAGCTTCCTCTTCTGCGGGTATTCCCGAGGCTTATGTGCTACCCACTGTGGATGGCAGAGAGCAAGGAGACGTGGTGACAGGTATGATTTCAGTTGATTCGTTTGTGGCCCATGCTCTTTTTGACTCTGGCGCTAGCTATTCGTTTGTTTCAGAGGATTTTGTGTCGTGGGCTAGTCTTTCGGTGCAGAGGTTGGGTCACCCAATTTTGGTTAGTTCTGCTAATGGCTCCAATAGTAGCTGTTCAGTTTGTCAGGGGTGTTCCGTCATTCTTGTTGATGAGGTCTTTTCGGCCAATCTGGTTGTCATTTCCTTGGGGGCATTCGATGTTATCTTGGGTATGGATTGGTTATCCTAGTATCGTGTAGTTATATCCTGTTTCTGGAAGACAGTGTTATTGCAGGCACCGTCAGGTAGGGAGGTGGTATTCTTAGGAGGTTCCCCAAAGTTCACGTTATCCTTGTTGGCGCAATTGCTTCCAAATCGCTGGTCAAGGAAGTTGGGAATCTTTTTCTCCATGGTGGTGGAGGGTGAGGCTGCCTTGCGAGTGCAGGACATCCGTGTGGTGTGCGACTTTGCTGGCATGTTTCCGGCAGAGCTTCCAGGCATTCCTCCGGAGCGCGATGTAGCTTTTGAGATTAAGCCTATTCATAAGGCCCCGTATCGGATGGCTCCAAAGGAGCAGGTTGAATTGAAGTGGCAATTAGATGATCTGCTGGCTAAGGGTTTCAATAGGCCTAGCAGGTCTCCATGGGCTTCTCCGGTATTGTTTGTTGAGAAGAAGGATAAAAGCAAGCGGCTATGTGTGGATTATCGCGCTTTAAATCAAGTGACAATCAAGAATAAATATCCACTTCCCCGTATTGAGGTTCTCTTTGAACAGTTGAGGGGTGCCCAGGTGTATCTCCTCCTCTGTAACACCCCGGGATCCACAAACACCCCAGAATGCTACTAAACTACACATCTAACATTCATATATAAAATTTTGACAGCATCTCCTTTGAAAATTGCATAAACGGGGGAAGCAACAAAGTATAAATAGATATCATGATAAGAAAACATATAAGACATTAATAATCTGCTAGCAATGGGAAGACAACCATAACAACATGAACTGAATTAATCAGCGCGCACGACTAGTAAAAAAAACAAACATCCTTTGACAAGAAGTTTCTAATTAAATCATGGCTGTGTCTGGGTAGCATTATTATGAGAGTGAAGGTGGATGTGCTGCTACTTCCCACTCCCCTTGATGAGCAACAAGCACCTTCATCGAAGAAGAAGAAATGTACTAGACATGATCTGGAGTGTAGCCACCTAGGGTTTCCCCAAGAAATCTTCAAGAAGAGATGGGGAAGAACATCTCCTTGATCCTCTCTTCCTCTTCAATTCAACGTGCCCCTCCTTTTCTCGATCCTTGCTGCGTAGGGGGAGATCTTGGGGGAGGAAGCAATGGAGGATGGCTGCCATAGGGGGAGGGGGCGTCCAGCCAAGGGGAATAAAAGGGGGTGGCGGCCAAGAGGGGGGTGAAGGGAAAAAAAAGGGGTGGCCATCTAGGGTTTTTGTGGGAGAAAGAAACGACGCCTCAGATGACTTCTATCTTTGCATCCAATGGCCCACAACCCTTTACCTCATCCACGCACCAGAGATTAACTTTTGGTCAACATTTTTTTGGGATATTACACTCTACCCCCCTTAAAAAGAATTCGACCTCGAATTCGGCCACTCCAAGCAAAACACCCAAGGTACCCCATATAGCACCACAGTTCAAAACATGTGTCCATTATTGGTCTTAATTAACACAAGAACTTCTACCTTGGACTAATTGTCTAAGGAAACTACACGACCTGACATCAAGCATGAAACAACATGTAATGAAGCTCAAAGCATGTCATAGTTGCAATCAACACTACAATTTCACACCATCAAATTTGGATGCAGCTATACATCAACATCAATGTCTTAAGACAACACTCTTTTATGAAGGGGTAATATGCACCAAGCACAACCCTTACCAACTTCAACCATTAATTTTAATTAAATGGTGAAACATCTACACCTGACGAATGTATAAGAAGATCAAACACCTCACCTTAAAGCACCATGAAACAAGTAGTTCTATTGGAACAAAACTCCTAATCTTCCTAAACCTTATTCTTGCCATCATGAAAAGATAATCATGTAATCTAACATTCCTTGCACCCCACCAAAAGGGAGAAAAATCTATAGAACTAATGGAGCAATAAAGCCAAAAGAAGCCAATAACATCTTGTGCGGCATAGTTCATCGAAGAAATGCCAAAAACTCTACATAGAGCACTAATAGCCCAAGAACAACACAATACTTGCTTAACCCATGTCACTATACTTCATTCAACATCTCAACTAAGAAAAATATCCAACTAGTAAGGATAACCTACACATAATATAAGTCTTCATCTACTGTAGTTTAGAAACTTACATTTCATTCTATCATACGATGCACTCAAAGTACCAGACATACAAAGTCAATAATAATAACCCCTAATCCTTCACACATTTGGCAAACATATTAAGCTGATGTAAACACCACATCATCTAGGAGTAGGTGACTAGCCACACCCAACCAACTCTAGGCTAGGCAAGGACTTCCTCCAAACCAATAGATAGGTGGTCTAAAAAAATGGCTCCACAAGCATGCATCGAAAAGGGAACCATTAGATCCTCAATGTATCAATACATAATCAATGGATCAAGAGAATCAAAGATTTATACTACAATTAATATGACTAACAGGCAACCACTTTAAACCACATCTAGGCTTTGTGGCAACTAAAACACACAATATGAGAGAGACATGTAAGCCATTCTGGCTATGAAAAGACTTCCCCCAAAAATCCATATAAAGTACCAATATTCATTTCTTTCAAAACTGGTTTCTCAACATAAACAATCATTCTTTGCAATGATAGTTGGAGCTATCCACCAACCGCTCAACCACTTAAATTCAAATTGATGATTACCTTGTACCCCAAAACACGCAATTCACACTCCTCTTAGAAACATCCACAATCAAGCATATATAACAATATTATTGTAATAAAACTCAACCAAGAAAACATGGTGAAAACAACATAGGCATACTTGTATATCACAAGCATAATAACAACTTCATTCTCACCAATGACCACCGATATCTACCGCATTAATAAAACAATATCATAATTTTAGAAATAAATTATATCAAGCATTAAGCCATAAACAACTTACCACATCACCGTAAAGGAATAGGGAGGGGTGAAACTATTGTCATCTGCACTACAAAGACATTAATATATATCAAAGATATTTGAACCCATACCCTTCCTATAGGTGCAAGTGTGTCAAATTTATCTTCAAATTGCCAAGAATCTAAAGCCTATGCTTTGATACCAACTGTAACACCCCGGGATCCACAAACACCCCAGAATGCTACTAAACTACACATCTAACATTCATATATAAAATTTTGACAGCGTCTCCTTTGAAAATTGCATAAACGGGGGAAGCAACAAAGTATAAATAGATATCATGATAAGAAAACATATAAGACATTAATAATCTGCTAGCAATGGGAAGACAACCATAACAACATGAACTGAATTAATCAGCGCACGACTAGTAAAAAAAACAAACATCCTTTGACAAGAAGTTTCTAATTAAATCATGGCTGTGTCTGGGTAGCATTATTATGAGAGTGAAGGTGGATGTGCTGCTACTTCCCACTCCCCTTGATGAGCAACAAGCACCTTCATCGAAGAAGAAGAAATGTACTAGACATGATCTGGAGTGTAGCCACCTAGGGTTTCCCCAAGAAATCTTCAAGAAGAGATGGGGAAGAACATCTCCTTGATCCTCTCTTCCTCTTCAATTCAACGTGCCCCTCCTTTTCTCGATCCTTGCTGCGTAGGGGGAGATCTTGGGGGAGGAAGCAATGGAGGATGGCTGCCATAGGGGGAGGGGGCGTCCAGCCAAGGGGAATAAAAGGGGGTGGCGGCCAAGAGGGGGGTGAAGGGAAAAAAAAGGGGTGGCCATCTAGGGTTTTTGTGGGAGAAAGAAACGACGCCTCAGATGACTTCTATCTTTGCATCCAATGGCCCACAACCCTTTACCTCATCCACGCACCAGAGATTAACTTTTGGTCAACATTTTTTTGGGATATTACACCCTCTATGCTTGGAGACTTTGGGAGAGAGATCCCTGGTTGGTCCTGATTGGGTTCAGCAGACTTCTGAGAAGGTTCAGGAAATTCGTCAGAATATTTTGGCCGCTCAGAGTCGTCAGAAGAATTATGTTGATGTGAGGAGGCGGGATCTAGAATTTGCAGTGGGTGACCAAGTCCTTCTCAGGGTTTCACCCACTAAAAGAGTTGTTCGGTTTGGGGTCTTCGAAAGCTTAGCCCGGGATATATTGGACTGTTCCCAATCTTGGCTCGGGTCGGCAACTTGGCTTATCGCTTGCAATTGCCGGATTCCATGGTAGGGGTTGTTGGAGACTTGTTCTCAAATGCTTCGGATTAAGAACAAGGCAACATAAAAAGTGTTAAATGATAAAGTCCTTCGTCCCTTAAAACATTATTTCCCTTCGGGATATAATGTGTTCCGGACGAAGGTCACAAACAACATATCTTCGTAAGCACAATAAATTATGACGAAGAACTTACATGCAACATAAAAAGTAATATAAACATTTAAACATTATCACAACGTCATTTCTATTTTATTATCATATAAAAATAGAAATGATTTCAGATTACAAGTGTACCTTCGGATTGCAGGATGGCAAAAGTACAAGGATGACGGAGAGCAAATGCCAAGTCAGCGTGAACAGTACGGGGGTACTGTTCATCTATTTATAGACACAGGACACAACCTGTGAAAAATTACAATTATGCCCCTCATAAAAGTTTACAACACTGACTCAGACCTTTATGGATTGAAAGGTCATTCTATCTTTAAGTCGGTTTGTAATACCGAAGCTTCATGAAGGGGATCCTTCGGTCATCTCTTGCGGACAGCTTCCGCCGAAGCTGCTTCTTTCTACGGGACCTTCGGCGTGACAGAGCATGGCCCCCAACAGTAGCCCCTTTCGCGGCGCTAGATCGTTTTTCGTAACGAGCTTGATCCGTGAAAAAAGTCTCTTAAGCTTCGGGAAGCCGAAGGTCCAAAAAAACACCTTCCTTGAGCTCGTTGTCGAGAAACGATTCAGTTTCCGAGCGTGTGGCAGTCCCACCTTGTAGAGTTACTGTCTGGTCTCTGCGGTCCACCGCGCAGCGAGTGCAGGCGACTGTCCACCTGGTGTAAAAATCCTGGCGCTTCGCCTTCTTACCTGCAGCACTATATAAACAGGCGGGTAGGTGTGAAGTTACCACAGCATTCATTGCTATTTGTACTGTTTTGCTGCCAAAATTTTTAACCATAGCCGAAGCTTGACTCTCGGAATCGAACGAAGCTCCAACTTGAAGTCTGCTTCGTCAGAAGGGAAGACTTCGGAAGGAAAAAGTATTCAATTTCCACAAACTCAGAATTAAATGGCCAGAGTGCGGTCTACCGCTAGGGTTGAGCGTGAGGGGGCCGAAGTTGAAGGTTCGGAGACTGTTCCCATCTCCGAAGCAATGCAACGATCCGGACTGGTAACTTCGGAAGGAACCCCCACTGTTGAAGCAGAACAAGCAACTGCCGAAGCAGAAGAAGAGAACATTGAAGAAACTGATCCCGAAGATGATTATCGCATTGCCATGCCCAGTAAGCCTAGCCACTTGGACTTCGGAAAGTCGACCGTTTCGAAGGCTGATCTCTCCAAGATGGTAAAGTCAGGTTATTTCAGTGAGAGTCAGAAGAAGCTACTTCGCTTTGGGGGGGAAGAAACTACCCCGAAGCCAGAGAAGGATGAAATAGTCATTTTCAAGAGCTTTCTAAAGGCTGGGTTGAGATTCCCCCTTCATAGGATTATTACAGATGTATTGAAGAAGTTTGGTATCTACTTTCATCAGTTGACTCCTAACGCTATCGTCAGGCTTAGTGTTTATATCTGGGCCCTCCGAAGCCAGGCGGTGGAGCCGTTTGCCGACAGCTTTTGTCGAGTTCATGAGCTGCATTACCAGACGAAGGCTAGAAAAGACGGATTACATGATAACTTTGGTTGCTACAATTTTGCCTATCGGAAAACCACAAAGTTTCCTGTAATCAGTTACCGAAGCAAATGGCCGGCAGGCTGGAAATCAGAATGGTTTTATGTGAAAGTTGACGAAGACCAAGAGAAGCTGGTACAAAGCCCTCTTGAATTGATCTTCGGAGAAACAAGACCACGATGCCAAATGTCATTAGAAGGTTCCACTTGGGCTGCACTGGCTGAGTTTAAAATTATTTCAGAACATATCAGTACTAGGGACCTAGTTCAAGAGTTCTTGGCCTTCAGGGTTTTTCCTACTTTAAAAGAATGGGAAATGCCGAAGCTAGAGGGGGAGAAGAAAGAAGGGGAACTTGTGCGGTTACCTTACTATTACAAGTTTAAGAAATACTTTAAAAAGCCTTGCCAAGAATGGCTGGACACAGTTGAAATAATGTGCAATGAAATTCTTGGGAATTACTCCAAAAAAGAAGATCAATTGATGACTGCGGCCTTCGGCACCCGTCCGAAGCGAAGGCTGAATCGAGTGCTGGACGCCCTGGGTTTTGAATACCCTGACTACGAAAATCTGAATAAAGGTGCCGAAGGTCGGAAAAGGAAAAGGGGAGCCGAAGCTTTAAATGAAGATGAGGAAGAACCACCAAAAAAGAAGAATGTTCCGAAGAAGAAAATATCATCTCCGAAGCGAAAAGTATCTGACGAAGAGGAGACTCCCGCATCACGCTCTGCCACTATCGTGGAGGAGATTTTAAAGGTAATGACTGAATCCCTGCCTGCGAAGCTAAGTCCATTGGGGCCTCAACTGACAAAGTTTTTTCAGAAGGAAAAGGAGCCCGAAAAAACGAAGAAAACAACTAAAACAAAGAGACAAAGAATCATAGCAGTGACAGAAGTCATTGACAAGACACCACCGAGAGCTTCAGCTCAGAAGATACCGGCGGCTGAAGAAATAACAAATATTGAAATCCCACCTTCGGAGGTCGCAGCTGCCGAAGCTACCTCACCTGAAGGTTTGCACTTGGAAAGCACAATTGAACATATCGACAAAATACTGCTAGACATGGCCACGGAAGAAGCTGCTGCTGCCGCCGAAGAGGCCATGGCTGCAGTGTCTGGGAAAGGAAAGGAAACTGTTGACGAAGCTTCAGAGGACGAAGCCTTCATGTTCCAAAATTTAGTTGGAGAAGAATTATCAAAAACCGAAATAGAAGAGCTTAAAGAGTATGCCAAATCCTGCGGATATAAACCAGGAGCACTCCTCTTCGGGGGTATTGATGATGAAAAATTAGACTGCATTCGGGATCAAACTGGAGCTAAGGTCATCGGTACTCTATCAAAGAGTATCGGTTTTCCGAAGCTGGAAATGGACATAAGCCGCTACCAACGACAACATATCGTTGGTAGTTTATTTTATTCCAATTTCAAGGTGAACTACTATTCCTTTGACTTTTATTGTTTTCAATAATGTAGACCTGTCTTAACGAAGGTTGTTTACGTGCAGAGTATGCTGCTGAGCAAGGCTTTGAAAATGCAGCAAGATCTGGAAGACAAAAAGCACGAGGTTATAATTGAAAATTTAGAGAGCAAAATAAAAGAGCAATTAGCTACTATTGAAAAGAAGAACTTTGAGCTTCAGGCAACTGAAGGCTTATTGGCAGAAGCCGAAGCTAAAATAGCGGAATTGAATACGAAGCTTCTCTGCCAATCTGAACAGTTTGAACAAGAAAAGCAAGAACTAAATGCGAAACTTGAAGCCGAAGTCCAAGAAAATTCAGTTTTGAAAAAATTATTGGCAAGCCTTCAAGATAAATGTTTGGAATTTAGCAACAAATGTATTGAACGACTGAGAAAAATCTTCCACTTAGTTGGAGCTAGCAGTGAGAAATTCACCCCGTCAGCTAAAGGTTTACCAAAGACCTTCGAACATATTGAAGGTGAAATTGATGAGCTTGACGAAGTTATAGCCGGGCACGGTGACTTCTGTGCCTGGGTAGCTTCTCGGGGCACTGCTGCTGCCTTCTTAAAAGCTGGCTGTGATCATGGAAAAATTGTCAATAGGCCCACTTTCACTCTATCACCAACAATTTTAGATGATATTCCTGACCTCGCCCGAAGCATTTCTAACAGATTTGTAAAGATGATATGGACAAAAAGCGGTCGAGAAAAGGCTGGAGACGAAGCTCGGAGTCATCTTGGACCAGTAAGAAGTCATACCTTGTGCTTACCTTTTCCTTCAATCTTGGTTTTGACCCACAACAACTTAATTCATGTAGGATGACGAAGCTGAAGCTGATGCTTGAAGAATATGCAGCCGAAGCTGAAGCCCAGTGAAGACCAGTAGGAGTAGACTGTAGAAAAAACTCAAAAGATTTTTGTAATATCTTTTGTAAATACAGCTAAACTGTTCATAATGAACTTTGTTCATACCTTATAATATGTTCTTACCCCTCCATCAATGCATAAAGCGCTTTGATGTGGACGAAATTAGTATTTTGAGCCGAAGGCGAAAAAAACACCTTCCCTTCTTTTCGTACACAGCGAAGCATAAAAAACAACATTGCCCTTTCTTCCGAAGCTCTCCTTTTTGTACGCGAAGAGGCTCTTCTCTTATGCCGAAGCAACCACTTATGCCATGATGATGATTATCCTATATATGCCTGGATGAATGTTTATGAATGCAAATGCTATGATGTAATGTGTTGTGCGAATGGATGTCCAAACACATATCCGAAGCCGTACCCTCAGCCATTATTTCCTTAGAAACAATCACACATCAGCTCTGCATTCCCTTAGGAACGACTTTGGAGCTTCTTCGCCTTTTACTTTCGGCGGAATCAGCGTTGACTTTTCGCTGTAAGCTCTGCATTCCCTTAGGAACGACTTTGGAGCTTCTTCGCCTTTTACTTTCGGCGGAATCAGCGTTGACTTTTCGCTGTAAGCTCTGCATTCCCTTAGGAACGACTTTGGAGCTTCTTCGCTTTTTCAGTTTTCGGCACTCAATGGTGCGTTCTCAGCTTTTACATTTACATTCCTTGGGGGATTTTGCTCTTATAGAACTAAAAAAGGAAATTACATATGATGGCCCCATTAAAAACCTTTCTCCCCCTTTAGAAAGGAAAAGGGTGCCATGAAAAAGAAAAGAAAAGACATTGAAAGTTACATCAAGTTACACATAATATCGCCGAAGCTCATCCGCATTCCAAGATCTTGGAATATCGTTGCCGTCCATGTCCTTCAATCTGTATGAACCAGGTCTTGACGAAGATGCTACTAAGAAAGGTCCCTCCCATTTCAACTGTAACTTGCCCACTATGTCTGGGTTGGCCACTCTCCGAAGCACCAAGTGTCCCGGCTCAATATTCTTTAGCCGAACTTTTCTATCTCGCCATTTGACTGTTTCGGCTTGGTATTTATTGATATTCTCCACAGCTTGAAGCCTAATCCCTTCTAAAGCATCTTTTCCACAAAACAAGCATCTTCAGGACCTGATTCTGTCGAAGCTACTACTCTTATTGATCCAGTTTTAGCTTCTTCCGGAGTTATTGCTTCGTCACCGAATAATAACTTGAATGGAGTAAAGCCTGTAGACCTTGATGTTGTTGTATTGTGGCTCCACACCACTTTAGTTAACTGATCTGGCCACTTTCCCCTGGGTTGATTGAAGATTAACTTCATTATTCCTGTCATTATAATGTCGTTGGCTCTTTCAACGAGCCCATTTGACTCCGGATGCCTGACTGATGCAAAATGGATCTTCGTACCAATTTGATCACAGAAATTTCTGAAAGCTTCGGAGTCGAATTGTGTTCCATTATCTACAGTGATGGCCTTCGGTACCCCGAAACGACAAACAATATTCTGCCAGAAAAACTTTTGGACAGTGGCCGAAGTTATTGTGGCTAGTGGCTTTGCCTCAATCCATTTAGAAAAATACTCCACAACCACTATAACATATCTTAAATTCCCTTGAGCCGGTGGTAATGGACCTAACAAGTCAAGGCCCCACCTTTGCAATGGCCAGATGGGTTGTATGAGCTGTGTTAAAGACGAAGGTTGTTTCTGATCTCTTGCACATTTCTGACAGCCTTCACACTTTTGAACTAATTCCGCTGCATCCGAAGCTGCCTTCGGCCAATAAAACCCTTGGCGAAAAACTTTTCCAAGTAACGGCCTAGATCCAATGTGAGATCCACACAGGCCTGCATGTATTTCTTTCATCAACTCTATACCTTCGGTTCTAAATAAACAGTTTAGTAGCGGAGCGCAAACTCCATGCTTGTACAACTCCCCTTCTATCATGACATATGGACGAGCTCTTGCCTCTATCCTCCTGTTATAAGCTTCGTCATCTGAAAGGAACTTACCCTGAAGGTAAGAGATGATCTCAGTTCTCCAATCTTCGCTATAAACAGGAGATATGTTGAGGACTGCTCTTTCAAGGAGTTCCACTGAAGGTGCCTTTATTGTTTCAAAAAACACATCCGAAGGTAAAGGCAGCCCCTGTGCTGCTGACTTAGCTAGCAAATCAGCATGCTCATTTTGTCCTCGAGGGATATTTTTGACAGAAAATCCTTCAAAGGAAGCTTCAATTCTTCGGACCGTGTCTAGATATTTTTCAAGCTTCGGATCTTTAGCTTTGCAACTCTTGTCGATATGACCCGAAACAACCTGGGAATCAGTTTTAAGGATCGCCCTTCTGATTCCCATTGCTTTTAATTTCCGAAGGCCCAGGAGCAGGGCTTCGTACTCAGTAATATTGTTTGTACAGCTAAAATCAAGTCTTGCCGCATAACAAGTTTTAACTTTGGATGGTGAGACCAACACAGCGGCTGCCCCTGCTCCGAAGGTTCCCCAAGACCCATCGCAAAACACTGTCCACACTTCGGCATCTTTATTTGTTTCTTCATCCTGAGCCCCTGGCGTCCAATCGGCAATGAAATCTGCCAACGCTTGAGACTGGATCGAGGATCTATGCACATAATCAATGCAAAATTCATTGAGCTCTGCAGCCCATTTTCCAATCCGTCCAGTAGCTTCTCTATTTCTCATAATATCCTTCAACGGTTGCGAAGAAGGAACAATAATATTGTATGCTTGAAAATAATGTCGAAGTTTCTTGGATGCCATCAAAACAGCATATAATACCTTCTCCAATTCTGTATAGTTTTTCTTTGACACACTAAGGACTTCAGATACAAAATACACTGGAACCTGCTTCTTGACTTGGCCATCGAGCTTCTCCTGGACAAGTGCTGCACTTACTGCTGAGTGCGAAGCTGCCACGTATAACAACAAAGGAGCCCCTGGCCTTGGTGGAGTTAATGTTGTTAAATCTATCAAATATTGCTTCAGTTCTTCAAAGGCTTTTTGTTGATTTGATCCCCATTGAAAGACTTCGGCTGATTTCAGCACTTCGAAGAATGGTAAATTTCTTTCTGCTGATCTGGATATGAATCTATTGAGAGATGCCAGCCTCCCTGCCCATCTTTGGGCCCCCTTTTTTGTAATTGGTGGCTCCATTCGAAGTATAGCTTCAATTTTACTTGGATTAGCTTCAATTCCCTTTGTTGAAACCAAGCATCCAAGAAATTTCTCCTTCTTTACTCCGAAGACACATTTTTCTGGATTCAGCTTTAAGCCAGCTTGTCTGAAACTGGCGAAGGTCTCCTGCAAATCAGCAATATGATTTTCCTGTTTCGTGCTTTTTACAATGATGTCATCAACATAAGTTAGCACATTTCTGCCTATCTGAGACTGGAGGACCTTCGCAGTCATTCTGCTGAAACTTCCTCCAGCGTTTTTGAGCCCCTCAGGCATCCGAAGATAGCAATATGTGCCACTTGGGGTTATGAAGCTAGTCTTCGGCTCATCTTCCTTCTTCATCCAGATTTGGTGATAGCCTGAGTAACAGTCTAGCAGACTCATGAGCTCTGAAGAAGCTGCTGCATCAACTAAAGAGTCTATCCTTGGCAATGAGAATTCGTCCTTGGGACAAGCCTTGTTGAGATTTGTAAAATCGATACACATTCTCCACTTGCCGTTGGCCTTCTTTACCATAACAGTGTTAGCTAGCCATTCTGGGTACTTTACTTCTCTGATAACTCCTGCACTAAGGAGTCTTTTTACTTCATTACGAGCACCTTCGGCCTTATCATCAGACATTTTCCGAAGACTCTGCTTTCTGGGTCTGAAGGATGGGTCAACATTGAGCGAGTGTTCAATAACATCCCGATTTACTCCGCAGAGGTCATTAGCTGACCATGCAAAAACATCTTTGTTGTTGAACAAAAACCTTATCAAGGTTTTCTCCTGGTCTTCGGATAATTGAGAGCCCAACAACACCTTCTGCTCTGCTATGTCCTCACATAAGAGCATGGGCTTCGGCTGATCTACTGAAGCTGCTTTCTCCCTTCTGAATTTGTACTGTTCACAAGCTTCAGCTCCATCTATGTTATGGATTGCTTTGGAGTCAGTCCAGCTTCCTTCGGCCCTTCTGGCAGCTTCCTGACTTCCATGAATAGCGATGGGTCCTTGATCCGAAGGTATCTTCATGCAAAGATAGGCAGGATGAAGGATTGCTTCGAAAGCATTGAGGGTGCCACGACCAATAATTGCGTTGTAAGGGTATTCCATGTCAACAATGTCAAACACAACTTGCTCAGTTCTAGTGTTGTTGATGAACCCGAAGGTCACTGACATGGTGATCTTGCCCAGCGCTACAATCTGTCTTCCTCCGAAGCCACAGAGAGGGTGCGTAGCATCATGAATCTTATCTTCTGGCTCTTGCATTTGCCTGAAGGCCTTAGCAAATATGATATCCGCTGCACTGCCTGTATCAACCAAGACATTGTGGACCAGAAACCCTTTGATAACACAAGAGATAACCATGGCATCGTTGTGTGGGTAATCCTTGAGTTGAAGGTCCTCTTGGGAGAAGGTAATAGGAATGTGAGACCATCTCGACTTGATGAAGGGTCCTTGCACCCCAACATGCTGTACCCTTCTCTGTGCTTCCTTCTTCTGCTTCTTGTTGGCTGGCTCTGAACATGAACCGCCTGTTATCGGAAGAAGCAACTTCGGAACCGAAGCAGCTCCAGCTTGATCGTTGAACGAAGCCATTAGCTCAAAAGAGTGGAAGTGAGTTCACCGGAGGTGGGCGCCAATGTTGGAGACTTGTTCTCAAATGCTTCGGATTAAGAACAAGGCAACATAAAAAGTGTTAAATGATAAAGTCCTTCGTCCCTTAAAACATTATTTCCCTTCAGGATATAATGTGTTCCGGACGAAGGTCACAAACAACATATCTTCGTAAGCACAATAAATTATGACGAAGAACTTACATGCAACATAAAAAGTAATATAAACATTTAAACATTATCACAACGTCATTTCTATTTTATTATCATATAAAAATAGAAATGATTTCAGATTACAAGTGTACCTTCGGATTGCAGGAAGGCAAAAGTACAAGGATGACGGAGAGCAAATGCCAAGTCAGCGTGAACAGTACGGGGGTACTATTCATCTATTTATAGACACAGGACACAGCCTGTGAAAAATTACAATTATGCCCCTCATAAAAGTTTACAACACTGACTCAGACCTTTATGGATTGAAAGGTCATTCTATCTTTAAGTCGGTTTGTAATACCGAAGCTTCATGAAGGGGATCCTTCGGTCATCTCTTGCGGACAGCTTCCGCCGAAGCTGCTTCTTTCTACGGGACCTTCGGCGTGACGGAGCATGGCCCCCAACAGGGGTACACCCAGTTTTTCATGTCTCTATGTTGAGGAAGTTCTTGCGGGATCCGGACCATCAGATTGAGATGGAACCAATTGCGGTGCAGCAGGATCTGACCTTAGAGTGTCGTCCGGTGCGTATCTTGGAATCCTCGGAGCGTGTTTTGAGGAAGAGATCAATTAAGTATGTCAAGGTCTCATAGACTAATCAGTCTGAGCGCGAGGCTACGTGGGAACTTGAGGAGCTGATGCGGCAGAAATATCTGTAACTTTTTGTTGTGGGTAAGTGTTGTTGATTCATTATTTTTTTCCTTTTATCGTTCCGATAGAAGCGTCAGAATTCGAGGTCGAATTCTTTTTAAGAGGGGTAGAGTGTGATACCCGGTTCGCAAAGAGGAGAAGTGGAGGTTATTCTTTTTGTTCTTTTTCCTCATTCGGGTGATGCGCTTTGGTAATTTGGAATTTGTGGAAAATATTCACCTGTAAGACAGTAGAATTTCTTTGGTTAGTTGTTTGCGACGGGGTCGGGAGCTGTCACATGGGCGAGTTGGGCCTTGAACCTTGATCCGGCCCATTAGTCTCCCTAACCCTAGCCGCCCCCCCTTTCCCCTTGGGATTTTTGCAGCCACCCCCTTCCCCTCCCCTTCCTCTTGGACGCCACCCCTCCTCCCCCCTCTCCCATCTTCTTCCTCCTCAAACCTTTGCAGCCCTCACCACCCAAAAACCCTAGCCGCCCCCCCATTTCCCTTCCCCCCCCTCCAAGGTGCAGCCCTCCCGCGTGTTCTCCGTCGTGCGGCTGCGATCTCGATTGGAGTTTGGAGGGAGGAAGAAGGAAGGAGGAAGGGAAGAACCCAAGGTGAATTCATGTTTAACTTTTGTTGTTTTTGTGCTGCAATCAATTGGATTATGCGTTTATCTTTGTGAATCGGTAGAGGTGCGGTCTAGGAATTTTGTGAGTGGGTGGACAGTAGTAGTTCTAGGGATTTCTGGGAATTTTTGTGGGTTAATTATTGGGAATCAGTGGTATAATCATGTAGAGCTTTGTCATACCTTTCCAATGAGTACTTATGCGCTCGATTCGGAGTTATAATTTAGGAGATATCATTGTTTGAATCCGGATTTGTTGCTGTCCAAAAAAAAACAGATTTTTCAGGTGGGTGAACAACAGTAGTATTAGCAGTTTCTGGGAATTTTTCGTGGGTAATTAGTGATAACCAGTATGATAATCATGTAGGGATTTGTCTTATCTTTCCAATGAGTACTTATGCGCTTAATTTGGAATTATATTTTAAAAGATATCGCTGTTTGAATCCGGGTATGTCGCTGTCCAAAAGAGAAAAAAACAGATTACAGGGTTTATCTTGTGGACTGTTTTGGGCTAATTAGATGTTAGAATTTAATTATAAATTGTATACAAAACTTATGGGGAATTTGATGTAGATGCCTCTGGAGTTTTTGGTTGTTACCACTGCTGTCCTAATTTTAAAGTTATGAAATTATTAAGCAGCGCCGCTGCAGTTTGGTGGGTGCGGGGAGAATTGTTACCGTGGCGGGGTTTAAGATTGTGCGTAGGTGCGGTGTCGTTTGTGAGACTTATTATGTGAAATTGGTGCACTAAGTTGTGTGTCAAAAACAGGTGGTGGACTTCCGGATCGTGTCGGGGTTTTAGGTCCGACCGCACACCCGGGGTTGCCCCTCAAGGTGTTTTAGGAGTAGGAAGGTGTCGACAACTGTAGCAAAATGGTTCGTGCCGATCGCACGAGAGACGGTGGACAAGGTTTACAGGTTCGGGCCGCTTGGTGATGCGTAACACCCTACGTCCTGATGAGTATGCTTGATGGATATGAGTACAAGGGAGCTCTCTTGATCAAGAATACAGAGAGTTGGTGTGAGTGGCTAAGTAATGGGTCGGTCGATCTGAAGGGGTGCCCCCTAGGCCTTATATACTCGACCGTGGGGCAGTACACATGGATAAGATAACTACAAGTGGCTAAAAGATAGTGAACTTCTCGAGATTATCCT
The DNA here is from genome assembly GCA_029449295.1 of Zea luxurians. Lineage (NCBI taxonomy): Eukaryota > Viridiplantae > Streptophyta > Magnoliopsida > Poales > Poaceae > Zea > Zea luxurians. The sequence continues at coordinate 64,266,376 of JAOPSE010000011.1, read as the reverse complement.
TTACGTAGCCCTCGCCGACTTATCCTCACGTATCTTCGGTGCGTGGAGGCTCCAACGCGGGAAAGTCGGATCCCTGTTGCGGTTACTTGCTCGACGCTATGGGCCATCCGGGTTTGCACCAATCCGGCCTTATTTCGCTCTGCTTTGCTGATTGTTTCTCCCAGGCCCACGAAAGAATAACCTTACGACTTATTGGACCCTTGGGCCATTCGTGAGGTCCATTACTCTTGTAGTGGACCCGGGGGATATCTGTCCCCCACAAGCCCCCGATCTTTGGGTTAATTTAGAGGTAATCAATCCAAAGATCCCAGGTCCAACTTGCAGGTGATTTGAAGAAAAACGGCTTCTTGTTGTTCTCTCCTGCTTCGATCACTTGTTGACCAAAACCTAGTTTCGTGCCTGTGCCTTAGAGATCGGCATTCTTATTTGAAGGATTCGAAACTTCATTGGGTGCACCGAAGGTGCACCCAATGGGTGTAGCCCCCGAGCTTCGAGTAGATTTTAGAAAATAATCTACTCGAAGGTCTTCAATAGAGATTATTCCCATTTGTGTTTCTTCATTTCGGTTGAAGATTGGCTTTTTGATCTTGTCCCGTGCTCTTTAGAAATTGGCAATATCTTGGCTTAGAAAAATAATCCATGGGGTGCACCGAAGGTGCACCCAATGGGTGTAGCCCCCGACCTTCAAGTGGATTTTCTGAGGATAATTCGCTCGAAGGTTACTCTTTTCTGCTTGTAAAAAAGTTGGCATGATGTCATCCGTGCTATGTCATCAAGATTATGCTTCAGAGGTCAGCATGTTTTTTGTCTTTTGCAGCCGAGTCTGCAATCCCTCCATATCTTGCTAGGTAGTGTAGTTTATTTGCTATGCAATTGATTGGACATTTGATGGACGTTCTCTGTCTGGTCTTCAAGTCGTGTCTGTCGACCATATTTTGCACTCTGCTGGCTATACTTGGCTTCCCTCTAACTCTTGTTGATATCTCGTTTTTGTCTTAAGGCATTCACTGCATGCTCTGCACTGATGTGACCAATTTGAAAAATATATTGGCAATTCCTGGGCGTCCCCCCCCAATGGGTGTGGGCAAGGGACGGCTTGGTACGCTGAGTGTTTTTACCGGCTGCTTCTGAGTTGTAATGTGATGGGACGGCGAGTGTAATCATACCCTTCGCGCTGTTGACTGGAGACCCAATGGGTGTAGTGCTGCATGAAACGGCGTCAGCCGCCTGACGTGTCTTCGGACGGGTGGAAGTGTATATTGAATGCTTTGCGACTGTTCAGTGACCGCGGTTGGAGGTGAGCGGTTGCCTTTCTCTTCTATAAATAACGCTGTTACCCCTCTGGTTTCTTCACACCTCTTCGCTATTCCTTACTGCTTCCTTCTCTTCTTTCCCGCTTGCTTCCATCATGGGAAAAAACAACAAGCGCAAGCGCGAGCCGACTCCTCCATCGGAGGACTTCGGCGACTCGGAATACTCGGAGGAGGAGTTCTCCTCCGAGTCCGAGGGGTCCCCGGCTCCCGTCTCTCCCCCGGCGTCGTCCGATGACTCGGACGACTCCCAGGGGATAGCCGCGGAGGTCTGGGCGTACATCCGGGCCGTCGAGCGCTCCGGGCTCGAGGGCTCGGATGAGTCTGAGTACTCCTCGGATGAGGAGGACTCGGACGGCGGCGGCGAGGGCGAGGACGACGACGACGACGACGACGACGACGATGGCGACGACGGCAGCGGCAGTGGCGGGGGCGGCACCAAGGGCGGCAGCAGCAGGGGCGGCACCAAGGGCGACGGCAGCAGGGGCGGCACCAAGAGCGGCGGCAGCAGGGGCGGCACCAAGAGCGGCGGCGGCGGCAAGGGCAGGGCCAGTGGCTAGATGCCACTGGTCCTTTTAGATATTAGTATAGATTAGAAATAGTATAGTTAAATAATGTAGTAGTATTAGTAATGTAGAGTAGTATAGTGTAGCGTAGTAGTAGTAGTAGAAGTAGGGGAGTATCAACTCAAAATGAGTTGATTTGTAAGTATTGCCACTTCCCTTAAATGAAGAATGAATTTGGTTTTCTCTTGATGACTCGTTTTGTTTGACTATAAATCTGATTCCTTTGAGACCGTAGACGAAAAAGCTTGATCATTATATTGATGCTTCCAGAAGTAGCCGCCGAGCAATATTGCAGTCTATATCAGTGTCTTTAGAAGTGGTGCTGAGCTTGATCATTTTAGAAACAATGCCGAACGATTGAACTTGAGATCAACGTTTTAGAATCAACGCCGAGTGACTGAGTAGTAACGTCGGCATTTTAGAGGCAATGCCGAGTTTTTGAACTCGAGGTCAGCGTTTTAGAGGCAACGCCGAGTTATCGAGTAGTGACGTCGGCATTTTAGAGGCAACGCCGAGTTATTGAACTCGAGATCAGCGTTTTAGAGGCAACGCCGAGTTATTGAACTCGAGATCAGCATTTTAGAGGCAATGCCGAGTGATTAAAGGTCGTTGTCAGCATTTTAGAAGTAATGCCGAGCGATTGAACTCAAGATTAGCATTTTAGAGGCAACGCCGAGTGACTGAGTAGTGACGTCGGCATTTTAGAGGCAACGCCGAGTTATTGAACTCGAGATTAGCGTTTTAGAGGCAACGCCGAGTTATCGAGTAGTGACGTCGGCATTTTAGAGGCAACGCCGAGTTATTTTGAGGATTGACGCCCGAGTGAAGAGATGGCCCACCAGTTGTTTGGAATAACTGCCGAATGACCACGTGGCATGCTGGGATTTCGGAAATAACTGCCGGGTGATGACTGGGCACTTTTTGAAACGGTATCTGGTCCGAGAATATCCCATAAGAGCTGCACTTTTAGCCGCCTTTGCTTTCCGCGCCCTAGTTCTTGCCTTCCTGCTTCCAAATCCTCTTCTGCGCTCGCCTCCGATCTGCTCACTGGTGAAATCGTGATGGCTCCCAAGAGGAAAATCGCGAGTTCTTCCGCTGTGGTGATTCCTCCAATTGATCCCAACAGCCAGTTGCCCTTCGCAGGTAACCACATGTCCATTATCTCTGAAGCTGAACTCCTCCATCTCGTGTCCATCGGGGTTCTTCCTCCACGGGAACTTTGTTCTTGGCGGATTTGCCATGGGACTACGGTCCCGACGGAGGATACGCACGAGTCCGTGGTTTACGCTCCTTTTCTTCTCCGCGGCCTTGGCCTTCCTATTTCTCCCTTTTTCCGCGGTCTTCTTGATTTCTATCACATCAATCTCACCCATCTGAACCCTAATTCAATTCTGCAAATTTCTATCTTCGTCCACTTATGTGAAGCTTTTCTCGGCGTGCTGCCGCATTTTGGTTTGTGGAAACATCTGTATCATTGTCGCCCTGGGATGGCCGGGGGACAACATCAGTTGGTCGGGGGTGCTAGTTTGGAGATGCGCCGGGGACGTAAGACTGAATATCTTGAAATCCCCCTTAAAGACAGCATTAAGGGATGGCGTCTGGAGTGGTTTATAGTTGATAACTATGGAAATTCTCTCCCCCCCCCGTTCGGGAAGACAGCCAGACGTTCGTACCCCGAGCTGGACCGAGTCTCCCACAGACGAGGAGGTGGCTGAAGCCAGTGTGCTGCTAGCTGAAGTTGGGCTATTGAAAGAGAGGGGTTTAACTGCTGAAGCTATAGTCGCTGACTTTGTTTTCAAAAACATTCAGCCGCTGAAGGATAGGGTCCACCCGGCTTATCTGTATCAAGGGCTAGCCGACCCAACCCGAGTTATCAAAAAGAAAATCCCTTCTGCAGATTTAGTGAGCCGACTGGAGATGATTCTTAGAGGCAAAGTATCTAATGTTGGTGCTCCGATAGCGTACTCGGCTTGGAATCTGCCTCCTGCCAAAGCCTTCACTCTCTTCGTGTCAAATCCACCTGCGATTGATGGCAATTTGGGCTTTAGAACGCGGCCCTCTGATGAAGAAGTCAATGCTTTGGTTGCCTCACTTGGCAAAATTCCTGATGATGAGCGACAAGTCTATTTCGAGGTGCCTTTGGATCCTAATGATGCAGAAATGAATGCTATGCTTGATATGTTAGCTGAGGATTCCTCTGACGCTACTCCTGCTGAGACATTAGCAGTGGCGCCTCTCCCTGATGTTGGCATAACCTTGAATGTTCAGAGACCTGTCTGTGTTCGCTCGAGGCGTCCTTGCCGAGTTAATCAAGCTGATCTTCCTGTTGACGGGCAGAAAAAGAAAAGGAGACGCCTTCGGCGAGTATCTAGTTTGGATCAAGATGCTGGTCCCTCTGGTCCTGCTGCTGAGGAGGTTCCTGTGCCCGAATTTACCGATGTTGATCCCAATGGGTGTGGTATGCCTGTTGCTGATCCCAATGGGTGTGGTGCCAGTGTTGCTGATGAGGACGAGGAAGAGAATGAGGTCCCTTTGACTCGGAAAAACAGTCGGCAATTCCTTGCCAGTGGGGGAAGTAGTGGAGTTCCTTCTCCTGCTTTGTCTGCTCTTGTTGGCCTGCAAAACATATCCCTGGCCGACTTTGATCAAACTCTTGAGGATATGGTTCCAGATGACTTGTTATCAGGGCCAGTGGATGATGATGTAGCGGAAGCTTGTGGTGCCGTGCCGGATGCTGGGTTGAGGTCATCCCGCGCCTCATCAACCTTAGAACGCGGTCTCGAGGGTCGGGATGCTGATTTGGACTGTCCTGATTTCATGGAAGTAACCGAGGGTCCGTCAACCTTAGAAGTGGTTACTGCGGAGAGTTTGGACCTTAAAACTGGTGCTGACACATGCCCAGCCCCCGAGGGTGTCATCGGGGATGGCTTAGCTCAGGCGAAGGGTGCAAGCCACTGCCCAGCCCCCGAGGGTGCTGCCGGGGATGATCCAGCTCAAGTGGGCAGTGCCAGCTACAACCCAGCTCCCGAGGGTGCCCAAACGGGGACTCCTTCCGGCACTTCCATGGACGTTCACGCAGGGTCACCTCCACACTCTGGCTGCATGGTGGTGGCTCAAACTTTGGACCAGGGCGTCGCTTTAGAAGGCAGCGTCCCCGCTGATCGAGTGTCCGGCTCTGGTGAAGGCGCTGAACTGATTCCCGCCGTTCCGTTGCAAGCTGCTTCGGGTGATGACCTTGTGCCTGGTTATCATCTGATTTCTCCTGATTTGGGGATTCCTTCATTCTTCTCCAACCTCCAGGTACTGTGCTGTTTCTTAGCTTGATTTTTACATTGCATGAACTTTTGCCATTATGCTCATCTGTTCTTCTCATCAGGTTTTGGTGGATGGGATGACCAGCCAGCTGAAATTGCATGGTGCTCCTATCCCAGAAGTGGCTTCATCTTTTCCGTGTTGGAATCCAGTGTTACTTCGTCGTCGTGTATCCGAGTTGGAGGCGATTAACGCTGGTTAGTGCCCTTTTTCTTTTCTTCGCGTTTGTTGTGGACTGCTTGACCTTCTGACCTTGTTTTGTTTGATTACCTCTTACTAGGAATGACTCGGCAGACTGCACTTCTTGAGGAGAAACATTCTCAGGATCAAGCTGAATTGACTCAACGATGCACTGATCTTGAGGAAAAGTATTCTCAAAGTCAGATTGAACTGAGTCAGGTCTCTGCTGCCTTGGATGATGCCAATGCGTTGAGTTCTTCTCTGCATGCCCAGCTTGACTCTGAAAAGGTGATATATGAAACTGCGCTTTTTCCTTGCTGTGCTCCTATTACTTGCCTGTTTTTTGAAGGAACTGACTTGTGCTTGCAGGAAGAAAAGCGTATCCTTGCCGCTTCTCGTGACAATCTTGATAGGTTGTATCGTGATTCTAGCAACTCGCTGACCATCCTAGAGAGGAGTCATCGCTTTTCCATGGAGGAGTTAAACAATCTTCGCTATAAGCTGCAGGAGTCCTTGGATGATGTGATTCGCCTTAGGGAGTTGATATCGGCTAAAGACGTTGTCATCAAGAATCTGCGTGCTTCCAAGAAATCTGTTACCCAGGAGCTAGAGGCCGCCCAGCTGGCTGTCAAGGTTGCTGAAGAGACTTCCAGTACTCTAAGAGCCCAGCGCGATAGGGCCATGGACAAGGCCATTCGAGCGGGACGAATCCTGATGAGGAGACCTGGCGTAGTCGTTCCTGAAGATATAAGGGCTGACGTGAACGCTGCCCCTGATTCCTCGAGTCGTCCTTCTTCGTCAGTCGCTCCTGGAAAAAACATTGCAAAGTAGAGAAAAGATTTCGCGTGCTCCAAGCGCGCAGCTTGTATGATTGAATATTTGTCAGAGAACACCAGTTTATTTGAATGACATAGTTATTCTCTCATTGTATCAGGATTTTTTAGTTTAATGAATTTGGTAGTAATGACGCATGATGACTGAGAATTTTGTTTGTGGGATATGAAATTCGTCCCTTGAATTATATAAACGCGAGCGTGTTGCATTGGTCTTAAGTTGCCGCCAACTTAAGTTAATTGCTTCGTTAGCAGGGCATAGTGGTCACCCCGAGTTAAGTAAGCGTGAGCATGTTGCACCGCCTTAAGTCGTTGCCGACTTAAGCCGATTGCTCCGTTAGCAGGGCATAGTGGTCACCCCTAGTTAAGTAAGCGTGAGCATGTTGCACCGCCTTAAGTCGTTGCCGACTTAAGCCGATTGCTCCGTTAGCAGGGCATAGTGGTCACCCCGAGTTAAGTGAGCACGAGCATGTTGCACCGCCTTAAGTCGTTGCCGACTTAAGCCGATTGCTCCGTTAGCAGGGCATAGTGGTCACCCCGAGTTAAGTAAGCGTGAGCATGTTGCACCGCCTTAAGTCGTTGCCGACTTAAGCCGATTGCTCCGTTAGCAGGGCATAGTGGTCACCCCGAGTTAAGTGAGCGCGAGCATGTTGCACCGCCTTAAGTCGTTGCCGACTTAAGCCGATTGCTCCGTTAGCAGGGCATAGTGGTCACCCCGAGTTAAGTAAGCGTGAGCATGTTGCACCGCCTTAAGTCGTTGCCGACTTAAGCCGATTGCTCCGTTAGCAGGGCATAGTGGTCACCCCGAGTTAAGTAAGAATGCAAATCAGTTGTAAATAAATTGAGTATCCTTGAGACCTTTTCTTTATTGATGACATATTTCCACTTTATAGAGTACATCATTGTTATCCCAGCAGTTTTGAGGTACAGCTAGGGATAAAATTTTCTCAGGTGTTCTATGTTCCAGGAGTTCCCAACTTCTGTTCCGTCCATCTGAGTGAGGCGATACGATCCGGGCCGAGTGACTTCTGCTACCACAAAGGGTCCTTCCCATAAGGGTGATAACTTGTGTCGTCCTTCTCCCGTTAGAATTCGGCGAAGGACGAGCTCCCCTACTGAGAAGAATCGTTGCCGCACAGCCTTGTCGTGATAGCGCCTTAGAGTTTGCTGGTATCTTGCTGATTGGATTACTGCATTTAACCGTTCTTCCTCGAGTATGTCTATGTCCTCCAGCCTGGTGGTTTCAGCTTCTGCTATGCTTTCGAAGATCAACCTTGGCGCCCCAAACTTGAGATCAGCAGGCAGTACTGCCTCCGACCCATAGACCATGAAGAAAGGGGTGTTTCCATGCAAAGCTCGGCTAGGCTGTGTTCTTAGGCTCCAAACAACATAGGGCAGTTCTCTGATCCACTTTCCTGCGAATTTTTCATTCTTATCGAAAATCTTTTTCCTGAGTGCATCCAATATCATCCCGTTGGCTCGCTCAACTTGCCCGTTGGCTCTTGGATGGGCTACAGATGCATACTTGATCTGAATACTCTTTTGTTCGCAGAAGTCAAAGAACTCTGAACTTGTGAAGTTGGATCCTAAATCAGTTATGATGCTGTTTGGTATCCCGAATCTGAATATTATATCTTGTATGAATTCCACAGCCTTGGCAGAGGTTAAGGAGGCAATGGGCTTGAATTCTATCCATTTAGTGAACTTGTCAATTGCCACCAATACATGAGTGTATCCCCCTTGAGCTTTCTTGAAAGGTCCAATCATATCCAGCCCCCAGCATGCAAAAGGCCAAGTTACGGGTATGGTCTGCAGCTGCTGTGATGGCAGGTGTTGTTGCTTTGACAAGTATTGGCAGGCTTCGCACCTCTGAACTAACTCGGCTGCATCATTCTTTGCTGTTGGCCAATAGAATCCTGACCTGAAGACCTTCCCGACTAGTGTTCTGGAGGCTGCATGTATTCCACACTGCCCAGCATGGACCTCCTCCAGAAGTTGCTTTCCAGTGGATGGTAGAATGCACTTCATGAAGACGCCTGACGCACCCCTTCTGTATAATGTCTCCCCAATAAGTGTATAATGAGCCGACTGTCTTGCAATGCGCTCTGCCGAGTTCTTGTCATCTGGTTCTTCTTCATTCTTTATGTACTTAATGATTGGCCTTCTCCAGTCATCAGGATCTGACTCGGGTTGATCTATGATGTTGCACTCTTCTACTTGATCTATTGAGATACTCGGCTGCAGAATTTCTTGCACGAAAACCCCAGGTGGGACCTGAGTTCGACTGGATCCCAGCTTGGATAGTACATCAGCTGCTGTGTTCCGATCTCTTTCCACATGATGAAATTCTAGGCCCTCGAATTTATCCTCCAGCTTTCGGACGGCAGTGCAGTATCTTCCCATCGAATCGTTTGAGCAATCCCACTCCTTATTTATCTGGCTGATGACTACCAGAGAATCCCCGTATACCATTAATCTTTTGATGCCCAAGGATATAGCAATGTTCAATCCATGGATCAAAGCTTCATACTCGGCTGCATTGTTGGAGGCCGGGAATAGCAACTGGAGGGCGTACTTGAGGTGTTCGCCTCCAGGTGCAGTGAAGAGAATCCCCGCTCCTGCTCCCTGCAGCTTCAGTGAGCCATCAAAATACATTCGCCATACTTCCGCAGTCTCCGGGTTGTCTGGTACTTGTTGCTCAGTCCACTCTGATACAAAATCAACCAGTGCTTGAGTTTTAATGGCAGTGCGAGGCCGGAACTCGATGTCATGAGATCCCAACTCACAAGCCCACCTGGCTATTCGACCGATGGCCTCCTTGTTGTGAAGAATATCCCCTATTGGAAAACTTGTGACTACTATGACTTTGTGATCGTCAAAGTAGTGACGCAGCTTGCGGGCAGTTAGAAGTACTGCATACAATAGCTTCTGAACTTGAGAATACTTTTTCTTTGAGGGGCCAAGGACTTCACTGATGAAGTATACAGGATGTTGCACTGGATAGGCGTGCCCTTCTTCTACTCGCTCGACTACTAACGCGGTGCTTACCACGTGAGTCGTGCAAGAGATGTACAATAGCAAATCTTCAGCTGGTTGAGTTGATGTAGCTCGCCGAGGTGGTTTCAGTACTGGTGGTGTTGTCAAGAATTTTTTCAGAGCATCCAGAGCTTCTTGTGCTTCCGAAGTCCACTGGAATTTATCCACTTTCTTGAGTAGCTTATAAAATGGCAAACCTTTTTCTCCCAGCCGGGATATAAATCTGCTTAAAGCTGCCATGCATCCCGTAAGTCGCTGAACCTTCTTCTGCGATCGAGGTGCTTCCATCTTCATGATAGCTTCAATCTTATCTGGATTAGCTTCAATTCCCCGGTGGCTGACAATAAATCCAAGCAACTTTCCGGCTGGTACCCCAAAAACACATTTTTCGGGATTAAGCTTCCATCTATATCGCCTCAGGCTGTTGAAAACCAGTTGCAAATCTTCGATGAAGTCTTTTGAGTCCTGTGTTTTGATCACCACATCATCCACGTAAGCCTCCACACGCTTGCCCCAGTGATCGGCTAAGCATGTTTGAATAGCTCTCTGGTAAGTCGCTCCAGCGTTTTTGAGGCCAAACGGCATGGAGGTATAGCAGAAAGCGCCAAACGGAGTAATGAATGCCGTTTTTTCTTCATCTTCCCTCGCCAGACTAATCTGATGATATCCAGAATAACAATCCAGGAAAGACAGCATAGAACATCCGGCGGTGGAGTCCACCACCTGATCTATCCTCGGGAGCCCGAAAGGATCCTTCGGACAGTGTTTGTTGAGATCAGTATAATCAACACACATGCGCCAGTCCACTTTATTCTTTTTGAGTACAAGAACAGGATTGGCTAACCACTCGGGATGTAATACTTCTCTAATGAATCCAGCCGCAACCAAGCGAGCTAACTCGGCGCGGATGGCTTCCCTCTTATCAGGCGTGAAACGTCGTAATTTCTGTCGAATCGGCCTCGCCTGGGGAAAAACCTTCAGTTTGTGCTCGGCCAGTTCTCTCGGGACTCCCGGCATATCCGCAGGTTGCCATGCGAATACATCTCGGTTATCTTGCAGAAACTGGACGAGCGCGCTTTCCTATTTGTCATCCAAACTGGAGCTGATGATGGCCGTCTTGCGCTCATCAGCGAACCCCAGGTTGATTCTCTTGGTTTCTTCAGTCGGCCGCATAGAGGTCGCGGTCTGAGCTTCATTCGCCGGTACTGCGAGGTCCTCCTCGGGCTTAGAGTTCGCCATTGCGGAGGGAGCTGTTGATGGCTTGGTGGCAAGGGCTGCTTGAATAGCCACTCGGAAACATTCTGCGGCGCCTTGGAAGTCGGCGCGCACAGTTATGATCCCTTGCGGCCCTGGCATCTTTAGTATCATGTACGTGTAATGCGGAATGGCCATGAACTTGGCCAATCTAGGCCTCCCGATGATGGCGTTGTACCCGCAGTCGAAGTTCGCCACTTCAAACCTCAGGAACTCGGTTCTGTAGTTCTCCGGAGTTCCGAAGGTGACCGGCATGTAGAGGTGGCCCAGCGGGTATTCCCCTTCCGTCGGCACGATGCCGAAGAAAGGAGTGTCCGACTACAGCATAGTCGGCGGACCCGGGGGAAGGTGACGTTGATGCTGCTTCCCCCGTCCACTAACACCTTCTTCACCCGGCTTTCTCGGATCACCGGATCGACGAGAAGCGGGTACTTGCCCGGGTGGTCGAAGTTGAGCCATTGATCTGCCCGAGTGAAGGTGATCGGGTGCTCCGACCACCGGTATGGAGCGGGAGGGCCGGTGGTCGCCACCAGTATTTGGCGATCATTGAGCTTTTGCTGTCTTTTGTTCTCCTGCGATCCGTGTCCGCCGAAGATGACGTTGACCTCCCTGTCAATGCGTGGAAAAGCTCCTCCTCCTCCTCCCTCCTCCGGCCGATGGGGTTGTCGAGGTTCATCTGGTCCTCCCCTCGGCGGAGGAGGAGGTAGAGGTTGGAAGGGTCGGCCATGTCCGACGGAGTGCTTGAAGTCTCGGCAGTTACGAAGAGTGTGGCGCATGTCCTTGTGGTACGGGCACTGGGCGTCGAGGATGTCGTCCAGCGTACGTTCGCCTCCACGAGGTCCTCCTCGTGCGCGGGAGGCAGGTGGTCCGGCGGCGTGCACTTCTTCGCGTGGCCTCTTCTCCCATCGCTTGTCAGGCTGCTGGTTCGTGTCGCGTCGTGGCGTCGCCGGCGCGGGCTTCGCTCCTCCGATGAGGTCCTAGGCTCGCTCGTCGGCGGTGATGTAGAGGTCGGCTTCCCGGAACAGCTCCTCGGAGGTAGTCGGCGCCTTCTGTAGTATGGCTCAGACAAAAGCCGAGTCATTGGATCCTCGGTAGAAGTCCTCGATCACGGCCGCCTCCGTGACTTCGGGGATTCGATTTCTCATGGTTTGAAATCTCTTGAGGTACGAACGGAGATTCTCGTCTCCCCGGCGCTTGATAGATTTGAGGTCCCACGGTTGCGTCGGCTTGTCGGAGAGGGACTGGAAGTTGGCGGTGAAGCGCCGACTGAAGTCGCCCCAGACGTCGATGCAGTGTCGGGGTAGATGTCGTAGCCATTGCAGCGCGTCTTGCCCAAGGACAATGGGTAAGTACGCGGTCATCACGTCTTCGGACGCCCCGGCAGCTCGAGCAGCGGTGGTGTAGACGGCTAGCCAACCCCACGGATCCTGCTTAGGTTCATATTTGTCAACATTGGATACCTTGAAGTTGGGAGGCCATTGGATGGCCCTAAGGCGCGGAGTGAGGGCGGACACTCCGCACGTGTCCTCCTATCGTCGGGGACGATGCCTGTCCCGGGGAGGGGAGCTGTGAGTGTGGTTCCTCGACCGTCCCCGGGTGGTTCCGCCGGTTGAAGCCGTTGCCGACTCAGTCCTAGTAGCTTGGCTCTGAGTCGGGATGCCATGATCCCTGTCGTACTCCTCCCGACGGCGAATCTCGTTCTCATGCCGCCTTTCGCGTGAAGCATTGATGGAGCTCCGCGCGTCTCGGCGACTGTTGATGGCGTGTCGTAGATCGTTTGGCGGGTGAGCAAGCGGTAGAAGGTGGTTGGCCGCCTGAGTAAATAGTCGCCGGTAGCCATCGGCGTCGGGAGTCCGAGGCAGTCCTTCAGCTATTCGAGCCAGTAGCCCTCCAACCTCGCTCGGTGTGTTCATGGCTCGGGCGAAGTCGGGGTTCAGGTTGCGCCCGAATAACGGATTCTCTCGTCGTTGCCTTGCATCCTGCTCGGCCTGTTCCTGAGCTCGTCGGCGATCACGTCGTCGGGAGTTCCTTCGCTCTCTGAAGACGCGTTCTTCCGGGGTTTCTCCTACCTCCGAGACCTCGTCCCGCGAGACAGGTTGTTCCGGATTGCGCTCTCCGGCTGCGTGATGTCGTCGAACATTCCTGCGCCGGTTCCTCCGTCGACGGGATTCTCGTTGGGGCGGTTCCTCCCCGGGTACGGTCGGCTCGTCGTCGGAGATGGCGGGTGATTCCGCTCTTCCGATGAAGAGGACGTCGGGGTAGAACGGCGCTGTCGTCGTGGTGATCTTCTTTCGGAGAGCTGGAGGTTGCACTTCTCCGATATTTTTGGAGTTCGTTGGGGAAGATCCCTTTTCCGGCGGATCCGCGATACGGTGCAGAATTCCTTTTTCGTCCGCTACGAACGAGATTGTTCCGAAGCAGAACATAGATCCGGGGCGTAGGGTGATCTTGCTGTAGAAGGAGATGGCCATTGAGCTAGCTTGGATTGTTGACACACCCCCTACCTGGCGTGCCAGCTGTCGGGGTTTTAGGTCCGACCGCACACCCGGGGTTGCCCCTCAAGGTGTTTTAGGAGTAGGAAGGTGTCGACAACTGTAGCAAAATGGTTCGTGCCGATCGCACGAGAGACGGTGGACAAGGTTTACAGGTTCGGGCCGCTTGGTGATGCGTAACACCCTACGTCCTGATGAGTATGCTTGATGGATATGAGTACAAGGGAGCTCTCTTGATCAAGAATACAGAGAGTTGGTGTGAGTGGCTAAGTAATGGGTCGGTCGATCTGAAGGGGTGACCCCTAGGCCTTATATACTCGACCGTGGGGCAGTACACATGGATAAGATAACTACAAGTGGCTAAAAGATAGTGAACTTCTCGAGATTATCCTTTACGTAGCCCTCGCCAACTTATCCTCACGTATCTTCGGTGCGTGGAGGCTCCAACGCGGGAAAGTCGGATCCCTGTTGCGGTTACTTGCTCGACGCTATGGGCCGTCCGGGTTTGCACCAATCCGGCCTTATTTCGCTCTGCTTTGCTGATTGTTTCTCCCAGGCCCACGAAAGAATAACCTTACGACTTATTGGACCCTTGGGCCATTCGTGAGGTCCATTACTCTTGTAGTGGACCCGGGGGATATCTGTCCCCCACAGATCGTACTTAGTGATTTGCCCAAACTTCTGGTGAAGGCAAGTAAAACAGTGATGGTTATTCCGTTTGTCGAATAAAGAGTCTTATACTTGATTATGTTTGTGCTATTTGTGTTCATATTCATATTTCTAATTGAGTACCATCGTTTGAGGATATTCATATTTTATTGATTACATATGTGGAGTTTATGGTTTGATCATGTTACCATGTGGTTTATTATGTGGAATGGGTGGAAGTATATGTCTAGCACATTTTGTTTGGGAAGAACTCATGTTGTTGACTTGCATGATGCATTCATCATCCATTGCATTGAAGTTTCGTCGCGATCTTATGGTCCGACCGTACCGGTACAATGAGCATCATATGTTGCCTGAGAAGGGGTATGATGCAGCTTCATATCCTTAGAGGTATGAAGGCAGAAGTCATATTGCATCTGTAGCCATGTGCATTCATGGGAAAGTGTGGAACCTATTATGGTGATGAGGATGATGTGGATTTTTACTTTGTGATTCATCTTGGTATTAAGTAATTGATTACTTGCTTACTTGCTGCAAATTAATATTGAAGAAAGAAGTTGTGAACCACGTGGTTGCTTATGCACGGTTGGTTTACATTGTCCAACTGTTGTTTGATCTTTTACTTGCTGAGATGTGTCATCTCACTCTTGCATTGTCGGATGCAGGTACCTGATCTTTGCTTTGGGAAAGAAGGGACGTAACAGCACGGCCACCACACCTTTAAATAAAGGAACCACTGCTTAATAATGATGTTTAACAGGGAGGGTCAAGTCTAGGGGATTATTACATTCTAATCTTTCATGGTAGTTGAACTGTTTAGTTTGGTGGGCTGTGTTGTCTATCTCTTGCCTGGTCATGAATGCTCTTTTTTACCATTGCAGTTCGATTATACTATGTCAATTATCTTTCTTTTATATCTTGTATAAACTCTAGGCTTCCCTTGTTATGCTACTTTCAAGGGAGGTGCTGCCGGATTTTGCAATACTTTCTTTCTCTATGTGTTGCATATGTTTTGTAGGAAGGGTTTTTGGTAACATCCATTGTGTGGGATTAGTGGGGTGTTACAGCCTCCTGGTGCCGAAGCGTGACCATATGGGGTGCTGGATTATACCCCTCACATCTTCCCTCTTACTCAAATCATTCTTAACATAAAACCATTATTTCATCCAAGAGCCCGGCCATTTCTTCCAGAACATTGGCACATGACACCTCACATCAGAACGGTGCACAAAGCAATAGCACCCGAAGTTGTTATGATACTGCTCCTTCCCAATTGCCTTCGTCTGGTAGGATAATTCATGAATGTTGCACAAGCACTTGGCATCTAGCTCTAGCCCTTGGCTTCTCATAGCCCAAATAAAAACTCCAACTTTAATTAAAGCTTCGGAAGTAAGCTGATGAAGGTATATCTCAAATGTCTTTAGCACTTCAACCAGAATCTTGTGTAAGGGAAAACGAAGTACATCCTTCATAAAACTTTTAAATACTACCACTTCATCTGCTTTAGAAAGAGGAACAGTGCTTTCTCTTCTAGCCCTCACTATGGATATATCATGGAAATATCTACCCTTCATTGCTTCAATTTGCCCTTGCTTAATAGTTGATTTCCCCAAAAAACATGGCTTTGCCTCCATGGCCGATCTTCATCATCTTCGTTCTCACTTTCAACATCAAAGCTCTCGCTATCGCTGGAATCCCCAGATAGAACAACCAACATTTCATTAGTGATTTTCTCAACGTTGGTCCTTTCCATGGCTTCGTAGAAACCAGCGAGTGTGGGGTCTACGCCTTTCTTATCTTTTTGGCTATTTCGGTGATGATCAAAACAGAAAGCCGAAGCTCAAAAAACAATTGCGCTCTCAGAGGAAGAAAGCCAAAACAATAGTCACAGTACAAGAGCTAGATAGTACAAAAAATATTCTCAGCACAAGCCCTTGTATATATACACAAAGCACCACTGAGCGGTCGGGCCCACAATACAGAATGTTTCGCTATTCTAGCGAAGGGAAGGTGTTTTTTGGACCTTTGGGTAAAGGCCTTCGTTCATTTTGCAGTCTGAATTTGTTGTAAAGAAACAAAGTAATACTGCAAGGGGCTACTGTTGGGGCCTTCCTCATCTGAAGGTCCTAAAAAACATGACTAACCATTTGTTTCTAACGTACTGTTGAATGTTACATGAGCTTCATCATAAGAAAAGCTTTGTTGTAATGAGGATCTTCTTTCCCGCCGAAGGTCCTCAAGACAAAGACATCGTCTAAGACCAATAACGGCGAATGCCGAAGCTGCAGCTGAAGGACGATGGATTTGGCTTAAGGCAACAACGAAGGTCAAACATGATGCCGTGCTAAAGAGGAAAAGACTAGCTAATCCATGATGTTTTATGTCACGATTGTAGCTATATGTTAAGGTCATAAATGTATTTTTACTCGGGTTGTGTCCCGCCTACAAATAGTTGAACAGTACCCCCATACTATTCACGCTGGACTTTAATTGCTCTCGCTTTAATGCCTTCAAACATGCCGAAGGTACCCATGTAACATAAATTCTGTTAATGTTCATGTGTATATCATGAAATGAATATATAAATGAATGCATGATGAATAATGTATATTGTCTCTATGGATTTCTATTCTCATGAATAATGAAAGTGTGTCCTTCATGACCTTAGTTTAAAGATCATTATATCTGGAAGGATATAATGCTTCGGAGGAAGAAAGTCCTTAATTTTTATTGATTGTGTTGCCATGTTCTTGATTCACAGCATTTGAGAACAACTGACCAACACCCGCTATAGTTCCTTACAAAGGGAACATATGCCTTTTTCTATGGTCTGTAAGCCCATCGTAGTAATTAAAGCCAGCACTATGCTTGCAGCGATTTCACTTCCCCTTGCCCTTTTGGGTAAGGTCATCACTCACTAGCTTTCCTAATTAATTAGCCAAGGGAGTCACATTCCACCCTTGTGGTAGCACTGTAGTCGCGAGTCAGCGCTCCATGTTCCAATTAAACATTATGATCTTATCATGCAGAATAATAAATATTCTAGCAATATATCATAATGAAACATGATCATAATTCATAACTATCATTAACCTAAAAATCAGGTAGAGCAATAACAAGACTACCCAATAAATCATTTCTATACAAGGTGTAGGGTAAATAAAATTAGGTAAACTATTTGGTCCCATCAATTTAACCTAACAGTGCCATGGTGATTAACAGAAACTTAAATATTGTTAGGTCAAAGAATGTGATCAAAAACACAACCTGCCTTTTTGGTGTAACTCTAGGTGCTTCCCAAAGTTGGGCTTCAGATTTCTCGTAACCTCGCTTCTACTCATAGCAATACATACAAATAAATAAATAATGAATACAATAACATTATAGCAAACATGGAATCAAACCGCATAATAATATTCTACTCGTCGAGACGAAACCGTAGGTTCGATAACCACTAAAATTAGAGTTAAAATGTCATAGTTATAAAATTTCTAAGATTCTCGATTTATTTTTATGCAGAAATGATCATTTTCTATATTTATTTTATTAGTTCCAATGAATAATGGACTGCGAGTAATATTGTTTATAAGTGCAGGGTCAATAAAAATTTGAAGTGCAGGGTCAATAAAAATTTGGACTAAATGTATTGATCTTATAACAGGCAACGGACAGTGGGTTGGTTTCGTAAAAACGTAAGGGCTCTTATACAAAAAGGTTCTAGCAAAAGTGTATCTGCTCATCTCAGCGGTCCGATCTACCTCGATCAAATCAGATCCCTTAACTTTATGAAACGGTATTTAATCTCATTCGCTAGATCTTGGGTCAATGGCCCACGATACGACCACGTCTGCATCTATCCCCCAACCCTTCGATCTAGATCGAACGGACAACACCTATCCTGGCCGAACCACTTACTGATAGATGTGCAGTGATGTGCCTCGCCAACGCACAAGGCAGATCCACGACATTTGCTGAAGTCCGGCAAGAAATCACGCGCCAGCCAGCCACCAACTTCGCTCGAAAAGCCCAAGGCGAAGGTGATGCCAGTGGCTCTCTCCTCCTCTTTCTCTCTCCTCAGGCCGATGCTCTCCCTTGGTTCACGGTGGCGCTCAAGAAAGATGGATGAGGTCTCGGGGACGTGCATAAATACCCAAGTCCCAACAAGTCCCGATCGAGACAGGAGGGTGACAGCCCATGAAGAGAATCTAGGCGGATTTGGCCATCATCCTTTCGACTCCGATGCAAGTTTGAAGATATTTCTGACCAATTGGGCTCGTGCATCGATCTGAGTACTTGTGAACGCTAGCGTGAGGAGAATAGTGTACGACACTCGGGCCCCATGGCTCAGCTACTGCAGAGGTCGGGAGCTTGCAGGCTGGGCCAAAATGTGCGAGAGTTGCAGTGCTGGGACAAGGTTCTCGGCCCAAGAGCTTTTCTTTTTGTTTATTTTTTTTATTTTCTGTTTTTCTAGTTTTATTTTCAATTTCCAAATTCAAGAAAGATTTAAAATTTGATTTTGAACTCAAAATGCAACAACAATTAAAATATCTAGTATGATGCACAAATTTAAATTTTATTTAGCATTTATTTAAAAGGAACATGTCTTATGCACATTCTAGAATAAATTATAGTACTATTTCTTCAAATAAAAGAAGATCTACCTAAACTTTTTTAAAAATAATATTTTAGGGTTTGTAGAAATAAGGTTAACAAATGCATTCTATCGTATAGAAGAGTTGAAATAGTTATTATTTGTTTAAATTTCTTGATATTTGGGGTTCATTTGAATAATTATGGGAAAAATTGTAAGTTCATCCTGATATAATATGTGTTGTAATATGTTAGAATGTAATAGAAATTACTAGCAAATCATATTTGAGCTTTGTTCATTGGCTACATAAGTTCGAGGGTTGATGTGTAATATTTCTTGATTTGTGTGAGTTAATTCTCTTATCTGTTGTGTATTATGTATGAAGGTGATATAATATTGTATAAGAGGGAAGGTGTTGTCCAATTTTTTCGAAGAATTTATTGAAGATTTCACTTACGTAAGTGTGAAAAAGGTTAACACGTTCATCCTCTCATATAGTATAGTTGAAATAATTATTCTTTGTTTAGTTTTCTTGAATGTTGTGGCTGATTATGTCAAATATTTAAAAAAGCATCCACAATGTTTTATATAAATAATGTAGATGGATTGTCGATGGATGTATAACATGGATCTAGGGTCTAACGGATATGTTGATGGCATTCACTATTTTCTGAAGAGAAACAAGAGGCACAAGCTTAGAGGCTCCATGTGTTGTCCATGTACAGACTGTAAGAACGAGAGAGAATACTCTTCATCAGGAACAATTCAACTCCACTAGCTGTAAAGGGGTTCATGCCTAACTATATTTGTTGGACCAAGCATGGAGAAATAGGTGTTCTAGAGGACGAAGAAGAGAAGTATGACAACACAATTTTGAACTATGCTCAGTATAGTTTCTTTGTAGATGATGTAATGGGTGGCGCTGAAGATACTGAAGACAACAATGCTTTGGCACAAATGTTGCATGATCAAGAGAAAGACCGTGTCAATGAAAACATTTGAAAAAAATAGAGAACATGTTATAGGACCACAACACTTTGTTATACCTATATTGCAAATAATGCCACAAAAAGTTACGTACCACATTAAAATTGTTGCAGTGGAAGGCAACAAATAGAATCACTAATAAGGGTTTCAATGAGATATTAAGAATAATGAAGAAATTCAAAGAGGTTGTTAGCCATTTTGGTTTGGAAGCATAGAAGATACATGCAAGTTCTAATGATTGTATACTATATCGGGGTGAGGAGAATGAGAAATTTGAAATTTTCCTGCGTTGGGACTGAGAACAGTAGGCCTAAGCACTCAAGAGCAATGTGATAGGTGATAAATAGGTGACATGACAAAACCGATGGATAGGAGCTCAAATGTCTTGTCAAGTATGTCCCATCCAGCTACAGGACAAGGCTATTTATAGGGCAAACAGGGAGTTGGTGGCCTAAATACATTCATGCCTAGGTTACCTGATACATTCCTAGAATATGTTATACAATGGAGTAATTACTGGGCTGGACACCATGTATCCTATTAACACCTGATTTTCATCCTTGTAGGACATTGACACGCATGCTTGCTCTAGTTTGCCTGCAAGTGGGCTCGCCTCGACTAGGTCGTAGATGTTGCTCTTAAGTCCCTACTCCCACTGATGAAAGAGTTAGGTCGATGCATCCACCTTATAGATAGGTATTTCGTGGAGCATTCCCTCGTAGGACCCATCCTAGTATGATCCCTTCGCAGCTCTTGCCCGGCTAGAGTGAGGGCAAGCCATCCCTTCATGGGACGAAGGCCCTCGTCCTTCAACGCCAAAGGGGGAGGAGAGTCTTCATCCTCTAGAGGCGACCTAGGCTTAGCCCCATGGTTGCCTTCACTTTTCGCCTAATTATGTGCTCTACATTAGATACTTTGATAATAGATTAGTAAATGAAGGGTGACCGAGGGCTAAGTGAGAGCACCTAGAGGGGGGTGAATAGGTGATCCTGTAACACTTGAAACTTAAGCCACAAAAACTTGGTTAAGTGTTAGCACAATAATCGCCAAGTGGCTAGAGAGGAGTCTTCAACAAAACACAATGACCACAAGAGAATAATCACAGAGATTGGCACAGTGGTTTATCCCGTGGTTCGGCCAAGACCAACGCTTGCCTACTCCACGTTGTGGCGTTCCAACGGACGAGGGTTGCAATCAACCCCTCTCAAGCGGTCCAAAGACCCACTTGAATACCACGGTGTTTTGTTTGCTTTACTATTCCCGTTTGCGAGGAATCTCCACAAGTTGGAGTCTCTCGCCCTTACACTTGAAATTCACAATAAGCACGGAGTAAGGGAGGGAAGTAACACACACAAATCCACAGCGAAATACGCACACACACTGCCAAGAATCGAGCTCAAAAGACTATCTCAAAGTTCTCACTAGAACGGAGCTCGAATCACTGAGAATGATAAACGAATGCGTGAAAACTGAGTGTGGATGATCAAGAATGCTCTAAGGTTGCTTGGATGTCTTCTCCATGCGCCAAGGGGTCCCTTTTATAGCCCTAAGGCAGCTAGGAGCCGTTGAGAGCAATCAGGGAAGGCATTTCTTGCCTTCTGTCGACTAGCGCACCAGACATGTCCGGTGCACCACCGGACACTGTCCGGTGCGGATCTCCTTCCTTATTTGGCGAAGCCGACCGTTGGCGCTTGAGAGCCGTTGGCGCACCAGACACTGTCCGGTGCACACCGGACAGTCCGGTGCCCTCTTCTAGCCGTTGGCTCGGCCACATGTCCCGCGTGGATCGCGCGGCCGACCGTTGGCCCGGTCGACCGTTGGCTCACCGGACAGTCCGGTGCACCACCGGACAGTCCGGTGATTTTTAGCCGTACGCCGTTAATCATCTCCCGAGAGCGACAAGTTCGCCTGTGAACGACTCACTGGACAGTCCGGTGTACCACCGGACAGTCCGGTGAATTATAGTTGTACACCGCCGATGAAGTCCCGAGAGCAGCCAGTTGACAGAGCCAGCCTGGCACACCGGACACTGTCCGGTGCACCACCGGACAGTCCGGTGCACCCAGACTGAGCAGGTCTTGGCTGAGCTGCCAAGTCTTTTCCAAATTGATTTTTCTTGTTTCCAGCACTTAGACACAATACATTAGTTCTCTAAAGCAATGTACTAAGTCTAGAAACATACCTTTAGACCTGGTTTGCACTTTGTCCACCGCTTTGCATAGATTATTACAAAAACACTTGAGTTGGCACTCAATCACCAAAATACTTAGAAATGGCCCAAGGGGCACATTTCCCTTTCAATCTCCCCCTTTTTGGTGATTTATGCCAACACAACATAAAGCAACTAGAACAAGTGCAAAATCAATCCAAATAAGAACTCAAAATTGTTTTGATCAAATTTGGCATATATGGATCACTATTTGCCACCACTTGGTTTGTTTTTGCAAATCAACTCCAAACTCCTATCTCTAGCTCAAATACAATTGTAGAGACATGAAGAGAGCATTTTCAATAGAAATTGACCAAAGATTTCAACAACTCCCCCTTTTTCCCATAATCACCATTCTCCCCACAGAAAAGCCAACTTTTGACACAAGAACCAATAAGGGAATTTTGCCAAAACAAAAAGCTCTATTCTACTATTTTCAAAACTTCTCAAGTGGTAGTTGATCCTTTACTTGCTTTGGCCTTTATTTTCTCCCCCTTTGGCATCAAGCACCAAAACGGGATCAATCTTGGCCCTTTAACCCCATTGCCTCACCAAATCTCCAAATAAGAGTCCAACGGCAATAAGAGTTCACAAGATGAACTTGGAAGTAGTTACCCTCTCATCGGAGTGCAGTGGAAGTCTTTTATGGTCTAAGTCCACCTTTCCCTTTCAATTCACCATTGAGACTAAATCAAGCAAACTCAAGCACATGGTTAGTCCCAAGGGGTCAAGTTGTAACACATCTCCCCCTAAATGTGTGCATCACTTGCACAAGGACTTGTGAGGTCCGGGGAGTGCTTGTACAACTTGAGCACCAAAAATAAGCAACAAAATGCAGAAGGAACATGATCAAAGGCATAGACACAAGTATGCTATATTTCAATCCAAGTTCCGCGAATCTAAGACATTGAGCTCACTACGCAGCCTGCAAAAGGTCTTCTCATCTAGAGGCTTGGTAAAGATATCGGCTAGCTGGTTCTTGGTGCTAACATGAAACACTTCGATATCTCCCTTTTGCTGGTGGTCTCTCAAAAAGTGATGTCGGATGTCTATATGCTTTGTGCGGCTGTGCTCGACAGGATTTTCCGCCATGCGGATAGCACTCTCGTTATCACATAGGAGTGGGACTTTGCTCAGATTGTAGCCAAAGTCCCGGAGGGTTTGCCTCATCCAAAGTAGTTGCGCGCAACACTGTCCTGCGGCAACGTACTCGGCCTCAGCGGTGGATAGGGCAACGGAAGTTTGTTTCTTAGAATTCCATGACACCAGGGACCTTCCTAAGAATTGGCACGTCCCCGATGTACTCTTTCTATTGACCTTACATCCGGCATAGTTGGAATCTGATTATCCAATCAAGTCAAAGGTAGACCCCTTTGGATACCAGATCCCGAAACAGGGCGTAGCGACCAAATATCTAAAGATTCGCTTCACCGCCACTAAGTGACACTCCTTAGGATCGGATTGAAATCTAGCACACATGCATACGCTAAGCATAATATCCGGTCTACTAGCACATAAATAAAGTAAAGACCCTATCATAGACCGGTATGCTTTTTGATCAACGGACTTACCTCCTTTGTTGAGGTCGGTGTGTCCGTCGGTTCCCATCGGAGTCTTTGCGGGCTTGGCGTCCTTCATCCCAAACCGCTTTAGCAAGTCTTGAGTGTACTTCGTTTGAGAGATGAAGGTGCCGTCTTTGAGTTGCTTCACTTGGAACCCAAGGAAGTAGTTCAACTCACCCATCATTGACATCTCGAACTTTTGCGTCATCACCCTGCTAAACTCTTCACAAGACTTTTGATTAGTAGAACCAAATATTATGTCATCGACATAAATTTGGCACACAAATAAATCACCATCACAAGTCTTAGTAAAAAGAGTTGGATCGGCTTTCCCAACCTTGAAAGCATTAGCAATTAGAAAGTCTCTAAGGCATTCATACCATGCTCTTGGGGCTTGCTTAAGTCCATAGAGCGCCTTAGAGAGCTTACACACGTGGTCGGGGTACCGTTCATCCTCGAAGCCAGGGGGTTGCTCCACGTACACCTCCTCCTTGATCGACCCGTTGAGGAAAGCGCTCTTCACATCCATTTGGTACAACCTGAAAGATTGGTGAGCGGCATATGCTAGCAAGATACGAATGGACTCTAGCCTAGCCACAGGAGCAAAAGTCTCCTCAAAGTCCAAACCTGTGACTTGGGCATAACCTTTTGCCACAAGTCGAGCCTTGTTCCTCGTCACCACCCTGTGCTTGTCCTGTTTATTGCGGAACACCCACTTGGTTCCCACAACATTTTGCTTGGGACGAGGCACCAGTGTCCAAACTTCATTGCGCTTGAAGTTGTTGAGTTCCTCCTGCATGGCCAACACCCAGTCCGAATCTAGCAAGGCCTCTTCTACCCTGAAAGGCTCAATAGAAGAGACAAAAGAGTAATGCTCACAAAAATTAACTAATCTTGAACGAATAGTTACTCCCTTGCTAATATCACCCAATATTTGGTCGACGGGATGATCCCTTTGGATCGTCGCTCGAACTTGGGTTGGAGGAGCCTGAGGTGCTTCTTCCTCTTCAATTTGAACATCCTGTTCTCCCCCTTGATCATGCGCCTCCACTTGAGGTACCTGTTCGTCATCTTGGGTTGGGGGATGCACCATAGTTGAGGAAGATGGTTGATCTTGCTCATTTTGTTCCTGTGGTCGCACATCACCAATCGCCATGGTTCGAATTGCGGCCGTCGGAACATCTTCTTCATCTACATCATCAAGATCAACAACTTGCTCTCTTGGAGAGCCATTAGTCTCATCAAATACAACGTCGCTAGAGACTTCAAGAAAACCCGATGATTTGTTGAACACTCTATATGCCTTTGTATTTGAGTCATAACCTAATAAAAACCCTTCTACAGCTTTGGGAGCAAACTTGGAATTTCTACCCTTCTTCACTAGAATGTAGCATTTACTCCCAAAAACTCGAAAATATGAAACATTGGGTTTGTTACCGGTTAGCAGCTCATATGAAGTCTTCTTGAGGAGGTGGTGAAGGTAGACCCGGTTGATGGCGTGGCAAGCCATGTTTACGGCTTCCGACCAAAAGCGCTCGGGGGTCTTGAACTCTCCAAGCATCGTCCTCGCCATGTCGATTAGCGTCCTGTTCTTCCTCTCTACCACACCATTTTGCTGTGGTGTGTAGGGAGCGGAGAATTCGTGCTTGATCCCTTCCTCCTCAAGGTACTCCTCCACTTGAAGGTTCTTGAACTCGGACCCGTTGTCGCTCCTTATCTTCTTCACCTTGAGCTCAAACTCATTTTGAGCTCTCCTGAGGAAGCGCTTGAGGGTCCCTTGGGTTTCAGATTTATCCTGCAAAAAGAATACCCAAGTGAAGCGGGAAAAATCATCAACTATAACCAAACCATACTTACTTCCTCCTATGCTTAGATAGGCGACGGGTCCGAAGAGGTCCATATGAAGCATCTCCAGTGGTCTTGACGTGGTCATCACATTCTTGGAATGATGTGAGCTCCCCACCTGTTTCCCTGCTTGACAAGCTGCACAAGGTCTATCTTTTTCGAAATGAACATTGGTTAGACCTATCATGTGTTCTCCCTTTAGAAGTTTGTGAAGGTTCTTCATCCCCACATGTGCTAAACGGCGATGCCACAGCCAGCCCATGCAAGTCTTAGCAATTAAGCATGCATCTAGACCGGCCTCCTCTTTTGCAAAATCAACTAAATAAAGTTTGCCGTCTAGTACACCCTTAAAAGCTAATGAACCATCACATCTTCTAAAGACAGATACATCTACATTTGTGAATAGACAATTATATCACATTTTTCATAATTGACTAACAGATAACAAATTATATCCAAGCGACTCAACTAAAAACACATTAGAGATAGAGTGCTCATTTGATATTGCAATTTTGCCTAAACCTTTCACCTTGCCTTGGTTCCCATCACCGAATATGATTGAATCTTGGGAATCCTTATTCTTGACGTAGGAGGTGAACATCTTCTTTTCCCCCGTCATATGGTTCGTGCATCCACTGTCGATAATCCAGCTTGAACCCCCGGATGCATAAACCTGCAAGGCAAATTTAGGCTTGGGTCTTAGGTACCCAACTCTTGTTGGGTCCTACAAGGTTAGTCACAATTGTCTTAGGGACCCAAATGCAAGTTTTATCACCCTTGCATTTTGCCCCTAATTTCCTAGCAACTATCTTCCTATCCTTTCTACAAATAGCAAAGGAAGCATTTAAAGCATGATAAATTGTAGAGGGTCCATTCATAACTTTCCTAGGAACATGAACAATATTCTTTCTAGGCACATGATGAATATTTTTCCTAGGCATATCTCTACCATGCATATAGGAAGAACTGGAAGCAAACATAGCATAAGAATCATAGGCATGTGAATCAAGAGCATTACAACTCCCATGAGACTGTCTTCTATCATTGTACATAAAAGCATGGTTCCTTTTAGTACTACTTGCCATAGGGGCTTTCCCTTTCTCCTTGGCGGAGATGGGAGCCTTATGGCTTGTTAAGTTCTTGGCTTCCCTCTTGAAGCCAAGCCCATCCTTAATTGAGGGGTGTCTACCAACCGTGTAGGCATCCCTAGCAAATTTTAGTTTATCAAACTCACTTTTGCTAGCCTTAAGTTGGGCATTAAGACTAGCCATTTCATCGTTTAACTTTGCAATAGAAGCTATGTGTTCACTACAAGCATCAATATCAAAATCTTTACATCTATTGCAAATAACAACATTTTCTACACAAGTTGTTGATTTACTAGCTATTTCTAACTTAGCATTCAAATCATCGTTAATGCTCCTTAAGCTAGAATTTGTCTCATGGCATGAAGATAATTCACAAGAAAGCATTTCATTTCTCTTAACTTCTAAGGCATGAGATTTTTGTGCTTCTACAAATTTGTCATGTTCTTCATACAACAAGTCCTCTTGTTTTTCTAAAAGCCTATTCTTATCATTCAAGGCATCAATCAATTCATTAATTTTATCTACCTTGGTTCTATCTAGGCCCTTAAATAAACATGAATAATCTATTTCATCCTCATCACTAGATTCGTCCTCACTTGAAGAAGCATAAGTAGAGTTTCGAGTACATACCTTCTTCTCCCTTGCCATAAGGCATGTGTGACGCTCGTTGGGGAAGAGGGATGACTTGTTGAAGGCGGTGGCGGCGAGTCCTTCATTGTCGGAGTCGGACAAGGAGCAATCCGAATCCCACTCCTTGCTAAGATGTGCCTCACCCTTTGCCTTCTTATAGTTCTTCTTCTTCTCCCTCTTGTTCCCTTGATCCTGATCACTATCATTGTCGGGACAGTTAGCAATAAAATGACCAAGCTTACCACATTTGAAGCATGAGCGCTTCCCCTTTGTCTTGGTCTTTTCTTGGCTGCCCCTTGCGACCCTTTAGCGCCGTCTTGAATCTCTTGATGATGAGGGCCATCTCTTCATCATTAAGTCCGACCGCCTCAATTTGTGCCACCTTGCTAGGTAGCGCCTCCTTGCTTCTTGTTGCCTTGAGAGCAAGGGGTTGAGGCTCATTGATTGGACCATTTAGTGCGTCGTCCACGTACCTCGCCTCCTTGATCATCATTCGCCTGCTTACGAATTTTCCAAGGACTTCTTCGGGCGACATTTTGGTGTACCTGGGATTCTCACGAATATTATTCACCAAATGTGGATCAAGAATGGTAAAGGACCTTAGCATTAGGTGAACGACGTCGTGGTCCGTCCATCGCGTGCTTCCGTAGCTCCTTATTTTGTTGATAAGGGTCTTAAGGCGGTTGTATGTTTGGGTTGGCTCCTCGCCCCTTATCATCACAAATCTTCCGAGCTCGCCTTCTACCAACTCCATCTTGGTGAGCAAAGTGACGTCATTCCCCTCATGAGAGATCTTGAGGGTGTCCCATATTTGCTTGGCATTGTCCAAGCCGCTCACCTTATGGTACTCGTCCCTGCACAAGGAGGCTAACAACACAGTAGTAGCTTGTGCATTTCTATGAATCTGTTCATTAATAAAAATAGGACTATCCGAGCTATCAAATTTCATTCCATTCTCAACAATCTCCCATATGCTTGGATGGAGAGAGAATAGATGACTACGCATTTTGTGGCTCCAAAATCCGTAGTCCTCCCCATCAAAGTGTGGAGGCTTGCCGAGAGGAATGGAGAGCAAATGTGAAGTTGAACTTTGAGGAATACGCGAATAATCGAAAGAAAAGTTTGAGTTAACCGTCTTTCGTTTGTCGTAGTCGTTGTCTTCATCTTTTTGGAAAGAAGTAGACTCATCGCTGTCGTAGTAGACAATCTCCTTGATGCACCTCGTCTGCTTCTTCTTCCCTTCCTTCCGCTTGTAGCCCGAGCTTGAGTCGGTAGGCTTGTCATCCTTGGGCTCGTTGACGAAGGACTCCTTCTCCTTGTCGTTGATCACGATTCCCTTCCCCTTAGGATCCATCTCTTCGGGCGATTAGTCCCTTCGTGAAGAGAATGGCTCCGATACCAATTGAGAGCATCTAGAGGGGGGGGGGGTGAATAGGTGATCCTATAACACTTGAAACTTAAGCCACAAAAACTTGGTTAAGTGTTAGAACAATAATCGCCAAGTGGCTAGAGAGGAGTCTTCAACAAAACACAATGACCACAAGAGAATAATCACAGAGATTGGCACAATGGTTTATCCCATGGTTCGGTCAAGACCAACGCTTGCCTACTCCACGTTGTGGCGTCCCAACGGACGAGGGTTGCAATCAACCCCTCTCAAGCGGTCCAAAGACCCACTTGAATACCATAGTGTTTTGTTTGCTTTACTATTCCCGTTTGCGAGGAATCTCCACAAGTTGGAGTCTCTCGCCCTTACACTTGAAATTCACAATAAGCACGGAGTAAGGGAGGGAAGTAACACACACAAATCCACAGCGAAATACGCACACACACTGCCAAGAATCGAGCTTAAAAGACTATCTCAAAGTTCTCACTAGAACGGAGCTCGAATCACTGAGAATGACAAACGAATGCGTGAAAACTGAGTGTGGATGATCAAGAATGCTCTAAGGTTGCTTGGATGTCTTCTCCATGCGCCAAGGGGTCCCTTTTATAGCCCCAAGGCAGCTAGGAGCCGTTGAGAGCAATCAGGGAAGGCATTTCTTGCCTTCTGTCGACTGGCGCACCGGACATGTCCGGTGCGGATCTCCTTCCTTATTTGGCGAAGCCGACCGTTGGCGCTTGAGAGCTGTTGGCGCACCGGACACTGTTCGGTGCACACCGGACAGTCCGGTGCCCTCTTCTAGCCGTTGGCTCGGCCACGTGTCTCGCGTGGATCGCGCGGCCGACCGTTGGCCCGGTCGACCGTTGGCTCACCGGACAGTCCGGTGCACCACCGTACAGTCCGGTGATTTTTAGCCGTACGCCGTTAATCATCTCCCGAGAGCGACAAGTTCGCCTGTGAACGACTCACCGGACAGTCCGGTGTACCACCGGACAGTCCGGTGAATTATAGCCGTACACCGCCGATGAAGTCCCGAGAGCAGCCAGCCTGGCGCACCGGACACTGTCCGGTGCATCACCGTACACTGTCCGGTGCACCCAGACTGAGCAGGTCTTGGCTGAGTTGCCAAGTCTTTTCCAAATTGATTTTTCCTGTTTCCAGCACTTAGACACAATACATTAGTTCTCTAAAGCAATGTACTAAGTCTAGAAACATACCTTTAGACCTGGTTTGCACTTTGTCCACCGCTTTGCATAGATTATTACAAAAACACTTGAGTTGGCACTCAATCACCAAAATACTTAGAATAGGGTATGTTCAACTTACTCTAACACTTAAACCTCATGTTTATGTTGTTTTACCTAAAGTTGCACTTTTGGCCTCCAGATTTGCTCATTTGGACTTTGTTCCTTCAATTTACCTTTACTTGAATCTATGCTCATACTCACATCAAAGTAGTTAGTCCAATGTGGTGTGTTGGACACTTAATCACCAAAATAGTAGAAATGGCCCTATGGCACATTTCCCTATCATCTTCGGCAACCATCTTGTGGAGTGGGAAACAAAGGTCAACTTTAAAGCTCTTAAGAACCAAAACTTCGTCCTCGTGTGGCTTCAGAACTGTATCCTCCACCACAAATCTAATAGTATTTGGATTCAAAAAATACCTAAAATCCTGGATCATGGCTAAATCTTCTTTCTTAATAATAGATGTCCAAAAGTCTACATGGCTCAGCTTTGTTCGATGAGCACCACTATTTTCATCTTCATTTTCAAAATCATTTCCACCTTCATCGTCCAATTCTTCTTCATCAATACCCGACAACATATCTTCAACTTTCTCCTCTTCATAAACCAAACTGAAGTTGTCCAAGAAAGTAGACTCCATTAGTCAATTGGCATTAACCTAAGCTTCAAACTTAAGGAGCAATAAGACAACAAGTCGGTAGAGGTAGTCAATGTGATGGCAGATATGCAGCGGTTATTACCTTATACAACGACTGTGGCATGGAAATCAAGGATCAAGGAGCCATCAGCAGGCTGAATTGTGGACCATCTAAAACCGTCTTTGCCATCTACTTGCTAAAGCATATTTTTATTGTGTGTTTCCAATAGCGCGCTCAATGGAAGGTGTTTTTTGGAACGTCAACACAAGCCTCCCCTTGTGTTGGTACCTCAAGATCGGGGTACCCACTACTGTTGGATCAAGACGGACCCTCCGGACTACACTTAGTCACCATGCTAATGGTGGTCTATCCTAGCCCAGTGGTTGGGCTTGCCTAGTAAGGCTGCTAGCCTTGAGTGAAGGTTAGCACCTATAATCAGCACTCTAGAACACCACAAGAGGGGGTCTAGGTTCACCACATGTCTTAAAGACGAGGGCTCTCGGAACCTACGCCCTGGGGCTAGACCCTGGGAACGGGCCCGACCCTCATGGCGGGCCACATGGACTTCTAGCCTAAGGGGTCCGGTGCTGCCACATGCTGGCCAACACCGAAGGAGGCTTGACCTCCCCTGAACGCCTTTTGGACCCCATCCAAGGGCGGCCCAGAGCTGTCACGTGGAAGGGCGGTCCCAATCACTACTCCCCACACAATGCAAGGCCTGGTGCTGCATCATGATCTACATCGGCTTTGCATTAACTATGAACGAGACGTGTACCTGCTCGCCCTAGTGGTAGGTGGCGCGTCCACATTACGTAGGCCACATAGTAACTCACTCGTTACCGGGCAAGACCATTGACTCCCTGTGCTGCATGGGTGCTATCATTATGACTCCCACAGTAGCACACGTGTTATTGAGGCAAAGGGGAACATGCGGAGAAGACCGGATGCCACCACCTAGTCATTCCTACACACGGTAGCGTGTTGGCCTACACCGCAACCTCTGCATGCGTCCTGCTCCGATTAGATAGGGCACGAACATGGCAAGCCAGAAGATCTGCATGGAGACCAAGGGAAGATCTCTGTCCGCCGATAATATTACTTGTTCCATGTAGTATGCTTTTATTACTATATTCCTAGGCCCACATACCGGGGCTTGACTTCCTTGTATGTGCCCCCTTGGACTATAAAAGGGAGTGCACGCAACATTACAAGGAAAGACACAGAGACTCCCAGGCAATACAACTTATAGTGGATGTAGGGTATTACGCTTTGGCGGCCCAAACTATTCCATTTCATGTGTGTTACCGTGTTCATCCTTTTAGTGCCAAATCCTATGTCATCGGCGCTGTTCTAGGATCGACATTTGGCACTCTAGGTAGGGGGAGGGGCGCTTAGCATGGCCCCTTGCTAATGACATTCCACTCATTTGCCGACGAGCTCGGCCAAAGTGGATTCGCCGACATTTGGAGAAAGGAGGAAAAGTGATGCCTTAAGATGCTCGTCGTCAATCTCACGTGGCGCCTCAACAGCTGTGCCAATGCCATCATGTAGAAGGCGGTGGAAACCTCAAGCATGACGCTTGAGGTTACCGCTATTGGCTCTCCTCCAGGCTCTATCATGCCCGAGTCACAGGCGTTGACCCCCGGTAGAGCACAGTTGTATTCGAGGTGGTCACTACCATCTGGCAGCCAGGAAAGGGCGAGGCCGCCACCAACGATCAACTATTATGCTCCATAGTAGATGGAGTTGTCTCCCTTGCCCATGGGGGATGACTTCGTCTACTTGCTAATGGGTTTCAAGAAGCCATAATAACAAAGGCTATGCATTTGTTAACATGGTCTCTCTAGAATCCATTGGTAGGTCACCATGGGCCAGGAGCAAGGCTAGCATAGTCCGCTATGCTAGCCAATGTCCTCGTCCCACAACGCACAAGGTGACTTTTATCGGCTACCGCACAAGCTCATGGTGTGCTGAGTCTCCATTGTCACCCACGCTTGGAGGGGGTTAAGTCCCAACTCCCTCGGTGTGCTGGTGGAGACTAGCAAGCAAGCCAGTAATGGGTTGTGCCTTCAACAACCTCATCATGAATGATGTAACTAGTCAGCCGTGGAGGGCACATGGGAGCTCCCCACACACACTGGTGGCCCTTCAAAGGCATCCCTAAGATCCAACTTGTCTGCCACAAGCTCCATGGCGTTGAGATTAGTAGCCAATGGCCTCCGTCGGGCTCTGCCTTTGGCCATCGCCAAGGTAGAACGGAACGCTACTTACCCTTCGAGTCACACGCACAATGGAGCTTAGGCGCTTTAGGTTGGTCCCAAGCCTTACACCCAAAAGGTAGCATGATAATGAACTCTTCCTTTGTAATAGGATTACAATTATCTATGGTCCAGTCTGGTAAGGTCCGCCCTTGTTAACCCTGTCTCTGGCGCCATCTGTGTTTATGCATGTTGTTTCCCTCTACCCCTTTCATGGATTTAAACTTCTATTGTAATCATGAAACTCGAATAATAGTGCCTATGCACCTAGTTTAGAACATCACTTGATAATGAATGAGGATCTGATCAGTAAATTCTTGGTCTAGGGAATGGTCCACGTTCGCAAGGGTGGTCCGGAGTTGGGTAGCCGCTTAGCCTGGTTCCGTACCATAAGCCTACAACCTTCCACCACCTTAGAATAGCTGAACTAGTACCTCAGATTGAGTACTTAGGGGTCCTAACCTCATTCAAACTCAAAGATGATCCCAAACTATGATCAGCAAGAATAAACACTACTATTCGAAGGATTGAATAGAGTAGGGTAAGGACCCCAAGGGTGCGCTGCTAAGCACCGATCCTCGGCCACAACAGGGATCGACCCTGTGGCAGAACCTCCCAAGTTATTTGGCCCACATGCACCTGTCCTTGTCTCAAAGACCTCAGACTACTATGCATATGCACCAGATAACTTAAAAGAATTCGTCTGAGTGTCCCAAGGACATCGGATAAACCACTTACAACCAATATCGTGAGATTAAGTAACACAAATCACACACACCAACATTTTTGCACCGGAAATCTTATTACCAAATTTTACAAGTTACAAAAATTTTACTTTGTACATGATCGGAGTGATTACAAAAGTGATTTAAAGAAATAACTTTGAACTGTTATAAATAATTTGTAGTTTTGAAATATATGCTAGCTCAAGTGACCATCCTCAATAAGAAGTATAGAAGAATTACTTAGACTTATAAGAAGGCCGAGCCCACCGGCACTTAACACCATCAACAGCAGCACAAAGTTAAAACCTGAAAAACAACAGGGAATAAAACCCTGAGTACGGAATTACTCAGCAAGACTTACCCGACTAAAGAAAAAGACTCTCAAGGATATGCTGGTTAAATAGGAATCAAGGAAAAGGCTTTAGCAAGAATCAACTTAGATACTTTTGCAGAAATAGCTTACTAAAGTGAGTCCTTACTTTCAATATTTTAACGCCAGATTAAATATTAATAGACTCTGGTTGCGTCTAGTCTAATTTCACCATCTCATCAGTACAACATCATTTTTACTCATAATGTTTACATCCTGACTTTGGTTGTAGGTCGGAGATCAAGTCTCCACTCTCCGGGGATATAACGGCGATCCGAATCGATTTACTCAGCTGAGGATCTCTAACCACACGACATATGTAGCACTTCACCCTTGCATATGTCAACCATTCCCACAGATCATCCACAACGTGAACCAGTCTGCTCTACCCAGCCTTGAAGCATACACAATTACGCAATTACTCGGCGCAACTACCTTGAAGCATACGCAATTACTCGGCCTTCTTGCATTAACACACAGCCGAGTCCACTGCCTGATGCATCACAATATACATCAAAGGGCTTGGTGATGTCCGGTTGAGCCAATACCGGAGCAGTGGTTAATAATGTCTTCAATTGTTTAAAAGCTTCATTACACTTGGAAGACCAATTGAATTTAATATCATTCTTCAATAAACTTGTGATTGGCTTCACAAGCTTAGAAAAATCTGGTATGAATCTGCGGTAATATCACGCCAGTCCAAGGAAGCTTCGGACTTGATGAACAGTGGTTGGGGGTTTCCACTCCAAAATGTCCTTGACTTTGCTAGGATCTACCGCAATCACCCTGGTAGACAGAACATGTCCCAAAAATTGAATTTCCTCCAGCCAAAACGCACATTTGCTGAACTTAGCATACAACTGATGTTCCCTCAAGCACGTTAACACAATCCGTAAATGTTGGGCGTGCTCCTCTTTATTCTTGGAATATATTAGAATAACATCAATGAAGACCACCACAAACTTGTCCAACTCGGGCATGAATACCGAGTTCATCAAATACGTGAAGTGGGCAGGAGCATTTGTCAATCCAAAAGACATTACCAGATATTCAAATAATCCATACCGCGTAGTGAACGCGGTTTTTGGTATATCCTCGGGCCGAATACGGATCTAGTGATAGCCCGATCTGAGATCAATTTTGGAGAATACCCTCGCCCCGGTCAGTTGATCAAATAAAATGTCAATCCTCGGAAGAGGGTACTTGTTCTTGATAGTGACCTCATTCAGGGGTCGATAATCCACACACATCCGTAAAGTTTGATCCGTCTTCTTGACGAATATGGCTGGACAACCCCATGGCGACGAGCTTGGCCGGATGAATCCTTTCTCTAAGAGATCTTGTAATTGAATCTTCAGTTCTGCCAACTCATTTGGAGGCATATGGTACGATCTTCGAGAAATGGGAGCCCTACCAGGCTTTAGCTCAATTACAACTCTACATCCCTTTCAGGTGGCAATCCAGGCAAATCTTCTGGAAAGACATCGGGAAACTCGCATACTACCGGAATATCCTTGATTTCCAGTATGATGGCTTCATATATTCTGCCAGTAGCTTTGGTTGAAATGGGGATAGGCAAAAGAATTTCTTCTTGATTATGACTCAACCTGATAATTCTTAAATCAGTGTTGAGGGTTGCTTTATGTTTGGCCAACCAATTCATACCCAAAATAACATCTATGTCTTGGCCTTTCAGAACTATCATATTAGTAGGAAAGTCCCGTCCGGCCAAGGTTATGGGCACTTGATAGGCCACTTCTCTAGTAAAAATTTGTCCCCCAGGTGAGTGAATTTTAAATCCTTCTTTTGATTCATGGCATGAAATGTGATGTTGCTCCACAAATTTCTTGCTAATGAATGTATGCGAAGCACCAGAATCAAAGAGAATGACTGTAGGATGATTGGCCATGAGGAACGTACCCATCATTACCGGCTCTCCGTCCGGTGTAGTGGCCACTTATGTATAGTATATGCGTCCTGTCTTCTTGGTATTTTGCCAGAAGTATTTCCCTTGACTTGAGATGAATTCCCAGATCCTTGCTGATTATTTAACTGGTTTTGCTTTGGATAAGGGCAATCCTTGATGAAATGTCCAGATTTGCCACAATTGAAACATCTAGTCGATGAACTAGGCAAAGCAGGGAATCGAGTGTCTGGGGCACCCGGCTGACTTGGGGCAGTGGGGGCATTATTGGGACGAATAATTATTGGCTGCTTAAAAGGGAAGGAGGGTGCATGAGAGCGATTCTGGTTGGAAGGCCGGAGAACAAACCGTTGCCTTTTCACTGGGCCCTGACTAGGCCTGTCTCCTCCAAATCCCTTAGATTTTCCAACACCTGCATACTTTGCTTCTACTGCCAATGTTGTACTGACAGCTCTTCCATATGTAAGATCTATGCAGGTTGCAATTTTTCTTTGCAGTCGATCATTTAGACCTTTCATAAAACAATTCTTCTTTTTCAGATCAGTGTTCACCTGATCGATTGCATATTGCGACAGATGATTGAACTTATTGAGATACTGATTCACAGTATCCCCTCCTTGTTTTAGCTTCATAAATTCTTCTTGCTTCATGTGAAGAACACCTTCGGGTATATAATGCTCGCGGAAGGCCACTTTGAATTCTTCCCAGGTTATTTGATGATTGGCCGGTTGAACGGCCACGAAATTTCCTCACCAAGTGCTGGCAGGGCCACGTAGTTGCTGGGCTGCAAATAAAGGCTTCTGGGTCTCTGAACAACGCAGAAGTCCGAATTTTTGCTCAATAACCGAATCCATTTGTCGGCTTCTAACGGGTCTTCAGCTTTAACAAACAGGGGTGGACGTGTCTCTGAGAAGTCCAAATAAGAAGTTTCGCGGGGGCCCTGTTGATAACCCCGCCCACCTTACTGCTGAAACTGTTGACCCACCATCTCTCTCAGAAAACGGGTATTATTAGCGGTCGCATTCACTAAGGCGGCAATCGCCTCGGCCAGTGTGGGAGGAACAGGAGGTGGATTTGAGGTAGTCTCCCTCCCACTGGAAGTTCCAGCCGCATCCTGCGATCGGGTCTTGGACAGCATCTGTGGCAACAATCATTTGAAAACAAATATAATATGCCAAAGACAAAACCATCCAATTTACATTACCAAAAAGAGTAATGTATAGACTTGATTTTTTTACAACAGGATACATTACCCAGTATACAATAGCACTACCTATTATACAATAGTACAACCTACAATACACTACTATTACTACAACACTATTCCTACTTTT
The DNA here is from genome assembly GCA_029449295.1 of Zea luxurians. Lineage (NCBI taxonomy): Eukaryota > Viridiplantae > Streptophyta > Magnoliopsida > Poales > Poaceae > Zea > Zea luxurians. Next base: position 64,229,931 of record JAOPSE010000011.1, on the reverse strand, counting down.
GGTTGCACCTGGCAGCCTCGTCGTCAGGTGTGGGAGACCATTCATCGACTAGCCTCATAGAAGGAGGGGGCTTAAAAAGGTCTAGCTCACCACCAAGCGCTTCTCCCGCAACGTGCGAGGGTCCAGCTTCCGACCCGACAGGATCCATAGGTGCACTAGGATGTAGTTGCGAATACAGTACATGGACTTCCTCATGTAGGGTATTGCAATATGCCTGCAGATTGTCAATGGCAGCGCTAAGCTCTTCGACTCGAGCTCGAGCCTTTGCTTCCTTTGCCTAAGCCACTGAACGAGACTGTACCGCCCAATCAAGCGCTAAATCCTGATCAGCAAGCTGATCCTGCAGACGACGGATGTAACCTCTTAATTCGTTTATCCTGTCGCCATCCGCGACCCATATGCTGGTCCTGCGTTGCAGTTCCGTTTGAAGCTGACTCACACGGGCTTCGAGATCCCCAATTGGATCGTTGCTTCCGCTACTACTATCCTCATCCCATGGGGCAAGTTGATGACGAGGTACTCCAATTGGGCCAGTTGACTTACGCGCGGTCTTCCTCGTGCGCGGCGGCATTTCTCTAGGGGGAAAACTTTATTAGTATAATTCTTAGCATGATGCATGTGTAATTACAGAACCAACCTTAGTTGATTCATGCCTTCTATACATTGCACTCCTCCTATCTGGTCTTTTATATAGATTCTTCAAATATGAGGGATAATGTGACGGAACCTCCCAAGTCATTAGGCCCACCTACAGTTGTCCTTGTCCAACAGACATTAGACAACCCTGTAGATGTTCCTGAATCACTTGACAAGTTCGGTATCTTTTCTCTTACCTTACCAGGAACGTCTCACCCGTCTGACAGACAATATGTTCATCGGAGGTGCGGAAATGCGGAAGTGATTACATAAACTTACAATTATTTAAAAAGTAAAGGTAAGTTATTTATTACAGACCAGAATATAAAGCGAGTGCTGAAAAGTATTATTACAATACCTAGGAGGCAAAAACTCCTCCCACTAAGTTCTTTTACATAAAAGTTTTTAAGGAGGACTCGGTCCTCCAGCAGCGTTATTCTTGATTGTCTTCATTTTTCACCACCTTGGTACAAAAACAACAAAAGTTTGTTGTCTCCTCACCTAACAACAACGGGGGAATAAAACCCTGAGTACGGAATTACTCAGCAAGATTTACCCGACTAAAGAAAAGACTCTCAAGGGTATGCTGGCTAGAGGGATTCAAGGAAAGGCTTATCAAGAATCAAGGACTCTGTTTTGTAGAAAAGCTTACTAAAGTGGATCCTTAAAAGTCCAATTTTATTTTCAGGTTAAGTAAGATTACCTGCAACTAGAGTTCTTTCTAGCCTAGTTCAAACACTTGACCTGCACTAGCCAATTTGTTTATCAACCCGTCATCTTCACTGGAGTTCTATGTGTAAGTCAGTGACCAAGTCTTCATAACCGCGAAGGTACGGCGATCCGAATCGATTATACTCAGCTGAGGATCTCCGATCACACGACATATGTAGCACTTAACCCTTGCATATGTCAACCTGCCACCGGGGTTCTTAAGACCAGATCAGGTTCACGCAAACCGAGAGCACGGATACACCACCGTCCAGCCTCTTGCCACGGAGGGTACACGCTACTCTCGCCACCGCTCCACGCCCATTTCGTGTTATCTTATTCTGGCCTTAGTCTGCCCGAGGCAAAGCTTACCCATGACGAGGCATGTGACCAGTTAAAGGGTCCTCGATCATCAAGCCTACATCGACAAGGTCCTTAATCGACTCAGACGGAGACACTACACCGAGACTCTCTTCTCGTGCAAGTCACCCGCCCAGTCTCAGCTTAATCATTTAAAACCCAAAGCTTGGTACCTGGCAGAGGTACATCTTTTCTGATGTTGAATCCATCAAGGCCTTTGACAGATTCACCATCAAGTTTTATTTTGAAAACAACCCTCCCACTTTGCCAAACATCTTTTGTAATTCCTTTTGCTTTTCTAGAGCAATACTAAGCATAGTAAAACCTTTTTACAAAAACAGGGTTTCAAGTAAGGTAATCAAATTCAAGGAAGGTAATGCAGGAATTGTTTAATCAATCAACTCCTATTACCTAATGCATCAAGCAAGTAAGAAAGATTTTAAAAACATCAAGGAGGTGGCAAATGCACAGGGGCTTGCCTTTGTTTATGGGTGAGTCAGGCTCAGATCCACAAATGTCGAAGTAGAAACAGTTCTCAGCCTGTGTTTCCAAAGGTGGTGGTGTTTGTTCTTCAGTGACTTCCACTTCTTCCTCGTGTTCTAATTATAACCATATAGATATATATAAGAATGGATGCCATGTAATGCTCATGAGAGTGCAAAGATAATATAAATTTATTATCTAAGTCTTGAATACAACTTTCCTTCACGGAACTCCGAGAACTTAGGGTTTCCGGAGTCAGTAAAGGAGTTCATAGGGCAGGGGGTGTGTTTTGGGGTTTGGTGATCAAACAAGGTCCAAATCAATCCAATTTCTACCCAAGGCTTCTAAATAATGAGGGGACTTTATATAAAAATTTTGAACATTTTTGGCATTACTATTAATTCTCTAAAATTCCAGAACTACTTCTTTAAACTATTTTAAATGCCCTAAAATTCCCTGTTTAAACTAAAAATCATGAATCTATTTTTATTAAATTCTAGGGAAAATAATGTGCCTAGGAAAATTGGTTTCACAATTTTAGGATTTTTCTATAATTTTTAACAGATTTCCAAAGTCTTTTGGAAAAAGAAAAAGATCAAATAGTGTTGGGCTGGTTTTGGCCCAGACGGCCCAGGTCCAGGGCAAAACGTGCCCGCGCGCGCGCCCGCGCTGGCAACTTTACAGGAAAGGCCTCGGGGTTTTCACTATCTGCGAACGGGTTCTCTCACTATTTAACAGAGTCACTGACACTTTGCAAGAAAGTCCCTCGATTTCTATTCCTTTACGTTTCGCGGTCCCCGACGGCGTGGAGCACGGCCGAGCTCCAGCGAGCTGTCTGTGCCGGCCGATTGGGGCAAGGACTAGTGCCCAGCTTTGGATTAAACCAAATTCGAGACCCAGAGAGGATTTTCCCCAACATAATTGCACGAATGGCGACCTATTAAGCTCTGTCCACGTGAACCGAGAATGTTGCGGATGGGTGAAGGTGTTCTCGGTGATTGGTGGCGATATAATTCAATTATGTGGGTCAGTGAGCATTGCAGACATATGAGAATGTACGAACAACACTAACAACGACAGGATTGGACCTGATTTGCGCTGGCCACGGAGAGCTGGAGTTCACGGTGTTCTTCGACTCGTTTGGGGAAAATCCCAAATTTGAGTACTCTGGTGGGGGGTTTGGGGTGTAGGTGGATCCTCTAGCTGCTTGAATACATAACGAAGACGACGGTGCACTCAATTTATAGACTCTGGGGCGGTGGCCGGTGAATCGAGTGATTATGCGCGGCGGCCGTGGAAAAGATAGGTACTGACGCAGGCGCTAGGTGGCTTCTACCGTGGCGGCCTCACCGGTGATCACCGGACGACCTTAACGTGACTATCCGCGACATGGTAAAGCGCATGGACACGCGGCGGATGATGGCGGTGGCTCAACGACGTTGAGTTTCTTTACCTACGGCGGTGAGCAAGGGGAGATGAACTGCGGTTAGCTGGAGTGGAGTCCAGCTCACCGGCGGCGAGGACTTTTACCGCGCCAAACTTATTTGGTGACCACTGAGCACGAATCACGGCGAGCGGCGATCGACGGCGACGGGCTACCGGCGACGAGCAAGGGTGGGATCTTCTTCAGTTTACCAGGCACTGTACCATGGTGATGGTCACTCTAATGGACTGACAGAGCAAGTTTAGGTCACATTTTCTCTTAATTTCAAATGGCAACTCATCAAGTGATCTATAGTAAAGTTGTAGAGTTACTAACCAGCTATAATTCGACTATAGGGATCAAACTGAGTTGAGCACTAGATCATGCTTAGATTTGAGCTAGAAGTTGACGTCAGTCTTCTGCTATTCTGAATTTCAGATCAAAACAGCCTGACAGCCAGATTTCTGGCTTGATTATCTCCATATTTCTCACAAGAACATGGCTTGCACCCTTAAGCAATATTGTTCTCCTTTCATTGCTCTACAACTTTGATGTGATGCCCTCGGGCAAAAACCCTATATTCTGAAAGATACAAGGCTCCAAAGTTGAGCCAATATCACTGAAATTCAGACTTAGAATAGAACCTAATTGAGGTTCATTTTGCATTTAAGTCCAAAATCCAAAGTTTGGCTTATAAGTCCACACATTTGTGAACCAAATGACTTCAAATACTTATTTGACTTGGTTTTTGCACTTTAGTCCAAAAGTGGACTAATTTTGCACATAGGTCCCTAGGTTTTTGTTTTAGGGCTTTCCAGGGTTCAAATGGGGATTTTTGATATCCCAGGGGTATAAAAATAATTCAAGTTCATTCTTGGGACCATTTTGTGACCTTTTCCTTAAAGTTTTTAGGTTTTCTCAACTTGAGCTAGGTTTTACCCCTTAAATCCCTATTTAGGGTTAATTTCCCTATCCAGGGTCCTATTTGCAAAACACGAAAAACAATACACTTGTTTGAAATTTTTACCTAGTGAATGCACTATAGGTGTGTCAAACATATGCAATGCCAATGTTTATGATGTCATGCTCAAGTTTTAGTTATAGTAACACCAGGGGTGTTACAAATAAGAAGGGAAGAAATCTTTCTAGGTGAGTTTTTTAGAAAATCCTTTTGAAGATGCCTCATAATATCTGCAAAGAAGGGCTTCGCTCCGATACCAGCTGTGACGGAACCTTCCAAGTTATTAGGCCCACCTACAGTTGTCCTTGTCCAACAGACATCAGAAAACCCTGTAGATGTTCCTGAATCACTTGACAAGTTTGGTATCTTTTTTCTTACCTTTCCAGGAATGTTCACCCGTCTTGCAGACATTACAGAACATCGGAGATATAGAAATACGGAAGCGATTACATAAACTTACATTTATTTAGAAAGTAAGAGTAAGTTACTTATTACAGACCAGAGTTATAAAATGAGTGCTGAGTATTATTACATTACCAAGGGAGGCAAAAACTCCTCCCGACAATTCTTACATAAAAGTTTCTTATGGAGGACCCTGTCCTAACGTAGCTTTACTCTTGTTTTTCTTCATTTAGAACCACCTTGGTATAAAAGCAACAAAAATCTGCTGCTTCCTCACCTAAAACAACGAGGGAATAATCCCTGACTATGGAATTACTCAGCAAGTCTTACCCGTCAAAAAAAAAGACTCTCAAGAGTATGCCGGTTATGAGGGAGTCAAGGTAAGGTATCTCAAGATCAAAGACTCTATTTTGCAGAAAAGCTTTACTACGAGTGGATCCTTAAAAATCCAATTTTATTGTCAGGTTAAGTAAAATTACCTGTAGCTAGAGTTCTTTCTACCCTAGTTCAATCACTTGACCTGTACTAGCCAATTTCTTAGCAAACCTTTCGTTCATCTTAACTGGAGTTCTACGTATAGGGCAGTGACCAAGTCTTCTTAACCGCGAAGGTACGGCGATCCGAATCGATTATACTCAGCTGAGGATCTCCAATCACATGACATATGTAGCACTTAACCCTTGCATATGTCAACCCACCACCGGGGTTCTTAAGACCAGATCAGGTTCACGCAAACCGAGAGCACAGATACACCACCGTCCAGCCTCTTGCCATGGAGGGTACACGCTACTCTCGCCACCGCTCCACGCCCATTTCGTGTTATCTTATTCTGGCCTTAGTCTGCCCGAGGCAAGGCTTACCCTTGACGAGTGAAAGGGAAATGTGCCCTTGGGCCATTTCTAAGTATTTTGGTGATTGAGTGCCAACACAAGTGCTTAAATGTGAATTTATGTCCATGGATGAACAAAGTGCAAATCATGAAGTAAAGGTATGTTTCTAAGCCTTAGTACATTGGTTTTGTGTACTAATATACTTGTCTAAGTGTTAGAAACAGAAAGAAGAAGAAAAGAAGAAAGGTACAAAAGACTTGGCTGTGTACAGCCAAGACTCTGCTCGGTCTGGCACACCGGACTGTCCGGTGTGCACCGGACAGTGTCCGGTGCGCCAGGCTGGCTCGGCGTGAAGAGGCCGCTCTCGGGAATTCGCCGACGGCGTACGGCTAAAATTCACCGGACTGTCCGGTGTGCACCGGACTGTCCGGTGAGCCAACGGTCGGCCGGGCCAACGGTCGGCCGCGCAATCTGCGCGGGACACGTGGCCGAGCCAACGGCTAGGAGTCGGCACTGGACTGTCCGGTGTGCACCGGACATGTCCGGTGCGCCAACGGCTCCCAGATCTGCAACGGTCTGCAACGGTCGGCAGCGCTGTTTAAGGAAAGAAATCGGGCACCGGACAGTGTTCGGTGTGCACCGGACTGTCCGGTGCACCCGACGACAGAAGGTAAGGATGGCCTTCCAGATTTGCTCTTAACGGCTCCTAGCTGCCTTGGGGCTATAAAAGGGGTCCCTAGGCGCATGGAGGAGATACAAAAGCAACCTTAGAGCATTCTTGATCATCCACACTCAGTCTTTGCGCATTCGTTTGTCATTCTAAGTGATTCGAGCTCCGTTCTAGTGAGAACTTTGAGATAGTCTTTTGAGCTCGATTCTTGGCCGTGTGTGTGCGCATTTTGCTGTGGATTTGTGTGTGTTGCTTCCCTCCCTTACTCTGTGCTTCTTTGTGATCATATACTTGTAAGGGCAAGAGACTCCAATTTGTGGAGATTCCTTGCAAACGGGATAAAGAAAAGAAAGCAAAACACCGTGGTATTCAAGTTGGTCTTTGGACTGCTTGAGAGGGGTTGATTGCAACCCTCGTCCGTTGGGATGCCACAACGTGGAGTAGGCAAGCGTTGGTCTTGGCCGAACCACGGGATAAACCACTGTGTCATCTCTGTGTTTGATCTCTTGTGGTATTGTGTTTTGTTGAGACTCCTCTCTAGCCACTTGGTGATTATTGTACTAACACTTAACAAGTTTTTGTGGCTTAAGTTTTAAAGTTTCACAGGATCACCTATTCACCCCCCCTCTAGGTGCTCTCAATTGGTATCAGAGCCGTTCTCTTCACAAAGGGACTAATCGCCTGAAGAGATGGATCCTAAGGGGAAGGGTATCGTGATCAACGACAAAGAGAAGGAATCCTTCATCAACGAGCCGAAGGACGACAAGCCTACCGACTCTGGCTCTCGGGTCATAGACGGAAGGAAGGGAAGAAGAAGAAGACAAGGCGTATCAAGGAGATCGTCTACTACGACGACAGCGATGAATCTACTTCTTCCCAAAAGGACGATGACTACAACGACTACAAAAAGACGGTCAATTCGAACTTTTCATTTGATTATTCTCGTATTCAACATAGTTCGAATTCGCATTTGCTTTCTATTCCTCTTGGCAAACCTCCACACTTCGATGGGGAGGACTACGGATTTTGGAGTCACAAAATGCGTAGTCACTTATTCTCTCTCCATCCAAGCATTTGGGAGATTGTAGAGAATGGAATGAAGTTTGATAGCTCGGATAACTCTATGCTCATAAATGAACAAATCCATAGAAATGCACAAGCTACTACTGTTCTCTTAGCGTCCTTGTGCAGGGAAGAGTACAACAAGGTGAGCGGCTTGGACAATGCCAAGCAAATATGGGACACCCTCAAGATCTCTCACGAGGGGAATGACATCACCATGCTCACCAAAATGGAGTTGGTGGAGGGCGAGCTTGGACGATTCGCCATGATAAGGGGAGAGGAGCCAACCCAAATGTACAACCGGCTCAAGACCCTCATCAACAAAATAAGGAGCTACGGAAGCACGCGATGGACGGACCACGACATCGTCCGCCTAATGCTAAGGTCCTTTACCGTTCTTGATCCTCATCTCGTGAACAATATTCGTGAGAATCCCAGGTACACGATGATGACGCCCGAGGAGGTACTCGGAAAATTCGTAAGCGGGCGGATGATGATCAAGGAAGCGAGATACGTCGACGAAGCATTGAACGGTCCAATCCACGAGTCTCAGCCCATCGCTCTCAAGGCAACAAGGAGCAAGGAGCCGCTATCCAGCAAGGTGGCGCAAGTTGAGGCGGCCGGGCTCAATGATGAAGAGATGGCTCTCATCATCAAGAGATTCAAGACGGCGCTAAATGGTCGCAAGGGGCAACCAAGGAAGACCAAGACAAAGGGGAAGCGCTCATGCTTCAAATGTGGTAAGGTTGGTCATTTTATTGCTAACTGTCCCGAAAATGATAGTGACCAGGAGCAAGGGAAGAATGGGAAGAGGGAGAACAAGAAGGCTTACAAGAAGGCCAAAGGCGAAGCACACCTTGGAAAGGAGTGGGATTCGGATTGCTCTTCGTCCGACTCCGACGACGAAGGACTCGCCGCCACTGCCTTCAATAAATCGGCTCTCTTCCCAAACGAGCATCACACTTGCCTCATGGCAAGGGATAAGAAGGTAATCACTAGTAATGCTAATACTTATGATTCTTCTAGTGATGATGAGTCTAGTGAGGATGAAATAGATTATTCTAGTTTATTCAAGGGATTGGATAGAACTAAGATAGCTAAGATTAATGAATTGATTGATGCCTTGAATGAAAAGGATAGAATCTTAGAGAAACAAGAAGATCTTTTATATGAAGAGCATGATAAATTTGTTAGTGCACAAAATTCACTTGCTCTAGAAGTTAAAAGAAATGGAATACTTTCTTGTGAACTTTCTACTTGTAATGAAACCATTTCTTCTCTAAAAGGTGAAATTAATGATTTAAATGCGAAACTAGAAGTAGCAAGTAAATCTAACTCGTGTGTTGAACATGTTGAAATTTGCACTAGGTGTAAGGATGTTGATATTAATGCTTGTTGTGAACACTTAGTTTCAATTTCCAAACTAAATGATGAATTGGCTAGTCTTAATGCCCAACTTAAGACTAGCAAAAGTGAATTTGATAAGTTAAAATTTGCAAGGGATGCCTACACAATTGGAAGACATCCCTCAATTAAGGATGGGCTTGGCTTCAAGAGGGAAGCCAAGAACTTAACAAGCCATAAGGCTCCCATCTTCGTCAAGGAGAAAGGGAAGGCCCCTATGGCTAGTAGTGCTAAAAAGAACCATGCCTTCTTGTACCATGATAGGAGACAAACTAGAAATGCTTATAGGAGTTATAATGCTTATAATGATTTTGACTCTCATGCCATGTTTGCTTCTAGTTCTTCCTATATGCATGGTAGAATTATGTCAAGGAGAAATGCTATTCATCATGTGCCTAGAAAGAATATTATTCATGCTCCTAGGAAAGTAGTGAATGAACCTTCTACAATTTATTGTGCTTTAAATGCTTCCTTTGCTATTTGTAGAAAGGATAGGAAAATAGTTGCTAGGAAGTTAGGGGCAAAATGCAAGGGAGACAAAACTTGCATTTGGGTCCCTAAGGATATTTGCACTAACCTTGTAGGACCCAACATGAGTTGGGTACCTAAGACCCAAGCCTAAATTTGCCTTGCAGGTTTATGCATCCGGGGGTTCAAGCTGGATTATCGACAGCGGATGCACAAACCATATGACGGGGGAGAAGAAGATGTTCACCTCCTACGTCAAAAATAAGGATTCCCAAGATTCAATTATATTCGGTGATGGGAATAAAGGCAAGGTAAAAGGGTTAGGTAAAATTGCAATTTCTAATGAGCACTCAATCTCTAATGTGTTTTTAGTAGAGTCTCTTGGATATAATTTGCTATCTGTTAGTCAATTATGCAATATGGGATATAACTGTTTATTTACAAATGTAGATGTGTCTGTCTTTAGAAGATGTGATGGTTCACTAGCTTTTAAGGGTGTACTAGACGACAAGCTTTACTTAGTTGATTTTGCAAAAGAAGAGGCCGGTCTAGATGCATGCTTAATGGCTAAGACTTGCATGGGCTGGCTGTGGCATCGCCGCTTAGCACATGTGGGGATGAAGAACCTCCACAAGCTTCTAAAGGGAGAACACGTGATAGGTCTAACCAATGTTTATTTCGAAAAAGATAGACCTTGTGCAGCTTGTCAAGCAGGTAAACAAGTGGGAGGAGCACATCACAGCAAGAATGTGATGACCACGTCAAGACCTCTGGAGCTGCTGCATATGGACCTCTTCGGACCCGTCACCTATCTAAGCATAGGAGGAAGTAAGTATGGTCTAGTTATTGTTGATGACTTTTCCCGCTTCACTTGGGTGTTCTTTTTGCAGGATAAGTCTGAAACCCAAGGGACCATCAAGCGCTTCCTAAGGAGAGCCCAAAATGAGTTTGAGCTCAAGGTGAAGAAGATAAGGAGCGACAACGGGTCCGAATTCAAGAACCTTCAAGTTGAGGAGTTTCTTGAGGAGGAGGGGATCAAGCACGAGTTCTCCGCTCCTACACACCACAGCAAAATGGTGTGGCAGAGAGGAAGAACAGGACGCTCATAGATATGGCGAGGACTATGCTTGGGGAATTCAAGACCCCCGAGTGCTTTTGGTCGGAAGCCGTGAACACGGCTTGCCACGCCATCAACAGGGTCTACCTTCACCGCCTCCTCAAGAAGACGTCGTATGAGCTTCTAACCGGTAACAAACCCAATGTATCTTACTTTCGTGTTTTTGGGAGCAAGTGCTACATTCTAGTGAAGAAGGGTAGAAATTCTAAGTTTGCTCCCAAAGCTGTAGAAGGGTTTTAATTAGGTTATGATTCAAATACAAAGGCGTATAGTGTCTTCAACAAATCATCGGGTTTGGTTGAAGTCTCTAGCGACGTTGTATTTGATGAAACTAATGGCTCTCCAAGAGAGCAAGTTGTTGATTGTGATGATGTAGATGAAGAAGATGTTCCAACGGCCGCAATACGAACCATGGCGATTGGAGACATTCGGCCACAGGAACAAAATGAACGAGATCAACCTTCTTCCTCAACAACGGTGCAACCCCCAACTCAAGACGATGAACAGGTTCATCAAAAGGAGGCGTGTGATCAAGGGGGAGCACAAGATGATCATGTGATGGAGGAAGAAGCGCAACCGGCACCTCCAACCCAAGTTCGAGCGATGATTCAAAGGGATCATCCCGTCGACCAAATTCTGGGTGACATTAGCAAGGGAGTAACTACTCGGTCTCGACTAGTTAATTTTTGTGAACATTACTCTTTTGTCTCTTCTATTGAGCCTTTCAGGGTAGAGGAGGCCTTGCTAGATCCGGATTGGGTGTTGGCCATGCAGGAGGAACTTAACAACTTCAAGCGCAATGAAGTTTGGACGCTAGTGCCTCGTCCCAAGCAAAATGTTGTGGGAACCAAGTGGGTGTTCCGCAACAAACAAGACGAGCACGGGGTGGTGACGAGGAACAAGGCTCGACTTGTGGCAAAAGGTTATGCCCAAGTCGCAGGTTTGGACTTTGAGGAGACTTTTGCTCCTGTGGCTAGGCTAGAATCAATTCGTATCTTGCTAGCATATGCCGCTCACCATTCTTTCAGGTTGTTCCAAATGGATGTGAAGAGCGCTTTCCTCAACGGGCCAATCAAGGAGGAGGTGTACGTGGAGCAACCCCCTGGCTTCGAGGATGAACGGTACCCCGACCACGTGTGTAAGCTCTCTAAGGCGCTCTATGGACTTAAGCAAGCCCCAAGAGCATGGTATGAATGCCTTAGAGACTTTTTAATTGCTAATGCTTTCAAGGTTGGGAAAGCCGATCCAACTCTTTTTACTAAGACTTGCGATGGTGATCTTTTTGTATGCCAAATTTATGTCGATGACATAATATTTGGTTCTACTAATCAAAAGTCTTGTGAAGAGTTTAGCAGGGTGATGACGCAGAAATTCGAGATGTCGATGATGGGCGAGTTGAACTACTTCCTTGGGTTCCATGTGAAGCAACTCAAGGATGGCACTTTCATCTCCCAAACAAAGTACACACAAGACTTGCTAAAGCGGTTTGGGATGAAGGACGCCAAGCCCGCAAAGACGCCGATGGGAACCGACGGACACACCGACCTCAACAAAGGAGGTAAGTCCGTTGATCAAAAAGCATACCGGTCCATGATAGGTTCTTTGCTTTATTTATGTGCTAGTAGACCGGATATTATGCTTAGCGTATGCATGTGTGCTAGATTTCAATCTGATCCGAAGGAGTGTCACTTAGTGGCTGTGAAGCGAATTCTTCGATATTTAGTCGCTATGCCTTGCTTCGGGATCTGGTATCCAAAGGGGTCTAACTTTGACTTGATTAGGTACTCAGATTCCGACTACGCTGGATGTAAGGTCGATAGGAAGAGTACATCGGGGACGTGCCAATTCTTAGGAAGGTCCCTGGTGTCATGGAACTCTAAGAAACAAACCTCCGTTGCCCTATCCACCGCTGAGGCCGAGTACGTTGCCGCAGGACAGTGTTGTGCGCAACTACTTTGGATGAGGCAAACCCTCAGGGACTTTGGCTACAATCTGAGCAAAGTCCCACTCCTATGTGATAATGAGAGTGCTATCCGAATAGCGGAAAATCCTGTTGAGCACAGCCGCACAAAGCACATTGACATCCGGCATCACTTTTTGAGAGACCACCAGCAAAAGGGAGATATCGAAGTGTTTCATGTTAGCACCGAGAACCAGCTAGCCGATATCTTTACCAAGCCTCTAGATGAGAAGACCTTTTGCAGGCTGCGTAGTGAGCTAAATATCTTAGATTCGCGGAACTTGGATTGAAATGTAGCATACATGTACTTATGCCTTTGATCATGTTCATTCTGCATTTTGTTGCTTATTATGGTGCTCAAGTTGTACAAACACTCCCTGGACCTCACAAGTCCGTTGCAAAGTGATGCACATGTTTAGGGGGAGATGTGTTACAACTTGACCCCTTGAGACTAACCATATGCTTGAGTTTGCTTGATTTAGTCTCGAAGGAGAATTGAAAGGGAAAAGGTGGACTTGGACCATGAAAGACTTCCACTGCACTCCGATGAGAGGGTAACTTATTCCAAGTCCATCTCATGAACTCTTATTGCCATTTGCTCTAAATTGAAGATTTTGGTGAGGCAATGGGGTTAAAGGGCCAAGATTGATCCCGTTTTGGTGCTTGATGTCAAAGGGGGAGAAAATAAAGGCCAAAGCGATAAATGGATCAGCTACCACTTGAGAGATTTTGAAAATAGTAGAATAGAGCTTTTGGTTTGTCAAAACTCTTTTATTGTCTCTTTTGGTTTCTTGTGGGGAGAAGTAGTAATTATGGGAAAAAGGGAGAGTTTTTGAAATCTTTGATCAATCTCTTTTGGAATGACTCTCTTTATGCTTCAACATGTGTGTTTGACTTAGAGATAGAGATTTGTGTTTGATTTGCAAAAACAAACCAAGTGGTGGCAAAGGATGATCCATATATGCCAAAATTGAATCAAAATAAATTTGAGTTTTATTTGAAGTAAGTTTGCACTTGTTCTAGTTGCTTTATGTTGTGTTGGCATGAATCACCAAAAAGGGGGAGATTGAAAGGGAAATGTGCCCTTGGGCCATTTCTAAGTATTTTGGTGATTGAGCGCCAACACAAGTGCTTAAATGTGAATTTATGTCCATGGATGAACAAAGTGCAAATCATGAAGTAAAGGTATGTTTCTAAGCCTTAGTACATTGGTTTTGTGTACTAATATACTTGTCTAAGTGTTAGAAACAGAAAGAAGAAGAAAAGAAGAAAGGTGCAAAAGACTTGGCTGTGTACAGCCAAGACTCTGCTCGGTCTGGCACACCGGACTGTCCGGTGTGCACTGGACAGTGTCCGGTGCGCCAGGCTGGCTCGGCGTGAAGAGGCCGCTCTCGGGAATTCGCCGACGGCGTACGGCTAAAATTCACCGGACTGTCCGGTGTGCACCGGACTGTCCGGTGAGCCAACGGTCGGCCGGGCCAACGGTCGGCCGCGCAATCTGCGCGGGACACGTGGCCGAGCCAACGGCTAGGAGTCGGCACCGGACTGTCCGGTGTTCACCGGACATGTCCGGTGCGCCAACGGCTCCCAGATCTGCAACGGTCTGCAACGGTCGGCAGCGCTGTTTAAGGAAAGAAATCGGGCACCGGACAGTGTCCGGTGTGCACCGGACTGTCCGGTGCACCCGACGACAGAAGGCAAGGATGGCCTTCCAGATTTGCTCTTAACAGCTCCTAGCTGCCTTGGGGCTGTAAAAGGGGTCCCTAGGCGCATGGAGGAGATACAAAAGCAACCTTAGAGCATTCTTGATCATCCACACTCAGTCTTTGCGCATTCATTTGTCATTCTAAGTGATTCGAGCTCCGTTCTAGTGAGAACTTTGAGATAGTCTTTTGAGCTCGATTCTTGGCCGTGTGTGTGCACATTTTGCTATGGATTTGTGTGTGTTGCTTCTCTCCCTTACTTTGTGCTTCTTTGTGATCATATACTTGTAAGGGCAAGAGACTCCAATTTGTGGAGATTCCTTGCAAACGGGATAAAGAAAAGAAAGCAAAACACCGTGGTATTCAAGTTGGTCTTTGGACCGCTTGAGAGGGGTTGATTGCAACCCTCGTCCGTTGGGACGCCACAACGTGGAGTAGGCAAGCGTTGGTCTTGGCCGAACCACGGGATAAACCACCGTGTCATCTCTGTGTTTGATCTCTTGTGGTATTGTGTTTTGTTGAGACTCCTCTCTAGCCACTTGGTGATTATTGTACTAACACTTAACAAGTTTTTGTGGCTTAAGTTTTAAAGTTTCACAGGATCACCTATTCACCCCCCCTCTAGGTGCTCTCAACGAGGCATGTGACCAGTTAAAGGGTCCTCGGTCATCAAGCCTACATCGACACGGTCCTTAATCGACGTAGACGAAGACACTACACCGAGACTCTCTTCTCGTGCAAGTCACCCGCCCGGTCTCAACTTAATCATTTCAAAAACCCAAAGCTTGGTACCTGGCAGAGGTACATCTTTTCCGATGTTGAACCCATCATGGCCATGATGAGTCCACCATCCAGTTTTATTTTCAAAAACAACCCACCCACTTTTGCCAAATCATCTTTTGTAAAAACAAACATTTTATTTTCTAAAGCAATGCTAAGCATCAAAAATCTTTTGTAAAACGGGTGATCAAGGAAGGTAATCAAATTCAAGGAAGGTAATGCAGGAATTGTTTTAGCAATCAACTCCTATCACCTAATGCATCAAGCAAGTGAAAAAGGTTTTTAAAACACAAGGAGGTGGCAAATGCACCGGGGCTTGCCTTCGTTAGTAGGTGAGTCAGGCTCAGGCCCGCAGATGTCAAAGTAGAGACAAGATCCTGCCTGAGATTCCAAAGGTGGTGTCTTCTCTTCGGTCACTTCAATCTCTTCTTCGTTTTCTAAACATAACCACATATATGTATATAAGAATGAATGCCATGTAATGCTCATGAGAGTGCAAAGATAATAAGAATTTATTCTCTAAGGTCATGAATACAACTTTCCTTCACGGAACTCCGAGAACTTAGTGTTTCCGGAGTTAGTAAAGGAGTTCACAAGGCAGGGGGGGTTTTGGGTTCTAGTTATCAAACAAGGTCCAAATCAACCCAAATTCTACCCAAGGCTTCTAAATAATGTATAGAACTCATATAAAAAGTTTGAACATTTTTGGAATTACCATTTATTTTCTAAAAATCCAGAATTAATGTTGTAAGCTAGTTTAAATACTCCAAAATTCCCTATTTGATCTAAAAATCATGAAACTATTTTTATTAAATACTATGGAAAATAAGAAGCCTAGGAAAATTGGTTTCACAATTTTAGGATTTTTCTACAATTTTTTATAAATTTTCAAATCTCTATTGAAAAAGAAAAAGAAAAAGATTGAAACAGTGATGGGATGATTTCAGCCCAGCGACCCAGTCCAGAGGGAAAGCGCTCCCACGTACGCCCGCGCGCTCTGGCCAATTTGCACAGAGGCCCTCGAATTATCAGCTAAACCGAAGCAGGTTCATTTACTATTATACTAAGTCGCTGACACTTTGCAAAAATGTCCTCAAATTTCTATTTTTTCGCGGGGGAAGGTCCTCGACGGTGTGGAGCATGGCCGCACTCCGGTGAGCAACTGTACCGGCCGAACAGGGCCATGACCAGTGCCCCCGAGCGGCGGACACCAAATCGGACCTACCCCGAGCATTTCCCTTAAGTTAATTGCACAGTTGGTGAGCTATCAAGCTCTGTTCGCATGAACCGAATGGGTGACAGACAATTGGGTGCGTTCCTGGTGATTGGTGAGCCTGCAGTCCAAATTGGTGGCTCGGCAAACATCATAGAGCTATGAGAGTACTCAAACGAGGAAGCAGGGGACAGGGACTGACCGAAAAGGGGCTGGCCACGACAAGGTGCTCTTCACGGTGGCGGAGGCTTGATTTGGGGAAAGTTTGAAATTCCAGAGCTCGGGTGAACGATTACGGTGGGATTGGGTGCTAAGGCTTCACGATGACATAATGCAGCTGCCCCGGTCATCAATTTATAGAGGGCATCGACGGTGGCTGGTAATTTGAAGAAGGACGCGCGGCGGTCAGAGGTAGAAGAAGGCACTGGTGCGCGTGGGTGCATGTCCTCAGTCGTGGCGAGCTCACCGGCGACGATGGGACAGCCCCAGAGAGTCACGGCGACGAGGTGTAAAGGCAGAGCCACGTGGCGGGCGATGACGAAGGCTTGACGACGGTGAGCCCCCTTTATCCACGGGCGGTGAGCAGGGGAAGGGATTACGGCTGGCCGGGGTGGCATCCAGCTCAACGACGGCGAGGATTTTTACCGAGCTATGCTTATCTGATGGCCACGACGCACGAATCACGGCGAGCAGCAATCAACGGCGACGGGCCACCGGCGATGAGCAGGGGGTGGGATCTTCTTCAGTTTAATATTTACTGTACCATGGCGATGGTCATTCAGATGAACTGACAGAGCAAGTTTAGGTCACATTTTTTTCTTAATTTCGAATGGCAACTCATCCAGTGACCTGCAGTAAAGTTGTAGAGCTATATACCACCTATATTTCGACTATAGTGACTGAGCTCATTTGATCACTAGATCATGGTTGAATTCACACTCAAAGCTGACTCTGTTACACTAAATATCTGAATTTCAGAATGAAACCAGCCTGACAGCCAAGCTTTGAGCTTAATTATCTCTGGATTTTTCTTAACAACTGAGCTCACACTCTTAAGCAAAGTTGTTCTCCTTAGTTTGGTCTACAACTTTGATGTGGTGCCCTAGGGCAAATTCTTACTGATTTGAAAGTTAATAAGCTCCAAAGTTGAGCTTACAACACTGAAATTCAGACTTAACATGAAATCTCAATTAGGGTCCTTTTTGCAAATGAGTCCAAAACTTAGGGTTTGGTTTGTAAATTCACATATGAGTGACCCAAATGACTTAAGGCACTTATTTAACTTAGTTTTTGCACTTTAGTCCAAAAGTTGACTAATTTTTGCACATAGGCCCCTAGGGTTAGATTTTAGGGTTTTCTAGGGTTCAAATGGGGTTTTTGGATATCCCAGGGGTATAAATGTGATTCAAGTTTATTTTTGGGAATATTTCATGATTATTTCCCTAAAGCTTTTAGGTTTTCTCAACTTGGGTTGGGTTTTACTCCTTTAATCCCTATTTAGGGTTAAGTTCCCTATCCAGGGTTCTATTTACAAAATGTTATAACAATACAATTTGTTTGAAATTTTTACCTAGTGAATGCACTCTAGGTGTGTCAAACATATGCAATGCCAATGTTTTTGATGCCATGCTCAAGTTTTAGTTGCAGTAACACCAAGGGTGTTACATCCAATATACTATTACTGGTCGACGCAAAATTCATGAGAACAGCGATGATTCCGGTTCAGACTATCCATCAAACATTAAGCACTCGATGAATAACGTCCTTCCCGACATCGCCCAACAGCTACAATTCCACTTCTATCATCGACCCCATAACATCACAACCTAACGACATAACAACGAATCTAGCCATAATTACCAAGTGCACACCTCGCATTACTGGTATTTCTAACTTAATCGTATACGCACACGAAGCGTCTTATTTTATGATCATAAAACCGATAGTAAAAATAGCGAATCGGCTCACCACATCACAACTCGATTTGGTAGTTGCCTGAACGACGACGACCTTCAGCTAAAATCCTTGATCGAACATCTGGTGAGCGTGACCGACGAGCTAAGTCTGAGGCGAAGCTTGACGACGAGATCGTGTTTGAAGCGAGCTGGTGAGGTGGGGTTTGAGCAGAGGATGTCGTGTTTGACGACTCGACGGCAAATGCGAGCACACGCGAAACTCGATGGACAAAGAGTGAGCGCGACGTAGTAACAACGAGCAGGCGCGCGAGTGTTAACGTGAGCCAGCGGCAAGCACGAGTGCTGAGGTATAACCGACAACACTCGGCGTGCACACAGCGAAGCACACAATAGCGACGACAGTCAAATCGGAAACAGAGTGTTGGCGAACTCGACGAACACGACCACGGTCACGGATAGGATAACGACAGCTGATGAGTTGGAGCACCAGCGAGTAGCCGACGCGAGTGAGCAAAGCAGGCAGGACGCAGGGCGTCGTGGCGAGCTAGAAAAGGATTTGCCGCGGGAGCTCGACGTGCACGGATTTTAGTTTCGTTGCTCAATGCACAACGCGTGGACAGACGACAAGCAGGAACGCGCGGCAAAATCCAGGGCACGACACGGGGAACTTCGCGATGGGCAGCGAGGCTCGACGAGGAAACTCGACGCGCCGTGGCGAGCAGAGAACTCCGGTCGACGCAGCAGTAGGGAAATGGGCGCGCGCAATAGAGGAGCTCGACACGCGCAGCAGGAGCGAGCAGCAGGCGACAAGCTGCGCGCAGGCACGCGCGCAGGGGACTTCGGCTGGGTGCGCACTGGGCATACAGGAAACTCGACCGAGAACAGAACCGAGCTGGGATCGAACAGGGAGGGAGCACTAGGAGCCTGAGGAGCGCGCGGCGGGCGGGACGGAGCTGCGCATCGGGAAGAGAGAGGAGCGGCTGGACGCTCGGCAAGGAGGAGCGCCAGGAAGCAGGCGCGCCAGAGCGATGGCAGACAGCAAAGGGATCGAGACCGAGCAGAGAGAGTGCGTGACTACGCAGGGAGATGAGCGACCAAGCTGAAGGGAGCCTCCGAGCTGTGGCCGGCGCCATAGGTGAGCAGGGCGCGATAGGGAGCTCCGGAGAGAGAGGACGGCGGCGCGCGTGGGAAACAGAGTAGCAGTCGCGGCTTGGGACAGGCTGCAGCCATGGGGGAAGCAAGGGGCCAGGGCGAGCTTAAGACCGAACACCGGCCAGGAACACGCGAGCAGGATCTCCAAGCTGGCCATGGGAGATGGGCACCAGAGAGAGAAATCGGGCACAGGGAGACGGAGCCGAGCTAGAGCTGGAAGAAGCTGGAGGGAACGCCGCGATATCTTCCAGGGCCGAGCGGGCGTTCACCTCAACCATCACCAGCCGCAGCAAATAAATTCTGGGCGACGGAAATATCAAAGACGCAACAGAGGAGGTGAGCAAGCGGTGGGTATAGGGTAAGGAAGATGGGAAGCGGTGGAGACTAGGGAGATATTTCCCCCCTTTTTAAATTTCTCTCATTTTTCTTTTACCAAAAAATCACGGATATTTTTGAGTCGAGATTTTTAGTGATATAAAATGAGTCAGATCACCACAAAACGGGTCGATGGTACTTGTAATACGGTTTGATTTAATCGAAACCAGACATGATTTATCTGAATCTTATTTATTTTGGCGAAATAAATTTCAGACATCCGGGTTTTGGTATTAGGATTTTGGGCGTGGTCTAATTTAGTCGGATC
Organism: Zea luxurians; assembly: GCA_029449295.1. NCBI lineage: Eukaryota > Viridiplantae > Streptophyta > Magnoliopsida > Poales > Poaceae > Zea > Zea luxurians. Next base: position 64,210,040 of record JAOPSE010000011.1, on the reverse strand, counting down.
AAAATTTTATTGGTGACGATAAATGAGACAAATAGGATTAAACTGATTTTGGCTCTGATAATTTGTTCCGAAAACTTCCTTCATTGAGTTCTAAATAAATTTTGGAGATAAATTATTCGAGTGGGTTGGGCTTCTGAATTCGTATTCGCGCGAGCGATGCATTTTAAATATTCACCAAACGCACCAATTTTCGGAACAACTATGTTCCAAACATCGCAAAAATTTAGGAAGAGCCCGGATAGATAGAAATAAAAACAATGTCGTGCTCGCGACAGACGACACCGATGCGATATAAAAATCGCGATAGACGAAGATGTTTAAAATTTAAAATCTATTTTATCCACTGATTACGTGCTTAAATCCGTACTCGTTGTCGAGCGGAATATAAACACCTGGGGTGTTACAGACCCCTGGTCCGATCATAGCCTTAAGCTTCTGAAGTTTCCAATATCCTAGCAGACCAGATGAGGGAAAAACTTGCCTTTACAATAGGAAGTGAGGCTCAGGCGCCACTCACCTAAAACCCTGTGCGGGATCCAATTACTATTGCCTTCATGAAACCTATATTATGCTTCCACCCTTTAATTCAGTTTTAGATCCTCCCTTTGTAGTGGATAAAGATTGGGTCACAAGGTTCTAGGTCGAGGGGAAAGGACCACATTCTCAAGGGTGGTCTGGAGCCTTGTAGCTGCTTAGCCATGTCCTGTACCCTAACCCTACATGCTCCACCACCCTAAAACAACTATTCTAGTACCTAGGACTTGGCCCCTAGAGGCCTAACCCTTATCCTCACCAAGGGAGAGGTTCCTGAAATCCTGCTCAGCAAGGTCCAAAAGCATAATCTAGAAGATTGAAGGTAGTCAGGATGAGAACCTTATAGGTACGCCGTTAAGCACCATAACAGAGTCAAGTGCTGGGACACCTTTTCAATTCAAGTCACCAGGCAAGGGGGGCACAAGCATGAAGCCTTTTAGAAGCAAAGTGTGGTTATGGCCCCACCTACAGGTTTGCCACCTCATTTGAGGTGTGCCTGAGGGCCACTATCGGTACCTTCAATATTGGGGTACCCACTACTGCTAGATCAAGACGGACCCTCCGGACTAGCCTTAGTCACCATGCTAATGGTGGTCCATCCTAGCCCAGTGGCTAGGCCTGCCTAGTAAGGCCACTGTACTCGGGTGAAGGCTAGCACTTGTAATCAGCGCTATGGAACCCCATCGAAGGGGGGTTCGGGTTTGCCACATATCTTGAAGATGAGGTCTCTTGTAACCTACGCTCGAGAGATGGACCCCTGGGAATGGGCCCAACCCTCGTGGCAGGCCACCCGAACCTCTGGCCTAATGGGGTCGGTGCTGCCACGTGCTGACCAACACCGGAGGAGATAGGACCCCCTCGAATGCCTTCCAGACCCTCAAACAAGGGCAGTCAGGAGCTATCATATGGAAGGGCGGTCCCAGTCAGCAGTCACTACTCCCCACACAAGGCAATGCCCGATGCTGCCATGTGTTCTACAACGCGTGACACCAGCCTCTAAGTGTGAAGCGCCTTTGCATTAACTGCAGACGAGACGTATACCTGCCTGCCCTAGTGGCAGGTGACACGTCCATAGTACGTAGGACGTACAGTAACTTGCACGTTACCGAGGCAAGACCATTGACTCATTGCACTGCTTGGGTTGCTGTCATTATGACCCACTGTAGCACGAGCATTATTGAGGCAAAGGGGAATAGGTGGAGAAGATAGGACAACGATGCTTGAGCACCTCTACATGCGATAGCACGTCAGCCTACGCCACAACCAACGCTTGTGCCCTGCTCCGATTAGACAAGGCATGTGCACGACAAGCTAGGAGATCTGCACGGTGACCAAGCAAAGATCTCTATCCGCCGACAATGCTACTTGTTCCATGTTGTATGCTTTTATTACTATATTTTTGGGCCCACTGTCGAGGCTCGGGTTCCTTGTATGTGCCCCTTTTGGTTTATAAAGGGAGGGCACACAACGTTACAAGGACAGACACAGAGACTCCTAGGCAATACAACTCATAGTGGATGTAGGGTATTATGCCTGGCAGCCCGAACCACTCAAACCCTTGTGTTTTTTAGTTCTTCCATCTAATCAGGCAATCCCTAGGCCCCCTCCTCATCTTAGGATTAGAGCGGGTGCACTCCACACCTTGCATTGCCTATTTCATGATTTGATCCCATTATAGAAAATGAACTAATTGAAAGGGAAATTGGGTTAACCATTTCCTATAATTAATTTTGGTGGTTGAATGACCAACGCAAACATGTGGACTAACTAGTTTGTCTAGAATTCATGTATTACAGGTGCATAAGGTTCAACACAAACCAAGAAAGAAATCAGTTAGGGACACAACTTTATTGGAGCAAAAAGGACTTGAGTGTGCTGAAAAATGGTGCACCGAACTGTCCGGTATGCCACCGGACAGTGTTCAGTGCACCAGGACGTACAGATGGCAACCAACCACTCTTGGGAATTTGGAGACGCGCTCCACTATAATTCACCGGACTATCTGGTGTGCCACCGGACTGTCCGGTGAGCCAGCGGAGCGACGGCTCCATGCGCCAACGGTCGACTCAGCAAAGTGCTGCAGTGATGAACAGTGCCTCGACAGAGTCAGAAGCACAGATGTCAGAGCGCACCGGACTGTCCGGTGTGGCACCGGACTATCTGGTGCAGCTAGAAGACAAACGTCGCCAATGGTCAACAGCTCAGAACCCTAACGGACGAGCTGACGTGGCGTGCACTGGACAAGGCACAATGCCTGTCCGGTGGTGCCCAGACTGTCCGGTGCGCCATCGCCAGCAACCTTCACCAACGGCTATGGAAGTGGTTTAGGGCTATAAGTACCCCCCCAACCACCTCATTCATAACCATCCAAGCTTTCCAAACATCTCATTCAATACAAGAGAACAAGACTCCACTCCAAGACACATCAAATAGATTGAATCCGGTCTAATCCTCCAAAATCAACTCAATTCCATTTGGGACTTGAGAGAGGGTGTTTTGTGTTCTTTTGTTGCTCTTGTTGCTTGGATTGGCCTTTTTCTTTTCCCATTCTTATTCTCAAGTGCTTTGTAAGCAAAGAAAGAGACACCGAGTGTGTGGTGGTCCTTGCGAGGTCTTAGTGACCCGTGAGATTAAGGAAGAAGGCTCACTCGGTCTAAGTGACTGTTTGAGAGAGGGAAAGGGTTGAAATAGACCCAGTCTTTGTGACCTCCTCAATGGGGACTAGATTCTTTGGAACCAAACCTCGGTAAAATAAATCACCATGTTCACTCACCTTGATTCTTGTTTGATTTGTTTTTCCCCTCTCTTTGGACTTGAATTTAATTCTAACGCTAACCCCAGCTTATAGTGTGTGTTTAATGTTATAAATTTTAGGTTTCGCCTGTTCACCCCCCTCTAGGCGACTTTCAATTGGTATCAGAGCCAGTGCTTCATTAACAGCCTAACCAACTCGAAGTAATGTCTGGTGATCACGCCAAGAGGGCGATCATGACCGGTGATATGCCCGCGAGCTCGGGGAGGACTCTCTCAAGAGAGTCCAGCAACAAGCATAAGGAGGAATCCTCTTCCTCTATCAAATCACATCAGAAAGGTGACAAGAAGAAGAAGATGAAGAAGGTGGTCTACTACGAGACTGACTCTTCGTCACCCTCCACATCGAGCTCCGAGTCGTCCACTACTTCTAAGCGCTATGAGCGAAAGAAGTATAGTAAGATGCACCTACGCTATCCTCGTATTTCAAAGCGTGCTCCATTACTTTCCGTACTCCTAGGCAAACCACCATATTTTGATGGTGAAGATTATTGCATGTGGAGTGATAAAATGAGGCACCATCTAACCTCACTCCATGAAAGTATTTGGGATATTTTGAATTTGGAGCGCAGGTACCTCAAGTAGGGGACAAGGACTAGGACTCGGATGAGGCCGCCCAAATTTGGCACTTTAACTCCCAAGCCACTTCTATACTCCTCGCTCCTTTATGTCGAGTGACCATGAAATGGTCAAGGTGTTGGGGACTTGTTCTCAAATGCTATGAGTTAAGAATAAGGCAACACATAATGTTAAAGGTTAATGTCCTTCGTCCTTCGAAGCATTATTTCCCTTAGGATATAATGATCCTCAGACGAAGGTTATGAAAGACATACCTTCATCATTGTAGTATATATTAATGAAAGAATAAGCATATGAAATATGAAAGTCAACATGAATAATCATATGACATCATATATATATCCTCTTTTTATTAACATATATAAACAGAAACAAAATTGAATTATATTTGTACCTTCGGTTTGACAGAAGGTAAAAGACCAAGCGTGACGCATGAGTGAATACAAGTCAGCGTGAATAGTACGGGAGAACTGTTCATCTATTTATAGGCACAGGACGCAGCCTATGAGAAATTACATTCATGCCCTTTACATTCATTGTTAACTAATAGTCAACTCTATGTGGACTAGATAGCCTTTTCCATTTTAAATCGATTCCTTTCTCAGCCATTTAGCCGAAGCTCACTCGTGTGTAGCTTCGGAGCAACTCCAACCTTCGTCGCGATCATGCTTTTAGCCCGAGTATGTTACACTTTGAAGGTTTTGTTAGACCTCGTTTTTGAGGACCTTCGGAGGACAAAGGCCCCCAACAGTAGCCCTCACAATATTAATTTGTTTAAGATAATGAATACAGACTGCGATATGGACGAAGGCCTTAAGCCGAAGGTCCAAAAAAACACCTTCCCTTTGCTAGAATAGCAACAGTAAATGACAGGCAGGGCCCTTGGTTTAGAGCACGCCGAGCGTATAAATAAGAGCTCGCACAACCTCATTTGGTACACTGCCTGTGCCATTTGCTTTATTTTCTCAATTTCATAGCTGTTGCTCATTAACACTTGCTAGTTTTTCAAAGCTTTTCAAGCTTCGGTTTGAGAGACACATTTTCGTCATCTCTGAAGGAAAGAATGTCTCAGGACAAGAAGGTTGTCGCTGAGATGAAGCTTGCTGAAGAGAAGAAGCTTTTTGAGAACAAGAAGGCTATGAATCCATACATTGCTGGATTTATCAAGTCAATGGCAAAAACAAATACAGAAAAGATTACTAAGGAGATATTGGAGGGCCTGTCTGAGGATACTAGTGACAGTGACAGTTATGATGCAGAAAGTGGTGACGAAGATTTTGAGGATCGACCCTGGAGACCTAGTCACACAATTTTCGGAAAATCTTCCATTCAGCAAAGTCACCTCGAAAACATGAGGGGGAGATACTTTCGAGATATGTCTATTATGAGGGCTGGCGGAGACAACAACGTCCCGGCCCCTGAGGAAAATGAAGTTGTGATTTTCCGAAGCTTCTTCAAAGCTAGGCTTCGGTTTCCGCTGAGTAAGTTTGTAGTTGAAGTATTGAAGACCTACCAAGTTTTCCTTCATCAATTGACCCCCAAAGCTATATTGAGGATGGGAATCTTCGTCTGGGCAGCGAGAAGCCAAGGGATAGAACCAAGTGTGAAGTGCTTTTGTAACATGCACGAACTTTTGTATGAGACAAAGGCCATGGGGAAAGAACAGTATCATAACAACTTCGGTTGTTATGGGTTTATCGCCCGTCCTAATGCCTGTCACCCTGTGCTGACATTTCGGAAGAGATGGCCCGGAAATTGGATGGAAGAATGGTTTTATGTGAAGAACGACTTGTCAGCGAGGGAGGACATTAAAGGTATTATCATGCGCCCCATATGGTCCCGCTTCGGCCTCCAAAGGCCGAAGGTTGAAATTAATGAAGCCGCAGAAGCATGTGAAAAGGCGTTTGGTACTGTCTGCTTCTTCATTGGTACCAGAGATTTAATTCAAGAACATATAGCATTCAGAGTATGGCCGCTTGTAGAGAGCTGGGAAATGCCGAAAGAAACTATTTCCAAATCTAGCGAAGGTGAACTGGTCCGACTAAAATATAAATTCAGATATGGGGATAAATTCGATGAACCAAACGATGATTGGTTGAAATGCATCGAAGTTACAAGCGACGAACTACTTGGATTATACTCCAAGGCAGAAGATAATGCACTATCTACAGCCTTCAGAGGTCGGGGAAAAAAAAGAATAAACAGAGTATTTGACGCCATTGGCTTCGTCTACCCCGACTACCACTACTCTGTGCAGGGTCAAGGGAAGAAGAGGAAATCTGCTGCTCAAGCCGCCCCGGCTGATCCTGCGCCGAAGGCTGTGGGCAAAAAGATGAAGGTACTCACCCATCGGCCATGTTACATTGAACCGGCCGTGGTGCCTGAGTTTGGGGTGGGGGCCTCTTTGGCTGCTGAATCAAGAGGATCTGCTGCAGCACAGAAGGCTAAAGAACAGGCTATTATGCCGAAGGCACCCTCGGTTGAACCAGTTGAAACGAAGGTTGACAAAGAAAAGGCTGATAGGTCAACAACTGAAGAGGTGAAAAAGATGTCAGGGATTTTAAGTCCTTCGACAGAAGCCACAGTGCTGAAGGCACAAAAGAGTTCTATCGTTACTCCTAAGAGGAGGAGGATGGTAAATGTATTAGATGTTTTGGAAATGATCGATTGTATAGGCCCTGCTCCCGTAGAGAAGGCTGCTAAAACTATCGAAATGCATTCCAAGTCTGATACTAAGCAAATAGAAGTTGAGACTACATTAACCCAAGCTGACTGGGGCAGAGCTCACAGTGGCTGTTGAGACGAAGCTGGCCGCCATCGAGCAAAAAACCGAAGAAATAACTCCAGAAATTAATATAGCTTTTGAGAAGAGTGCGACCAAAGAGGCCGGATCCTTTATCCCCAAAGCACTTTCTGAAGATCTTGATTATATTATTCGACATGCTTCGGGAAAGAGATTATCTAAAGAAGAAGTTTATGAGGCTAAACACTATGCCCGAGAACTGAAGTATCCGAAGGGGGCCTTAGTGTTTAATGGTACGGACAAAAATGACTTCCTATACTGCTTCCCAGACAACAAAGAATTGTCTGTCTGCCGGGAGATGGCCAGAAGTATGGCTTTTCCAAAGCTTGAAGCTTGCCTCTGTGCCGTGACAAAGGACGATCTGGTAGACAGTCTTGCGTACAATAGTCTAAAGGTACCGAAGTTGCGAATTTTGAAACTTATAGATTCTGGAACGGAATATTTCTATTCTTATGTTAATCCTTTTAACCTTTCTTGCAGGGATTGATACTTAGCAACGCCCTAAGGGCGCAAAAGAATGTTGAAGACGAGAGCTGCACTATAGCTCTCAACAACCTTCGAACGGAGGTTATCAGACTTAGGAACGAAGCCGCAGAAAAAGACAAGATTCTACTTTCATTGGTGGACAAAGTAAAAGAAGACGAAGTTAGTTTCAGGGCTCGAGATGAAATTCAAAAGAATGAGATTGAAGACCTTCGAAAACAGCTGACCGAAAGCAAAGAGAAGTGTGGCCTCGCAGAGGCCAACCGAGATATTAGTGAATATTGGAGAAATTATCTAGAAAAAACAGTCGAAGAACTCTGCGCGTCCAAAGAAAGATGCTTCAAAAAATCCCTGGGCTTCATGGAGAAAATAAAGGCTAGCTTCACCAATGTGGGAGCCTATTCAAATGAAGATAACTTCATTCGAGGCGACCCCGAAGGTGTTATAGAATGGATAAGCAGAGAGGCCGAAGCTTTTGAAGAAATTTTGAGTGATCGCGGGGATGTCTGTGCATTTTCTGGCACGAGAGGAATTTCATCTATCTTGGAGAAGGCTGGCTGCGAACATGTCAAAACCCTGGCTCAGGCCGAAGCTGCCTTCTCTGTTGATGTTACGAAGGATCCCTCAGCCGAAGCAAGCTTAATGGGCGAAAAATTCTATGATGACATCTGGGCCAATGGCGGACGCGAAATGGCTCACGAAATAATGAAGAAAAGCGAGAAAGACATGCATGAGGCCCGAATTCGAGCTAAGCAAGCTGAAGAAGCTGCAGAGCGTGAGAGACGCAAAGGTATTATTTCGCGGCATCTAGCTTCGTCATTTGTTTTTGTGACTTGGAACTGATTAATTAATTTAATTTTTTTTATTGTAGCTGAACTATCTCCTCCACCAACATCGTTCGACCCCCTGGCTGACCCGGAAACGAAAGAAGCAATAGATATCATCAATGTAACGGAATCTATTATTGACTAGTACTTGTTTGTAAAAACATTTTTAGATGATCAATGTAACTTTGTTGTATCAAGAATGTGATACTCGATGTGTATGTTTTTGAATCTAATATGTAATTTTTTTGTAATTTAGTTCTTTGCGAGGCATGAAACTTTATATACATACCGCTTTTTGAGCCTTTGGCGAAAAAACACATTCCCTTCTTTTCATGCTTCGTAAAGAAGAAAATTCGTGCTTTGGGAAAAAATATCCTTGCTTCATAAGCAGAGGATCCCTTCTTTGACATTAGAACACGACGAAGCTGTATTTCTCAACTTTGTGCCTTAGCACACTTTCATTTTTTATAAAGCAGTCTCCGTAGATCGACTTCGTATTCAATTCGTGTCATTGGTGCAATATGATGCATGATGTGATGTTATGCAGGATGATATGATGATAGCATGCAAAGGATGATGCTAATGCCAAAGATACGCACCCACACACCCACACTAGAACACACCATCTCTGCGTCCCCTTAGGAACGATCGGAATCTATTTATCGTTTATTTATCGGCTTCACCGTTTATTTTTCGGTGTATGTTCTGCATCCCCTTAGGAACGACTTTTGAACTTCTTCGCCTTCTATTTCGGCGGTATTTTTCGTGTTGACTTTTCGCGCTTCACCTTATATTTCGCCGATATTTTTCGCGTTGACTTTTTGCGCTTCGCCTTATATTTCTGTGGTATTTGGCTCTGCATTCCCTTAGGAATGACTTTTGAGCAAAAAACTTACACTGCGCTCCTTTGGGAACGACTTTTTGTGGCTTCGGCAAGACTTATGCTGCGCTCCCTTAGGAACAACTTTTTAAGCTTCAGCAATTTTCGAGCTTCGTAAATCTGTGAAGAAGATATATTTCATTTTAATAGAAGCGAAACTATTAAAAAGAATTAAATCTAGATTTGCATTACTTGTCCTTTATTAAAACTCAAAGCGGAATAGAATAAAAAAGTGCTTCAGAAAGTAGGATATCTCTCAATAGATGTGCTTTGACTCTGGCATAGTACTATTGACTGTGCGAACTTCGGATTCCTCCCTGAAATCCCTCTGCTACTGGGTATGATGGCTCCCTTCTGGCTGCTGACCCCGTGAATAGGTAGGTTGTAGTGGTGGCGGAGGTGGAAGCTGTGGCCAAGAAGCCTATGGCTGACTAGCCGAAGCAACAGAAGCTGCAGAGTGATTACCCACATATTCTAGTATGTAGGGTGAATGGCACAAAGCAGCGTGCAAGACCTGCTTCGGTTGATTCTGCCGAGCTTCAGCTTCTGCAATCTCCCTCTGCTTTTGGATAGTGATTTGGCACATTCTTGTAGTATGGCCCTTGTCTTCACCACAAAATAAGCAGTAGATCTTCCTGGGCTGATCCCCATATCTTCCTCCGAAGCCCCTGGCGCCTCTGCCTCTTGGAGCTGGCGACCGAAAAGAGCCTTGTTGCTGCCCCGAAGATTGTGAGGTATACTGTGGCCTCTGTAGCTGACTTCCTTTGTCATCATTCTGAGTAGAGTTATGAATTGACCTAACATGCCTCAGGTGGATTCTTCCTCCGAAGCCCCTGGTCATTTTAGATAATCTGTAAGCTTCCTCCCTTCTTTGGCGGAAGTCATTGTCAGCCCAAATGTATTCGTCCATCTTTTGAAGCAGCTTTTCTAGAGTTTGTGGGGGCTTCCTGGCAAAATATTGGGCGGTAGGCCCTGAGCGAAGACCTTTGATCATGGCCTCAATGACAATCTCATTGGGCACTATAGGCACCTGTGCCCTCAATCGCAAGAACCTTCGTACATATGCCTGAAGGTACTCTTCGTGGTCTTGCGTGCATTGGAATAGAGCATGAGGTGTGACCGGCTTCGTTTGAAAGCCTTGGAAACTGGTGACAAGCATGTCCTTAAGCTTCTGCCACGATGTGATTGTCCCTAGCCGAAGAGAAGAACACCATGTTTGAACTACATTCCGGACGTCCATGATGAAGGATTTCGCCATAACTGCAGTATTGCCTCCATATGAAGTTATAGTTGCTTCATAGCTCATGAGAAACTGCTTTGGATCTGAATGCCCATCATACATGGGAAACTAAGGTGGCTTGTATGATGGGGGCCATGGAGTAGCCTGCAGTTCTGCTGCCAAGGGAGAAGCATCATCAAAAGTAAATGTATCATGGTTAAAATCATCATACCATCCATCTTCATTGAATAAGCGTTCCTGATGAAGCTCCCTATGCTGGGGCCTTCGGTTTTGTTCATCTTGAGCAAGATGGCGCACTTTGTTGGAACTTGCGTTTCCGGGCAGGTTGATTCCAACAAGGGAGTGAGAGAGATGTGAACACGGTTTAACTTGAGGCAGCAATTGCTCTGTTAATCCAGCCCCCTCAAGGGCACTGTACGGGGGTATTTATAGGTGCCTGGGTGCCCAGCGTCTCAATGTAAGGACGCATGTGCCCTCAGGCACCCGGTCTATCCTTGGAATATTCCTATAGAGGAGGGTTACAGAATGTCATTACAAAAAAGTTGTTACAAATTCGGCCCGTAACACATTTATCCGAGCGGGGCCCGTTACAATGGGCCGAATCCTACGTGGGCCTCTAGGCGGAGTGAGGACGTGGGATGGGGAGATATCGCTGTGGGCCTTTGTCCTATATCATAGAAGACGAAGGGTGGACCTCGCCGGTCGTTCTGCTTCCTGTCGGTGCAGCGGGGTAGGCGTAGGTTGGACCTCGCCGGTCTTTCAGCTTCCTGCTGACGCAGCGAGGTAGACGAAGGCTGGAGCGGAGGGTAGCGTCTTCGCCTTTGCCCCAACATTTGCCCTCCGAGGGACCAGTTCGACTAAGTCATCTGGTGCCGAAGACTTCGCCAGATGGTGGAGACGCTGCCCTCGCTCGAAGTGGTTCCACGGGGGTTTTTGATGTGACCGTTGATGGACGCCGTACTGTTGGACTGCGGGTTTCCTAAAGCGTCGCGTCCTGTGTATAAAAAGGGGGGCCGGCGCAGGTCAAGTACTCTTTTAGCATGCAGCCAAAACCTAGCCTCATTTTGAAATCGTTTATCTACTCGCCTGCCCTCCCTGCTTCTGCTCATCGAAGGCCTGGCCCGCGTCAAGCAAACCACCCGCCGTCGTAGATGGTACGTAGCCATGTCGTCCTCTTCCTCATCTGCTGCCAATACGCAGCCGGCTAGCGTGTCATCCGAGGACACTTTGAGCAATGTGGCGGTGGAGGAGTTACATCCTGGGGATACCGTGGAGTTTGGCGTGTCGCGGATTTCCTCGATCCACGTTCCGGATATGTAGCGGCTTGGATATTTTGGCAGCGGAGTGGGGCGTGTCCAGGGGGCGGAGGAGGTCCCAGAGCCAGAAGGCGAGTTGGTCGTTTTTGAGGCTTTTTTCACCGCTGGTCTTGGTCTGCCTGCACATCGATTCGTGGCGGAGGTCCTGTGAAGATTCGAGGTCTAGGTCCACTAGCTGACGCCAAATGCCGTGGTGGCCCTGGCAAAGTATGTTTGGGCAACGAATTTGTATGGCGGTCGGCCCTCTATGAAGGTCTTCACAAAACATTACTGTCTGCACTGCCAAAAGAGGAAAATTGGAGATGAGATTGCACAATTTGGATCGTGCACATTTACGCTGAAGACCGGCAAGACTTAGATGGAAGTGGTGGAATTGGTTCCTTGTGCCCGCAATAAGTGGGGCAACTGGTGGGATTTTTGGTTTTACATTTCCGATGGTGCAGTCGAAGACCATCCAGGACTCCCCGTGGCCGTGATGTGCTCCCACTATTACATAGCGTATCCGCAGTTTGAAGTGGCGGAGGATGATGAAGACGAAGGGGCCCTTCGGTGCGCTGCTCGCATGAGTAGCGGGTGCGATTTAGTTGAGGAATTTATCGGTTACGGGGTATGGCCCTTGGCGCATGGTTGGGCGCTGGGCGAGGTGTGCCCTCGCGAGATGCCCTCTCGGGGTGGGCAGTGGGTGCGAAGTCCTGCCTTTGCGTTGGATCTGCGTGGCCGGTATCCTGCCACATTTGTGCGCAAGGCGGAAGACGGTGCGGCGAGAATCGTGGGGCGCTACGTGTCGAAGAAGGAGGGTCTGCGAAGCTGGGATATCCGAGGGTCCAACGACAGATTGAATCGGGTCTTCAAACTGAACCGCTTGCCATACGGTGTTTATCCCGGGGAAGATGCCGCCGACCGCCGTGGGAAAAAACCGATGGGCGTGACCGAGGAAGGGCCTTTGCAGGAGGCTGCCCCGGCCACTAAGAAGAGAAAGTTAGGTACTGTAGTGGGGAAGTGGGGGTGTCTGATGGTTTTGCTGTGTAGTTGATGCGGACATGTGAGGGCCCCAGGGGAAGGATGTCTTCGCCCGAGCTTTGGGAGTCTTCGGCACGAATGCTGGAGGTGATCGGGGGTCGATGGCCAAAGAATGTTCCGATCCCCTGGGCGAAGGGTGAAGACATGTCTACGTCTCGTATGGCTCATGGCTTGAGGATTTTTCCTTACGGGCGGAATATTGTTGCTATTGTGTTGGCAGTGATGAACAAGGACCATCAAGACGCTGCGCAGAAGCGCCAGGCGGTTGTCAGGATCACAGATCCTAGGCGTGAAGCGAAGAGGGCGTGGGGGAGCACGAAGGCTGCTGCCCCCAGCAGTAGCCAGCCGATGCCGGCTGCTAAGGCGGCCGCACCCGGATCCAGCAAGGTGTCGGCGAGTGCGAAGACTGCCGCCTCTGGTGGAACCAAGCCTCCCCCGGGCAGATCCGTGAAGGGACGGGAGCTGCCATCGCCGGGGAGGCGTGTTGGCGACTTTGGCACAGACATTAGTGTCGAGGATTATTTTGTTGGTAAGTTTTTTTAACTTGACCGGTGATTTGTCGCAGGGTCGGGTGAAGAGCAGTTGGTTGTTGTCCCGCCTTCGGCGGCAACCACGCTGCCAGCGTTGGTGGCTGGGGGGAAGGGTACCGCGCAAGACCCGTGGGCTGATTTTTGCGCGAGCGGCGAGATTCCGTCAGCCGCTGCCGCCAAGGACGTGGCGGGCTCCATGTCCCGGCGGCTAAGGGAGGCATCGTAGGAGCTGAAGCAGGTAAGGTGTGCTGGACTCCAAAGTTTATTGTTTGCATGGGGTTTTGGGGCTCATGTGCTTGGTGGCCCACTTCGCCGACCACGTGGCGTCGGGTGTCCTGATTGCGGACGTGGCCACCGAAGTCGAGAGACTTCGGGCGCAGCACGTGGATGCCGTTCGGGAGAAGTCAGCGGCGCAGAGCAAGAACCGGGAAGCGGGCCTTCGTTTCCTCGAATGGATACAGGAGGAGCTGCTGGTGCTCCTGACCATTGTGGAGGGTTTCATGTCCTTCGCCTCCCTTGTCACCTGCGAGGGGGCCATGAATGCGTTGTTCCGCGAGGGCTACAGGCACTACGAGGTCTTCGACCAATCAGACGAGAACTTTGAATGCGAGATTTTCAAGGTCGACAACCGTGTGGTGAAGCAGTCAGGGGGCACTTTTCGATAGGATGTGGGGTCCGCATGGTCGGGAGGCGGTCAGGGAGCGATCTGACCGGGCGAGACAGCAGGTGAGGTTCATTTTTTGTATGGTAGTGTGTGTGGGTATGCTTGGTTTTTGCTGAGTGATTGGTGTTGCTGCAGATGGAGCGTGCTGAGGACGTCGAGGACTTCGGAGCTCTAGCCAGCGTGCCGCCCAAGGCTGCGGAGGTCAAGCCGGTGCTGCCCTCAGAAGCAGGTGAAGGCCCCTCGACAGTGCCCGTGCCTACTGTGGTTGAGGAAGACCCTGTGTCGGCCCCTGCGCCGTCAGTCGAAGGTGCCTTGGAGATGGTGGCTAAGCCAGCAGTCGAAGACCCCACGACCACGACCGCGTCTTCGCAGGTGGCAAAGTAGGTTGGGGGGAGTTTGTAAATCTTGTCTGAGTGTTACTGAACTTCGATTGCTATGTAGGTTCAGGGTTTTGGGCCTGCGCACACAACCGCTACTGACAATACTAATTTTGTGGCTTCGACCGGCATTGCTAGAGAAAATTATGATGATTCTGTGTTAAAGTTTTTTTGGATCTAATTATTCTGGGAGTTCGATTGTGTGGACAGAGGGGTCTTCGGATGAGGACTTAGATTATTTTGCGGCATTGGATGTGGCTGCAGCGGAGACTTCTCTGCGTGTGACGGGTGAGGATATTCCTTATGCGAATGCTAGACGTAGGCGTCGAAGGGCGATGGTGAAGCGGAGGGTGAGCAAGTTGTCACGAAGTGATAGGCATCATGGTGAGGTGGAGGGTGGTTGTCTTCGAGTGGATGGGACGGCCAAACGGGAATTGTTGTTTTCGCCGGCTCAGGCGAGTGTAGGTGAGGGTGAGGTGCGAAATCTTTTTGAGGGTGAGGAATTGAAGATAATGTTGTTCAACTATAGGGAGATGGGTATTATCCTGAAGGTTGAGCCGTTGTAATGTGTGATGCCCTCGTTGTGTGTAACTATGATTTGTAAGATGAGGCTTCTTGCTTTCGTTGATCCGGCCGCGCCCGTAGGCGTATTTTGCGCGCACTTATTGTGCTATTCCGGCTGCACCCGTAGGCTACTTTTGCGCGGAGTCTTTTGGAAAAGAGTTGGATCTTTCGCACTTATTGTGCTACTCCGGCTGCACCCATAGGCGACTTTTGCGCGTATAATCTTTTGGAAAAGACTTTGATCTTTCACACTTATTGTGCTATTCCGGCTGCACCCGTAGGCGACTTTTGTGCGGATAGTCCTTTGGAAAAGACTTCGATCTTTCGCACTTATTTTGCTATTCCGGCTGCACCCGTAGGCGACTTTTGCTGGAGTCTTTTTGGAAAAGACTTTGATCTTTCGCACTTATTGTGCTATTCCAGCTGCACCCGTAGGCGACTTTTGTGAGGATAGTCTTTTTGGAAAAGACTTCGATCTTTCGCACTTATTATGCTATTCCGGCTGCACCCGTAGGCGACTTTTGCCGTATAGTCTTTTTGGAAAAGACTTTGATTTTTCGCACTTATTGTGCTTCTCCGGCTGCACCCGTAGGTGACTTTTGCACGGAGTGTCGCACGCGAGGGTAGTAAGCGCTGCCCCTCGCGGTGACCTTGGTGTGGTCGAATGTCGAAGACCGTCGATGCGGTATTTTTTGACGTGTCTTAATTTTAGCGGGGGAATTTTGTGGGTATATTGTATGGCTCCGCCTCATTAAAAACCTCACCCCCCGGGAGGAAAAGAGTACGGGCCAGAATGATAATGTTTGGTTAATTACAAGGGCGTGATGGCCCTGAGGAATCAAACAAAAAATTTGCAGAGATTACCTAGGTTCTAGTAATGCTCTAGGTCTTCGCCAGATTGCGTTGTTAGCTGGTACGGGCTGGGGGACGACTTCGTCTTGACGATGAATGGTCCTTCCCACTTCGGCTCCAGCTTACCTCATGACTCGGTCCGGGTTGTTCGGACGAGTACGAGGTCTCCTTCGTTGAATTCCCTCGGGATGACTACATGGTCGTGCCGTGCCTTCGTTTGGGCTTGATATTTATTGAGGTCCTACAGGGTGAAGACACGGTCTGCATCGATCAGATCTTTGGAGGTTAGCTCGTCTACATCAGGTGAGGCCGAAGCGCTTGTTCTTGGGGACCCATGCTTGATTTCCTGCGGGGTCATGGCTTCCGAACCGTATAGCAGGCGAAAGGGAGTAACCCCGGTCGCCCGACACTCGGTCGTGTTCAGCGCCCAGATTGCTTCAGGTAGCAGGTCGGCCCATTTACCCTTCTTGTCGTCGAGGAGCATTTTCTTGATCGCCGTGAAAATCTTGCCGTTGGCACGCTCCATGATGCCGTTGGATTGTGGGGATATACTAAGGCGAAGGCAAGTCTGGTGCCAATGTAGAAGCAGAAGTCCCTGAAGTCTTGGCTATCAAATTGCTTGCCATTACCAACTGTGAGCTCGGATGGGACTCCAAATCGGCAAACAATGTTTTGCCAGAAGAATTTCTGGGCGGTCTTCGATGTTATCGTTGATACTGCTCTTGCCTCGATCCACTTGGTGAAATACTCGACAACGACGAAGGTGAACTTGAGGTTCCCTTGGGCCGTGGGTAGCGGCCCGACAATGTCTAGGCCCCAGCGCTGAAGGGGCCACATGTGGGCGATTAGCTTTGTGAACTGCAAAGGGCTTCCCGAGCGTGGAGAAAACTTTTGGCAGGCTTCGCACGACCTTGTGACCCGATTCGCGGTGCAGATCATAGCAGGCCGGTAGAAGCCTTGATGGATCACCTTGGCAGCTAGGGCCCTAGGCCCCGCGTGAGAGCCGCAAGTCCCATTGTGGACTTCGCGTAGGATCTGGACGCCTTCGGTCTCGGTGACGCATTTAAGCATGGGTTGACTGACCCCTTTCTTGTAAAGATGTCCCTTGATGAGAGCGAAGTCCCAGCTTCAGTGTTTGAGGCGCTTGGCCTCGCTGATATCGCTTGGGTGGCAGTATCCCTGCAGGAACATGGTTATCAGTGCCTGCCAGTCTTCGATCATGATGAGGTTGACTATGCGGTGGCCCTCGGTGTCGTTGGTTATTTTGAGGCCCTCTGGACTGCGAATGGCTGGCGTGCCGATGACGTGGTAGAACATGTCGGAGGGCAGGGCCTCGCCTCTGGCGGCTGCCTTGGCCAATGCGTCGGCCTCCTCGTTCCTGGCTCGGTCCACGTGCTACAAGGTGAAGCCTTTGAACTGTCTCTCGAGACTGCGGATAGCCACGAGGTAATGCGCAAGTGCGGGGTCCTTCGCTATGTAATCCTTCTCGAATTGGCCAATAACTACTTTGGAGTCTGTTCTTATTATGCAGGTGGTGACGCCAAGTGCCCGTAGCTTGCGAAGGCCGAGGATGACCGCTTCGTATTTTGCTACGTTGTTGGTGCATCTGTCGGACTCCAAAGCAAAGCTGTGATGTGCTGCATATCTGTGCTTGACCCCTATGGGCGAAGTGATGACTGCCGCTGCGCTTGCCCCCACATGGCACCATGCGCCGTCACAGTGGATGGTCCACACCTTCTCTACAGACGTGTCCAGCTGCGTTATTGGCCCGGTCTAGTCAACGATGAAGTCTGCCAGGACTTGTGACTTGATGGATGTCCTGGGCTCGAAGGTGATATGGTAGCCGGAGAGCTCGGCCGCCCACTTGGCGATCCAGACAGATGCCTCCAGATTTCTGAATAATTCGCCGAGTCCCTTGTCCGAGGTGACTCGCACCTTGAACGCTTCAAAATAGTGGCGCAGCTTGCGCGAAGCCATAACGACTGCGTAGGCGATTTTTTCCAGTTCCATCATGTTGCATTTTGATGTTGTGAGTACTTCGGAGACGTAATAAACTAGACACTGCCTGGTCGTGCCCTCTCTGTCCTGCTCTTGAACCAGCGCTGCGCTGACCGCGTGCGGCGAAGCTGCGATGTAGAGTAACAGGGGTAGCGAGGGGTTGGGGCTTGTAAGGATTGCCAGCTATGACAGGTGTTGCTTTAGTGATGCGAAGGCCGCCGCTTGCTCTGGTCCCCATGCGAAGTCCTTTGCGCCGCGTAGCGGTTTGAGGAAAGGTAGGCTTCGCTCTACGGATTTAGAAATGAATCTGTTGAGGGCGGCCAATCTACCTGTCATTCGTTGGACGTCTCTGGCTAACTGTGGGGGGGTCATGTTGATGATGGCCTCGATCTTGCTTGGGTTGGCTTCGATCCCGCGGTGCGACACCAGGTAGCCCAGTATTTTCCCTTGGCGAACGCCGAAGACACACTTTTCGGGGTTTAGGCGAAGTCGTGCGTCTCGCATATTCGTGAATGTTTCTGCGAGGTTAGCCAGGTGGTCCTCTTTGCTTTTGCTGGCGACGACGATGTTGTCTACATACGTAAATATGTTCTTGCCGACATGGCTCTCGAGCACCGTCTTAGTGAGATGAGAGAACGTGGACCCAACGTTCTTTAGTCCCTCCAGCATTCTGATGAAGCAGTACATGCCGAAGGGTGTTATGAAACTGGTGCTAGCCTTGTCTTCCTCCTTCATATATATCTGGTGATAGCTAGAGAAGCAGTCAAGGAGTGACATGACTTCGCACCCGACCGCGCTATCGACGATCTTGTCGATCCGAGGCAGGGGGAAGTTGTCCTTGGGGTAGGCCTTGTTGAGGCTGGTGAAATCAATGCACATCCGCCACTTGCCGCTCTTCTTTTGCACCATGACTACGTTGGAGAGCCACGTAGGGTAGGTGACTGGTTCGATGAACTTGGCCTCAAGCAGGCGGTGTACCTCGGCCTTGGTGGCTTCTGTCTTCTCATTTGACATTTTGCGCAGCCTCGGCTTCTTCGGCCTCACCGAAGGGTTGATGCCCAAGCTGTGCTCAATAATGGAGCGAATGACTCTGACCAGGTCGAGGGCAGACCAGACGAAGACGTCCTTATTTTTGGAAATACAGGAGATGAGTCTCTCCTCATCATGTGAAGTAAGGTCTTCGCTTATGACAACTATTTGCTTGGGTGTTGCCTGGTCAAGGGGGACTGTCTTCGTCCCATCATTGCTTTGCAGCTGTGCCTTTTCATCCCCGTTGATGGTTGGGCGGGTAGCCTCGGGGACCTCACGCTGCGCCGTGAGGCAGTGTACATTCCTTTGGCCTGGAACGAAGTCTCTTTCTATGTTGTGAGCGGCCTGCTGGTTGCCATGGACTGTGATCACGCCTAGCGGGCCCAGGATCTTCATGCACAGGTAAAGTCTGTGGATGGCTGCCTCAAACTTGTTGATGGAGCCCCGACCCATTATGGCGTTGTACGGGTACACCATGTCAACGATGTCGAAAGTGACCTGCTCACTTCGTGCATTGGGTGCTACACCGAAGGACAGGGGTAACTCAATTTTGCCCATTGGGAAGGTGCCCTTGCCATTGAAGCCATATAAGGGGGTTGTCCGAAGGCTTCAGCAAGCTGTGGCTGATGCCCATGTGGTCGAAGGCGTGGAGGAAAATGATGTCCGCCTGGCTGTAGTTGTCCACTAAGACCTTGTGTAGGTCCCAGCTTGCCACGCTACAGTTGATGACCATGGCGTCGATGTGTGGTGCGCTGCGGAGGTCGACATCTCTGGCGTCAAAAGTCAACGGCACGTGAGACCACTTTGTCTGCACGATTGCACCTGTGACGGCGACGTGGTTGACGTTGCGGTAATGGTCCCTCTTCTATCGCTTCATGTCGAAGTCGACGCTGGACCCCCCGGTGATCATGTGAATGACTCCACGATACGGCTGATCAACGAAGTCTTCTTGCTTTGGTGCTTGGGGGTGGTTTGGGTGGTGGATGTTTGGCTGCTGTGAGGGTGGACGTGGTAGTGGGGGTGGTACGATTTGTACCTCCTGGTGGTGTTGGTAAGCGTGATTAGGTGGATGTTGTGCGGGGCCGTGGTTGTATGGTTGTGGGAGTTGCTGATATGTGTGCGTGACAACTCTTGGGTTGTCAGCTAGTTACGCCCGAGACATCCTGTCCCTGGTGGCCTTCGTTTCCGGGCAGTCCCTTGTTGGGTGCGCACAGTCTTCGCCGTGAAACAAGCAGTAGAAACGGCGCGGTTGTTGCGCTCGTCCCCGACCCTAACCACGAGTTCCGTTGCCGCGGCCCTTTGGGGGATAATCTTGGCGGTGAGGGGCCTCACCAGCGGTGCTGGTTGGCAATGTTGTGTACCTGCTGCTGACTGCGGCCCTCCCAACCAGAGTCTGACTGCGAAGGTCTTGTCCACGTCCGGCTGGACTATGGAGGGTCCTTGGGTTTCCTCTAGGACTCGACCTTGCGCTGGTGGAGCTCTTTGGATCTGGCATATTTTTCGAACAGCTAATATAGCTCCTAGAGGTTCTTGGGTGGATCCCTGATGCAGTGGCTATAAAGGACGCCAGCCCAAAGGCCGCTGATGGTGTAGTGAATGGCGATTTGGTCATCAACCGAAGGCAGTTGTGACTTGAGGGTCAGAAACTTGCGGTAGTACTCCCACAGAGTTTCTCTCTCCAGCTGTTTGCAGAGTGACAATTCAGCCAAGGCATCGGTGTCTGGGCAGTATCCTTGGAAATTGAGCAGAAATTTGTCCTGGAGACTTCTCTAGGAGTCAATGGACAACGGAGGCAACCTGGTGTACCAGGTGAGGGCGGGGCCTTTGAGGGCCATGATGAATGACTTGGCCATCATGGCGTCGTCCCCTCCGGATGATGCAACGACGACTTGATAGCTCATGATATACTGTGCTAGGTCAGTGCTGCCGTTGTACTTGGGGTAGGTCCCTACCCTAAAATTGGCGGGCCATGGTGACACTTGCAGTTGCGGCGCCAGGGGGCTTCGCTCGTCAAGGTAATTGATGCCTTAGAAAGCTGCAGCGTGCGGGATGAAGGGCCCGCGCTGAGGGACGAATAGGTCTTCGACTGACGCATGCTGCTGGAGGGGCGGGCCATGGTGCAGATCGTGTTGGCCTTCGCGCTGCAAGAGCGCAATCTCTTGCTCGAGCTCCTGAGCCCTCTGCTCTTCGCGCTGCAAGGCTCTTAACCTTGTGGTCGTGGGATTGAGCCCCACGGTGGGCGCCAATGTTGGAACTTGCGTTCCCGGGCAGGTTGATTCCAACGTAGGAGTGAGAGAGATGTGAACACGGTTTAACTTGAGGCAGCAATTGCTCTGTTAATCCAACCCCTCAAGGGCACTGTACGGGGGTATTTATAGGTGCCTAGGTGCCCATCGTCTCAATGTAAGGACGCATGTGCCCTCTGGCACCCGGTCTATCCCCGGAATATTCCTATAGAGGAGGGTTACAGACTGTCATTACAGAAAAGTTGTTACAAATTGGGCCCGTAACACATTTATCCGAGCGGGGCCCATTACAATGGGCCGAATCCTACGTGGGCCTCCAAGCGGAGTGAGGACGTGGGACGGGGCGATATCGCTGTGGGCCTTCGTCCTATATCTTAGAAGATGAACGGTGGACATCGCCAATCTTTCTACTTCCTGTTGGCGCGGCGGGGTAGGCGTAGGGTGGACCTCGCCGGTCTTTCAGCTTCCTGCCGACGCAGCGAGGTAGACGAAGGCTGGAGCGGAGGGTAGCGTCTTCGCCTTCGCCCCAACACACTTCTTCAGTAGCTTCATCGATCTGCCTTTGAAGATCAGCCAGTCGCGCCATCTTCTCCTTCTTTCTTTGTACTTGCTGATGAATAATCTCCATATCCCTAATCTCTTGGTCCAACTGCTCCTCCTGGAGTGTTGGACTGGTGGCTTTCCTTTTCTGGCTTCGGGCCTCTCGAAGAGAGAGAGTTTCCTGGTTTGGGTCGAGCGGCTGCAAAGCAGCAGCCCCTAGCGCTGAAGCTTTCTTCGGCAGCATGACGTAGGTCAATTCTTGCCGAAGGTGGTCGAAAGAGTTCACCGGAGGTGGGCGCCAATGTTGGGGACTTGTTCTCATATGCTATGAGTTAAGAACAAGGCAACACATAATGTTAAAGGTTAATGTCCTTCATCCTTCGAAGCATTATTTCCCTTAGGATATAATGATCCTCAGACGAAGGTTATGAAAGACATACCTTCTGTAACACCCCAAGTGTTACCATGGCTATGGCACACCAATGCACTAATGACTGTGATCACATGTGGAAGAAACTTAAGGAGAAGAGCATAAGAATCTTGGAGACCATGTATTAACCAAGAAAGCAAATGACCTAAAAACATTACCCAAGCTTTTGGGCACTTGTCACCTTGGACAACAGGGGAGTAAACCCCTAAACCCCTCTTGAAACCCCTATCTCCTAAAACCTTGGTTAAAGGGAGAGATTAAGCAAATGTGCAAATCATGACCTAACCTTTGGAAAAGGTTAAGTAACATTTTAACCAACAAATATAGAGAGAAAACATTGCGAAAAGACCCCTTAAGAAACCAAAATCCATTCCTTAAATAGAGAGAGAGCTAGAGCCCTCTAATTTTCTCTAAGTCAAATTTTAACCCTAATCTAAAGATCAGCCGTGTTCACCTTGAAGATGGCACAAAAACCACTTAGGTTCTATACCAAAAATGTGGCATACCACCTAAGGCACCCACTGGAAAAAGTTGAGACTGAGCCTTTGATGTTTGACATGTCTTGGCATCATTTTTGTCGCGATGTGGGCAGAAAGACAAGCCAGATTTGGCGCTCGCATATCTCCTGATCTAGGGCGTATCTTCCATTGGAACTCACATATAAGAGATAGCCCTAGGTGCCAGGAGGAGGTCTGCGCCGGATTCATGGCAAGATTTGCACGTTTGCGATCTCTGCAGATGTTTGAACAATGGAAGAAACAAACCTCCACGTGTTCGACGTGTTCTGCGTGCGCCAGAGCATGCCCGCGCGCGCCCCCACGTGCCCAGTGCCGCGCCCAAGCCAAGCCAGCGCCATGGCCCGCGCCCACATCTATAAAACGCCCAGGAGCCTTGACCGTACCCCTCCGCACGCGCTCGACCTCACCGGAGCTCAAAATCTCACCGGCGCTGCCGTGCACAGCGTGTCCGCGGCCGCCCGATCCCCCTGCCACCGTAGACCGGCCAATAGAGCCATTCCCAACCCCGTCCGACCCTCGAGAGAGACTGTACGTGCCTCGGTGAAGCTCCCCGAGCGAGGAATCGAGCTCTACCTCGCCGGAGACACCGGATCAAGGTCACCGGACTTCACTCGACCGCCGGCTAGCGTGGACCGAGCTGCACGGTGAGTCTTTCTTCGATTCCTTGCACGGTTCGACTCCTTAGCACCCCGTGAAGCTTCCCGTGCCCTTGGATTAAACTATACCACCGTGGATAGGCCGGAGCACACGCCGCCAACGAGCTCGCCCGCCTGCGCGCGTGGACCGACCGATTCCGGCCATCACCGACGGCAAGCCGTACCTCGACGTGACCGCCAGAGCCTCCCTAAGCCAACCCCACCCTTCGCCGGACCTCCCTCGCCGCCGGTAAGCCGCGCCACCCTTTTCTTTCTCGCGGGTACTGTTTAAACCTAGGGAGGGACCACAGGGGAGAAGAAGCGAAAGCCAGGGGGTTTTGCGCAATGTCTGTGACTCAGCTGAATAGTCGCGCGGGGGTATAACTGAGAGAGTTGGTTTGTGAATACTCCGAGGACTTCGGTGCAAAGTGGATTTCCAGGAAACCTTTAATTAAATCTGATTTAAACTATAAACAACACTTGAATAATTCATAACTTCAGTTTTATTAAACCAATTTTGGTCAAACCAATTTTGTATGACTCTACATAATGTGAGCTACCTAGGAAAAATACAAAACCCCCTTAGTATTGCAGAAGAATTTAAAGTTTGGAATTAAATGTTGTTTTGGCCAAAAGCTAAATAATGGAGGGAAAAAATGGTTACACTGTTAGACTGAGGTTAAGAAAATTTGGAGAAACACATGACCACCTACTGACCTATAAAAAAATGTTAAACCTCTCTGTACACCCCCTTAGGATAGAGTTTACCATTTAAACCCTTTTAGCCTAAAGTTAAAGAAAATGTTAATGAAGGGTTGACCAAGGAACCAGACAACACCCATATTTTTGTTAGTCTACTTATGCAGTATAGTTCACTAGAAAATTTATTATACCCTGGTTTAGTATAAAATAAATAGGATACCTTTATTTTAAGAAAACAAGGAAAACTTAGAAAAACCCTACAAAAATAACCCCAAGGCAAAAACACCCCCAACCTTTGGGATAACTAATGTCTTGTTATGAAAAACATAGGAAAAATATGAAGTATGTTGTTTGATATTTTTCAAATGACAAGTTAGTTATAAGCACCTTTTTGGCATAAAACTTTAGAAAATCACAATTAAATAACCATCAATTGGCTTTCTGTGATTTTTGGCACAGAAGCTTATTATTATTGTTAGATGCCAACAAAAATAACCCTTAGGACAGAACCCACTTCTAATTAAGAGTTGTAGTGCAAAGTGGCCCATTTGCACCACTTTTGTTATTTTTGTCTAAAGCATAGCCTTTTTATTTTGAACCTCAAATTCCTAGAACAGGCTACATTGACCAATGGCAAGCCACTGTAATTTTTATAGAATTTTTGGAAAAAGTTAATTCACTTTTGTAGTTCAAACCTACTCTAGAATTCATAAATAGAAAATAAAGAAAGGGAAATGAATAATAAAAATTAGTGTCATCCTAAAACTCTTTGCAAATTGTCCACTGAAATATATAAAGGAAATACCAATCCACTATGCTCATCCTTAACAAAACCTAAACCTGGAGTGATAAGCATAAACCACTAAAAGCCACGTATGACCAAGGAACCCTAAGTGGCCAATTAACTTAGTTTTTCTTCCTTTAGCATAATGTTATTAAATCCTGCATAATCATGACATACATATTCATTGCATTTCGATAGACTGTAACCTCGCTGACGGAGAGTACGTCCTCGTGCCGGAGCAAGGAGCTGCTCAGGAGGTAGCCCCGGATCCAGCACCAGAGCCTCCACCAGAGGATTTGCCTGCCACTCCTTTGGAAGGCAAGCCCTGGTTTTATGCATAACCGTTTATATATGCTATTTTACTACACTTAATGTTTGTAGGCTTGTACTGTGCACTTAAGTGTAGGAGTTGAATGAAACCCTAGTTGCATGAACTCAGGATTCCTTTTTGAGATGGATACTAGTATGCTAGGTCGAGTAGCTGCTTTACTAATTAGGGATCTCGGTAAAAGTCGAGTGATTTTTCTAGCACTCACGCGAGTTCAGGAATTGACTGTACCCACTTTCATATCACATTGGTGTTAGTCTGTGGACAACAATCCATGGGGATTGGTTGTCTACGAGATGGAAAATTTGGTTAAGTATTATGGTGTGGTACCGTGTGTCAAGCGTTTGAACGTACTAAACACATACCGAGAAATATGGTAAATCGGTAAGCCTAGTACCTGATTGAACCTGGCAGCAGATTGCCTCCTCATGCGACCTGAGACGTAGTCTCCCATTCCGGTTATGGTGGGTACAAGTGCGGTCACTGCACGACGGCAGTCAGGGTCAGTGAGGCATTGTACGCCAAGGCGGTGAGCCCCTCTCTGCTGACGGGGAATCGATGGGGACGGTTGATATGTGTGGGGACGGAGTGCCCCTACATGTCGTGTGTTTAGGTTTACCTTGCAAGGATAATAACTCGATTCGAATCGTCTGCTTCTCGCAGCTAATGAGACTGCTTGATCCATGCTGCTACATTGAGTAACAAGTGGAAATATGAGGAGTTGATACAAGATGTTGATTGCTAAAAATGTTTGCTACTATGTATGAGTAGATAGTACATATTTAGCCTTAAGAGAGTCACACTTAAATTTGACAAAGTTAAAACTTGATTTAGAAACTCAGCTAGTGCTTTTGGCAACCAAACCCCACAGCCAAACAGGTGCATGTCTAGAGGTAGAGGAGTAGACTCCTCACACCGGGTAAGTCTAGCTGAGTATTAGTATACTCAGCCTTGCTTGTGGCAAAATTTTTACAGGTTCTTTGGAGGATATGGTTGCTGGAGTGACTTGGCTGTCCACCTTACCACCGGGTTGGACAGTCGAGTGGGACCCCGCCTCGGCCGAGGAGGAGCATGAGGAGTGATGGGACAGGCTTCCCATCTCTCTGCTTAATTATCGTTAGTTTCATTCCGCTGCACTTCGAACAATGATGACTACTTTTGCTAAAACTCCGATGATGATGTAATAAATTTAATACTCCTTAACGTATGGTTTTATGCTTTATTGTATTTGCTCTGTGACTCACCATCGAGTGAGATTGTGGTACTTGATCTTGTCGGTGGCCTCGTCAGACTAGATCCGAGGGATTGACGGGTTATTCCCATTTAAGTGTGGTCTAGCCTCTAAGGCGGGACTTAGGCACTTAAGTCGGAATAATTCGGGTAGTTCCACCACAGCTGGTATCGGAGCTTGTACCACCACAGAGGAATCAATAAACTATAAATACCACCCCTTTCCCAAGTAAAACTTGATAGAAACAAATGTTGGATAGATCGTAGGACGATCAGGATAGACCTAGGACGGAAGCCTTAGGATGATAGAAGGGTAGTTAGGTGGCTAAGTGATTAAGCCCTACAGGCTACTAAAAGGGGTGGGAGTTCTTCCCTATTCCCTTTATATGGACGTGAGGTCGTTCAGGACGAGCATGCATGCATTCTTAAACTTAAACAAATGGATAATTGAGTAAGGACTCTAATACAAAATGATGACCAACTAAGTACCCAGTACCATTATTCTATTTAGAGAGAGGCTGAGTTGGGCTTCCTTTTTCTTTTTATAATTCTTTTTCTTTTACTTACACTTAACCATATACTGATGACTTCCCACGGATCCTCAGACGACGGGAATGCACTGTCCCACACTGATGGGCTCGCACGAGAGGGCTTTTCCCGTATTTTGTGGGAGGTACTTCAGGGGGCCGGATACACGACACCTCCTCAGTACGCGGTGCAGCAGTTTGAGAAGCACCGAGTACCCAGCTGTAGAATGAGGATGACCCTGGAGCCTCATCCCCTGCAGCCCGGCTGGCGTTCGCTGAACTCAGAGTCCTTTGGGTACCAGGCCGAGGACACGGTCGAGGCGATTGCTCTACACGGGTTGACCACTTTCTGCGGATTCCACCCCTTGGAGCTGTCCACCCACCCCATTGGCTTGTTCCCCACGGAGAAGGAGGACGACCCGATGTGGAAGGACCGAGTGGAGCATGCCAAGGATATCTGGGCTCTCTACCCAGGCCAGACTGCTCACTTGACGGCGCGGTGCATGAATGCCCTGTATCGTCTGCAAGTGCTGCGTGGTGAGGCTATGTCTCATTTGATGGCATTGTTGGAGGCAACTAAGATCACTTTGGATAACAGAGAGGAGCTTGTGGTTGACTTGTCCACGGAGATGGTGGAAAAGGACTTACAAGTGGAGCAGTTATTAGATGAGATTCATGAACTTGAGGAGCTGGTAGGAACAAGGGAGAACACCATCGAGGTTCTCGAGGACCAGCTGATCAACACTTAGCAACAGCTTGCGGAGGCCAACGAGTACCTGGATATGCACCACCAGGAGATCTAGGGCATGGAGGCCAACGAGGATGTCGACATTGAGGGAGGAGAGGAGCCTGCCTCCAGCTTGGACACTACTGGCTCAAGGAGACCACCTTCCCCCGAGTCGAGTGTTGCCTCGTTCGCTCACTAGGTACCAGGGCTAGAGCTAGACGTTGGTGATGGTAGAACTCCTCGAAGCTAGCTTAGCTTTTGCACCCTTGGGGTACTAGGCTAGATAGAGTTGAGTCTTTTGGGCCATTGATGTAATCATGATAAACTCTTTTGGAAGCATGGTTGATGGATGATGTTAATTTTAAATTGGGAAGAAAAGTGATGTCTTGTGAAATCCTTTGTGTTATGCAAGAATCGATCGATTTCGCCTCTTAACTCTCCTACTATGATTAAACCTTAAACTTGAAGATGTGATATTAAGCATACATGTGATTTTTCATATGGCCGGGAGAACGCGTCGTGGTCAGAATGAGCGCGTTCCTCCACCGCCGCCACCGCCTCCCACTCTGCAGGAGCTAATGGCTCAGCATAATGAGATCTTGAGGCAGCTGGCTCAGCGTCAGCCACCACCTCAACACTATGGTGGTGGAGATCATCAACGTCACCCCGCGGCAGCCACTTACAAGGAGTTCCTCAGTACCTAGCCACCATTGTTCACCAGGGCAGTGGACCCACTGGATGCTGATGTTTGGATTAGAATAGTGGAATCCAAATTCCCGCTACTCCATGGAGTTTGCTCAGAGGTCACTAAAGTCAGGTTCGCCACCCAGCAGCTTTGTGGACCCGCAAGGACTTGGTGGGACCATTTTCTTGCCATGCAGCCAGAGGGCAGAGAGGTGGAATGGAGAGAATTCAAAGCAGCTTTTCGGGGGCACGATATACCAACTAGCATTATGGACCGAAAGCTCAATGAATTTCTGGCACTCACTCAGGGCAACAGGACAGTGCTACAGTATGCTCAAGCCTTCAATGACCTATGCCAGTATGTCGGTTATCATGCAGATATGGACGAGAAGAAGAGAGACAGGTTCAGGAGGGGGCTCAGCACTAAGCTCCGTGACCATCTCAACACCATCAGGGCCAACAGCTATAATGAGTTGGTCAACATGGCCATCTCCCAGGAGGACTGTATCACCGCTCGTCAGGCAGAAAAGAAGAGGAAGACCCCTGCGGCAGGACCTTCAGCTCAGCCACAGCGCTTCAGGATTGTGTCTGACACTCAGAACAGGGGACCTCAGTAGCAGCAAGGACGTTGGGTGATCCGACCGCAGCAGCAGCAGCAGGCACCCAACCGCACCAAGTTTCCAGCTCAGAGGAATAATCAACAGCAGTAGCAACCCCGTCAAGCCAATGACAACAGGTGTTTCACATGTGGCAACATCGGGCATTATGCCAAGAATTGCCCCAGAAACCAGCAGAAGCAGGGGCAGAATGTTAATCAGAATCAAGGCAAGAGGCAAAAAGTGCAAGTGAGGCAGGGCAAGCTGAACTTCACCACCATGGTTGATATTCCAGAGAGAGCACCCATCATGACTGGTATCTTTACAGTTTTGAATTATCCTGCTATTATTATTTTTTATTCTGGTGCATCGCATAGTTTTATCAGTGCCAAATTTAGTGCCAAGTGTCAGTTACCCTTCCACCACACCAATGGGGGTATTACGATTTCCACACTAGGAGGCAGGATTGCCACCAATCAAGTGAACCGGCAAGTGCCTATAAAATTTGGTAGTCTTGTGATTAGAACCACCCTCCTCATCTTAGGATTGGATAGTGTGGACATCATATTGGGGACGGATTGGTTATCCAGGCATCAGGCAGTATTGGATATTGCAGCAAGGGCCATTGAGATTCACTCCCCTGCTTATGTCGAGACTACTATATTTTTGCCTGACCAGGGTTGCACCCGTTCTTGTGCCTTCACCCTGATAGAGTCCCCAGTTGAGAGGATCCCAGTAGTCTGTGACTACCCAGATGTCTTTCCTGACGAATTGCCGGGAATGCCACCCGATAGAGACATTGAGTTCGCCATTGAATTGCAACCCGGGACTGCTCCTATCTCCAAGAGACCCTATAGGATGCCTCCCGCAGAACTGGCAGAACTGAAGAAGCAACTGCAAGAGCTGTTGGACAAGGGGTTCATTCGCCCAAGTACTTCACCTTGGGGGTGTCCGGCCTTATTTGTGAAGAAGAAGGATGAGAGTTTGAGAATGTGTGCCGATTACCGCCCTCTCAATGCGGTGACCATCAAGAACAAATACCCACTGCCCCGCATCGATGTTTTGTTTGATCAGTTGGTGGGAGCCAGAGTGTTCTCCAAGATAGACCTTCGTTCGGGCTACCATTAGATCAAAATCCGTGCTAGTGATATTCCGAAGACGGCTTTCTCGACCAGATATGGGCTTTATGAATTTTTGGTGATGTCTTTTGGACTGACCAATGCCCCGGCTTACTTCATGTACCTGATGAACTCAGTTTTCATGCCAGAGCTGTACAAATTTGTAGTGGTTTTCATTGATGATATTCTGGTCTACTCCAAGAATGAAGACGAACATACTGAGCATCTGCACATCGTGCTTCAATGATTGCGCGATCATCGTCTTTATGCTAAGTTGTCTAAATGTGAATTCTGGCTGAAGGAAATAAAATTTTTGGGTCACACAATTTCTCAGGATGGGATATCTGTTGATCCTAAGAAGGTACAAGAGGTAATGGATTGGAAACCTCCTACCACAGTGAGGCAGATTCGGAGTTTTCTGGGATTGGCGGGGTATTATCGACGATTCATTCCGGATTTCTCCAGAATTGCCAAGCCCATGACCGAGTTGTTGAAGAAGGGAGTCAAGTATAATTGGAGCCAAAAGTGCGAAGATGCCTTCCATACCCTAAGGCAGCATTTGACAACAGCCCCAGTGCTAGCTCAACCTGATAACACCAAGCCTTTTGAAGTTTATTGTGATGCTTCTGGCACTGGATTGGGATGTGTCTTAATGCAAGATAACAGAGTAATTGCTTATGCATCCCGAGCACTCAGACCCCATGAGCAGAATTACCCGACACATGATCTAGAGTTAGCAGCCATGGTTCATGCTCTCAAGATATGGAGACACTACTTGATGGGAGCTCACTATAACATTTACACTAATCACAAGAGTCTCAAATACATTTTCACTCAGGCAGATCTTAACATGAGGCAGAGGAGATGGTTAGAGCTAATCAAGGACTATGATTTGGAGGTGCATTACCATCCGGGCAAAGCCAATGTTGTGGCAGATGCCCTAAGCAGAAAGGCCTAGTGCAATTGTGTGAGCATGGATGCAAGAGTCACCACCCTGTGTGATGAGTTGTGCAAGCTAAACCTGGAAGTTGTTTCTTCAGGTGCCTTGAATTATATTTCAGTGGAGCCCACCTTACAAGAGCAAATAATCATGGCACAAATTGAAGACAAGGGTGTTCAGGTCATCAAGGAAATGGTCAAGCAGAAGGCGGAAAAATATAAATGTTTCCGTCAGGACAGCAAGGGAATTCTATGGTTTGGAGATCGATTGGTTGTTCCCAAGGACCCGGAGCTCAGAAAGAAGATATTGGATGAAGCTCACCTTTCAAAATTCTCCATGCACCCCGGCAGCAACAAGATGTATCATGATCTCAGATCTCTATACTGGTGGACCAGAATGAAGAGGGAAATTGCCAAGTACATATCCGAGTGCGACACCTGCCAGAGAATCAAAGCCAGTCATTTGAAGGCAGCAGGCCCTTTGCAACCCCTTCCCATACCATCTTGGAAATGGGAAGACATTTGCATGGATTTTATTGTGGGATTGCCCAATACCTCCAGGCACTATGATTCCATTTGGGTCATTGTCGACAGATTGACCAAGTCAGCTCATTTCTTGCCAGTACACACCACTCACAGGACGGAAAAGTATGCGGAAATCTACATTGACCAGATAGTTCGTTTGCATGGACTACTAAGGACTATAGTATCAGACAGAGGAGCACCATTTGTGGCATGATTTTGGGAACAATTGCACGAATCACTTGGGACCCATGTAATATGAAGCTCAGCATACCATCCTCAAACAGATGGCCAGACGGAAAGGGTAAATCAGGTTTTGGAAGACATGTTAAGGGCATGTGTGCTACACTATGGAAAGGATTGGGACAAGTGTCTTTCTTTGGTAGAATTTTCTTATAATAACAGCTACCAGTCCAGTCTGAAGATGGCACCTTTTGAGGCCTTGTATGGGAGAAGGTGTAGGACCCCGCTGAATTGGTCTCAAGCAGGAGAGAGGGAAATATTTGGGCCAGATTTGGTACTTGAAGCAGAGGAGAAGGTCAGAGTCATCAGGAAGAACTTAGAAGCTGCTCAGGCCAGGCAGAAGAGCTATCATGATAAGAGGCGGAAGCCTCTACAGTTTGAAGTGGGAGACCACGTTTATCTTAAAGTGTCACCCACTAAAGGTGTTCAGAGATTTGGAATCAAGGGCAAGTTAGCTCCACGCTACATTGGACCCTGTGAGATCAGGGAAGCTTGTCGACCAGTAGCGTATCAATTGAGGTTGCCACCACACATGTCGGCTATTCATGATGTGTTCCATGTATCTCAGCTGCAAAAATGTGTTCGCTTACCCACTGAAGTGCTACTAGTCCTAGAGATTGAGAAAGAGCCAGACCTGTCCTATCAAGAGTACCCCGTCAAGATATTGGATCAGAAAGAGAGATCAACCTGGGCAAGGTCAATCAGAATGTATAAGGTTCAGTGGAGTCACCATTCAGTAGAAGAAGCTACATGGGAGACTGAGGATTTTCTACGCTCTCGCTTCCCTGACTTTCTGCCCAAAGGAGTCGGTACGTAACCCCAAAAACCCACCCCCACCTGCACTTTGATTACAAATATAAGAAAAACTTAGATGATAAGGGTAGTCTACGTTAACTTAAAAAGGGCTTCCTTCTGAAGTTGCAAAGAGAATGACATTCGAAGAACATTTAACTAAAGAAACATAAATAAAAGCAGAAACCCCACACCAGCACACCTTCAAGGCACCCTCCTGAGGACACTACCTAAAATCTCGGGACGAGATTCCTTTAAGGGGGAAGGGCTGTAACACCCCAAGTGTTACCATGGCTATGGCACACCAATGCACTAATGACTGTGATCACATGTGGAAGAAACTTAAGGAGAAGAGCATAAGAATCTTGGAGACCATGTATTAACCAAGAAAGCAAATGACCTAAAAACATTACCCAAGCTTTTGTGCACTTGTCACCTTGGACAACAGGGGAGTAAACCCCTAGACCCCTCTTGAAACCCCTATCTCCTAAAACCTTGGTTAAAGGGAGAGATTAAGCAAATGTGCAAATCATGACCTAACCTTTGGCAAAGGTTAAGTAACATTTTAACCAACAAATATAGAGAGAAAACATTGCAAAAAGACCCCTTAAGAAACCCCAAATCCATTCCTTAAATAGAGAGAGAGCTAGAGCCCTCTAATTTTCTCTAAGTCAAATTTTAACCCTAATCTAAAGATCAGCCGTGCTCACCTTGAAGATGGCACCAAAACCACTTAGGTTCTATACCAAAAATGTGGCATACCACCTAAGGCACCCCCTGGAAAAAGTTGAGACCGAGCCTTTGACGTTTGACATGTCTTGGCATCGTTTTTGTCGTGATGTGGGTAGAGAGACAAGCCAGATTTGGCGCCCACATATCTCCTGATCTAGGGTGTATCTTCCATTGGAACTCACATATAAGAGATAGCCCTAGGTGCCAGGAGGAGGTCTGCGCCGGATTCATGGCAAGATTCGCACGTTTGCGATCTCTACAGACGTTTGAACAATGGAAGAAACAAACCTCCACGTGTTCAACACGTTCTACGCGCGCCAGAGCACACCCGCGCGCGCCCCCGCGTGCCCAGCGTCGTGCCCAAGCCAAGCCAGCGCCATGGCCCGCGCCCGCGTCTATAAAACACCCAGGATCCTTGATCGTACCCCTCCGCACGCGCTCGACCTCACCGGAGCTCAAAATCTCACCGGCGCTACCGTGCACAGCGTGTCCGCGGCCGCCCGATCCCCCTGCCACTGTAGACCGGCCAATAGAGCCATTCCCAACCCCGTCCAACCCTCAAGAGAGACTGTATGTGCCTCGGTGAAGCTTCCCGAGCAAGGAATCGAGCTCTACCTCGCCAGAGACACCGGATCAGGGTCACCGGACTTCACCTGACCGCCGGCGAGCGTGGACCGAGCTGCACGGTGAGTCTTTCTTCGATTCCTTGCATGGTTAGACTCCTTAGCACCCCATGAAGCTTCCCGTGTCCTTGGATTAAAGTATACCGCTGTGGATAGGCCGGAGCACACGCCGCCGACGAGCTCGCCCGCCTGCGCACGTGGACCGACCGATTCCGGCCATCACCGACGGCAAGCCGTACCTCGACGTGACCGCCAGAGCCTCCCGGAGCCAACCCCACCCTTCGTTGGACCTCCCTCGCCGCCTGTAAGCTGCGCCACCCTGTTCTTTCTCGCAGGTACTGTTTAAACCTAGGGAGGGACCGCGGGGGAGAAGAAGCGAAAGCCAGGGGGTTTTGCGCAATGTCTGTGACTCAGATGAATAGTCGCGCGGGGGTATAACTTAGAGAGTTGGTTTGTGAATACTCCGAGGACTTCGGTGCAAAGTGGATTTCCAGGAAACCTTTAATTAAATCTGATTTAAAATATAAACAATACTTGAATAATTCATAACTTCTGTTTTATTCAACCAAATTTGGTCAAACCAATTTTGTCTGACTCTACATAATGTGAGCTACCTAGGAAAAATACAAAACCCCCTTAGTATTGTAGAAGAATTTAAAGTTTGGAATTAAATGTTGTTTTGGCCAAAAGCTAAATAATGGAGGGAAAAAATGGTTACACTGTTAGACTGAGGTTAAGAAAATTTGGAGAAACACATGACCACCTACTGGCCTATAAAAAAACATTAAACCTCTCTGTACACCCCCTTAGGATAGAGTTTACCATTTAAACCCTTTTTAGCCTAAACTTAAAGAAAATGTTAATGAAGGGTTGACCAAGGAACCAGAGAGCACCCATATTTTTGTTAGTCTACTTATGCAGTATAGTTCACTAGAAAAATTTATTATACCCTGGTTTAGTATAAAATAAATAGGATACCTTTATTTTATGAAAACAAGGAAAACTTAGAAAAACCCTACAAAAATAACCCCAAGGCAAAAACACCCCCAACCTTTGGGATAACTAATGTCTTGTTATGAAAAACATAGGAAAAATATGAAGTCTGTTGTTTGATATTTTTCAAATGACAAGTTAGTTATAAGAACCTTTTTGGCATAAAACTTTAGAAAATCACAATTAAATAACCATTAATTGGCTTTCTGTGATTTTTGGCACAGAAGCTTATTATTACTGTTAGATGCCAACAAAAATAACCCTTAGGACAGAACCCACCTCTAATTAAGAGTTGTAGTGCAAAGTGGCCCATTTGCACCACTTTTGTTATTTTTGTCTAAAGCATAGCCTTTTTATTTTGAACCTCAAATTCCTAGAACAGGCTATATTGACCAATGGCAAGCCACTGTAATTTTTACAGAATTTTTGGAAAAAGTTAATTCACTTTTGTAGTTCAAACCTACTCTAGAATTCATAAATAGAAAAAAAGGAAGGGAAATGAATAATAAAAATTAGTGTCATCCTAAAACTCTTTGTAAATTGTCCACTAAAATATATAAAGGAAATACCAATCCACTATGCTCATCCTTAACAAAACCTAAACCTGGAGTGATAAGCATAAACCACTAAAAGCCACGTATGACCAAGGAACCCTAAGTGGCCAATTAACTTAGTTTTTCTTCCTTTAGCATAATGTTATTAAATCCTGCATAATCATAACATACATATTCATTGTATTTCGATAGACTGTAACCTCGCTGACGGAGAGTACGTCCTCATGCCGTAGCAAGGAGCTGCTCAGGAGGTAGCCCCGGATCCAGCACCAGAGCCTGCACCAGAGGATCTGCCTGCCACTGCTTTGGAAGGCAAGCCCCGGTTTTATGCATAACCGTTTATATATGCTATTTTACTACACTTAATATTTGTAGGATTGTATTGTGCACTTAAGTGTAGGAGTTGAATGAAACCCTAGTTGTATGAACTCAGGATTCCTTTTTGAGATGGATACTAGTATGCTAGGTCGAGTAGCTGCTTTACTAATTAGAGATCTGGGTAGAAGTCGAGTGATTTTTTCTAGCACTCGCGCGAGTTCAGGAATTGATTGTACCCACTTTCATATCACATTGGTGTTAGTCTGTGGACAACAATCCATGGGGATTGGTTGTCTACGAGATGGAAAATTTGGTTAAGGATTATGGTGTGGTACCGTGTGTCAAGCGTTTGAACGTACTAAACACATACCGAGAAATATGGTAAATCGGTAAGCCTAGTACCTGATTGAACCTAGCAGCAGATTGCCCTCCTCATGCGACCTGAGACGTAGTCTCCCATTCCGGTTATGGTGGGTACAAGTGCGGTCACTGCACGACGGCAGTCGGGGTCAGTGAGGCATTGTACGCCAAGGCGGTGAGCCCCTCTCTGCTGACGGGGAATCGATGGGGACGGTTGATATGTGTGGGGACAGAGTGCCCCTACATGTCGTGTGTTTAGGTTTACTTTGCAAGGATAAAAACTCGATTCGAATCGTCTGCTTCTCGCAGCTAATGAGACTGCTTGATCCATGCTGCTACATTGAGTAACAAGTGGAAATATGAGGAGTTGATACAAGATGTTGATTGCTAAAAATGTTTGCTACTATGTATGAGTAGATAGTACATATTTAGCCTTAAGAGAGTCACACTTAAATTTGACAAAGTTAAAACTTGATTTAGAAACTCAGCTAGTGCTTTTGGCAACCAAACCCCACAGCCAAACAGCTGCATGTTTAGAGGTGGAGGAGTAGACTCCTCACACCGGGTAAGTCTAGCTGAGTATTAGTATACTCAGCCTTGCTTGTGGCAAAATTTTTACAGGTTCTTTGGAGGATATGGTTGCTGGAGTGACTTGGCCATCCACCTTACCACCGGGTTGGACAGTCGAGTGGGACCCTGCCTCGGCCGAGGAGGAGCATGAGGAGTGATGGGACAGGCTTCCCATCTCCCTGTTTAATTATCGTTAGTTTCATTCCGCTGCACTTCGAACAATGATGACTACTTTTGCTAAAACTCGGATGATGATGTAATAAATTTAATACTCCTTAACGTATGGTTTTATGCTTTATTGTATTTGCTCTGTGACTCACCATCGAGTGAGATTGTGGTACTTGATCCTGTCGGTGGCCTCGTCGGACTAGATCCGAGAGATTGACGGGTTATTCCCATTTAAGTGTGGTCTAGCCTCTAAGGCGGGACTTAGGCACTTAACTCGGAATAATTCGGGCAATTCCGCCACACCTTCAACATCGTAGTATATATTAATGAAAGAAGAAGCATAATGAATATGAAAGTCAACATGAATAATCATATGACATCATTTATATATCCTCTTTTTATTAACATAGATAAACAGAAACAAAATTGAATCATATTTGTACCTTCGGTTTGACAGAAGGTAAAAGTCCAAGCGTGACGCACGAGTGAATACAAGTCAGCGCAAACAGTATGGGGGAACTGTTCATCTATTTATAGGCACAGGACGCAGCCTATGAGAAATTACATTCATGCTCTTTACATTCATTGTTAACTAATAGTCAACTCTATGAGGACTAGATAGCCTTTTCCCTTTTAAGTCGGTTCCTTTCTCCGCCATTTAGCCACAACCTTCATCGTGATCATGCTTTTAGCCCGAGTCCAAAGGTACCTGTTCATATGTTACACTTGGAAGGTTTTGTTAGACCTTGTTTTTGAGGACCTTCAGTGGACGAAGGCCCCCAACACAAGGTTATTCTAAGATCCCTTGTTTTTCGTAACCCTACTCAAGTTCAATTAATATGTGGGGATCCTAGATATAAACTAATGTCTCCCAAGGAGGTTACTAACAAGTTTGTGAGCTTTGAACTTATGATCAAAGACTCCAAACAAATCGTCAACTTGGAGCAAGGCGCCACCTCTGCACCCGAGGTGCACCCGTCGCATTCAAAGCGAAGGAAGTGAAGAATGAGAAGTCTACACCAAGTAGGCTTCCAATCGACGCCTCAAAGCTTGACAACGAGGAAATGGCGCTCATCATCAAGAGCTTCCACCAAATCCTCAAGCAAAGAAGGGGGAAGGACCACAAGTCCCGCTCCAAGAGGGTGTGCTACTAGTGTGGTAAGTCCGATCACTTTATCGCTAAATGTCCAATTTCTAATGAAAGTGATAGGGACGAAGACAAGAAGGGTAAGAAGAAGGAGAAGAAGAAATACTACAAGAAGAAGGGCGGTGATGCCCAAATATGCCAGGAATGGGACTCTGACAAGAGCTCCACCGATGCCTCCTCCGATGAGGACGCCACCAACATCACCGTCAACAAAGGTCTCCTCTTCCCCAACATCGGCCACAAGTGTCTCATGGCTAAGGACGACAAGAAGAAGGTACACTCTGGAGCCACCCCAAATATACAACATCTAGTGATGAGGGTAGCTCTAGCGATGATAAAAATGATTTACTTATTCTTTTTGCCAACCTTAACATGGAACAAAAGAAAAAGTTAAATGAACTAATAGATACCATTAATGAAAATGATGATCTCTTGGAAAGCCAAGAGGACTTTCTCGTTAAAGAAAATAAAAAATTTGTTAAGTTGAAAAATGCTTATGCTCAGGAAGTAGAAAAATGTGAAAACTAATCTAAGGAGCTTAGCATTTGTCATGATTCAATTTCTAGTCTTAGAACTAAGAATGCTAGTTTATTTTCTAAGATTGAAAAGTTGAATATTTGTAATGATTTCATTTCCTATCTTAGAGATGAGAATGCCTTATTAAATGCTAAGATAGAAGAATTAAATGTTTGCAAACCATCTACATCTACTATCGAGCATGTCTCCATTTGCACTATATGTAGAGATATAAATATTGAAGCTATTGATGATCAACTTGCCATGATTAAAAATCAAAATGATCAAAATGCTAAAATTGCTGAGCATGAGCTCGAAAATGAAAAATTTAAATTTGCCCGTAGCATGCTTTATAATGAGAGATGCCCTGGCATTAAGGATGGCATTGGGTTCCAACAAGGGAACCAATCCAATGTCAAGCTTAATACCCCTAAGAGATTGTCTAACTTTGTGAAGGGCAAGGCTCCCATGGTTTCAGGATAGTGAAGGTTACATTTTATATCCTGCTAACTATCTTGAACACAAAATTAGGAAGATTCATGCTAGGAAACCTCATAATGTTTCTCATCATGCATTTATGTATAAAAATGAGGCTTCCAGCTCTAGGCATACCACTCATGTTAAAATGCCTAGAAAGAAGATTCCTGCTGCATCAAATGAACAGAATGTTTCATTTAAGACTTTTGATGCTTCATATGTTTTAACTAACAAATCAGGCCAAGTAGTTGCCAAATATGTTGGGGGCAAACACAAGAGCCCCAAAACTTGTGTTTGGGTACCCAAGGTGCTTGTTTCTAACATCAAAGGACCCAAGACTGTTTGGGTACCTAAGAACAAGGCCTAAAATTGTTTTGTAGGTTTATGCATCCAGTGGTTCAAGTTGGATAATCGATAGCGGGTGCACAAACCACATGACAGGGGAGAAGAGAATGTTTTCCTCCTATGAGAAAAATGAAGATCCCCAATGAGCTATCACATTCGGGGATGGAAATCAAGGTTTGGTCAAAGGTTTGGGTAAAATTGCTATATCACCTTACCATTCTATTTCCAATGTTTTTCTTGTAGATTCCTTAGATTACAATTTACTTTCTGTTTCTCAATTGTGTAAAATGGGCTACAACTGTCTATTCACTGATATAAGTGTTACTGTCTTTAGAAGAAGTAATGATTCAATAGCATTTAAGGGAGTGTTAGATGGTCAGCTATATTTAGTGGATTTTAATGATAATCAAGATAAGCTAGACACTTGTTTAATTGCTTAGACTAATATGGGCTGGCTCTAGCATCGCCGACTTGCCCATGTTGGGATGAAGAATCTTCACAAGCTTCCAAAGGGAGAGCACATTTTAGGACTAACCAATGTTCATTTTGAGAAAGACAGGTTTGTAGAGCATGTCAAGTAGGGAAGCAAGTTGGAGTCCACCATCCACACAAAAACATCATGACAACAGGCAGGCCGCTCGAGTTACTCCACATGGATCTATTTGGCCCGATAGCTTACATAAGCATCGGCGGGAGTAAGTACTGTCTAGTTATTGTGGATGATTATTCTTGCTTCACTTGGGTGTTCTTTTTGTAGGAAAAATCACAAACCCAAGAGACTTTAAAAAGATTTTTAAGACGGGCTCAAAATGAGTTTGGACTACGAATTAAAAAGATAAGAAGCGATAATGGGACGGAGTTCAAAAATTCTCAAATTGAAGGATTTCTTGAGGAGGAGGGCATCAAGCATGAGTTCTCTTCTCCCTACACACCTCAACAAAATGGTGTAGTGGAGAGGAAGAATAGAACTCTACTAGACATGGCAAGAACCATGCTTGATGAGTACAAGACACCGGACCGGTTTTGAGTGGAAGCAATCAACAATGCTTGCTACTCCATCAACCGGCTCTACGCTCACCGAATCCTCAAGAAGACATCATACAAACTCCTCACTAGTAAAAAGCCCAATGTTTCATATTTTAGAGTCTTCGGGAGCAAATGCTTTATTCTTATCAAAAGAGGTAGAAGTTCTAAATTTGCTCCTAAAGTTGTAGAAGGATTCTTATTAGGTTATGACTCAAACACAAGGGCATATAGAGTCTACAATAAATCCACTGGATTAGTTGAAGTTTCTTGTGACATTGTGTTTGATGAGACTCATGGCTCCCAAGTGGAGCAAGTTGATCTTGATGAACTAGATGATGAAGAGGCTCTATGCATTGCGCTAAGGAACATGTCCATTGGAGATGTGTGTCCTAAGGAATCCGAAGAGCCTCCATAAGCACAAAATCAACCATCATCTTCCATGCAAGCATCTCCACCAACTCAAGATGAGGACCAGGCTCAAATTGATGAAGATCAAGGGGATGAGCCACCTCAAGAAGAGGACAATGATCAAGGGGGAGATGAAGATGATCAAGACAAGGAAGATGATCAAGAGATTAGAGATCAAAGACCACCACACCAAAGAGTCCACCAAGCAATTCAACGAGATCACCCTGTCAACTCCATCCTTGGTGACAATCATAAGGGGGTAACCACTAGATCTCGAGTTGCTCATTTCTGTGAACATTACTCTTTTGTGTCTTCTAGTGAGCCATATAGGATAGAGGATGCACTAAGAGATCCTGATTGGGTGGTGGCAATGCAAGAGGAGCTCAATAACTTCACGAGGAATGAGGTATGGCATTTGGTTCCATGTCCTAATCAAAATGTTGTTGGTACCAAGTGGGTATTCTGCAACAAGCAAGATGAGCATGGTGTGGTGACAAGAAACAAAGCCCGACTTGTAGCCAAAGGCTAT
Organism: Zea luxurians; assembly: GCA_029449295.1. Taxonomy (NCBI): domain Eukaryota; kingdom Viridiplantae; phylum Streptophyta; class Magnoliopsida; order Poales; family Poaceae; genus Zea; species Zea luxurians. Next base: position 64,169,206 of record JAOPSE010000011.1, on the reverse strand, counting down.
TCACAAGTCGAAGGTTTGGACTTTGATGAAACTTATGCACCCATAGCTAGGCTTGAGTCAATTCGTATATTACTTGCCTATGCTACTTACCATGGCTTCAAGCTTTATCAAATGGATGTGAAAAGTGTCTTCCTCAATGGACCTATCAAGGAAGAGGTCTATGTTGAGCAACCTCCCGACTTTGAAGATAGTGAGTATCCTAACCATGTGTACAAGCTCTCAAAGGCGCTTTATGGACTCAAGCAAGCCCCGAGAGCTTGGTATGAATGCCTGTGAGATTTTCTTATCGCTAATGGCTTCAAAGTCGGTAAAGCCGATCCTACTCTCTTCATTAAAACTGTTGAAAAAGACTTGTTTATATGCCAAATTTATGTTGATGATATCATATTTGGGTCTACTAACAAGTCAACTTGTGAAGAATTTAGTAGGATCATGGTACAGAAATTCAAGATTTCTATGATGGGGGAGTTGAGGTATTTCCTAGGATTTCAAATCAAGCAACTCCAAGAGGGCACCTTCATCAGCCAAACAAAGTACATTCAAGACATACTTAAGAAGTTTGGAATGAAGGATGGCAAACTCATCAAGACACCAATGGGAACCAATGGGCAACTTGACCACGGCATGGGAGGTAAATCCGTAGATCAAAAGGTATATCGGTCGATGATAGGATCTTTACTCTACTTATGTGCATCTCGACTGGATATTATGCTTTCTGTATGCATGTCTGTAAGATTTCAGGCAAATCCTAAGGAACTTCATCTTAGGGCCGTGAAAAGAATCATGAGGTATTTAGTTTACACTCCTAAGTTTGGGCTTTGGTACCCCAAGCGATCTACCTTTGATCTAATTGGGTATTCCGATGCTGATTGGGCAGGGTGTAAAATTGATAGAAAGAGCACATCAGGGACTTGTCAGTTTTTGGGAATATCCCTAGTGTCATGGGCTTCAAAGAAACAAAATTAATTAGCTCTTTCCACCGCCGAAGCCGAGTACATTGCCGCAGGTCATTGTTGTACGCAATTACTTTGGATGAGGCAAACCCTTAGGGACTATGGCTACAAATTAAGCAAAGTCCCTCTTCCTATGTGACAATGAAAGTGCAATCCGCATGGCGGATAATCTCGTTGAACACAGCCACACTAAGCACATAGATATTCGGTATCACTTTCTGCGAGATCACTAACAAAAGGGGGATATCGAAATTGCTTATGTTAACACCCACAACCAATTAGCCGAAATTTTTACAAAGCCACTAGATGAGAAAACCTTTAGCAAACTTAGGAATGAGCTAAATATACTTGATTCTCGGAATTTTAATTGAAACATTGCACACATAGCTAATTTATATACCTTTGATTGTATCTCTTTCATTTGGTACAACTGCATATTTCTTATTCTTCATGTGCCAAGACTAATACTAATGTGTTATCAAGTGTATTTCTCTACTTAGTCTTAGATTGAAAGGGAATTGGAGGATACGGCAAAGACAAGGCTTCCACTCCAAACTCCGACGGTATAATTTAACCTTTGCCGCTACTCCACAAACACTCAATGGTTTGATATTCACTCATATTTATTTCACCATTTGGGAGAAGGTATTAGTCCCAAAGGGGGAGAAAGCTGCAAAAGGGCTCTCAAGTTCTTCATTTTTGGCGATTAATGCTAAAGGGGGAGAATGTATTAAGCCCAAAGCAAAAGGACCGCACCACCATATTTTCAAAAAAAATTTAAAGAAGCATGAATTTTTCAATTGGTATGTGAAGTATGTGAAGAAAACTCTCATTTAATATATCATTTGGTATTTCCAAACTGATATCTTCAAAACTTCACATTAGTAGGCAAAATTTCAATTGGTATAAATTTCACCGGGTATCTATTTAAAACACCCTCTTGAAAGCTAAGGGGAGAATTTCATCAAGGGGAGCATTTATGTAGTCAAAGGAAAAGCATTTGAAATAGGGGGACGAATTTCAAATCCTAAAAATTCTTCTTGCAATCATATTCCTATACCTTTGACTATTTGCAAAGTTTTTGAAAAGATTTCTAGAAGATTTGCAAAAACAAAACTAGTAGTGCAAATGTGGTCTGAAATATTAAATAAAAGAAAGTCAATCCATTCAATCTTACTCATTCTTAGTGATACTTTCATTTGGTTCAATTCTAGGTAACATATGCACAAGTCATCTCAATTGCAAACTAGTTACATTTCTGCACTTTACATTTGCTTTGGTTTGTGTTGGCATCAATCACCAAAAAGGGGGAGATTGAAAGGGAAAATTGGGTTAACCATTTCCTATAATTAATTTTGGTGGTTGAACGACCAACGCAAACATGTGGACTAACTAGTTTGTCTAGAATTCATGTATTACAGGTGCATAAGGTTCAACACAAACCAAGAAAGAAATCAGTTAGGGACACAATTTTATTGGAGCAAAAAGGACTTGAGTGTGCTGAAAAATGGCGCACCGGACTGTCCGGTGTGCCAACGTACAGTGTCCGGTGCACCAGGTCGTACAGATGTCAACCAGCCACTCTCGGGAATTTGGAGACGTGCTCCGCTATAATTCACTGGACTGTCCGGTGAGCCAGCGGAGCAACGGCTCCCTGCGCCAACGGTCGACTCTGCAAAGTGCTACAGTGATGAACAGTGCCTAGATAGAGTTAGAAGCGCAGAAGTCAGAGTGCACCGGACTGTCCGGTGCAGCTAGAAGACAAACATCACCAACGGTCAACTGCTCATAACCCTAACGGACGAGCTGACGTGGCATGCACCGGACAATGCACAGTGCCTGTCCGGTGCGCCCATCGCCAGCAGCCTTCACCAACGGCTATGGAAGTGGTTGGGGGCTATAAATACCCCCAACCACCTCATTCATAACCATCCAAGCATTCGAAACATCTCATTCAATACAAGAGCAAAAGACTCCACTCAAAGACACATCAAATAGATTGAATCCTCTCAAAGCCTCCAAAATCAACTCAATTCCATTAGGGACTTGAGAGAGGGTGTTTTGTGTTCTTTTGTTGCTCTTGTCGCTTGGATTGGCCTTTTTCTTTTCCCATTCTTATTCTCAAGTGCTTTGTAAGCGAAGCAAGAGACACCGAGTGTGTGGTGGTCCTTGCGAGGTCTTAGTGACCCGTGAGATTAAGGAAGAAGGCTCACTCGGTCTAAGTGACTGTTTGAGAGAGGGAAAGGGTTGAAATAGACCCGGTCTTTGTGACCTCCTCAATGGGGACTAGGTTCTTTGGAACCAAACCTCGGTAAAATAAATCACCATGTTCACTCACCTTGATTCTTGTTTGATTTGTTTTTCCCTCTCTTTGGACTTGAATTTAATTCTAACGCTATCCCCAGCTTGTAGTGTGTGTTTAAAGTTATAAATTTCAGGTTTCGCCTATTCACCCCCCCCCCCTTCTAGGCGACTTTCACTAATCCCATGAGGGACTAATATTAGGGGGCGAGTCTTGGTCGAAGGTCCTCAAGTTGACAATTTTTAGTCTTTTAAGTCTATTTCATGGGTCGAAGGATATGTGCTTCGATAGCTTGCTTTGGCAAACTGGATGAGGAGGAGTGGATTTGACAATATAAGTGACAAGGAGCTTCATCGTATCATTTGATTTGGCACGACAAAGCATCAGCCAGTCAAGCGCCAACTACATAAACGAAGGAGTCCAGAAGAGATGTATACGACACGACTACAAAGGAAAAGATGAAGATACCCCTTGTGGACCTCTGTACATATACTCTATACACAGTGATCAGGCTATAAATGTAATTTCATATGAAGGTGTACATGAACAGATCCCTATAAATAGGTCTATAGTGCCCACATTAAAGATGGGACCCTCGTCTCGGCCTTAGAACTCTGATTCTGAAGTTGCTATCTTGTAACATCCTTCGTGTGATCGAGCAATGACATGAAGGTAACCCATTAAAAGACAATGCAGAATAATGAAAAAGTAACATTCTTTCATTATTTGTTGTGTTCATTTCCCTTAATAACCTTCTCCCCATGCCCTTCCACGTTTAATACGGCAAAGGGGGAAGGTATACGATCTGATTGTGTCGCCTTGTTATGTACCCGAACAAATATTTTATCAAGTGACCAACACCTTCCTCATCATCGGATACCCAATGATCAATTTGCTGAGCAGTTAGGGATGGCAATGGTAAGATGGGTACATGAGCCATATCCATATCCAATAGAGAAAAAATACAACATTACCCATACCCACTACTCATCATGAGTACAAAATTACCACATATCCATACCTACCACGGGTAGCAGGTACCCAATCCCACCAAAAATCCAATTGACATGATTATTTTAATCACAAAAGTAAGTACCAAATATAAAATATTGGAGCCTTATATCTCATCAATAATGAAAGATATTAAATAGCAGTTATCTTTTTGACCAGCATGACAAATTTATCAAATCCAACATAATTTTATCACAAGTTCAACATTTAATTTTACTTTTAATTTTATATAGAACACTTGTAATAATTCAAACATACTTGTCATAGGTTAGTGGGTTTCCCGTCGGGTAGCAGGTTTAGGCAATAGAGAATATACTCATACCCATCATACCCGTTGAGTATAATAAATGGTCCAATAAAATAAATACTGGTGGGCATCAAAATTTACCATACCCATGTTCTAATAATAGTTTTTATCCATCACATATCAGGTTTCTGCTACCATTGCCATCTCTACAAGCAGTCAAGCGATTCCACTTCATGCTGGTACATTGTTCACATGTCGCAGCACCTCATCATTAGGCTTCAATCATCATAAGATGATCCACTGCTTATCAATCTATGATCGGACCTATTTGAGTCAACTTTTTTTAAAAGATTTTCTAAGAATCTGGATTCCTGGATAATATAACTGTCACCAGAATCTAGATATCATGGGGCTTACGTGTGGAGGAAAATCAATGAGAAGTCTACACAATTTATGGTTTAGGAAGCGGCGAATTCCTCCCGACGCGGTGATTAGACGAATTCTATGTTTACGTTAGTTTGGACGAGTTTTATAGAAGTAATTTTCATAGAAGTGGGCCAAAATAAAGAGGCTATTGTATCGAATACTCTCTATGGTAGAGAATTTTAAGTGTGAACAAGTACATTATTCGTATTATGCCACGATCATTGGAAAGAAATCTCAATGTACAAGTATATTACATTGTTTACAACATTTACCCTATACATATTTACATCCACATAGTGTGTGTGAGACGATGTGAGCCCAAGACGTAGAAAAAAGAAGAAAAAAAATCAAGGTATGCAAGAAAGAACGAGGTGTTCTGCACTCCTACTACCCTACTATACTCTGCTCCTGGTCTGGGACACGTGTGCACGCGCATCGGGTCATGGTTGCCCAAAGACATCCTAACGAAAAGTGTGCGCACCGGCTTAGACTGCGCGACGACACAATGGGCACGAGGCGTGCCGGAGCAGCCAGACGTCGATGCACGGCAGGTGGAACGTGTGCCCGCACTCCGGCAAGCTCCGCGCCGTCTCGCCTGCCTCGAAGTCCTGCAAAATCAAACCACCGACCGGGTCGATGTCGACCATCAAAAACTGTGCAGAAACGACACGAAAATCGGCCATGCACAGCCTGCACTCCCTGAAAGTAGCCGATGTACATGCCGGCGGGGATCTGTAGGTAGCTGACCTGAAGGCAGACGGAGCAGCCGATGGGCTCCCCGGAGGCGTCGGCGACGGTGTGCTCGGTGAAGGCCATGATGGGGAGCGCCGCGACGGCGGCGGCCGGCATGCCCTTGGCGTTGGCGGCGCCCGTCTCGAACATGTCCGCCAGTGTCGGCGCCATGCCCTGCGAGTCCGCGGCGTTCATCTGCGCGGCCGATCGAGAGCACGTTAGCTTGGCTGGAGACTTGAGGTTGTCTGTTGAGATGATCCTGGCTGGACTGTGAGCGGATGATGGGGCTTTGTGCTTACCTGACTGTCGACGGCGCTTTGCACGGCCGGGTCCACCTTCTCTCGTACCAGGCGGCCGGTCAGTAGGCTCCAGAGGACATCGAGCTGAAACGTTTTAGAAGAAAATTGATCTTTTGTTACTAGGTTGGTGAACAAAGAGATTGGATTGGGTATGAAACGGCGAAACTGATTGTTACGTACCACGTATAGGACGCTCCAGATCCCGGACTCGTCGGAGCGCCAGATGGCAACGGAGGAATCGACAACTTCCATGGACACAACGGCGCCGGAGATGGACCCGATGCCGGCGCCGCGCACCAGGCCGCTCTCCGTGGCGAGCCCGATCAGCGCGCCCGTGACGGCCCCGAGGACCATGCCCACTGCATGAAACCAAGAATCAGTGAGCCTCGGTTGGTCCGTTGAACGCGCTAGAACCACTTGTGTAGCAGTAGCACGCAACGGCGGAGGAAGAGGGCACGGTGAACACATGAATCGAATCGATCGATCAAACTGATGGCAAGTCGAAAATCTATCCACCGACCTGCCGCGAAGACGAAGGTGACCAGGCCCCGGATCACCGCGCCGGCGACGCGCGCTGGCAGGCGGGAGATGCTCCTGCCGCGCCGCGACGTGGACGACGACGCGCTGGCGGTCCCGGAGATCGCGGCCGCCTCCATGTCCATGATGCTCGCTCGCTCGCTTGTCGGTGCGCGCGCAGGAGAGGACACGAAAGGGGAAGAAGACCTGACGGTGGAGCTGTGGTTTAGTCGTGGTACAACAGATGGCACAGCAGACTAGACGAGGGATTTGCGGACGGGCGGACTTTGTGGCGCGCTGGGTTTGGAAATTTATAGGTTGTTCTGGCTGGTGGACTTACGCGTTGTTCTTGTTCTGCCGCCCGCGCCCACGGCTGCGCTCGGCTCGGCAGGTCAGTCGTGCGCCCGCGTCTGCTCTCGACGGCGACTCTGACGTGGAGAGCCTGGCTGGCGGTGGAACGCGCCCACGCACGCACGCAAAGCGTCCGGGAGGCAGCAACCAGGCAACAGCACGCACGGACCGCGCTGTGCCGGGCGCATAAATGCTAACCATCCGTCCGGCGCGCGTTTGACGGCGACGGCGGCCCCAGCCCGAAAGGGTGGTTGGCGAAGGATCGCCGCGCCGTGCGTGCCCGCCTTGGTTTCCTTGTTCCGCTCGCTCTCTTAACGGCTAAGCTTCCCTCTTCCCGCACACCACCACCAACCACGACGCCGTCCCGCTGCCCTGCCTGCTCTTGCGTTGCGCATGTCTCATCCGTCACCTCATCTCACTCGTTGCGGGCACCCCGGACGGCTGATCGATCGGGCATTGAAAGGGAGTTCCGAAGCATCGCGCTAGAGATGGCACTCAGCGACCCGATATCTATTGATCCTATTGACAACTTTTCGGAGCGCCAAACACTCAACAATAACGGTGGCGGTGCTCTCTGGTCAGGCGCTAACGGTCCGCGGCCAGGGACCGGACGGTCTGCGACCTGGCGCAGAGGTTAGGGTTCTCTGCCTCACGGCCAGACGGTCCGCACCCTATGGCCGGACGGTCCAAGCGTGCGCAGGGGCGGTGGAGGATCGCTGGCGGCGCCTGAATCTCGCTCCCGGTAGGGATCCTGTCGGGGAGGAGAGATCCTAAGAGTTGTCTAGGCTCGGGTAGACCGACCTAGACTCCTCTAATCGACGTAGAGTCGAAGAGAAGTAAAAGATTTGGAGATTGGAAGACTAAATCTAAACTAGACTAGAACTACTACTAGGATAAAATGTAAATTGTATTGATTGAAGGTTTGATTCCGTTGGTCAAATCGGCCGTATACCTCTGTATTTATAGAGGAGGGAGGCTAGACCCGTTACAAACAAATTTCCGAGTTTATCCCGAGATTCTCGCCAACAAACATAGCAAGAAACTCGGAACACTAATCTGTTCTGCGCCTGCGCGGACCGTCTGGCCCATAGGCGCGGATTGTCCGAACCGCGGACCATCCGGCCTTCTCATTTTCGTGCCCAACATATGCCCCCCTGCCTTTTGGTGGACCTGAGCAAACTAAAAGCATTTAACTCGATGTGATGATATCGGTTTTTTAAAGCATCTTGCGACATACTAGGATGGTACTGCTTGAGAAAACGCCGATTCAAAGCCTTTGGTAAATCCTTGCCTTGTAATGTTTGTAGTAAATAGGCGTTACCAGACATTACCTATTTTACTTTATAAGGACCCTCCAAGCTTGGCGACCACTTTCCAAACTTTCGGTCTTTGTTCCTTAGCGGCATGATGGTCTTCCACACCAGCTCCCTTACTTGAAATGACTTTACTTTGACCTTCTTGTTGTAGGCCCTGGCTACCATGATCTTGTCCTTTTCTATTGCTCCCAAAGCTATCAACCTCTTATCGGTCACCTCATCAATATTATCAATTATTGAATTATAATAATCAAAGACAGTTAGATCATTTTGCCTAGCGAACCTGAAAGTATTTAAACTTATTTCCACAGGCAACACTGCTTCCTGCCCAAAGACAAGCTCAAAAGGAGATACTTTAGTAGCACTATGTTTAGATATTCTGTGAGCCCATAAAGCTTCAGACAAAATCTTATGTCAATGCTTAGGACTATCGGATATCTTATTTTTTATCAAGTTAATCAATGTCCTATTAGTAGACTCGGCCTGTCCATTGGCCTGAGCATAATATGAAGATAAATTAAGCAACTCAATTCTATCTGATTCAGCAAATTCACGTACCTCCTTCGACATAAAAGAAGTTCCTTGATCTATAGTCAAGGTCTGGGGAATGCCGAATCGGTGAATAATATGTTCAGTTATGAACTCAATTATCTCCTGGTGTGTCATGTTCTTCAGAGCAACGGCTTTAGTCCATTTGGTAAAGTAGTCAGTGGCAACTAACACGAACCGATACCCCTTTGATGATGAAGGATGAATTTGTCCAATAAAGTCTAATCCCCATCCTCTGAAAGGCCAAGGCTTGATGATGTGATGTAATTCGACTGCAGGGATCAACTGCAGGTCGCCGAATTTTTGACACACTTGGCATCCTTTGTAGTACTTGAAACAATCAGCTATCATGTTAGGCCAATAAAAACCAGACCTTCGCAACAACCACTTCATCTTTGGAGCCGATTGATGGGTACCACAAATTCCTTCATATACTTCGGCCATGGCAAATATAGCATCATCTAGGCCCAAGCACTTAAGCAGGACGTCGTCGACTGTTCGGCGATAGAGTTCATCACTCATCAAAACATACTTAAAAGTCGTACGTCAAATGTTCTTATCTGTCCTGATATTGGGATTTCGTAAATAATTAGCTATAGGCGTCCTCCAATCACTTGTATCGGCTTCATCATCAACTGAATCAATTAGGAGACCTGTCCTGGTAACCCCGGACGGTCCGGCGTCTTCACACGGACGGTCCGCGACCTGGGAAATGGGCCCTGCACTGGTTATCAGATTTTCAGAGTTGTGAAATCTCCCTCGCTTTATCCGATAACCTGATGCATCTTGTGCCAAATTGTTAGCTCTATGATTCTCAACTCTAGAGATATGCCGAATACTGAATTCGTCAAAAGAATGGATTATGCTCCAACATTTTTTTAGGTAACTATTTAGAGTACCATCAAAACATTGATATTCTTCTAACACTTGTTGGATGACCAGTTGAGAATCACCAAATGCCTCCACATGTTTTACTCCCATACAATTTAAAAGTTCCAAGCCGAACAAAAGGGCCTCATATTCGGCTTGATTGTTAGTGCAATATGTTTTCAATCTGCTAGAGAAGTCGAAGGAGACATTACTCGGTGAAACAAGTACGATGCCAATTCCTTGCCCTTCATTGCAAACCGATCCATCAAAATATAAAGTCCAAGGAGTAATAGTGAGGTATGACATGTCTAGTTTATGAGTATCATTAATCCGATGTTCTATAATAAAATCTACTACGACCTGACCTTTCATAGATTTCAATGGTTCATAGGCCAAGTCATACTCTATGAGTGCATAAGCCCACTTACCAATTCTACCACTCATAATTGGGTTATGCAACATGTATTTGATCACATCGGCTTGACCAGAAACAGTGCAATGACTTGACAGTAAATAACATCTACATTTGGTGCATGCATAAAACAAGCATAAGCATAACTTCTCAATAAAAGTGTACCTCGTTTCAGCATCCACCAACCTCCGACTTAGATATGTCACCACATGCTCCTTTCCTTCAGTTTCTTGTGTCAGAACAGCCCCAATGACCTTATCTTCAGCTGCAATATATAATCTGAATGGTACTCCTGCTTGTGGTGCTTTTAATACGGGAGCCGAAGACAAGTATTTTTTAATGAGATCAAATGCTTCCTGCTATTCTGCCCCCAAGTAAATTCGGCATCATTTTAAGCCGAAGGATAGGGGTGAAGGCATCAATCTTCCCGGCTAGGTTAGAAATAAACCTCCGTAAATAATTCACCTTGCCAAGAAACTTCTGCACTTCGACCTTACAGGTCGGAGGTCCCACATTCCGAATAGACTTGATTCGGTCAGGGTCTATCTCTATACCATATTCATGGATGACAAATCCTAAAAACTTACCAGCCGACACTCCAAAAGCACATTTACGTGGGTTCATTTTCAACCCATACCGACGCATTTTATCAAAGGCTTTGCGCAAATCAGCAAAATGAGAACTAAACTCAGCCGATTTGACTACAATATCATCAATGTAGACTTCTAAAGTGTTTCCTAACAGCTCATGAAAGATCAAATTCATAGCCCTCTGATAAGTAGCACTAGCATTTTTTAGACCAAATGTCATGACAACCCACTCAAATAAACCGATGAAGCCTGGACATATAAAGGCCATTTTAGATGCATCTTCTTCAGCTATAAAAATCTGATTATACCTAGCATTACCATCAAGAAAACTAATAATTCTATTTCCTGACGCATTATTGATTAATGTATTGGTTTTGGGCATGGGATATTCATCTTTAGGAGTGGCTCTATTTAAATTGCGAAAATCAATGCATACTCTAAGCTTACCTGACTCCTTCTTCTCCACCGGCACAATATTGGAGACCCACTCTGCGTATCTGCAAGGTCTAATAAAATTAGCTTCTAGCAGCCGGTGGATTTCGTCCTTGATTCATGGGAGGAGATCTGGACGAAATGTTCTAGCTCTCTGCTTCAAAGGTCTAAAACCGGACTTAATGGGCAGCCGATGTTCTACGATCTCTCGGCTCAGTCCCGGCATCTCAGTGTAATTCCAAGCAAAGCAATCCGAATATTCTTTCAATAGACCGATCATTTCACTTCTAGAATCGGTCTCCAGGGTCTTGTTTATGAAAGTCGGCGTTAGAATTTTACCATCTCCTATGTCGATCTCCTCCAAAGGATCGGCCGATCTAAACCCCTGTCCTAGTTTATCGAGATCTCTGAATTCCTCTATCATGTCCCCCACAGAGGAATCAGATGTTCTTTGTGTGGTGGCGGACTCTCCGACCTTGGGGGTCGGATCATCCGTAATACCGTCTTTACGCTGTGGTAGATGTTCGGTCTTAAAGTCCGAACTGTTTGGTGAAAGACCAGACGATCTAGCTTTAGAAACCGAACTGTCCGTGACCAAGGACTCATAAATTTTGTGTGTACTCATCATTTAAACTTTACTTAGGATTTAGCCGATTCTCCATCGGCTCTAGCATTACAGGAATGAAACCCTGCTTATCTATACTTATGAACTGGTAATCACAAAAATCTACTCCTGTGAGACATGTAGCAGTGTCATAAGTCCAGAGTACAGGGGCATCAGCCACAGCGATGCAGGCTGATACATCAGCATGTACCTGTTCTAAATCAACGCCTACCCATTGTATTAACATTTGATGTAATGTAGAAGGTATACACTGGTTGGCATGAATCCAATCTCTACCTAGGATTAGACTGTAATTTCCTTCTACATCAGCGACGAAGAATGCAGCGGCAAGGGTCTTAGTCCCGATGGTTAATTCAACGGACGTGACTCCCCTGGCTTTAATCGAACTATCATTTCCAACACCGCTGAGGGTCATGTTGGTCTTGACAAGTTTGTCTTCTTGTTTACCTAATTTTCTTTATAATGAATAAGGCATTAGATTTATAGTCGCCCCTCCATCTACCAACATTTTAGCAATCAGTACCCCATCAATGTGACCGCGCACAAAGAGCGGCTTTAAATGATTTACCGATTCCTTTGGTTTAGTAAAGGTGGCTTCTTTAGGACCAAAATCAAACTGGGCAACAACAGGTTCATCATCGCCGACAATAGTACAATCGACGGAAAACGTAATAACATTTACATCCATACCTGGGCGCTCTGGAGAAGCCTCGTAGTCGCCAGGTCTTCTCCTAGTAGGTCGTCCTCTTCCATTGATGTTGGCATGTCGTTGGAGGCTTCCTGGTGTGGTGCGGACGGTCCGGACTCTGGGAGCAGACGGTCCGCGCCTGGTGCAGATTGTTCGGCCTTGTTGGGCAGGCTATCTGCCATACCTGTAGAGTGCTGCACAAGTGTTGTTTTATTTTCTATTTTTGTGGCCGTTTGTTTTTCTTCAACGGCCTTTGGTCTCCATTTCTTTTGCGGTGGCGGGTACTGTGGATGTGTATCATTGAATATCTTTTCTGCCTCCTTCTCCTGGCTCTCTTTTGCTCTTAGGCGCTGTAATTTCCGCTTTTGGGACCGTGTTAATCCCGCTGGGCACCATCGAGGCATGGAGTATTTCAGATCGGCTGTTTTGATGGTAGCCGTATCTTCTTTTTTGGTTGTGTTGGCCTATTCACCAAAAATCATCGGCCCTTTATTATCTTCCTGTATGACAACATCTGCAGTACCTATTTTGATGACGTCCTTTTTTGTTGTCCTTTCGGTTGCTGCAGGTATATGTCCCCCTGTCGAATTGGTTGGCCTTTGAGGCCGAATACTCCGGCACTCTTTTTGGGCCTATGCCTGATAACCGGATTGAGCAGCGCTCAATCGGTCTTGTACTGGAGGTGCCAACCTATCAAATACAGATGTTTGGGGTGCCCCCCAAGCAGGGTACTATGGCATCCCAAATGGATATGGTGGCATGCCCCACATTTGGTTTGGAACATATGGTGGAGGTAAATATGTGTATGGATATGGCATAGGCGGATAAGGTGGAGGTGTCCACGTAGGTATGTTAGGTCTGAATTGCACAGTATGACCTTTCATTTCCTCCGATTGGTGAGGTGGTCCAATCGGCTTTACCCGACGTCACTCATGAATGGGTGAGTAGGGTCGCTTTGCTGGCCGGTCACTGGGGCCGGCCTTCTTTTTTACATATTTAGACAATAATTGATCGAAAGTCCGGCCGGTTTTGACCAACCTACCAGCTGCCTTGAATGTATTTGTTTTCAACGTACCTATCTCTGGTCATCGTGGTTTCAAAGTACGTGGCCATTGCGAGTCTTGAGCATGGCCGGACCGTCCGCTGGAGTTCTCCGGACCGTCTGGCGGGGTCCCGGACCGTCCGCGCCTGTGTGTCGGACTGTCGGGGGTGCGCAGCACGGGTTCCTGCTCCTTGGTCCGTGCTTGCCCCCCAGTGCCGGAGGTCGGGATGGTCACCTTAAGAGTTTCCCTTCCATCAGGAGTCTTTTCTGCCACCACTTTCCTACAAGAAATTTTATGATTCTCATCGGCCTCTCTTGCATTGCCGATGACTATCTCCTTGCCTTTGCCTTTATCGGCTGTGTTTGGCCGAACCAAGATTTCTTGCCCTCGAAGTCGATCATGTTCATCGGAAAGGGCTCTGTATCCACCTGCATTTCCTGAAATTTCAATTGTCCCTCGTTAATGGCCGATTGAATCTGTCATCGAAATACATTACAATCATTAGTGGAATGAGAAAATGAGTTATGCCACTTGCAGTATGCCCGACATTTTAGCTCGTCGACGGATGGAACAGTATGATTTATTTTAATGTTGCCATTTTTGAGTAATTCATCAAATATTTTATCACATTTACCAAAATTAAATGTAAACTTAACTTCCTCTTGCCGTTTCTTCTGAACCAGCTGCAAGGAGAAACAAGCCGAAGATTTGGCCTGCCTTGGCCAAACCATTTCAGCAGCATACACTTCTACTGATTCGTTGTCCGAGCTACTTTGGTCGCACTCTACTATATGGACATTGTGACGAATGATTTTGGCAGTCTCTTTGCTTCGACTTTCATCGGCCAAAGCTCTTTGGTGTAACTGTGCTAGTGTAAAAATTTGGATGCCTTCTAATCTTTCTTTTAAATAATATCGCAAACCATTAAAGGCTAATCCTTCTAGCTGTTTTTCTGCTAAATGAATTTGGAAGCATCGATTTCTTGTATCCAGGAATCTCCGGATGTATTCATTAACCGATTCATCCTTCCCCTATCGAAGGGCCACTAGGTCTACCAGATCTAACTCATAGTCACCGGAGAAAAATGATTATGGAATTTTTGTTCTAAATCCCCCCATGACAAAATAGAATTAGGAGGTAAAGTGGCGTACCATGCAAACGCGGTTCCTGTTAAAGATAATGAAAATAAACGTACGCGAAATGCTTCTGTGCCGGCCAATTCCCCCAATTGCGCTAAGAACTGGCCTATGTGTTCGCGCGTGTTTTTTCCTTGGTCACCCGAAAATTTCGCAAATTCGGGTATCCTAGTTCCCTATGGGTATGGGTGGTGATCAAACCGGCTATCATATGGTTTTCGATATGATTGCCCCAGAGGAACCATGCTTACTCTGAGTTTATCTCGGAACGCCCTGGCTATCTCTTCCCTCACTATATCAATGGCAGCCGGTGCGAGACCAACGGCTCTCTAGTCAAACATAGGTGGGGTTGGCTGGATATTGGTATGTTGTCTTCCCCCCATTGGTTTGAGCTATGTGGCTCATTGTCGTTTGCCCTATATGGCTCATAGGATTGATCGCTCCTTTCCGGCCTTCTAGGCGGGGCCGGAAAGCTTTCCTGGGCTCTGAATTTTGTATTATTGGGCTGATGCATCGCATAGTGTGATGGGAAGTGTTGCTGGGACGGGTGAGAATTTGGGTAACAATCCTCTTCAAAAAGGTCATGCGTGGACTGTCCAGACATTGGTCCAGACCGTTTGTGATTTTATGCGGACCGTCTGTCGTGGTATGCGGACCGTCCGACTGGGTAGTTTGAATTTTGCGCAAAACGATGCGACTCGAGCATATGTGTTGGTAATTCATTAAAAATGGGCCCGACCGTGGATCGCCCGGACGGTCCGCGCTCAGGTGCGGACGATCTGGGCATGTGCAGATCGGTTGATTTACTGCCGACTTGCGGTTGCTTAGGGTATGCGTCCATCGGCGTCCCATAAAGGGGTTGTGACTGGTCGTGACAACCTATAGCCGATGTATTACGCGTGTTACCCCCTACTTCAACCTCGTGCGAAGGAAAATTTGCGCTATTAGATTTATCAAATGCACGTACTAGTCTCCTATAATCATTTTGCATACCCCCTATGATATTTTGCATTTGTTCACACTGTTCATCTACATAATTTCTAAGAGATTGTAGATCATTTGTATTACTTACATTGGGGATATCTGGTGTGGGTCGGAGCGAAGCCGGATCCGTCGCCTAATGTCGGGCGACCTTGTTGTTCCAGTCCACTTTGAAGTTGGCCAAGAACTTTGCTTTTGCCTCCTGGATCATCCGCTCCTTGTGCTCCTCGAACTGGAGCTGTTTGTCAGCCGACAAGGTCTCCCAAGTCGGCTCTATGATGTTGCTTGGGGAAATATCAGAGCTATCCCTTGAACCGGCCATTGAGGGCCGATTTGATGAGTCTATATTTGTTGTCCCCAGCGGAGACGCCAAAAAGTATGTTGACGCCTTTTCGGAGCGCCAAACACTCAAGAAGAACCATGGCGGTGCTCTCTGGTTAGGCGCGAACTGTCCGCGGCCAGGGGTCGGACGGTCCGCGACCTGGCGCAGGGCTAGGGTTCCCTGCCTGACGGCCGGACGGTGCGCGCGTGCGTAGGGGCGGCGGAGGATCGCCGACGGCGCCTGGATCTCGCTTCCGGGAGGGACCCCGTCGGGGAGGAGAGATCCTAGGAGTTGTCTAGGCTCGGGTAGACCGACCTAGACTCCTCTAATCAACGTAGAGCCGAAGAGAAGCGGAAGATTTAGAGATTGGAAGACTAAACCTAAACTAGACTAGAACTACTCCTAGGATAAAATGTAAATTGTATTGATTGAAGGTTCGATTCCGTTGATCAAATCGGCAGTATACCTCTCAATTTATAGAGGAGAGGGGTTGGACCCGTTACAAACAAATTTCCGAGTTTATCCTGAGATTCTCGCCAAAAAACATAGCAAGAAACTCGAAACCCTAATCTGTTCTGCACTTACGCGGACCGTCCAGCCCATAGGCGCGGACTGTCCGAACTGCGGACCGTCCGGCCTTCTCATTTTGGTGCCCAACAGACCCCATATCTAATCTCTACTACTCTATAAGACTCTAATATAGATCATCCGTGCACCACAGTTCTGCCATCCTCTGTTCCATCCATCACCGACCGTATGACAGGTGGGTCCGCATGTCTCAGTCTGTCACCCTTCCGTCCCACCGTCGTCTAGATTGCCACCAGACATCCACCACGATGACGAGATTGGCGGCGTCCTCCCCACACCCGTAGCCCCTCCTCGTTCCCTTCGCCCCTAGGCCGCTGCACGCATGCCCCTTATTCTCTCACACACTGCTCCTCACTCTTCGCTTGGCTCCCCACATAGTCGTTTCTGCTCCTTGAGTGGAACTAGTGTCGCATCGCCGTCCCTTCACTCCATCGTTGTTGTCGCTCACCTCCACCACCATGTCGTCCTCTACATGGCCGCCGAGGGCCTCAAGCACCGACGCCAAGCCACTCCCCTACTCCAGGACCTCACAACCGTCTCCCTCCATGGCCACAACAAACGCCAGCGGCACCATCCTCGCCCACATCGCTTGCTCTAGAGCCAGGACACCGCTCCAGCAATGGCGTCATCTTGGGTCGTGTTCAACAAGTCCGAGCTATCTCATCATCAAGGTCCCTCGTTGTCCTTGGCCATGCCATCGCTGTCAGTCACCATCGCTTTACCACGCGGAGTAGCTTCGGTCAACAAAGCACGGCACTAGAGCCAATGACCCACTTGAGTCTAGATAAGAAGAACGTATTCTACGTCGCCGAAAGAATGAGGTGTCTGTCGCCAGTGAACATCATTCGTCTTCCATATCATCAGGTTGAAATCACAGTGTCTGATTAACTCCTCACGTCTACTCGATCCCTAGCTTATTCCTTACTGTAACTGTAGGTGTCCACGAATCCGGGCGCACCATGTTCAGAGCAGCAAACATCGCCATGGTGGAGGCTCAAGAAGGAGCAAGGCAGACAATACGAAATCCATATCTCATAAACTCTACTAGGTAAATGCACGTGCGTTGCAACGGGAACATATAATACATGATAACCTTAACCTATATACAAATGTGTGTTATATTGTTATGTGAAAAGGTTTCGTAATCAATTTGTGATCGAAACCATACATAAATTTTGTTTTCTTAATCTAGCTAATTCACCATTACATTGCAACCATCAATACCATGTAGACTTCTATATATGATAATAGAGTGTAGGTGCGTTGTGACGGAACACAAATTATTCAATAAAACATTAGTGCACAACGATTACAGTTTGCCAGCTTATGAATATCACAACATTTATAAGGTCAAATTAAGCTATGCTCTTTTGTACTTTGTTTAAAAACAAGACGAATTACAAACCAAATTTTACACACACCAGCCGATCATGAAGTTGAACAAAATTAATCAATCTTGAACCTGGATCAAGCAATCTACACATTTCTAAAGGATGGCCTCTTTTAGCTATCGTACATGCAGACTTCAAAACGTTTGCGGACTCTAGCAATTAAGTAGCTATGAAGATCCTCCCACGCTGGCCTTAAACGTACAAGCGCACCGGTATCTCTAATCTGTAGAAAGCAGAACAAAATCAGACAACTGATTGACAAGTTTTGTGCAACCAAATCAGAAAAGTCCGAACAAGGTTGAAAACGCATGCAACAAGAGGCATAATAGCTGATGACACCATGTGTTGAGGGGTCTATTGTTTCAGCTCGGCTACACAAGGAAAGATCAATCCAGAGGACTCTAAATTCTCAAAACTTGTAGGATCTATCTCCAGTGATGTAGCTACAACATCCACTGCAGGGAAAGAAGCGTGTGGCTCTAGGGGTGGTGATTGGTCCTCACAACCATTTTTTCATTATTGGTGGAAAAACAAATCCATTGGCCTCTTCTGCCACTCCTGTTATAGGCAGCGGATGACACTTCTTCCATTGTGACTATCCATGGTCCTTGCATCTATCTAGATGTCTGGAGTTTGATCAAGATTAAGAACTAGAACTGGTGGCAGCAGTTCTGTCTCAATATTATCAGACACCATCCCTAGCGAATAAGTTGTTTGTTGTACTACACAAGATAGCAAAAGGGGAGGTTCTGGTGGCTATGACTACCTTGGTTTACTCTCCAATGGTTGTGCCAGGTCAGGTGTGGCATCCATGTCTAAATTCGTTGCATCTAATGCAAACGATGGATGAGGAGCTTCCTCTAATGTCACATATATGGCCTCATTATCGGCTGAATTTTGCAATACATGTGGGTTTGCAGTCTGCACCAGAGGTAGAGAGGGCAGTTGTAGTTGTGTTAACTTTAAATTTTCAAACCCTGAAAGTTAGGTACAAACAATAAAAAATCAAATTTCTTGTTCTACAACTCACAAGATAATCAAGAATGCAACATATGCAACTGCTTAATCACTAAGATACCCCAAGTATTGGTGGGTGCCAAAGTGACATAAATTATTTAATAAAATGTTAGTGTACAAACATTACATGAAAATGGACAACACATATGTTGGGGACTTGTTCTCAAATGCTATAAATTAAGAACAAGGCAACACGAAAATGTTAAGTATAAATGCCCTTCGTCCGCTGAAGCATTATCTCCCCAAGGATTTAATGAGCTTCGGACGAAGGTCAAGAGTAAAATATTACGGAGATTTCACCTTTGTAATCATACTCATAAAACAACAAATAATGAGGAATGAAATATAAAGTATAAAATATATTCACATGTTTTATTATATGACCATATAAGTATCAGAACATAACATTTGAATACAATTATACCTTCGTCTTGGCGGAAAAGCAACAATTCAAGCGTAATGAGTTAATGATTACAAGATCGCGTGAACAGTACCGGCGTACTGTTCACCTATTTATAGACACAGGATGCAACCTGCGTAAAATTACATTTAAACCATTTACAATTGATTACAATAATGACGCAAACATCATGGGTCTTTGAGTCAATCCATCTTTAAGTCGGTTCAGCCCTTCGTCTTAAGATTTATCATTGTGCCGAAGCTTTTTAAGTAATAGCTTCAGCGCTTGCTCCTAAGAGTGTCTGCCGAAGGTGTTCTCTTTCTTTAGGATCTTCGGCTACGAAGCACACCCCCAACAGTAGCCCCTTCGCGGTGCTAGATCGTTTTTCATAACGGGCTTGATCCGTGAAAAAGTCTTCTATGCTTCGGGATGCCGAAGATCCAAAAAACACCTTCCTTGAGCTCGTTGGCGAGAAATGATTAAAATATTCCGTGCTGGAGGTGGCTCCATCTTGCAGCAGTTACGCACGCCCTGGCGATTCACTCTCTCGAACTCTGTGGCCCACCGTTCAGCGAGTGCGGGTGACTGTTTGTTCAGTGCGAGAGTCTTTGACAATTCACCTTCTCACCTGCGACACTATATAAACAGACGGGTAGGTGTGAAGTTATCACAGCATTCATTGCTATTGCACTGTTTTGCTGCCAAAATTTTAGTCATAGCCGAAGCTTATTCATCGTGCTCAGACGAAACCCCGCTTTTGAATCTGCTTCGTCACAAAAGGAAGAGCTTCGGGAAAATCAGAAAAGTTAACAACAAAAAATTTCAAGAAAGTCAATTAAAAGGCCAGAGTTCGCTCCATTGCTAGAGTTGATCACGAGGGAGATGAGATCGAAGCTGTTGAGACAGTTTCGATTTCCGAAGCTATGCAGCGGTCTGGGCTGGTAACATCGAAGGACGTCCCTGTCGCCGGGACAGAACAAGTTGATGTTGAGGAGACCGATTCTGAGGATGATTATAGCAGCGCTGTGCCGAGCAAACCCAGCCACCTTGATTTTGGGAAATCCACAGTCTCCAAAGGTGACCTATCTAAAATGTTGAAATTGGGGTATTTCAATGAAGAGAATAAAAAGCTGGTTCGCTTTAGTGGAGAGGAAACTATTCCGAAGCCGGAAAAAGATGAAATAGTAGTTTTTAAGAGTTTCTTCAAAGCTGGTTTGAGATTTCCCTTGAATAAGATGATTGCTGATGTGCTGAAGAAGTTTGGGATCTACTTCCATCAGCTATCTCCTAACGCTATCGTTAGGCTTAACATTTACATTTGGGCTCTTCGAAGCCAAGGGGTGGAACCGTTTGCCGAAGGTTTCTGCCGAGTACATGAACTGCATTACCAAACCAAGGCCAGGAAAGATGGTTTGCATGAAAACTTCGGTTGCTACAATTTTGCCTACCGGAAGACTAAAAATTTCCTATGATCAGCTACCGAAGCAAGTGGCCGGCAGGCTGGAAATCGGAATGGTTCTATGTCAAAGTTGACGATGATAAGGAGAAGTTGGTCCAGAGCCCACTAGAGCTGATCTTTGGAGAGACCCGACCCCCGTGCAACATGTTGCCAGGGAGTCCAAGTCAGATTGCTCTAGCTGAGTTTAGGATTATCGCAGAGCACATTGGCACTAGAGACTTAGTGCAGGAATTTTTGGCTTTCAAAATATTTCCAACTATGAAAGAGTGGGCCATGCCAAAGCTCGAAGGAAAAAAGAAGGAAGGAGAACTTATCCGGCTGCCCTACCATTACAAATTCAAGAGACATTTCAAAGTACCCTGCCAAGAATGGTTGGATACAATCGAAGTGATGTGTAACGAAATTCTTGGAAATTATTCTAAAAAGGAAGATCAATTTATGACAGAAGCCTTCGGCACCCGTCCGAAACGAAGGCTAAATCGAGTGATGGATGCAATAGGCTTTGAATATCCTGACTACGATCTATTGGACAAGGGTGCCGAAGGACAAAAAATAAATAGAGTGGCTAGTGCTCTGAATAAGGACGACGAAGATCAATCAAAGAAGAAAAAACAAGAGTCTGAGGCGAAAATAGTTGCTTCAAAGAAAAGAAAAACCTCGACTCGAAGCAAAAACCAACTGATGAAGAAGAAAAGACTTCTGCGACATCCTCTGCTTCTGAAGTAGAGGAAATCCTGAAGGTAATAACTGAAACTTTGCCTGTCAAACTATGTCCACTAGGGTTACATCTGACGAAGCTTTTTCAGAAGGAAAAGGAGCCCATAAAAATGAAAGCACCTAAGCCGAAGAGGCAAAGAATCATTACTGTGACAGAAGTTATTGAAGCAACTCCACCAAGAGCTTCAGCTCCGAAGGTGTCGGCCATTGAAAGCATGACAGCTACCGAAGTTGTACCTTCAGAGGCTCTCGCAGAAGAGGTCAGAGCCGAAGATGCCAAATCCGAAGATATTAATTTAGAGAGCATAGCTACTGATATAGACAAGATGTTACTAAACATGGCCGCGGAAGAAGCTGCCACAGCCATCGAAGAGACTACGGCCGCCAAACCCGAGAAGGAAAAGATGATCGAAGATACTTCGGAAGATGAGACCTTTGACTTTCAAAACTTAATTGGCCAAGAGCTGACAAAAGATAAGAAAGAACAATTAAAAGAATATGCTATATCCTGCGGGTACCGGCCGGGAGCACTTCTCTTTGGTGGCATTGATGACGAAAAGTTAGGCTGCATACGAGATTAGACTGGCGCGAAGGTCATCGGTACTCTATCAAAGAGTATCGGTTTCCCGAAGCTTGAAGCAGATATAAGCCGCTACCGACGACAACACATTGTCGGCAGTTTGTTCTATTCCAATTTTAAAGTAAACATCTTGCGTCTAACCCTTACTATTTGCAGTAACACAAATATTTTCTAATGAAGGTCATTTGTCCACAGAGTATGCTCTTGACCAAGGCCTTAAAAATGCAGCAGGACTTAGAAGACAAAAGGTACGAAGTTATAATTGGGAACATAGAAAACAAAATAAAAGAGCAATCAGCTGCCATCGAAAAGAAAGACTTCGAGCTTCAATCAGCCGAAGGCTTATTAGCAGATGCTGAAGCCAAAATAACGGAATTAAATTCGAAGCTTCTTTCCCAATCAGAAAATTTTGAACAAGAAAAGCGGAAACTTGATGTAAAGCTTGAAGCCGATGTTCAAAAAAGCTCGGAGCTGAAAGAATCCTTGACAAATCTTCAGAATAAATGCCTGGAGTTCATCAATCGATGCATCCAACAATTGAAGCAGGTGTTTCATTTTGTCGGAACTAGCAGCGAAAAGTTCACTCCTTCGGCTGAAGATCTGCCTCGTGCCTTCGAGCATATTGAAGGTGAAATCAATGATCTTGACGAAGTCATAGCTGGGCATGGCGATTTCTGTGCCCTGGTAGCTTCTCGGGGCACAGCTGTTGCCTTTTTGAAGTCTGGCTATGAACACGAAAAGATTGTTAACAGACCCAACTTCAGCCTGTCACCAGAAGACTTAGATAATATTCCTAGCTTGGCCCGACGTATTGCGAATAGATTCATAAAATTAGTATGGACAAAGGGTGGCCGGAGCAAAGCTGGTGACGAAGCTTGAAGCCACCTTAAGCTGGTAATGAAATCATACCTTATACCTACCTTTTCCTTTGAATTTTGGATTTTGCTTATAATACTTACATACAGGTTGACCAAGCCGAAGCTGAAGCTGCAGAGTAAAAGGATGAAGCTCTTTGGGTGCTGTCGAAGCTCGAATAATCTGTTAAGAATAGCTCAAAAAACTTTGAATAAAATATGATGTAATCAAATTTGACTTTGTAATATAATCTTACTTTTCCGTCAATGTATGAAATGCTTTGGTGTGGACGGAATTAATACTTTTGAGCCGAAGGCGAAAAACACCTTCCCTTCTTTGCGTACACAGCGAAGCATAAAATTGCCTCTTTTCCCTTTTTTCCGAAGCCTTCTCTTTCAAAGCCGAAGGAAGTTTGTATGTTATGATGATGATGATCCTATGTATGTCTAAGTGAATGTTTATGAATGCAAATGTATGATGTAATGTATCGTGCAAATGAATGTTCGCAGACACATACGAAACCATAACCACAATTCTTATTCCCTTAGGAATAACAAATCTTTGCCGTTTATTTTTCGGCTTCACTGCTTATTTTTGGTGTATCAGCGCTAACTTTTCGCTGTAAGCCTCCCTTAGGAGCTTCTTCGCCTTTTACTTCAGTGGAATCAACGTTTATTTTTCGCTGTAAGCCTCCCTTAGGAGCTTCTTCGCCTTTTACTTCAGCGGAATCAGCGTTTATTTTTCGTTGTAAGCTCTACATTCCCTTAGGAACGACTTTTGAGCAGAAAACTTACGCTGCGCTCCTTTAGGAACGACTTTTGTAGCTTCGTCGTGCTCTGCATCCCCTTAGGGACGTCTTTCGAGCTTCTCCCTGTTTTTCCTTTTTCTCTTTGCACTCGATGGTGCATGCCCAGTTTTTACATTTACATCTTCGGAGGATAATGCTCTTGTAGAGCTGGTATAAGAAAAAGAGAAATTACATGCTATGGGCCCATTAAAAACCTTTCTCCCCCTTTAGAAAGGAAAAGGGTGCCATAGGAAAGAATGAAAAAGATTACATCAGGTTACACATAATACCGCCGAAGCTCATCCGCATTCCAAGATCTAGGAATGTCGTTGCCATCCATATCCTTCAACCTGAAGGAACCGGGTCTTAACGAAGATGTTACCAGAAAAGGTCCTTCCCACTTCAGCTGAAGCTTGCCTAATGTGTCGGGGTTGGCCACTCTCCGAAGTACTAGATGTCCCAGCTTAATATTTTTTAACCGAACCTTTCTGTCACGCCATTTTATTGTTTCTGCTTGATATTTATTGATGTTCTCCACAGCCTGAAGCCTGATCCCTTCTATAGCATCTTTTGCCACAGAATAATCAGCTTCAGTCTCTACCGAAGCCACTATTCTTATTGATCCCGTCTTAGCTTCTTCTTGGGTTATTGCTTCATCACTAAACAGCAATTTGAATGGTGTAAAGCCTGTTGATCTTGACACTGTTGTGTTGTGACTCCACACCACTTTGATTAATTCATCTAGCCACTTTCGTCTGGGCTGATTCAAGATTAACTTCATTATTCCTGTCATTATAATGCCATTAGCTCTTTCAACAAGTCCATTTGACTCCGGATGCCGAACCGATGCAAAATGGATCTTCGTGCCAATTCGTTCACAAAACTCTCTGAAGGCTTCGGAATCAAAATGTGTTCCATTGTCGACAATGATAGCCTTTGGCACCCCAAAGCGACACACAATATTTTGAGTTGACCTGATCTGCTGTCTCCAGAATTTGAGTTGGCTTCTCAATATAAGTCAGATCTTCTTGAACTTCAAGATCCTCTACTGGCAATTGCTCTTCCGGCACTCTCAAGCATTTCTTCAACTAAGACACATCGAACACATCATGCACAGCGGACAGATTCTCTGGTAAGCTGAGTTGATAAGCCACTTCTCCACGTCTTGCTTGAATCTGATACAGCCCAATATATCGAGGTGCTAGCTTGCCTTTGACTCCAAACCTTTTGGTTCCATTGATGGGTGAAACCTTCAAATAGACATAATCTCCCACTTCAAAACTGAGTTCTCTTCTTCTGGTGTCAGCATAGCTTCGCTGTCTGGACTGTGCTGCCTTTAAATTCTCTCGGACCATTATGATGTTCTCTTCGGCTTCAAGCAAAATATCTGGACCGAACACCTGTCTTTCACCAAGTAGGTCCCAATGCAGTGGAGTTCTGCAATTCCTTCCATAAAGCGCTTCAAACGGTGACATCTTTAGGCTAGCTTGGTAGCTGTTGTTGTCAGAGAATTCTGCATATGGTAATCTCTTGTCCCAACATATCTTGTCTTGCAAGGCACAAGCCCTCAAATTTTCTCCAAAATCTGATTAGTTCTCTCTGTTTGACCATCTATCTGTGGGTGATTAGCTGAGCTGAACTTCAAATGCATGCCCAAAGCTTCATGCAACTGCTGCAAAAAATGAGAGGTGAACTGGGTGCCTCTCTTTGATACTATCTTCTTCAGAACACCATGCAAGCACACAATCCGAGACATGTATAACTCGGCCAACACTGCACTGTTGTAGGTGGTCTTGACTGGTATGAAATGGGCCACCTTTGTCAAACGGTCCACTACTACTCAGATGGAGTCATAACCAGTACGAGTGCGGGGCAAACCGACTATAAAGTCCATTCCAATCTCATCCCATTTCCACTGAGGAATCTGCAACGGTTGCAACAAACCTGCAGGTCTCTGATGTTCTGCTTTAATCCTCTGACAACTGTCACATACAGCCACATACTCTGCTATCTCCCTTTTCATACCGTACCACTAGAATCTTTTCTTCAAGTCTTGGTACATCTTCTCACTACCAGGGTGTATAGACTATGCTGTCTTATGAGCTTCCTTGAGAATCAGTTCTCGGATCGATTTGATGTCAGGAACGTACAGTCTGTCCTTGAACCATACCACTCCTTCTACATCTTCACGGAAATCCTTGCCTTTTCCATCTATGGTCAGCTACCGGATCTCGTTGATCTTCTCATCATCCTTCTGACCTTTCCTGATGTCTTGCTCTAAAGTGGGTTCCAACTCAATTGTAACCCCTTGGGTGTTGTGTAGAAATCCGAGACGTAATCTGTCGAACTCCTTTGCTAGCTCATATGGCATTGGGTGAGTGGCCAACATATTGACTTGACTCTTCCTGCTAAGAGCATCTGCAAGTACATTTGCTTTGCCTAGGTGATAATGAATCTCTAGCTCATAATCTTTGATCAACTCTAGCCATCTTTGTTGTCTCATGTTTAACTCTAACTGAGTGAATATGTACTTGAGGCTCTTCTGGTCCGTGTAGATATCACACTTCTGCCCATAAAGATAATGCTTCGAGGTCTTCAATGCATGAACCATGGCTGCTAACTCTAGATCATGAGTAGGATAATTCTTCTCATGAATCTTCAATTGTCGGGATGAGTATGCCACTACTCTCCCTTCCTGCATCAACACACATCCCCGTACAGTGTACGAGGCATCGCAATACACTGAGAATGGCTTGTGAACATCTGGCAGAATCAGTACTGGTGCCGTTGTCAACTTCTCCTTCAATGTCTCAAAGGACTTCTGGCATGCTGGGGTCCACTTGAACTCAACCTTCTTTGCCAACAAGGCTATCATTGGCCTAGCAATCTTGGAGAAACCTTCAATGAAATGCCAATAATAACCGGCCATTCCGATGAAGCTCTTGATTCCTCGGACATCTTTTGGTGCTTTCCAGTCCAAGATAGTTGTTACCTTCTTCGGATCTACAGCCAATCCCTCTCGGTTTATAATGTGACCCAAAAATAGGACTTCACTGATCTAGAACTCGCACTTGGTAAGCTTGGCATACAGCTGACAATCTCGTAGCCTCTGAAGTAGTTTCCTAAAATGCTCCTCATGCTCTTGCTCATTCTGGGAATATATAAGAATATCATCAATAAACACTACTATGAACTTGTCGAGGTAGTCTATGAACACACTGTTCATCAAGTACATGAAGTAAGCTAGCGCATTCGTCAAACCGAATGACATGACCGTGAACTCATATAGTCCATACATGGTGGTGAACGATGTCTTCGGTATATCCGAAGGTCGGATTCGAAGCTGATGGTAACCTGACCTCAGATCTATCTTCGAGAACACACTGGCTCCTCTCAACTGATCGAATAAATCTTCAATTCTGGGCAGGGGTACTTGTTCTTGATAGTAACCTCATTCAAAGCTCGATAATCAATGCACATCCTCTTCGTGCCATCCTTCTTCTCCACAAATAACACTGGGGCTGCCCAAGGCGAGGTACTCGGTATGATGTAGCCTTTCTCTAACAACTCATCAATTTGCTTCATGAGTTCCACCAACTCTGGTCCGAACACTCAATAGGCTCTCTTGGAAATAGGGCACTGCCTAGAATAAGCTCTATGGCGAATTCAACCTTCCTCTCAGGTGGCATACCTGGTAACTCTTTGGGAAACACATATGGGAAATCTGATACTACACTGATAGCCTCTGATGGTTTAATCTCCTCAATATGAGCGGTGACTTGGTGACAACTCCCTTTCCTTGATCCAGACAAGACCAATTCCACTAACACTTCTCCTGATAGGGACACTAACTTCACTGTTCTCTCATCACAACTAAGACTGGCCTGATAATTGGTTAGCCAATTCATCCCTAGGATGACATCTGTAGTTGTATCCTAGTTACCCATAACTATTAAATTAGCAGGGAACTCTATCCCCCTTATTTGAACCTTTGCAATAGGGCAAAATCTATCCGTTTAGGTCCTTCCACCAACTGAACTAACTCTCATAGGTGGATACATGGGTGCTACTGGTATATTATGTGATTCTACCCATGATGCAGTAACAAAAGAATGTGTTTCTCCAGTATCAAATAAGACATTTGCAGAATGGTACTCGACTGAAAACATACCTAGTGCCACTCCTAGAGTCTCCTGGACTGTGTCAGCCTCCAAGTGGTTCACCTTTCCATACTGGGCACGAGGTTGCCCACGGTTGTTGTTTCCTTGCTGCATTGCATTCTGTCTGACTGGGGCATTGGGAGGTGGCTACTGCTGAGCTGCTTTCTTTGGGCAATGATTCGCCCAATGGCCTTGTTCACCACAGTGGAAACATGCACGACTTCCTCCTTGAGCTGGCGCTGCTTGATTGTTCTGGTTGGTTGCTAGGGCAGGAAGACGGGCTGCCTGTTTGCTCTGACGCTGGTATTGATTTCCTCCTTGCTGGTTGTTCTGACGGTACTACTGCTGCTGCTGAGGAAACTGCCTCTGGTACTACTGCGGCTGGTTCTAACGCTGATCCTAGTGCTGGTGACCTTGCTTGAATGGCTAAGG
This sequence comes from Zea luxurians, assembly GCA_029449295.1. Lineage (NCBI taxonomy): Eukaryota > Viridiplantae > Streptophyta > Magnoliopsida > Poales > Poaceae > Zea > Zea luxurians. Next base: position 64,141,019 of record JAOPSE010000011.1, on the reverse strand, counting down.
TAGGTTGCCTGAGTAGCGAGGACGGTTGCTACTTCCAATCTGAGGTCCACCAATCTTACGCATCCTGTCCTGCATCTCTCGACGCTTCCTTTCTGTCATGATTGCTCTGTCGATCAGATGCTAGAAGGTAGGGAAGATGTGGTTCATCAGCCAATAATGGAGAGGATCAACCAATCCTCTCAGGAAGTGGTACTGCCTCTTGGCATCTGTGTTGACATCTTCTGGGGCATAACACGACATCTGCAGAAACTTGTCCCTGTACTCACTGATAGACAGGGGACCTTGCTTTAGGGCGAGAAACTCCTCCTTCCTCACTATCATCAGTCCCTCGGGCACATGGTAGCGATGGAAGTTGTCCCTAAACTCCTCCCAAGTGATGGCTTCAGGGTTGGCATGGGTGGCGAGGTAAGGCTCCCACCAAGACTGTGCTGCTCCCCTCAGCTGTCAGGGACCATACAACACCTTCTCACGATCGTTGCACTGGGCAGTGTACAACTCACACTCCACAGTACGCAGCCAATCTTCGGCGTCCATGGGATCAGCAGAGTGGGCAAAAACTGGGGGATGGCCCCACATAAACTCTGCCTGCTTGTCTCTGGGCACTTGTGGCATCTGGAATTGCATTAGAGGCTGAGGCGGTGGTGGCTGCTGCTGCACTTGCTGCATGGCTGCTAAGGTCTATCCGATTGCGTGAACTTCTTGGGTCTGCATCAAGAACATTTGCTCAATGGTCATCGGGGGTGGCGGTGGCAAATGCTGCTGCGGAGCTGCCTCCTCTTGGGGTGCCTGCTGCTCTGGCTAGGCACGCCTCGCACCTCTGTGCCTGTTCTCAGAAATCTGTAGAAATCACACACATATATCAAATCTAAGTCTGCAGTCTTTTAGCATAAGAAAAGATGTATAGAAGATCTCCATAACACTAAACAAATGACCATCTTCACTGACATCTTCTCAGATAAAGAGGAAAGGGGAAATAAAGGGATTACCTAACTAAATAAGTGACTTTATTAATAACTACACCAAGTTGTAGGGTATACCCACACCTTGGTGACAATCATTACAAAGATCTAACTTCAGTACATGTCCATCATAACAAGCATCCAACATAAGATAAGCAAACTAACTCTAACTAAAACTGACTTAGGCTAAGACACTGAACTAAGCATTATTACAGACTCTAACTCTATCGATCTATGGATCCAAATCTATGCGGGTCCTGAAGTATGGGGTACCATAGTCGAAGTGACCACGGGGCGGTGAACGGTAAGGGTGCTGAATCCAGACAGGGGTGGGAGAACCACCATCCAGATAGTAGCGTGCTGCGCACTCAACACGCAATTCCGCAACCTCCACCCGAACCTTGCCCAACTCATCAAGGGCATGGTCCAACTCTATGTTGGGCACGACGACCAAGTTGACCATGTTGTTCAGCCTGGGATTGCCCTCACCAACTGGCGAGACAATCACACCTCCAGCAATGTCGGTCGAACGGCGAGGGTAGTACTTCAGGTCGAGGCCATCAGCTACCCCGCTGAACAACAAGCAATACGAGAAAGTGCTCGTCATGCTGCATCTTGCATGGCTGCCTCGGCAGTATCCCTCTCAGAAATAGAATAGTGCTCTGAGAAGGACTCTGCACCCCGGAGATCATCGTCTGGACGGCGCATCAAGCAAGTAGCCTCCCACTGGTCCAGGTATAGCCCGCAACGATGCTGGCAGACTGTAAGGAAAATGGACCCCGACCATTTGGCTAATTGAGTTTTGGTGTTTGATGATTAACACAACCCGTGGACTAATATGTTTGCTAGTGTTTATAATTATAGTTCACAGGATGCGAAGAGAATTGGACCAAAGCAACAGGGAGGCCACACCTCAAAAGAAGACATAAAAAGATGCATAGGAGTCCAATACTCAAGAACAAAAGAAGCCCGAAGAAATCAGCGAAGGAATCCAAGATACGGGCTGTCAGCCAGCGCCTGGTGGCGCACTGGACAGTGCTGTCCGGTGTGCACCAGATTGTCCGGTGGACCACCGGACAGTCTGCGCAGAGAGGCCACAGACAGGCGCTCTCGGGCTGTAGCACCGGACTGTCCAGACTGCACCGGACAGTCGACACCGGACTGTCCGGTGTGCACCGGACAGATGACACTGGTCGGATCCAACGGTCGACAGCTACAACTTCCAACGGTCGGCTGACGTGGCGTGCACTGGACACTGCACAGTGGCTGTCCGGTGGTGCACCGGACTGTCTGGTGCACCCGATGACAGAAAGCTGCTGCTTTCTGTCCAACGGCTAGTTTGGGGATTGGAGGCTATAAATACCACCCCAACCGGCCATTCTCAAGGGTGAGAGCCCAAGCAACATACCAAGGCACATAGTGCATATTTCCAAGAGCTCAAACACCCAAGTGCTTAATAGAATCACTCGGTGATTAGCGTAGGTGCTTTACGAAGTGCTTAGGTTAGTTAGACTGCTTTTGCGCTTGCTCTAGGTGAATCCTATTAAGTTGAGTGAGTTTAGAAAAACCACACAACCCCTCAGCTCTTCCGTGAGCCGTTGTAATTGTACCGAGTGGGGCGAGAGTCTTGCGAGACCGTGACAACCGCGTTTATGTCACGGCCGCCACCGTGTACCGGAGGGAACGAGGCCCATGGCGTTTCGGCCGGAAGCTCGATAGTGGAGACGGCGGGGAGCGTCTGAGAGGAGCCAGAAGCGGAGCACCACTTGCGCGTGGAGAAGGCCCGTGGCTCTCTACGGAGTTACTTGACCGAGGTGCTTGGCCCTCGCGTGGGCTTCACTTTGCGTAGGGGCACCAACGAGGATTAGTCAGGACCTTGCGTGGTTCTGGATACCTCGGTAAAAATACCGGCGTCATCCTCGAGAGTTTGCTTCTCTACTTTGCTCTTTAAGCTTCCGCATTTATATTAAGCATTTAAGTTTCAATCTTGTATTCATACTTATCTAGTGTAGATTGAAACTTAGCCATTGCGGTAGAGATAGCAACACTTAGACAAAACCTAGATTGCACTCTAGTTTGATTACTTGCATAGGTTTTGCTCTAGGGATTTTATTGTGGCCTAGTTTAGTAAAAGTTTTAGAAGTCCTAATTCACCCCCCTCTTAGGCGTCACCCGTTTCCTACAATTGGTATCAGAGCCCGGTTTGGCTCATTTGAAACACTTTAGCTTCACTGCTAAAAAGAGCCGATGCTTTTTAGAGGAAGGGTTGGATACCCATAGGCTAGCACACTTCGACGGCACTAACTTTCCTTATTATAGTGCTAGAATGGCTTGTTACCTAGAGGTCATTGATCTAGGTGTTTGGAGAGTCACTCGTGATGGGATGAAACCCATCAAGAATCCCGAGAAACCCACCACGAGTGAGGAAAAAGAAATTCATTTAAATGCTAGAGCCAAAAATTGCTTGTGTGAATCTCTTAGCATGGATATTTTTAATCAAGTATTTACCTTGAAAACTGGTAATGAGATTTGGCTAAAATTGCATGAGCTCCATGACGGCACATCCAATGTCCGTTACTAAAAATATTGCCTAGTCTTAAATGAGTATAATTCTTTTGCCATGAAAGATGATGAGCTTGTTAGAGACATGTATTCTCGGTTGAATCTAATTATCAATGAGCTCAATTCTATTGGCATTAATAAGATAGGTGATGCGGACATTGTGAGGAAGATTATCTCCCTGCTACCACAACAAAGATATGGGAGCATCATCACCATTCTTCATAACATGGAGGACTTGAGTAACATGACCCCGACCATTGTGATTGGGAAAATCGTGGCCTTTGAGATGTCGCGAAAAATGAGTCGGGGAGAGGAGCCAACTTCTTAAAAACCATATGCTTTTGCATGTGATGAAAGGAAGGGCAAAAAGAAGGCTCCCACTCCAAGTTCCTCAAGTGAAGAAGAGGAAGAAGAAGAAAGTGATGATGATGAGGATAATCAACCATGCACATGATCCTCCAAGGACGAAGAAACAATCCGACATGTCGGAAAGGTAATGAGGATGATCCTCAAGATTAATCTAATAGATGTTCCCTTGTAGGTCGAGGATCTTCTCTTTAACATTGACAGGAAAAAGCAAAGGAAGAGAGGATGCTTCGCATGTGGGGAGAAGGGCCACTTCAGGGACAACTATCCAAATATTGCCATACCCAAAAAGGAGAGGAGCAAAGTCAAGGCGCTAACAAGTGTTAGAACTTGGGATGATTCTTCAAGTGAAGATGAACCTCCAAGGACGCGCAGCCACCGATCCTCATCACGCTCATCACGATCATCACACAAGTGCCTTATGGCAAGAGGTAACAAAAGCATTCCATCCTCTAGTGATGAAAGCAGTAGTGATGATGAAGGTGAGGGTAAGCCCTCTGTAGATGAGCTTGCGGAAGCCGTTAATTTTTTCCAGGATGTTTGCACTAAGCAAAAAGCTCAACTTAAAACCTTGAAAAATAAGTTGGTTAGCTCTCAAAATGATTACAAAGGTTTGCTAGAAAAATTTGAAACTTTTGCAAACTTAAATAGTGAGCTATCAACTAAAATTGAGCTATTAGAATCTAGTGCTCCATCCATTGCTACCGATGATAGCCTTATTAAAAAGAATGAAAAACTTAAGGCTAAGTTAGCTAGCTCCCAAGAAGCTATTGAAAATTTGCTAGAGAAAATGGAAATTCTTAGCATACACAATAATGAGCTAACTACTAAGCTAGAAAACATTGGTAGCACCCCAGCAGCATCTTTAGTTGAAATACCTGAAATTATTAAGAAAGATGCTTCTACTTCCTGCTTTGATTTAATTGATGATTCTAACCCCTGCAACCAAGTTCTTGTTGAGAATATTGTTGTAGAAACATGTTCGGATGAGGTTGCAAAGGAAAATGAACAATTGAAGCAAGAAGTGGCTCGCCTTGGCAAGGCTTTGTATGAGAAGAAAGGCAAAGCCAAAGAAATCCGACCTTCACAGGATAACGCCACTGAGGGAGTGAACAAGCCTATGGAGGGAGAAACTGTGATTTGTAGGCTATGCCACATGGAAGACCACAAGTCTTTCCAATGCAAGGCGATGACCGGGGATAAACAAAGACAAAAGCTCAAGCAAAAGCCATCAAGCAAAATCTCCAACACCTACATCAAAAAGGTGAACAAAAAGGATGCTACACCATATTTGATCAAGAAGAAAAAGAATGGAAAGGTGATAGCAATCAAGGCCAACAAGGAAGCCAACAAAGGAAAGGGGGCCAAACGCATCTGGGTGCCAAAGGAGATAATTTCAACCATGAAAAGCACCAAGAAGGTTTGGATCCCAAAAGGGAAGTGAGTAGACCGAAGGTCGTCGGGAAATTTGGAGACTTGGCAAAGTTGGGATGTATATCATGGGATACATCATATTGGATCAAGTTTATTGCCAAGTGGGTTAGTGAAAATTTTGGACCCAAATTTCCCACCCATGACTAAGGTAACTAGATTTATTGTATTTCTTGTTTTTAGATATGCGTATCTATTTACTTTTTATCTAGTTTACCTTTCGTGCCTAGTAATAACTTGTTTAAAATCATGCATACTAGGTAAATCATATGGAAGGATTGCTTGCTTTCAATTCATATACTTAAGCAAACCTACATGGTTTAAGATGTTAATTTGAGCACGGCACATAGCTTCTATATCACTCCATAGTAAATGATGCATCAATTGAAAATTTTGATTTCTACAAGTTGTATCATTTAACTTATATGTGCCAAAGTTCGGATTGTAGATAATTTGCCCCTCTTGATATCGAATCAATGTGCATGTCTCCTACAAGTATTCAAAACTTGTATGCACACCTTTAGGGGGAGGTTACTCTATAATCTAACACTTTGAGACTAACGCCTTTTCAAGTCTATTTCATGTGATAGTCTCATTGTAAGGAAAATGAGGTCCCTAGAGAAAGACAACAATCTTCCACTGCAAAATCTCCAAGATCTCTCATGTCTCTCAAGCTCGCCATTGACTTTCAATTGGTATCTTTTGAGACTACTTTGTATATCATTTACATGTCTTCTCCAACATTTGATTAGACTATATTTCATATCATATACTTCCATGTTGCTAAATATGCATAAGTACTTAACTCATATTCTGTTACCTATGCATAAGGGAAGTTAGTCTATTCAAATCATGACTTGCACCTCTATTTTTCACATGCTTTTCCCTAAGAAGAAGATCTCTGTCAGGGGGAGTTTTTGTTCGTCTCTGAAGGGGGAGAAAATTCTTTCTAAGGGGGAGTAATCTTTTGAGGTCAAGCTTTTATTTACTTCCTGCATGCTTTTAATGTCTACCTTTTCGGTGGTTGATGCCAAAGGGGGAGAAGTTTTAGGGACCAAAGCAATGAAAACTATATCAAACACCAAACACCACAAAATTTAAAATTTTATATCTACAAATGGTTTTTCAAGTGGTTTTGGTTATTTGGTCCTAAAATAGGAAGTAAGTGAATTATGGAGTTAGGGGGAGGCTTAAGTCCATAATTTCACATTGTGGGGACAAACATGCATCCTAGCAAGTAGATTGCATATTTTCATTCAAATACTTGTATTATTTGCTTGCTTTGGTTATGTTGTCATCAATCACCAAAAAGGGGGAGATTGTAAGGAAAATGGATCCTGGCCATTTGGCTAATTGAGTTTTGGTGTTTGATGATTAACACAACCTGTGGACTAATATGTTTGCTAGTGTTTATAATTATAGTTCACAGGATGCGAAGAGAATTGGACCAAGGCAACAGGGAGGCAATACCTCAAAAGAAGACATAAAAAGATGCATAGGAGTCCAATACTCAAGAACAAAAGAAGCCCGAAGAAATCAGCGAAGGAATCCAAGGTACGGGCTGTCAGCTAGCGCCTGGTGGCACACCGGACTGTCCGGTGGACCACCGGACAGTCTACGCAAAGAGGCCACAGACAGGCGCTCTCGGGCTGTAGCACCGGACTGTCCAAAGGTGTACCGGACAGTCGGCACCGGACTGTCCGGTGTGCACCGGACAGACGGCAACGGTCGAATCCAACTGTCGACTGATACAGCTGCCAACGGTCGGCTGACGTGGCGTGCACCGAACACTGCACAGTGGCTGTCCGGTGCACCTGACGACCGAAAGCTGCTGCTTTCTGTCCAACGGCTAGTTTGGGGATTGGAGGCTATAAATACCACCCCAACCGGCCATTCTCAAGGGTGAGAGCCCAAGCAACATACCAAGGCACATAGTGCATATTTTCAAGAGCTCAAACACCCAAGTGCTTAATAGAATCACTCGGTGATTAGCGTAGGTGCTTTGCAAAGTGCTTAGGTTAGTTAGACCGCTTTAGCGCTTGCTCTAGGTGAATCCTAGTTAGTTGAGTGAGTTTAGAAAAACCACGCAACCCCTCGGCTCTTGCGCGAGCCGTTGTAATTGTACCGAGTGGGGCGAGAGTCTTGCGAGACCATGACAACCGCATTTGTGTCACGGCCGCCACCGTTTACCGGAGGGAACAAGGCCCGTGGCGTTTCGGTCGGAAGCTCGATAGTGGAGACGGCGGGGAGCGTCCGAGAGGAGCCGGAAGCGGAGCACCACTTGCGCATGGAGAAGGCCCATGGCTCTCTACGGAGTTACTCGACCGAGGTGCTTGGCCCTCGCGTGGGCTTCCCTTTGCGTAGGGGCACCAACGAGGATTAGTCGGGACCTTGCGTGGTTCCGGATACCTCGGTAAAAATACCGGCGTCATCCACGAGAGTTTGCTTCTCTACTTTGCTCTTTAAGCTTCCGCATTTATATTAAGCATTTAAGTTTCAATCTTGTATTCATACTTATCTAGTGTAGATTGAAACTTAGCCATTGCGGTAGAGATAGCAACACTTAGACAAAACCTAGATTGCACTCTAGTTTGATTACTTGCATAGGTTTTGCTCTAGGTATTTTATTGTGGCCTAATTCAATAAAAGTTTTAGAAGTCCTAATTCACCCCCCCTCTTCGGCGTCACCTGTTTCCTACATAGACTACACAACACTACTCGATGTACCATGTGTGTCGGTCGAAGGCCCGACGCAGCAAGGTATCGAGAGCATCGTGGAAGTGACACCCACGAGCAGCGTCACGAGTGATGTGTCTCGCGATCCATCCCTCCGGCTCTGGCTCCTCCGAGAGCTCTATGTCGTGGCTCGAACTGCCACCGGCGTCTTCATCGTCTCAGTCTCTGTCAGGGTCTCCTCCAGCAGCCGGGACGCCCTGTGGTGGTGCAGGGGGCATCTCTGGCTGAGGTGTAGGGGAAGGCGGCCTCTCAAACTCCACCTCCCGCTGGTGCTGCTCCTGCTCCTGCTCCTGGCGTCGGCGCTCCTGCTCCTCGTGTAGGCAATGATGCAGTCTCTCCAGTTGATTGGACCAACCTAACACTGTGCGAAGCAGGGGACGCTCCGCTAGGTGAGAAGGCAAAAAGGGGATCACAGACTTACGTGTGGTGCACCTAAGACGAGCCATCTACAAAAGACATCGTAAGCACAAGAGTAAGAGTAGAACTATGAGACCAGAAAGTAAATAGAGAGAAAAGTGAGATAAAACTTTTGAGATTAGTAAACAACATAGAGTTGGTCAAGATGACCATCTTTTGAAAAGACACTGAGGTCAAGGTAAGAGTAGGGGTCTATAGTCCTTAGGGCGACCATTCTAGTCTAGGTTAGCGGTCCTATAGTCAGCAAGGGCTTTGATACCACTTATGTCACACCAATTTTGGAAGGTAAACCGATTGTGAACCATGTACGTGCCAGGATCCGAAGCTCACGTACACAACGATTACATAATTGGACATCATCACACAATGCTCGAAATAAATAGCGGAAAGGTACTTTATTACATCGAGATGTCCAAGACATCCACAGAGTCTAATACATAACCATTGTTCAACATAAATATCAAAGTGCGGAATTACGAAACGTAGATGCTAAGCCTATAAAGGCAGCTGACTGGGGGTTTGCCACTAAGAAAGAACTAGAACTTGTCGTAGTCCTGAATCTCCTCGAAATCTTCCATGTTGCTTGCATCACCTCCTGAGCATTGGATACACTGGGGACAACCTGGGGTGGGGGTGGTGTGTAAAGCAAGGGTGAGTACACATCAACCTGGGGTGGACTAGCTATATATGGAGTTGAGGTCAAGCAATTGCTTTTAAGTTAGTCAAGTATTTATTATTATTAGTAGAGCCAACTTTTAGTAATAAACCCAGTTATTACCCAAAAGTACTTCCTCAAACGAGGAAATACTGAAGATCAGATTTTATAGCACCATTGTTAATCATCATCATAAAAGTATCCAAAGTTCTTCTAATCAAAGAGGATCCCAAGGCTGCTCTTAACCGTGAGCTCGGCTGATATACCAGTTTTTAACACTCTACAGAGGTTGTACACTTAACCCACAAGTCGTGATCCTTTTCCAGCCTGGGTTGTACAGACCCGATCTTCACTACCAAGATGAATGGCCAGGGATACACTATGTAGCTTTTACAAAGATTCCCCTGGTGCATAGCTGCTCGTTAGGTTTCGCTAGTCATACAAATGTAGTACACCTCCCCAAGGTGGGTGATTAACAAAACCAAATCAAAAGAACCTCTGCACCCCAACCTTGGCAGAGCGAGCACTACGCCCCAGCCCCCATTGACGGCCCTCCAGCAAAGCCAACTACACCCCCAGGTTCATCTAATTAATCAGCTAAGGGCGTCCCATTCCACCCTCGTGGTTGTACTGTTATCCCGGGTGGTCACTCCACGAACAGGTCCTTACAGTGAGGTACTCAGGAAAAAGGCCTAAGTCCCCTAAGGTATCACAAGATCATTCACATAATCATGATAACAGCCGTATCATAATTGTTCACATCATATTCATTGATTAAGTTAAGGCAATAGCAACATGCTAACCATGGTAACCCAAAAGGTAAACAAGGATAAGTGAATACAGACTAGTCAATCCTTAGGTTTTATAAAGTAATGCGGGAAAGTGAATCATAAAGTATGTAGGACATAATAGGTTAGAGGACACTTGCCTTCACCAGGTGGTTGCTCAGGGTGGTCTCCAACAACACACTCAAGAACCTCGGACTGCTCGTTGTCTAAATAAAGCGAGCATGCATTCAATACATTTGGAAAATACAAATGAACATCACACCAAACATGTACAAACATTGGAACACATCTTAAAAAGATCCAATACTACATAAGGGATAATGAATTCAGAGTATAACATAAACTATGGCATACATTAACTTCATTTGAAAATAGATTATTATTTCCCTAAGTGTTATTTACAAGTACATAATCATAGGTCAATTTATTTTATGGTGACCTAAAATTTAGAATAGAGATGAACTTATGTAATACATATTATTAATCTCACAAGCTTAAACAAGTTTAAATCTCTAAGGTTCTCCTTTTATTTACTTTATTAAATAAAAAAACATACATCTACATTAGTTCATATTCAACCCTAAAATTTAGAGTGTGCAGTCAGTAAGTGAAACCATTTTATTTAATTAGAGAATAATTCTATGAACCTTTTGCAATTTGAATCACTAAATTTGGAGTTCATATGCAAAAGTTATGAAATAAACAAGTTTAGGATTTCAAAATATAAAATTAGGGCTAATTCTGTGAATATTTAAAAGTCCAGGGCTAAAACTGTAAGATTACAGGGGCCTGCGCGTGAAAACCAGGGACGGCGGGTTGATTTCCAATAAACCGAGGGTCTCTTTAATAAAACTACCACGCGAAGGGGTATTGGGTGAATCTAACCGTCAGATCTAAAACCAACGGCTGAGATTAGATCTATGGTCGAGGGCGCGGCGCGCGGGCGGGCGAGCACTAACAAGCGGGCCAGGGGCATCAGTGGCAGTGGGGGAGAGTGCACTGACCGATCGGGCCTAGCGCCAGAGGGTTTGGGCGCTGACAGGGGGGCCAGGGTGCCAAGGCATGTGTGCGCGAAGCGGTACCCGCGGTTTGGGCCGTTCGGTTTGAATCGGATGGAGGGGACTAGACCAAGGGGGAAACAGAAAGCTACGGGCGGTGAAGCGTTATCCATGGTCCGAGCCATTCGATCTGAATCGGACGGAGGGGATCAGACCAGGGGGAAACAGACGTGCGCGAAGCGTTATCTGTGGTCAGAGCCATTCGATCTGAATCGGACGGAGGGGATCAGACCAGGGGGGAAACAGACGGCTGCAGGCAGCTCCGCTCCTCTCCCATGGTGCAGAGAGAGAAGAAAGGGGTGCGCGGGGCGACGGCTCGGCGACTGGCGAACCGGGCCCACGAGACAGAGAGAGAGAGAGATGGAGCGCGCGGTGAAGGAAATAGGCACCGACAGGCTGGCCCCACTGGGCAGCGAGCGAGAGAGGGAGGGCGCGCGCGAGGGAGAACTACCACTGACAGGCGGGATCCGCCTATCAGACGGCGTGGGCGCGCGGGCACGCGGCCTGGCTGGGCCGACTAGGCTGGTTTGGGCTGCTTTCTCCTTTTCTTTTTATCTGAATTTTCTAATTCCTTTTCCATTTCTTTTTCTATAGGGTTTTTCAAATCCAAATTCAAACTAGGTTTCAAATTCAAATAAATTCAAACTTGTGCAACAGTTCAAAGAATATTTTAAACTCAGCATGATGCAACATGTCATGACTCATAAGGTTTTGGCAAAAATAAATAATTAACCTCCACTAGTTTAGGCTATCTCTAATCAAAAAGGAAAAAGGGAGAATGAATCTAGAGAGAGAGAAAACCTAGAGTGAGGAAAAGAAGAGTAACACATGATTTTGGGTGATAATTAGAAAGAAATTTTATACCCCCAAAATCAAGGTGTTGCACAATTCAAAAGAATCAAAGCCTCTCCAAGTCCCAAATTCACTCCAAACACCTAGTGACTAGAGAGAGTGTTTTGTTCATGTTCTTTGCGCTCTTGTTTCTTGGATCACTTTTTTCCTTCCTCTTTCTTGTTCCCAAGTGAATTGTAATCAAAGCAAGAGACACCAAGTGTGTGGTGGTCCTTGTGGGGTCTAAGTGACCCGTTTGATTAAGGAGAAACTCACTCGGTCTAGGTGATCGTTTGAGAGAGGGAAAGGGTTGAAAGAGACCCGGTCTTTGTGACCACCTCAACGGGGACTAGGTTCTTTAGAACTGAACCTAGGTAAAACAAATCACCGTGTTCATCCACATTATTTCATGGTTGATTTGTTTTCCCCTCTCTTTCGGACTCAGATTCATTTCTAATGCTAACCCCGACTTGTAGTGTGTGCTTAAGTTTGTAATTTTCAGATTCCGCCTATTCACCCCCCTCTAGGCGACTTTCAATTGGTATCAGAGCCCGGTGCTTCATTTGAGTCTTACAACTCGAAGTGATGTCAGGAGGATCCGCCAAGAGGGAGATGGAAACCGGCGAGAAAGAAAGCCACAAGCCATGGGAAGGCTCCATCAAGGGAGTTCGGCACCAAAGCTAAGGAGGGATCCCCTCCCCGCGTCAAGTCGCATCGGCATGGTGACAAGAAAAAGAATATGAAGAAAGTGGTCTACTACAAGACTGACTCTTCGTCGCCCTCCACATCTGGCCCCGATGCGGCGTCCGCCACTTCTAAGTGCCATGAGCGCAAGAAGTATAGTAAGATGCCACTTTGTTATCCCTGTATTTCTAAGCGCGCTCCTCTACTATCCGTTCCATTAGGCAATCCACAATATTTTGATGGTGAGGATTATTGTATGTGGAGTGATAACATGAGACATCATCTAACCTCACTCCACACAAGCATTTGGGACATTGTTGAATTTGAAGCGCAGGTACCTACGGTGGGGGACGAGGGCTACGACTCGGACGAGGTCGCCCAAATACGACACTTTAACTCCCAAGCCACTACTATACTCCTCCTCTCTCTATGTCAAGAGGAGTATAATAAGTTGCAAGGGTTAAAGAGCGCCAAGGAGATTTGGGACGTCCTAAAGACCACGCACGAAGGAGATGAGGTGACCAAGATCACCAAGCGGGAGACGATCGAGGGGGAGCTCGGTCGATTCGTCCTCAACCAAGGAGATGAGCCACAAGCGATGTACAACCGGCTCAAGACCTTGGTCAACCAAGTGCGCAACCTCAGAAGCACAAAATGGGATGACCATGAAATGGTCAAGGTTATTCTAAGATCCCTTGTTTTTCGTAACCCTACTCAAGTTCAATTAATTCATGGGGATCCTAGATACAAATTAATGTCTCCCGAGGAAGTGATAGGAAAGTTTGTGAGCTTTGAACTAATGATCAAAGGCTCCAAACACATCGTCGACTTGGAGCAAGGAGGCACCTCCACACCCAAGGTGCAACCCGTTGCATTCAAAGCAACGGAAGAGAAGAAAGAAGAGTCTACATCAAGTAGGCTCCCCATCGACGCCTCCAAGCTCGACAACAAGGAGATGGCACTCATCATCAAGGGTTTTCGCCAAATCCTCAAGCAAAGGAGGGGGAAATACTACAAACCCTGCTCCAAGAGGGTGTGCTACAAGTGTGGTAAGCCTGGTCATTTTATTGCAAAATGTCCAATGTCTAGTTATAGTGATAGGGGCGATGACAAGAGGGGAAAGAAGAAGGAGAAGAAGAGGTTCTACAAGAAGAAGGGCGGCGATGCACACATATGTCGGGAATGGGACTCCGATGAGAGATCCATCGACTCCTCCTCCATTGAGGATGCCGCCAACATCGCTGTCAACAAGGGCCTCCTCTCCCCCAATGTTGGCCACAAGTGCCTCATGGCAAAGGACGGCAAAAAGAAGAAGGTACAAACTAGAACCGCCCCTAAGTATACAACATCTAGTGATAAGGGTAGTTCTAGTGAACATGAAGATGATTTGCTTACACTTTTTGCCAACCTTAACATGCAACAAAAAGAAAAGTTAAATGAATTGATAGGAGTCATTCATGAGAAGGATGAACTTTTGGACAGAATTCCTTATGAAGGAAAACAAAAAGCATGTTAAAGTAAAAAATGCTTATGCTCGGGAAGTAGAGAAATGTGAAAATTTATCTAAGGAGCTTAGCATTTGCCATGAATCAATTTCTAACCTTAGAACTAAGAATGCTAATTTTTTGCTAACGTTGAAAAGTTAAATGTCTGTAATGATTCAATTTCCAATCTTAAAAATGAAAATGCTAGTCTAATTGCTAAGATTGATGAATTAAATGTTTGCAAAAAATCTATTTCTTGTCTTAGAAATGAGAATGCCACATTACATGCTAAGATAGAAGAATTAAATATTTGCAAACCATCTACATCTACTGTTGATCATGTTTCTATTTGTACTAGATGTAGAGATGTTAATGTTGATGCTTTAAATGATCACCTTGCTTTAATTAAACAACAAAATGATCATATAGCTCAACTAACTGCTAAAATCAATAAGCATGAAATTGAAAATGAGAAGTTTAAATTTGCTAGAAGCATGCTCTATAGTGGGAGACACCCTGGCATTAAGGATGGCATTGGTTTCCAACAGGGAAGCAATGTCAAACTTAGTGCCCCTAAGAAATTTTCTAACTTTGTTAAGGGCAAAGCTCCCATGGTTCAGGATAATGAGGGCTATATTTTATATCCTGCTAATTATCCTGAGCACAAAATTAGGAGAATTCATGCTATGAAATCTCATTCTATTTCTCACCATGCTTTTATGTATAAGAATGAGGCATCTAGCTCTAGGCATTCTACACATGTTAAAATGCCTAAAAGGAAAACTCATACTGCATCAAATGAGCCTAACATTTCATTTAATACTTTTGATGCATCTTATGTGCTTACTAACAAATCAGGCAAAGTAGTTTCCAAATATGTTAGGGGCAAACACAAGGGCTCTAAGACTTGTGTTTGGGTACCAAGGTGTTTGTTTCTAACATCAAAGGACCCAAGACTGTTTGGGTACCTAAGAACAAGGCCTAAGTTGTTTTGCAGGTTTATGCATCTAGGGGCTCAAGTTGGATAATTGATAGCGGATGTACAAACCACATGACAGGGGAGAAAAGAATGTTCTCCTCCTACGAGAAAAACGAAGATCCCCAAAGAGCTATCACATTCGTGGATGGAAATCAAGGTTTGGTTAGAGGACTTGGTAAAATTGCTATATCACCTGACCATTCTATTTCCAATGTTTTTCTTGTAGATTCTTTAGATTACAATTTGCTTTCTGTATCTCAATTATGCAAAATGGGCTACAACTGTCTATTTACAAATGTAGGTGTTACAGTCTTTAGAAGAAGTGATGATTCAATAGCATTTAAGGGAGTATTAGAGGGTCAGCTATACTTAGTTGATTTTAACAAAGCTGAACTCGATACTTGCTTAATTGCTAAGACTAATATGGGTTGGCTCTGGCATCGCCGACTAGCCCATGGTGGGATGAAGAATCTTCACAAGCTTCTAAAGGGAGAGCACATTTTGGGACAAACAAATGTTCATTTTGAGAAAGACAGGATTTATAGCGCATGTTAAGTAGGAAAGCAAGTTGGAGCCCATCATCTACATAAGAACAAAATGACAACGGACAGGCCACTGGAACTACTCCACATGGATCTATTCGGCCTCATAGCTTACATAAGCATCGGCGAGAGTAAGTACTGTCTAGTTATTGTGGATGATTATTCTCGCTTCACTTGGGTATTCTTTTTGCAGGAAAAATCACAGACCCAAGAGACCTTAAAAGAATTCTTGAGACGGGCTCAAAATGTGTTCGAATTAAGAATCAAAAAGATAAGAAGCGACAATGGGACGAAGTTCAAGAACTCACAAATCAAAGGCTTCCTTGAGGATGAGGGCATGAAGCATGAGTCCTCTTCTCCCTACACACCTCAACAAAATGGTGTAGTGGAGAGGAAGAATAGAACTCTACTGGATATGACAAGGACCATGCTTGATGAGTACAAGACTCTAGATCGATTTTGGGCTGAGGCGATTAACACCGCCTTCTACTCCATCAACCAGTTATATCTTCACCGAATCCTCAAGAAGACATCATACGAACTCCTCACCAATAAAAAGCCTAATGTTTCATAATTTAGAGTCTTTGGTAGCAAATGTTTTATTCTTATTAAAAGAGGTAGAAAATCTAAATTTGCACCTAAGGCTGTAGAAGGCTTTTTACTTGGTTATGACTCAAACACAAGGGCATATAGAGTCTTCAACAAATCCACTGGATTAGTTGAGGTTTCTTGTGACATTGTGTTTGATGAGACTAATGGATCCCAAGTGGAGCAAGTTTATCTTGATGATCTAGATGATGAAGAGGCTCCGTGCGTCGCACTAAGGAACATGTCCATAGGGGAAGTGTGTCCTAAGGAATCCGAAGAGCCTACACAAGCACAAGATCAACCATCATCTTCCATGCAAGCATCTCTACCAACTCAAGATGAGGAACAGGCTCAAGATGATGAAGATCAAGAGGATGAGCCACCTCAAGAGGAGAACAATGATCAAGGGGGAGATGATGACAAGGAAGATGATCAAGAAGTACACGGTCAAAGACCGCCACACCCAAGAGTCCACCAAGCAATTCAAAGAGATCACCCCGTGAACTCCATTCTCGGTGACATTCATAAGGGGGTAACTACTAGATCTCGATTTGCACATTTTTGTGGGCATTACTCTTTTGTGTCCTCTATTGAGCCATACATGGTGGAGGATGCACTAAGAGATTCGGATTGGGTGCTGGCTATGCAAGAGAAGCTCAACAACTTCACGAGGAATGAGGTATGACATTAAGTTCCACGTCCTAATCAAAATGTTGTAGGTACCAAGTGGGTATTCCGTAACAAGCAAGATGAGCATGGTGTGGTGACAAGGAACAAAGCCAGACTTGTGGCCAAAGGTTATTCCCAAGTCGAAGGTTTGGACTTTGATGAAACTTATGCACCCGTAGCTAGGCTTGAGTCAATTCGTATATTACTTGCCTATGCTACTTACCATGGCTTTAAGCTCTATCAAATGGACGTGAAAAGTGCCTTCCTCAATGGACCAATCAAGGAAGAGGTCTATGTTGAGCAACCTCCCGGCTTTGAAGATAGTGAGTACCCTAACCATGTATATAAACTCTCAAAGGCGCTTTATGGGCTCAAGCAATCCCCAAGAGCATGGTATGAATGCCTGCGAGATTTCCTTGTCACTAATGGCTTCAAAGTCGGAAAAGCCAATCCTACACTCTTTACTAAAACTATTGCAAAGGATTTTTTTATATGCCAAATTTATGTTGATGATATCGTATTTGGGTCTACTAACAAATCTACTTTTGAAGAGTTTAGTAGGATCATGATACAGAAATTCGAGATGTATATGATGGGGGAGTTGAAGTATTTTCTAGGATTTCAATTCAAGCAACTCTAAGAGGGCACCTTCATCAGCCAAACAAAGTACACTCAAGACATACTTAACAAGTTTGGAATGAAGGATGCCAACCCCATAAGACACCCATGGGAACAAATGGGCATCTCGACCTCGACACAGGAGGTAAATCCGTAGATCAAAAGGTATACCGGTCGATGATAGGATCTTTACTCTATTTATGTGCATCTCGACCGGATATTATGCTTTCCGTATGCATGAGTGCAAGGTTCCAAGCCGATCCTAGGGAAGTTCACCTTAGGGCCGTGAAAAGAATCATGAGATATTTAGTTTACACTCCTAAGTTTGGACTTTGGTACCCCAAGGGATCCGCTTTTGATCTAATAGGATATTCCGATACCGATTGGGTAGGGTGTAAAATTGATAGGAAGAGCACATTAGGGACTTGTCAGTTTCTAGGGAGATCCCTGATGTCTTAAGCTTCAAAGAAACAAAACTCAGTAGCTCTTTCTACCGCCGAAGCCGAGTATACTGTCGT
Organism: Zea luxurians; assembly: GCA_029449295.1. Classification (NCBI taxonomy): domain Eukaryota; kingdom Viridiplantae; phylum Streptophyta; class Magnoliopsida; order Poales; family Poaceae; genus Zea; species Zea luxurians. The sequence continues at coordinate 64,123,134 of JAOPSE010000011.1, read as the reverse complement.
AGGTCATTGTTGTGCACAATTACTTTGGATGAGGCAAACCCTTAGGGACTATGGCTACAAATTGAGCAAAGTCCCTCTCCTATGTGACAATGAGAGTGCAATCCGCATGGTAGATAATCCCATTGAACACAACCACACTAAGCACATAGACATTCGGTATCACTTTTTGAGGGATCACCAACAAAGGGGGATATCGAGATTGCTTATGTTAGCACCAAAGAACAATTAGCCAATATCTTTACCAAATCATTAGATGAGAAAACCTTTAGCAAACTGAGGAATGAGCTAAATATACTTGATTCTTGGAACATTGATCGAAACATTGCACAGATAGCTCATTTGCATACCTTTGATCATATCTCTTTCATGATTACGACTAACGTGCTTCCAAGTGTATTTCTATGCTAAGTCATAGATTGAAAGGGAAATGGAGTTTTCAGTGAAGACAAGGCTTCCACTCCACTCTAACGGTATCATTTACCCTTCGCCGTCACTCCACATCACTCTCAAATTGGTATAATCTTTCATTCATATTTACTTATACCAATGGGGAGAAAATAATAGGGCTCTCCAAGTCTCCGTTTTTGGCGCTTAATGATAAAGGTGGAGAAATATAAAGCCTAAAGCAATAGGACTGCACCACCAACTTCAAAATTTTGATTTATTTACAAAAGTTTGCTTTTCCAATTGGTATCTTGTGATAAGCAATTTCTTCAATTGGTATGGTATTTTCAATTGGTATATTTAAAAAATAGATTTTCAAAATTGGCATCTAAATTACATACTTCCAATTGGTATCTATTAAAACCCTCTTGAAAGCTAAGAGGAGAATTTCATTCAGGGGGAGTTCTTTTTAGTCAAAGGAAAAGCATTTGAAACAGGGGGAGAAAATTTCAAATCTTGAAAATGCTTCTTGCAATCTTATTCATATACCTTTGACTATTTGCGAAAGACTTTGAAAAGAATTTCCAAAAAGAATTTGCAAAAACAAAACAAGTGGTGCAAATGTGGTCCAAAATGTTAAATAAAAGAAAGCAATCCATGCATATCTAGTGAAACTATAAATTGAACCAATTCCAAGTAACCTATGCACTTATATTATGCAAACTAGCTCAATTCTGCACTTATCTATTTGCTTTGGTTTGTGTTGGCATCAATCACCAAAAAGGGGGAGATTGAAAGGGAAATAGGGTTTATCCTTTTCCTATAAATAATTTTGGTGGTTGAATGCCCAACACAAATATTGGACTAACTAGTTTGCTCTAGATTATATATTCTACAGGTGCATAAAGGTTCAACACAAACCAATAAAAGATTGAAGTTAGAGTTCAAATACAAAGGAGCAAAGAAACAGAGTGTGCCCTGGTCTGGCGCACTGGACTGTCCGGTGCACCAGGACCGTACAGTCCAAACTCGCCACTCTCGGGTTTCTTAGGGCGCGCTCCGCTATAATTCACCGGACTGTCCGGTGTGCCACCAGACTGTCCGGTGTGACAGCAGAGCAACAACTATCCAGTGCAACGACCGACTGCAACGGACCCCTGCAAACGCTATTGTGCGCGCAGAAGTCAGAGCAGTAGTCAGAGGCGCACCGGACAGTGAACAGTGCATGGCTGGTGCCACTAGAAGACAAAGCCTCTAACGGTCAGAAGCTCCCGAACCCTAATAGTTGGGTGATGTGGCTGCCGCACCGGACAGTGTCCGGTGGCACACCGGACTGCCCGATGCGCCCATCGACAACAGCCTGCCCCAACGGTCATTTGGTGGTTGAGGGCTATAAATACCCTCCAACCACCACCACTCCAAGCATCCATGTTTCCAGCACTTCACATTCAATACAAGAGCTAGTGCATTCATTCCTAGACATAATTCAAAAGTTTTCAAAGCCTCTCCAAGTCCCAAATTCACTCCAAACACCTAGTGACTAGAGAGAGTGTTTTGTTCGTGTTCTTTGTGCACTTGTTTCTTGGATCACTTTTTTCCTTCCTCTTTCTTGTTCCCAAGTGAATTGTAATCAAAGAAAGAGACATCAAGTGTGTGGTGGTCCTTGTGGGGTCTAAGTGACTCGTTTGATTAAGGAGAAAGCTCACTCGGTCTAGGTGACCGTTTGAGAGAGGGAAAGGGTTGAAAGAGACCCGGTCTTTGTGAACACCTCAACGGGGACTAGGTTCTTTAGAACCGAACCTCGGTAAAACAAATCATCATGTTCATCTACTTCATTTCTTGGTTGATTTGTTTTCCCCTCTCTTTCGGACTCGGATTCATTTCTAACGCTAACCCCGCTTGTAGTGTGTGCTTAAGTTTTAATTTTCATATTCCGCCTATTCACCCCCCCTCTAGGCGACTTTCAGTACCTAACTTTCAGGGTTTGAAAATTTAAAGTTAACACAACTACAACCGCCCTCTCTACCTCTGGTGCAGACTGCAAACCCACACGTATTGCAAAATTTAGCCGATAATGAGGCCATATATGTGACACTAGAGGAAGCTCCTCATCCATCGCTTGCATTAGATGCAACGAATTTATACATGGATGCCACACCTAACCTGGCACAACCATTGGAGAGTAAACCAAGGTAGTCATAGCCACCAGAACCTCCCCTTTTGCTATCTTGTGTAGTACAACATACATCTTATTCACTAGGGATGGTGTCTTATAATATTGACACACAACTGCTGCCACCTGTTCCAGTTCTTAATCTTGATCGAACTCTAGACTTTTGGATAGATGCAGGGACCAAGGATAGTCACAATGGAAGAAGTGTCATCCGCTACCTATAACAGGAGTGGCACAAGAGGCCAATGGATTTGTTTTTCCACCAATAATGGAAAAATGGTTGTGAGGACCAATCACCACCCCTAGAGCCACACGCTTCTCTCCCTGCAGTGGATGATGTAGCTACATCGCTGGAGATAGATCCTACAAGTTTTGAGAATTTAGAGTCCTCTAGATTGATCTCTCCTTGTATAGCCGAGCTGAAACAATAGACCCCTCAACACATGGTGTTATCAGCTATTATGCCTCTTGTTGCATGCATTTTTCAACCTTGTTCTGACTTTCTGATTGGTTGCACAAAACTTGTCAATCAGTTGTATGATTTTGTTCTGCTTTCTATAGATTAGGGATACCGGTGCGCTTGTACGTTTAAGGCCAAGGTGGGAGGATCTTCGTAGCTACTTAATTGCTAGAGGCCGCAAACGTTTTGAAGTCTACGTGTACGATAGCTGAAAGAGGCCATCCTTTAGAAATGTGGAGATTGCTTGATCCAGGTTCAAGATTGATTAATTCTGTTCAACTTCATGATCGGATGGTGTGCATAAAATTTGGTTTTTAAATCGTCTTGTTTTTTTAACAAAGTACAAAAGAGTATAGCTTAATTTGACCTTATAAATGTTGTGATATTCAGAAGCTAGCAAACTGTAATCGTTGTGCACTAATGTTTTATTGAATAATTTGTGTTCCTTCACAACGCACGGACACTCTATTATCATATATAGAAGTCTGCATGGTATTGATGGTTGCAATGTAATGGTGAAATAGCTAGATTAAAAAAACAAAATTTATGTATGGTTTCGATCACAAATTGATTACGAAACCTTTTCACATAACAATATAACACACATTTGTATATAGGTTATCATGTATTATATGTTCCCGTTGCAACGCACGGGCATTTACATAGTAGGTATTTACTTTATTAGGTTATATATATACGGGCTAAATATTCTACCAATGATTTTCTTATTGGCCAAAAACGTTCGCCCAATGAATAAACGGGTATTAGAACGTTCCGCCATCACACATGCCCGTTAACACATGGTATAAAATACCCAGTACAGAAGCGTGAACTTAGGCTTCGATCATCCATCTATTTTAACTATTTAACAAACTTTTTGGTGGTAAAGAAATATAAGGCTTAACAACTATTTGATGATCATATAATGAAACATGTAATGTGTTATATGGTACTATCTTAGTGTTGCTATTTTATCCAATTATTCATGGTGTTGTTGAATGAATGATTAAATGATGCTCGAAATTTTGTAATGGTATTTAGATTGGTATACTTAACTTTTGTATAATGTATTATTCTAATAGATAACTAATCTTTGTGGGTACGAGTGACCGAACGTAACCCATACCTACATTGGTACTAGTGGGTTGCTCATGCATTGCGTCGGCTCACAATAATACCCATGTAAACTATCTTCCAAAAAGATCTCAATTTTTTTTATTGATTGTCTCCGCTCTCCGCATAATATTTTTTATTTGACTAAATGATGTTGTTGTTTACTCCATCCAATATGTCTTGGTACAAGACGACCAATGAAAGGAGTGATTAGAAGAGAGTTCACAAAGACGACTGATTGAACGAATAGAGATTATAGAATGACATAATTCCACCATACAAAGACCAAATAAGAGGAAGTTTGTAAGCTCTAGTTTCTAAAATAAGTCACATAAACTCTAACTTATAAAAAAGATAGATCAAAATGTGGAGTGGTTGCTAAAGTTAGGATCAATAAAAACTGGATGCGCTCCATACGAATTATGGTACTTCATAGCAAGTACTAACGTTTGAAACCAACAAATAACATTTCCTTTTACTGTTCACATGACATATCATTGCTACTTTATCCAATTGAGCAACCTCAAACACCATGGAGTCCATTGTGCCAATGTGGTCTTAGAAATGGCCTAATGCATGCAGGAGCCAAGAACACAAGGGACGAGCACCCTGTGGTAGTGCCCGCAAGGATCTCCAAATCCTAACACATATTTTGCAAGATCCATGAGCCATCATCAGAAGAACATAAACCACGTGCAAACAGTAAATAAAGTATTAACACACCCAAATTATGTTCAGTCCTTAGCACAACAAATAACTAACACCCAAAACAACAGAGAAACGACACAATAATTTTTGCTAATGACAGAAGGATGGGTGACAGGTACATAGAAGCATACCGAGTCGACACCGTGGTAAGGGAAAGGCCATGTAGACAGGCGATGCTGAGCCATCAAACGAGTACCATAGGCAGCAAATCAAGGACCTACATCCCTCGCCTCCCCCACTTCCAAGGTTTTGTAGAGAAGGAAGGGAGGGGAAGGGAAGAGACGGGCATACCTGTTCGTTGCTGGAGAAGGACACGATGAAGACCTAGGCATCTAGAGGATACATAGGTAGTATACCGCTAGATACGTATAAGGAGAGAGCATGCAAGCAGAGAAAGAAGCCTAGTCGGAACACCTCCAAACCGAGAGGCACCCGCACCAGACATCAGTCCGAGGTGGGAAAGGCCATGTAGACAGGCGATGCCGAGCCATCAAACGAGTACCATAGGCAGCAAATCAGGGACCTACATCCCTTGCCTCCCCCACTTCCAAGGTTTTGTAGAGCAGGAAGGGAAGGGAAGGGAAGAGGCGGGCATACCTGTTCGTTGCTGGAGAAGGACATGATAAAGACCTAGGCATCTGGAGGAGACATAGATAGTATACCGCTAGATACATATAAGGAGAGAGCACGCAGGCGGAGAAAGAAGCCCAACCGGAACACCTCCAAATCGAGAGGCACCCGCACCAAATGTCAGTCCAAGAAGGACGAGAGAATGCGAGTGCCTTCCCAGACCTGGACCCACCACCGGCAACTTCATAGCATATGCCGACTACTGCCGCGCTACGGGCTTTGGTTGTCCAATATCTCAGATCTAGACTCTTCATCGCCAAGATAACCTAATCATGGCATGCGCCACCGTATCCTCCTCGGCAACACACGAAGAAAGGTCAGGAGCAAGACTGACTCGTCCGTACTCGTGTCGACGAGCGTCGGTCGGCTCGCGGCTGCGACCGTGGGAGGGGGCAGCAAGTTGGGGCGGAAGAATAGGGCAAAGGCCAGGAAGATGAACGGACGTCTGACAACTGCGAAAACGATGGTGCGTGCATGCTATGAAACGTCCTCATGGACGTGCAACAGCCACTGCGCGCGTCGGTGTCAGTGCTGGTGTCGGACGAATACGGGGAGGAGATGCCTGCTCCCACGCCTTCTACTGAGAATGGGGTGGCGCGAAGGTAGAGGCATGATGGGAGAGAGAAAAGAAACAGCATGGCGAATGAGGTGGCGACAACTGAGGCGAGAACCATCATTATTTTATCGAGGTATAGATGGCCAAATGAGACGTGTGTGACGGACCGGCCCGGGGTACAACCCATTTAATAGTGCCTGGGTCAGCCCGGCACGAGCATTGTGCGATGCGGTGCCGTGCCATGCTTGAACCGTAGCCTCAGCCCGTAGTGCTGGTCCCGTCCGACACGATTATATTTTTTAATTTTACAAAAAATCTTAAATACATATGTACAATTTATATTCAATATAGCAACTGAGCATGATGTTCTACTGGTTAGACAGTTTCACCATATGTCTCCCGCGCTTCTTCCATCATGGCGTGGGTTTGAACTCTACCTCCTGCTTTGCTTTTTTAGTATTTTACGCTGATTTAATTAAATAGTCCGACAGGCTAACGGGCCGGCATAGGTAATAGGCCGGAGTCGTGGGTATCGGGTCTAGCAGGTCTGCGCCGAGAGATGCAGCGGATTAATTTGAAATATATGTGATGGATTATTTGTAAAAATATGACGCGAGATGACCGTTGAAATTGTTGCTTTAATATAGTAGAGATTAATATGGGATAAATACATACACACTAACAGATATGGGTGATCCAATAGAATTATTTTTGTCACGTGTATGAATATGGGACAGTAATATCCGGTGATATTTAGCCATTAGCATCTCTAATGGTGGCTGATGCATCACGCGTCCGGTGTAGGAATAGGGATGGCAATGGATGTGATTTATCCGCGTACCCGCGGATAAAAAACCCATTGGGCACGGTTTTGGGTACGAGTTTGTACCCATGGATACGGATACGGGTAGCACTTGATATCCATGGATATTTTTAAAACGGGTACGAAAAATCAATATCCATATCCAAATACCCGAATATCTATTAAAATATCTTGTACTCTCGTCCCACAAGTGGCAGGCTTTTAAGTGACCATCGCAGTCATCTCACTCCTAAAATGGTGGAAGCTTTGATGTGCAGTCAAAGTTGGCTTTGTCACACTCTTAAAGGTGAACTTTTCTTCATTTTTCCAATATGTTATATTTGAGTATATATATACTAATGTGCATGCAACTTTATTTTAGATGCTGGTGATGGAAGATTCAATAGTTTTTGGTCTTGCCTTGAAGATAATGAAGAAGACATGAAAGAAGAATCTTGTGTGTTGGCTGCTGATTCTGAATAACTAGCTGGTCTTTGGTGTTGATTCTTATGGCTTGTGTGTTTGTAATTTTATCAATTTGAACAATTCAGATTTGATTTTGCTAGACAATTTTATATTGCTCGCTGTATGCCTTAATACATGTATCAGATTTCATTTGCTGGACAAATTCTGTATGGTTGTATGTTTTTATCATATTTAAATTTGCTGGACAAATATAATACCATGTTTGAATTTGCTGGATTTAAATATGTTGTATGTGTAGTGGGCAAACGAATATATCCGCGGATATCCGTTACCCACGGGTAACGGATGTGGATACTGTTTGTTATCCATAGCGGGTAACGGGTATGGGTTCAGATATCGGATATAAGTCACGGATATGGATGTCCAGAGACACTATCCGCGGATAGTTTACCCGTTGCCATCCCTATGTAGGAATAGACGATGGACACGGGCGTGGCTGGCTAATCAATTCTGTGGACTGCTCACGGCGGCCTATAGGCGGACAAGCGTTTCTTTCAACGGCGGATTGGCGCTTCGGCTTTTTTTTGGAATTCTATGGGAATTAAACACCTTTGGGACCAACGTCTGACTTGCTCTCAGATCCTTTACTGGCGAAAATGACCGCGATTAGGGATGGCAACGGGTAAACTATCCGCGGATAGTGTCTCTGGACATCCATATCCGTGACTTATATCCGATATCCGAACCCATACCCGTTACCCGCTATGGATAACAAACAGTATCCACATCCGTTACCCGCGGGTAACGGATATCCGCGGATATATTCGTTTGCCCACTACACATACAACATATTTAAATCCAGCAAATTCAAACATGGTATCATATTTGTCCAGCAAATTTAAATATGATAAAAACATACAACCATACAGAATTTGTCCAGCAAATGAAATCTGATACATGTATTAAGGCATACAGCGAGCAATATAAAATTGTCTAGCAAAATCAAATCTGAATTGTTCAAATTGATAAAATTACAAACACACAAGCCATAAGAATCAACACCAAAGACCAGCTAGTTATTCAGAATCAGCAGCCAACACACAAGATTCTTCTTTCATGTCTTCTTCATTATCTTCAAGGCAAGACCAAAAACTATTGAATCTTCCATCACCAGCATCTAAAATAAAGTTGCATGCACATTAGTATATATATACTCAAATATAACATATTGGAAAAATGAAGAAAAGTTCACCTTTAAGAGTGTGACAAAGCCAACTTTGACTGCACATCAAAGCTTCCACCATTTTAGGAGTGAGATGACTGCGATGGTCACTTAAAAGCCTGCCACTTGTGGGACGAGAGTACAAGATATTTTAATAGATATTCGGGTATTTGGATATGGATATTGATTTTTCGTACCCGTTTTAAAAATATCCATGGATATCAAGTGCTACCCGTATCCGTATCCATGGGTACAAACTCGTACCCAAAACCGTGCCCAATGGGTTTTTTATCCGCGGGTACGCGGATAAATCACATCCATTGCCATCCCTAACCGCGATGGCTAATGACTTTTTGGGCGTAAACTCGGCTAAATGGCAATCTGGATGGTTGGCTGAGACAGACAGACCAAGCTACAGTTGTAAAGCTGTGAATGGGCCAAAAGTCTTTCGGCCTTTCTAGCTGAGCTGCCAGCCCAACCGGTCCATCTGTGACTGTGAGTCATTCCAAGGATACTTTTTTTTTGTATACCCGGAGCTCCCGAAGGTCAGGATGTATGATCCTACCAGGCTACCACTGCTGTCATTGCATGTTAGGGGAAACAGATCTCGAAAGGACAAGCACACAAATTCTTTTTGTAGTTTACAATATTTTCGTTTAAAGTCATCTTAGTACCCAAATAATCAACTTAATATTTCAATCTACAAATACTTATCTGAACATTGTAGATCTCTTTTTCTCTCCATAATTTTATATAAATTTTATCTTCATCCAAATTCATATATAAAGTTCATTATTTTTAAGACAAGTCGATAGAAAAAAAAAGTCAATTCAAACTGCGGTAACCAAAATTTTGCTAGCTCAATTAGTCAAATATACTCGTCGGGACTTAAATCAGCGGTAGCAATATAGCTTCACAAATTTTGATTTAGACAAAAAAAATTGCAAAAAATGAATTTAAAATTACATAAAATAAAAAATTACCTCCACAAACTAATTGGATTCATCTTATTTAACTATGAAAGTCTTATATTTCTTTGTAATCTACAACCCTATATAACCCACCACTTTGCAAAACTCACTCAAGTCACTTCGTACCTATAACCCCCCTAAATCCATCTGTCAAGTACCATAATTAGGGGTACCCCCAACACTCCTAATCACGGCTGGTAAACACCCTCTGACCAACTGACGAGCGCAGTTCAAGTCAAGGCTTTGTCTATCCAAGGGACGCGACCTTGTCCGAGCCCAGCCTCGGGCTGGAGCAGTAGTCCCAGACGACTTCACGCCTCGCCCGAGGGCCTCTTTAGGCAGCGGGCACCTCCTCAGCTCTCCCGAAGCCCGGCTCGGGCAGGCTTCGTTGTGAAGCAACCTTGGTCGGACCGCCTCACCAACCGACCGCTTCGCAGGCGCATTCAATGCAGGGGATGCCTGGCGCCGTATCCTAACACACGAGCCTCAGTCGGCCAGGCCGAAGTGACCGCAGTCACTTCGCCCCTCTCTTTTACTCTCCGATATGACAGGAAAACAGTGCCGCCCGCCCCGCTCCGACTACCGTGCCAACTGCCAACCACCCAGGCGAAGCTGGCAACAAGTCACAATCAACCACCGAGTTCGGTCTCGGGCGCAACAGGAAGCTCCGCCTCGCCCGACCTCAGGCTCCGGCCTCGGGAGGAGGTCTCCGCCTCGCCCGACCCCCGGACTCGCCCTCGACCTCGGTCTCGGGAGGAATCGCGTCCTCGCCCGACCCCGGCCTCGGCCTCAAGAGAAGTCTCCGCCTCGCCCGACCTTGGGCTCGGACCGACCGCGCCAACATGGGATACATCATTACCCTATCCCTAGCCAGCTCAGGCTACAAGGAACAAGATCGGCGTCCCATCTGGCTTACCCCAGTGCCGGGTAATGATGGTGCCCCGCGTGCAACCATGACGCCGGTGGCTCTTAGCCCCTTACAGCAGCAAGGAGACGTCAGCAGGATTCTTGCCGCACTGCCAGCTATGCTACTACAGGGCTCAGGCGCTTCTCCGACGGCCACGCTATCACGTGTACAGGGCTCAGGCTCTCCCCCGACAGCCACATTGGCATGTACACAGGGCTTAGCCATTTCTCTGCCGGACACGTTAGCATATTGCTACACCCCCCATTGTATGTCTGGACCCTCTCCTTGCGTCTATAAAAGGGAGATCCAGGGCCATCCTAGAGGGGGTTCGCGCGGGGGAAGGAGCGAATGAACAGGCTCCCTCTCTCTCCCTCTCGCGACGTGCTTGTAACCCCTACTACGAGTGGCACCCCTGGTGCAGGATAATACAAGGCTTGCCCCACCTCTTGTGTTCCATCCCATGCCAACACATCTGGGCAGGGGCACGCAGCGACAATCTCACTTGTCGGTCCAGGGACCCCCCGGGTCCGAAACGCCGACACCATCAAATAAATTGCTATGAAAGTCTTATATTTTTTGGTTATCTACAACCCTATATAACCCACCACTTTGCAAAACTCACTTAATCAAGTCACTTCGTACCCATAACCTCCCCTAAATCCATCAAATAAATTGTAGCCACACATATCACATCCTAAAAACAATAGTTCAGAACGCTAAAAACCCTCCTCTCTTACTCACTCAAACCCAATGGCTAGACTTCCTCATCCCTATCCTCTCCCGTGTGATCCCGATGTCCCCTCCCCATCACTCGCGCAGCCTACATTTGCTCCTCCCCTTACCTACCTAGAACTATAGCGTTAGCACAGGCTTCCTCTGCTTCTGGCTTCCTATTCCGCTTCTCCGTCCCTCGTCTCGCTCCCTCCCTCGTCTCGCTCGTGTGTAGAGTGAGCCTACACCATAGGGATGAGCAGGTGCCAACCGTTACACAGAGGATACCTCCTTAGAGGTCGGTCACCTCCTATTCCGTATTCCGGCGGCGTAGATGGGATCATCGTCTAGGATCTTTGAGTACTTCATAGTGTGCGAGCTGGGCCTGGGGATTCAATCCTCGATGGCATCAAGGCTTTCCATGGCGTTGTGGAGATGTACATGCCGGCTTCCAACACCAGTTCTCATCGTCCAACCATGATCTATAACCTCCTCCTCTGCAATTGCCCACCATGAGTACGCAGATCCCACCTTTCATCCCTTCCCCTCACCCTATTAATTTGATTGAGCATCGACATGCTTTAAGTGATTTATGGCCAAATTCCTGGTAGAGTAGAATGGATTGAATTGGCGATCATGCAAACACGTGCGTCCAGCATCAGCATTTGGTTACGTGTGGCTTGTTGCTCATTTCTATAAAAAGAACACTGATTGTGAGTGAATCATGTCATTCTAGGCTTATTACTAGTTGAGACTAATAAACTAATATATTGCTATGTATATGATTAAGCTAGGTTAGGTCCATACTAAGACAGACAACAAGGATTGGAGATGAACGAATAGTGATCAATATAACTAGGGCAAGCTCTCTCTATTGACTTGTGTAAAAATAAAACGCTATTGTATGTAAAGGTACATTATTGCTAGGGATTTTGTTTTGTTGGTTAAAACACAATATATTGTGTAATCAAATTTTACAATGGTTAGTTGTAAAATTAAGGGGGAACTCTAAAGTCTAATTGGTTATCTAAATACCACTAGGTGTAAAAATATTTTGCATATGCATTAGATCTAGTGACATGGTGAAATTCAAGTGAAAATTATTTGAAAAATATTTATAAAAAATGCTAACTCACTCACACATTTGTTAGACACATATAGGAGTTAGCACATTTGGAGAAGGGATACAAAATTATGTGTTTGAAGTGCTCAGATGGGTATGGCCTGGTGGTGTCCCACTAGAAGCACCAAACTATGTGAAAGGTGTCTAAGCTGAGAAGACATAAGCTAGGGTTAAGCATCTAATTGATCTGGTGCTCGACCTTAATCACCAACGGTTGATGTTGCACTATTCATTATGTTAGATTTCTCAAAGTGGGCACCTGGTTGACGGTGGTAGACATTGAATCAACCCGATGGCCCAAAAACCTCTTTGGACACTTTCTATATTGCACTAGATTAATCTGGTGTATCCCAGTGAACACTAGACTATGCATTACTGTCACACCCGGTTTTGGAAGGCAAACCAAATGCGAACCATGTACGTGCTAGGATCAGAAATTCACGAACACAGCGATTACATAGTTAGACATCATCACACATTGCTCAAAGTAAATAGCAGAAATAGTATTTTATTACATCAAGATGTCCAAGACATCCACATAGTCTTTAACTTAAGATTTCAACATAATCAAACTGCGAGTTACGAAACGTAGTACGATAAGGCCTTCACAGACAGCCGACTGGGGGTTTGCCACTAAACACAAATAGAACTCGTCGAAGTTCTAAAACTCCTGAAAGTCCTCTAGGTTGCCTTCATCTTCTCCTGAGCACTGATTGCAATGGGGATAACCTGGGGTTGAGTGGGTTTTAAATCAAGGGTGAGTACACATCAACATACTCAGCAAATGTCTCATTTGGCTAAAGTGGACTAGTTGTATGTGGAGTTAAGCTCAAAGCAGTTGATTTTAGTTGGTTAGGTATTTATTACTAGTAAAAAGCCAAGTTTTAGTAATAAAACAAGTAATTACCCAAAAGTACTCCGTCCAAGAGGAAATGTCAGAAACCATAGTTATAATCATCACCATTTACCATCATCATAAAGGTATCCAAAGTTATTCTAATCAACGAGGATCCCAAGGCTGCTCTTAACCGTGAGCGTGGTTGATATACCAGTTTCTAACACTCGGCAGAGGTTGCACACTTTACCCACGAGCTGTGATTCCCTTTCTGCCCGAGGAGCGCTACTCCCCATTGACCAATACCTAGGTGGCCTGATAGGGTATCACTACATAGCCCTTACAAAGATTTCCCTATTGTATAGTTGCTCGTTAGGTTTCGCAAGTCATATAAACACAGTACTCCTTCCTAAGGTGGGTGACTAGCAAAACCAAATCAAATGAACCTCAACACCCACCCTTAGCAGAGCAAGCACTATGCCCTAGCCTCCATTGATGGCCCTACAGTAAAGCCAGCCACACCTCTAAGTTTATCTAATTAATCAGCTAAGGATGTCCCAGTCCACCCTCATGGTTATAATGTTATCCCAGATGGTCTCTCAACGAATAGGTCCTTACGAAGAGGTACTCAAGGAACAACCTGAGTCCCCTAAAGTATCACAAGGTCATCATCATAATCCAGATAGCATCATCATATCATAAATGTTCTCATCATGTTCACTGATTAAAGTAAAGCAATACATGAAGCTAACCATAATAACCCAAAAGGTAATCATGGATAAGGTAAATACAAAGCTAGTCAATCCTTAAGTTGATCATGGTATGCAGGACAATGAATTATAAAGTAAATAGGATATAATGGGTCAGAGGACACTTGCCTTCACCAGGTTGCTACTCAGGGAAGTCTCCTGCAACACACTCGGAACCCTCGGAATGCTCGTTGTCTACGCAAAGCAATCATTCATTCAACACATTTGGGAAATGACAAATGAATAGTACACCAAACATATGCAACAGAGTGAACACAAATTCAATAGAAAAGTATACACACCAAAAGTGAAATCTAGGTTTTAGGGTAGACTAATACACCTAGAGGTTTATTGTTTTCTAAGTACTGCCTATCTCAGTGGATTACATAACTTAACTATAGCTATCTTAATGAATTACTAAAGTTATTCCAAGGGTGAGATTATATATTACATGAGGTTAATTTCACAAAGTTAACCACTTAACTATTCGCTAGTGTTTCACTTTTATTCTCTCTTTCATAAATATTCCTTCACTTTAAATTAACCTATAGTCTATCCATAAAATTAATACATACAAATAGTGAAAGATTATAATTTAAATAGATAGAGAATAATATTATGAACATTTTGCAATTTGAACCACCCAATTTAGAGTTCATACGCAAAAGATATGAAATTCACAATTTTTAGAATTCAAAACATTAAATTAGACCTATTTCTGTGATAAAAATAAAGGTTAGGGGCTTCTTTGTAAGAAACCAGGGGCCTGAGCGCAAGAAACTGGACATCAGTTTCTGTTTCCAGGAAACTGGGGGGTCTCTTAAGAAGTTATCCAAATGAACGGGTATCAGGCGATCTCGGTCGCCCGATCACAGATCAACAGCTAAGATTAGATCTGAGCACGAGCGCACGCGGACGAGCACTGACAAGCGAGCCAGGGAGGTCAACGACTGGGGAGGGAAGGCCGGCTGACCGATCGAGCCCAGCGCCAGGGGTCGCAGGTGACCAACAGGTCAGGCCCAGGGGCAGAGCGTGCGTGCGAACTGATATCCAGCGATCGGGATCGTTGGATTAGGGATGGACGACTGGGATCTAGCACACGTGGTTAACAGCGTGGTGACCGGCGCCGCTTCCTATTCGCGCCGGAGGGGTCGTAGGAGACAGGGCAGACGTGGCCTCTAGGTCTAGGGTCGCTGGGGTTGGTCTAGACTAGCGAGAAGGGCTCGACAAACTCACTGGAAGGACTCCAGCCACGAGAACTGGACCGAGAACGAGAGAACGGTGGGAGGAGTGTTTCGGGTCATGTGGTAAGTCTGGCGAGGAATCCCAACCACGGGGAGGGGGAATCGGGCGCGCTAAAGCCCGGACTAGCTCTAGCGAGGGAAGGGGAACGCTATGGACCACAACTGAGGCTCGAGACGGGGCCAATTTGGCCGGACGCCGCGCAGGTGCGGCAAGCTGGCGTGACCGAACTCCAGCGAGGGCAAATTAACCATTGCAGGGCAAAATTAAGGCAAACAGAGCACGAGAGCAAGTTCCTCACCTCGGGACGGTGCACGGGGAGGCTTGGCACGGCTCCAGGCAGACTGGATGGCAGGCACGATGGTCGCTGGTCACCGGCAAGCTCTAGCGGTGGCAGTAGAACGCGAGGGAGGGTGAGCATGGGCGAAATGAGGCAGGAGAGAGAGCCGAAGCGGGCGGGGCTCAAAAAGGAGCCGGTGCGAGTGGACAGGTGATGTCGCTGGACTTCTCGGTATTTGAGCGCGCTGGTCCACGACAGTTTGCGGGGAAGGCGGAGCTAACAGGGGGCCCCATGGTGCAGTGAGAGAGAGCAGGGCACGGAGAGAACGGTTTGCGGCACTGACGGGCTAGGCCCATGGTGCAGAGAGAGGGATGCGCGCGAGGTTGAGGAGGTTGGCACCAACAGATCGGCCCCACCGGCTAGAGGGAGAGAGGGAGCGCGGACGCGCGAGGCTGGACTGGCGCTGACAGGCGGGGGCCGCCTGTCAGGGAGGAGCAGGCACGCGTGCGGGGGCATGCGAGACTAGGCCGAGCTGGGCTGCTTTGGGCTGAATTGAGTTTTTGTTTTTCTTCTGAATTTCTAATTCCTTTTCTTTTCATTTTCTCTATGAATTTCAAATCAAATCAAACCACAATTCAAATTCAAATATTTCAAACATGTGCATCAGCCAAAAACAAAGTTTAGGCTCAACATGATGCAAACATTCATTTCTCCCATAGGTTTTAATATTCTAAAGAGAGTGGAAAAGGAAAACTATAGAGGTGATAAAAGGAGTAACACCTAAATTTGGTAAATATTAGAGAAGAAATTTTATACCCCAAATTTAGAGTGTTACAATTACTAATCTTACCATTCGGAGTCAAACGACTATTTTAGTCTAAGCGTGTGAAGTCACTAGATTGATCCGGTGGTATTAACTAGTGAGTGATGGATCATGCAACAAGGGAAATGTTTAAACATAATGCATTATCTAGTGGGCAAATCCGCTAGTTATCATATTAATCTGATGATCATGTAGAGAACCCACCAACTTCTCCCAACAATTAGTTTTTGGATAGTGTAACACCCTGAATTTGGGGGTATAAAATTTCTTCTCTAATACCTACTAAATTCAGGTGTTACCTCTTGTTTCTCTCTAGTTTTCTTCTCTCTTCTTTTTATTAGAATTATGTCTACTAGGTGGGAGATCAAAACCTATGTGAGTCATGGGATGTTGCATCTTGCTGATTCTAAATTATTCTTTTGTTTGATGCACATGTTTGAATTATTGGGATTTGAATTTGGAGCATGTTTGGATTTGAATTCAAAAGAATAAAAGGAAAGA
Source organism: Zea luxurians (assembly GCA_029449295.1). NCBI lineage: Eukaryota > Viridiplantae > Streptophyta > Magnoliopsida > Poales > Poaceae > Zea > Zea luxurians. The sequence goes on along the minus strand of JAOPSE010000011.1, from coordinate 64,106,518 downwards.
AAAAGGATTAGAAATTCCGGAATAAAAAGAAAAAGGAAAGCAGCACGAACCTCCTCCCTTCTCGGCCTTTCAGCCCACTCGGCCGAGCTAGCCGCTTGCCCACGCACACCGCGTCCGCTGACAAGTGGGCCCCACCTGTCGGCGTAGTGCCTCGCTCACTCATCCACTCTCTCCCTCTCTGCCAAGTGGAGACGCCCTGTTGGCGCCCTGGCTCATTGCGCACTCACAAGCCGGTGTCGCTGTCCCGCGGGCCTCGCTTCCCAGTCCCTCTCTCCCTCCTTCAACCGTCCGCTCGCGCGGACCATGCTCATGCACACCGAGACCGCTGCACCGACGTCGCCTCCCAGCGTGAAACTGCCGTCGTGACCCCCTCTTAAAGTCTCTACACGCACCCACTTCCCCCTACCTCACTCACTTCGCCCCTGTGCACTCACCCTAGCTCTGCACAGCCGTTCTTCAAGCTCGCCAGAGCTCCCCCGTCGCCAGGCCTCCTACATACGATTCCACCCTCGGCAAGGCCCACCCGCCGTCCCTGACCGAGCTATGCCATCGCCAGACGAAGCTCCACCATCGATTGCGCCTCACCCGAGGTGAATTTCTCTGCCGGATTTCTCCTTCTCTCTCCCCCGTTTTCTCTATTCTATCAATTAGCTACTGGTGATCACTGGCGACGGCACCTCGCCGTCGTACCGAGACCCCTAGCCAACCACAACCGCCTCGTGCCCTCCTTCGCCCGCATTGAGTCACCGACCGGCTATGGCGCTCGCGCTGAGTGCACAGCCGATGAAGATGCCAGCCCTAACAAGGAGTAACACCGAAGAGGAAGACGACCGAGGAAGACGACGCCCGTTAGCCTCACTCGTCTCCCCCTCTCCTTCCCCTAACACAGTCGCTGACCGGTAGGCCTCCCGGTCCCTTGTGTCAGTACCGTGCACAACATCAGACCCCTCTGCCTCCGCTCTGTGTCGCCGCCTGGCGGGCCCCGCTTGCTACTGCACACCCACATCCGCGCCCACACATGCCCCGCGTCGCTTACCAGTGGGCTCGACCTTGTCGTGGCCCCGCCTGTCAGGCGCTAGCGCCTTGATACCCCGTCGCTCACCCCTGCCCGCCCGAGCCCACGCACTCGTGCACATTATAGTAATCTCAACTTCAAATCTTTCTCCTTTAGAACTGGTGAGTTCTATGGTTCCCTTATCACAGTGTATGGTGGGCCTTTGCTTTCCTTAACCAAGACATCCTGAGTATCAGATCTATAATGCTTTCCTCTAATACTATAGCGGTAGACCAGAATTCCCTTCCCATAATTGTCAGTGTTAATCTGTGTGTCATATAGTTTGCTTCAAAGGCCCTTTAGGGGTAATTACTACCATTGGTGTTTGCATAGTTTGAAGTGGTAATTCATTTGTGGTGGCATAGCGAGCAGAAATAAATGAATGTGTAGCTCCAGAATCAAATAATATAGCTGCTAGAGTTGCATTAACGTAAAACATACCGATAGCATATCCGCTCCATCAGAAGTGGCCTCGACACTGACTTAGTTAACTCTGGCAATGTTGAATCCCTTGAGAGAGGTTGGAGTTTGCTGCTTGTTCTGAGCTGGTGTGCTGGAATTCCCCATCGGACAAGCATTTGCATAGTGCCCAACCTGACTGCACTTGAGGCATGCGGGGCCTGTCCTCTATTCTGCAGGCCTCGCGTGGGTGCCAGTGGTGGCAGCCTGACGAGTGTGGGGTGTATGTGGAGTCCCCTGTGGAGCATACTGAGCTGGGCGTGGTCCTCCTCTATGTCGAGTTGGTGTACCCTGGGGTGGAGCATAGCGAGGGCAAATACTGCTGCTACCCTGCCCCTGGGTAATGGCCTTCCGCTTCATTTCTCCTAGTTGAACACGCTTTTGTTCAATAGCTAGAGCTTTGTCCAAGAGTCTCTGAAATGATGGAAAGGTATGAGCCACCAGTGCATACTGTAGTGGTCCATTAAATCCCTCTATGAAGTGCTCTTGCTTTCTCTCATCATTAGCCATATCTTGATAGTTGAATAAATTTATCCCGGTATTCACTAACTGACATGTTGCCTTGTTTGATTGATAGAAATTCCTTCTTTTTAATCTTCATCAGTCCAGCATGAATGTGGTAATTTTTGAGCTATGTGGTGAATTCCGCCCAAGTGATAGTATCATCAGCATCATGGGCAGTAGTGTAAGAATCCCACCAATCAGCAGCAGGACCAGTATGACGACTAGAAGAATAGAGCACCTTCTCCCGGTCAGAGCATTGTGCGATATTCAGCATCTTCTCCACTGACTTTAACCAATCGTCGGTGTGCAGAGGATCTGGAGAGCTGGTGAAGGTAGGTGGCTTGTGGCTCATAAACTCCCGGTGCTTGTCCCGGGGTGGAATTGGTGGTGGTGGAGGAGGCATTGGTGCTTGCTGCTGTCGCACCATTCTCTCTTGACGCATCTCCTCCCTCATCTCTTGTCTCTCTTGGTGCATCTCTTGATGTTCCAGCCGCATTTGTGCTTGCATATCCATCATAGTATTGGCCATTTGTTGCAGCATATGCATCTAGGCTGCAACCACTGGATCAGTTCCGGCCGGTGGAGGATTTGGAGGATTCATCTCTGGTTGTTGTTGTCTAAGCACCCTCCAGTTGTGTGGGTTGGCAGGTAGATCAATTCTGCCTCCCTTCCTTGTATTGACCATCTCGGTTAGAAATACATGGTAAGACAGAATTATAGAATAGATGAGTAATTGTGAGGCAGAATCTTTTTGGGGGTTTTATTAGCTAAGTAGATTAGTGTGTCACCTACTCATACTAATTACCTTATGGTGGTCATGCTAGAATGCCCTGCTATACTATTTCAATCAATCAAAGAAGAAAATCAAGATTTACCATCAGAACAAATAGCCAATTACATCAAGTAGAGAAAATAATTTTAATTTTGTCTTGGGTCTCCTATCTCTTTAGAGGGTCATGGACGTAGGATTCCAAAGTGTGAAATCCTCCTTGTCTTAGAATAGAAAAGGTAAGAATAATCATAGTAGAACAGTAGAAGGTGAGATAATTTCAAGAAAAGTATAGAAAGAATCAGAGTAAGGTAAGTAGGTAAGGGTTTTGTCCAGTTCTATCTAGGTTTTGTCCTACAGTCAACATTTGCTCTGATACCACTTCTGTCACTCCCGGATTTAAGCAACAAAGTCGGGTGCGTCTCATATGTGCGCCAAAGAAGATCATCACATATAATGACAAAGTGTATAGAGATAAATGTCACAAATATCATAAATATCATTATTACATAGCAGAAGTCTTACAAAAATAAATGATAATAATAAAGCGAACTAAGTATTATTCCTTGGCGTCACAAACCTGACTAGGAGACGCCACCTAGATCAACTCATACTCTTCATTATAGGGCGGCTCCTCCTAGACCACCTGCTCTTCCAATTAACATAATGATCTTATCATGAATAGTAAATAACAAAGTGATAATAAAAGTATGATCATGAATAATGTGTATCTCCATACTCAAAACCACATAAAGCAATAGCAAGTACTACCCCAAAATTCAGTGGTAAACAAGGTATAAAGATAGACAAACTAGGGTAACCTATTGGGTCCCATCAAAATTAACCTATGCAGATCATTATGATTAATAAGAACATGATTGGGTAAAAGAAGTGATCAGGGGCACAACTTGCCTTCAACAAGCTCCTGCTCAGCAGTCTCCACCTGCTGAACACCCGGATCCTCTATAGCTGGCTCGTCCAAACATGGTATAGAAGAAATTAACATCACACCAATTAGCAGAATAGAATGTATGATAATATTCTACACGTCGTAATGAGATCGTATGAACAAGAATCACTAAATTTGGGATTACGGTTATCAAGTTATGAATTTATGAAGTTATTAAGTGTTCGCTGTGGAATAACTCAAGTGAATAATTTTAATCTAACTTTCATGGCTAAACAGAGGTACTAAGTGATGAATAATATTAATGCAAAATTAATGCCACTAGAATGGATCAATTTGGAGTTAAAATGAATTAAATATGAATTATATAAGTTTCTAGAATTATTTTCATAAATCAATTTCTATATTGTTTTGTCTCAATTTCCTTGGTTACTGGACTGCACGCATAAAAATAGAGGAACTCGGGGGCTAGAGCGCAAAAGTGTTCAAGACTCAGTGGTGCACCCAAGTGGACTGCGGGTTTATTACTTGATTTTCCAGGGTCTCTTATGTAAGTTCTTTCGGTCGAAGGGGTATCAGTGACTCTCGACCGTCAGATTGGAATCAAAGGCCACGATTAGATCACACGTATTGCCTAACGTCTCACCCCCGTGTCCACCCGATCGAGCATCAACGGCAGGGGGCGATCAAGTCCCAGCCACCCAATTTTGAATCGACGCACCGGATTTAATATTATGAAGGGTTTACTAAGATCAAATCGCATCCGTTCAATCCGATCTCAACCGCTACCACGCGTTCTCCTCAATCTCAGCTAAACTCCGGCGACCATGCCGAGGACCATGGCGGCGCCATCACCGGCGAGCAGCCCAAACGTGATTCACGCGCTAAAGTTCCTATCCGAAGGTAATTACAGGTGGTATGACCGGTAAGGTACACACTAGGAAGGTGCTTACTAGGGATTAAGGGCCGAGCAGGGGCATTCACGGCGCACGACGGAATCCGATAACCACGAGAAATCTAGGGCACTTGGACGGGCCTTCGAGCTCAATACTTCACGCCAACGATCCACACACACTGATGAACGATCCTGGCTCCTCACTGGCCTCCAATCGTCGGTACATGCACGGGCCCACGATGGCGGACGATGGTGTCACTTTAATGCATGGTTTTCGCGATGATGGAGAGAGACGGCAAGTCTTGTGAGAGTGTAGAGCTTTAGGCCTCGCGGTCGGGGAGGTGATGCGGGGATTTATCCTCGGGTTTCGCCTGTTGATGCAACTACCACAGCGACCGTGGCGGGATCGTGCCGGCCGTTCGGCCATTACCTAGCTGAGGGCACAGCGAGATGACATGTGGGACCCAGCACTAGGGAGATGAGCACCTGGTCGGAAGAGGGGTCTGCGCCCGGAGCCCACATGACAGGTAAAAGCTAGAGTTGGCATGCACGGTCGAGAGGTATCTGGTTGGGCCTACACGCTAGAAGCCATAGTGGGCCGAAAGGAGGAAAAGGAGGCCCACGTGGCCGATACTGTTTTCCCTTTTTGTTTTATCTCCTAATTCAAATTCAAATCAACCTCCATGTTTAAATTTCCAAATTTTGTGGCAAATTGGTCCTCCGATTAAATATTCAATTTGAACATTCCAATATGACTCTTATTTATAAATTTTATTTTTTATTTTTTATAGTATCTCCCTCTCTTCCTTTCCATTTTCAAACCCAATTTTCAATTTAGGTGTTAATTCATATTATCAATTCATCATTATATTTCTACTACTATTATTGTTATTATTACTAAATGCACAAACAAAACTCCAATATGATGCATGGCTTATTTTAGGTGTCTTTAGTCATTTGTTCCCTTATATATGGTTATTACCATGTGATATAGAGTATGGGGCAAAACATAGAATGAGATATACTCTCTTCTTTTGATTTACAAACTGGGTATTACAATTCACCTGATGGGTGACACCTTCAAGTAAACATAGTCTCCTACTTCAAAACTCAGATATCTTCTTCTTGTGTCAGCATAGCTTCGCTGCCTAGACTGAGCTGTCTTCAGATTCTCTCGAATCATCCTGATGTTCCCTTCGGCTTCAAGCAGAATATCTAGGCCGGACACCTGCCTTTCGCCGGGTTGGTCCCAATGCAATGGAGTTCTATAATTCCTCCCATAAAGTGCTTGAAATGGTGACATCTTCAGACTGACCTGGTAGCTGTTGTTGTAAGAGAATTCTGCATATGGTAGCATTTTTTCCCAACCTAACTTGTCTTGCAACGCACAAGCTCTCAACATGTCTTCAAGAATCTGGTTGGTTCTCTCTGTCTAACCATCTGTCTGCAGGTGGTAAGCTAAACTGAACTTGAAGTGTGTGCCCAAAGCTTCATGCAACTGCTGCCAGAAGTGGGAAGTGAATTGAGTACCTCTGTCAGATAATATCTTCTTTGGAATGCCATGCAAGCATACAATTCGAGACATGTATATTTCTGACAATACTGCACAGTTGTAGGTGGTCTTGACTGGTACGAAATGAGCCGCCTTTGTTAAGTGATCCACTACTACCCAGATGGAGTCATAACCGACTCGAGTGCGAGGCAAACCGACTATAAAGTCCATCCCAATCTCATCCTATTTCCACTGAGGAATTTGCAATGGCTGCAACAAACCTACGGGCCTCTAATGCTCTGCCTTGATCCTCTAACAACTGTTGCATATAGCCACATACTCTGCTATCTCCCTTTTCATTCTGTACCACCCAAATCATTTCTTCAGGTCTTGGTACATCTTTTCACTGCCAGGGTGTATAGAATACGCTGTCTCATGAGCTTCCTTAAGAATCAGTTCCCGAATTGATTTGAAGTCGGGAACACACAACCTATCCTTAAACAACACCACGCCTTCTGCGTCATAACGGAAATCTTTGCCTTTCCCATCTATGATTAGCTACCAAATCTCGTTGGTCTTCTCATCATCCTTCTGACCATCTTTGATTTCTCGCTCTAATGTGGGTTCCAGCTCCACTGTCACTCCTTGAGTGTTGTTTAGAAATCCGAGACTCAGGCTATCGAATTCCTTTGCAAGCTCATATGGCATCAGATGAGCGACCATCATGTTGACTTGACTCTTTCTGCTTAGAGAGTCTGCAACCACATTAGCTTTGCCTGGGTGATAATGTATCTCTAGCTCATAATGTTTGATTAGCTCCAGCTATCTTCTCTGCCTCATGTTCAATTCTGATAGAGTGAATATGTACTTGAGACTCTTGTGATCTGTATAGATATCACACTTCTGCCCATACAAATAGTGCATCCAGGTCTTTAGTGCATGAACCACTACTTCTAATTCCAGATCATGTGTGGGCTAGTTCTTCTCATGATTCTTAAATTGCCGGGACGAGTATGCCATCACTCTCCCTTCTTGCATTAACACGCATTCTAGTCTAGTGTATGAAGCATCACAATATACTGAGAATGGCTTGTGAACATTTGGTAGAATCAACATAGGTGTTGTAGTCAACTTTTTTTTCAACGTCTCAAAGACTCTTGGCACGCTGGGGTCCACTTGAACTTAACTTTATTTGCCAGCAAGGCTGTCATTGGCCTGGCAATCTTGGAGAAACCTTCAATGAAACCCAGATAGTAGCCGACCATTCCAATGAAACTCTTGATTCCCCGAACATCATTTGATGCTTTCTAGTCTAGAATAGTTGCTACCTTCTTCGGATCCACATCTAATCCATCTTGGTTTATAATATGACATAAGAATAAGACTTCGCTAATCTAGAACTCACACATGCCAAGCTTGGCATACAGTTGACAATCTTGTAGCCTCTGCAATACCTTCCTCAAGTGCTCTTCATGCTCTTGCTCATTTTGGGAATATATGAGGATATCGTCAATGAACACTACTACAAACTTGTCAAGGTAGTCCATGAACACACTATTCATCAGGAACATGAAGAAAGCTTGTGCATTCGTCAATCTGAATGACATGACGGTGAACTCATATAGTCCATACATGGTGATGAATGCGATCTTCGATTTATCCGAAGGTCGGATCCTGAATTGATGGTAACCTGACCTCAGATCTATCTTTGAGAACACACTGGCTCCTCTCAGTTGATCGAACAAGTCTTCAATTTTGGGCAAGGGGTACTTGTTCTTGATAGTGACTTCATTTAAAGATCTGTAATCAATGCACATCCTATTTGTCCCATCTTTCTTCACCATGAACAAAACTGAAGCGGCCCAAGGCGAGGTACTTGGTATGATGTAGCCTTTCTCCAACAACTCGTCTGTCTGCTTCTTAAGTTCCATCAATTCTGGTCCAGACACTCGATAGGCTCTCTTGGAAATAGGGGCGATGCCAGGTATAAGCTCTATGACAATTTCAACTTTCCTTTCAGGTGGCATGCCTGGTAACTCATCAGGGAACACATTGGGGAACTCTGACACAATTCTAATATCCTCAATCAGGTTGGCCTCCTGGTCATCTACAGACAAATGGTGACAGGCTCCTTCTTCTAGGTCAAGCATGAACAGTTCAGTTACTACTTCCTTCCTGGATGGGGATACTAACTTTACTGTCCTGTTGTCACAACTGACAATGGCTTAATTTCTGTGCAGCCAATTCATCCCTAGGACAATATCTAACCCTTGAGTACCCATTACTACTAGGTTAGCGGGGATATCTATCCCCCTTATTTCAATCCTTAGATTTGGACACATCTTATCGGACTGAACCTTCCCCCCAACAGAATTAACTCTTAAAGGCGGAATCATTGGTTCTATAGGGATGCTATGTGCTTCTACCCATGATGTAGAAACAAAAAATGCATGGCACTAGAAAAAAACTCTTAAAGCTGGATGGAATTCAACTGGAAACATACCTACTGCCACATCTGGTGCATCCTAGAATGCTTCGGCCTCCAAGTGGTTCACCTTTTCACAGTTGTAGGCCTGGCCACGACCTCCTGGTGCTTGCTGTGGTGCTCCTTTTCTTGCGGAGGTGTTGAAAGCTGGCTACTGTTGAACTACTTTCTTTGGGAAATGATTCACTCAATGACCTTGTTTCCCACAATGGAAACATCCACGACCTCCTTGCGCTGGCGCTGCCTGATTGTCCTAGTTGGTTGCTGGGGCTGGAAGGTGAGGTGTCTGGTTGTTCTGATGGTACTGCTGCTGAGGGAATTGCCTCTGATACTGCTACTGGTGCTGACATTGATGCTAGTGACCTTGCTTGAACTGCTGAGGTGGGTTGCCTGAGTAACATGGACGACTGCTACTCCTGGCCTGAGATCCACCAATCTTGTGTTTCCTGTCCTCCATCTCCCAACTCTTCCTTTTAGTCATTATGGCTTTGTCGATCAAATACTGGAAGCTAGGGAAAGTGAGATTCATCAACTAGTAGTGAAGGGGGTCAACTAAGCCTCTCAGAAAGTGATACTATCTCTTGGCATCTGTATTGACATCCTTGGGTGCATAGCGTGACAACTATAGAAACTTGTTCCTGTTCTCACTCACTAACAGGGCCCTTGCTTCAACGCTACAAATTCCTCCTTCCTCACGATCATCAATCCTTCAGGCATATGATAACGACGAAAGTTGTCCCTGAACTCTTGCCAGGTGATGGCTTTAGGGTCTACATGGATGGCGAGGTAGGACTCCCACTAGGACTGTGCTGCTCCCCTTAGCAGGCGAGGACCATACAGGACCTTCTCCCGATTGTTGCACTGAGCAGTGTACAACTCTTGTTCCATGGTACGTAGCAAGTCTTCGGCGTCCATGGGGTCAGTAGAATGGGCAAAGATAGGGGGATGCCCCCTCATGAACTCCGCCCACTTGTCCCTGGGCATTTGTCGCATCTGCACTTGCATCTAAGGTTGAGGTGGGGGTTGCTGCTGCTACACTTGCTGCATTGCTGCTAAGGTCTGTTCAATCGCTTGGACTGCTTGAGTTTGCATCAAGAACATCTGCTCAATGGTCACCGAGGGTGGCGGTGGCAACTACTGTTGAGGTGCCTCCTCTTGGGGTGCCTGCTGCTCCTGATGAGCATGCCTTCCACCTCTGCGCCTGTTTTCAGACATCTATCGAAAGCACACACACATCAGATCTAACTCTACAATCTTTTAGCATAAGAAAAGGTATATGGAAATCTTCATAACACTGAACAATTAATCATCTTCACTGACTCTTAACACAACCAACACAACTTCTCAGATAAAGAGGAGAGTGGAAATAAATGGGTTGCCCAACTAAATAACTAACTTTATTAATAACTAACCAAGTGGCAGGGGATGCCCACACCTTGGTGACAATCATTACAAAGATCCAACTTCATCACAAGTTCATGACGACAGACATAGACAAACATGATAAGCAAACTAACTCTAAGACTGAGTAAGGCTAAGATACAGATTTAAGCATTATTACAGACTCTGACTCTGTCGATCTATGGCTCCAAATCTATCTAGGTCGTGCAGTCAGGGGTGTCATAAGCAAAGGGACCACGGGGTGGCGTGCAGTAAGGGTGCTAAATCCCGATAGGAGCAGGGAAACCACCATCCAGATAGTGGCGCGCTGCGCGCTCAGCACGCATTTTCGCAATCTTCGCCCGAGCCTTGTCCAACTTGTTAAGGGCTTGGTCTAGCTCGGTGTTAAGCACGATGGCTAGGTTCACCATGCTGTTCAGCCTGGGATTGCCCTCACCAACGGGCGAGACAATCACACCTCCAGCACTGCCGGTCGAACGATGAGGGTAGTACTTCAGATCGAGGCCATCAGCTACCCCCGCTGAACAACGAGCAGTACAACGAAAGCACACGTCGTGCAGCATCTTGCATGGCTACCTCAGCATTGTACCTCTCAGTGATAGAATAGTACTCTGAGAAGGCCACTACACCCCTGGAGATCATCGTCCGGACGACGCACCAAGCAAGTAGCCTCCCACTGGTCTGGGTATAACCCATGATGATGCTGGTAGACTACACAATGGTACTAAAAGGACCAAGTGTGTCAGTCGAAGGCCTAATGTAGCAAGGTGTCGAGAGCGTCATGGAAGTGACACCCGCGAGCGGCGTCACGAGTGATGGGTCTAGCGATCCATCCCTCCGGCTCCTGCTCCTCCAAGAGCTCCGTGCTGTGGCTCGAAGTGCCCCCGTCGTCGTCATCTCCATCTGTAACACCCCAGGATCCACAAACACCCCAGAATGCTACTAAACTACACATCTAACATTCATATATAAAATTTCGACAGCATCCCCTTTGAAAATTGCATAAACGGGGAAGCAACAAAGTATAAATAGATATCATGATAAGAAAACATAATAGACATTAATAATCTGCTAGCAATGGAAAGACAACCATAACGACATGAACTAAATCAACAAGTGCGCACAACTAGTTAGAAACAACATCCTTTGACAAGAAGAATCTAATTAAATCATGACTGCGCCTAAGCAGCGTTATTATGAGAGTGAAGGTGGATGTGCTGCTTGCTACTTCCCACTTCCCTTGATGAGCAACAAGCACCTGCATTGAGTAATGCAAGAGTGAGATGAAACATCTCAACAAGCGAATTGTTTTGACAAGATATTTAAACCACAAATTTAATTAATCAACATTTTAAAAGAATCACAATTAATATCAGAAATACTTGTAGATATAGAACTCAGAAGTCTCAATATAACCAATACCATCTCATTTCCTTGAACAACCACAATAGTTTGTATAACACTTCCCTACGTCAACAATACCTGCAAATATCACTTCAATGTATGCATAGGAACGCAAAGTGTAGGTACTCTATCTTCATACCTCTGAGGGTACAAAAACACATCATCTGCAAATATCACTTCAATGAATGCATATGAATGAAATGCATATGTCCTCTGCCTTCATACCTCTAAGGGTATGAAGCCGCATCGTACCCCTCCTCGGGCAACGTACGATGCTAAGTTGTACCAGTACGGTCGGACCATAGGTCACGACCCAACTTCAGATGCAAGTGAATCATGCAATGTATGTGGCATGCTGCATTTATCAATATACTTAACTTCCTTCACATGCAATACAAACCTCAAATAATACTTCATTTACATTCAGGGGTGTGAATTAATATCATGAGTCATACTCGAATCATAATCATCATCAATATATGATTGAGCATCAGGATAATGCAAGCAAGTAAAGCAACACCATGGAGTCCAATTATGAAAGAATCCAATAATTCTGAATACTAGAGTGTAGGCGATAGAAATAACTGGTCAGAACGGAAGCAACCACCCCTACATTCACTTGCCTTCATCGAAGAAGAAAAATGTACTAGGCATGATCTGGAGTGTAGCCACCTGCTAGAGGAGATAAAACTTAGTATAAATATTTCACAAACATTTGCCAACAATCAACAAATCGCTCCTACACCTGAAACCAAGACCTGGTGGAAAATCTCCCACTCTGAACCACATGTCATACAGCAGCAACGCTGTTTGCTAATTTTGTATCTTTAAAATTATAACAGTAGTGATATCAAACAAATACTCTACGAGTATCTACACAAAATACTCTACAACTTCGGCAATCGATGGATAATTAAATTCTGCCATCTATAAGTTCTAAAACATCTGACAAGATAACTGACTGAATCTATTTTAGACAACAGCATAGTTAACTTTCAAAATTCGATATCTCAAAAACTACTCAACCAAAAATCATGAAATTCTTCTGGAAATAAGAACTTTTATCCCTCTACAAAAGTCTCCATAGCTGTGAGAGCCAATTCAGCCATTTACCTGATGAAACCTACCAGTGAACAGACCCGCTCATTTCTGTCAGGCCAACAGAAACAGTCACAGTAAAACAAACATAACTGGAGTTTCATAATTCTATGAATGCACTCTTTAAGAATCTGGAAAGCTTATGAAATTATCTACATCTTTTCTTACAAACCCAAGGTTTAATTCTGTTGATAAAATTTCCTAAATCTTAAGAGAACAGATTCTGCACAGAATTAAGAGACTGAAAAACTGCTATAGTCAAACTTCAATAACTCTCTGATCTGATGTCCGATTGAGGTGTTCTTCATGGCTACGAAAAGATCTACAAATTATCTACGACTCATATATAGACTTTTTATTTTTTGAGGCAACTAAGACCATGGAAAACTGGATGAACAGAAACTGTCAAATCTGCCATTCTGCAAAAAACTAAATTCGAGATCAAAACCTAACCCCACATCTAATCCAACCTCTAATCCTTTAATTCCCATGATCCACAACCTCTAAAAGCACATAATTACAGGGAGGAACAAGGATCTCATCCATACCTAGGGTTTCCCCAAGAAATTCTGCAAGAAGAGATGGGGAAGAACATCTCCTTGATCCTCAATTCCCCTTCAATTCAACGTGCTCCTCCTCTTCTCGATCCTTGCTGCGCGGGGGAGATCTAGAGGGAGAAGGAAGCCGTGGAGAGGGGCTGCCATGGGAGAAGAGGACGACCAGCCCAAGGGGAAAGGAAGGAGGGGCGGCCAAGTGTGGGAGGGGGGAAAGGGGTGGCGGCCAAGTAGGGGCAAAAGGGGGGAAAATGCCACCACTAGGGTTTTCTTTGCGGGAGAAAAGAAGCGACGCCACAGATGACTCTAACTTAGTATCCAACGGCCCAGAACCCTTTTCCCACATCCATGCACCAAAGATCAACCTTTAGCAACATTTTTTGGGATATTACACTCTACCCCCTTAAAAAGAATTCGTCCTTCAATTCATCCACTCCAAACAAAACATCCAAGGTACCCCATATAGTACCACCATTGCAAAACATGGGTCCATTATTGGTCTTAATTAACACAAGAACTTCTACATCGGACTAAATATCTAAGGAAGCTACACCAGCTGACATCAAGCATGAACCAACATGTAATGAAGCTCAAACCAAGTCATAGATGCAATCAACACTATGATTTCACAACATCGAATTTGGATGCAGCCATACATCTGCATCAATGTCTTAAAACGACACTCTTTTATGAAGGGGTAATATGCACTAAGCACAACCTTTACCAACTTCAACAATTCATTTTAATTTAATGGTGAAACATCCACACCAGATGAACGTATAAGAAGATCAAACACCTCACCTCACAGCACCACAAAACAAGTAGTTCTATTGAAACAAAACTCCTAATCTTCCTAAACCTTGTTCTTGCCATAATGAAAAGATAATCATGTAATCTAACATTCTTTGCACCCCACCAAAAGGGAGAAAATCTACAGAACTAATGGAGCAATAAAACCGACAAGAAGCCAATAACATTCTGCGCGACACAGTTCATCGAAGAAATGCCAAAAACTCCACATAGAGCACTGACAGCCCAACGACAACACAATACTTGCTTAACCCATGTCACTATACTTCATCCAACAACTCAACTAAGAAAAATATCCAAACTAGTAAGGTTAACCTACACATAATATAAGTCTTCATCTACTGTAGTTCATAAACTTACATTTCATTCTATCATATGATGCACTCAGAGTACCAGACATAAAGGGTCAATACTAACCCCGTAATCCTTCACATATTTGGCAAACATTCCAAGCTGATGTAAAAATCACATAATTTAGGAATAGGTGACTAACCACACACAACCAACTCTACGCTAGGCAATGACTTCATTCAAACCAATAGATAAGTGGTCCGACAATGGCTCCACAAACATGCATCAGGAAGAGAACCATCAAATCCTCAACGTATTAATACATAATCAATGGATATAGAAAAATCAAAGATTTATTCTACAATTAGCATGACTAACATGCAACCACTTTAAACCACATCTAGGCTTTGTGGCTACTAAAACACACGATAGAAGAGAGACATGTAAGCCATTCTGGCTATGTAAAGACTTCTCCCACAAATCCATATAAAAGTACCAATATTCATTTCTTTTAGAACTGGTTTCTCAACATAAACAATCATTCTTTGCAAAGATAGTTGGAGCTATCCACCAACCGCTCGACAACTTAAATTCAAATTGATGATTACCTTGTACCCCCAAAACACGCAATTCACACTCCTCTTAGAAACATCCTTAATCAAGCATATATAACAATATTATTGTAATAAAACTCAACCATGAAAAACATGGTGAAAACAACATAGGCATACTTGTATATCACAAGCATAATAACAACTTCATTCTCACAAATGACCAGCGATATCTACCGCATTAATAAAACAATATCAAAAGTTCAGAAATAAATTATATCAAGCATTAAGTCATAAACAACTTACCACATCACCGTAAAGGAATAGGGAGGGGTGAGGTTATTGTCATCTGCACTTCAAAGACACTAACATATATCAAAGATATTTAAACACATACCCTTCCTATATGTGCAAGTGTGTCAAATTTATCTTCAAATTGGCAAGAATCTAAAGCCTATGCTTTGATACCAACTGTAACACCTCGGGATCCACAAACACCCCAGAATGCTACTAAACTACACATCTAACATTCATATATAAAATTTCGACAGCATCCCCTTTGAAAATTGCATAAACGGGGAAGCAACAAAGTATAAATAGATATCATGATAAGAAAACATAATAGACATTAATAATCTGCTAGCAATGGAAAGACAACCATAACGGCATGAACTAAATCAACAAGTGCGCACAACTAGTTAGAAACAACATCCTTTGACAAGAAGAATCTAATTAAATCATGACTGCGCCTAAGCAGCGTTATTATGAGAGTGAATGTGGATGTGCTGCTTGCTACTTCCCACTTCCCTTGATGAGCAACAAGCACCTGCATTGAGTAATGCAAGAGTGAGATGAAACATCTCAACAAGCGAATTGTTTTGACAAGATATTTAAACCACAAATTTAATTAATCAACATTTTAAAAGAATCACAATTAATATCAGAAATACTTGTAGATATAGAACTCAGAAGTCTCAATATAACCAATACCATCTCATTTCCTTGAACAACCACAATAGTTTGTATAACACTTCCCTACGTCAACAATACCTGCAAATATCACTTCAATGTATGCATAGGAACGCAAAGTGTAGGTACTCTGTCTTCATACCTCTAAGGGTACAAAACCACATCATCTGCAAATATCACTTCAATGAATGCATATGAATGCAATGCATATGACCTCTGCCTTCATAACTCTAAGGGTATGAAGCCGCATCGTACCCCTCCTCGGGCAAAGTACGATGCTAAGTTGTACCGGTACGGTCGAACCATAGGTCACGACCCAACTTCAGATGCAAGTGAATCATGCAATGTATGTGGCATGCTGCATTTATCAATATACTTAACTTCCTTCACATGCAATACAAACCTCAAATAATACTTCATTTACCTTCAGGGGTGTGAATTAATCTCATGAGTCATACTCGAATCATAATCATCATCAATATATGATTGAGCATCAGGATAATGCAAGCAAGTAAAGCAACACCATGGAGTCCAATTATGAAAGAATCCAATAATTTTGAATACTAGAGTGTAGGCGATAGAAATAACAGGTCAGAACGGAAGCAACCACCCCTACATTCATTTGCCTTCATCGAAGAAGAAAAATGTACTAGGCATGATCTGGAGTGTAGCCACCTGCTAGAGGACATAAAACTTAGTATAAATATTTCATAAACATTTGCCAACAATCAACAAATCGCTCCTACACCTGAAACCATGACCTGGTGGAAAACCTCCCACTCTGAACCACATGTCATACAGCAGCAACGCTGTTTGTTAATTTTGTATCTTTAAAATTATAACAGTAGTGATATCAAACAAATACTCTAGGAGTATCTACACAAAATACTCTACAACTTCGGCAATCGACGGATAATTAAATTCTGCAATCTATAAGTTCTAAAACATCTGACAAGATAACTGACTGAATTTGTTTTAGACAGCAGCATAGTTAACTTTCAAAATTCAATATCTCACAAACTACTCAACCAAAAATCATGAAATTCTTCTGGAAATAAGAACTTTTATCCCTCTACAAAAGTCTCCATAGCTGTGAGAGCCAATTTGGCCATTTACCTGATTAAACCTACTAGTGAACAGACCCGCTCATTTCTGTCAGGCCAACAGAAATAGTCACAGTAAAACAAACATAACTGGAGTTTCATAATTCATATGAATGCACTCTTTAAGAATCTGGAAATCTTATGAAATTATCTACATCTTTTCTTACAAACCCAAGGTATAATTCTGTTAACAAAATTGCCTAAATCTTAAGAGAACAGATTCTGCACAGAATTAAGAGACTGAAAAACTGCTATAGTCAAACTGCAATAACTCTCTGATCTGATGTCCGATTGAGGTGTTCTTCACAGCCACGGAAAGATCTACAAATTATCTACGACTCATATATAGACTTTTTATTTTTTTGAGGCAACTAAGACCATGGAAAACTGGCATGAACAGAAACTATTGAATCTGCCATTCTGCAGAAAACTAAATTCAAGATCAAAACCTAACCCCACATCTAATCCAACCTCTAATCCTTTAATTCCCATGATCCACAACCTCCAAAAGCACATAATTATAGGGAGGAACAAGGATCTCATCCATACCTAGGGTTTCCCCAAGAAATTCTGCAAGAAGAGATGGGGAAGAACATCTCCTTGATCCTCAATTCCCCTTCAATTCAACGTGCTCCTCCTCTTCTCAATCCTTGCTGCGCGGGGGAGATCTAGAGGGAGGAGGAAGCCGTGGAGAGGGTCTGCCATGGGAGAAGAGGACGACCAGCCCAAGGGGAAAGGAGGGAGGGGCGGCCATGTGTGGGAGGGGGGAAAGGGGTGCCGGCCAAGTAGGGGCAAAAGGGGGGAAAATGCCACCACTAGGGTTTTCTTTGCGGGAGAAAAGAAGCGACGCCACAGATGACTCCGACTTAGCATCCAACGGCCCAGAACCCTTTTCCCACATCCATGCACCGAAGATCAACATTTAGAAACATTTTTTTTGGATATTACACCATCTCCATCAGGGTCTCTTCCAGCAGCCGGGATGCCCTGTGGTGGTGTAGGGGGCATCTCTGGCTGAGGTGCAGGGGAAGGCTGCCTCCTAGACTCCACCTCCTGCTGAGGCGAGGGGGAAGAGTTCTGTTGCTCATGCTCCTGGAGTTGATGCTCTTGCTCCTTGTGTAGGCAATGATGTAGCTCTCCAAATGGCTAGACTAACGTGTCATCGTGCGGTGCAGTGGGCGCTCCGCAAGGCAAGAAGGCAAAATGGGGATCACTGACTTACTTGTAGTGCATCTAATACGGGCCATCTACAAAAGACATCATAAGCATAAGAGTGAGAATAGAATTATATGACCAGCAAGTAAACCAAAAGCAAAGTGAGATAAAAGTTTTGTAAGATGAGTATATAGATAGTAATATAACATAGAATTGGTCGAGTTGACCAACTTTTGAAATGACACCGAAGGTCAAGGTAAGGGTAGAGGTCTATAGTCCTTAAGGTGACCATTCTAGTCTAGGTTAGAGGTCCTACAATCAGTAAGGCTTTGATACCACTTATGTCACACCCCATTTTAGAAGGCAAACCAAATGCGAACCATGTATGTACCAGAATCAGAAACTCAAGTACACAACGATTACATAATTGGACATCATCACACATTACTCAAAGTAAATAGCGGTAATGCTACTTTATTACATCAAGATGTCCAAGACATCCACTGAGTCATTAACATAACATTGTCATTAGTATTATCAAAGTGCGGAATACGAAACGTAGAGATTTGGCCTTCATAGGCAGCTGACTAGTGGTTTGCCACTAACATAACTAGATCTCGTCGTAGTCCTGAAACTCCTCAAATTCCTCCATCTTGTCTGCATCTCCTCGTGAGCACTGAATACAGTGGGGACAACCTGGGGTGGGGTGGTTTTTAAAGCAAGTGTGAGTACACATCAACGTACTCAGCAAATATCTCGTTTGGCTAAAGTGGACTAGCTATATGTGGAGTTAAGGTTAAGCAGTTGCTTTTAGTTGGTCAGATATTTATTACCTAGTAGTAAAGCCTTGTTTTAGCAATAAACCCAGTTATTACCCAAAAGTATTCCCTCTAAGAGGAAATACTGGAGATCAGAGTTATATTTATCATCATTAACCATACTCATAAAAGTATCCAAAGTTCTTCTAATGAAAGAGGATCCCAAGGCTGCTCTTAACTGTGAGCACGACTGATATACTAGTTTCTAACACTCTGCAAATGTTGCACACTTTACCCACGAGTCATGATCTCTTTTTGCCTCGGGTCGATCAAACCCTCAAACACTACCAAGGTGAGTAGGCAAGGTTTCACTACGTACCCTCTACAAAGATTTCCCAGAGGTCATAGCCACCCATTAGGTTTCTCCAGTTTGACAAACACAATACTTCTCCCTATAGGAAGGGTGGCTAACAAAACCAAATCGAAAGAACCTCGGCAACCAGCCTCAGCAGAGCAAGTACTATTCCCGGACCCCATTTTTGGCCCTACGGCGAAGCCAACTACACCTCAAGTGCCTCTAATTAATCAGTTAAGGGCATCCCATTCCACCCTCATGGTTGTACTGTTATCCCTGGTGGTCACTCAATGAACAGGTCCTTATGAGAGGTACTCAGGAAACATCCTAAGTCCCCTAAAGTATCACAAGATCATCATCGGGATAACATCATCGTATCATATATGTTCACATCATGTTTGTTGATTAAGGTAAAGCAATAGCATAAAGCTAACCGTGATAACCCAAAAGGTAAACAAGGATAAGGTAAATATAGATTAGTCAATCCTTAGGTTTCAATAAAGTAATCCGGGATGGTGAATTATAAAGTAAGTCGGACATAATGGGTCAGAGGACACTTGTCTTCACCAGGTTGTTGCTCAGGAAGGTCTTCGGCAACACACTCAGGAACCACAAACTGCTCGTTGTCTAAACAAAGCGATCATGCATTCAATACATTTGGATAAAGTCAAATGAACAATACACCAAGCATATACAATCAAGTGAACACAAGTTTGACAGAATAGTATAACCACAAAAGGTAAACTTAGGTTCTAGGGTGAACTAGCACACTTAGAAGTTTGTGATTCCTTAAATATTATCTATCTCCATAGATTAAATAATTTAATTCTACTTATTTTAACGAGACATAAAAATTATACCAGGGATAGATTCATACATTACATATTATTAATCTTACAAAGTTAAACATCTAATTACCATTGGGGTTTTCCTTTTTATTTTTCCTATTTAATAAATAAACCATTACCTAAACTAGTCTATAGTCTAGGCATAAAATTAGAATGTGCAGACAGTGAATGATCATAATTTTAACAGATAGAGAATAATCCCATGAACATTTTGCAATTTGAATCACTCAATTTGGAGTTCATATGCAAAATATATGAAATAAAAAAGTTTTGGAGTTCAAAATACAAAATTAGGTCTAAATCTGTGATTTTATAAAAGGTAAGGGGTCTATTTGCAAGAAGACATAGGCCTGCACGCAAAACTGAGGGACAACAGGTTGGTTTTTGGAAAACCGAGGGTTTCTTTAGCAAAACTGCCGCGCGAAGGGGTACGGGGTTGTGCCAGCCGTTCGATATCCAATCAACAGTCCGGATTAGAACAACGAGCGAGGGCACGGGCGCGCAGGCTATGGGTGCCTGACAGGTGGGCTCGAGGTGGGTTGAGGCACTAACACACGAGGCCCATGGGTCAGGAGTATGCCAAGGACGCAGCGGCGTTGGCCACTAGATCACGTATCAACGGCTCTGGTTCCACAAACCGCGCGAACCGTTATCCACAAATCCGGGATGTTAGATCAAGACTTGGCGGTTAGGATTGGGCGCGAGGGGTTTAGTCTCCTCCGGTCAGCCAGGGGCGGCGCTCTCCATGGACACGATGGCGTAGTTGCCGGAGGCGAGGCAGACTAGGGCTTTCTGGGCGTTGGGGTTGGTCTAGGTAGCCGAATAGGTTGGGGAGGACGCGACAAGCATTATGGTGAGGTCTGGGTTGCGAGAATGGGACTGAGATGGGCAGACGGCGGAGGGGGGCCCTTGGGCAAACCCAAGGTAACTGCAGCGAGCAATACCCATCGTGGTGGTGGTTAATCCGATGCTCTATGATCGGCGTAGGATCTGGGGAGAGGGTGGGGGTGCTCTAGGCCTGAGTTCGGGCTCGGGGAGGGGTTGAAGTGGCTGGACACCATGAAGACGCGGTGGACTAATGAGGGATGACTCTGGCGAGCCGAAATTCCCCACGGTAAAGCGGAATTGGCACAAAAGAGGGGTGGGGAAATTTCACTTACCAGAGACGGCGCTTGGGCCAGCTTGGCATGATGCGAGAGGGCTCCGATTGGAAGGACATCAAAGATTCGTTGTGGGGGTGAGCTCCAACTAGCGTAGGGGAGAGGTTGAGCGCGGACCGGGCAGAGGAGTTGAGGAAAGGGGAAACCACCGTGGGTTCCCGGTGCACCAAGCTCGCCAAAGCGTAGGAGAAGTCCACCGGCGATGACAGAACGACGAAGCAACAATGGGGGGGGTGTCATACCCGGTTCTAGAGGCAAAACTGAATGCATAGCATATGTGGGCCAGGATCCATTTTCCACAGATATGTTGATGTCACAAGTGTAATATATAAAAAGACAATGCAATAAAGGCGTAAAAAGGAGTAGAGTAACTTTATTACATCATCCGGATCATAGTATCTTAAACAAGTATCATTATCAAAGCACGTCAGAATTAAACATGGACACTCTTCCACAGGAAGGTGACTAGCGCATCGTTAGACTCAAAATTCATTAACGTCATCTACGAAGTCTTCGTCATCACCCTCTGATCAAAATATTAGCAAGGGTGAGCTTACTTATGGTTGGGGCTCAGTAAGTGGGGGAAATAATGCAAAGTTAACTAGGTTGGCTATGGATAAGCAGTATGCATTTTAGTTGGTCAATATTTCATTAACAACACCTGTCTTACTAATAAGTGTGTCCCAAATATCCCAATTAATCAAAGGCATAAGATTATATAAAAACACTTAAGTGAAATCACTTAAGCAAACCACTGGTAGATCATCATATAACGATTTGTTTTCCATCTTTAAGTTCAATTATCATGTGAGGGTCCAGGTTGCTCTTAACCATGAGCACGATTGACATATCAGTTTTACACTCTACAGAGGTGGTACAACTTTAACAAGCCGTGTATCCCATCTAGCCTGGGTTGATCGGACCCATAAACACTGCCTAGGTGAATGGCTAGGGATCCACTATGAGGCTTTCACAAAATATCATTAGTACAAAGCCACCCCCAAGGTTTCCACATCAGTATTGATGGCCCTCTAGGTGAGGTAACTTAGCCAAGCCTACCACCCCATGTTAACATGAGCTGCCACCAAACCATTACAGCCCCCTCTTGCCCAACTTTCAGTTAGGGTTTCTAAGCACTAACTCTATAGAGCTAATTACCAAAGCCAGAGCCATTATAGCACTCGTGGTTGCACTATTATCCTGGGTGTTCACTCCATGTTCCATTTAATACAAACTATTCTTGATTCACCATCGTGTTAACATCATAATAAAACTTCATTTCCGAAACATAGTATCATTAAAAGAGTGATGTAATACCCCTAGTGTTACTAGAACTAAAACATGAGCATGGCATCATATGCATTGATATGTCATTATGTTTGTTACACCTAGAATGCATGCACTAGGCTAAAACTTCAAAACAAGTGTGATTTGGTGACTTGAAGTGTTCTTAACCCTAGAGTAGGGTACTTAACTATGGGATTAGTGTATATGGGTGTGGTGAGGCCAAATTGAGTATTACCTCAAAAGTTATTGGAAATGTTCACAATAGATTAAGTTTGATGAATTTGAGTGGCACACCAACCCTAGAGTACTCAAAACCCTAAAGAGAACCCTGGAAACCCTAATTTGTGTCCTATGTGGTGATTTTGATTTATAGGCACTTTTGGACCAAAATGCATATATCAAAGTTATCAAGTATAAAAAACTAAACTACTTTTGCATTGGAGGATTTTCAAGTAATGTGGACCAATTTGGACTTAATTGCAAAAAGCCTCAAGAGCATCTATGTGGCTTAACTCTGAAAAATCAGTGTGATTAGGCCAAGTTTGGGGCCTTGTATTTCCTAATCAATGAAGATTTTTGTGGTAGAACCTCCCAAGTTATTATGCCCACATGCACCTCCCAAGACCTTAGGCGGCTATGCATGTGCACCAGATAACTTAACAGGATCCATCCGAGTGTTCCAAGGACCCCAAATAAACCACTTAGAACCAGGATCACAAGATTAAGTAAACACAAATCACACACCAACATTTTGCAGCGGAATTTCTTTATTACAAAAAGTTACAAGTTACAACAAATTTACATTTTATTTATCAGAGTGGTTACAAAAGTGGTTCAAAGCAATAAACTTTGAAATGTTATAAAATTATTTATAAGTTTGAAATATATGCTAGCTTAAGTGACCATCCTCAATAAGAAGTATAGAAGAGTTACTTAGACTTATAAGAAGGTCGTGCCCACCGGCGCTTAACACCATCAACACCAGCACAGTTCTAGTACCTGCAACAACATGGGTTCGAAAACCATGAGTACGAAGTGTACTTTCGCATGTCTTACCCGACAAAAGAAAAAGAGTCTAAAGGATATGCTAGCTGGAGGGAGTCAAGGTATGGTTCAATAAGAATCAAAGACCCCATTTGCAGAAAAGCTTACTATGAGTGGATCCTTAAAATCCATTTTTACTTGTCAAGTTAGGTAAAGTTACCTGCATCTATAGTTCTTTCTATCCTAGTTCAAGCACTTGGCCTATACTAGCCGTCTTTTTATCAACCCTTCAGTTCACTGGATTGCTACGTGTAGGGCAGTGACCAAGTCTTCATATCCGAGAAGTAACGACGATTCGAATCGATTATTACCCAGCTGGGGATCTCCAATGACATGACATATGTAGCACTTAACCCTTGCATATGTCAACTCGCCACCGGGTTTCTCAAGACTAGACCGGGTTCACGCCAACCGAGAGCACAGATACACCACCGTCTAGCCTCTTGCCATGAAGGCTACACGCTACTCTCGCCATCTCTCAACTCCCATTGCGTGTTGGCCTTTCTGGTATTGGTCTGCCCGAGGCAAAGCTTACCCATGATGAGGCACGTGGCCAGTTAAAAGGTCCTCAATCGGCACGGTCCTTAAGCGACTCAGACGGAGACACTACACAGAGACTCTCTTCTCATGCAAGTCATCCGTCCGGTCTCAGCTTTATTATTTAAAACCCAAATTCTGGTACCTGGCAGAGGTACATCTTTTCAGATGTTGAACCCATCATGGCCATGATGGATTTACCATCAAAAGTATTTTCTGTGTAATAATTCACATCCACTGTGAAGCATCACCTTTTGTTTCAAAACAAAACATTTTGTTTTTCTGAAGCAAGGCTAAGCATCATAAAAATCCTTTTCATAAAAGGGTATCAAGGAACGGTAATCAATTTTTTAAGGAAGGAAATGCATCAAATGTTTAGCACACAACTCCTATCACCTAATGCATCATATAAGGTGATAAAGATTTTAAAACAGCAAGGAGGTGGCAAATGCACCGGGGCTTGCCTGGAATAACACTACGTCCACTGGCGATCAGCTTTTGTTTCGGTACTTGCTCCATCTATCCATCTTCAGGTTCGTCCATCAGCATCACCTTTCAGAGTAGGTCGTGCTTTACGACATCTTGGGGTCGACTTGGTTCGTCTTCCACATCATATGACTAATTAACGTACCTAAATGAAATGCATAATGCACATGTATGAACATAAGGACTAGAATGATAATAAACAATGCTACATGGTAGAGAATTAAACACTTAACGGAGAGGCATAGTACAACAGTCATAAGAGAACACTGCTTATCGACATACGACCCAGCACAATAATCGCGAAATAATAAACTATACATACTAACTACAGCACTCGAGTTTCGCCTACTCTATAACCATGAATCCATTTTCTATAACACATATTTGCCGAACATAGAACTTATTCAATTACACTCAACCTTTACATTTACTAACACTCCTTCCCGAACAAGCACTTCAAGCCTAAACCTCACTACACCAATGCAGGGCACATACTTTAATCATGAAGACACTCATAGCGCATACATCAAATAAATTTAATCTAGAGGGGTGACTATTATCAAACAACATAAAATCCCATGAAAGTATTTTTATCAACCAAATACTTAATGTATTGATGTGCATTCCTTTTAGTCATGAGATTTCTAGATTCTAACTGGAATAGAATTGTCGATGCTATTTACTTTTAACCGCTTAGGGTAGTATGCAACCTTCTCCACGACATGCAACCGATCACTAAATCTATAATATAACAATTACTTGGGTAAGGCATCGATGTTCTCAAACAATACACTTACATAATCAACCATGACCACATTTACCAACTATATGAGCGAGACACTAAACTTATTATTCACTTAACCACTCCTCACACAATAATCATTTTAAACTTGAGTTTCGCGTGACACGACCACTTGATACTTATGTACACAATCCATTGATGCATAAAACGAGGCATCACGACAAACATCTAATACCTCGACGACGCACCCATGCTAAGAATAAAATAATCTTCATAAACAATAAATTCAACCAATCCATTCATCAAACCAGTCAATAAGAATAGAAAATCAGCTCACCGTTCCAATATCTAACTCGAATCCATGAGATCGGTAATGGTTCTTTGATTTAGGCAATTTGTCGAGCGCTTGGCAGGTACTACACGAACTTCACGCACATCATCATCCAACATTTGGACATCTTCTCTTGGACGTCCACGCTCTTCGATTCGAACAGTCCATCGAACACCGTAGGGCATCACATTCTTCTTTAATGAACACTACCGCGTGCACTGTGACCAAAATTGACTTGATATTCACTCAAACGACGATGACTCTTTGCTCAGGAATTCTACCGAACACGCAGTGAGTGTTGTATTGGGCTTTGCTTCTTTCTTCATCTAACTCCTTTCTTCTTCATCTCTACACACAGAGAACCATACCGCTCAGTCTTTAGGCATCGCCAACCATCAGTGAGCAACGAGGTTGAAGAGGGCTACACGACGGAGGTCGTGGACGGAGGAAGTTGAGGCCGACGACGTCCATGGCTGGGGTAGGGCGAGCGCCAGGGAGCTCGGCCGCGAGCTGGGAAGACCGACGAGCTCGCGCGCGCAGCAGGGACAGAGCAGAGGCCGAGCTGGGCGATGTTAATCCGAGCACGAAGGAAGAGCTAGAGCTAGAGGGTGAGTAGGGAGGGACGCTGAGCTGGGAACTGGGTAGAGCGCGGACAGGCGGGGCCTCGGCTGGGAGAGCACGCATCAGGGAGCCGCTCGGCTGGGCGCATAGCACTGGGGGTTTGAGCAGGAAGGAGCGCTGGCGAGCTGGAGTAGGGACCGAGCTGGTGCTAGGGCGCGACGTAGGGGGCGAGCAGGGCGCGGCTGCCATGATAAGGCCGCGGCCGGGCGAGCTCCAAGCTGGGCTAGGGACGCGCGCGCACAGGAGCTCCACGGCAGGGAAAGGTGCTGGAGAGGACGCGCAGCCAGCCTAGAAGCAGGGGCGCGCCAAGGGAGAGTGGTCATAGGGAGATGGGTGCGAGCAGGAAGCTCAGCGCGGCGGCCATGGCCGAGCAGCGGAAACTCCTGTCGAGCGCGGCTGTGAGGAGCTCAGGCCACGACGATTGGAGCTCCAGGGCGCGCGACAGGGAGAAGCTGGGAGGCCGCGGCGTTGGGATATCTGGGGGCACGTGGGAGAAGAAGAGGAGGGAGGAGAGAATATCTGCGACAGGGATAAGGACGATGGCTGAGGAAATATCAAGGAGAAGAAGAGCGGCGTGGAGAGGATAAGATCCCTGGATATTTTCTTCTTTTTTCTTTTTTAAAGGAAAATCGCAGATATTTTTGAATCAAGATTTTTAGCGATATAAAATGGGTTGAATCAAACAAGATCGATAACAATAATTGGACACGATTTGATTTGACGAATACTCTAAAGTTGGATGAATCCATACCGTTAATTCACTTTTGAAGATTTAGATCAAGGCGAGAAACAAATGGACCGAACCAAAATGATATTGACTTTGGTATTTTAGACTGTATTTAGTCCCGTCTAAATTTTACGAGTCTCACCAGTTGTCAATCATTTGCTTTAACGCCAAGGATCACATGCTGAGAGAAACAATTCAATTAATACGCTGGCGTATTATTCTTTTCAGACAGCGTGGGCTCCAAATTTTACATAAAATCAGAAGTTTTTATATTTTCACATTCACTTATGTGCGTGATCCGAACAGTTCAAAATTCGCCAGCAAATGAAGATTCGATAATCCAAAAGTTTCTCGAACCCCTTTTTAATTGCTTAGATTATTGAAATGAATACAACACCAAACTCGAACTTTTACGAGATCATTAAAATTTAGTGTCCACTTTATTTACTGATATCCCTCGCTTAAATCCATAATCGCTGTTTATGGGTGATAAACACCTAGGGTGTTACAATTTTTCCCCAAGTCATTGCAATAAACTTGTATAGCTATGTTAGGGGAACAAGTTTTATTAAGTGACTAAGCATTGATGCTATACAGAAACTGGAGAAAAATAGACATGAAGTTGGAGTGTCAGTCAAATTTAAGACTGAATCTTGACCATCAGCGAAATTGGATGAACTTTGAGATCAAATTGCGGGGATTTAGTTGATGTTTGAGCAAGGTCTTTGTAACAAAGTTGTAGTTGGTACATTGGACAACAACTTTGATACAGGCAGGTGAGTGAGTTGCCACACAAAAATTGGGGAATGAGGCCCTGCAAGTTGCTCGGATAGGGGGACTGACAAAGATCACCATGGTACAATTGCTGGAAAGATCTCCAGTGCCGTGAACCTGACGCCGGTGATCCTCCATCGCAATTCGTGCTCGCCTGGGAGATTCATGCCGCGGGAGAGATAGATAACGTCAGGATAGGGTGAAAGGATCCGGGGAGAGGTGAACCCAGTCACTGGCCGGACTGGCCATCGTGTCCCGCCGTGGTTAGTCGCGTTGGCATCATCGGAACTCACCGTTTCTCTGGCCGTGACATGCAGCAATCTCTCCTCTGCGTCATAAGGATCGTGGTAAGCAACCGGTTATTATCTCTGAACCGTTTCCTTCTCGCGTGCCACGGTGAGCAGGCCACCGTAAAAATATCCTAGTCACGGTGGCCTTGGTTTCAATCTAAAATTTGCGATAAGCTTGGTCAAAGTCTATAAATTGATGCCTCGACCTGTCCCGCCTACTTGTTACGAACCTAGTGAACTACTCCTCGCTCCCGATCATCCACCATAGCGCCCTAATTTTGTTTTCCCCCAAATCCGTTGTCCGCGCCGCTGTGTGACGCCGCACCGAGGCCAACCACCTCCAGGTCCGCCCTCGCCCTCCTTGTCCATGTTTCAGCACCCTCGCATGCTTGTGGTGCTCGTCGGCTCAGCTAATTAAGTTATACCGCGCTAGATCATTAGGAACATGTCGGGAATGTCTCAAACTCCACGGGTGTGCGTGGACCGAGCTCTATGGTGGTGTTCGGGTTCAATTGGTGATCCCCAGTGGAGCGCTAAGGTTAGAATTAGGTGTAGACCGAATTAGAGCACAGATTATTGAGTATTGCGGCCGGTACAAGCTCACCGGAGCAGCCGCTCCGCCGTATGTGGTCGGGGACCCGATCTTGCGAAGAAGAGAAAAGAGAGGGGCTTAGGTGCACATGTCAGAGACACAAGTGAATAGTGAGTAAGGATTCTATATGGGTTTTTCGAATCGCCGAGGACCCCTACGCGAAATCACAAGCGCGAGCACGCTTTGCCTGGTCGTGGGCCGGATCAAGCTAGATTCAACCCAGTACTATTCATACTTTTCCTTTTTCTATTTTCTGCCAGACATGGAAATTTATAGGAAATTCTAGAAAAATGGTCAAATTATAGGACCAATTTTTCTAGACTTCTAAATTCGTCTAGCATTGAATAAAAATAGTTCCAAGATTTTTAGTCCAGACCTAGAATTATTTGGCATTTAAAGATGCCTAAACCTAGCCTTTTAGAATTTTACAATTAATATGGTAGCTCCAAAAATAATAAAACTTTTTGGGTAAGCTTAGTTTGATGATTAAAGCCCTTGGGTAGAGCTTGACATGCTTTGGACATTGTTTGGTCCCAAACCCAATACACTAGCTTCCTAGGGTATAATTGTGTAACCCAAATAGAATACTAACTCAGGAATCCCTAGTGACTAGTGTGTACCATGAAGGAAAGTTGTATTCAAGATACAACCTAGTATGTGTCTATTATATACTCGCATATTCATAGCATCACATAAGCATTCATGTATATGTATTGTTATGTATAGAAAACGAAGAAGAAGTTGTAGTCGAAGAAGTTTTCCCACAAGCTGAGAATCCCCCGGTTGAGAAAACCTTCTATTTTGACATCTATGGGACAGACCCAGAACCTCCTGCAACACAAGGCAAGCCCCATGCATTTACCCCTTTCCATATTTTTTAAACTCTTTATCACTTGAAATGATGCATTAGGTGATAAGAGTTGTGTGCTAAACAATTACTGCATTCCCTTCCTTGGAAACTGATTACCATTCCTTGTTATCTGATTTTACTTAAAAATTTTCTGATGCTTAGCTTTGATTTAGAAAACAAAATGTTTTCTTTTAAACAAAGATGATGCTTCATATGGGAGGGGAAGTTTTCAAAGAAAAGACTTGATGGTGAATCCATCATGGCCATGATGGGTTCAACATCTGAAAAGATGTACCTCTGTCAGGTACCAAACTTTGGGTTGTAAATGATAAAAACGAGACTGGGCGGGTGACTTGCATGAGAAGGAAGTCTCGGTGTTGTGTCTCCGTCTGAGTCGATTAAGGATCGTAATGATGTTGGCTTGATGATTGAGGACCTTTTAACTGGCCACATGCCTCATCATGGGTAAGCTTTGCCTCGGTCGGACCAATACCAGAAAGGCCACCACACAATGGGAGTGGAGAGATGGCGAGAGTAGTGTGTACCCTACGTGGCAAGAGGCTTAACAGTGGTGTATCTGTGCTCTTGGCTGGCGTGAACCCATTCTGGTCTTGAGAAACCCGGTGGTGAGTTGACATATGTAAGGGTTAAGTGCTACATATGTCGCGTGGTTGGAGATCCCCAGCTGGGTATTAATCGATTCGGATCGCCATTACTTCTCAGACATGAAGACATGGTCACTGCCCTACATGTAGCAATCCAGTGAAGTGAAGGGTTGATAAAAGATGACTAGTGTAGGCTAAGTGCCTGAACTAGGATAGAAAGAACTCTATATACAGGTAATGACTTAACCTGATAATAAAACTGAATTTTTAAGGATCTACTATTAGTAAGCTTTTCTGCAAATAGAGTCTTCGATTCTTGATCAACCTTACCTTGAATCCCACAAGCCAGCATATCCTTGAGCGACTTTTTCTTTGTCAGGTAGGACTTGCGAAAGTACACTCCGTACTCAGGGTTTTCAATCCCATGTTGTTGTAGGTGATGAAATTGCCGAGTTTCGAAGGTGGTGCAAAGCAGGAGGAAAATCAGTAAACTTGTTGGCGGGAGGATGTTTTACCTCCATGTTATGTAATAATAAGTATGCACTCATACACCCGGTGTTGTAATAAATACTCTCTCTATATATGAATGTAAATTAAGTTATTGTAATCCGTTTCCGCATATTCTTTACTCTAATTATGTGTGTAATGTCTGCATGATGGGTGAAGCGCTCTTGGCCGATATGATGATGATACAGATAACCGAACTTGCCGAGTGATTGCGTGCACCTGCAAGACTGTCTGAGGTCCTTAGGACAAGGACATCTGTAAGTGGGCCAAATACCTTGGAAGGTTCTGTGACAGCTGGTATCAGAGCGAAGCCTGTCTCTTCAGACATTACGTAGTACTTCAAAAGAATTTTTAAAAAATACTTACCTTGAAAATTCTTTCATTCTTATCTTACCACTTTCTTGTAGTAACTTACCTTTTAAAATTGGGTAACAGAGTGTTAAATAAAGGTATATGTAGGAAATAAGGGATCAACGAAAAGGTTGATTCCATGATTATTAGGTTATGCATGCATCATGATTAAACTACACTAAATAAAATTTTCCCCTCTTATGGAGATATGGCGCGAATCAAGACTACTCACCGCAAATCAACCGGGCCTCATGGTGTACCCCAGCATCAGCTGGCCTCTAGACATGAAGGAAGCAGAAGTGGAAGCAATGACCCCATAGGGGATTTGGAGACCAGAGTGGAGCGACTCAGGTATGAACTACGCCATGGGTGTAGGGAGCATGCATGCGATAGCCGTCGCATTGCTGAACTATCAGTTGAAGTTACTTGCCTACTACAGGAAATTACGTAACGCGATATGACCATTGACTGGGTCATAAACTCGCGCTCTTTCGCCTGGGATTGTGAAGCCAAAGCTCTATCTCGAGTAGCAGAACTTAGTGCATCCCTGGGAAACCTGCAAGCGTATTGCAACACCCTGCATGAAGTGGTGCACATATTGTATGATCGGCTGCATCCGAGCGTGCCACCAGAAGTTGCAGCAATGGGAGCCGGACCATCTGGAATTGCATGAACCTTGCAGATGAATGGTCTCCTGAAGCGGGCAGTGGAGCAGCTAAGGATGAAGAGGATTAGAGTAGTATAGTTTAAGTAATGTCCTTATGTAAAATAAATAAGGAAGCTTAAGTTGTATACAGAATATGTATAATTATTACAGTTCAGCAATGTAATAAAGATGGTGTGTGTTTGGCATGTAATAATTCAGGATGTTTTTCTTCCTCAGATGCCATCGCGAACTCATGCTCATGATGGGGCAGGAACTTCCCACGCCGGGGAGGACACTCCCAACCCGCCACCTGTACCTCCTACACTGGCTGAGGCTATCGCTACGTTGGTCAACGCTAACGCCGACAACACGCGCTTCCTGTGTGAAATGGCGGGAAATCAATTTCAGCGACACGGAGGAAGAGGTCAACCTCACGGACCATGAGACAACACCTGTCTAGAGTTCTCCGAGACCCGTCCACCGCTCTTTGTCAAGGCGGAGAAACCCCTGGAAGCTGATGAATGGGTGCGGGTGATGGAACAAAAGTTTGGGCTAATCCAATGCAACGAGACAGATAAGCCCCTATTTGCCGCACAACAGTTGAGAGGCCCTACCAGCACCTGGTGGGCAAACTTTTCTTCCATTCAACCTATGGGACATCAAATCACGTGTGAAGAGTTCAAACTGGCATTTAGGGAACATTATATTCCGGAAGGAGTGCTAAAGATGAAGCTGGAAGAATTCATATGTCTGAAGCAAGGGGGAGAATCTGTGATGCAGTATCTCAACAAATTTAATCACCTCTCCCAATACGCCATCGATCAAGTGGATACAGACTTGAAAAAGATGAATTGCTTCATGAGGGGACTAAATGACATAATCCAGCACAAAATGGCTACATGTCTGGACCTCACATATAGCAGGGCTGTCAGCACAGCACTGTTAGTTGAAGCTAAAATGCGGGACAAGGAAAGTCAAAAGGATATGTAGGCGAAAGATCAACTCAGGGACCTAAAAAGAGAACAAGGTTGGTAATCCGACCTTTCAATCCAAACCGTTCTTCTCCTCTCCCACCCACATATTCCTTCAGACAACCTGTGTTCATTCGTCGCACTCCTACCCCCGCCCAGAACAATCAGCCGAGTGCCGCTGATGCTCGTTTCCCTGCCCTTCCCAGTTCCTCGAGTGGCTTCTTTAATTGTGGCAAGTCTAGACATTTCATCAAAGACTGCCCCTACCCAAAGCAGAACAAATCAAACTTTCAACAGACTTCCGGGAACACAAATCAAGGAAAGGGAAACATGGCCAAACCTCCAGCGGGCAAAACTATGAAGAAAACTGGGCGAGTTTATTATACTCAGGTGGCTACTACACCGGAAGGGGAACCAATGATGATAGGTATGTTTCTTATTGCTAACCACCCAACAGTTACCCTTTTTTATTCTGGTGCATTGCATACCTTTATGAGCAAGACTTTTATGGATAAGCATTGCATACATAGCAATGAATCAAGGGAGGGATTTGTTATCCACTCACCTAGAGTCAGATATTTAATAAGGAAGTAGTCTTCCACGTACCCGTAACCTTGGTCGGACATGAGTTCCCTACAAACATGATTGTTATAAAGGGACAAGATATAGATGTGATTCTGGGCATGAACTAGTTAGCCTAGAATAAAGCCATCATCAATGCAGACCAAAGGACCATTAAATTGAGTTATGGTCATGAAGAAGTCTATTTGTCCATCCCTGTAATTGTCCCAGTCAAAGCATCTGGACAAGTTTTTGAGGCCATAGTACAAGAAATCCAGGATATTCTGGTGGTGTGTGAATTTCTAGATGTATTTCTCGAAGACTTGCCCGGATTGCCCATAGAAAGGGACGTGGAATTTGTGATTGAGTTGAAGCCCGGTATGGCTCCTATTTCCAGATGGTCGTATCATATGCCACCTAATGAACTGGTAGAACTCAAGACACAACTACAAGACTTGTTGGAGAAAGGGTTCATTAGACCAAGTTCATCACCGTGGGAGTGTCCAACAATCTTCGTCAAGAAGAAGGATCAATCTCTTCAAATGTGTGTGGACTATAGACCCCTCAATGAAGTTACTATCAAGAACAAGTATCCTCTCCCTCGGATCGATATTTTATTCGATCAACTCACTGGAGCCTAGGTGTTTTCTAAAATTTATCTCAGATCGAGCTATCATCAGATCCGAATTCGACCCGAGGATATACCTAAGACCGCATTCGCCACCCGGTATGGGTTATTTGAATACTTGGTTATGTCTTTTGGATTAACAAATGCTCCACCCCACTTCACATACTTGATGAATTCGGTACTTATGCCCGAGTTAGACAAGTTTGTGGTGGTCTTCATTGACGATATTCTGATCTATTCTAAGACTGAGGAGGAGCATGGAAAACACCTGCGGATCGTGTTAACATGCTTAAGGGAACATCAATTGTATGCCAAATTCAGCAAATGCGCGTTCTGGTTGGAAGAGGTCCAATTTCTTGGGCATGTTTTGTCTGCAAAAGGGATTGCGGTTGATCCCAGCAAAGTCAAGGATATTCTGGAATGGAACTCGCCTACTACAGTGCATCAAGTTCACAGTTTCCTTTGATTGGCTGGTTATTACCGTAGATTTATTCTGGATTTCTCCAAAATTGTTAAACCCATTACTGGGTTATTGAAGAATGCTACTAAGTTTGATTGGTCCTCTAAATGCAACGAGGCCTTTGAGCAGCTGAAAGTGTTGTTGACCACTACACCGGTTTTGGCCCAACCGGATATTGAAAAACCTTTTGATGTGTATTGTGACACGTCAGGCAGTGGACTTGGATGTGTCCTGATGCAAGAAGAACGAGTAATAGCCTATGCTTCAAGGCATCTGCGCCGGCAAGAAGAACATTATCCAACCCATGATCTAGAATTAGCTACAGTAGTTTATGCCCATAAGATTTGGCGTCATTATCTACTGGGGAATATATGCCATTTGTATACAGATCACAAAAGTTTGAAGTTTATCTTTACCCAATTAGAACTGAACATGAGACAAAGAAGGTGGCTCGAGCTAATCAAAGATTATGACTTGGAAATTCATTATCACCCAGGAAAAGCTAATGTGGTGGCAGATGCTTTAAGTCGCAAGGCTTCTTGTCATTGTCTTACAATAAGACCACCTGACACCACTTTATGTCAAGAAATGGAGAAGTTGAATCTCGGGATAGTGCTACAAGAAACTTTGATGAATGTGAAGCTTGAGTCAGTTCTTCTATAAAGAATTATTGATGCTCAAAGAATAGATAAGGGTATGAAGTATATTCATGAGAAAATGGAGGCTGGCAAAGCAAATTGTTTCAGGAAAGATGATCAAGGAGTAATATGGTTTAAAGATCGCATAGTACTGCCAAAAGATGATGAAGTCCGCCAACAAATCCTGGACGAAGCTCATCTTTAGTCGATATTCCATTCATCCTGGAAGCACTAAGATGTATCAAGACTTAAAGCAACATTATTGATGGACTAAAATGAAGATTGAAATCGCACGCTATGTGGCAAAGTGTGACACTTGCAGACGGGTCAAAGCGATACATATGAAGGCCGCTGGACCATTACAATCCTTGCCCATCCCGTCCTAGAAATTGGAAGATATAAATATCGATTTCATTGTGGGATTACCCAAGAGAGCTAAAGGATTTGATTCTATTTGGGTCATAATTGATCGACTTACAAACACTGCCCATTTTCTTCCTGTCAAGGTGAAGTATCCAGTGGTTGCATACATAGAACTTTATATTGCTCGTATTCTCAGTTTACATGGTATTCCGAACACGATATTGTCAGACCAGGGACCGCAATTTGCATCCAAGTTTTGGGAGGAGTTGCACAAATCCTTGTGTACTAAATTACTCCATAGTTCGGCTTATCATCCTAAGATAAGTGGGCAAACTGAGAGGGTAAATCAGATACTTGAAGATATGTTACGGGCATGTGTCCTAGAATTTCCACAGAAGTGGGATGATTGTCTGCCATTGACAAAATTTTCTTATAATAATAGTTACCAAGAAAGTATTAAGATGGCACCGTTTGAGCACTGTATGGGCGACGATGCCAAACACCGTTAAATTGGTCAGAACCCGGAGAACGGTGGTTTTTAAGGCCTGACTTGGTTAAAGAAATGGAGGAAAAAGTTCAATGGATAAGACACCACTTGAAAGAAGCTCAGGCTCTACAGAAAAACTTTGCGGATAAATGACGTTGACCTTTGGTCTTTCAAGCCAAGGATTATGTATACCTGAAAGTATCACCGATGAAGGGTGTTAACCAGTTTGGGGTAAAAGGAAAGTTGGCACCCCGATATATTGGCCCGTTTCCCATTCTTGAACGATGCGGACCAATGGCGTACCGACTTCAATTGCCCAAATCATTATCTGCGGTACATAATGTGTTCCATGTATCCTAGTTAAAGAAATGCCTTCGGATTCCTGATCGAACCATAGATGTGATGGATGTTACTTTGGAACCAGACTTGACTTATTTGGAACATCCCATTCGAGTTCTGGATCAAAAGGACAGAATCACTCAAAAAAGGACTTTCAAATTCTATAAGGTACAATGGAACCAACACACTAAAGACGAAGCTACCTGGGAAACTCAAGATTTCTTAGAGAAAAATTTTCCTAGGTTTTTAGCTTCATATTACCTATAAGATTTGTATATCTTATTGTAAAGTTGGAACAAGCCCCATACCACCCCCTACTCTGTAAGATAAATAAGGAAATAAAGTTGTGACGTGTTTCCTTTTCCATTACTTGCCCTAGGACCTTAAATCTCGGGATGAGATTATTTTATGGGGGGGAGGATTTAACACCCCTAGTGTTACCATAACTAAAACTTGAGCATGGCATCACATGCATTGATATGTCATTATGTGTGTTACACCTAGAATGCATCCACTAGGCTAAAACTTCAAAACAAGTGTGATGTGGTGACTTGAAGTGTTCTTAACCCTAGAGTAGGGTACTTAACTATTGGATTAGGGTATATGGGTGTGGTGAGGCCAAATTGAGTATTACCTCAAAAGTTATTGGAAATGTTCACAAGAGATTAAGATTGATGAATTTGAGTGGCAGACAAATCCTAGAGTACTCAAAACCCTAAAAGAACCCTAGAAACCCTAATTTGTGCCCTATATGGTGATTTTGATTTCTAGGCACTTTTGGACCAAAATGCATATATCAAAGTGATCAAGTATAAAAAACTAAACAACTTTTGCATTGGAGGATTTTCATGTAATGTGGAACAATTTGGACTTAATTGCAAAAAGCCTCAAGAGCATCTACGTGGCTTAACTCTGAAAAATCAGTGTGATTAGGCCAAGTTTGGGGCCTTGTATTTCCTAATCCATGATGATTTTTCCCCAAGTCATTACAATAAACTTGTAGAGCTATGTTAGGGGAACAAGTTTGATTAAGTGACTAAGCATTGATGCTGTACAGAAATTGGAGAAAATAGACATGAAGTTGGACTATCATTCAACTTTAAGACTAAATCTTGACAATCAGTGAAAATGGATGAACTTTGAGATCAAATTGTGGGGGATTTAGTGGATGTTTGAGCAAGGTCTTTGTAACAAAGTTGTAGCTGGTACATTAGACAACAACTTTGATATAGGTAGGTGAGTGAGTTGCCACACAAAAATTGGAGAACGAGGCCCTGCAAGTTGCTCGGAGAGAGGGACTGACGAAGATCACCATGGTACAGTGTCCGGAAGGATCTCCAGTGTTGTGAACCTGACACCGGTGATCCTCTGTCGCAATTCATGCTCTCCTGGAAGATTCGTGCTGCGGAAGAGATAGATAACGCTAGGATATGTTGAAAAGATCCGGGGAGAGGTGAACCCAGTCACTGGCCGGACCAACCATTGTGTCCTACCGCGGTTAGTCGTGTTGGCATCACCAGAGCTCACCGTTTCTCCAACCGTGACACGCAGCAATCTCTCCTCCGTGTCGTAAAGATTATGGCAAGCAATTGGTTATTATCTCTGAACTGTTTCCCTCTCGTGCGCCATGGTGAGCAGGCCACCGTAAAAATATCCCGGTCGCGGTGACCTCGGTTTCAATCCAAAATTCACGGTATGCTTGGCCGAAGTCTATAAACTGATGCATCGGTCTGTTCCGCCTACTTGTTACGAACCCTGTGAAGCACTCCTCGCTCCTGATCATCCACCGTAGTGCCCTAATTTCGTTCTCCCCCAAATTCGTTGTCTGCGCCACCGTGTGATGCCGCGCAAAGGCCAGCCACCTCCAGGTCCGCCCTCGCCCTCCTTGTCCTTGTTTCAGCACCCTCACATGTTTGTGATGCTCGTTGGCTCGGCTAATTAAGGTATACCGCTAGATCATTAGGAACGCGTCGGGTATGTCTCAAACTCCACGGGTGTGCGTGGACCGAGCTCTGGGGCGGCGTTCGGGTTCAATTGGTGATCCCCAGTGGAGCGCCAAGGTTAGAATTAGGCATAGACCGAATTAAAGCATGGATTATTGAGTATTGCGATTGGTACAAGCTCGCCAGAGCAGCCGCTCTGCCGTCTGTAGTTGGGGACCCGGTCTTGCGAAGAAGAGATAAGAGAGGTGCACATGTCAGAGACACAAGTGAATAGTGAGTAAGGATTCTTTACCGGTTTTTCGAATAGCCGAGGACCCGTGCGTGAAATCAATAGCGCAGGCGTGCTTTACCTGGTCGTGGGCCGGATCGAGCTAGACCAGCCCAGTACTATTCATACTTTTCCTTTTTCTTTTTTCTACCAAACATAGAAATTTATAAGAAATTCTAGAAAAATGGAAAAATTATAGGACTAATTTTGCATTTAAAGATGCTTAAATTCATCTAGTATTAAATAAAAATAGTTCCAAGATTTTTAGTCCAAACCTGGATTATTTGACATTTAAGGATGCCTAAACCTAGTCTTTTAAAATTTTAGAATTAATTTGGTAGCTCCAAAAATAATAAAACTTTTTGGGTAAGCTTAGTTTGATGATTAAAGCCCTTGGGTAGAGTTTGACATGCTTTGGACATTGTTTGGTCCCAAACCCAATACACTAGCTTCCTAGGGAATAATTGCCTAACCCTAATAGAATACTAACTCAGGAATCCCTAGTCACTAGTGTGTATCATGAAGGAAAGTTGTATTCAAGATACAACCTAGTATGTGTCTATTATATACCTGCATATTCATAGTATCACATAAGCATTCATGTATATGTATTGTTATGTATAGAAAACGAAGAAGAGGTTGTAGTCGAAGAAGAAGTTGTCCCACAAGCAGAGAATCCCTCGGTTGAGAACAACTTCTATTTTGACATCTGTGGGACAGACCCAGAACCTCCTGCAACACAAGGCAACCCCCGGTGCATTTAACCCTTTCCTTGTTGTTTTAAACTCTTTAGGTGATACAAGTTGTGTGCTAAACAATTGCTGCATTCCCTTCCTTGGAAACTGATTACCATTCCTTGTTACCTAATTTTACTCAAAAGTTTTCTGATGCTTAGCTTTCCTTTAGAAAAGAACATGTTTTGTTTTAAACAAAGATGATGCTTCATATGGGAGGGGAAGTTTTCAAAGAAAAGACTTGATGGTGAATCCATCATGCCCATGATGTGTTCAACATCTGAAAAGATGTACCTCTGTCAGGTACCAAGCTTTGGTTGTAAATGATAATGACAAGACCAGGCGGGTGACTTGCACGAGAAGGAAGTCTCGGTGTAGTGTCTCCGTCTGAGTTGATTAAGGACCATATCGATGCTGGCTTGATGATTGAGGACCTTTTAACTGGCCACATGCCTCGTCATGGGTAAGCTTTGCCTCGGTCGGACCAATACCAGAAAGGCCACCACGCAATAGAAGTGGAGAGATGGCGAGAGTAGCGTGTGCCCTCCATGGCAAGAGGCTGGACGGTGGTGTATCTGTGCTCTCGGTTGGCGTGAACCCATTCTGGTCTTGAGAAACCCGGTGGCGAGTT
This sequence comes from Zea luxurians, assembly GCA_029449295.1. Lineage (NCBI taxonomy): Eukaryota > Viridiplantae > Streptophyta > Magnoliopsida > Poales > Poaceae > Zea > Zea luxurians. Next base: position 64,067,083 of record JAOPSE010000011.1, on the reverse strand, counting down.
GACATATGCAAGGGTTAAGTGCTACATATGTCGTGTGGTTGGAGATCCCTAGCTGGGTATTAATCGATTCAAATCGCCATTACTTCTCGGACATGAAGACTTGATCACTACCCTACATGTAGCAATACAGTGAAGTGAAGGGTTGATAAAAGATGGCTAGTGTAGGCTAAGTGCCTGAACAAGGATAGAAAGAACACTAGATACAGGTAATGACTTAACATGATAATAAAACTAGATTTTTAAGGATCTACTATTAGTAAGCTTTTATGCAAACAGAGTCTTTTCTGCGTGATGGGTGAAGCGCTCTTGGGCGATATGATGATGATACAGATAACCGAACTTGCTAAGTGATTGCACGCACCTGCATGGCTGTCTGAGGTCCTTGGGACAAGGACATCTGTAGGTGGGCCTAATACCTTGGAAGGTTCCATGACAAGTGACATCATATTTATCAAGTTGAGCAATAGCAAAAATTGCTAAGCATAGCATTTATCCCAGGGTAATTCAAGGAATACGGTTGGTAGTTCTAGGAAATCCTTATTTATGCAAATCCCATCAAATTATGCAATATCCGAAAAGTAAACATTATTATATGCATTATTTGGGTACAAATAGAAATATAGAGGGAGAATCCACTTGCCTTGCTCGTACGTGTCCTGTGGGTCACTACAGGAATCCACTTAATTCCCGTCGGCTAAGAACCGACAGGAATAAGCACTAAACCGACGAGGATTACTAATTCCCGTCGGTATATGGTTAATTCTCGTTAGCCCTAAGCCGACGTGCATTAGATGTCGGGGATAAGCTTATTTGAGACATTCTTGACGTGTTCGTAATGATCTAGCGATTATCCCAGGGTAAGTAATCCCTGTCTGCCACTTACAAGCCGACGGAAATTAGGGTTAGTTCTCGTCGGCCACGGCTGGCCGATGGGGATTAACAATTAATGCCCGTTGACCAAGTAACTCCCATCGGCCCTACCTAGCCAACGGAGTTACTAGGCCGATGGGCATTAATTGTTAATCCCCGTCGGTTTGACCATAGCCGATGGGGATTAACCTATACTACTACAAAACAGCACCAAATGAGGTCATTATTTCTTCACAATTGCCCACATAACATATATATCATCACACAGAATAGATACATTACAAACACATACATTGATAATCATTTCACACATCACAAACTTCACATCACCAACATAGTTTACACAACCATTTCAAATAGGAACAACGAGATAAGTTAAAGTGTTTAGTTCACGAAAAACATAGCGTGCACGAGTTAAGAAACAAATACGACATAACACCATATTTAGAGATAACCACCACTTGGGTGGTTAGAGCTTTGACCGCTACCGTCACCAGGAGGAGGGAACGCGAAGAGGGAGTCAACACATCCAGTCCCTGCTGTGGGATCACACCCACTACCACCCACTTCGGGCGTAACCTATGCAAGTTAGCAAATATCAACATTTTTAATGCAAATATCAACACGTTAAATGAAAATATCAATAAGTATACAAGTGTATAAATTAATCGAGAGTTATCAAATGTACCCTATCTCCAGGTGCAGGTATATGTGTCAGAGGGGTGTTGAACTGTTGAGTCCCCAATCCCTATTTAATGAATATTCAACAAGTTAAGTATACGGTTCATGTTTTGCTAACTAGATGAATTGCTAGTTTAGACAATGTTATTAACCGAATTGGCTATGATTAACGTACCGGAGCTAGTGCGGATGCAAACTGGCTCCATTGTGGTGGCGGTGGAATATTTGGTGTCATGCCCTATTGCTGCATTAACTGTTAAACATATGTGTTACTATTGAAGATGTTGTATTGAAATATAATAATTTAGAGTTCGGATTAGTATACTCACTTGATACATCACTTGGTTATGTGCATTACAAGCCTCCATAAATTCTCGTTGTAGTCTCATCTCCTCACGCATCCTCATAATCTCCAACTCCTGCTCGTTCGGTCGATGAGAGCACGAGCAACGGGAAGACGAATTCGTCCATTGAGATCTCACCGACGATGAGTCAATGAATCCATCGAAGAGTGTGTATCCATAAGTGATTCAAAAATTGTGATTACTGCATAATCAATTTAGTGTCAACCATGTAATTTCATAAGTTAGAGCTTACCGTCCATGCGCTTTTCCACCACCACTTGTGTACACCACCGAGGGATCCACCTATTCATGTCGCCAGTCGAAGCAGGTCATGGCGACAAACCATCTCCTCCCCATATGCCGCCTATACATCATTCATAACCTTACAAATGCAGGAATTTCTATACTTTGAACGTTTGTACTTTTGGGCCAAAACTCACGAGCCGATCCATGGCTGTCTGGCTGTAGAGCTGGTCAGGGTTGGTAGGGTCTGGCCCTTTGTGGCCCTCCTGGTAGACCTCAATGTCACTAGTCTTTTGGCCACGCGTAGCTTCCTATATAAACAAAAATCATCCATAAGCAATCGTACTATTTGGTGATCGACATAGCTAGATCAAACTTACCATTCTTTTAGCTTTTCGGAGCATGTCGTCACCGCCAAACTTGTGGTTAGGATTGGTTCCTCGACATTGCTTGTGATGCGTTGACGCTTTCTGGAAGCTTTCAGAAGCCCAATATCGACACCAAGCATAGTACGCATCAGGCACAGGCGCCATCCATGATCACCTTCACACACAATGTTACATATTATATCAATCACATCAATCAATAAAAAGGGTAAAACAAATTGAATACTAACCTCACGATATTGTTCGTCAGTCAAATATATCTTTGAGGACCCTTCCTTTTTATTCAACGGGCCTGCTTCTTCCGGATAATTTTGAAAATACAGGTTTGTAGCCTGAATTCTCGTATAGTATATGGCATCCTTCACTAGCTTCTTTGCATTATTTTGGAACACACGTTCAGCGTGCCCATGTAATCCTCTCCGTCAGGCAACCAATATCGAAGCTACAACATAAAGAATACAAATACAATGGTATAAGTCATATAATTACAATATTAAGAAATAGAACAAAAACAATAAAGAATTCATACCCAAAAGTCATGACGGACAAGTCCCTATCTGTCGGTGTGGTTTCGTTCCTTTTTTAACTTGTACTCGTCCTAGGTACTGACGAGCACCTCATCGACGCTATCTCTGTCTGACACCTTCACTATACCAGGGTAGTGAAGGCGACAAAGAGAACCCAACGTAAGGTTAACCTGAGTGTGGTGTCCTTTGCCGTCAAAGGACAGATCCTCTCAATTCCTACATTACACAAAAACATTAACAATAAACATAATAGTTATATGAGAGAAGTTAATATATTACACTCACCGATCTCCATGAGGCATGATTAAGATCCTATCAACCTCTCGCTGTATCACGTGACGAGGCTTTACTGAGTGGCTTTTTCTTGAGGGACGTGTGCATGTCGCTGAAGAGCCTCCTGAGCCATCATCCATCAGGTTGTCAGCCGGTTGGGCTTGTTGGCCCCACTGGTCCCACACCTTTTGTTGCTCTCTCTGGTGGTCCCACTGGTCCCATGGCTAGTGCTGCTGCGCGGCCTAGTCCCATGTCGCGTGCTACACCTCCTCATTGTGCTGCACCTCCTCATTGTGCTGCTCATCCTCATTGTGTTGCTCATCCTCATTGTGCTGCTCCTCAGCGTGCTGCTCATCCTGGTACATACAACTCAAGGTTTCGATACAGGTAAATATGTAAAAAAATTATTTGTACAAGATATGTTACCTCATCTCCATGTATAACGCTCAACAGCTCTCGACGTCTGCTGCTGCTCGAAGAACTGCCCTGAAATAGGCCCAGGACATTGAACAGCCCCTTCATTGACTTCTTTGAATTTGGCGGCATCCTACATCAAAAATAAGAAATTATTAATTAGTGCATCAAAAATTACATAATCCTTAAAAATTTAGAAACAAATGAAAGAACAAAATAACTTTTCTTGTTAAATATCATCAAAATCAGGATCTATTTGTTCTCTTCTATGTAGAGGTCGCCATGTAACTTTTCTCCTAACATGTTGTCTTCTCTGTCTCTCGGGAAAAGTTAAGTTGTTAACATCTGCAACTAGTGAATCTAATGTCGATGCAGGATCAATATGAAAACTATTTGGCAACTCTTCTTATTGAAACACCTCATCAACCTACTCAAGGTGACCAAATTGATATTTATCCTCACCAGGAGTGTATAGGCGTTCACGGGGATTCACATTGGACACAACCCTCCATGTAGACAACTTTTTGTATGGATATGTCGAGAAATAAACTTGGTCTGCTTGATGGGCAAGGATATACGTGTCGTATCCTTGAAGCAATTTTTCAGGTTGGATCTATGTCATCCCAAATTCGGTCCTATAATACTTCGGGTCATACCATTTACACTCAAAGAAAACTAGCGCTAAAGGCTTATTTCTAGGAAATATATTCTCAATTATATTTTTGATTTTCCCGTAATAGCAGGCTTCGTGTCCTTCCATGTCGGTTGCCCTAGTAATGACTCCACTATTTTGAGTGGTGGTCGTAGGATGACTAGATTCGAAAATGCTTGAACGAAAACGATATCCATTGACGTCGTAACGTCCATAGCTTTTGGCAGTTACGCTTCCAATAGATAACTGATGTAAGTCATCATTTAAATTCATTTCCTCCCCAAACTGTCAATTATGCCACAAAGCATTAGCAAATTCTATAGTATTAGTTAACTAAAATTAGGTGTCGGAGCCACATAATTGAGACTTACACGGTCCCGAAGCCACGTAATGAAATTAGGTCGCCCATGCATTCCATCGCGTTGCAAATTGTCTATGTCTCTCGCTGTTGGCCCACCGAGACACCTCATGTTTTGTTCATCAAACTCACTGTCAAATATTATTGTATGACATGAGATATTTGATAACATAAACTAATTCACATATGAACAATTTAAGGAAATAAGTCTTACACAAAGTATTTCTCCACCTCAGGCATATTCGTGAACATGTACAGTAAAGAAAACTTCCGTTCTTCCTTAGTGAGATGATATGCCTTGGGTGGACCAATGGCTTGGTCGTTTGTCTAAAAAATCGAAAGATCACTACACGGAGGCATCTCTCGTTCATCATCATGGTACCTCTTCTTTTGAGCAAATACATTATGTTCTTCTGCAAAGTAACAACTTGTGAAGTGTGCTACCTCCTTTAGTTTAAATTTTTCTGCAATACATCCTTCAACTCTTGCCTTATTGCCCACCATTGCTCTAAGCTTCTAATGCTCTTTCTATATGAAACATCCACCTGTACTGAACAGAACCATCGGCCTTAGCCTCATATGGAAGATTGATAAAGAGATGCTGCATAGGATTGAAGATACCCGGTGGAAATATTTTCCAATTTGCACAAAAGCACCAGTGCCTCTTTCTCTAGCTGTTCCATCAAATCTCTTCTGATTTCTTTAGCACACAACTGTCTGTGGAAATAGCTAACTTCAGCTAACGTTTTCCACACAGCATCGAAAATGTACCCACGAAACATTTCAGGCATGAGCCTTTCCATAATTATGTGGAAGTCTTGGCTCTTCAGTCAATTCATCTTCCTTGTCTTCAAGTTCACATATCTTCCAAAACCAGCAACATAACCATCGAGGAATTTAATATCCTTCATCCACTTCATCACCTCTTTCCATTGCTTAGGTTTCAGACAATTGTTAGCTTTTGGTTTGCTTCCGTTTTCTCTAAGCACTTGGGTTGGACGATCACATATCACGGCTAAGTCCATGCATGACTTGTCATTGTCTTTCGTTTTATCAGGGAAATCCATGCATGTATTTATGAGAGCTTGGAAAAAGTTACTCTCTTGATGCATGACGTCGATGTTGTGCATCAAAATCAATGACTTAGCATAAGGAAGCCCCCACAGGTCACATATGTGAGTCCAGTTATGCTCCTGACCAAAACCTTGATACCATTTCCCACTCTCGTCTAGGACAAGTTTCCTACGCTCTTCTATAATTTCTATCCCACTATGTCGCTTGGGTGGTCCCTTCATGAAAATGGTGCCCTTCCTAAACTCCTTTCTCTGCCTTCTGAAGGGGTGATTGAAGGGTAGAAAATATCTATGCCAATCAAAGTAACATATCTTAGCACCAACACTAAGATGAAAACAACCTGTATCTTTAGCACAATAAGGACACGTCAATCTACCATGCACGCTCCATCTAGAGAAAATACCATGCGCCATAAAATCATGAACCAAGAATAGATACGCAACATGAAGATTGAATTTCTGCTTCTTGAAGCAGTCATAAGCTTCCACTCCTTGCCATAGGTTCTTTAACTCTTCAATCAGTGGTTGAAGCATCACATTGAGGCGTAGGCCAAGATGCTCAGTCCTAGGTATAACAAGACATGTAACACCATTGGTGTTACTATCACTAAAACTTGAGCATGACATCATGACATGTGGTTGTTACACTTAAAGTGCATTCACTAGGCAAAAATTTCAAACAAGTGGTATTGATGTGACTTGATGTGTGGTTAACTCTAGGGTTGAGTGCTTAACCCTAAACTGGGCCTATGAGTAAAAATGAAGCCTAATAAGTTAAAATCTCTAAACTCATTAGAAATGATCATAAGATATCACATTTAATGGACTTGGATAGCACCAAAACTCTAAAGTGATAAAAACTCTGAAAAGACCAACGGAAAACCCTAAATTGGAACCCTATGGGGCTAAGTGTAAAATTGGCACAGTTTTGGACCCAAGTGCAAATACCAAGGTAGTACAACATCACAAACTATGTGTTTCTCACATTTGAGGATTTGCAAGCCAAATGATGAAGTTTGGACTTATTTGCAAAAAGGACACCCCCTTCATCCCTATGCCTAAGTCTGAGAATCAGTGCATAGAGCCAACTTTGGAACCCTGTATCTTTCAGTTCATGAGGAATTTGCCTAGGGTCAACACACCAGAGCTACTGTAGGAGTACAACTTTGCTTATGTGATTAAGCCTTGGTCACATGTAAAATTTGGAGTAAAATGAGCCCAAACTTGGGCTGTCAGTCAGCCTTAAGTCTGAATTCTGGTGAACAGTGTGTAGGATCAACTTTGGGACCATGTGGAGCTCGATTTAATGGATGTTTAGCTAAAACCTCTGTGACAAAGTTAAAGCTAGTTTGTTAAACTACAACTTTGATGCAGAGTATTGATCTAGTCACCACACGAAATTTGGAGAAAATCGCCGCCAAATAAGCTTTATCAGATCGACTGAATGGCATCGCGATGGTACAATGCACTGAATGAGATCAGATGCAGTACACCTCGCCGCCGATGACCACACGCTTGGATTCGCACCGCCGAGGTGATTCGTGCTCATCGGTGCCCGGATAACATCTCAAGGTGAAAAGATCTTCATCGCGGATATGCTTGAGCCACTGTTCCCCTCCGGCCGCCGTGTCAGCCTGACTCACGGCCGATTCGGATAAACTCACCAGAGTTAGCCACCTCACGACCTTGCGCCACATGCTTAGGTGCTTTAACCACGTCATAGTGAGTCACCTTCGCGCACCCATTCGTCGTCGGTGTTCTTGCCACGGTAAATTCCACGAATCACTTGCGCGCCAGTAGCTTCTTCCCTCTCCGGCCACCACCGCGCCAACTCCAAATCACGAGCCACCGCCCTGAATGCTATAAATTAATTGCACCATCGGCTTCGCCATGTAGTTGAGCACTCAACGCACCCATGTGTGCCTCCGATTAGCCACTAGAGAGTCCTAATTTAGGATTTCCCCCAAATTGGTCATCTGTGCCACCGTGAATCACCCCATCAGGGCTAGCCGCTCTTAGGTCCGCACTCACCCTCCTTATTCGTGTTTTAGCACCCTCACATGCTGGTGATGCTTGTCGGCTCGACTAAATGAGCTAGATGGCGCTTACTTGTAGGGAACATCTTAGTTTGTTCTCAGTGATCGTCGTCATCGTGGGTAGGTGAATCTAGGGCTGGATTAACTCAATTATGACTTGTTCCAAGTTCACCTCGGGTCAATGATGCTTGCCCGTTGGTTAATTTGGGCAGCCAACACCGGTCATGGCCAGTCCGAGCAACAAGGTGGTCGACAGCGAGCGCGCCGTGGCCTTGGGTCAGTTTGGAAAAGAAACAGAAGTCGGGGGACCTCTATGCATTTGTAAGAGACAAGATGAATAGTGGTTAGGGTTTCTTCACCAGTTATTTGATAAACTAGGGGCCTTTTTGCAAGACCGGCAACATGGGCGCGGGCGCACACGTGTTCCCCCTTCTGCCGGCCGTCTTGGGCTGAATTAAGCCCAAAACTGTTCATTAGTTTCTCTTTTTCTTTTCTGCTAGGATTAGAGAATTCCTAGAAAATTGTAGAAAAATGCTAAAAATATAAGACCAATTTTGTTAGACGCCTAAATTGCTATAGTATTTAGTCCAAACAAGGTATTATGAAATATTTAAGATAGCTAAAACCTATACTCCTGGAATTTTAGAAATTAATTAGTAACTCCAAAAATCATCAAACTTTGTGGATAAGATTAAAATGATATTTAGAAACCTTGGCTAAAGTTTGACATGATTTGGACAATGTTTGATACTTAAACCCCAAAACCCTAATCTTCTAAGTAGAGTCTCCCTTTGAAATAAAATACTGACTCCAAAAACCCTAATCTTCTAAGTAGAGTCTACCCTTTGAAATAAAATACTGACTCCAAAAACCCTAGATTCCTGGAGTACCATGAAGGAAAATTGTATTCAAGACCTAATATGATGTACCTTTATTATCATTGCACTTTCATAAGCATCACATAGGCATTCATGATTATGTATGGTTGTATATAGAGAACGAGGAAGAGGTAATAGTTGAAGAAGGAGTTGCACCACCACCACCACCCGAAGACCCACCTGCCGAGAACTGCTTTTATTTTGATATTTGTTGAGCAGAGCCTGACTCTCCTACAATGCAAGGCAAGCCCCGATGCATTTGCCACCTCTTTGCTGTTTTAAAATCTTTCTCACTTGCTTGATGCATTAGGTGATAGGAGTTGTGTGCCAAATAATTGATGCATTTCCTTCCTTGAAAAATTGATTACTTTTCCTTGATCACCGGGTTTATGAAAAGGTTTTTCTGATGCTTAGTCTTGCCCTAGAAAACAAAATGTTTTGTTTTGACAAAGTATGATGCTTCAAGTGGGATGGGATGTTTTCAAAAATAAAACTTGATGGTGGATCCATCATGGCTGTGATGGGTTCAACATCGGAAAAGATGTACCTCTGCCAGGTACCAAACTTTGGGTTTGAAATGATAAAGTGGAGACCGGGCGGGTGACTTGCACAAGAAGAGAGTCTCGGTGTAGTGTCTCCGTCTGAGTCGATTAAGGACCTTGTCGATGTAGGCCTACTGACCGAGGACCCTTTAACTGGTCACATGCCTCATCATGGGTAAGCTTTGCCTCGGGCAGACTAATACCAAAATAAGACAACACGCAATGGGAGTGAAGAGATGGTGAGAGTAGCGTGTACCCTCCGTGGCAAGAGGTTGGACGGTGGTGTATCTGTGCTCTCGGTTGGCGTGAACCTGATCTGGTCTTAAGAACCCCGGCGGCAAGTTGACATATGCAAGGGTTAAGTGCTACTTATGTCGTGTGGTTGGAGAGCCTCAGCTGAGTATTAATCGATTCAGATCACCGTTACTTTTTGGACATGAAGACTTGGTCACTGACTTACAAGTAGTTTCTAGTGAACTTAAAGGGATGATAAAAGCTGGCTAGTATAGGCCAAGTGCTTGAACTAGGGTAGAAAGAACTCTAAATTCAGGTAATAACATAACTTGCTAATAAAACTGGATTCTTAAGGATCCACTATTAGGAAGCATTTTTGCAAACAGAGTCTTGATTCTTGATTAAGCCTTACCATGATTCCCTAAAGCCAGCATATCCTTGAGAGTCTTTTATTTTGATGGGTAAGACTTGCGAAAGTACACTTCGTACTCAGGGTTTTCAAACCCATGTTATTGTAGGTGAGGAAACATCAAACTTTTGTTGCTTTTGCTCTAAGGTGGTGCCAAAGGAAGAATCGCAAGAGTGAAGCCTCGGGGGGATGTTGTCCTCCTTTTGAAAAACTTTATATCAGTATGCGGGAGGGGTTTTTGCCTCCCGAGTATGTAATAATAATACTTCTGCACTCATATACTGTTGGTTTGTAATAATAACACTCTTTCTATATTTTAATGTAAATTAAGTTGCTATAATTGCTTCCGCTTATCCGTTCCTCTGATATGTTGTAATATCTGCGTGACGGGTGAAACTCTCTTGGGAAATGTAAAGGATACAGATACCGAACTTGTCGAGTGATCAGGTGCATCTACAGGGTTATCCAAGGTCCACTGGACAAGGACAACTGTAGGTGGGTCTAATGACTTGGGAGGTTCCATCACAGCTGGTATCGAAGCGAAGACCATCTCTTCAGATATTATGAAGCATTTCAAAAGAGATTTTCGAATGCTTACCTAAGAAAGTTTCTTTCGTTCTCACCTTGCCATTTTCTGAAGTACTCATCTTGTAAGACCAGATAATAGAGTGCAATATATAGGAGGTTGGGAGTAAATGAAAGTTAATTATGTGATTATGCATGCATCATGTTTAAAAACTATATTAATAAAAGTTTCCCCCTTATGGAGATATGCCGCCGCGCATGAAGAAAACCGCACGTAAGTCCATTGGACCTATTGGCGTACCTCGGCATCAGTTGGCTCCAAGACATGAAGGGAGCAGCAGCGGTAGTAACGACCCCATCGGAGACCTAAAGCCCAAGTGGAGCAGCTTCGGACGGAGCTACGTCACCGAAATAGGGTGTGGATAGAAGATGGTCAGCGTATGAATGAGTTGAGAGCTAACGTCAGACGTCTGCAAGATGAGCTTGCTGAACGGGATTTGGCAATCGATTGGGCTGTCAATTCACGTTCGATTCCTTGGGACCGGGAAGCCAAAGCTCATGCCCGTGTGGATGAGCTCAGCACGGCCCTTGACAACTTGCAGGTGTATTGCAATACTTTACATGAGGAAGTCCATGTACTGTATCGCGACTGCACCCAGACATACCTGCCGACCTTGTTGCAATGGGAGCCGGACCCTCAGGAACAGCAGGTGAAGGACTTGGTGGGAAATTTGACCTTTTTAAGCCCCCTCCTTCAATGAACCTGGCTGATTAGTGGTCCCCTACGACAGATAGTGAAGCAACCAAAGACGATAAAAACTATAGTAGTGTAGTTTAGATATAATCCTAATGTAAAATAGGTAATAAAGTCATATTGTACAATTGAGTCTGTATCATTACATCTTGGTAATGTAAAATGATGGTGTGTATCGGCATGTTATATTTTTCCCAAATGTTTTTGTGCCTCAGATGCCATCAAGGACTTGTGCGCATGACATTGTGGGTACTTCCCATGGTCAGGAAGACACTATTAACCCACCACCTGTACCGCCAACGTTGGTCGATTCTATCGCTGCCTTGGTCAATGCGACCGCCGACAATACCCGCTTTTTACGTGAAATGGCTGGAAACCAATTCCAGTAACCTGGCAGAAGGGCTTGTCCACAGGGACCACGTGAGACTTCATATCTGGATTTCTCTGAAATGCGTCCCCCACTCTTCGTTAAAGCCGAAGTCCCTCTGGAAGCCGATGAATGGGTACGGGTTATAGAGCAGAAATTTGGACTAATCCGCTACACTGAAACCTAGAAGCCGTTATTTGCTGCTCAACAATTAAGAGGCCCTGCTAGTACCTGGAGGGGAAATTTTGTGGCCATTCAACCTTCCGGACATCAGGTCACGTAGGACGAATTTAAGTTAGCGTTTTGTGAGCACTATATTCCAGAAGGAGTGCTACACATGAAACAGGAGGAATTCATGCGACTCAAGCAAGGAGGAAATACTGTCATGCAGTATCTCAACAAATTTAATGATTTGTCCTAATATGCAATTGACCAAGTGAATATTAACCTGAAAAAGAAGAATTGCTTCATGAGAGGCCTCAATGACCGGCTTCAAAGAAAAATGGCCACCTGCCTAGATCTCACATACAGCAGGGCTGTCAGCACAGCGGTGGCAGTAGAAGCTAAGAACACAGGCCAAGGAAAATCAAAAGGATTTGGAGGTGACAGGTCTAATTAGGGGCCTGAAAAGTGAACAAGGTTGGTAATCCGACCTTTCAATCAAAACTGTTCTTCATCTCGTCCACCCTCCTACCCATTCAAATAGCCTGTCTTCATCCTCCCTGCCACTGCCCCCACTTCAACAAGTCAGCCGAGTGCCCCTGGTGCTCGTTTCCTTGCCCTCCCTAGTTCCGCAACTGGCTACTTCAACTATGGGAAGTCTGGTCATTTTATCAAAGACTGCCCATATCCAAAGCAGAATAAGTCCAATAATCAACTAAACTCAGGGAGCTCAAATCAAGGCAAGGGAAACATGGCAAATAATTCCGCGGGCAAGAATATTAAGAAGACTGAGCGAATATATTACACTCAAGTGGCCACTATACCAGAGGGAGAGCCGGTTATGATGGGTACATTTCTTATGGACAATCACCTAGCAGTCATTCTCTTTGATTCTGGTGCTTCGCATACATTCATAAGCAAGAAATTTGTGACAAAATATTGCATTCCTTGCACTGAATCAAGGGAAGGGTTTACTATTCATTCGCCCGGGGGGCAAATATTTACTAAAGAAGTGGCCTTCAATGTGCCAGTAACATTGGCTGAATGGGATTTTCCCACCAATATGTTTGTTCTGAAAGGCCAGGATATAGATGTAATTCTAGGCATGAATTGGTTAGCCAGCATAATGCTATCCTCAACACTGATTTAAGAACCATCAGGTTGAGCTATGGCCATGAAGAGGTTCTCTTGTCCATCCCTGTAGCTATTCCAACTAAACCATTTGGCAGAGTCTATGAAGCTATCATACCGGAAATCCAAGATATTTCAGTAGTGTGTGAGTTTCTGGACGTCTTTCCTGAAGACTTGCCTAGATTACCTCTAGTAAGAGATATAGAATTTGTGATTGAACTGAAGCCTGGTACGGCTCCTATTTTTAAAAGGTCATACTGAATGCCTCCAAATGAGTTGGCAGAGCTCAAGACTCAATTACAAGATCTACTGGAGAAGGGATTCATTCAGCCCAGTTCATCGCCTTGGGGATGTCCTACAATCTTTGTCAAGAAGAAGGATCAAATGCTACGGATGCGTGTGGACTACAGACCCCTTAATGAGGTCACAATAAAGAACAAGTACCCTCTTCCCCGGATTTATATTTTATTTGATCAGTTTACCGGGGCTCGGGTATTTTTCAAAATTGATCTCAGGTCAGGCTATCATCAGATCCGTATCCGACCCAAAGATATACCCAAGATCACATTTACTACACCATACAGATTATTCGAATCTTTGGTTATGTCTTTCGGATTGACAAATGCTCCTGCCCACTTCACATACCTAATGAACTCAGTATTTATGCCCAAGTTGGACAAATTCGTGGTGGTCTTCATTGATGATATCTTGATATATTCCTAGAATAAAGAGGAGCATGCTCAGCATCTATGGATCATATTAACGCGCTTAAGGGAACATCAACTATATGCTAAATTTAGCAAGTGCGCGTTTTGGCTGGAGGAAATCCAATTTCTAGGACATGTACTATCTGCAAATGAGATTGTTGTTGATCCTAGCAAGGTCAAGGATTTTTTAGAGTGGAAATGGCCAACCACTGTGCATCAGGTTCAAAGTTTCCTTAGACTGGCTGGTTATTACCGTAGATTTATCTCGGACTTCTCCAAACTTGTGAAGCCAATCACAAGTCTATTAATGAATGATACAAAATTTAACTGGTCCTCAAGATGCAACAAAGCCTTCGAGTAGCTAAAGGTGTTATTGACCACTGCTCTGGTATTAGCTCAACCGAACATTGAAAAGCCTTTTGATGTGTATTGTGACACATCGGGCAGTGGTCTCGGATGTGTCTTGATGCAAGAGGGCCGAGTCATAGCATATGCTTCAAGACAGTTACGCTAGCATGAAGAATATTATCCAACTCATGACTTAGAATTAGCTGCTGTGGTTCATTCCCTTAAAATATGACATCATTATCTGCTGGGAAATATCTATCATATATATACAGAACATAAAAGTTTGAAGTACATCTTTACCTAGTCAGAACTAAATATGAGGCAGAGGAGATGGCTTGAGATGATTAAGGATTATGAATTAGAAATTCACTATCACCCAGGCAAGGCCATCGTGGTGGCAGATGCACTAAGTCGCAAGGCTTCCAGCCACTGTCTTCAGTAAAAAACTTCTGACATCACATTATACAAAGAAATGGAGAAATTAAACCTGGGAATGATTCAGTATGGAACCTTAAACCAATTGAAGCTTGAGTCGGTTCTTCTGCAAAAGATTATCGATGCACAAAGAAGTGATAAGGGTATGAGACATATTCATGAGAAAATAAAAGCCGGTAAAGCAAATTGTTTCAAAAAGGATGATCAAGGCATAATATGGTTTAATAACTGCATAGTTGTGCCTAAAGATGATGATGTCCACCAGCAAATTTTGGATGAAGCACATCTTAGTCGATATTCCATCCATCCCGAAAGCACTAAGATGTATCAAGATGTAAAGCAACATTATTGGTAGACAAAGATGAAGATTGAAATTGCACGCTATGTGGCGAGGTGTGACACCTGTAGACGTGTCAAAGCCATACACATGAAGACTGCTGGTCCAATGCAATCTTTGTCCATCCCGACTTGGAAATGGGAGGACATTAGCATGGACTTCATTGTGGGATTACCTAGGACAGCAAAAGGATTTGATTCTATCTGGGTTATAGTTGATCGACTTACCAAGGTAGCCCATTTTCTGCCCGTCAAGACGAATCACCCAGTTGCTATCTATGCTCAGATATATATTGCTCGTATTCTCAGTTTGCACGGCATTCCAAAGACCACAGTGTTGGATCGTCGATCGCAATTTGTATCCAAATTTTGAGAGGAACTCCACAAATCTTTGGGTACTAAATTGCTCCACGGTTCGGCCTTTCATCTTCAAACAAGTGGGCAGACTGAGAGAGTGAACCACATACTTGAAGACATGTTACAGGCATGTGTTCTGGAATTCCCACAGAAATGGGATGAATGTTTACCATTGGTAGAGTTTTCATATAACAATAGGTATCAAGAAAGTATTAAGATGGCACCTTTTGAAGCTTTGTATGGACGACGGTGCCATACCCCATTAAATTGGTCTTTACCAGGGGAAAGATGGTTTTTCAGACCTAATATGGTTAAAGAAATGGAAGAAAAAGTTCAATGAATCATACATAACTTGTAAAAGGCACAAGCCCGACAAAAGAGTTACGCAGACAAAAGACGCTAACCATTGTACTTTTAGGTCCAAGATTATGTGTACTTGAAAGTATCACCTATGAAGGGTGTGACCCGTTTCGGTGTAAGAGGAAAGTTTGCACCACGATACATTGGTCCGTTCTCGATTCTTGAACAATGTGGGCTAGTGGCATACTGACTCCAACTACTCGAAACATTTTCTGCAGTGCATAATGTGTTCCATGTGTCCCAATTGAAGAAATGTCTTCGGATTCTAGATCGAACCATAGAAGCGATGGATGTTACATTGAACCCAGACTTAACATTTTCAGAACATCCTATTCGAGTCCTGGATCAGAAGGACATGGTTACCCGAAAGAGAACTCTCAAATTCTATAAGATACAATGGAACCAACACACTGAAGATGAAGCTACATGGGAAACCTAAGACTTTTTAGAAAAGAATTTCCCAGGCTTTTTAGCTTCATGTAATTTGTGAGATGTATACAATTGTTGTAACAAAGAAGTAAACCCCATACCACCCCCTCCTGCCTTGTATAAGAAATAAGGAAATCAAGATATGACATGTTTCCTTTTCCATTACATGCCCTAGGACTTTAATCTCGGGACGAGATTCTTTTATGGGGGGAAGGATGTAACACCCCTGGTGTTACTATTACTAAAACTTGAGCATGACATCATGAGCATTGGCATAACATGTGGTTGTTAAACTTAGAGTTCATTCACTAGGCAAAAATTTCAAACAAGTGGTATTGATGTGACTTGATGTGTGGTTAACTCTAGGGTAGAGTACTTAACCCTAAACTAGGCCTATGAGTAAAAATGAAGCCTAATAAGTTAAAATCTCAAAACTCATTAGAAATGATCATAAGATATCACATTTAATGGACTTGGGTAGCACCAAAACCCTAAAGTGATAAAAACGCTAAAAAGACCCCTAGAAAACCCTAAATTGGAACCCTAGGGGGCTAAGTGTAAAATTGGCACACTTTTGGACCCAAGTGCAAATACCAAGGTAGTACGACATCACAAACTATGTGTTTCTCACATTTGAGGATTTGCAAGCCAAATGATGAAGTTTGGACTTATTTGCAAAAAGGACACCCCCTTCATCCCTATGCCTAAGTCTGAGAATCAGTGTATAGAGCTATCTTTGGAACCCTATATCTTTCAGTTCATGAGGAATTTGCCTAGGGTCAACACAACAAACTTGTAGAGCTATTGTAGGAATACAACTTTGCTTATGTGATTAAGCCTTGGTCACATGTAAAATTTTGAGTAAAACGAGCCCAAAGTTGGGTTGTCAATTAGCTTTAAGTCCGAATTCTGATTAACAGTGTGTAGGATCAACTTTGGGACCATGTGGAGCTCGATTTAATGGATGTTTAGCTAAAACCTCTATGACAAAGTTAAAGCTGGTTTGTTAAACTACAACATTGATGTAGAGTATTGATCTAGTCACCACACAAAATTTGGAGAAAATCGTCCCCAAATAAGCTCTGTCAGATCGACTGAATGGCATCACGATGGTACAGTGCACTGAATGAGATCAGGTGCAATGCACCTCGCCGCCGACAACCACGCGCTCAGATTCGCGCTGCCGAGGTGATTCGTGCTCATCGGTGCCCGGGTAACGTCTCAGGGTGAAAACATCTTCATCACGGATGTGCTTGAGCCACTGTTCCCCTTCGGCCGCCGTATCCGCCTGACTCACGGCCGATTCGGATAAACTCACCGGAGTTAGCCACCTAGCGACCTTGCGCCACGTGCTTAGGTGCTTTAACCACGTCGCAGTGAGTCACCTTAGCCCACCTGTTCATCGATGTTGATCTTGCCACGGTAAAGTCCATGAATCGCTTGCGCCAGTAGCTTCTTCCCTCTCCATCCGTCACCGCGCCAACTCCAAAACACGAGCCACCGCCCCTGAATCCTATAAATTGAGTGCACCATCGGCTTCGCCATGTAGTCGAGCACTCAACGCACCCACCCGTGTCTCCGATTAGCCACCAGAGAGTCCCAATTTAGGATTTCCCCCCAAATTGGTCATCTGCGCCGCCGTGAATCACCCCGTCGGGGCTAGCCGCTCTGAGGTCCGCACTCACCCTCCTTATTCGTGTTTTAGCACCCTCACATGCTGGTGATGCTTGTCGGCTAAACTAAATGAGCTAGACGGCGCTTACTCATCGGGAACGTCTCGGTTTGATCTCAGTGATCGCCGATGAAAGGGAATTAAGCTTACACCTATATTCCTAAATTGATTTTGGTGGTTGAATTGCCCAACACAAATAATTGGACTAACTAGTTTGCCCAAGTCTATAAGTTCTACAGGTACCAAAGGTTCACAATAAGCCAATAAAAAGACCAAGAAAAGGGTTCAACCAAAAGAGCAAGGGACAACCGAAGTGTGCACTGGTCTGGCGCATCGGACTGTCTGGTGCACCACCGGACAGTGTCCGGTGCACCAGGGGACTTCAAGCTGAACTTTGCACCGTCGGGAATTCTCAGAGGCGCTTCGCTATAATTCACCGGACTGTCCGGTGCACCACCGGACAGTGTCCGGTGCCCCAAGACCAAGCGACTCTGAACTCGCCAGCTTTGGGAATCCGCTCCGCTATAATTCACCGGACATGTCTGGTGCACACCGGACTGTCCAGTGTAACGGCGGAGCAACGACTACTTCAAGCGCAACGGTTGTCTACAACGCATTAAATGCGCGCCAGCGTGCGCAGAGGAGCAGAGCACGCTTGGGTGGCACACCGGACAGCCTACAGGGCATGTCCGGTGCACCACCGGACAGCCAGGCGGGCCCACATGTCAGAGCTCCAACGGTCGAACCCTAACGGCTGGGTGACGTGGCTGGCGCACCGGACACTGTCCGGTGGCGCACTGGACTGTCCGGTGCGCCCGTCGACAACAGCCTTCACCAAACGGCTAGTTTGGTGGTTGGGGTTATAAATACCCCCAACCACCCCACATTCAAGTCATCCAAGTTTTCCACCTTCCAACTACTTACAAGAGCTAGGCATTCAATACAAGACACACCAAGTGATCAAATCATCTCCAAATTCCACACAAGACCTTAGTGATTAGTGAGAGAGATTTGTTGTGTTCTTTTGAGCTCTTGCGCTTGGTTTGGTTCTTTCTTTCATTCTTTCTTGCGAACAACTCAATTGTAACCGAGGCAAGAGACACCAATTGGTTGGTGGTCCTTGCGCGGAAGTTTGTTCCCGTTTGATTGAGAAGAAGAAGCTCACTCGGTCCAAGGGACCGTTTGAGAGAGGGAAAGGGTTGAAAGAGACCCGGTCTTTGTGACCACCTCAATGGGGAGTAGGTTTGCAAAAACCGAACCTCGGTAAAACAAATCCGCGTGTCACACTCTTTATTCGCTTGCGATTTGTTTTGCACCCTCTCTCTCGGACTCAATTATATTTCTAACGCTAACCCGGCTTGTAGTTGTGATTAACTTTGTAAATTTCATTTTCGCCCTATTCACCCCCTCCCTCTAGGCGACTTTCAATTGGTATCAGAGCCCGGTGCTTCATTAGAGCCTAACCACTTGAAGTGATGTCGGGAGATCACACAAAGAGGGAAATGGAGACCGGCGACAAGCCCACTACAAGCCACGGGAAGGCTTCATCGGAAGAGTCCCGCAACGAGGGGAAGGGGAAGGAGAAGAAATCCTCTTCCCACAAGTCGCATCGGAGTGGTGATAAAAAGAAGAAGATGAGGAAGGTGGTCTACTACGAGACCGACACTTCATCACCATCGACTTCCGGCTCTGACGCGTCGTCCATTACTTCTAAGCGCCACGAGCGCAAGAAGTTTAGTAAGATCCCCCTACGCTATCCTCGCATTCCTAAATATACACCTTTACTTTCCATCCCATTAGGCAAACCACCAACGTTTGATGGTGAAGATTATGCTAGGTGGAGTGATATGATGCGATATCACCTAACCTCACTCCACAAAAGTATATGGGATGTTGTTGAGTTTGGTGTACAGGTACCATCCGTAGGGGATGAAGATTATGATGAGGATGAAGTGGCCCAAATCCAACACTTCAACTCCTAAGCCACAACTATACTCCTCGCCTCTCTAAGTCGAGAGGAGTATAATAAGGTGCAAGGGTTGAAAAGTGCTAAGAAAATTTGGGACGTACTAAAGACCGCACACGAAGGAGACGAGGTGACCAAGATCACCAAGCGGGAAACGATTGAGGGGGAGCTCGGTTGCTTCCGTCTCCGCCAAGGGGAGGAGCCACAAGACATTTACAACCAGCTCAAAACCTTGGTGAACCAAGTGCGCAACCTCGGGAGCAAAAAATGGGATGACCACGAAGTGGTTAAGGTTATTCTTAGATCACTTGTTTTCCTTAACCCTACTCAAGTTCAATTGATTCGTGGCAATCCTAGATATACACTAATGACTCCCGAGGAAGTAATCGGGAATTTTGTGAGCTTTGAATTGATGATCAAAGGCTCAAAGAAGATCAACGAGCTTGATGGCCCCTCCACGTCAGAAGCACAACCGGTCGCATTCAAAGCGACGGAGGAGAAGGAGGAGTCTACATCAAGTAGACAACCCATTGACGCCTCCAAGCTCGACAACGAGGAAATGGCACTCATCATCAAGAGCTTCCGCCAAATCCTCAAGCAAAGGAGGGGGAAGGATTACAAGCCCCGCTCCAAGGAAGTGTGCTACAAATGTGGTAAGCCCGATCACTTTATTGCCAAATGTCCTATTTCTAGTGACATTGACAGGGGCGACGACAAGAAAGGGAGAAGAAAGGAGAAGAAGAGATATCACAAGAAGAAGGGCGGCGATGCCCATGTGTGCCGCGAGTGGGACTCCGACGAGAGCTCCACCGACTCCTCCTCCGACGAGGACGCCGCAAGCATCACCGTCACCAAGGGTCTTCTCTTCCCCAACATCGGCCACAAGTGCCTCATGGCTAAAGACGGCAAAAAGAAGAAGGTTAAATCCAAATCCTCCACTAAATATGAGTCCTCTAGTGATGATAATGCTAGTGATGAGGAAGATAATTTGCGTACCCTTTTTGCCAACCTCAACATGCAACAAAAGGAAAAATTAAATGATTTGATTAGTGCCATCCATGAAAAGGATGATCTCTTGGACTCCCAAGAGGACTTCCTAATCAAGGAGAACAAAAAGCATGTTAAGGTTAAAAATGCTTACGCTCTAGAGGTTGAAAATGTGAAAATTTATCTAGTGAGCTAAGCACATGCCATGACACTATTGCCAACCTTAGAAATGAAAATGCCAAATTAATTGCTAAGGTTGATTCTAATGTTTGTAATGTTTCAATTCCCAATCTTAGAGATGATAATGTTGATTTACTTGCTAAGATTGAAGAATTGAATGATTCTCTTGCTAGCCTTAGGATTGAAAATGAAAAATTGCTTGCTAAGGCTAAAGAATTAGATGTTTGCAATGCTTCCATTTCCAATCTTAGAGATAACAATGACATTTTGCGTGCTAAGATTGTTGAACTTAATTCTTGCAAACCATCTACATCTACCATTGAACATGTGTCTATTTGTACTAGATGTAGAGATGTTGATATTGATGCTATTCATGATCATATGACTTTAATTAAAAAACAAAATGATCATATAGCAATATTAGATGCAAAAATTGCCGAGCATGAACTTGAAAATGAAAAATTTAAATTTGCTCGTAGTATGCTCTATAGTGGGAGACGCCCTGGCATCAAGGATGGCATTGGCTTCCAAAAGGGGGACAATGTCAAACTTAATGCCCCTCCTAAAAGATTGTCT
Organism: Zea luxurians; assembly: GCA_029449295.1. NCBI lineage: Eukaryota > Viridiplantae > Streptophyta > Magnoliopsida > Poales > Poaceae > Zea > Zea luxurians. The sequence continues at coordinate 64,045,871 of JAOPSE010000011.1, read as the reverse complement.
AATTTTGTTAAGGGCAAGGCTCCCATGCCTCAGGATAACGAGGGTTACATTTTATACCCTGCCGGTTACCCTGAGAGCAAAATTAGGAGAATTCACTCTAGGAAGTCTCACTCTGGCCCTAACCATGCTTTTATGTATAAGGGTGAGACATCTAGCTCTAGGCAACCAACCCGTGCAAAGTTGCCTAAGAAGAAAACTCCTACTGCATCAAATGATCATAGCATTTCATTTAAAACTTTTGATGCATCTTATATTTTAACTAACAAATCTGGCCAGGTAGTTGCCAAGTTTGTTGGGGGCAAACACAAGGGCTCCAAGACTTGTGTTTGGGTACCCAAAGTTCTTGTTTCTAATGCCAAAGGACCCAAAACCATTTGGGTACCTAAAGTCAAGAACTAAATTTGTTTTGTAGGTTTATGCATCTGGGGCTCAAGTTGGATCATCGATAGCGGGTGCACAAACCACATGACAGGGGAGAAGAAGATGTTCTCTTCCTACGAGAAAAACCAAGATCCCCAACGAGCTATCACATTCGGGGATGGAAATCAAGGTTTGGTCAAAGGTTTGGGTAAAATAGCTATATCTCCTGACCATTCCATTTCCAATGTTTTTCTTGTTGATTCCTTAGATTATAATTTGCTTTCCGTTTCTCAATTATGTCAAATGGGCTACAACTATCTATTTACTGATGTAGGTGTCACTGTCTTTAGAAGAAGTGATGATTCAATAGCATTTAAGGGAGTGTTAGAGGGTTAGCTATACTTGGTAGATTTTGATAGAGCTGAACTCGATACTTGCTTAATTGCTAAGACTAACATGGGATGGCTCTGGCACCGCCGACTATCCCATGTTGGAATGAAGAATCTTCATAAGATTCTAAAGGGAGAGCACATTTTAGGATTAACAAATGTTCATTTTGAGAAAGACAGGATTTGTAGTGCATGCCAAGCTGGGAAGCAAGTTGGTGTTCATCATCAACATAAGAACATCATGACGATTGACAGGCCACTGGAACTCCTACACATGGATCTATCCGGCCCGATTGCTTAAATAAGCATCGGCGGGAGTAAGTACTGTCTAGTTATTGTGGATGATTATTCTCGCTTCACTTGGGTGTTCTTTTTGCAGGAAAAATCACAAACCCAGGAGACTTTAAAGGGATTCTTGAGACGGGCTCAATATGAGTTTGGCTTGAGGATCAAGAAAATTAGAAGTGACAACGGGACGGAGTTCAAGAACTCTCAAATTGAAGGCTTCTTTGAGGAGGAGGGCATCAAGCATGAGTTCTCTTCTCCCTACACACCACAACAAAATGGTGTAGTGGAGAGGAAGAATCGAACTTTTTTGGACATGGCAAGAACCATGCTTGATGAGTACAAGACGCCGGATCGGTTTTGGGCCGAGGCGGTTAACACCGCTTGCTACGCCATCAACCGGTTATATCTACACCGAATCCTCAAGAAGACATCATACGAACTCCTAACCGGTAAAAAGCCCAACATTTCATATTTTAGAGTCTTTGGTAGCAAATGCTTTATTCTTATTAAAAGAGGTAGAAAATCTAAATTTGCTCCTAAGACAGTAGAAGGCTTTTTACTAGGATATGATTCAAACACAAGGGCATATAGAGTCTTTAACAAGTCCTCAGGACTAGTTGAAGTTTCTTGTGACGTTGTGTTTGATGAAACTAACGGCTCTCAAGTAGAGCAAGTTTATCTTGATGAGATAGGTAATGAAGAGGCTCCGTGCATCGCACTAAGGAACATGTCCATTGGGGATGTGTGTCCTAAGGAATCCAAAGAGCCTCCAAATACACAAGATCAACCATCCTCCTCCACGCAAGCGTCTCCACCAACTCAAAATGAGGATGAGGCCCAAGTTGATGAAGGAGAAAATCAAAATGTTGAGCCACCTCAAGATGACAGCAACGATCAAGGGGGAGATGCAAATAATCAAGACAAGGAGGATGAAGAACTAAGACCGCCACACCTAAGAGTCCACCAAGCAATCCAACGAGATCACCCCGTCGACACCATCCTCGGCGACATTCATAAGGGGGTAACCACTAGATCTCGTGTTGCACATTTTTGTGAGCATTACTCTTTTGTTTCCTCTATTGAGCCACACAGGGTAGAGGAAGCACTCCAAGATTCGGATTGGGTGGTGGCGATGCAAGAGGAGCTCAACAATTTCACTAGAAATGAGGTATGGCATTTAGTTCCACGCCCTAATCAAAATGTTGTAGGAACCAAATGGGTCTTCTGCAACAAGCAAGACAAGCATGGTGTGGTGACAAGGAACAAAGCTCGACTTGTGGCCAAAGGATACTCCCAAGTCGAAGGTTTGGATTTTGGTGAAACCTATGCACCCGTAGCTAGGCTTGAGTCAATTCGTATATTATTAGCCTATGCTACTTACCATGCCTTCAAGCTTTATCAAATGGACATGAAGAGTGTCTTCCTCAATGGACCAATCAAGAAAGAGGCCTATGTTGCGCAACCTCCCGGCTTTGAAGACAGTGAGAACCCTAACCATGTCTATAGGCTCTCTAAGGCGCTTTATGGGCTCAAGCAAGCTCCAAGAGCATGGTATGAATGCCTAAGAGATTTCCTTATTGCTAATGGCTTCAAAGTCGGCAAGGCCGATCCTACTCTATTCACTAAAACTCTTGACAATGATTTGTTTGTATGCCAAATTTATGTTGATGATATTATATTTGGATCTACTAACGAATCTACATGTGAAGAATTTAGTAGGATCATGACACAGAAATTCGAGATGTCAACGATGGGGGAGTTGAAGTATTTTCTAGGATTCCAAGTCAAGCAACTCCAAGAAGGCACCTTCATTTGCCAAACGAAGTATACTCAAGAGATTCTAAACAAGTTTGGGATGAAGGATGCCAAGCCCATCAAGACTCCCATGGGAACAAATGGGCATCTCGACCTCGACACGGAAGGTAAATTCGTCGATCAAAAGGTATACCGGTCGATGATAGGTTCACTACTCCATTTATGTGCATCTCGACCGGACATTATGCTTTCCGTATGTATGTGTGCAAGATTCCTAGACGACCCTAAAAAATCTCACCTTACAGCCATAAAACGAATCTTGAGATATTTGGCTTATACTCCTAAGTTTGGGCTTTGGTACCCTCGGGGATCCACATTTGATTTACTTGGATATTCGGATGTCGATTGGGCAGGGTGCAAAATTAATAGAAAGAGCACATCAGGGACTTGCCAGTTCTTGGGAAGGTCCTTGGTGTCTTGGGCTTCAAAGAAGCAAAATTCTGTGGCTCTTTCAACCGCCGAAGCCGAGTATATTGCCGCAGGCCATTGTTGCGCGCAATTGCTTTGGATGAGGCAAACCCTTAGGTACTATGGTTACAAATTAACCAAAGTTCCTCTTCTATGTGATAATGAGAATGCAATCCGCATAGCGGATAATCCCGTTGAGCATAGCTGCACTAAACACATAGCCATTCGGTATCATTTTCTAAGGGATCACCAACAAAAGGGGAATATCGAGATTGCATACATTAATACTAAAGATCAATTAGCCGATATTTTTACCAAGCCACTAGATGAACAAACTTTTACCAAACTTAGGCATGAGTTAAGTATTCTTGATTCTAGGAATTTCTTTTGATGTCTTGCACACATAGCCCATAAATATACCTTTGATCATGTCTCTTTTATATATGCTACGACTAATGTGTTTTCAAGTGTATTTCAAACCAAGTCATAGGTATATTGAAAGGGAATTGGAGTCTTCGGCGAAAACAAAGGCTTCCACTCCACTCCATAACTCATCCTTCGACATCGCTCCGAGCAATTCTTCGTCTTTGGTATAATATTCACTCATATCTTTTATTTGCCAAAGGGGAGAAAGTAGTTAGAAAAGGGCTTATATTTCACTCAAACATCCGTTTTTGGCGATTCATGCCAAAGGGGGAGAGTATTAAGCCCAAAGCAAAAGGACTGCACCACCACCCTAATTTTAAAACTAATGATTTTCAAATTGGTATATTTCAAATTGGTATCTTATTGTGTTCAAAAGGGGGAGAGAGTAGTATTTTCAAAATTAATATCTTAAAACCCTCTTGAACACTAAGAGAAGAATTTATTGAGGGGGAGTTTTGTTTATGTCAAAGGAAAAGCATTTGAAATAGGGGGAGAAAATTTCAAATCTTGAAAATGCTTCTCAAAATCTTATTCATTTACCTTTGACTATTTGCAAAAGGACTTTGAAAAGGATTTACAAAAAGAATTTGCAAAAACAAAACATGTGGTGCGAGCGTGGTCCAAAATGTCAAAAATTAAAGAAACAATCCATGCGTATCTTATAAGTATTTATATTGGCTCAATTCCATGTAACCTTTGCACTTACATTATGCAAACTAGTTTAATTATGTACTTCTATACTTGCTTTGGTTTGTGTTGGCATCAATCACCAAAAAGGGGGAGATTGAAAGGGAATTAAGATTACACCTATATTCCTAAATTGATTTTGGTGGTTGAATTGCCCAACACAAATAATTGGACTAACTAGTTTGCCCAAGTCTATAAGTTCTACAGGTACCAAAGGTTCACAATAAGCCAATAAAAAGACCAAGAAAAGGGTTCAACAAAAAGAGCAAGGGACAACCGAAGTGTGCACTGGTCTGGCGCATCGGACTGCCGGTGTGCCACCGGACAGTGTCCGGTGCACCAGGGGACTTCAAGCTGAACTTCGCACCTTCGGGAATTCTCAGAGGCGCTTCGCTATAATTCACCGGACTGTCCGGTGCACCACCAGACAGTGTCCGGTGCCCCAAGACCGAGCGACTCTGAACTCGCCAGCTTCGGGAATCCGCTCCGCTATAATTCACCGGACATGTCTGGTGCACACCGGACTGTCCAGTGTAACGGCGGAGCAATGACTACTTCAAGCGCAACGGTTGTCTACAACGCATTAAATGCGCGCCAGCGCGCGCAGAGGAGCAGAGCACGCGCGGGTGGCACACTGGACAGCCTACAGGGCATGTCCGGTGCACCACCGGATAGCCAGGCGGGCCCACACGTCAGAGCTCCAACGGTCGAACCCTAACGGCCGGGTGACGTGGCTGGCGCAGCGGACACTGTCCGGTGGCGCATCGGACTGTCTGGTGCGCCCATCGACATCATCCTTCACCAAACGGCTAGTTTGGTGGTTGGGGTTATAAATACCCCCAACCACCCCACATTCAAGTCATCCAAGTTTTCCACCTTCCAACTACTTACAAGAGCTAGGCATTCAATACAAGACACAACAAGTGATCAAATCCTCTCCAAATTCCACACAAGGCCTTAGTGATTAGTGAGAGAGATTTGTTGTGTTCTTTTGAGCTCTTGCGCTTGGATTGCTTCTTTCTTTCATTCTTTCTTGCGAACAACTCAATTGTAACCGAGGCAACAGACACCGATTGGTTGGTGGTCCTTGCGGGGAAGTTTGTTCCCGTTTGATTGAGAAGAAGAAGCTCACTCGGTCTGATGGACCGTTTGAGAGAGGGAAAGGGTTGAAAGAGACCCGGTCTTTGTGACCACCTCAACGGGGAGTAGGTTTGCAAGAACCGAACCTCGGTAAAACAAATACGCGTGTCACACTCTTTATTCGCTTGCGATTTGTTTTGCACCCTCTCTCTCGGACTCAATTATATTTCTAACGCTAACCCGGCTTGTAGTTGTGACTAACTTTGTAAATTTCAGTTTCGCCCTATTCACCCCCCTCTAGGCGACTTTCAGCCATCATCGTGGGTAGGTGAATCCAGGGCCGGATTAACTCAATTAAGACTTGTTCTAAGTTCGCCTCGGGTTAGTGATGCTTGCCCGTTGGTTAATTTGGGCAGCCAACACCGGTCATGGCTAGTCCGAGCAACAAGGTGGTCGACGGCGAGAGCGTCGTGGCCTTGGGTCAGTTCAGAGAAGAAACAGAAGTCGGGGGACCTCTGTGCATTTGTCAGAGAGACGATGAATAGTGGCTAGGGTTTCTACACCAGTTATTTGATAAACCAGGGGCCTTTTTGCAAGACCAGCAATGCGGGCGTGGGCGCGCGCGTGTTCCCCCTTCTACAGGCCGTCTTGGGCTGAATTGAGCCCAAAACTGTTAATTAGTTTCTCTTTTTCTTTTTTGCTAGGATTAGAGAATTCCTAGAAAATTGTAGAAAAACGATAAAAATATAATACCAGTTTTGTTAGACTCCTAAATTGCTATAGTATTTAATAAAAATAGTTTTAAGCTTTTTAGTCTAAACCAGGAATTATGAAATATTTAAGATAGCTAAAACCTATACTCCTAGAATTTTAGAAATTAATTAGTAACTCCAAAAATCATCAAACTTTTTGGTTAAGCTTAAAATGATATTTAGAAACCTTGGGTAAAGTTTGACATGATTTGGACAATGTTTGATACTTAAACACTAAACCCTAATCTTCTAAGTAGAGTCTATCCTTTGAAATAAAATACTGACTCCAAAAACCATAGATTCCTCGAGTACCGTGAAGGAAAACTGTATTCAAGACCTAATATGATGTACCTTTATTATCATTGCACTTTCATAAGCATC